>OW964577.2:25472345-26838304 GCA_943138885.2 Tholera decimalis | reverse complement strand
GCAACACGCAAATACTAGTAAAAATATAAATGTAGTAGGCGCAATGGAGACCGTTCGTCTTTCTCGGTCATTCTAGTTTTGTTATTGTTTTTCAGTTGTGGTCCCATGTTATTGTAGGAAGGAGCTTATAGCTTTTCAACCGACGACAAAAAAAAGGAGGAGGTTATCAATTCGACGCGTATATATATATATATATATTTTTTTTTTTATGTATGATCTCCGATTACTCGAGGAGGCTGAACCGATTGGAAAATTCTTTTTTTGTTTGATAGGGTATACTTCGAAATTGGTACCATTTGTCACCAAGTCAGGATCTGATGATGGGATCCTGGAGAAATCGAGGGAACTCTTCAAATATTACAGGCACACCTATGGTGTTTTCGTAATTTCTTATAGTAACTTGTGCAGTTGCTCTCAAAAAGTACCATTTGGGGAAGTGGAACTGATGATGAAGACCACAGATGGCCGCCGAAACTACTCAATAATAAGTATTGAGTGGATTGCGATTCGATTACTTGAATATGGATGTTAAGCACTTTATGCTCGTCACAATGCATATGGTGATGTATAGCTGATGGTGAAGTACCAGGAGAACTCCTCAACATTTAACGGCCCAGCATTGGGAAAAGCAATATTACTTAAAAGGTTATAAGTAGTTGACATTTAGGCTCTTGTAACTAGGTAAATTAAAAATCAACCAACTAAAAAGAGTGAAATAAAAACTTTTTACCAAAAAATTAAACCGACTCCCAAAAAACACTGCAAAGTGAAAAATAATTGGGTAACTCGTACGTTGGAAACGATAGGAATCGAAGCTTTGGTCCAAATCGTATCAAGTTTTCCAGAAACGATTGAAAAAACTTCTGTGTTAGAAGGATCTTTACAATTCTTCTGTAGTTTTAGTTCAGTTTTAGTAAACAAAATGAATTTGATAACGTCACTTATCACTGGTAACTGGCGATCGTCAAGTTCTTTATATGATCCCAAAATAGCACAAGTAGTCTCACTTCGTCTTGAACCCATTATTATATATAACAAAAACACGTATTTTATCACAAGGAAGTGCAGAGCGACACCTTACAGCAATAAAACCGCAATAGAAATGAGACGAACTGCCTCACAGTAGAAGTAGAGAATTTAAGAAAAACAAGCCAAAATATGAATTTTGCGAGTTTGTTCCAAACCAATTCCTAACAGAAAAAATCCTGTCGTTGCCTGCAAATCATAACTTAGGGTTTCACTATCAATGAAATAAAAAATAAAATGGGAATAATGTACATAAAATAGAATAGACGACATTGACTGGAGGGTTATTTAAGTGATAAAAAAATTAAAAATAATGCCGGTAGAACCCTCAAGATATTTTTTTATGTTTTTTTTTATTATTTTTACGGTAATCTAAAACTAATAATGCAACTTTTGAGGGGGCTTGAGTAGAGAAAAGCGAAAAAAATTTTTTTCGGGACACCCTACTGTATAGCTCTGTATATAAATATTTGCACGCTAATTCTAAATGGCAGAATGTGTCTTGCACTGAATTTCTTGTAACATCTCTTACCTACATTTTATGCAAATAAATGATTTATGATTATGATTTTCACTCATATTTTAAAAGGGAGTCATCATCATCTGCTCAACCTTTAAACAGCCATGGTCACATAATTTATTGGGGGTATAGGGGTGATTATGGCGCTTGCAACAGTGCCGAAGTATAGGAAACTTAAGTAGACATGGTAAATATCCCGGCTATGGATTTATACATGGCTTCTGCCATTCCGTGAAGACTGTCAAAGATGTACAAATGACAGAACAGACCAACGGACGTCGATATGTTAAGCCTGCAATACATGTTGGCCGAGCGTAGGCCAACGCGAGCGTTGGCAAATTACAAGGCAAGAAAATAATGTCCACACGTTCGACAAGTTCGTCGAACGCCAATGCAGACGACCAATATAGAAGAGGGTCTGTAGAGCTGCCCACACGTTGGCCGAGCGCAGGCGAGCGCCTTTGATTTGTGACCAAAAACCGACACCGATCCGAAGTGAGGCAAGTGATCACGAGCAACGGCGAGCGAAAACAAGTTGCACCAAATGAGCTCTATACACGTTGGCGCTGGCCTCCACTCGGCCAACTAGGCAAGGCACACCGAGCGATAGCAAGACAAGGCAAATATAACGTCTACATGTTGGTATTGGCCTTCACTCGACAACGCTCGGCCAACATGTATTGCAGGCTTTAAGATGGTCATCCGTCCACGGAACGCCTTCGACGAGCGTTGCTAAACCGAGAGATCGACTTTTCAGACCTCTTTTAAAAAAGAGCAAATGATAGAGATGTGAGTAAAGCATGCTAAAGCGTTACTGGTTAAAGGGGGACATAGAAGAAAAGCTATAAGCCCCTTCCTATAATAACATGGGACCACAACTGAAAAACAATAACAAAACTAGATTGACCGAGAAAGACGAACGGTCTCCATTGCGCCAACTACATTTATATTTTTATTATTGCTGTTAGCCACGCGTTTGAATACTACCATTATCGTGTTCCGGTCTCACTTGTTCCATCATAGACCTCATCTATCGCTTACCATTAGGCGATATCGAAGCCGAGAGCGGCTCATCTACAATAAAAAAATTGGCCAAGTGCGAGTCAGACTCGCCCATGAAGGGTTCCGTAGTAACTATAATATATAATATATGTATATATATATTTGACAAAAAAAAACCTTACAAATTTCTTAAAACTAGCTTATTTACATTTTTTACAACTACGCCAAATAACTTTGTTTTTCATAGTGTTTGTATGAATTACAAAGTTACATTTGCGGTTTTATAAAATATGCTGTATCTCAAAAACTGCTGACCCGATCTCGTTCAAACCAATTTTGATTAAAAGTTTACATTAAGATCTATCTATAGCATTGATATACTAAAAACCCAAGATGCACACTCAACGTCTCAAAACCGTCCGCATAAAATGAGTGCTTAATTCTAAATTATGCGCTCATTTCAAATAGTATCGCGTCACTCGCGTCTAGGTACACACGTCAAAAATGCCAAAATTTTCTTTGTAAAAGCAACCTTAAACAATTGTCATAAGATAGAATTTCCAAAAACATATTTTGTACTTATAGCATAAGTGGTGAGTGTTTGGCGACAGTTTCGAGCGTCACTTTTCTTCGAGACTGTGCATCTTGGGTTTTTAGTATATCAATGATCTATAGACATATTTTTTTTAGATTTTTCACTCCATTATTATAGAAGTTTGAGGGGGGACACACATTTTACCACTTTGGAAGCGTATATCTTTTAAACGATTAACTTTATGAAAAAGTGGTTTTAGAAACCTCAGTGTCATTTTTAAAGACCTGTCTATAGATACCACACACGCACAGCTTTCATGAAAAAATAAATTTTCAGTTTTAGTTCGATGTATGGTATTATAAAAATAAAAAATATTTACAGGTAATAAAGGGAGCCCCCCTTTATTACCTATAAATATTTTTTTTTTCTTAAAAACAGAAAGTTGTTTACAGAATACATCTACCTACCAAGTTTCACATGTATAGTCCTAATAGTTTCGGAATAAAATGGCTGTGACAAACGGACGGACGGACGGACGGACGGACGGACAGACAGACAGACAGACAGACAGACAGACAGACGGACAGACATGACAAAACTATAAGGGTTCCGTTTTTAGCTATTCGGCTACCGAACCCTAAAAACCATCACACTTGGCCCCTAGGCGATGATACGACAACCCGAGCGACAACCTTTGTTTTCTGGTTGGCAACAGAAAGTGCGCTTATATCTTACTCTAGCCTACTTTTTTTCTTGTTCCAAAGAGTATTTATGTAAGGTGTTTATGTATTCATAATTTCCGTACAATTTGCAACTTTGTACGGGTCAGGTGTCAGCTTTTACTTCTCACCTAACGAAACGTGACTAAGAGATGGTACTTAGTAGTAAATGCTATTATCTAAGTGAGTAACTACATTAACCTCTGGAAACCCTATTCGATAAGCACTTATTGACATGTTTACACTGTTATCCTGCAATCTGTGTTACTTGGTAAGATTTTTAGTTCAAACCCAGTAAGGCAGGTCTTTGGGTCTATATCCACTATTCCCAAAACGGTAAATAAAAATATAGTGGGGAAAGAAGCATGACTTTTTTTTCGGGAGAAATTTCTACTCCCTTTCTCGGTGGTGCTGAAGGGAATGTCACACTTCTACTGACTAAAAACCCACCCTGTCCTTTTAATTGCCCTCGTGTTCCAGGGCAGCAGTCACGCTATCGTCAGAACAAACAAATACGGCATTTCCTAAGACCAAAAATTCAAAGACATGTGACATCGACCAACTCGCACTGAACCCGCGGGGTGGATAACGGCCCATTCTCTCTCATAGAGAGGAGGGCGTGGGCTGCCCCCATTATCATAATTACAGTAAGTCAAAAAAATTAAATGTTGGGAAATCGCACTTTTGTTTTGAAATGTTTAAATTGGTGTACCTTGATAATTATAGCAGATAGCTTAAATATTTAAACGGATAACAAAAGATACATGTCTATAGATTAGTCCTCAATATAATTTATTTGTTAAATATTGACGGTTTTTTAATCTAATGAATTGTATCTATAATTACCACTTCTATCAGCCCAACTAACACTTTTTTAAGCGTATTTATAGTAAGTCGGTAAGATACTGTAATTACATTGTTACAGTAAGTATATCTGCTCACTCACTAGCTAAAACGCCATATTTAAATAATGTCAATGTAGCGGAACATAAGTTACTGTAAATATGATAGTGAAAATACGAAATAAAACATAATTTTAATACAGTAAGTCTACTTACTGTTATTATTATAATGAACGATTGAGTCTTCTCGACTTTTACTGTGATTGTGCTTATCGTAACTTTTTTTAATAATTTAGATCCTTACTAATATTATAAATGCGAAAGAAACTCTCTCTGTCTGTGTTACGCAATCACGCCTAAACTACTGAACCGATTTTAATGAAATTTGGTACGGACATAGTCTAGAGCCTGAGAAAGGACATAGGCATACATGCTTTTTAATGCGAAAAAAAGGTTGTAAGGGGTTGAAATAGGGGATGAAACTTTGTATGGAAATAACGACATTTTTAAAACTAGAAGCTTGAAACTTATTTTTTAGACTTTTGATTAGATATTAATAAATACGACATTCAAATTATGTATGAGTTTTATTTTCAAAATAATTCGCCTAAAAAATTAAAAATGCTGCCGAAAGTCACTATTCCGCGCGGACGAAGTCGCGGGCACAGCTAGTATAAAAATAAAGAAAAATTTCCTTGTAGGGCTTGATTTAAGGATCACAGTAATGTAAAAAAAAACTTTTTAACAAAAAATTAAACCGACTCCCAAAAAACACTGCAAAGTGAAAAATAACTTTAATTTCGGTAGTCGGTGTCTTTAGTTTTGTTTTTTCGTTTTTGGCACCGACTTCCGAAATTAAAGTTATTTTTCACTTTGCAGTGTTTTTTGGGAGTCGGTTAAATTTTTTGTTAAAAAGTTTTTTTTTCACTCTTTTTAGTTGGATGATTTTTAATTTACCTAGTTACAAGAGCCTAAATGTCAACTACTTATAACCTTTTACAAAATATTGCTTTTCCCAATGCTGGGCCGTTAATTGTTGAGGAGTTCTCCTGGTACTTCACCATCAGCTCTACATCACCATATGCATTGTGACGAGCATAAAGTGCTTAACATCTATATTCAAGTAATCGAATCGCAATCCACTTAATACTTATTATTGAGTAGTTTCGGCGGCCATCTGTGGTCTTCATCATCAGTTCCACTTCCCCAAATGGTACTTTTTGAGAGCAACTGCACAAGTTACTATAAGAAATACCCAAAACGCCATAGGTGTGCCTATAATATTTGAAGAGTTCCCTCGATTTCTCCAGGATCCCATCATCAGATCCTGACTTTGGTGATAATGGTACCAATTTCGAAGTATACCCATTCGAACAAAAAAAGAATTTTCCAAATCGGCTCAGTCGTCTTCGAGTACTCGATGATCATACATAAAAAAAAAAAAAAAAAAAAAAAAATATACGCGTCGAATTGATAACCTCCTCTTTTGGTCGTCGGTTGAAAAGGTCATAACACCAGTAACACGACTTACTGTAATTATGATATCGGAGGCAGTGTGTCCCAGCTGTGGGAACGTTCCAGGTAATAATTTATTTATTTATTTATTGAAGTCTTTTTCAACATAGGACTGTAAGATATCCTGTATACCTTTTTTTTATTGATAATAGGTTTGCGTTTGACCACCATCTCACCTGATGGTAAGTGATGATGTGGTCGGAGATGACGCACGCTTGCCTAGAAGTAACCTATTCACTCTTGACTTAAAGACTCCCAAGTTATAGCGATCACGAAACACAGACTCCGGCAGGGAATTCCACTCCTTAGCCGTACGCACAATTGTACCTTTTAATATTGTTCTGAGATTAATCAAATTTGTCTAACTTGTTTCTTACTGTTCAGCGTCATGCATGCAAGACGTAAATGTCGCAGTTATTACCACTTTGTGGTTTATTCTGTGCATACACATAGATATATGTGTATACACAGAATCAATGACGAATCAATCTATAATGGTTCCGCTTTTTGACATTCTGCTACGGAACCCTAAAAATAAGAATAGTTAACGAAGTTCACGAAATAGTGAGAGATTTACGTGCCATTAAATTTGCAAAGATTCCTCTTGACGTAGTTGTAAAATATAGTGTAATTAATGTGTTAAAAAATATGCTTTGGGTATTTACCGGCCTCATCCAGCTAAACATAAAACGCAAAAAAAATTAAGTATAAAAGTGCTATTTATAACCAATTTAAAAAAGGTAGAAGTAATACAAGTGTTTTGTTCGTAATTAGTTGTTGTAAGTAAAATTGTATGTTAATAGGAATTTAGCTGATAGCCATCCTATCGTATTAGGTGTAACTCTGAAAACTGGTGTAAAGATAGATAACACAAACACAAGTAAACTTGAGCGCTTGCAAAACTTGTGCACTATTTTTGTTTTGGTCTAAGGAAATACGATCATGTCTTAGTTCCGCAAAGATCTCAAGTGGCTCCCTATCCGTCTTTGCAGGAATACTCGAATATTATCACTCCCGTACAACATCCTCACAACCGCTAGCGTGATCCATTTTCGCTCAATCGTCCTGCCGATGCCCCTCATATGTAGATGCCACTTTGAACTACATCTCAATTTCCCATCCCATAAAACCCAATGCTGTTCCCATTTTTTCTCTTTTCATGAATTCTGATTGTGGAACTCACTTCCACCTAAACCCCATGACGATAAAAACCTCGTTTTAAGCGTCATGTTTATAGATCTATACTAATATTATAAATTGGAAATTGTGTTAGTTTAAACGCGCTGATCCTCGAAAGTACTGGGTGGAATTTGGTATGAAAGTAACTTGAAGCTTGGAGGTTAAGTATTTTTGCCCGACTGCAAAAAAGAAAGCTTAGGTATGTTTTTATTGTGATAAAATCTAAGGGATCGAACCCGCGCGACTGTAAGTAAAAAAAAAAGTTATTTAAAAAATCTAAAATACCCGACTGCTCAACTGTAATGCAAGAAACAAGCACATTTTTATTTTAAAAAGTGACGAGCAGGCGAGACCCAATTGTTTTTTTTTTTTAATGGGATGGGTCCGCCTGCTTGTCACTTTTTAAAATAAAAATGTGCTTGTTTCTTGCATTACAGTTGAGCAGTCGGGTATTTTAGATTTTTTAAATAACTTTTTTTTCAACGTTTTAGTTAAAATTTTAATTAACATTTTTATAGTTTTCCCGGTCGTATCACATTGGCACTCCACCGTATTCAGAAAGTGAAAGAGCTAAGTCCATATTTTTAAACTTTCTCTTTGTATTATTTTTGCTATTATTACACTAATGATAAACATGATATACCTTTTTAAAATCCTTGTGTTAAGCCCTTTAATTGGTACCCATATGGCAGTATTCGAAAAAAAATTTTTTTTTTCATTAAGTATAATGACTTCGCACAGCCGCCATGTTTGATTTTTTCAAATGTCAACTATCTAAGAACACTTGGGCTGCTAAGACGAATCTAACGATACCTCAATTATGTGAATCCGTTCAGCGATTCTGGAGATATGAGGTAATAAAGAATATTACAAACATACATACATACATACATACAAGATACGCGCGAAAAACATAACCCTTCTTTTGCAGTCGGGTAAAAATAAAGACCAACCTAATTTCAATTGTCACACAAACCTTGCGAACAGGTCCCTGGCTACCTCAATTAACTTGCACAGACATTTATTACGTGGAAACATTACAAGGTCATCGCAACCGGCGATAACCCACAGGACAACTACCTTGGGTAGAACAAACAAACGTCACTCGCAACAAAGTAAACAGATCACGTAGTAACCTACTCTCAATCTGAGTTCTAAGAGCGCTGATAGTTTTAAATTGATGAGCGAAAAATGTGTGTATATTAAACGCAGTAAATCAGCCCTCTTTGCGTAAAAGTATTTATCGAATGGCTCCTGTAATTCACAATAAAATCCCACAAGAAATAAAGAGCCTACATAATGTTATGTTTAAAAGAAAACTGAAAGAATTTTTAATTAAAAGTAAATGTTATTACTCCGTAGCCGAGTGTATGGAGGATATTGTTGACATTTAATAAAATTAGTTGTTTAATGTGTTATGTAGACATTATATAGGTAAGTATGTAAGTTATTATAATTAATAATTGAATATAATGTATTTTTTTAATGACGGGCTTAAGGCCTTAACTTTTTTTATGCAATTAAGTATGTGAAAATAATTTCTTCTTGACATACCTAATGTATTGACTAATTTGATTTTTATACTATATAAAGCTAAATTACCACTCACTCACTCACTCACTCACTGACTCATTGACATAATTGTTCTCCCAGATGGTGGATGGGGAGGTGGGTATATTTTGACAGATTCGTAAACAAGTAACTCTCAAACCTACGGGAAAAGTGCCAAACCTCCCCTTTTCACCCCCCTTCTTCCCCCTCCCTATCGTATCTCGGAAACTACGAGACCCGTATTTTTTTTTTACGGATTCGTATAGAGGAGGCTCGGTAAAGTAAAAACCATTTATCAAAGTCGCCCCCCCCACCCCCCTTCTCACCCCCTTTAGGCGGATCTCGGAAATTAAGAGACTTGGAACTTTTTTTTTTTCAGATTACTAGAGGGGCAATGCTTTAGTCAAAATACTTCTGCAACCCCCCCCCCATCACCCCCCCCTTTTTTTTTTCACAAGCACGCGAGGTGCTTGCACCTCGCGCAACACGCAAATACTAAACCCCCCTATCACCCCCCCACTTTTTTTATTTTGTTTTTTTTTCACAAGAACGCGAGGTGCTTGCACCTCGCGCAACTCCCAAATACTAAACCCCCCCATCTCCCCCCATCGCCCCCCCCCCCATTTTTTTTTTTTTCACAAGCACGCGAGGTGCTTGCACCTCGCGCAACACGCAAATACTAAACCCCCCCATCTCCCCCCATCACCCCCCCCTTTTTTTTTTTTTTTCACGAGCACGCGAAGTGCTTGCACCTCGCGCAACACGCAAATACTAGTTTATAGTATAATTTCCTAAGTAATAATGTTTGTATGCCTATGATAAGGTAGATTGTACAAGGATGGCCCATTTTATTGTACGGCTAAGGAGTGGAATTCCCTGCCGGAGTCTGTGTTTCCCGACAGCTACAACCTAGGAGTCTTTAAGTCCAGAGTGAATAGGTTACTTTTAGGTAAGCGTGCTCCATCTTCGATCACATCATCACTACCGTCAGGTGAGATAGTGGTCAAACGCAAACCTATTTACAATAAAAAAAAAACTATTTATGTATGTATGTATGTACCTATCTCAGATCCTTTTGTTTTATAATCTGAGGTACCTATAATCTATGCAAATAAATTTACTTTATTTTTTTTTTATTGTCATAGAGTACTTACTGTTTATAAAAGGGAATACACCCGTCTTTTATGTCTCTTTATTTTTAAAAAAGATTATTATGAATAGCTAATCTTGTTAACCCCTCCAACTTAGCTAAATATGCGTATATCTATTTGCTTAGCCTTTCCCAACTATGACCGTTGGGGTTAGCTTCCAGTCTAACTAGATGCAGCCGAGTACTAATGTTTTACATGGAGCGACTACCGTACTTGGGTATTATTATACACTTTGGCAAAACCAGTATCAGAATGAGGATTTTCGGAAAAAATTAAGCCACCAGTTGGCGCTACCACAGAACAGATAAAAGAGGTTAGAAAGGAAATAGTTCCTGATTTGTATGAGAACGAGTGTCGTCGCTTATCCCCCACTCTTTAGCTCCACTACAAGCAAGAGGCCCATTACGTATGCGAATTACTCACACAAATAAATTACACACACTTAAATCGAGGGCTTGCTTGTACATTGCAAGCGGACTTGGTCATTGCGTTGATTAAGCGAGTACAAATCGGGCAATGTATATTTTTTTAACTTGTTGCAATAATGTTGTTAATGTTCGGAATTTCATAGTGCTCAGAATATTTTTGTTTTTTTACAAATAAAACTATTATTAAATGTTATTTTCAACTTACCGATAGAAAGATATACCTCCGCGCTCTATACTTGCCGTTTGACTTTTTGTTTTACAGGTTATAATTGCACAACACGGCATTTTAAAGAAGAGCTTTGTGTTCCGAAGTAGTCCGAAGCGCACTAAACGCGGTGAATGAAATAATCGGTCAAGCTATGATTTTCGTATCATAAATGGCGCGCTCGCCACGCTCACATTACCATTCCAACCTTATTCATCTATTCCGTGGGCGCTACTGAGATGAGAGGTCTTCTTCTTTGGAAACGAAACTTTGTTTTACGCTTAAGGTTTTTGACATCTGTCAAATTGACGTCAATGTCATGATACGTAACCATGACATTGACGTCAATTTGACAGATGTCAAAAAACTTAAGCGTTAGACAGGTTTTATTTTCTAATTCCATTTTGTCTCTAATCATACACACTTGCTTTTCCAATTTACTTTAGACATTGGCAGAATAGTCGACATCGGCTCCACTTGCCATTAACAAAAAATAGAATAGAATAGAATAGGTGCCCGGACCCGATGTCAGTGCTGGACGTTATTACAGAAAACCCTCATTTCTAGGTTCTGAACGACTGTTAAACATGTACAAATGACAGCCAAGACCAAAACTTAACGTGTTTTCGGAAAAACGGAAGAATCTCGATATGTTAAGATAAGGTTGTGTATTTAAAACGATAATTTCAACACGATGCTAAAATTGTTTCTGAAATTAATAAATGAGTGAAATTAATGAGTCAGCCATCCACGGACTGACCACCACCAGCGTTGCTTAACACCGAAGAACAACCCGCACGGCTGTTATTATTTGGCCACGAGCTCCTCTAAAAATTGGCCAAGTGCGAATCAGACTCGCCCATGAAGGGTTCCGTAGTAGTAACTACGCAAAATAACTTTGTTTTTCATAGTGTTTGTATGAAAAACAAAGTTTTATTTGCGGTTTTAGAAAATGTGCTATATCTCAAAAACTGCTGACTCAATCTCGTTTAAACCAATTTTCGTTGAAAGATTTTCTTAGCATATATTTTTTTTTTTAGATTTTTCACTCCATTATTATAGAAGTTAGAGGGGGACACACATTTTACCACTTTGGAAGCATTATATATCTTTCAAACGATTGATTTTAAGAAAAAGTGGTCTTAGAAACCTCAATGTCATTTTTAAAGACCTGTCTATAGATAATACACACGTATAGGTTTGATGAAAAAAAAAAAATATTTTGTTCCATGTATGGCGAGACCCGTTAATTTTTTATTTTTGTCTTAAAATCGGAAAGCGGAGACAGACAGACAGTCTTTGGTCAGGTATCGTTTAACCCAGTAACTTGGCTGTGAAAGTCAGATAGTCGCTTCATGTAAAATACTATTATTAATTTGCATGCAGTAAGACTGGAGCCAATTTGCCGACCGCAACAGACTAAGGACCAATTGAAGAATGAGGTAATGCACAATATTAACTTAACTGACAGCATTGAATTTTAGACGGTAATACGACGGTGCTTAAGGCAGTATTTGCATTGGCAAATGTGCAGGTACGAACCGGTGCTGACCTCTAAAATTTGCCCGAGTCCTAGTGATATGAGACCCGATTGGTAGGAAAATACAAGATGTCGATCATATGTATGTATATTAAAACACTTAACTGCATAATCTTCTTCACCTATTATGAATGTGTGAAATATGTAGGTTGTTCTAATAGTTCAGTCTATTTCGTTCCCACAGCTGGAACTGAGGCTTACTCTCTTTGACACGGAATGGGCCGTAGTCCACCACGCGGGGCCATTGCGGTGTGGTGGATGTCGCATATCTCCGGATTTATATGATGATATAATTAACACAAAGTAATGTTTTTTTAACCGATTTCTAAAAAAGGAGGAGGTTCTCAATTCGGATGTTTGTTTGTTTTTTTTTATGTTTGTTCGGACATAGCTCCGTCGCTTACCAACCGATTTGAAAAATTCTTCTTTTGTTGGAAAGGGTATACTTTCCAAATGGAGGGTATAAATTCCAAATAAAAAAATATTTACATTGACGATCTTTTCGTTTACTGGTGAAGGTGATAAGTACCTAGTTGACATTTTGGCTTTTGTAACTAGATTAATTACAAACTGACCCACTAAAAAGCGCGAAAATAAAAACTTTTTTGCAAAAAATAAAACCGACTTCCATATCAAAACACTACAAAGCCAAAAATAATTTTAATTACGGAAGGCGGTGTGAAAAACAAAGAAAATACAAAACCAATAACACCGACTACCGAAATTAAAATTATTTTTGGCTTTGTAGTGTTTTGATATGGAAGTCGGTTTTATTTTTTGCAAAAAAGTTTTTTATATATATGTTACCGGCCAAACCCGATTTCAGGACAAACTAGTTTTGCCTAGGCTAAACTAGTTCTTCCTAAACGCGATAGGATTAACTAGTATAGCCTAGTCCAAACTAATTTGTCCTAAGCCCGATAGGATAAACCAGTTTAGCCTAGGCCAAACTAGTTGATCCTGATACAAATCGCACACTCTAGGATAAACTGTTATGGCCTAGTTTAAACATTATAGTATATCTATAAAATAAAAATAAATAGGTAAACTGATTAAAATACACGTAGTATTT
Source organism: Tholera decimalis (assembly GCA_943138885.2). NCBI lineage: Eukaryota > Metazoa > Arthropoda > Insecta > Lepidoptera > Noctuidae > Tholera > Tholera decimalis. The sequence goes on along the minus strand of OW964577.2, from coordinate 26,825,019 downwards.
TATTCAGGTTATCTATTTTTTTTTTGAAAAATAATCATTTTTATTAAAATGATAATGATTCATCGTTAAAAGTTATGGATAATTGGTAATACAAACAATTATACTACAGCTGCATTTCATAAAACCTTGGCCTGACTCAACTGAATGTTTAACTGAATATATCATTCAAATGGTAAGCCACCTTTGTCGCTCTCTTAGATTGTAAAGCGCGTAGCAGAACAATTTTGTTAGATGGTCTTGGTAAACCATAATAAATTTAAAATTTCCATCTGGTTGTGTCTGAAAATCGATCACATATACTTGGCACCTACTATTCATTTCCGAATGAAGAATGGGCTTAGAGACTAATCCTCTTTTCTTCTTTGTTTTCTTTCGATGACAGACACTACTCATAGATAAATACAAGCTTATCATTTCTTTTGTAATATTGGCATTGTCACGACCACCATGGCCGACAGCCACATGAGCTGCGCCAATCACATCATAAAGTTCATCGGATGGAAGATAGTATTTTCATTTTAATAAAAATGATTATTTTTCAAAAAAATAAAAAATAAATAGATAACCTGAATAAAATACTACGTGTATTTTATTCAGTTTACCTATTTATTTTTACTTTATAGATATACTATAATGTTTAGACTAGGCCATAACAGTTTATCCTAGTGTGTGCGTATTTATATCAGGATCAACTAGTTTGGCCTAGGATAAACTGGTTTATCCTATCGGGCTTAGGACAGATTAGTTTGGACTAGGCTATACTAGTTAATCCTATCGCGTTTAGGAAGAACTAGTTTAGCCTAGGCAAAACTAGTTTGTCCTGAAATCGGGTTTGGCCGGTAACATATACATTGGTGTATGTACCAAAATCTTGTTACTTTTTTTATTAACATAACTACTAGAAAAACATTCAGGCATTTCAGAAAAAAATATTTTACTAAGTTAAAAAAAGATAATTAAATACAAAATTTGAAGAACTTGCATATGAATTTGGTATAACTAAATCATTTGCAAGTAAAATTTTTCGCAAGAATATATCAATCATAGCTCATTTCTTATTACTATTTGTAGTAAAGTTAGATCCTAAAGCAATAAAATTAAATCTTCCCATGGCCTTCAGACACAAATATCATGAAGTCCTGTGTATAATAGATTGCCTAGAAATTGAAGTTGAAAAGCCATCAAAAGCTGTACATCAAGCTTTGACATGGTCACAGTACAAAAAATGCAACACTACAATATCTTACTAATATCTTACTATCTTACTAATATCTTATCTTACTAATATTATAAATGCGAAAGTTTGTGAGGATGGATGGATGTTTGTTACTCTTTCGCGCAAAAACTACTGAACGGATCTGAATGAAATTTGGCAAATAGATAGTTTACATCCTGGAATAACACATAGGCTACTTTATATCCCGAAATTCCCACGGGGTCGGGATTTAACCCTCCCACGCGAACTAAGTCGCGGGCAAAAGCTAGTATCTAATAAGTTGCACACCTGATGGCCTGACTGATATCGAACTCACGACTCATTCGCAAGTCAGACCCGTTACCATTGGGCCAACAATGTTCTAGGTAGGATGTTATATTCGGGTTAAACATCATTGTCTCACAGTTTGAGTATTTTTTGCGGCTTACCCATATAATATATCAAGCATAGCTCATTTCTTATTACTATTTGTAGTAAAGTTAGATCCTAAAGCAATAAAATTAAATCTTCCCATGGCCTTCAGACACAAATATCATGAAGTCCTGTGTATAATAGATTGCCTAGAAATTGAAGTTGAAAAGCCATCAAAAGCTGTACATCAAGCTTTGACATGGTCACAGTACAAAAAATGCAACACTACAATATATCTAATAAGTTGCACACCTGATGGCCTGACTGATATCGAACTCACGACTCATTCGCAAGTCAGACCCGTTACCATTGGGCCAACAATGTTCTAGGTAGGATGTTATATTCGGGTTAAACATCATTGTCTCACAGTTTGAGTATTTTTTGCGGCTTACCCAAACGTCTTACCATAACGTTACTTTGTATCGTGAAATCGATGAGCGCCTTAAAATTCTAAGTTTAGTCACACGATACCTGACAAATGTTTACACGGTCTAGACAGGTACACTCAAATCTGAGTGCATGGCTGTGAATCACTACGCTATCACTACGAACATTACGCTTCATTTTCAACCGACGACAAAACGAGGAGGTTATCAATTCGACGCGTATTTTTTTTTTTTACTGTATGATCATCGAGTACTCTAAGACGGCTGAACCGATTTGGAAAATTCTTTTTTTGTTCGAATGGGTATACTTTGAAATTGGTCCCATTATCACCAAAGTCAGGATCTGATGATGGGATCCTGGAGAAATCGAGGGAACTCTTCAAATATTATAGGCACACCTATAGCGTTTTGGGTATTTCTTATAGTAACTTGTGCAGTTGCTCTCAAAAAGTACCATTTGGGGAAGTGGAACTGATGATGAAGACCACAGATGGCCGCCGAAACTACTCAATAATAAGTATTGAGTGGATTGCGATTCTATTACTTGAATATGGATGTTAAGCACTTTATGCTCGTCACAATGCATATGGTGATGTAGAGCTGATGGTGAAGTACCAGGAGAACTCCTCAACAATTAACGGCCCAGCATTGGGAAAAGCAATATTTTGTAAAAGGTTATAAGTAGTTGACATTTAGGCTCTTGTAACTAGGTAAATTAAAAATCATCCAACTAAAAAGAGTGAAATAAAAACTTTTTAACAAAAAATTAAACCGGGAGTCGGTTTAATTTTTTGTTAAAAAGTATTTTTCTCTTATGATTTGGCCAGTACGGATTATACACACTTAAAAAATGACTTCGACCTCTGACCTTCGGCATTTCTAGTCAGGTGGGAAACACTAGCCTGTAAAATGCATGTGCAATAACCAATTTCAAATTAGATGTCATATAATACAAGGTGATACTTACTTACCATGAAAAAAAACTCGTTAACGAGTTGTGGCTTACTAATAACAACCACACGATTTTTTTAAATTTTTAAGCACGCTTGCCTAGATACAACCTATTCACTCTTGACTTAAAGACTCCCAGGTTATAGATACCAGGAAACACAGACTCCGGTGATTCCTCCGTGCCTCAAGTGTCATTTGGACAGCTTTGTCGTTACGGGTAGTCAGAAACCAGAAAATCTATCTTACCGGATGCAAATGATATGGCGCTTGCAAAAGTGCCGAAATATCTGAAACTCGAAACCTTGGGATCGTGGGGTCCGACTGCTCACAAATTATTTAAAGAACTATCCAGGCACCTAGTTGACACTTCGCGTGACCCAAAGGCTGGCTGTTACCTTGGACAGCGGTTAAGCATTGCCATACAGCGTGGCAATGCCGCCAGTCTTTTAGGCACATTACCAGTGGACAGCGATGCGCAAGAATTTCTGGACGCCATATTTTAGTTTATTTTTAGATGTGTAGTTTAGGGTTTTTGACTTATGTAGTTTTTAGAGTTTTTATTTAAGTGTATATTCCATTATGATTGACACATGGTAGATATCCCGTTTTAAGTTACATTTTTAGTATGCTTATCATCTGCATAGCCGTTTCACAACTATGTTGGGATCAGTTCCCGTCTAACCAGATGTAACTGAAAACTAGTATTTTACATGGAGTGACTGCTTATCTGACCTCTACAACCCAGTAACTGGGTAGCATAATACCCTTTGGCAAAAATTTTTCACATTTTCTGGCATCTTCCCGTAACAACTATTAAACATGTAAAGATGATATCCAGGACCAACAGCTTGCTTTCCGAGAGCCAGAGGAATTTCTCTGTTTAATCACCAATCCTTGGAACCACCTCGGAAAACGTTGCTAAACATTGAAGATCATACCGTCGGCTATTAATATTTAACAACAGGAAATTATAAGTACAGCCACAGATTTCTTTATAGGCCACGTGATCAAGCTTCTTATTTTATAACTAAGCAACGGAAAAATGAGATAGCCCCTAATAAACTATCAAGTCTTTTTTACAACGCCAATTGAATATTCTGCATAAAGCGACAAGTAAAGATCAACAATTATCTTAACTTGTCCTTCTTATTTAAATATTGCTACCTAATTTACTAACTCTGCCACGGATTTTACATCTCATCACCATTTTACAGTTTACAGCATCAACACAAGGTCCGCATAGGTTAGGTTTTTTTTTAATTCACTAGTTCCTCCATTGGTCAACGAAGACCTTGTCTAACTTACTAAATCTCATGCATTCTAGTTCTTGCAGTTATTTCTCTCACACTTTTATACTTCATAAAACCATAAAATAAGCGTTAGGTTATGTTAGGTTTCTTTTTTGATGTCATATATATATATATTTAGAAGTTCACTGCTTGAATGCATGTTACAAATTTAGATGCTAAAAAATAACCACCATGCTGAGTTGTATTTCCAGTGGCTTACATAAAAGATTACTAGTGGCTAAGATAGTGTCATTCAGATGCTCGTTAATTGTGGCTGACTGACTTAGTAATTTAGAAGGCAATGTAGATTTTTAGAGGCGAATAATGATATTAAAAAGAAGTCCGTTTAATTAGCACCCTTTAACCACAAGCTCCTCTGTAGTATGAGTTCTCAATTAATTTCACTATTTTTTAGAATTGCAATTTATACTATCTAATACTATAAAGCGGAAAAGTTTGTTTGTTTGAACGCGCTAATCTCAGAAAGTATTGAGTGGATTTAGATAAAATTTGGTATGGAAGTAACTTCAGTACTTACTTTTTACACGCGTGCAAAATAAGAAGGTTATGTTGTTATCGAGATAAAATCCACGGGAGCGAAGCCCCCCGCGAAGCGCGACTAGATATTCGTAGACCTTTGAAATAGATCGTAGAAATGTGAATAATTCTGACAAGTGCCAGGACCTTGAGTTCGAATCTCAGGTTCAGTAAGCTGATATTGAAATTGGATTTGTGAATCATTGCTGTGTTCGCGGTGCACCTGATTAATCATTTTCAGGGTTCCGTAGCGGAAATACAAAACGGAATCATTATAGATTTGTCATGTCTGTCTGTCCGTACCTATATCACAGCCTCTTAATCCCGAAACTATTACGACTAACTACACAGTTCAAACTTGGTCGGTAGATGTTTTCTGTTAACCTCTTTCTTATTATTATACAAAAACGAATAAGTAATTAAAAAATTAAGGGCGGTGCTCCCCCATCTATGTTTGTCCATCAAATCTATATGTGCGGGGAGTCTATAGATAGGTCATTAAACATAACACCGGGATTCCTAAAACTATTTTTTCTCAAAATAATTCGTAAAAAAAAGTATCACATTAAACACACAGTGTTCTTCCTCCTCTCTCCTACATTGGTTAGGCTGTGCCCGAAATGTCCATAATTGTGACTTATACAACCTGTTTTGTTTTTTATATCCCATAATGCTAGGGTTATATTCTGTAGGTAAAAATAATACTAAAACTCCGAGAATAGGTGATCCAAAAATGCATAGTTTCGGAGATATCATCAATCATAATTAAATTAAGTCAAAATTGTCACCAGCAGTTATGACGAATCTTTATTTTTGCGAGGTTGCCAAACTTCACAGTAGTGTAGTAAAATAAATAATAAAATAAAATATGTAGGTATGTTGGTATCGGGGCTTCCCGGCGGCAGCTAGAGAAGTGTCTACTACTTGTAACTTGTAAGAACTACTTGTAGTTTGAGTATCTAAATTACGAAGCAAAATTCAAATAACATTACATCTTAGGCCGTGCGCGCACTACCTTGCGGTGGCCGCAATTGCGGTAGTTCTACCGTACCGGTAGAATGACCGGGACCACCGGTGACTCTACCGCGGGCGTTTATTCCACCGCAGTGCGCGCACTTCTATGACACTCCATACTTCACAGATTTTGCGTTTACAAAACGCAACGCAGTGCGCGCACGGCCTTATTTAATATGTGTTTCAACTAAGAATAGGATGACCTTGACGCCATATTATGACTTCATGCACGCTTTCCTAATACTTACACGCTCTTAAAAATATGAAAATAACATTAACAAGATAATAGCGATAATAAATACTATTGAAAATTAATTTGCAGTCTTTTTTTAATGTAAGGCCGTGCGCGCACTTCCTTGCGGTGGCCGCAATTGCGGTAGTTCTACCGCACCGGTAGAGTGACCGGGGCCACCGGTGACTCTACCGCACGCGTTTATTCCACCGCAGTGCACGCACTTCTATGACACTTAGTGTTGCCAGGTGTCCCGATTTTCGCGGGACGTCCCGATTATTAGGGGTCTGGGGACGCGTCCCGATTTGCCACTGATCGGGACGCCAAATGTCCCGATAAATAAAAAAATTACAATAAGCACTATTGTTAGAAAAAATAAATCAAATTACGCATCACATTATCATGTTGGTTGTAACAATGCGCTCAAAATAATACGCATCAGATCACTAGTGCCATATTTGGTTACTTTACTCGCTCCAGAGGCCTTAGCCAAGTAACAAAATTTTCTATTCTACAGCATCATAGACACGATCGTGTGCGTTCACACTTTGGCTTTGCTCAGTCAATCGATTTTTGTTTTCTCTATCAAAGACACGCCTGTGGGCGCATACAATTTGGCTTTACTCAATCATTGATCTTCGTTCGTCCATTCATTCGGTATCCATCAGATCATAATAATTATTACTGGGTTTCATCGTACCTACGGGTTTTGCAATTTTAATAGCAGATAAAATATAAAAATATAAATTGTTTGCAGATAAGCATTAAATTTTAAGGTTTTACAGGATGCAGTATCATGTCTTGAATACGAAAAATTGCTGTGTGTATCAGCAATTGTTTACTTAATATTGGTTATATTAAGTAAACAATTATAACAATTGAGCTGAAGTCTGAGGATCGAAGATGAGTTTGTGGTATTCACATGCAGCAACTTATTTAAACAATTATCTGATGATAAAGTTACGAAAATAAAAAACGACTGTTTTGCATGGTACAAAAATGTCTCATTTCACCAAAGACCAAATATGAACTCAATGATAGCAAATTAGATTTATTTAAAAAAAAAATGAGTTCTTCAACATGGATCAATTTTATGAAGAAGTGTGTACAGTCAAAGACTTGGTGAAAGTAGCAGTGTAGAACAAAGATCTGACGCCGCTACAAAAATGGCAAATCATTTTTAAGGAGAATCAAGACTTCGCAAATCTTCTGAAGTTGTTTACTTTTTAAACGACTTCAAAAAAGGAGGAGGTTCTCAGTTCATCCTGAACTTTATTTTTATGTATGTTACCTCATAACTCGAAGACGGTTGGACCGATTTGGAATTTTAGTTTTCGTTTGAAAGGGTATAGTTTCTAGTTGGTCCCATTGTTATGAAATCAGGACCTGATGATGTGATCCTTGAGTAATCAAGGGAACTCTTCAAATATTATAGGCTCACCTTTAGCATTTTGGGTATTTCTAATAGTACCTTGTTCTTGAAACGCACCATTTGGAGAAGTGGAACTGATGATGAAGACCATAGATGGCCACCGAAACTACTCAATAATAAGTATTTCGTGGATTGCGATTCGATTACTTGAATATAGATGTTAAGCACTTAATGCTCGTCACAATGCATATGGTGATGTACCAGGAGAACTCCTCAGAAATTAACGGCTCTGCATCGGGAAAAGCAATATTTTGTACAAGGTGATAAGTACTTCATTTTGGCTTTTGTAACTGGATAAGTTACAAACCGACACACCAAAAATCGTGAAAAAAAACTATTTAGCAAAAAATTAAACCGACTTCCACATAAAACACCACAAAGCTAAGAATAACTTTAATTTCAGAAGGCGGTGTCAAAAAAATAAGAAAATACAAAACCAATAACACCGACTACCGAAATTAAAGTTATTTTTGGCTTTGTAGTGTTTTAATATGGAAGTCGGTTTTTTTTTTTGCTAAAAAGTTTTTATGACGTCAATTCCGCGGGTGTCGAACGCGGCAACGGAAAGAGTATTTTCACAAACCAACTCTTAATTTTATCTGTGAGGCGAAACCATTTGACACCGGAGCATGTCAAAGCCGAGATTCAAATATAAACTAACTTCAGCATAGCTTGCGGTGAATTTCACAACTACGTAAAAAAAAACAAGGGTCTTCTAAAGGCAGCAAAAAGTATTGAAAAAAATAAATTAAATAAAAAAAATAATTATACTACTTTCATACTTAACTTTGTTGATTTTCACTAATATGTCAATAATTTTCAGTTATCCGATGATTTTATTTCTATACACCTATAGGTAATTTTATGGAAATGGGTAATGTTTTTTATTTAGGCCTCCTCAAATGGAGTGGTATCCTGGAGACCGGATCCTGGAGATACGGCGCAGATACCGACTTAAGTGACGGTAATACTAAGAGTGCAACTGTTACCCAAGTTGATACCTGCCTGGACACCGCTCCATTTAGTTCTGTTTTCCTTAAACATGGTTGGACACGCTTCCACGTGTTTAGAGTAGTCTATCAAGCAAGTCTGACTATAACATTTTTTTAAAATAAAGATTCACCGTTTTATATGCGACGAAAACGAATAAATTAATATTACTTTTAAAAAAACCTTTTTTTTGTTTGTCCCGATCTACAAACCTAAATCCCGATTTTCTTTAACTTCTGTCCCGATTTAAAACAAATCGGACCTGGCAACACTAATGACACTCCATACTTCACAGATTTTGCGTTTCCAAAACGCAACGCAGTGCGCGCACGGCCTTATTGTCGTCACAATACTTATGGTGACAAGGTCATCCTATTCTTAGTTGAAACGCATTGTACGCTTTAATAGAACTACTACTACACTACTATTTTAAATGGAATAGGGAAACAGTAAAAAATCAATGAACTATTGAAAAAAAAAATAGCAAGGAGTTTCATGCCAGATCTTCATAGGAAACAACGGGGCCAGGTTTGCCATTGTAAATCTTGCCAAATGGGGTCGCAAGCCCATCGCGGACGCAATGCCAGTGTAGAGCCCCTGTACAAGATATAGCCCGCTTCTTGTTATGTTCATCGTGCCCGGCCACCTGCACCTTACAGGATCTTATCGAGGCCAATACCAAAGCTGTTCAGGTAGCTGCATATTGGTCTAAAGACCTTTGAGCACCGACTCGAAAAGACGAAGATAGGAAACGACCAATTGAAAGGTGCACATAAAACGAAGTGCTATAATATTGAAATAATTTCAACGAAAAAACATACCAGTATGCTTTTGTTTAATAATTGAATGGTTTAAAATATAGATACCTAGGTCTATCTATCTGGGTTTTCAACCATTGTACATGAAACTAAATTGCACTATTGAATAAGTAGTTTATTCAACATTATGGGCGATTGGGAAAAGCCCATCGCAATAGTGACTATAAACGCTAGTGAGATATTGCACAACATCTATTTCTCTGAGTCACACCAAAACTTTAGTGAAGCATTTATCTAGTTATTGAATCATTAGTTGAATACTAATTGGCTCGTCGCAAATGCAAAATAGGTATTCTCTACAGAAAATTTGAATATAGAACCCGCTAAATTGTATCTTAACTTTTTTATGAATTAGGGCTGTACCAAATAGGCAATACGCATGAGAAAAAAATTTATTATGCAACCAGTTTATAGGTACTATAAAAATATACTTAAACATACATCATAATACTAGCAGTGGAACAAAATGGGATTGAAAAAGTAACATATTATAACAATGTTAAGTATATAGTGTCTTCGTACAATGTAACAAGAGCTATCAATAACGTTGTTGCTGATGAAGATACAATAAAGTATATAATACATAAATAAGTCTATACAAAAAATAGTTTCATATTGCTTAAGGGCTAGACCTAATAAATTTACAAACAAAAATGCATGGCTATTCCTTGTTGATGAAGTATTAAATGAAAATAACAATCACAAAACAGTAATAACACAATATTAAAGATAACGTTCTTTGAACTCATCTATTGTAGTAGACTTATAATTCCCAGAATTAATTTACTAATGCTTGACTAGGATTGATTGTATAGTCGAAACTATTTAGCAGAACAAAAGGACTTGTGGTACAGTAATATTACTGTACTTGTGGGATTTTCTACTGCACTGCTTGCAGTATCTGATTGTCTGGCTTTGTGACTAAGATTACTGGTCCATTCATGTTTACTGTGATGGTCCTAATTTGAAATTCATGTTGGAATCATGGATGTCTTTGAGGGCACAAGATCACCTGGAGAGTTGGAGGAGGCTTATGTCCAATACTGGACACAATCCGGCTGAAAATGATGACAATGGTCCTGGTTTATCACTTGAGTATTGAGCATTGCACATGTAAGTGGGCAAGCCACTTATACCAGGAACTTTTATTTTTAAATTTAAGCCCTAAACTAATCCACTATATCGGATTAGCTAGCATGCAGCATTTCATTTAAAGGGATATTTGAGTAGAAAAAGCCCCTCAGACGCCCCCAAACGTTCTCCACTCTCCGAACTAGAACAAATCCAGGGAAACCCAGACGGATGGCAGCCCTAATTTCATGTTATCAATTCAACAATACTCATTGCTTATTTAATCATTAAAATTAAACTATTGAATGCAAGTATAAACTTATCAATACATTATACTCAACCAACACAAACATTAAAAATAGTGTACATAATAAATTCGTTTGAACAGTAATAAATACCTGTTCAATAATTAAGACTGAAGATGCAAGGCCTTAGCATAACAAATGTTAAGGAATATTTACTCAACTGAGGAAACAGAGTCGGTATTGAAATATGCTGAATAATAAAGGCTTGTTAAGTTAATTGATTGTAGGTTATAGAATTTGATCAGACTTTTGTAAGTGATGGTTTCATTTATCTGGAAAATGAAATTTAACAATTTTTTTTTGGAAGTCAGTTTTATTTTTAGGGTTCCGTAGTCAACAAGGAACCCTTATAGTTTCGCCATGTCCATCTGTCTGTGTCTGTCCGCGGTTTAGCTAAAAAACTATTGGTAACTACTAGAAAGTTGTAATTTGGCATGAGTATACACGTTAATGACGCCGAAAAAGTGATAAAATAAAATTTTTAAAAAACAATTATTTAGGGTACCTCCCATACATGTAAAGTGGGATGATAATTTTTTTTTTCTTCCTTCCCATAGTGTGGGATATCGTTAGATAGGTCTTTCAAAAATATTAGTGGTTTGGGAAGAACGTTTTTTGATTAAGTAAACCGTTCGTGACTTATCAAGCTTTAAAGTACCAATTTTCGTTAGAGTCAAGTGTCCTCCCCCTCTACCAACTAAACGGTTGTAGTTAGAAATTCAAGTCGTGTCCCTACCAACTAAACGGTTGTAATTAGAAATTCAAATGTCACCGCAGTAGTACCTATATATAACGAAGTTTAAAGGAAAACTATCACACATAAGTGGCCTTTACAAGTTTACGAGTAATAGTCGACCAATTGTATTTGACTCGAAAATTTCGAACAACTCCATAGAAATGTCGATAGATGGCGCTAAGCGTCAGTTGTATCGCGCTAGTTTCATATTTAAATAAGTTTTATTAAAAAATACTTTTTAACAAAAAAAAAACCGACTTCCAAAAAACCACTAGGTACAATGTGAAAAATAACTTTAATTTCAGAAGATGGTGTCTTTGGATCTGTATTTTAGTTTTTTGCCACCGACTTCCGAAATTAAAGTTATTTTTCACATTGTAGTGTTTTTTGGAAGTCTGTTTTTTTTTTTTGTTAAAAAGTTTTTATTTCTCGCTTTTTAGTGGGTCTGTTTATAATTTATCTAAGTTACAATAGGCTAATGTCAACTTGCTCATCGCCTTTTACAAAATATTGCTTTTCCCGATGCAGGGGCGTTAATTGTTGAGGAGTTCTCCTGGTATTTCACCATCAGCTCCATTTCACCATTCGCATTGTGACGACCATAAATTGCTTAGCAACCATTTTAAAGTAATCTAATCGCAACCTGTGAAATACTTATTATTGAGTGGTTCCGGTGGCCATCTGTGATCTTCTTCATCAGTTTCGCTTCACCAAATGGTGCTTTCTGAGAGCAAATGCACAAGTTACTATAAAAAATATCAAAATCGCTATACGATTGCCTTTAAAATTTGAGGGTTTCCCTCGATTTCCATGGGATCCCTTCATCAAATTCTAATTTGGTGACAATGGTACTACCTCGAGAGCATACCATTTCAAACGAAAAAATAATTTTCTAAATCGATCCACAATTGACGGAGTAATCAAATAGATCATATTTTTTCAAACTTCCCTTGTGAAGTTGGATTTTATAATTCCTTCTTCAGTTACCATCGCCCTATGTGGGCACGTTTTTAGAGTGAATTCAAATTCTGTATTTAAATTCAAAACACCGGCTATGACAAGTTTTATACAAATCTCTAAAAAAAATTAAGACTTTCCATGCAAAGTTGTCAGATCAGGTGAGGATTTATTTGTATAGGAAGTCAAATTAGTTAGGTAGTCATGTTTGGCTTTTAGTTAGAGCATGTTATGAAACGATCAGTCAGCGAATACAACACGCACTTGGCTTTTATAAAAACTACGGAACCCTACACTGCGCGTGGCCCGACACGCACTTGACTGGTTTTTGTTTTATGCCTTTGGTGATGCTTTAATGAAACTAGAAAATAGTCACACAGAAATATACTACTGTAAATAACCACCATGGCCACAATCTGCGCAATTTCTGAATTGCATCATTACATCGAAAATTGTCTTTTAGATTATAAATAATAATATGGGTAACGCTTTATGGTATTTTTGACACAGGGAAACCACAGCCACCATTCTGCTTTATCTGTTGACAGTAGCAAATTGTATGAAATAATAGCGATTAGGTTATAGCCATTTTTCTAGGCATTTTTTTACTACAAAATGCCTAGAAAAATAGCTATAATCTGGGGATCTTTAAGTCAAGAGTGAAGGCGTTTACTTCTAGGTAAGCATGCCTCATTTTCGACAACATCATCGCTCACCATTTGGTTAAATAGTAGTCAAACACGAGTCAATCAATTAAAAAAAATTCTTGGTTTGACTCTTTCTTAACTCAAAATACGATCAGTTCCTAAATTAATAATCTTGTGTTAAGACTGTAAATTGTTAATTGAGAATGTCGTTAGCCATTATAAGCAAACTAGCAGGCACATTGGATTTTATCACAACAAAAACATAACCCTCCTTATTTTGTGGCCGGGTAAAAAGTAGCCTACCTCAAGCTTCAAGCTTCAAGCTCCTTTCTTAACAAATTTTATATAATCCACTCAGTACTTTCGAAGATAAGCACATTTAAACAAACAAACCTTTCCTCTTTTTTTTTTCAAATTTTTTCTTTAGAAAATTTGTGTAGATTATTTGGCATATGTAGTTTACTGTGCGTTTACGAGTTTAATATTAACAAGAAGGTCATTAGCACTTTCAAACTATTATTGTTAACAGTTAAAAGGCACCTTGAGGTCAAAACACGAAAATACCTATATGCAATACGTAAGATTATAAATTTCTGCAACAAGTCATAAACATTAGGACTGAATATTATTAATGTCATAACATTACCAGCACAGACAAAAAGTTGCAACTAAAAACTAACAGTACAATAAATATACTTACTTAATTCAAGAAAATGACAATCTTACTTTTACTTAAATTTCGTTACTATCCAAACAAATATCAATCTTATGACAAGAAAGTTTGGGCATATTATGCTGTGAATGTTACAACCAGACTGTCTCAAAAACCAGTTTACCCTCTTTATTTATACACAATACGTACATTACCGACAACAAGACCTGTATCAACCGGCTTGGAACGAACAACGTAGGATTTTTTATCAGAAAATTGAAGGTAAACACGAAACATTGCGAATTCCCGCCGCCGAAAATATTCAACGGATCTTTTAGCATTGCGAATAGTACCACTGTAGTTAGCGAACAAAACTATAATTGAGGATGTTACGAACTGTTGTTACAACATAAATATACACTTACCACGGTAGTGAATATGATCAGAAAACTTTATAATCCAATTACAAACATTTGTTGGCACATAACTTGATTATCTCGTGTTCAGAACGCCACAAATTAGTAACCGTTATCACTTCAGTCAGATGTTTCACCACAGATTTAGTGTTATAGCACTCATAATGTTTTGAAACGAAATTAGCACAAGGAAAGGATATCCAAACAACAAAAAACTTCTTTCACTCGACGTAATGACATTGACGTTTTTGTAATTGTATTGCCATAGTTAGCATAAAAGAAGTACACAGTATTATTTTTTATTCTGGTATATATTATGTTGATGTTGTTTATGATATAAACTTGCTTTCATTAATTTGATTGAATTTATTGTCATATAGGTTGTCTCTATATAACAGAGATGAAATAAACTTGTTGCATCACACACGTCATTTTGGATAAGGATATGAATAATGTACGAAGGCATAACAAGCAAATTAACTCAGAATTATTTAAATGATAATAAGCTTAAAGTTAAACTAGATAATATTACATAAAAGGAAATGTATGGATTACAGAAAATTAGAATAATTCCTTGAAATCCAGGAGATTTCTTTCTCTGGCAACATTAAAATTTGTCAAATTGCGTTATGTTATTGCAGTAAGTAACAAACAGTTTTTTTTACAAAAGTTCATATTATTATTATGGTTAATTTAAATATTTATTTTTAAACTGATTTTTTATTTTTTTTTGTTCATCTTACGATGTCTTTAAACTATCATATCTAGCGTTATTTATATATTATCTTTAAACAAAAAATTCTTGTCGAAAATGTGTAATCTATTCAAATTTATCGTTTATCTTTTGGTAAATAAAAGACCAGCTGATCCCTGATAATAATTGCGCCACCTATACTTAACAGTCTGAAACTAGACACAACTTAGATAAGAACCATTCAGAATATTCATCCGCTAGGTGTCAACTGGTGACCTACTTCCCTCGCGTAGTAAAAATAGCGATCGACAATAGCTCAAACACTATTTATAGTGCATATCTAAAAAAATCTTAAATCACACACTGATAACTCGGTTGTTTTTTTTTAAACATCACTCGAATACCGTCTGTGTGTCAGTCCCGTCGTGGTCCGTAACGCGCAACTCACAAGACCTACCTATACAACACAAGTGCCAGTGTAATCGATAATACCTCGCGTTACAGACAATCAGTTGTTTTTTCGTGAATACCAGTGCCCTTTTAGTTGCCGCTAGAGATTTTAGTTTAGTAAACAAGGGAACATGTTATACTAGTGTTTTAAAGTGTTAGATACAATGGAAAGTGTTAAGAGGTACATAAGGAGTGAGTCTGCGAGTTGCGCTCATATGGTTGAAGAAAGCACGGCGAATAACAGGAAGACAGCAGACCCTCACGAGAAGCTGAAGGCTCTGCTGAACTCTCCTGACGATGACACGGATGACACGCTGCCCCCGTCAGATGCTCCTAAATTCGGGACAGTTATACACAATAGAATTTTCGTGGGAGGGTTCTCTTTGACCACGACTGACGAGGACCTGTGGAAGTTCTTCTCAGGGTTCGCGACTGTGACAGCAGCCAGGGTGATCTACGACAGAGCTGGTGTCTCCAAGTGTTATGGTTTCGTCACGTTCGCGAGCCCCAGGGTAGCGAGGCTTATCGTCAAACAGGTTAGTGTCTCTCTCTATATTACAAAACTTTTCAGCAACAATGTGGGAACTATCAAAATGTTTAATTAAAAATCTGGTAGTTTTAACTCATAGTGTTGCAGAATTTTACTTTTGCGTGGAAATTGGGCTGAAAATTGTTTGGTTCCATTGTTTCGAGTTATTGGACTGGGACAATGAATACCCGACTTGGACGGGAGGATATTCTATTCGCTGTGTATTCTATCTTTAAGTATCTGAATTATTGAAGTTAGGTAGGTACTTTTTTTGCACCGTTATTAAAATATTTTTGGCTTGGCGATGTTCTTTGTTTAGTCTTATGTTACGGAAATTTTCTCTTGATTTCCAAAGCGTTTTCTTTTCGATCACGAGCATAAATTGTTTTGCGAGAGATACATATTTAGATGACAAATAGGTAAGTAAGTTGTTTATTAGATACATTTTGAATTAATTTTAAACTTATTACGCAAATAGAAAAAAAAGCCTCCAAGACGACTCACTGACCAAAATCAGCGACTGCACATTTTTAACACTTCGACATTGAACTTCAGTGCATTAATGATAATTTATACGATAATACAATATTATCTAAAGCAACCGTTATCGATAAAGCAGCACGACGTATGAATGACAGATTACCTACACTAGAATGGGAGCACAAAGGCTCAAGGAGCATTCTTATCTGATATCGTGAAATTGTCATGATTATTTCACCAGTATGCAGGGTAAGTAGGTAACATGATGATGCTGTACGCGTTTCTGTGATAAGAAATTATCGTGTGTTACTATGGATCTTAGCCATGTGGTTTTTTGTCATCCATGTGTGCTTTCGAAACAATTTGTCCATCTCATAGAATTAAACACAGGTATTCCGGTGTTGGCCCGTTACGGACGCAACTCGTGAGTTGCAAGTTGTGAGTTCGAACCCAGTAATACACTTATATCATCACCACTGCTCTCAACACGGTGAAGAAAGACGTGAGGAAATAGGCGTGTCCTTTTTTTCCGTCTGGGAAAATAATTGAATCACTTCTCCCGCTCTAGGTGGAGCGGAAGGCAGTGTCAGACTTCTACTGACTACAAACCCACCCTGTCCCTTCAACTGCCCTAAAGTTCCTGGGTTGGGGTAACTATCTCGTAAGAACGTTCCCGCAGCCCCGGCAGGCAATGCCCCTATGGGGCCGTCACTAAATTGGCATGTCCTAGTATAAAAAATTCGACGAAATGCGCCATCTACCAATCGCGTGGTGGATTACGTTTACAGCCCATTCCCTCTTATAGAAGGAGGCCAGCGTCCCAGCACCTAGAAGGAACGTACAGGCAATAATTGTCAGACTCATAGAATTAAACATACCTACTCCCTTATCCTGTAAAACAGATTTTAGCATTGAAACGATCCTCCATTTATAATCCCTTTTGCGGCTATCACATACATTCAGACAAACGAAATTTCAGAATTATGTTCAGCCATCTGCGTTTCCAGAAACATTTTACTAATTAAACATTGGCTCGATAGTCTATTAATACTTAGACGCCTTTTATTTTCTATTATTCCAATTTATGTTATGTGTTATGTATGAAACTTAGAATAATTTCCTAAAAAAGCCTTTGGTACCTACGTTATTAGTAACTATAGAAAAAGTACCATTCTATCAGGGAAAACGATGGTCGAAATGTTAATTTCAGACTTTTATATTTACCTCGTAACATTTTGACAGCTATTGTCAATTCTATATTCATTTTGTCGTATTCACAATCGCCATCGCCATGCTTCTGCTAACACGGAATCTCTTTCTTGTCTAGAGCTTCAAAGAGCGATCAGCCAACAATAAACAAAAACCCATAATAATACCTATATTATCCTTAAAGTTTTAAGATGCTTTCTATGGTGAGCAGCTAAGCCGAACCATGTTTTTATCACGACATGGTACAAGAATGCGGAGTTCTTGCATTCGTGCGGTTCGTTTAGCTTTTTTTTCTGCAACTAGGCCAATTCAAAACAATAAAGTAAAACATAGGTAGTTAATACCCATGTTTTACTTAACATTAACTTAAAGATGTGGAAGATTTTATACATTTATTTTTTTATTCCCAATAATAACTTCTCAATTCTTAATTCATTCTAAGTAATTTCTTAATGAAACTGGATCCAAATTATAAACACTTAAAACCTGACGCTCTTCATCTTCGTTCGGTTCGTGGAATTTTCTAGTGAGAAACCGCGCTCCAGAAATAACAGAAAATGGTGGAATATCAATAAGAGTGGGCCCATCAGTAATAAAAAAGGTACCAGCTTTCGAATGTAAAAAGAATCGCCAAAATCGGTACACGCAGTAAAATGTAAAGAGGTAGGTACTTACTTAACACATTAAAAAAAATACAGAGGAATTGAGAAACTCCTAATTTTTTGAAGTCAGTAAAAAAATAGAAAATCCTGCTTATTTATAATGCCATCGTAGTGCTATCGACTGATTGCCATCCATTATACGATACACATAGTTTAAAATCAAATAATTATCTATTAATCTAACAAAAGTAAAACGAAATAGTGCTTAAAAATCCAGAAAATTGTAGTTTACAACAACGCCGGGTGCGTGCCGGATTAAGTAGCTCACCGAGAGTTCCGTACCTTTAACACGTAACTTTTTTTTTTGCTTTAACAAAAACAAACTAGGCACTCTGTTTTACACAAATAAGAACTTGATCTAAAAATATATTTCAATCTTAGAATACAGAAAGGTATTCTAAGATTTCAATGAATTTTGTCCGGAAGCAAGTAGAATATGGTTGGTCGACTATTACTCGTAAATTTGTGAAGCCAACTTAGGTCTGATAGTTTTTGTAAAATTGGTTTTCCTCACTCTCATTATTTTTAGACGACCTATCCCACAATACCCCACACTATGGGGTAAACAAGATAAAAAAATGTCCACTTTTTACGTGTAAGGGAAGTAACCTAAAAATAATTTTTTCACGGTATTATTTTACTACTATGTCGGCGTGAATAATATGTAAGTATATCTATGCCAATTTGAGCGTTCTGGTACCAATAATTTCTAAGCTAAGCCGTGAACAGACGGAGTTAAAGACGGACATAGCCTAACTACATAAAACGGTTCTTCGTCGACTACGGACTTTTATAAATGTAACTATGTAAAAATTTATCATGATTTACCTAGCCTTTTTCAAACTATGTTGCGGTCCGCTTCCTGTTGAACTGGATGCAGCTGAGTATCTCAGGGCATGGCAGTGCCCCCGCCGAGTCGAGCGCGAAGCAATCACTGCCGTATCATCCTTTTCTGGAATCATTTCGGCGTATTTTCATACCCCAATTTGAGGACCTTTGGATAGGTAAGCAAACATGAACCACAAAATATCATGTTTGTTACTTATTTATTTCCTAAGTTATGCAAAAGCAAAGTTTGCTAATTCGACACTCACTGACTCGCTGATCATCAAAATAGAACTAGTACTTCCCATAAACCTAGAGGGCTGAAATTTGGCACAGAGGTAGGGTTTAGTGCCCCTATAAAGGGAAAACTATCAAAACTAGGATCATGAAAGATCTGGAGTACCTAATGATCCTGAGGAGAAACCGTAACAGACCTGCCAAAGTATTAAAGTTATCGACATGCTGTGTTCACAAAATTTGTGAAGCGTGATTAGCCCTTTCTGTTGAAATAAAAAAAACTTGAAGGTCTGGAGTATCTGATGAAGAACCCTAAGAGCTCAGCTGAGCTAAGTGAGTTATGGAAATGCGCCTTGAAAAAAGTTATTCAGTGTAATGAACTCCTTCTATTAAAGTGTATGAAACTGAATTCTGATCTGGGGACACGAGCATGAGTGCCCCCACCAAGTCGAGATAAGAAAAAAACAATGTCTAATAAGAAAACCTAATAATTAAGATCTGGAGTGTATGTATAACTAAGAAATTAATCAAGTAAAAAACATAACCCTTCCTTTACAGTCGTACCCGAGGCCCGTACCCACAAGGGGTGCCCTTAGCGTGCGGTTGTTTAAATGTAAATATTAGTTTGTAAGCCCTGGCTGGGGGCCTTAATTTAGAGGTCACCACAGGATCGTCTGGTTAAGTAGTAACCAGCCTTATTGTGCTGAACTACGAGTGGCACTATCCAAAAAAATAAATAAGCAAATCCAAGCCAAGGTTCTTTAATCTTTACAGCGATTTCCATATTAATATAGTTAGACTTTATGTGACTTGCCCGTTGACTTGGATGTGTCAACAAATAAATGTGCATAAAGAATTTTCAACGGCCAGTCACATAAAATTCAACTATATTAATAAAGAAATCGCTGTAAAGAACGGCTTGGCTTTGCTTAGAGATTTCATTATTTTTTATAGAGAAACAAGTAGCTCCATCCAGACTTGGCTAGTTTTTTTACAGGATGTTTTTGGCGGGATTAGTGTTTTATATAGAGTGAGTGCATTATCTGACCTACACAACCCAGTAGCTGGGTAACACGATATCCCTTTGGCCAGACCAGTGGCAAATTTTCTGGCTTCTGACTACCCGTAACAACTTTCAAAACTATCCAAAAGACAGCCGGGCCAACGTGCGTTCCGAGACACGAGATATCATACCACCAACTTCCAAACTCTCTCATTATTTTTAGACGACCTATTCAACAATACCCCACACTATGGGGTAAACAAGATAAAAAAATGTCCACTTTTTACGTGTAAGGGAAGTAACCTTCTTCTCGTCTTCGTTCTGAGACACGAGATATCATACCACCAACTTCCAAACTCTCTCATTATTTTTAGACGACCTATTTAACAATACCCCACACTATGGGGTAAACAAGATAAAAAAATGTCCACTTTTTACGTGTAAGGGAAGTAACCTTCTTCTCGTCTTCGTTCTGAGACACGAGATATCATACCACCAACTTCCAAACTCTCTCATTATTTTTAGATGACCTATTCAACAATACCCCACACTATGGGGTAAACAAGATAAAAAAATGTCCACTTTTTACGTGTAAGGGAAGTAACCTTCTTCTCGTCTTCGTTCTGAGACACGAGATATCATACCACCAACTTCCAAACTCTCTCATTATTTTTAGACGACCTATTCAACAATACCCCACACTATGGGGTAAAAAAGATAAAAAAAAATCCACTTTTTACGTGTAAGGGAAGTAACCTTCTTCTCGTCTTCGTTCTGAGACACGAGATATCATACCACCAACTTCCAAACTCTCTCATTATTTTTAGACGACCTATTCAACAATACCCCACACTATGGGGTAAACAAGATAAAAAAATGTCCACTTTTTACGCGTAAGGGAAGTAACCTTCTTCTCGTCTTCGTTGTGAGACACGAGATATCATACCACCAACTTCCAAACTCTCTCATTATTTTCAGACGACCTATTCAACAATACCCCACACTATGGGGTAAACAAGATAAAAAAAATGTCCACTTTTTACGTGTAAGGGAAGTAACCTTCTTCTCGTCTTCGTTCTGAGACACGAGATATCATACCACCAACTTCCGAACTCTCTCATTATTTTTAGACGACCTATTCAACAATACCCCACACTATGGGGTAAACAAGATAAAAAAATGTCCACTTTTTACGTGTAAGGGAAGTAACCTTCTTCTCGTCTTCGTTCTGAGACACGAGATATCATACCACCAACTTCCAAACTCTCTCATTATTTTTAGACGACCTATTCAACAATACCCCACACTATGGGGTAAACAAGATAAAAAAATGACCACTTTTTACGTGTAAGGGAAGTAACCTTCTTCTCGTCTTCGTTCTGAGACACGAGATATCATACCACCAACTTCCAAACTCTCTCATTATTTTTAGACGACCTATTCAACAATACCCCACACTATGGGGTAAACAAGATAAAAAAAATGTCCACTTTTTACGTGTAAGGGAAGTAACCTTCTTCTCGTCTTCGTTCTGAGACACGAGATATCATACCACCAACTTCCAAACTACTGAGAAATTAATTTTAGAAAATCCTAATAGTACTTTTTGACCGGCTCTGAAATCGAACCCGAGACCGTGTACAGAAAGCTTACAACATTAAATTAACTACAGCTTATAAATACACTCACTGGTGGACTTAGCTCTTCACTATACCACTAATTAGTGTGGCACTAATTAGTGGTATCTTGTCAGTCTTTGCCTGCTCCTGTGTTCCCTACCACCTACCACGTCAGCCTTTTAAGCAAGACTGAACAGGCATCTTCTGGGCTCGCTCGTCTCATCATAGACCTCATCTATCGCTTACCATCAGGCGTGATCGAGGCTAAGAGGCTCATCCGGAAAATGACAATAGTAAAAATCTTATTCCTAAATATCCGGAAGAATTTTGGAAATGATAACAGCTTTTCTAATTAAAAAAAAAAAATGTTATGTCGCTGTATTTCAGGGCCAAAACAAATGCGGATCAATATGATCCAACTCTCAGATTTTTCTAGGTTAGTCAAGACCAATATTTGCATAGAACGTAGGACCGTTTCTGGCATATCTTGATTTAGATCAATCATAACTGTTTTGGATCTGACGTGCTGATAAATCCGACGCGTTTAGTGTGCGCGCAGCGAAAATACCTATGTTTTTATGATAGGTTCGTAATGTTTGAACAGAGATGTACGATCTTATGAAGTTTATAAAAAAAATCAGCCAAGTGCGAGTCGGACTCGCGTACGACGGGTTCCGTACCATTTTCTATAAAAACGGCAAAAAAAAATCATGTCTGTTGTATGGGAGCCCCCCTTAAATATTTATTTTAGTTTGTTTTTAATATTTGTTGTTATAGCGGCAATATAAATACATGATTTGTGGGTTCCGTATCATTTTCTATAAAAACGGCAAAAAAGTCATGTCTGTTGTATGGGAGCCCCCCTTAAATATTTATTTTAGTTTGTTTTTAATATTTGTTGTTATAGCGGCAATATAAATACATGATTTGTGAAAATTTCAACTGTCTAGCCTGGTGACAGACAGACGGACGGACAGACAGCAAAGTCTTAGTAATAGGGTCCCGTTTTTACCCTTTGGGTACGGAACCCTAAAAATGCCGTATAAGTAATATGTGTTTGCTGTGGTAATGGGAGTTTTGCGAGTTGCAGGCCGTGGGTTTGAACCTAGTCCGGCACCACTTACTTTGAGTAATTTATATCACCCACTCGAATCGGTGAAAGAAAACATCGTGAGGAATCCGGCGTGTCCTAGGACAAAGAATCTGAAGACATGCGACATCCGACAACCCGCGCTGTGCTCAGATGGTGGAGTACGGCCCTTTCCTCTCAAGCCTGCAATACACGCTGGCCGAGCGTAGGCCAACGCGAGCATTGGCAAATAAGTACAAGGCAAAAAATAATGTCCATACCATCGACAAGTTCGTCGAACGCCAATGCAGACGACCAATGTAGAAGAGGGTCTGTAGAGCTGCCCACACGTTGGCCGAGCGCAGGCGAGCGCAGGCGAGCGCCTTTGATTTGTGACCAAAAACCGACACCGATCCGAAGTGAGGCAAGTGATCACGAGCAACGGCGAGCGAAGACAAGTTGCACCAAATGAGCTCTATACACGTTGGCGCTGGCCTCCACTCGGCCAACTAGGCAAGTGACACCGAGCGATAGCACGACAAGGCAAATATACCGTCTACATGTTGGTATTGGCCTTCACTCGACAACGCTCGGCCAACATGTATGGCAGGCTTCATAGAGAAGACGCCTGTATCCCAGCTGTGTTAAATAAGTTTTTAAATTAGGCAGTTGTCTGACTGTCGGCGAGAGAACGACTAACTGTCGGCGATTTACTCGCTCAAGAAACGCACAATGAAATACACATTCCGTGTAAACGAAAGAGGTTTATTTATTTATCATCATACAATTATCATTACAGGCTTATCACCTAATGCAATAATGTAGTCAACTTTTATACATATTTAAGAACTACATCTAAACAATTATTATTACTTATTGAAATTGTGACCTTTTGTATTTTATTTTGACTGTAACCGCATAGTTAATAGTAAATTTTCACATGTCTCTTATAGTCGACAGTTAGACATATTAACATTTAACATTTTGACTGGTTTATATTGTGATTTTTTTTTGTGACACTATTGTTTTTTTTTTATCTATCGAGTTTTTTAATAATCTATTGACATTTTTAGTATTCTTTTGATAAGTTTGGGAATATAATATGTATTGACATCTTTAATTATTATTGTAAATTGAATTAATTTTATGATTTGCTGTGCCCTTCGGGGTCCATGATTGTATCCTAGCTTTAAGCAATTATTGTAACATCTAAAACAACATTGTGGAATGCAAATAAATATATGATATGATATGATATGATATAAGTGGGGTAAATGATAGATGAAAAAAATATTGGATCAATGAAAAATGAAATGAAAAAATGAAAAATGATCAAAATACATGGAACTAAAACTGAAAATATTTTTTTCCCCCCGCCCCCCCTTTATTTTAAATATTTTTTTATTTTTTTTCTTAAAATCAGAAAGCACACAGACACACATGATGAAACTATAAGGATTCCGTTTTTTGCCATTCGGCTACGGAACCCAAAAAACGAATACCATATCTTTTAAATAGTCTGCCAGCAGACATAAGGAGTGAAAAGAAAAAAATATTGTTTAGAAATATGCTATAAATAAATAATTATTAGTTTTTAAGGTTTTAAAATGTATAGTGAATAGAGGCTTACCGACCCCACAATCAAACTACTGCTACAGTTTTGTGGGGTTTAGTTTATAAGTTATATGTCATTAATATTTATAAATAAATAATAATAATACCGCTAACCGTACTAAAGAATTCATTATTATTATGCAAAAGTAACAAGCTTTCGATCCTTGTACTTTTGTTACTAAGTACATTCTCCATGTCTGCATCACAACAGGACCGTAACATATCTCATAGAGAGCTCTCACTATGAACTCACCCAGAGTACAACAAAATAAGTCTATGCCTTCTGCTATATTGTTGAGGATATGGATTGCGCGCGTAAACGGCGCCTCATTCACCAGCTTAGTGCGGCCGCGCGGCACTGCAAGCAACCCGGCCGCCCGCGCCGCCGCGCCGTCGCCACACGTATCTGTCCGGAACATACATGCGCACTTGTTGTAATACGTCCGGCCGCGCGGCACTGCAAGCACCCGCGGCCGCCGCCGCCGCCACACGTATCTGTCCGGAACACACATGCGCACTTGTTGTAATACGTCCGGCCGCGCGGCACTGCAAGCACCCGCGGCCGCCGCCGCCGCCACACGTATCTGTCCGGAACACACATGCGCACTTGTTGTAATACGTCCGGCCGCGCGGCACTGCAAGCACCCGCGGCCGCCGCCGCCGCCACACGTATCTGTCCGGAACACACATGCGCACTTGTTGTAATACGTCCGGCCGCGCGGCACTGCAAGCACCCGCGGCCGCCGCCGCCGCCACACGTATCTGTCCGGAACACACATGCGCACTTGTTGTAATACGTCCGGCCGCGCGGCACTGCAAGCACCCGCGGCCGCCGCCGCCGCCACACGTATCTGTCCGGAACACACATGCGCACTTGTTGTAATACGTCCGGCCGCGCGGCACTGCAAGCACCCGCGGCCGCCGCCGCCGCCACACGTATCTGTCCGGAACACACATGCGCACTTGTTGTAATACGTCTGGATTGTGAATCTTTCCCCTCATCACCTTAAGGCTGCGCCGAGTAAAATAACTCAAAACGGTCTTCACTACTAAAGGAATATAACCTATAATAGTACTTTAATTACCATACAAAAATATGTAATGAACACTAGAATAAATGTGTTAGCAAACATAGTTGGCAAAATTTAAAAATATTTTATAGTTTATTAAACAAAAATACATAAAGTTGGACAAAAATCCTTACAAAACATGCTCGTGCGTCGCTGAATTTTGATAGTAAACTGTTGAATTTTTTCATAAACTTCAATTCATATTATTCTCTAATTATCATACTATCATTTACAGCTTTAACATTTCAAAAATGTCGCTTGGTTGTTTTAATTTTAATTTTTTCTTCTAATTTGCGCGCTATTTTGAACCATACGCAACGTACACCGGTCGAAAATTCAGTCGTCCACGGGAGCTCAAAGAGGGGTCACGTCTCATCGTGGAGCGTTTCGCCGGTAACGATAATTCGCGATCTATTGTGTACGTATGTATTGCAGCAATCCGTTGAATAACATAAGTCTATTTTTTTGTTTTTTGAGTACGATTTATTATGCATACCCAACAATTACTTTTTATTGTTCAATATATATTTCTTTAACATTTTTTTTTTCAATATTTGTTTTATTATGGGAAAATGTAAAAAAATATTAGAAGAAAGTTGGCGCAAATTTTCGAAAAAAACGCCATTCTCATAAAAAGTACGTATTTCTATTTTGTGATGTTATTATTGCTTTTTCAAAAAAAAGGAGAAGGTTCTCAGTTCGTCTTAAACTTTTTTTTATGTATGTAACCTCAAACTCGAAGACGGCTGGACCGATTTGGAATTTTTTTTCGTTTGAAAGGGTATACTTTCTAGTTGGTTCCATTGTTATGAAATCAGGATCTGATGATGGGATCCTGGAGAAAGCGAGGGAACTCTTTAAATATTATAGGCACACCTATAGCGTTTTGGGTATTTCTAATAGAACCCTTGTGCAGTTGCTCCCGAAAATCACCATTTGAGGAAGTGAAAGTGATGATGAAGACTTTTTTCAAACATTCGATATGGGTATCGTGTAATGGGTTTTTGGGGGTGGTAATTGCAAATCTGGCATTCATTTTAAAATCCAAGATGGCGGATGCAACTTTTTCTCAAACATTCGATATAAGTATCGTGTAATGGGTTTTTGGGGGTGGTGATTGCAAATCTGGCATTCATTTTAAAATCCAAGATGGCGGATGCAACTTTTTCTCAAACATTCGATATGGGTACCGTGTAATGGGTTTTTGGGGGTGATGATTGCAAATCTGACATTCATTTTAAAATCCAAGATGGCGGATGCAACTTTTTCTCAAACATTCGATATGGGTATTGTATAATGGGTTTTTGGGGGTGGTAATTGCAAAACTGGCATTCATTTTAAAATCCAAGATGGCGGATGCAACTTTTTCTCAAACATTCGATATAGGTATCGTGTAATGGGTTTTTGGGGGTGGTGATTGCAAATCTGGCATTCATTTTAAAATCCAAGATGGCGGATGCAACTTTTTCTCAAACATTCGATATAGGTATCGTGTAATGGGTTTTTGGGGGTGGTGATTGCAAATCTGGCATTCATTTTAAAATCCAAGATGGCGGATGCAACTTTTTCTCAAACATTTGATATGGGTACCGTGTAATGGGTTTTTGGGGGTGGTGATTGCAAATCTGGCATTCATTTTAAAATCCAAGATGGCGGATGCAACTTTTTCTCGAACATTCGATATAGGTATCGTGTAATGGGTTTTTGGGGGTGGTGATTGCAAATCTGGCATTCATTTTAAAATCCAAGATGGCGGATGCAACTTTTTCTCAAACATTCGATATGGGTATCGTGTAATGGGTTTTTGGGGGTGGTGATTGCAAATCTGGCATTCATATTAAAATCCAAGATGGCGGATGCAACTTTTTCTCAAACATTTGATATGGGTACCGTGTAATGGGTTTTTGGGGGTGGTAATTGCAAATCTGGCATTCATTTTAAAATCCAAGATGGCGGATGCAACTTTTTCTCAAACATTCGATATAGGTATCGTGTAATGGGTTTTTGGGGGTGGTGATTGCAAATCTGGCATTCATTTTAAAATCCAAGATGGCGGATGCAACTTTTTCTCACACATTCGATATGGGTATCGTGTAATGGGTTTTTGGGGGTGGTGATTGCAAATCTGGCTTTCATTTTGAAATACAATTTAAAACACATACGATATCCATATTGAATGTTGGAGAAAAAGTTGCATCCTTGGTGGATGCAACTTTTTCTCCAACATTCAATATGTATATCGTGTGTGTCTACTAAGTTAAATACACTGATAACCTTCAAGGATTTATTGCTAAGTATAATTAACAAAGTAACGTAAGGGCTAAAATTATCGCTAAATGATGAAAATGAGTGCACCCGGTTGCTGTTCGAAATACACTAAGCTCGCGGCGAACTTAGTGCGACCGCATTATATCGCTTGCTCAGCAAACGTGGTCGATTGCAAAATATTGCATCAAACATCGTGTAATAGGTTTTTGGGCATACCGATTGCAATCCTTACATTCATTTTAGAATTTACGACGAAAGTTCATTGGCTACTTTGTTAGCTTACAATTTACACTGGGTTATTGACAATTTAACTGATCCTAGGTTAAGTGACTATTCAGTATTATCTAGGGTATCTAATAATACTGAAATTAATTGTTTAAACCCTTAGATGTGACAAAGGAGAGTTATAATAACAAAATTTTACTATATCATCAGAATATAAATCGTTTCTCCGGCAAAATATTAGATGAGGAAATGTTAATAGATAAATATGATATAGATATCTTATGTTTTTGTGAAACCTGGCTAAAACCAGATAGAATGTTGTTTAAAATTAATATTTTTCTGTTACTAGTGCATACAACAGGTCCTCAGTAGGAGGTGGTACTTTAATATTACGTAATAATTCTCTTAGATATAAGGAACAAAAATATATCACCGCTTGCTCTGTTGATTGCTTGTGTGAGGTAGCATGTACAGAAGTTGAAGGCCAAACTTTCTTAAGTGTTTATAGACCACCAGCATCAAACTTGTCATCATTCTTAATGATAATGGGAGAAATTTTAAGTACCTAAGCTTATAAGAGATAATAAATTAGTTTTCATTTGTGGTCACCTAAATATTGATTTGTTAGTAAATTCACCTGAACACTGCAAGCTTACTCCATTGTTTGGTTCATTTAACTTAAAATGCACATACAAGGAAGCTACAAGAATAACAGCAACATCAGCTCAATGCATAGATAATATTTATACTAATTGTGCCATAAAATACTCGTCTCAAATTAGTGGAGTTAGGTCTGACCATACAGGTCAACTAGTATCCTTTGAGTTGGTTAAAAAGCGGCAATTAAATAAGACTATTAAGTTTAGGCCACTAACTAAAAAGAAATTAATGTTTTTAATGATAACATGTAAAGTAATCTTTCAATGGCCAATTTTGACTCCCATGACCCCAATGAAAATTACAGGATATTTTTTCTTCACCATGCCACCAATTTAGTAAGGCATGTCCAGTTAAAAAATTTCAAATGAGTAATAAATCTAAATTTAATGAATGGGCCACTGCTGGAATAAGAATAAGCTGAGACAATTTATACAACTTATACCATGAAAAATCATTGACTTCCGATGAAGCCTACTTCCGATGAAGCCTTCCATAATTATGTAAGAAAATACTCAAAGATATTTAAAAGAGTATGCGCCCTAAGCTAAATCTAAATCAGAAAGTAATAAAATTAGCATTTCTAACAATAAAATAAAAACTGTGTTGAAGGTGATAAACAAAGAAACTGGAAACACAAACCAACAGGGTTAGAATGATTTGACTTTGAACATCGATGATCAGGTCATCTCAGATAAGTCAAAAGTGGCTGAGAAGTTGGAAAATTACTTTACCAATATTCCAGTAGAGGTTACTAAATCTCTACATTCTTCGCCATTATCAGCAGAATCTTTTTTAAAGGAAAACTTCAATAAGGATATACCAACATTTTCATTTAAGCCCATTTCTATTGATGTAATTAAAAAGCATTCCAAAGTCTTAACATAACAAACACTGATGACTTATGGGGTGCATCTGTTAGGGTTCTTGGTAATATTATTGACTCAATTGCTGCTATCCTAACAGGCACATTTAATTAATGTATAGACAGCGGTAATTTTCCCGATTTAATGAAACATAGTAAAGTAGTACTAATTTTTAAGTCGGGTTGTAAGAGTGATCCCTCTAACTATAGACCGATATATGTGCTTCCAGCATTAAGCAAAATATACGAAAAAATCATGCTGGACCAGATGCTATCATATTTTAACTCAAATGGAATTCTGCATAGTCGGCAGTTTGGTTTCACGAAAGGTAGGTCAACAACAGACGCAGGAGTAGCGCTCATCCGTCACATTCTGGAATCTTGGGAGAAATCTCAGGATGCAATTGGTATATTTTGTGACCTCTCCAAAGCTTTTGATTGCGTTGACCACAAAACACTGATCTGTAAATTACACCATTACGGAGTTCGTGGATTCGTGTTCTGCTGACCTTGTTCTTTCATATTTATCAAACATGCAACAAAAAGTTATTGTTAATGGAGCGACATCTGCAGGATCCCTAGCCAAGATGAGTGCTCCGCAAGGTTCAATTCTTGGCCCTTTCCTTTTTATAGTGTATATCAATGACATACATGATGACCAACTTATCGGATATTTTTTATTTGTAATTCCATTGTGCTGTATTAATTTTTAAAACTTTGGTCTATACTGTCGTATAGACCAAAGTTTTAAATATAATTAAGCATATCTTAGAACTGGAAACATATCTTACAACTATATAATAATATAGGTTATCCATCAGAATTCAGACAGGCTTTAATTTATAATCATATTGTGGGAAGTACTAATTTCACACGGGTTCCCGTTAGTATATGCTTAAACTAGACTTATGGTCTCATGGTGCGTGGTGCCCTGGTTGCACGCTACTGGCATGATTGCTCTATGTTATCTCTTAAAAAGACTATTTTTTAAGAGATAACATAGAGCAATCATGCCAGTTTAAAAAATAATTTCAAATTGAAATTTAATTATTTAATTGAATTAATTTGAAATGAATTAATTTTTTTCTTAAAATTCAAACGCAAGCCAAAAATAAAAAAAAATCACAAGAAACAGTAGTAGGTATCTCTACTTAGTAGTAGAGATACCTACTACTGTTTCTTGTGATTTTTTCAAACTCAAAATGTTTTATTTCACATAGGCCTACATGGGCACTTATAAAACGTCAGCAGTTTGGCGCAGGGCACGGTTCGAAATTGGTCATTTTTTATGGAGAAGATCCGGCAAGAAACTCCACAGTTACTCTTTTAAAATATCATTCTTACAATGTATCTATAATACAGGTTAATTACCTAATTAACCTGTATTATACCTATGAGAGGACATTAAAGCCTGTCTGAATTCTGATGGATAACCTATATTATTGTATAGTTGTAAGATATGTTTCCAGTTTTAAGATATACTTAATTATATTTAAAACTTTGGTCATTACAAGATATTTTCTAAATTTAAACCCACGACCTACGTCATTTAAATTTAAAAGTCAATTATCTGAAATTAAGTATTTCAAATGGCGGGAGACTTTGTTAAACATAAAAAACACAGTGATACGACGTCAATGTGGAGCTATTTTTTAGTTGCGAAGGATTGGAATAGTGCCAAATGTAACCGATGCTCAGCCATTCTCAAGACTTTGGATGGATCGACTAAGGGATTACATACACATTTGTCATCAAAACATAACATAAAGCTTATATCAGCTTCAACAAGTCTAGATTCTGATAATCTGAACACAGCACCGCCGCCAGCCAAGCGAAAGTTAAATGATTATTTTACTAAAAGTGCCGACGATAGCCTCGATGATGTTTTGGCAAGAATGATTGCATTAGATGGATTTCCATTCAGTATATTCATAACTTCAGATGATTCGAGAAAATTTGTCTTTGCAAAATACACGGATTTACCAAAGTCAGCCGCCACCATTCAAAAACGTGTCATGAATTACAGTGAAAAAATCAGAAAGCAAGTAACTGCAGAATTGAAACATTTGAAAAGTGCAGGTGAAAGATTTAGTCTTTCTTTCTACAAGTGGACTTCAACATCCAATAAACCATATAGTGTCGCCCAAACGAGAGTCTCGCAAGAGTCTTGCAATTAGCGATTATCCTATTGCTATTTATTAAACGGTAGTTGAGATCTCAGAACAATGTAACAGAGTCTGTTACATTATTGTTAAAAAGTATATTGTTAAAAAACTTAAAAGTCGAGATGACACGGAAGAAGAAGAAGGAAGGTCAGGATCACAAACAGATGATGAGTTAATGCCACAAACCTCCCAATCCCAACCCCAATTGACACTAAAGGAAAAGTTATAGCTGGAAATTGATAAGAGTATGAAATTCCCAGATCGTGAAGTACAAATACAAAATTAATCGGGGTTGGCAAAATAGACGTGAAATAAGCCTGTTTGAAAATGGAGGAATTAGTGGATATCACTTAGAAACAGCATATAAGTATCTATTGTCTATTCCTCCAACCAGTGTAAAACCTAAACGAGCGTTTTCAGCTGCTGCTTATGTTGGTAATAAACAAAGCAGGCTTGGAAGTCAAGCCTTGGATGCATTGATATTTCTACGATTGTATTTTCAAAATTCGAAATAAGTTTTATTGTCTTTTTATTTCTTACAAAGTATTCACATCTTTTTGTCATTTTTTCTTTTCTTACTATACTGTGATATGTGTAGTGTACCAAAATTAAAAATATATATTTAAAGAAATTACTCGTTTTTTAGAGTTCAGTTGCCGAATGGCAAAAAACGGAACCCTTATAGTTTCGTCATGTCTGTCCGTCTGTCTGTCTGTCTGTCTGCCTGTCTGTCTGTCCGTCCGTCCGTATGTCACAGCTATTTTATTCCAAAACTATTAAGACTATACATGTAAAACTTGGTAAGTAGATGTATTCTATGAAACGCTTTCCGATATTGAGAAAAAAATTAAAAATCATTTAAAATAAAGGAACATACTACTACCCCATACATGGAACTAAAACTGAAAATATTTTTTTTTTTCATGAAACTTATGCGTGTGTGGTATTTATAGACAGGTCTTTAAAAATGACATGGGGGTTTCTGAAACCACTTTTTCATAAAGTCAATCGTTTAAAAGATATAAGCTTCCAAAGTGGTCAAATGTGTATCCCTCCCTCTAACTTCTATAATAGTGGAGTGAAAAATATAAATATATATATACAACGTGTAACGGAAACCCCATATCTAACCAAAAGGGCTGAAGACAACATTTGGTATGGAGTCTCTATGCACAGTTTCAGCACAAAATAACTGACTTAAATAATTGATACCAAATTATTGGTTTCACATATTTTTTGAATACCAATCATAACAAACGTGTCACAGCACTACGAGGGTCAATAACTTTCCACGTCACTTGCCAATAACACGATAATTCTTTTCGTTCTTCTTAATTTGAAAAATTCGGTCTCTGGTATCAGTGTACTGGAATTTGTAATAAGTTCTACACATGTAGACTTAGGATTACAAAACCCTTGCCATATCGTTTGTTATCATCCAAAGAAGCCATGCACTTGGTATGTATATACCCTTTATATTACACGTTGCATATATATATCTATAGATCTTAATGTAAACTTTGTTTTAAAACTTTTGGTTTTAAAGAGATCGAGTCAGCAGTTTTTGAGATACAGCATATTTTCTAAAACCGCAAATATAACTTTGTAATTCATACAAATGCTATGAAAAACAAAGTTATTTGGCGTAGTTGCAAAAAATGTAAATAAGCTAGTTTTAAGAAATTTGTAAGTTTTAGTTTTTTGTCAAGTAAATATACATATTATATTATATTATTATAGTTACTACGGAACCCTTCATGGGCGAGTATGACTCGCACTTGGCCAATTTTTGTAAAATGTTATAATAAGCAATATAACATTAGATTTATAGATTTCTTTTATTTTTTTTTTCTTTTAAATTAAGTTACACTTGATACATATATTGTTATAAAATAAATTACGCT
Organism: Tholera decimalis; assembly: GCA_943138885.2. Taxonomy (NCBI): domain Eukaryota; kingdom Metazoa; phylum Arthropoda; class Insecta; order Lepidoptera; family Noctuidae; genus Tholera; species Tholera decimalis. The sequence continues at coordinate 26,791,414 of OW964577.2, read as the reverse complement.
TATATTTTCTGCGAAGTAAGTTCGCTAGACAGCATTAATGAAAAAATGTTTTTTTGGTATGGCCCCACGTATATATAATACAGTACCGAATGTTATTAAAAATATGACAGTACATCAGAATTTAAACGAGCACTAAATGAAATTTTAATAAACAAAACTTATTTCAGTCTGGTTTTATTATGACATTACATAATATTCTTTTTTATTTCATACTGGTTTTATTATTCAAATAAGTACTGCATACCCATCTACCCTAACTTGCTACTTACCCAGTTTCGAAGCGTCAATAGCCTAATGGATAAGGTGTCGGACTTGTGATCGAGAGGTCGCAGGTTCGAACCCCACCCATTACACTATTGACGTGAGCCCACTCCAGACACAAGCATATTTAGCTTAGTTGGAGGGGTTAACAAGATTGCTAGTAATGTGAAATATACCCACATTGCTAGTATTCTTTAAAAAAAAAATCTGAGGAGTTTAATACCTATATAAAATCAAAGTTTTATTGCAATAGGATGAATAGTGAGGGAACGGATAATGTATTACTACAGTAAAAACAAACGTTAATTTTTATATAATAGTATAATTTATTAAATTTATTTTTGTGATTTATTTACGTACCTACTTGCTTCATTTAGATCCATCCAGCCGTTTGAGCGTGAAGAAGTAACAAACATGCAAACAGACACATTCATTCACAAACTTTCGCCTTTATAATATTAGTGTGATAAATAAAACCATCTAAATAATTAATATTCGTTTTTCAAGTTTATTCAACATAACGACAAAAAATTAAAAAATGCAAAGTTAGCAAACTTCGTCGTGCAACGGCAAGCGGGCCTCGAGCGAACTTGTCATTGTGTGTGTGACAACGCACACGACTAGCCCGCTGCAGTAAATACCTATTTTCCGCGCGTCTCGTAGGCTCGACACCCTCTTAAAGATATATGAGACTAGCGCTAAACTCTTTCTAACTTTTAACTCATTGTATCCTATCATACCTAAGATGGATAAAGTAGGATACTTATTTGGAGATGATATTGATAGTCGCTCTCTGACTATTCACACTGCCGGCGACGACTCGCTTCACTAGTTCTGTCGCTAAGCGACAACAGCTGTCAAAGATAGTACTCGCTCAGCGTCAGCATCGCTTGGCGGTCAGAACTCACGCCCAGAGACCAACTAGCGGTCCAGCGGACCAATTAGCGAGTAATCGCCCGTCCCACTCGCCCACTCGCTTACAGCCTAGCGATAAAACTATCAGACCTACACACTCGCTGCTCGCTGCTCGCCAACTCGTTTTCAGGTGCTAGCTTTACTCGCTACTCGTTCATCGTTCCATCATCGGACTACGAGTCAAACGACGAAGCGCCATCGTTACATGGTGGACATCCCACCCATACGCACAAAACGTTTTGGGAATACATTCATTGTGCGTACGGCTAAGGAGTGGAATTCCCTGCCGGAGTCTGTTTCCCGATAGCTATAACCTGGAGGTTTTTAAGTCATGAGTGAATAGTTTACTTTTAGGTAAGCGTGCTCCATCTTCAACCACATCGTCACTTACCATCAGGTGAGATGGTGGTCAAACGCGAGCCTATTCTGAATAAAAAAAAAACAGTCTTAGCAAGGTATCTTATCCAGCTACTGGGTTGTGGAGGCATAGACAGTCGCTCCATGTAAAGCACTAATACTCAGCGACATCTGGTTAGGCTGAAAACTTGATATCTTTAAGTTGATTAATTTAATATTTATTTCTATAGAGTTCAAAGTTTAGTTATGTTCAACTTCAACTTAATACCGAGACCAGTTCAAACTTTTCAGCTTCTATACCTAGTACCTAGCTTATGGACACGCACACAAAGTTTTGACACTACAATATCATTGTCAATATCAGCGAACACCTATGTGTCTCCGGGTACCGTGGTCCCTGTAAGTCAACTCGCAGTCAATATCTCCACGCTGCATGCGGTTCCTGCAAGTTATGCAATTAAACTTGCTGGTGGACGAGTTCTGTTTAAGTTACGAATATGTTTAAGTTGCGACAATAGAGCTCGATGCGATGCAAACTGAACGTCTTTACTATCAATTGCCTTCGAAGTTGGGATACTTAAGACCTGGTATAGAGTAGACAAAAAAATATATAATACATGCGTACCTAGAACCAGGTTACGGAGCTTCATAACCGTAAGACGCGTAATGAATAATTATCCGTAATCGATATAGAACCTAAATAGTACGAATAATGTGTACTTAAATAAGAACCTCACCGGTCGATCTGTAAGGTTAAGCAACGCTTTCTAAGGCCGGTCCGTGGATGGGTGACGATTTTAAGATATACAGATTCCTCCGTGCTTCGGGAAGCATTACAATATCGGTTGTCATTTGTAAATCTTTAATTGTCATTACTGGAAGTCAGATACTAAAAAATCTGATACCAGTCTTGCCAATAAGTATCAAGTTACCCAGTTTCTGGGTTGTGAAAGTCACGTGAGCAGTTGCTCCATGTAATATACTGTAACTCAGCTGCATGTGGTTAGGTTGATTGTTTTGTTAGACTGGGAGCCAACCCAACATGGTTGAGCTTTTCTCGACCAAGTTGGGTTGGCACCCAGTCCCCAGTCCCCCAGCTAAGCAGGTGAAACAGAATTCAGAATTCAGAGAGCTATTGGGTACGCGGATGACAGCACAGTCTCAGAGAGATACTTGTCCAGTGCTAGAGCTGGTAGGGACGAAATAGCCGCTCTTAGAAAGGCCATGGTAGAGAGAACGAATTTGACCTTAAATCTCGTTTCCCAATGGGGCGATGACAATCTGGTCAAATTCAACGCTTTGAAAACACAGGCTTGTCTTTTCTCCGCTAAAAGGAGCCAATTTGAATGGTCCCCTACCATCAGAGGTACATCTGTACCTATTACCGACCGCCTGGAGCTCTTGGGCATGGAGTTGACGTCTAAGCTTAACTTCGGCTCAACCATTGAGTCTAAAGCTCAGACTGCAGCTAAAAAGCTGGGCATCCTACAGAAAGTAAGGCGATACTTCGCACCTGCACAGCTTTTGAATTTAAAGCACAGGTCCGTTCCTGTATGGAGTATTGCAGTCACTTGTGGGATGGCTCAGCCAAATACCAGCTAGCTGCACTTGACTCAGTCGAACGCAGAGCTAAAGGCTCATAGGTGACGAGGTTCTGGCAGGCAAGCTTCACAGCCTGGCTCACCGGCGAAACGTTGCTTGCCTGTCTGTCTTCTACAGATTGTACTTCAGAGAGTGTGCGCAGGAGCTCCACGACCTAATGCCTTCATCCCCCTTTTATACCATCCACACTTGGTCGATATACCGTCTTGTCGTACCTACTAAGCGCTTTTCTTCAACATTCATTGTGCGTACAGCCAAGGTGTGGAACTCTCTGCCGGCTTCTGTGTTCCCTTCCACATATGATCCGTCAGCCTTTAAAGCAAGAGTGAATAGGCATTTTCTGGGCTCGCTCGTTCGATCTTAGACCTCATCTTACACTTACCATCAGGTGTGATCGAGGTCAAGGGCGGGCTCATTCGTAATAAAAAAATCGTATCAGTAAAAATATTTTGTTTTAAATACAATATTATTTCATCGCAAAAAAGGCATCAAACTTTAATGCTGCAACCGAAACAAAACCAGTACATCGTCAATCCCAACTTGATATCAGATCAAAACAAGAACTTAATTACTGCGTCCATAAAGTCGAACTTTAATCATACTTCAATAATTAACAGTATGCTCATACAAGTTTATCAAAATGAAAATCGTCGGCACCCGAAATATTCCGACGTTTCACGATGATTGACGAACCGAGTAACGAAGTGACGGCTTTTGTGCAAAGGAGTCGCAGTTTTGATTACTGTTTCAGGAATATTATTGTGTCACCTTTGGTTGTTTGATGAGAACCTATGTAGCAGGCCTGAAATAAAATGAAACAGACAAGAGTGAGGCGGTCTGGCGTGTAAAGGGCTCAGAAATATACCTATTTTTTTTTGGTTTTCGATACTTTCTACTAAACTTATAAAAATCTGTGATCGTTAACTATTTTCTATAAGTAGATATACGAGGGATAATCATCTTCTATAATATGCCTTTGAATGCTTAAGCCTTTGAATTTATTAAAGCATCAATAGCCTAATAAACACTCTGTACACTCGTACGCATTCATAAATAAATTGCGACGTTGCCGTCCTTCAAGTACGCGTGTACGCGTGTTTCTTTTACGTATCAATTTAACATTTTTAGTGAATATTTTAACATTAAAAAATAAAAACATTTTGTTTTGGAATGGTAATATTTTTTTTAGCATGTATGGATGATATACTATTGCGGGTTAACGGGAACGCCCTCTGTTAGTTAACATACTGTATTAGAAGTGGCGAGTGACTAAAGCTAACCTGCAGCGCTCAGTACCACAGACTGTCGGCACGACGCTTCTTTGTGGGGTTAAGTCATGTGGTATGATCTACCGACCTGCACTGGTCGTTGTGGATTAGGGACTATTCCCTCTCGTAGTGAAGAGGCCTGTGTCCCACTTATGGGAACGTTATATAGGCTGCTTACTAGCTTCTCCCCGCGAAATTCTATTCGCGTGGGAGGGTGTCCCGCGCAAATCCCGATTCCGTGGGAATTTCGGGATAAAAAGTAGCCTGTGTATTATTCCAGAATGTCAGCTATCTACTTACCACGGATCCGTTCCATAGTTTTTGCGTGGAAGAGCAACAAACATCCTTACATCCTCACAAACTTTCGCATTTATAATATTAGTAGATAGTAGAAGTAGATAGATAGACTAACAAGTAACATGTAGGAGTACCTAATCTTTTTTGCACGGATAATGTTTATCAATTTTTCTTACGAACGCAGAATATTTAAACAAGCCTTGTCCTTTCGGGTACTCCAATTTTACGACATCAAATTGAACAAAAGATTGACCTATTGTGCGCCAGAGAATAATAAAGTCACTCCTTCATTCATGACCTTTATGGAGCCTTGGCAATATTCCGGACCGTTCAAGGGTGAGGCAATATGGAATATTGTAGTTATAAAACGACACAAACAAAATGTATGTTATTTTTCGTTGAAACTGGCATCGGGTTGGCAGCTTATGAAGTATAGAGTTGCTAAACATTTTTAAGAAAATTATTGTGATAATATCCCCAATGTTCGAGCTTCTTAAAGTTCATAGTTGAGCTACGCTATAACTGACAAATGCACTGTTTGGACGGGCCTGCTCAAATCTATGTGATGCTGTCCTCTAAAGAACACCACAGACATAAACCTAAGTAGGTACATGGTTTTCATTTATCTTGATCACTACGGATTGTATTGACTTCTAAAGAGTTGACGTTAACCTCTGAGTTTGTTTCGGAAACACCGGCCTCATCTAGTTTACAATCTATACTAATATTATAAAGCTGAAGAGTTTGTTTGTTTGTTTGTTTGTTTGTTTGTTTGTTTGTTTGCTTGAACGCGCTAATCTCAGGAACTACGGTTCTGATTTGAAAAATTCTTTCAGTGTTAGATAGCCCATTTATCGAGGAAGGCTGTAGGCTATATATCATCACGCTAAGACCAATAGGAGCGGAGCACTAATGAAGAATGTTTCAAAATCGGGGGATTTTTTTTCCACGCGGACGAAGTCGCGGGCGGAAGCTAGTTACGAATAAAAAATGACGTGTGAAAGTGTTATTTATAACTTATTTGCAAAATAAACATCATTATTTCATTATTAAAATTTTTCACAGCACCATTAACGAAACATACTTCATATGAATGAATACAATTACAACACAAAATATCTTCGACTGTACTTAAATTAATAATTCCATATTCCGATATCATTTTTGTGTCTCAATTTGCATGACATTCACAAGTCATTTATTGCTTATATGAATGGTCTGCAATTGATTTCGAACTTTGCCACACACGACATAGAGCTCGTTGTCGTAAACTCGATGATTTATCTCGAATTCTAATTTATTTCTGAATATAATAACAACTGTCGTTTGATTTTCTTTTTTCTAAATCTTTAGGCCATTGTTACAAGGGCTTCCGTCTCGATACATTTTCGAGTCCCGGAAAAAATATTGAGACTTTTTATAATGGGCTCATAGAATGCAAAAGGCATTCAATATGTTTTTAGATAGAGAGGATCTGATATTATTACAAAAACCACACGCGTTGGAAAAAGCTCTCTGTTTTGACGCTGGTAGGGGAATCGACAACAAATAATTATAGCACTGAACTAAATGCTTTCCTCTGATGCCACCATTTTCAAAGAGAGCTTTTTCCACATGCAATGTTGTTTGCAAATAGATGCATTTTTTTTCTCCTATAGTTATTATTTTACTTAAGTTTCAAAAGTCTCGATAGTCTCGTAAACTGGAGGTAGCCGTCTCGAAAATACAACTAAGTCGTCGAGACTCGAAATTTCCGAGACCTAGACTCCTGTTAAGAAAGCCTTAGTTGTTACACAGGACATCGTAATAATTACATTGATAAAATCCTGAAAGACAAAAAGTGCTTAAAAAATATATAGGCACCATCTTCGAGTTAGCCGGGTAAGTAGACAACTGTCGCAGTAATTAAAATTAAAGGACCTTGTCCAATTTTCAGCGGCTCTCCGAAGCATCCATCTAACCACTCAAATACTTGACAGAACTTGTTGTCATTTAATTGGTCTGGGATATTCTGAGGGTTCTTTCAATCCTTTATGAAAACAGAGCCAAAATGAAGCATCACTCTCGAGAGTCCTTATCTCAATTTATTTGGAGACTAGCGGTCACGCGGGACTTCGCTCCCGTGGAATTCATCGTAATAAAAACATAACCCTCTTTTTTGCAGTGGGGTAAAAAGTAGCATATGACCTTTCTCAAGCTTTCAGCTACTTCCATACCAAATATTATCCGAATCCACCACGTAATTTATAAGATTAACGAGTTTAAACAAACAAACTTTTTCGCTTTATTGTATTAGTATAGAAGGCTTCGTCCTCCACACTTGTAATAATAGCCTTGCTGAGAGCACTCAGCATTCAGTCAGAAATACAGGTGTATTCCCTAGTCTCCCATTTACACTAACATAGTCCGGTGGGACGGCATTTAGTCACGACTGAAGAAAGATCAACGTCTTTACAAGTTTTCCAAAGGCGTGTACAAACTAAAACAACTAGTCTACAAACTCTCGAAGTGTAAAAATAGCACTTAAAAAAATCTGGGTGCGAAAATCATCGAATGACTTCTCCCTCTTGGGGTAGAGCGGAAGAGTGTCAGACTTCTACTGACTAAAAACCCACCCTGCACCTTTAGTTGCCCTTTTGTTCTGCGGCCGCGGTGTCTCGGTTGGATCATTCCCGTCCCGCAACTCCGTAAGGCAATGGTCCTATCGTGCCCCGTCAATGCTAAGCTCGTTACTACCATGGGAATCGAGCTTTAGCAGTTTCAGGTTCTACTACTTTTTAATAAGTAATCAGAAAAAGGTCCTACCAAGTGCGTGTCCGACACGCGTAATTTAGGGTTCGTAGAAGTACATTTAAAATAATGAAGAAGTTGATGTAATTTTACTTTGATGATAAGATTTTGAACGACAAACTTAACTGTGTAGGATATAAAAATTATAAATATACTCTAATTCCAGAATGCCTTTTTATGGTAATAAAATCATCAATTCTGGCTAAATTTCATTTTTATTTGCTTATATTTAAACTCGCCAAAATATTACGTCTAAACTTTTCTTTAATGTTGATAGTCTTACTGTTTGTCCAGGAACGATTGAACCGGTTTTAATGGGACTTTCACTGAAAGATAGTGGAAGTTACAGGCAGCATATTCTTTCTATCCCGGAATTCCCACGGAATAGAGCTTAAGCGCGAAAAACCGCGTCATAATGTGTACCGCCCAGATTGAAGAACCTAGGTTTTTTTCTGAGCACATTCCCTCAACTTCAGCAGGCAATGGGCCTGTCGGGCCCCGTCAATGTTGCTGACTAATCATTGAGACAAGAACCTCGTACCTAGGGTAATAAGACTAGGCGCATAAGATTCGATACTTATGCACCCGAAGTCACAGGAACAGATCAATTGTTAAAAAAAAAAACTAGCATTGTGGGTAGAATTCAAATTACTAGCAATCTTGTTAACTCCCCCCCAACTAAGCTAAATATACTTGTGTCTGGAATGGGTTCACGGCAATAGATGTGGTGGGGTGAGAACCCGTAGTTAATAATTACTACGCTCTTAATATTCCTCTTCGTACACTAAATAAGCCGTATTATAGAAGGTAGGCTTGCTTTCATAGTTTGAAAGGTGGGGGATTAATTTAAGCCAAGGGACTTACGATCGTCTCTGGCTGTTCTGGGTAGTTTTTAGATAGATAGATATATTCTTTATTGTACACCATAACAGTGAAATAAAATTATGGACTTAACAATTAAAAAGGGTGATACAAGGGGCGGTCTATTAGGGGGGGATTATTTTATTTCTAAACATAAACACTTAAACAGCCTATTTTTAAAACGGTCATTATTTTATTTCATAACGACTTACGAGGTCAAAACATTAATATCACACAATAAAAACCTATGCTTCTAAGTACAGCTACTGAACAGGCAAATAAGTAAAGGTTACTTTAAAAACTGCTTTATAGTTTAATCAAACAATGAACTTATACCTAAGTTTGTATTTAAGATTGAGATTCCATCATTGGATTAAGATTTCATCATCAGACTACAAGACAAACGCGATGCGCCATCGTTACATAGTGGACATCCCACACATACATACAAAACGTTTTGGGAATACTTTCATTATACGTACATTGCGTACAGCCAAGGAGTGGAATTCCCTGCCGTAGTCTGTGTTTCCCGATAGCTATAACCTGGGGGTCTTTAAGTCAAGAGTGAATAAGTAACTTCTAGATAAGCATGCTCAAGCACCATCAGGTGAGATGGTGGTCAAACGCGGGTCTACTATTAATAAAAAAAAAGTCAATTGTGAGACATACTAGCGCTTAAAAGGTTCCGCATGCATATTTTTTAAACACTAGGTACGTTTTTCAACCGACGACAAAAAGAGGAGGTTATCAATTCAACGCGTATACTTTTTTTTTTATGTATGATCACTGATTACTCGAAGACGGCTGAACCGATTTGGAAAATTCTTTTTTTGTTTGAAAGGGTGTACTTCGAAATTAGTCCCATTGTCACCAGGTCAGGATCTGATGATGGGATCTTGGAGAAATCGAGGGAACTCTTCAAATATTATAGGCACACCTATGGCGTTTTGGGTATTTCTTATAGTAACTTGTGCAGTTGCTCTCAAAAAATACCATTTGGGGAAGTGGAACTAACTGATGATGAAGACCACAGATGGCCGCCGAACCTACTCAATAATAAGTATTTCGTGGATTTCGATTCGATTATTTGAATATGGGTGTTAAGCACTTTATGTTCGTCACAATGCGTCCGTTGCATTAGACATAGGGATAAACTTCACTTAAAATCAAAACTTTCTCCCGAAAATGAAGTTCTCACCATAACTTATAAAAATATAGAAACTATTGTAACAATCTTTTAAAAAAACTTAAAATTGAGCATGATAAAATGGAATTAAAAAAGGCAGGGAATAACAGTAAACTTGTCTGGAAATTCATAAAAAAATATACATACAAGTCGAAAATCCCGGACCCGCCCCTGGACTTACTCCTAACAGAGCCTTGCCCATTAACAGTTATAAATAAAGTGAACAATTATTTTTCTAATTTGGGTAAAATCTTAGCAGAAAAAAGCTTAAATACAAGAAGTTTTCCTATTCTAAATGTTGCGATGCCATCAACCTCTCACACCCTTAACTCTTTTGTACTGTTGGATACAGATATCGATGAAATATTACGTATAATATCTGGGTTAAAAGATGACTGCGCTGTTGGATGGGACAATATACCTAATAATATACTCAAAAGATTCAAACAACAACTTGCCCCACCGTTAACTCATATTTTTCAACTATGCCTGAATACGGGAGTCTTCCCTAAATTAATTTAAAAAGCTGTAGTTACTCCTATTTTCAAATCTGGAAACAAAGAGAGTATTAATAACTATAGACCCATATCAATTTTAACAAGTAGACTAATGAAATATTTAGAAGTTAACAATTTACTCTCAGATCGGCAATTTGGTTTTAGACCAAAATAGTCAACTAGTCAGGCAGTATTCCAACTGACAGACTATATAACTAGCAGTTTAGATAGTGGTATGCATTCCATAGGGATCTATTTAGACCTTGCCAAGGCGTTCGACACCATCTATTGTTCTATAATATTACACAAGCTTGAAGCTCTGGGAATAAGAGGAATTCAACTAGAACTTTTTGCTGATTATCTTAGCGACCGACATCAATGTGTGAAAATTAATAATATAATATTCCACAACTTTTTGGTTGGTTGTAAGTTCTGACCTGAAAAGCAGTTCCTTTGGTATACCACAAGGGTCAATTTTGGGTCCGACACTATTTCTAATTTATATAAATGACCTGTGCAACCTGAATCTCCAAAACGGTACCATTATTTCATATGCGGATGATACGGCTCTGGTATTCTCAGCAAAAACAAGAGAAGAGGTCTGAACACGCTCAGTCGGGATTTAATATCGTATCAAATTGGCTTTATATATTCTAACCTTAAATAGAGATAAAACTAAATATATCATATTTTCAATGAAGAATAACAGCAAACTAATTACTAATCAAAACATTTACGCACATAGCTGTACAACCTATAACGCTGACATTGCATGTACTTGTCCTTCTTTAGCGAAAACAGACAATATGAAATATTTAGGTGTCACTCTTGACCCTAACCTAAATTTTCGTAAACACATCGACTTATTATGCAATAGAGTACGTAAATTAATATATATATATATTTAAAAACTTACGTTACAATACAGACTATAATTTAATAAAACAGGTATATTTAGCTTTAGTTCAATCCATACTTACCTAGTGCATAATTGCTTGGGGTTGTAACGATACCTTCTACTTCTCCAATAAAAGAGGGTAAAATAGATGTACCATTAAATTTAATATATTAATAATATACAGTATTTTATAAAAAACCTGCCTACCTATCTACCTATCCTAGAAACCGGCCTACCTACCTATCTGACACACTCTCAGGAGAGAAGAGGAGGAGGTTTAGAGTATAGTACTTGCGGGACGGCTTGGCAGACCACTCCAGGATCGCCTTCTACTCCACGATGTCTTCGTCGTACAGCAGCTCGAGCAAGGCGGTCTGGCAGTAGGCTCCCAACAAGGCGTCTGGGCAGCAGGCTCTCAGCAAGGCGTCAGGGCAGCAGGCTCCCAGCAAGGCGTCAGGGCAGCAGGATCGCAGCAAGGCGTCAGGGCAGGAGGCTCTCAGCAAGGCGTCAGTGCAGTAGGCTCCCAGTAAGGCGTCAGGGCAGCAGGCTCCCAACAAGGCGTCAAGGCAGCAGGCTCTCAACAAGCAGTCAGGGCAGCGGGTACTGCACTTCCTCTTCCATCACTCTTCGTCAAAACTCGTCGAGAACTAAACTCTTCAAAAACTGGTCAAAGATTGAACTCCCGGAGATGGCCCCCAGCGCCTTTTATACCCAGCTCAGCGTTCAAAATCCATTCCATTCTCATTCTGTACCAGAATTCAAATTGTAGAGTCCAAAATAGTCCATCTTGCCAGTTATTTGATCAGCCAGTTATATTCGAGCATAATTTATTAAACCTCTTCGATAAAATCTGAGAGTGTGTTTTAGAAATTTATAATTATAATTTAAAATGCCGTTAATCAGTAGACAACCACAATATAATATACAATATTAAGCTAGTCCTATCGATAAAAGTGAATAACAATTATATAATAAAAGTATGAACAACCTTTTTAGTCTATTAGCCATTCAGTGACTACAAAGAAGAAGAAATTACAGTTTGTCAGCCTTGACGTAAAAAATGTCATGACAAGAAAATATTTGTTTTGATGGATGAATTATGGATTATGATTACAAAGAAAACGTAAGTTATTTGGTATTTGTAATAACAAATACTATAGGGTGGCGCCGCAAAAACCATCTTACTTCCTCTAGAAGTTGCTCAAAGAGCAATTCTAAAGCTAGCCACCTTTCGTCCTTTTTTATTTCCAACACATCAGCTTTACGTGGCATGCAAAGTACTAACAGTTCGTCAATTATTTATACTCCACACCTTACTAAAACAGCATACTGATCTGCCTTTTAACCCAGCACCATCAGTCAAGAGAAGGAAAGACCTAGTCTGTACTCGGCCACAAACTAGACATGCATTTGTTTATAGATTTTACATATTTTTAGGACCTTTTTTATACTTTTTAAAATTACAAAAAATGCAGTATCATGTTATCGGAATATTTAGCTAAGCTTAATTATGCAGACAATGAGAATTTGTTACAAATTTTAAAATAATTTAAAAATAGTTTTATGTGATTAGTTTCTATTTTAAATTTTATATAATGTATCCATATTCCTTTAGTTATTAAACATTTATTGTATAATTGTTCTTGTTTACACTAGTTTTAAAAATAATAATTGATCCTGCAATAAAAAACATTATTAGCGACAGCCTGAAACACAGGTTAAACCTAGCTCAGGCAAGCCGTTAAGAGGTATTTTAAGTACAGGTGATTTAATCTAAAAGTAAATAAATAATAGTTGTAAATCAATTATATATGCCTAAGCATTAGTTTTAACATTTATGTAATCTTTTGATTTATTGACCAATGTATATTAATCGTAAATTTTGGATGAAATAAATATTATTTATTTATTATTATTTATTAATGCATATGGTGATGTAGAGTTGATGGTGAAGTACCAGGAGAACTCCTCACCAATTAACGGCCCAGCATTGGGAAAAATTAAGTTTATTTAGTAGTTGACATTTAGGCTCTTTTAACTAGGTAAATTAAAAATCGACCAACTAAAAAGAGTGAAATAAAAACTTTTTACCAAAAAATTAAACCGACTCCCAAAAACACAGCAAAGTGAAAAATAACTTTAATTTCGAAAATCGGTGCCAAATACGAAAATACAAAACCAAAGACACCGACTACCGAAATTAAAGTAATTTTTCACTTTGCAGTGTTTTTGGGAGTCGGTTTAATTTTCTGGTAAAAAGTTTTTATACTAAGAATAAACTAAGTTAATGAAAAAACTTAACTTTTTGAGTTGTATTTATAAGAGTATTTTTTGAAGAATTTCAAAGGTCGATAAGTTATCTAGTACGTTGAGTAGGTTCTTTATCCGATCTTTATTAAATTTAATTTGGAGCAATTAGCGAAAGTATTCTTCCAAGTACATGTACAGGATGTTTTGCGCATGGACCAATACACTTTTTTCAGGTATTTGGAGGGTCATTAGCTAGGTTCTACCAATACATTCTGTTCCAAGTGTGATGGTTGTTTATATATTACATTGTAAGTGATTTTTTAAAGTTTGTTTTTACTATGCAAACTGTTTTTTTTTAATTAGAAGTAAGTTATTTGCTTGAGAGCTGGCACAAAATAAATTTTGTAGTATTCTCCAATATCTTTTTAATCTACAGAAGTCATTATTTAATGAAATAGTGGAAGCAGAGTTTTCGTTAACCCCCTTTCTATACCTATCTTTTTATTTATATATATTGCTATATATTATGATACATATGTATGTAAGTTTTTTTAGTTATATATAGGTATACATGTAATAAAAAATAAAAATAAAATATATTATTTAGGTACTTAGATTATTGTTTTATGCACTTGCCATGATATCTCCTCAACACCCACTGGTAGAGAATGCTTAAGGCATTAAGTCCGCCTTTGTACCATTTGTGTTGCACAAAGTTTTAATTAACAGATTTCATACAATGAATCATCAAAATCGTTTCTCAAAGTTTCGCAAAAATAATGATTTCTTTTAAGTCGGTGTTTTTTACCGAGCTGGTAGCCAGCCAGTAAGTATAGGTTTCCCGTCTTGTATAAACGATTTGAAAGTATTTCTAATGGTGAAAATACGTTGTTTTCTTCTAATAAATCTTATTTATCTTATTCAGTGTCAAGCATCGGTAGTGGGGTGGGAGTGTTGCCAGCCTTCTGAGCACGTTTCCGGTTGCCAGTTGAGATATTCAAATAAAATGTTGTTTTGTGCAAAAAAAGGTAAATGTGAAACCTGTTTTTGGTTAAGAAGGAATTTTTAAACGGGGTTAATTTTATTCACGTTCTTTTCCAGCTACTGCTGAAAAAACCTAATAATTATTGTGTGCCGTCTACCGATATCTATTTCAACTTTGTGTACAAGTTTTAATACATAAATAATAAATTAATCAATTTATTTCAAGTACTCAGACTCATTAGGTAAACTTTATAACAAAATTCCTTAATCCTATGTTAGTACTTAACCTAAATTAGTGTAACCTACATACATAGTAATTATTGGTTCGCGAATAGAAGTTACAAGCTCAACGGTGAGGTGGAGACCTTACAGTAGCTATTCACGAATCACGAACACGCAGTCAAGTTGTCAAGCTTGCTCGCTACATAACGTAGGATAATGTCAGGGCTGCCCCGCACCGGCGGCGCACCAGGGAAGAGGATAGTTAGGTTTTTTTTGCAATATTTTAAAATAATGGCTCAAATCGGTTGCACCTTTTCACTGAAATTTAAAAAATAAAGGAAAAACGCGTTTGTTTGAAACTTATATACAGAGAAATGTATGAGTCACATTGGAGAAGAACCGCCATGGCGCAGCATAATTCAAATTCAAATTTATTTATTATTCAGATATCAAGGATCCATAATGGTTAGTAACAAAAACACTTATAATCTATGTTAGTACCTATACACAAAATTGTGAAATCTTTACTTATTTAATTTTACCAATTACAATTTAATAATGCTAGCATTCGCGGGAGATCCACATCACTAAGTAATTTTCAGCGACCCGGTTTATGGTAATTGCCGAAAAATATGAAAGTAAAATAATACACGGTGCTTCTGAACCTAAATTGATCGGCAATAAGTGCCAGTTTTCGGCAATAAGTTAAAATTACTTTTTTTATTGAAAATGTAGGCTGTCATTTGACCAAAACCTCACCTGATGGTAAGCGATGATGTGGTTGGAGATGAAGCACGCTCAGGTACCTAGAAATAATCTATTCACTCTTGACTTAAAGACCCCCCCCAGGTTATATCTATCAGAACAAATAAAACCAGATGATATTTCTGCTTGTAATTAAGCAACCAACACCCAATCAGTTTTAGTGTAGTCACCTTTTTGTTTAATTGCAATTGTAATTTGTATTGTAATTTAAATTATTTTGAATGCCTTTTTATTTAAAAATACTAGCGTTTTGCACACCACGATGTGAACTTAAATGAAGTCAAATTACATCTGCGTAATTTTCGTAAAAATTGATAAAAGTTTTTGCTATACGTACTTACGTAATATAGATTAGTTCAGAAATTTATTTTCGAATGCTATCCTAATTACATTGTTCACCAGTGGTGAGTGTCAATTTTATCAGCTAATAAAATTTTAGTGCGGCCAGCCAACCGAAGTGTTGATAGTTTGTAGGTATTATCTCTCTGACTCACTAATTAGCTTTCAGTTATTTAAAAGCCAATCAGTGGACCATTTAGTTAAGTACTGAGTTTGGGAAAACTAATTACATTCATCTCTCTACTGAAATCTAATCAATTCACATTTCCTACAGATTTGAAACAGAAATCGAATAGACTCTGATTATTCATTAATGATATTAATTTTGTAAATCGTCTATAAAATAATTCTTTTCACGTTATTTTTTTTGGGAAATGTACTTTGGATGAGTCTGGTAGTTCCTTACTAACTAACCTACGAAGGAATACCGAATCAAACTCAGTGGTCAACGACTCTTTTGAATTCCAAGCAATCAGTACTGTTCATCTCAAATATGACCTATTCTGTGTACCTACCTTGTATTGTACCTTCGTTATTTTATAATATACTAGCTTCTGCCCGCGACTTCGTCCGCGTAGAAATCGAAAATATTCCACGGGATCACTTCCCCGACTTGCTTGACAAAGATTATAATAGCTCGGCTAATATGCATGATATAAAGATAATTTATAGCCTATAGCACTCAGGGATAAGTCAGCTACATGTAAGCGAAAGAATTTTCAAAATCGGTTCGGTAGTTTCAGAGATTACCCCATACATACAAACTTACAATTTACAAACTTACAAATTTTACCTCTTTATAATATTATTAGTATAGATTTGTGTTACATCTATACGAATATTACGAAGCGGAAAAGTTTATGTGCTTAAACGCTCTAATCTTCAAAAGTAAAGGGTGGAATTTGGATGAAATTTGGTATTTAAGTAGCTTGAAGCTTGAGGAAGGTTACAGACTACTTTTTACGCGACTGCAAAAAAGGAGAGGTATGTTTTTATCATGATAAAGTCCACAGAAGCGAAGCCCCGCGTGATTTCTCTTAATTGTAATAAATATGGAAGAAGTAAATACAAATGTCGTCTGTAGTAAGAATGATTCATCGAACATGCCTACAGAGTACAATTTATAAATTTTGGCACCGAGAGCATGTGTGTCTATTATTGAGGCAGGCCAATTAACTAATAGCTCCCAGAGACAATCTTTCTTAATACTTCGTTACACATAATGGAGATAAAGATTGGTTTGTTGACTTACAACTCCTTAGTTCGAAGTTAAGCTTCACGATACTGACAAATACTTACACGGTCTGGACAGATCCGCTCAAATCTGTGTGATTCTTTCCTCAAAAGAACACCACAGATATGAACCTACATGCTTCTCATAAAATTTTACCAATATGAATTGTATGGACTTTAAGAGAAGTTGACCTCTGAGTTTGTTTCGGTGTTTCTTCTCGGAGTAGTCAGGAAACACCGGCCTCATGTTGTTTATTTATTTACAAAATAAATATTTCATTTCATTACACTACTTTTGCGATAAATACGGGATACTGGATCATCAGTTAGTATGTGAAAGTTTGACTGGTTGACTGGTAGAGAATGCCTAAGGCATTATATCCGGATTTGTACCTATTTGTATTGCATAAAGTGTTCATAAATAAATGTAACTTTTAACATATAAGTTAGTTTATATCCCGGGATTCCTTCAGGATCGGGATTTACAACGGGAAATAACTGGTCGTGAAAGAAACTTCTTCACGAACAAACAAACAGACACGAAAAAGTTTAGGTATGTTAAACGGAACGACAGTTTAACATACTTAAAATTTGTCGAAATTAAAAGTAAATAAATACCCTAATAGGTACCTACTGCAGAGGGTTTGAAAACTCAGGTCAAAACAAAAAAAATAATTAAAAACACCTATGATGCAAAATGTAACGAAATTTTTGATCCCTATGTTACAGTGGAAATTTTTCCAAGCCCGTTATAATTTTTTTAACAAATCCGGAACAAATAGGTACACCAAAATTATTTGTGCAATGAGGTTATTTTATAATGTTAGGGCTCTTTCAGTCGTTTCGGCATGTAACCGAATTCTCGAATTCAGTTACTGACTTTTAGAAATAGGATAGGCAGTCGATCCTTGTCAAGTATCAAATATTCTGCAGAATCAGGTAAGATTGCAAGCCGATCGCAACATAGTTTTTTTTTAAAAAAAAAAAAAAGAAAACTAAGTATTTATGTGCGTTGAATTCACATAACTAGCAATCTTGTAAACCACTCCAACTAACCTACTAACTACAACTAACAGAAAAGCTCATATTAATTGATAAATAAAATGGACAGTGTATAGAATATAATACAATAGTTTTAAGAAATAGTTAAGTAAGTATAAACAAGTTTAATCAAAGGAGCTCAATGTTGCAAATGTTTGGGTCATAATTATTGTACTGACACTAGAGTGGAGAGCCACCGAATCCCGAAATACGAGTTCGTCTCAGTTTGGGAATCAGTGTGCTATGTTTTGTTGCTACACTGCCATGTACAATGATTTAACCATAATTATACTGTTTGTCATATAATTTAGTTACATATATATTTTTTGTACTTTTGATGAAATAATTAAATTTTTTACCTAAATATGCTTGTTTCTGGAATGGGTTCATGACAATAGTGTAATGGCTGGTGTTCGAACCTGTGATCCCTCGATCATAAGGCCGACACCTTAACCTTTAGGCTATTGACATTGTGGAAGTTAGGATTGCAAAGGTTAAGCAGATGAATTGATTGAATGGTCAACTGCTGAGCATAAAATAACTGAATATAAATTGCCCTGTAAAATAGTTATTTAAGACCAAATTTGTTAAATTAATAAATATTATTTATCATTAGCGATTTTATTTTTCCATCGTCGATACATGACTCCTGAAGTGATGGTGCCCATATTTCATTGAGGTCTTGTTTAGAATTTTCCGTGCTTCTTCATAACGAAACCCTTGTGACAAGACATTCCCCTACCTTAAAAATCCGAGCCAAATTACTCGTTTTCCTCAGCTTCTAACACTTTATTTTCTCCGCAAAAAATTGGTGACAGTATCTATCTACATTTATATAACGCAATGATGTCAAAAATATTTTTACCCCGAAAATGGGGAGATATTAGAAGGAGAAGCCAGACAGGTGGCAAGTCTCAACCCACGTCATTGTCAACCACGACGTCATATTAAAAAAGAACAGAACTTTTTACGAAATTAGGTTGGACATGTTTTTTTGGGTCTCGTTACGAAGAAGTTTTTAGGAAGGGTCACAGTTCATAGATTTATAGCTATGTAAATATAATTCAAGAGGAGCTCGCAGAAAAATGAAACATGGGTGATTTTTAGGGATCCGTAGCAGAATGGCAAAATACGGAACTTTTATAGATTCGTCATGTCTGTTGTGTCTGTCCGTCCGTATGTCACAGCCACTTTATTCCGAAACTATTAAGACTAAACAGTTAGAACCGTTTTTCGTTAGATGTATTGTGTAAACCTCTTCTGAAACCGAACTGAAACAAAAAAGAACTAAATGTATGCGTGTGGTGTCTATAGGTAGGTCTTTCAAAATGTCATCGAGATTCCTAAGACCGTATTTTCTCAAAGTAAATCTTTTGAAAAATAGACACTTCCAAAGTGGTAATAAAGTGTATTACTTAATTACCTGAAATAAAGATAAAAGGAAGATCTTGTTGCTAAAAACAACAGCCACACGAGACGATCTTCAAGGTAAAGCAACGCTTTCATAGGTCAGTTTTTGAATGGGTGGCAATCTTAATCGTGTTCTGTGCCTCGGGAAGCATGTAAAGCCTTTTGTCCCGGCTATCATTAGTAAATCTTTGACATTTGTTAAGGGTAGTCAGAAGCACGGAATAGATGACTAAGGTTAGAATGGCAATGTGGGCGTGGCGAGCGCGCCACATTTATGATACGAAAATCATAGCGCGACCGATTAATTCATTCACCGCGTTTTGTGCGCTTCGGAATACTTCGGAACACAGAGCTCTGTTTTAAAATGCCTTGTTGTGCAATTATAACCAATTATAACTCAAGTCAGACCGCAAGTATAGAGCGAGGAGGTATATCTTTCCATCGGTAAGTCGAAAATAACATTTAATTACAATTTTATTTGTAAAAAACATGAAAATATTCTGATCACTATGAAATTCCGAACATTAACAACATTATTGCAACAAATTACAAAAAATATACATTGCCTGATGTGTACTCGCTTAATCAACGCAATGACTAAGTCCGCTTACAATGTACTGCATGCGTTGCTTCCTCCTCACTTCAACCGTTGACGTTTCGTCCTTTGCCCTGATTGGCCGTGATGCACGGCGCATGTTTATCGACAGTGAGTTACAATCAGTAGCAAGCTCTCGATTTAAGTGTGTGTAATTTATTTGTGTGCGTAATTCGCATACGTAACGGGTCTCTTGCTTGTAGTGGAGCTAATAGTGGGAGACAAGCGGCGACACGCGTTCTCATACAAATCAGGAACTATTTCCTTTCTAACCTCTCTTATCTGTTCTGTGGTCAGAAGCCAGGAAATCTGACAATAGTCTTGCGAACGGGTATCGTTCTTCCCAGCTATCGGGTTGTAGAAGTCAGATAGGCAGTTGGCCTGAATAATGCTCTAGCTGTAGCTGTACTTAGCTGCATCCGGTCATCATCGTCATGCATCAGACTGGAAGCCTATCTTGACATTGTTGGGAAAACGCAAAGCCATAATAATTTTAATTGCACAAACACACTAAAATTCACAACAAACCTTAAGCATACACACACGCTAACACATCACAATTATTACAGGAACTGATACAGTTTAATATGTGTACATGTATAAAATGAACATTCATCTAGTGGTAGCTAAGCACCGTCTAATTGTTTAATGTAATCAAGCTCAAAAATCACTTGGCCTCCTTAGACACAGGTTACCCTAGTTTAGGAGGCAGGGTTATATAAATTTTATACAGATTTTGCAATGGGCTTCTTACCCGACTGATTTATAATATTATAATATTTTAGTTCTACCAGTTGTACCTACCTAACATAATGATACTTAATTTTTTGTAACAATCTGTAAGTTTTTGTGAATAAATGATTTTATTTATTTATTTTATTACTTGTTTCTTCATTCGTCGCCTCTGTGAACGTTATTAATTATTCTAAGGAAGCATAAATTTGGAGATACAGAGTAAGTATCCTTTGTCAGGCTTCGACTACCCGTGCGTGTGCCAAATTCGTTCGTACGTGAAAGTTAATCGAATGAACAGACACGCATAGTAAATTTCTCATGTATCGGTAATAATATTACACGAAAATAATTATAGATTATAAATAGGACGACTCGGTTTGTGTAGTGGTTGAACGATCGGCTGCTGCGCTGCGTATAGCGGGTTTTATTCTCTTACTGCGACATATATTTATATGGCTTTCAGATTTTCTTTTAGATTTATTAGTGATGGGCTCACTCTTGACCTCGATCTCGCCTGATGGTAAGCTATAGATGAGATATAAGGTGGGATGAGCGAGCCCAGAAGATGCCTCTTTACTCATGCTTTAAAGGCTGAAAGGTCGTAAGTGGCAGGGAACACAGAAGCCGGCAGAGAATTCCACAGCTTGACTGTGCGCACAATAAATGTGGAGGAGAAGCGCTTGGTATGACAAGACGGTATATCAACCAAGTGTGGGTGGTACCAGCCGTGCGTCTGGTAGACCTGTAGTGAAAGGGAGATGGAGGAATCAGGTCGCGGAGCTCCTGCGCACACTTCCCAAAGTACAATCTGTAGAAAACAGACAGGCAAGCAACGGTTCGCCGATGAGCCTGTCGAGAGTCCGATGAGATGAAGTTTGTCCACCGGCACCTCGTCGCCTATAAGCCTTTTAGCCCTGCGCTCGATCGAGTCCAGTGCAGCAAGTTGGTACTATGCAGAGCCATCCCACAAGTGGCTGCAATACTCCACGCAGGAACGGACCTGTGCTTTATACAGATTTAGAAGCTGTCCAGGTGTGCAGTCTGAGCTCTGGACTCGATGGTTGAGCCGAAGTTGAGGGCTGATGTCAACTCCATGCCCAAAAGCTCCAGGCGATTGGTAACTGGCACATATGTACTTCGGAAAGTAGGGGTCAATTCAAAAGGGCTACTTTTAGGGCTGAAAAGACAAGCCTGTGTTTTCAGGGCGTTGAATTTGACCAGATTGTCGTCACCCCATTGGGAAACGAGATTTAAGGTCAAATTCATACCATGGTCCCGAGTCTGGGTGTTTGTGCAAATGAATTTGAATGTACCCTACCCACATTACCATCATCCGCTTTTCCCAAGTATGTCGAGATCGGCTTTCAGACTAACCGGTATTAACCGAGACCAATGGCGCAACGTGTTTCCGAAATATCAAATGGAAGGAGTGTTACATTACTGAGACATTTCTTATAAAAATACCTATTATCACTCTGCCCGACCCGGCGAATAATGAATGTGCGTTATCCACGATACAGGAAATAATCCTAACGTGCCGCAACGTTTTTTATTTTTAAGTAAATATTAAAAAAAAGAACGAAAATAAATTATTTGCATAAATAAGGTACAGAAGGTTGATATAGTGCACCTACGAAATTGTTTCCTTATTCTGCTTTTAATTTCTACATGCAGATATAAGATTGTATATTTTATTTAAGTTATTGATCATGATCATGCAGTTATTAAACAAATAATGCAATTGCATTGATCCAATCATGACGTAAGTCTTAACGAGATAAAGCCCTTGAAGGGTTTCTCTTTAAATCTCTTTAAAGTAATGGCCATTGCACAAGCCTACAATAATACAAAGTTTGCCGAAAGATAGTCGAAATCCTTAGCCAAGAACCGTTTGGGTGTAAATACTCCCCCAGGAAATTGGTCGTAGTCCAGAATAAAAACATAATATTCTGTTGGAAACGGGTGACTTTAATACCTACCCCACTGAATTAAATACCAGTACTTACTTACTGTACTTACAACTATTTTGTTTATACGAATAACATCCTACATGGATGTAGGATTGGCGGAGAGGGTTACAGGAGGTCAGAAAAATATAAGTGTGTCAATGTTTCAGTAGACGCATAATGTGTGGTCCTGCTTTGATCCCTGGGTCAGGTAGATAGGTAGAATATGACTTTATTGTACACCAAAATTTAAACACACCTATTTAACATTATTTCTTAATTAAATGGTTACAATGGCGGTCTTATCGCTAAAAGCGATATCTTCCAGATAACCTTTGGAAGGACTTTCATTCAAAACTAATTAAAGTGAGGAGGGCTAAATTAGTGTACCACATAAAAATACTCATAAAACAGAAAATAATATATATACAAATAGGTATATAAATACAATACAATACATAAGTAATTATATATATATAATGTGTTATTTAACATCATATTGAGAGAAAACAAAGGAATAATCATAAAATTTATTTATTTATTTAAGGACAACCAACAAAGCATACACCAATAAACATGTTAAAAATTAAAATATTGTTACAAACAATAGTGTAGCCTTAATTAAAGGCTGCCACGGCATGCATTAAACAATAAGCGTGAAAGTAGATACTAAACAAAAAAAACTTACTAACATTGCAATGGCTAGCTAGGTATTACTAATTGCTAAAGCTATTGCTTTAGTACCAGCATAGCATTTCACATATTATAACATTAATGAACAGTTAAATAATAATTAAAAAATATAACTTGATATAAGTGGAAAGCTAGAAGCAAATTAAAATTATTTGTCATGTTTGTATAAATGCTCTATGTAAGACAGACTTGAATTTGTGTAAGGAATAAGACATATCAATATGACAAATATATAGACAAATAGAAAGAAAATGGCGAATGCGAAAATTTTGTGGAATTTGCAGGCATTGAAAGTCTCAAATTTCAATAAAAAGAGGTTTCATTTTTAAATTAGCTATGCTCGCAACTTCTAACGTGGGAGTCTATATTACTTACGCGGCTTTTCCATAGTACAACTTAATCCCATGGGAATTCCGGGATTAAAATAGCTATCCATTACCCTAGAGGGAGCAGGGGAAGGCTGCTGCTGGGTATGCCCATAAAATACCCAATATACGTAGACACCATAATGGGTATTCGCTAACATTTGAAACGCCCAATTATGCTGGTAACACTAAGATACTTTAATGATTGAGCTTGAAGGTCGGAAGTGAAACCCTGGATTGTATACTAGCATGGGCGTGCGCTCCTTGTAGGCAGAAATGCAGTGCTTTACTTGCCATTCACAGATATTTTAATAAAACGTTCGTACGTTTTAGATGACGTAATTAATAGTAAATAAATGAATAAACAAAATATAAATAAGAAAAAGTTTTTGTGACCGAGTACTCCGCCGCATACCCAGTGTCATAATCCTGTGCACGCCGCTGTATACTAGTAAACTCATCGAGTTGGGCTCCTATACGTACATTGTTGACTATGGAGCTTGTTATTGGTAGCCTAAACTTTACAAAATAAAACAGTGACGAGGGTTTAAGCGTCAATATCCTTATGGCTAAGGTGTCAGTCATGTGATCGAGAGGTCGCGGATTCGAACCCCACCCATTACACTATCGCTATATATATATATATCGTATATATTAGCTTAGTTGGAGGTGTTAAAAGATTGCTAGTGATGTGAATTCTACCAGCATTGCCAATTTTCTTTAAAAAAAACCGGTTGACTCGTACCCACGCATATTACCCATGTTTCCATTAAAATTTTCTTCGTATTTCAACGAGCACTTGAAATACAAAAATTGCCGAATTGATCCAGCGTTCACAAGTTCTCGGTTAGCAACACATTTGGCGATAAAAGACTTTGTATCTTACTTAGACATATAATTCAGCAGTACAGTCGTGTTACGCATGCTTAACGCCCAATCAATCCACCATTTCCCCCCTAGATATCTCCCACCAAACACGAAGATCAAACACCTTTTACCCTCAAAGGGGGATCATACAATCGGCTTCAAAAGCCGCGAGTGACACTTGAAGTCGCGGCTTCAGAAGGGTCTGGTCCTCGAACTGAAGGGGAATGTCTACGACCCTTGAGACAATGACTGTCTTATATGGATGTATTTATTTAGTAGGTAGGGATTGTTTGAGAGTATGTACTAGGTAGTTATTTTATTTAAGGAGGGAAGTGCTTAGTATTAGGTTTTGTTGGGTTTTCCGATTTAAGTAGGTATTGATATTTTAAATAATAATGTTGTGCTCTATAGTGCACCACAGACAAGCGGATAAAGATAAAGGTTTTTTTTTTTTCATAAACTTATTTTATGAAGAGAACTTAAATGATTCTTATACGATTTGATCTCCGCCTACGAATTGTAAGATCTTTTAAAGAGACGTTGTCGTCTGAGTTTGTTTCGGTGTTTTATCTCAGGGTACTGCGCTATGAAGCACCTGCTCAAACTAGTTTAAAACGAAAGAAAATGCCATAAAAATATCATTTAACATTATATGCAATACTTTGTTTTTATTGCTTAAAACAAAACACCCACATAAATGTTTTAGACCCTAAGAAGAAACACCGAAAGAACCTTAACTTGAGATCTTAATCTCGTTTCAATTCCATAGCTATCTAATGATAGCTATCGCATAACGTCGCATGGCTTCGGATTTTTCGGTTCTTGGACATGTTTCTTCACGATGTTTTCCTTAATTATTTTGGGACCAGTGGCCATGATATAAATTGCTCAAAGTCCTGTCTGGGTACGAACACACTACCCGTCTTGCCCGTTCCCACTAGCCTACCGCTGCTAATAATAAATTTATTGAACATAAAAATATTTTTATTTTCAAGTGAAGCCCCTGACTTTTGTGCTAGGCAAGCTAGTGCTACAGGAATCGGTGTCCCTGCCTTACATCAAAACACATTTCAATAAAACTTTCTTGCGCCATAAATAAACTAAGTATAATTCGTCATCATTACCACAGAAACGACGCAACCAAATAAAAGACTTCTATTTATAAACACTGCAGGTTGCATACCTACTTAAATCTACTGTACCTAATCACCATACCTACCCACGTTCACATTTATCTTGATGAAAGATCCATAACAGACCGCACCTCGCCATATTTTATTAATAAAAAAATAAATCCAAACAATTTTCGTCGTCGAACACTTAGATGTGGCTCCCGATATCGTCCGAAATGAAATCCATTTGATACCGGTTGCGTGTTACGGGTAAATAATGTAGGTGCGTTAGCATAGGTCGCATTGCGAGCAAGTAGCGATTTAAACAAGCGTAGCGTTTCATAACATAAGTTTACGTTGTGTAGCGACCAGGCTCGACTGTGTGTTTGTGAATCACTGTAATCACTGCTGCAAGCTATCCACGTCAGTGTTGAGCTTGTAGCTTCTATTCACGAATCAAACTTGTAATTTAGGTTAGGTACTGTAACGGGGGCGTGTGTGTACTCGGGAATTCATTACAAGCGCGATAGGTTTTATCCTTTGTCTATTATTATGTTCACATATATGGAAGATTAATATAATTATATTTTTTAAGTTATTTTGATGTCGAGCGTGCTCTGGTCACGGCGTCCCAGCCCGGCTCGACCACAGATAACTTTAAACCAATCCCTTTTTCTTTCTTTTCTTCTTTTTAAAACCATTCTCTCACATGTCAAACATTGCGGTCGAAATTCAAATTATACCAGCCAGCGCGATAGGCTGACCGTTCGCATAGCAGAACTCCACAGTACTAACATAGGATTAAGGAATTTTGTTACTAACCAATTAAGTCTTGTTACTTGACATAAATGAAATTAAAAATAGCATAAAAGCAGATACAAGAATTGTGCTCTATTTTTGTCAAATCCAATCAAATCAAAGGCTGTCTGTTAAAGATTTAGCGATAATACTACGGATTATTTGCACAATAATATTTGTTCATTGTTATTTTGTAGTGTATACTATACAAAATAACAATTATTCTGATACCAGAGGTATCAAGGGAGCCCACAAAATGTGTTATATACATTCTAAAAATGATAAATTATCTATCCCAACACATAGTCTCAAGCACTTGACGACAGGCAAGATAAGGCATAAACGTTATAAAGGTGAAAAGTGGTCAAACACCAACTTAGCCGAGTGTACCTTCGTGTAACGCCTAATTCAATATTTGTATGAATATGATATTAAGGAGCGCCGTGATGAATGGTTTTGAAACGTATATAATCGCTATCGACATTTTGAACTTTTACATACCAGAGATTCTGTTAAAATTTAACCATAAGTTGCACTTGCATACAGAATGGCTGTAGTATAGTCCTTCCCCAAATAAGCTCCTTCGCAAATAATGTTTCTAAGCTGATGCTTAACTAAAAACATACCAAACCATGTACATATTACAATTATTACTTACAGTATTATAATTATTGGTTTTGTGAATCAGATGAAAATAAATAATCCTTGAGTATTCATAAACTGCCTGTTTATGCATAAATAAATCGCTTTTGTAATTGGATTTGATATCGCGTAAGTTGACGATTGTGTGGACTCATAAAAACTGGGTGTAATTAGTCAACCTTTTTTTAGGCTAGGTCGCACTGCAAAGGAGAAGTTTTGAAATACGATCGCTGACACTCTTTTTATAGTTAGTACCATCAAAATCCTGCCAAGTTCGAGTTATTTTAACAGTTGAAAAAACCCACTTATTTATTTATTTACACTTTAAGCACATAGGTACAGAGGCGGAATTAATGCCGCATTCTCTAAATAATATATAAATACATACAGAATAAATATTTACATAAATACAAAACATATAATTATATATTACTTAAGAAACAAATGAAAACGAAATGTGGAAATTCTGCATATTGGTGTGGTTGAGAAGAAAGAAAAGCGTTGTCAAAGCTCGCAAACTTCTCCTCTGACGAATGATCATCCATTTAAGCTCAGTCCTGAAACTTGAGACATGGTCATATTTCCTTAAATTAAATATGAACCGAATGCAGTTCTCATAGGTTTTCTCGTAATAAAAAATAAAAAAAATTATTGCCAAATAAATCCTATTAATATTATAAATACGAAAGTTTTTGAGGGAACATATAGGTTTTATCCCGGAATTCCTACGGGACCGGAATTTACGCGGGCAAAAGCTAATTAGATATACATTTAAAATTGAAATTAACCTATAACCAGAGAGTAAAGAGACGTACTAATTATTTAAAAATGTTAGGCTTATAAGTTTAGTACAATATTTAAATTACTTTAAAATAGTATAAAAAAGTATTTTTGACCCGCACTATAAGTTTTTTCAATTGATATGTCACAAACCCTTTTCTTCTTATTTGTGGCTCATAGTTTAGTAAATTTATGAAATATAATTTAATATAAATAAAATGGAAATTAAAATAAGATTAGAGTTAGTCAAAAACATTTTTAACATTTATCAGTTGATTTTGGATCAGAATACAACCCGTATTAAGCCAATTCTCTACGCTATCAGTCGGACTATATCCTTACGAAGTCCCAAATAGGAGGGTCGGTAAACCAGCTTAGTTAAATGAAATCTCAGATTTGTTTTATTGGTACTGAAAAAAATGTCTGAGCAGGTACTGGGACCAACATTTGTTTCTGTCTCATATTTCAGGAGACTTTTCAGCTGCGTACGGAGAAAGATCTAAAGAATTATGTCGTACCGTTTCTCTGGAAAATTCATTTGTATAATCGATTAATCTTTTCTCAATTCTGCGATTGAAGTTTTTACCATGAAGCATGTTTGTATATAGTCAAGAGTTCACGGCTTATTTATGATCTCATCATTTGCTTAGCTTTACGGGTCAGTTTCCAGCCTAACCTGATGCAGCTTTTTTTATTACGAATGAGCCCGCACTTGAATTCGATCACACCTGATGGTAAGTGTAAGATGAGGTCTACGATCGAACGAGCGAGCCCAGAAAATGCCTATTCACTCTTGCTTTAAAGGCTGACGGGTCATATGTATTTGGCTGAGCCATCCCACAAGTGACTGGAATACTCCATGATCCAGGAACGGACCTGTGCTTTATATATCAAAAGCTGTCCAGGTGTGAAGTAACGCCTCACTTTCTGTAGGATGCCCAGTTTTTTGGCTGCAAACTGAGCTTTAGACTCAAATGGTTGAGCCGAAGTTGAGGTCAGACGCCAACTCCATGCCCAAGAGCTCCAGGCGGTAGGTAATAGGTACAGATATAACCATTCAAATTGGCTCCTTTTAGCGGAGAAAAGACAAGCCTGTGTTTTTAAAGCGCTGAATTTGACCAGAATGTCCTGGCCCTATGGGAAACGAGATTTAAGGTCAAATTCGTTCGCTCTTCCATGGCCTTTCTAAGAGCGGCTATTTCGTCCCTACCAGCTCTAGCACTAGACAAGTATCTCTCTGAGACTGTGCTGTCATCAGCTGAGTACTAGTGTTGTATCTGACCTCCACAACCCAGTAACTGGGTAACACGATACCCCTTGGCTAGACTGGTATCACTTTTTCTGGCTTCTTACATCTACATCTTTCTACACCTTTGACAGCCAAGACTACGGCTCTACGGCTTTATGTTTTCACCGATCCACGGAACGACCTCAGCAAGCGCAGCTTAACCTCGAAGATAGACCGATGTGGCTAATATTTAGCCACTAGCTTACTGATCTGTCCTAATACTATTTCGGAAGCTAACGTGTGGATGTTTGTTACTCAATCGCAGTCTAATGTGTGTTCACAGATCACCCCCAAGGTTTAAGGGTTGCAGGTGTGGGATCTGTGTTGTGGGGAGGTTGATAGGCCACTTCTTCCCAGCTAAGACACTAGTCCATACAGTCTTTGTATAAATAAATGTTTGACGTTAAAAAAAGTGCTGGTTTTCAATCTGGTTTTAATAAAAGGCCTTTTTATTTTGGTTTTACCGCTTGTTGCCGCTTGTAAGTTTTTTATCGGTTACACTTCGAGAAATTATTATTAATTTATTTATTACAGAAAAGAAATCCATACAAAGTTTGTTAGTAAAACGCCTTACATTCTATGTTACTAATAAAAAAAAACTAAAATAATAAACGAAAAACTAATTCATGTATTTTCCCGCAGCATCAGCTTCACTGCAACGCATGCGAGTCCAATGCCGCAAGAAAACAATCCTGTTTTCCTGCGGCATTGGACGCCAAAACTTTCAAAATGCTGTTGGTACTCCCACGAATCCTACGCATAATTAGTACCTACCTAAGGCCGTGCGCGCACTGCGTTGCGTTTTGGAAACGCAAAATCTGTGAAGTATGGAGTGTCATAGAAGTGCGCGCACTGCGGTGGAATAAACGCGTGCGGTAGAGTTAGAGTCACCGGTGGCCCCGGTCATTCTACCGGTGCGGTAGAACTACCGCAATTGCGGCCACTGCAAGGCAGTGCGCGCACGGCCTAATGAATAGAAAATACACGTGACTGTACCTTTTTGCATAAAAAGTAAACGAATGTATTTACAATATATTATTCAAACAATAAAGATTTATTAATTTAACTAGCTTGTGCCAGCGGCTTCGCCCGCGTGGGTAGATTTTCCCGTGTAAATCCCGATCCCGTGGGAATTTCGCAAAATCCTATCTTAGCGGATGCCTACGTCATAACATCTACCTTCATGCCAAATTTCAGCCCGATCCGTCCAGTGGTTTGGGCTGTGCGTTGATAGATCACTATGTCAGTCAGTCAGTCAGTCAGTCAGTCACCTTTGAGTTATATATAATTAGATATCCCTTTGCCTGTTTTACCAGTACCTATGTGGTGGACATCCCACGCACGAAACGTTTTGGAAACGAAATACTTTCATTGTTGATACATCTTAGAGAGTCTGTATATCTTAATAGCTGAAATTTGTGGGTTTTTAAGTCAAGAGTGAATAGGTTATTAATTACTATGCAGCGTAGTCCCTTGTGAAATGCGAGACTATCGGGTTGTATTTTGTTATATTTGTTTTTACGTATTAGAACCATTAATTATTCATTACTGTATACATATCTACGTATTTTCAAGCGCAATAACTTTGTAGCTCTTTAATTTTTATAGATAGTACCTACCTACAAACATAAACGGTTTTAAACGTAAACATTGTAAAAACAAACATCTACAATAAAAACAAACACCTTCAATAAAAACAAATACGAGCCGATACTTTAATCTTTCTGCACCATAAATAGTTCCGTCCATACTTTACTGTTCGCCGCTCAATTAAATTTAACATTCCCTACTACAAGAGCAGAAACTATGCGTTCAATATGAAAGATAAAATAAAAATGGTTGTGAAACGTTTTACTTTGTCAAGTTGGTAATACGATGCAGTAATGGTGAGTGAGGGAGATAGCGAATCCATTAAAAGCTTTATAAAGTAACCGTCTTCTCATTAAATAAAGCTTTATACTTGTGTTTGCATTTAAAATATACATCAGGCGCTTTTTGGATACCTACACCTTTTTACGGTTCCGTAGCCAATTTTCATAAAACGGAACCCTTATAGTTTCGTCATGTCTGTCTGTCTGTCTGTCCGTCCGTCCGTCCGTATGTCACAGCCATTTTATTCCGAAACTATTAAGACTATACATGTGAAACTTGGTAGGTAGATGTATTCTGTGAATCTCTTTTCGATTTTAAGAAAAAAAAATAAAAAGTATTTAAAATTAAGGGGGGCTCTCCATACATGGAACTGAAACTGATTTTTTTTTTTCATGAAACCTATGCCTGTGTGGTATCTATAGACAGGTCTTTAAAAATTACATTGAAGTTTCTAAAACAACTTTTTCATAAAGTCAATCGTTTAAAAGATATATGTTTCCAAAGTGGTAAAATATGTGTCGTTCCCCTCTAACTATAATAATGTATAATAATGGGGTCGTAAATCTAAAATAAATATATACTGTAGATCTTAATGTAAACTTTCAAAGAAAATTGGTTTGAACGAGATCGGATCAGCAGTTTTACAGATATAGCATATTTTCTAAAACCGCAAATATAACTTTGTAATGCATACAAACACTATAAAAAAACAAAGTTATTTGGCGTAGTTACTACGGAACCTTTCATGGTCGAGTCTGACTCGCACTTGGCCAATATTTTTTAAAAGTAAACCAAAAACTAGCATTGTGGGTAGAATTCACATTACAAGCAATCTTGTAAATCCCTCCAATTAAGCTAAATATGCTTGTTTCTGGAGTGGGTTCACTGCAATATTGTAATGGGTGGGGTTTGAACCCGCGACTTCTATAACCATAGCTTAAGCGCATTGATAAAAAGGTATGTTGAAATCATAATTTACAATAAAGTTTTTTTATTACGACTGAGCCGACTCTTGACTTCGATCACGCCTGATGGATGAGGGATACGATGTACGAGCGAGCTCAGAAGATGTCTGTTCACTCTTGCTTTAAAGGCTGACGTGTCATATGTGGTAGGAAACACAGAAGCCGGCACAGAGTTCCACACCTTGGCTATGCGCACAATAAATATGGAGGAGAAGCGCTTAGTAGTAATCTATTTATCAAACTGGCCAGTATTATTTTCCCTGAGTAAAACAGGCCTATCTTTCTCACTGAGCACTTTGGGCAGACGCCCATAACTCCACAGTCGATAGATCCCTTCTTGTTTCTGCCAAATTACCAATCGATAACCTAAAACTACTTATTTATTAAAAAAAAATAAGGTTAACCCATCCACTTAAAAGGCAATGAAAAATACATTGTATTTGTTTAATTATCTCTTTACTATTTTAACGTTTTTTTTTATTTCGAACACGTACTGCTTACGTCATCCATCTTCCACATTTTTCATAAACCCCTTTTTTCAAGAGCTTATGTTTTTATTTTCTCATAAATTCGGTTCCGTATATGTCGTAATTATTTTTCCAATACAGGGGTGACTGGCAAAAGCTTTGTGGCTTGGCTTGCCGATATTAACGATCTCGTGGTCAGTATTTTGCTACAGCATGTCTGGAGTTATCTGGTTTAATGGGCAGTGGTAGGATTTTCTCTTTTTCTTGATTGATATTTAATTTTTATTCAATTACGGTTGCTGGAATACATGCAAGGTAAGACCGACTGAACTTTTAGAACTTAAAGTCGTTTGTCGGGCCGATTCCAGCTCAATATGTGGAACCATCAGACTGAATTTTCTCCGAACGTTAGTTCCTCCACAACACGACGAGATTTCTTCGTCTGAAGTAGTTTTTGAGTGTGAGACTTTAACTAATTTTGTATTCTATTACGTAACTATTACTTTTTTAATATTTTAATGGTTTTTATCATGGAATGGATGAATAAGGTTGGAATGGTAATGAGGGAATGGCGAGCGCGCCACATTTATGATACGAAAATCATAGCTCGACCGATTAATTCATTCACTACGTTTTGTGCGCTTCGGACTACTTCGGAACACAGAGTTCGGCTTTAAAATGCCGTTTTGTGCAATTATAACCTGTAAAACAAAAAGTTTGATCGTAAGTATAGAGCGAGGAGGTATATCTTTCCATCGGTAAGTCGAAAATAACATTTCATTACAATTTTAATTGTAAAAAACATAAAATTCTTCTGATCTCTATGAAATTCCAAACATTACATTGCCCGATGTGTATTCGCTTCAATGACCAAGTGCGCTTACAATGTACTGCATGCGTTGCGTCCTCCACACTTCAACCATTATCGTTTCGTCCTTTGCCCTGATTAGCCGTGCTGCACGGCGCATGTTTATCGACAGTAAGTTACAATCACTAGCAAGCTCTCGATTTAAGTGTGTGTAATTTATTTGTGTGCGTAATTCGCATACGTAACGGGCCTCTTGCTTGTAGTTGAGCTGTGGGAGTGGGAGACAAGCGGCGACACGCGTTCTCATAGAAATCAGGAACTATTTCCTTTCTAACCTCTTTTATCTGTTCTGTGGTTTTTATGGACCTAGTTGAGTGAAACTAGTTCGCAAAGGTCAAGGTGGGTGCCTTTTTATCCGGTGGGAAATCATCTAATGACTTCTCGTGCTCTGGGTGAAGCGGAAGGGAGTGTCAGACTTCTACTGACTAAAAACTCACCCTATACCTTCAATTGTCCTTACGTTCCGCGCCCGTGGTATCTTGTTGGAACATTTCCGCAACTCCTTAGGTAGACCTGGCAAGACTGTGCACGACGATTTAACGGTAATACTAAAGTATGGACATCTGTGTAGGTCACAAAAGTATTCAAACTTAACATTTTACCCTTTCTTGATGCCAACAAACACGCAAGCTCATTTTAAATCAACCTCTCATCAACACATTACAGCTAAAATGTCCATGTTATGTCAGTGATTGATCTACTACTGCTTCTAACATTAGGTAGTCTACGCCTGTCCTTGAGACACCAACAGGGAAACGACCCTTTCTAGATAATAACATAAATCTTTGCAGAGGCGCCGATGAGACAGATATACGGTACTTTCTGCTTTATTTTGTAAGTTGGTTACTAAGATATTTTCTTCAGTATGTTCTAGACTGTTAGGCTCAATTTACACCGCCGCGGAATGGAATGGAAGTGAACGAAATTGTACATCGCATAATGAACTAGGAGCCAAAACAAGGTCGCGCGTCTTCCGGGGAATCCTCGCGCATTCTCTAGATTTTTTGGCTCCTATTTAGTTAGTATGTTTTACAATTGAAATAAAGTTCATTATGCTATGTACAATTTTGTTGCAAAAAGTCGCTTCCATTCCTTTCCGCGCGGTGTAAATTGAGCCTTAGTCTTAAGCCCGATTTACACTTCAACAAGTACAGTAGCGAGTTAAGAACTCAGACAGTTAAGTAATAAGTAGTAGTAAGTTGTAAGTAGCGTCCAAACCTAAGCGAGTGAGTAGTCATAAGTTGCCCGAGAAGAAGAAAAGAAAATAACACGTGTACGCGGCCGCAACCTACAAATTTATGGACTGTACTAGGGATGTGAAATAATAATCGATTATGGAAATAATCGATTAAAAATCGATACCTATATCAAAAGAAAAATCGATTAATATAACAAAATCGATTATTTTCTTAACAAAAATCGATTATTTATTAATCGATATTTCATGCTAAATATATAATCGATTAATTAAAAATCGATTTTTATGTACAATGTTACATCCCTAGTAGGGATGTGAAATAATAATCGATTATGGAAATAATCGATTAAAATCGATTTTTATCAAAAGAAAAATCGATTATTTATTAATTGATTATTCATGCGAAATATATAATCGATTAATTAAAATCGTTTTTTTATGTACAATATCACATCCCTAGACTGTACTAAACTCGCCCGTCTACATGCCAGCCAGTTAAGTTGGAGGGGTGCGGGAGACGCGAGAGAGGGGGCTACTTCGCACTGGACTCGCCGAAAAATAGGATCGCGATCTACTTAACTCAACTTAATCAACAACTTACTACTTAACTCGCTGTTGCCGTTCAAACTACAATAACAACTTAACTCGCCGATGACGCAAGTTAACTCGCTACTGTACTTGTTGAAGTGTAAATCGGGCTTTAGAGCGACCATGATCTCTGCATTGGTATTGCTTCAGAGTTCATTTGATAATTAAAACTATTCTTATGCAGTTATAAATGGCATAGCATAATGCTGAGTCTTTTTGCCACGGCCACGGCGCGCGGCGTGCAATTGCTTTGTTTTATTTTATTTTGTGAAATGTTTATCTTTAAATGTTCATTTTTACTAACATTAAGTACATATCACTAACACTAGGTTTATAAGCTAAGATTTTGTATGTATGCATGTTGTATCATGTGGCAATAAATACTTTTCTTTCTTTCTTTATAATGTTTTGTCGTTGCGTGCTCGGGTTATGGGAATATTTTAATGAGATACCGCAGTCCCGGAACGAAGGGGAACTGAAGGAAAAGGGAGACAGGGGAGCTTTTAGTCAGTTGGAGTCTGATACTGACCGCTCCACCCACAGCCAGAGAATCATAGGATTAGATGAAAAAAAAAAAATCCAGGTTGCACTCCGGGAGTGCCGGCAGAAGTGAAAACTTGAATATTAACTTTGTGCATTTTTGATATTTTGGAATGGTTAGGGAATAATTTTGCACGATTTGCTTTAATTATCAGTATAAAAGTACTATCATTTATGTGGTAGAATACAATATTTATTTATTGCGCTATCGTACACAAACATGACAATTTATATTACATTAAAAAGTTTATCTCTTAGAAAAATCAACTTTCATGTTAACACACACGAACATTCGCGCAAGCGTCCTGCGCCGCCTAAACAAAACAGCAGGCGCAGGCATACATTTTCGCCGCGCCGCAGAATGAGAGGGGGATACTTCCTCTCCTACGCCGCGCCGGCTGTCTACTCTCCGTCCGTCTTACGAATTTTCGATCAGGTCACGTGTCTTGACGCGAGTTTAACATTTTTTACCCATTACAAAAAAAGTGCACAACGCCGCTAAAGAAGGTTTCACTTCAAAAAAATCCTTTAAAACTTTACGAAATTTCAAAGGTATACGTTTACCCTGGTTTGCCTATATAAAATTTCCACGACATAAGAAACACTGTATAATGCTCCCTATCTCATTTTCTCCCACGTTAAATCTTATGAATTTATATGTCTGTCTCTTTTTACTGTTGCTTTTTCGTTTCATAAAATCAACTCACTCAACTCACCCCTCAACTCCTCCCTCAACTCCTCCCTCAACTCCTCCCTCAACTCTCCCCTCAACTCACCCCTAAACTCACCCCTAAACTCACCCCTCAACTCACCCCTCAACTCACCCCTCAACTCACCCCTCAACTCACCCCTCAACTCACCCCTCAACTCAACCCTCAACTCAACCCTCAACTCACCCCTCAACTCATCCCTCAACTCATCCCTCAACTCATCCCACAACTCATCACTCAACTCATCCCGCAACTCATACAGCACCTCATCCCTAAACTCACCCCTCAACTCACCCCTCAACTCACCCCTCAACTCAACCCTCATCTCACCCCTCAACTCACCCCTCAACTCACCCCTCAACTCTCCCCTCAACTCACCCCTCAACTCACCCCTCAACTCACCCCTCAACTCACCCCTCAACTCACCCCTCAACTCACCCCTCAACTCAACCCTCATCTCACCCCTCAACTCATCCCTCAACTCATCCCTCAACTCATCCCACAACTCATCACTCAACTCATCCCGCAACTCATACAGCACCTCATCCCTAAACTCACCCCTCAACTCACCCCACGACTCACCCATCAAGTCACCCCTGAACTCACCCCTCAACTCACCCCTCAACTACTCCCCCAACTCCCTCCTCAACTCCCCCTCAACTCAACCCTCATCTCACCCCTCAACTCACCCCTCAACTCACCCCTCAACTCACCCCTCAACTCACCCATCAACTCACCCCTCAACTCACACCTCAACTCACCCCTCAACTCACACCTCAACTCACCCCTCAACTCACCCCTCAACTCACCCCTCAACCTACCCCTCAGTTCACCCCTCAACTCACCCCTCAACTCACCCCTCAACTCACCCCTCAACTCACCCCTCAACTCACCCCTCAACTCACCCCTCAACGCACCCCTCATCTCACCCGTCAACTCACCCGTCAACTTACCCCTTGACTCACTCCTCAAGTCACCCCTCAACTCACCCGTCAACTCACCCGTCAACTCACCCGTCGACTCACCCCTCAAGTCACCTCTCAACTCACCCGTCAACTCACCCATCAACTCACCCGTCAACTCACCCCTCGACTCACCCCTCAACTCACCCGTCAACTCACCCCTCGACTCACCCCTCAACTCACCCCTCAACCCACCCCTCAACTCACCCCTCAACTCACCCCTCAACTCACCCCTCAACACGCCCCTCGACACACCCCTCAACTCACCCCTCAACTCACCCCTCAACTCACCCCTCAACTCACCCCTCAACTCACCCCTCAACTCCTCCCTCAACTCCTCCCTCAACTCCTCCCTCAACTCCTCCCTCAACTCTCCCCTCAACTCACCACTAAACTCACCCCTAAACTCACCCCTCAACTCACCCCTCAAGTCACCCCTCAAGTCACCCCTCAATTCACCCCTCAACTCACCCCTCAACTCACCCCTCAACTCACCCCTCAACTCACCCCTCAACTCACCCCTCAACGCACCCCTCATCTCACCCGTCAACTCACCCCTCAACTCACCCCTCAACTCACCCCTCAACTTACCCCTCAATTCACCCCTCAACTCACCCCTCAACTCACCCCTCAACTCACCCCTCAACACACCCCTCAACTCACCCCTCAACTCACCTCTCAACTCACCCCTCAACTCACCCCTCAACTCACCCCTCAACTCCCCCCTTCAACTCCCCCTCAACTCCCCCTCAACTCCCCCTCAACTCCCCCTCTACTCCCCCCTCAACACCGGACGAGACCCGCTCCCCCCACCCCGCCCCACACGGGACCCCTCTTACCCCTCACCTCCCTGAACTCCCAATGAAACCCCCCCCCCCCGACCCCTCTCAGGGATACCTCAACCCCTGCGACCTAACTCCTAGGTCCCAACACATAGATACTGTCGCTTTTTCGTTTCATTAACTTTCAAATCACAACGATGCTAAAGAAGATTTCACTTAATAAAAAGTCTTACGCTTTTCGATCGGTCACGTGACCCTGACGCGAGTTTAACAGTTTTTACCCATACAAAAAGTGCTCAGCGCCGCTAAAGAAGTTTTCACTTCAAAAAACTAAATCACGTTAAGCTGTTGCTCCTTACTATCATTTGTATTATTTATTTATTTATTAAAACTTTCTTGCAACAGAATGTACAAAGGCGGACTTAGGCGCTCCACCCACTGCACCGCGCCCCGTCGCGTAGCGCGGAATGGCAGATTTTACCATTGTATCCAAATATCTCAATTTATATAGAAATCACGCCTAGCACAACACACTGCCCACGCGGGAATGCGCGGGAAGGCGCCCCGCGCGCAGTTTCTGCCAATCTGCGCGGGAGCGCGGGGCCTGCCGCGGGATATGACACACCGGCTCCGCAGTCCCGGGCGTGATTGGTACTGTAAAGACGTTTGCACGATGGATCTCGACGTAGACAAATTTATATATGAAATTGAGCAAGGCCCTGCAATTTGGGATATGAAAAGCACAGAATATAGTGACCTCATACAAAAAGTTAAGAAATGGGAGGAGATAATAAATATATTTACCGATGAGAGTACATCAGTTGAAGAAAAAAGAAAACAGGGTAAGTAAATTATTATTTATTTTTTATTCGAAAATTAAAACTTGTACAATGTTAGGTAGGTATGTTATATAAACTGCATGGTAATTCTAAGCTTTAAGAATATTTATTTTGCCTTGGCAAAGGATCAACATTAATGAAAAAATCAGCTAAGTTATTTTTCACGTTGTCACCGCTTATTCCTATTTGAAAACTGCTTCGCGGAATTTCAACTAAATTATCTGCTTCACCACTGAACAACATTTCTTCGAAAGCAACGCCATGCCTCTCTCTCACGAAATTGTGAAGCACACAACACGCTGTTATTATTGTAATTGATAGATTTATGTCTACATTCAATGGTCGTTGAAATATTCGCCATTTGTGAGCTAAAATTCCAAAAGTGTATGTGTATAAAGTCTATGTACCTTCGTGCTCGGCTCAAGTGATAGTTAAATATTCTTTTAGCCGAATTCAAGTTGGGTCCTACATATGGTCTTAAGATATGCTCAGAAATACTAAAAGCTTCATCACCTATGAAAAAGTATGGAAGATCATTCGGAATTCCTGAAATTTTTGAGTGTTTTGGTATATTTAGAGTATGTTCCATAAGTTTCTTGTAAAATATTGAATTTTTAAAAACACTACTATCGCTACATTTTCCATACGCACCAATACCAATATCAACAAATTTGTAATTAGCATCACATATTTCGGGCACGCCGCAATTGCGGCGGTAAGACCCCTCTTTGAGGAGTGGCTAGATCGGCGTCACGGCGTCCTGACCTACCGCATGACGCAGGTCCTCACCGGACACGGAAGTTTCGGGAGATACCTGTGTCTGATGGGTAAGGAAGAGACGCCTGGGTGTCACCACTGCGAGGGTCGCCCTGAGGACACAGTCGAGCACACGGTGCAGGACTGCCCAGCTTTGGCTGAGCACCGACGTGTCCTCACGGCGACAATAGGCGGAGACCTCTCGCGCCCGGCCTTGGACGAAGCCATGCTGCGGGGCGAGAGGGAGTGGGAAGCGGTCGCTTCCTTCTGCGAAGCAGTCATGCTTCCGAAGGAGGAGGCGAGCCGCGTGAGGGAGAGGATGGCGTCCTTCCTCCAGCCCAGCCGCAGTGGTAGACGCCCACGGCGTCGGACGTCGGCTGACGATCTCCGGCCACCGCAGGCGCGGGCATGCGGACAGCGAGTAAAGGGCAACTCGCTGTCCGACCATGGACCATGCCCGGGTCGACGGCGCGTCGTGTTCCACGCGCGCCTCAAAGAGCGTCAGCAACATGACGAGGCCCCCTCTGCAGAGGGCCGAAGCCTGCCGGGGTCGTGGGACTCATCCCGTTACCGTGGCCCCGGTACGTAAAGGGCTATTGAAGGAACACCGTGGATTTTAGTCAGTAAAAGTCTGACAGTCCCTCCCACCCTGCCCGGAGTGGAGGACTTATTTGATCATTTTACCACGTTAAAAAAAAAAAGCATCACATATATCCAATAATAATACAGAAAAATAATTTGTGTAACTGAAATACAAAGACCCTGTACGAGATGGTTTGTTTACACGAATATGTTTTCCATCGATCGCTCCAATTACGTGAGGAAAATTTGCACGTTATTTAAAATTTTCTGCTATATTTAACCACATTTCAGTCGTAAGCTCTGGTAATAATTCTGCTTTCATTATGTCCCAAATGGCAGTGCAAACTTATCCTACCATTCTTCTGATAGTTGATAATCCGAGCCTATGGCTGTAATGAATGTCAGTAAAGGAGCACCCGCTTGCCAGGTATCTGAAATATAAGTATTATATTTATTAATAAAATTTTATTTCAGGCCAATTATTGCAAAAAAGGTGGAAAACGCTCCGAAACGCTTTTGTTAATGAAAGACGGGAGCTAGGTTCTTCTAAGAGTGGATCAGCTGCTTCTAATAAAAAGCAATACAAATACTATAAACAACTGTTATTTCTCTTGTCGGTGGTCTCAACTAATACAACTCATAATAGTATGGTGAATGAAGAAGACAAAGATCCAGTTGACAGGTCACATGAAGACTGTATGATCACACCTCGACCAAAGAAGACTAAGAAAGTGGACCCAACTGATGAGATTGGTAGTGAACTAATAAACGTTTTAAAATCTACAATGCAACAAAAGACTCAAGAAGAAGATCCAGATCGGCAGTTTATGTTGTTCTTGGTAAGCGATTTTAAAAGGGTGCCTCTCAGATTAAAGCCTATTGTAAAGATTAATATTTTGAAATGTATTATGGAAGCTCAAGATGAAATGTATGATTCCCATCAAGTACAACGTGCCGAGCCCATAATATATGCTAGCAGCATACAACCCCTACTTGTACTCCAATCAACAATATGAAGGCTATTATACTAGATCTCAGGAGCCATCAACCAGTTTTAATCAAGCACATGACCATCCACGTGAAAATTGTTTTGAAACAGCTAGCCCAAGTATTCAAAAATCTCTTAATAATATTAATCAAGAAGACCCAATACTTCTGGCCTTCGCAACCCCACAATATAAAGTTCGAAAATCTCCAAAATCCGTAAACACACAAAATTCGGTTGTGTCTGAACTTTTGCCATTATTTGATTAAAATCTTTAGATTTGATAGCTATAATTTAGTAGTATATGTATAACTAGTATTTGCGTGTTGCGCGAGGTGCAAGCACCTCGCGTGCTTGTGAAAAAAAAAAAAGGGGGTGGTGTGATGGGGGGAGATGGGGGGGGTTTAGCATTTGCGTGTTGCGCGAGGTGCAAGCACCTCGCGAGCTTGTGAAAAAAAAAAAAAAAAAAAAGAGAGGGGGGGGATGATGGGGGGGGGGTTGCACAAGTATTTCGACTAAAGCATTGCCCCTCTAAATGAATCTGAAAAAAAAAATGTTCCAAGTCTCTTAGATTCCGAGATCCGCCTAAAGGGGGGGAGAAGGGGGGCGGGGGGGGGACTTTGAAAAATGGTTTTTACTTTACCGAGCCTCCTCTATACGAATCCGTAAAAAACAAAAAATACGGTTCTCGTAGTTTCCGAGATACGATAGAGGGGGGGGAGAAGGGGGGGGGAAAAGGGGAGGTTTGGCACTTTTCCCGTAGGTTTGAGAGTTACTTGTTTACGAATCTGTCAAAATATACCCAC
The DNA here is from genome assembly GCA_943138885.2 of Tholera decimalis. Lineage (NCBI taxonomy): Eukaryota > Metazoa > Arthropoda > Insecta > Lepidoptera > Noctuidae > Tholera > Tholera decimalis. The sequence goes on along the minus strand of OW964577.2, from coordinate 26,749,497 downwards.
CTCCCCATCCACCATCTGGGAGAACAATTATGTCAATGAGTGAGTCAGTCAGTCAGTGAGTGGTAATTTAGCTTTATATAGTATAATAATAAATATCTGTGATTGAATGGAATGAATGCTGTGATTAGTTCGTAAATTTTAAGATAATTAATACTAATTATCTTACTATATATACAGGGTGTGGCGGAAATAATGGATAACCCTGTAACTGCCAGTAGGTCATATAATGGTCTATCATATATCCCAATTTCAAACTCAGGTGGTCAGGCATTTCAAAGTTATTTTTATTTGTTTATTTTTTTTTTGAAATATTGTACCTATTTTATAAAATCAGCTGCCGTTTCAACATTTAACGGAGTTTTTTTATTCTGTTTTTTGCGGTCTGCTTCTGAATGTTTGTGTAATCACACGCGTATGAAGATTTTTTGTTACACTCTAAGATGATTTCAGAAAAAAACACATAATACTTACTTTTTAGTTTTTTTAATTGAATCCTGTAACTTTGACTCCATACCCTGAAAAAAAAATGTATCGCACAGTTATGGCCCATTACTTTAAAAAGTTGTCCATATCATGCGAATTCTAAAATGGTATCATAGTGGCCAGTATCGTACGAATGTGCAAAACTATTTCAGTTTGAATTCAAAAGGTCCATAATTTCAAAAAAATATTAAATTCAAAAAAATGTGATTCTGTATTTTACTAATCTTCTGTATCATGTAAATTGTTGTAAAAACGTTTCTAACTCACTTTGACATTGCTAAAACATCACTCAGGTAAAAAAAAACCGGTCCTTTCTTTGTTTGGGGCTACCTGGAATTCTGGCTCGATGGAAACAATATAGCTATTGTGCAAAATAGAAAAAGGCAAGCTGTATTTTTTTTAGAATCACCACATCAATAGTTCCTCATAACATCATTCAGTGTGATCCCGTTCGTTGTCGTACGTAGTCGCACGCGCCTTTGCTCCCTGTTTTTCGTTCGTTAAATCTAACTCGTGACTTACTGCATTTCTTTTCGGACTCTGATTTGCCTGTGATTTGGACTTGCGTTGTTTAGTGATCCCGACGACATTGCTTACTGTACCCGGACTGTTGTGGCAAGTGCGCTGTTGACAATGCCTCAACGTTACACATCGGTAGAATATGCCAACATGCACTACATTTATGGTGAATGTAGAGGCAACGCCAATGAAGCGGCAAGACTTTACCGAGAAAGGTACCCGAATAGTCGACACCCTGATTACCGAATTTTTATTCGCGTACACAATGCCTACTGTGAGGGAAGAATACCTGGTACAGGTGTGGGCGGCGCGAGTGAAGGACGACCACGAGTCTACAATAACGAAGAAGAAGTTATGGAGTTAGTAGAAGCAGATCCTACCATATCCATTCGAGTTTTATCTCGGTTTACTGGAATGTCAACCAGAACAGTACATCGCATATTAAAACGTCACGAATTGTACCCTTACCACTATCAAAGGGTGCAAACATTACTTCCAAGGGACTACCGAGCACGAAAAGAATTTTGTCGTATAATGTTGAGAAGAATTAGAGAACAACCACATTTCTTTGAAAATATCCTCTGGAGTGACGAGTCTACATGCAGGAAGGACGGGTATTTGAATATACACAATTTACACAGTTGGCAGCTTGAAAATCCACATTTAATTAGACAAGACCGATCGCAGTACCAAGTGAAAATCAATTTATGGACAGGAATAATTAACGGCCAAATTATTGGTCCGTTTGAGCTGCCACCGACTCTTAATGCTGAAAGCTATTTGAACTTCCTGCAAAATAATTTACCCGAGCTGTTAGAAGACGTTCCTAATGAAACACGTGAGAACATGTGGCTGCAAAACGACGGCTGCCCTGCACATTATGCGGCAAGAGTGAGAGAGCACCTGAATGAGACATATCCAGAACGTTGGATAGGGCGCTTAGGGCCAATATTGTGGCCACCCCGTTCGCCGGACCTGAACCCATTAGACTTCTTTTACTGGGGCTGTTTAAAAGAAAAAGTTTACAAAGAAGAGATTACGTCTGTGGAGCAATTGCGGCAACGTGTGCAGTCTGCTGCTCAGGAAATAAGTTTGGCAGGCTTTGCACGTCGCATCAAACGTTCATTTATTAGAAGGTGCAGAGCTTGCATCGCAGCCGATGGGGCTCATTTCGAACATCTTGTATGATTTTTAAATACATTTGTGTCATGAACATTGCTTTTTATTGTATCAATTGACCTGTAAAATAATTACCTAATTAAGTAAGGAGTCTTAAACTCGTTATTATCTACCTCTTTAAAGTAAATCAATAAAAAGCCACAGCCTGGAAGCACAATAGCTCTGTCATCCCAAAGAAAGTGAGACTGGGTTTTTTATTACCTGAGTGGTGTTTTAGCAATGTCAAAGTGAGTTAGAAACGTTTTTACAACAATTTACATGACACAGAAGATTAGTAAAATACAGAATCACATTTTTTTGAATTTAATATTTTTTTGAAATTATGAACCTTTTGAATTCAAACTGAAATAGTTTTGCACATTCGTACGATACTGGCCACTATGATACCATTTTAGAATCCGCATGATATGGACAACTTTTTAAAGTAATGGGCCATAACTGTGCCATACATTTTTTTTTCAGGGTATGGAGTCAAAGTTACAGGATTCAATTAAAAAAACTAAAAAGTAAGTATTATGTGTTTTTTTCTGAAATCATCTTAGAGTGTAACAAAAAATCTTCATACGCGTGTGATTACACAAACATTCAGAAGCAGACCGCAAAAAACAGAATAAAAAAACTCCGTTAAATGTTGAAACGGCAGCTGATTTTATAAAATAGGTACAATATTTCAAAAAAAAATAAACAAATAAAAATAACTTTGAAATGCCTGACCACCTGAGTTTGAAATTGGGATATATGATAGACCATTATATGACCTACTGGCAGTTACAGGGTTATCCATTATTTCCGCCACACCCTGTATACTACACACATCAAAAGTGTCTAGGGATCAAGCATTTTTATGCGGATTTCTTGAGATTGAGATGTGGCTTTGTAATAATTTATGATTTTATAAATTTATATGGATCCTTTTTGGTGCATTTCATAATTTGAAACAGGAACTGTTAATCAAATTCGAGTAAAAGATGAAAATCAGCTGTCAATATTTTCCCTATAAAAACATACAACGCATTGAAGACATTATTAGTGCTACTGTTTCCCTACTACTGATTAAAACCAACGTTATTATGGAGCGGCGACGTCATTTAAGCAGGGAAGAAATGCTCAGAGCCGTGGGAATGATAGAAGCTGGTTCCCGGCAACGTACTGTGGCTTTAGCTCTGAATACAAGTCAGAGTGTTATCAGTCGACTTTGGACACGTTACCGAAGCACTGGTACCGTGGCTGAGCGCCATGGAGGACGGTATCGCTGCACCACACGGAGACAAGACCGATACATTCAAATCTTAACTCGAAGAGCTCCAACAATAACCGCCATGATGTTAGCCGTGAGGCTTCATCACTCTTCAGGGAACTTAATTAGCGACCAAACAGTCAGAAACCGCTTGCATGAAGTGAACCTTCATTCCCGAAGACCGCTACGGGTACCACCTATAGCAATGCACAATCGTAGGATTCGATATCAATGGGCTCTTGAACACAGAAATTGGGCAGAAGAACAATGGCGTTTCGTGTGCTTTTCTGATGAGTCTCGTTTTGGTATGAGACCGGATACAAGACGTATACGACACTGGAGAACCCCTGGACGCCAATAGCGATTAAAATCCTGCCAGGAAGTCCATCCTTATAGTGGTGGAACCATCATGGTATGGGCGGGTATTTGGATCGGCGGAAGAACTGAGTTGATTTGGATCAGAGGCAACCTCAACGCTCAAATTTATGCTGAGACGATTGTATCTGACGTCATCGTTCCTCTACAAGTGCAAATCGGTCCCTTATTTCAGTTAATGCATGATAATGCACGACCGCACACCGCAAGAGTTGTAAGACAGACTCTCGCCGCAGCTAACATCAATGTCCTGCTCTGGCCTGCTCAGTCGCCAGACTTGAACCCGATTGAGCATGCATGGGATATGCTACAGAGAAGAGCTCTGCCGAATATGGAGGGTATCCAGTCGCAAGAAGACCTTTTTTTGTTGTTGCAACGAACATGGGCGGCCATTCCACAGCGTGATTTGGATGAACTCATTTTGAGTATGCCAAACCGATGTTCTTGTGTTGTTAGTGTTCGCGGTAGAAACACGAATTATTAATTGTTTAAGTTACCCAATAAAATTTTAAAGAAAACTGTTATTTCAGTCTTTTTTTCGAACTTTAATGTTAGTGGTTCAAATGTCAAAAATCCCTTTATTAGGAAAATGGCAAATTTCTTTATTAATGCAAAGGTGACTTGGTTTATCGTTACTGTGACAAACGAAAACACTTTATTTGATGAATCCTTAAAGAAAATTTTAATTAATATCAATCAGGAGAAAAGTTATTGCAAAAATATATGTTGATCCCTAGACACTTTTGATGTGTGTATTTATCCATGTCCGTATTCACGGACATGGATAAATAGTATATGGACTTGTTAGTAATTTGTAATCAAAACATGTGATTTAAACATTAAGAATAATAATAAACGGCTGTGATTTTTTAATAAAAAATAAGAATTAGTCATTAGAAGTAAATTAAAACAAGTTATTTTCAAAATTTGTTGATCAATAAACATAGCATAAATCTAAAGCCTAGTTTTAATAATATAATATAAAATTATGTAGTTACCGTTATTGAAAAATATTAAAGCGGATTATGTATGTTACATATCTAATCATCAGTTGAGATATAGGTAGGTAAAGGTAAATTTTTACTTACCTCAGTGTAACCCAAAGTTTTTCTTCCGGCGTAATGCAAGGACGAAAATTTGTATCTGTTCCAGTAATGGTCGCTCGTATTTTGCTTAATAAATAATCAAAAGATGCAGTTGACATCGTGTGCGTGTGTAGCTAAAGAATTTGTCTTCATATTTTCTTAAGTCTTTGTAATTCAGTGCAAATGATCCACTTATAGATCTCGATCGTAAATAGGGAAGTATCCAAAATCTTCTATGGACGCAGTGTCTTTTAATTCTTGTATACAAAAACCAAAATGACAATATAACTGCAAAATCTTGAAATTGAATAAGTTCGTCCATTCTCCACGACGATCGTCAACACAGTGAACATATGAGTTTATTTAGCGCGAGGCCGTCGTAATCTGCATCACCGCGCGGGGGAGCAAATTACACCGCTAAGTAAGGCAGATCTGCGCCTCCGTCGCCGCGCGCGTTATCCGTCGCTCCGCGCACCGCGGCGGGACGCATCTTTAGTGGGTGAACCGCCTAATGCTATAGGCATTCTCTATCAGTCAACCATGAGTGGTGAAGAGACAACATGGCAGGTGCATAAAAAAACCTAAGTACATAATATATTTAAAGTAAAAGTCTTTTACAATTATTATGCACATAAATAACTATTATAAACTTACATAGGTACATATTTATCATAATACATACCAAATATACAGTATGTTTACTAACAGAGGGCGTTCCCGTTAACCCGCAATAGTATAGCATCCGACAATGCTAAAAAAAATATTACCATTCGAAAACAAAATATTTTTTTTTTATATTAAAATATTCACTAAAATGTTAACTTGATACGTAAAAGATACACTCTACACGCGTACTTGAAGGACGATAACGTCGCAATTTATTTATGAATGCTTTTACGTATAATGGATAATGGACCGGTCCATTATTAGACTACAAGACGAACGACGATGTGCCATCGTGGTGAACATATCCCACCCATACGCAAAAAACATTTTAGGAATACTATCATTGAGCATACGGCTTAGGAGTGGAATTCCCTGCCGGAGTCTTGTATTTCCTGATAGCTATAACCTGGGAGTCTTTAAGTCAAGAGTGATTAGGTTACTTCTAGGTAAGCGTGCTCCATCTTCGACCACATCATCGCTTACGATCAGGTGAGATGGTGGTCTAACGCGAGCCTATCACAATTAAATAAGGCTTCTATGATAAATTAATCCAAAACTTTTAAGTCTAAGAAATAGATTATAGTCTTGAATAGGACAATAGCTACTTTTAATCCCAACAAATGTACGATGTTTTTTGTTTAAATTATTGTTGTACAGTAAAAAATATTCTATGTATCTACAACTTGTAACAGAATAAACCCAATTCCAGAAAGTAGTTGGTTCAGAATCGCCTTCTGAATCGATTTCCGTCATAAAAAATAGGTGTTAAATTTTGCCGGATCTTTCATCTTAACATAAAATGGAAACGCAGTATCATGACAAATTAATACAATCCTGAATTAATTATAATCCTTCGCTACTTGTTTACGCTTAGGCGTACCTTGTGTTGCTCCACATCGGTGCCAGCCTCGGGGGCTGTCAACAGCTGTACCGCAGTGTGTACCATGGTCTGTCCTGATGCAAGAGTGCAGGGCGCATAGCCCGGCACGCCAGCATTAATTTGGGGGCACGGCAGTGCCCCCGCCAAGTAGAGCGCAAAGCAAACACTGCCGTACCATCCTTTTCTGGAACCATTTCGGCGTATTTTCAGGCCCCTATTTGGGGACCTCTGGATAGATTTAGAACGCTGAAATTACCGTTATCTAGTAAGCTACTAGCACACACTTAAACCACAAAATTTCATGTTTGCAGCTTGTTTATTTCCTAAGTTATGCAAAAGCAAAGTTGTACTATTTCGACATATAATATATAGACTCACTGATCATCAAAATAGAACTAGTACTTCCCATAATCCTAGAGAGCTGAAATTTGGCATAGAGGTAGAGTTTAGTGCCTATATGAAGGGAAAACTATCAAAACTAGGACCATGGAAGATCTGGAGTACCTTACGACCCTGAGTAGAAACCGTAACAGACCAGCCAAACTATTGAAATTATCGACATGCTATGTTCACAAAGTTTATTAAGCGTGGTTAGCCCTTTCTTTTGAAATTAAATAATTGAAGGTCTGAAGTATCTGATATATATAGTCCCTAAGAGCTCAGCTGAACTATGAGAGATATGGAAATGCGCCTTGACAAAAGTTATTCAGAGTGACGAGTCCCTTCTACTGATGTGTATAAAAAATTGAAGGTCTGAAGTATCTGATGAAGAACCCTTAGAGCTCAGCTGAACTATGGGAGATATGGAAATACGCCTTGACAAAAGTTATTCAATGTGACGAGCCCCTTCTTATAAATGAATATGAAACTAGTCTAGAGTCTGAATAATTAAGAAACTAATCAAGTAAATAATAGCTTTCTGCAAAAAGAAGTGAAATCCCACCAAAACATCCTGTAAAAAATTAGCCAAGTCTCGACTAAGCTGCTTGTTTCTCTATAAAAAGTAATGAAATCTCTAAGCAAAGCGAAGCCAAGTCTAAGGATGTTTACTGCGATTTCTTTATTAATATAGTTAGATTTTATACTTTTAGACTTCGATGTATTAACTAGTAAAAGTGCATAGAGTATGTTCAACGGCCGGTTACATAAAATCTAACTATATTAATAAAGAAATCTCAGTAAAGATCCTTAGACTTGGCTTCGCTTTGCTTGGAGATTTCATTACTTTTTATAGAGAAACAAGCAGCTTAGGCGAGACTTTTTTTTTTTTTTTTTAACTTGGTAAAATTATCAAATAAGTCCTCCCACTCCGGGCAGGGTGGGAGGGACTGTCAGACTTTTACTGACTAAAATCCACGGTGTTCCTTCAATAACCCTTTACATACCGGGGCCACGGTAACGGGATGAGTCCCACGACCCCGGCAGGCTTCGGCCCTCTGCAGAGGGGGCCTCGTCATGTTGCTGACGCTCTTTGAGGCGCGCGTGGAACACGACGCGCCGTCGACCCGGGCATGGTCCATGGTCGGACAGCGAGTTGCCCTTTACTCGCTGTCCGCATGCCCGCGCCTACGGTGGCCGGAGATCGTCGGCCGACGTCCGACGCCGTGGGCGTCTACCACTGCGGCTGGGCTGGAGGGAGGACGCCATCCTCTCCCTCTCGCGGCCCGCCTCCTCCTTCGGAAGCATGACTGCTTCGCAGAAGGAGGCGACCGCTTCCCACTCCCTCTCGCCCCGCAGCATGGCCTCGACCAATGCCGGGCGCGAGAGGTCTCCGCCTATCGCTGCCGTGAGGACACGTCGGTGCTCTGCCCAGGCGGGGCAGTCTTGCACCGTGTGCTCTACGGTGTCCTCAGGGCGACCCTCGCAGTGGTGACACCCAGACGTTTCCTCCTTTCCCATCAGACACAGGTACCTCCCGAAACTTCCGTGTCCGGTGAGGACCTGCGTCATGCGTGAAGGCGAGACTTAGCTAATTTTTTACAGGATGTTTTGATGGGATGACATTATTCGTCGAGCTCTTGCCACCGCCAGTACACCTGCGGTATTAGACCTAAGCGGCTTAGTACGTGACGATGGGAAGAGACCAGATGGTATGACGTTGGTGCCTTGGAAGATGGGTAGGCTTCTAGTGTGGGACGCAACTTGTGTCGACACTCTTGCGCCATCTCATATTCCAAGTACGGCGAGCTGTGCTGGTGCTGCAGCTGCTACTGCAGAGGCCCTCACACGGCGCAAATACCTTTCTAGTAATTACAGTTTTGTGCCGTTTGGGGTCGAAACGCTTGGGTCTTGGGGCCCGAGTCCGCGTCTCCTTTATAAGGAATTATCTCGCCGGCTGATCGATTCCTTGCGTGACCGGAGGGCTGGCTCGTTCTTTGCCCAAAGAAGAAGCATTGCCATACAACGTGGCAATGCTGCCAGTCATCTTCTGGGTACGTTTCCGGACGACAGCGATGAGGAGGAGTACTTTGACGCATAAGCTTGTTTTTTTATTTTTTATGTACATAGTTAGGTTTAGCAGTGTTTTTTTTTTTACATTCAACGTTTTACATTCTGTTATGGTGTACAATAAAATCTTACCTTGATATTTAAAAAAAAAACCTTAATTCAAGGAAATGCGCTCGTGTGTGTGTCGGCCGCTAATATTGCATGAGTGTATGCGTCTGCGTAAGGATATTGTATGACGCACATACGTTTTGCGTTTAGTAAGGATAACTATTTTGTATTAAATGTCTAGTATTGGTTTAAATTTGTTTAGTTACGAAAGTTATTTTAGACTTATAATTTAATATTCTAATTGGGCTGTCTGAGGTATTGCGCTTAATCTATTACACCTTGTATGTAGGGAATTTTATCAAATAAAAGATTTGCAATATTCGGTATACATTAAGTATGTGATCACGGCTTTTTTTCCCACGCGAAAATCCTGTAATGACTTCCACTCGCTTTCAGACCCTCCCTTCCGCTCTGTGTAGAGCGGGAGTGCCAGACGTCTTCTGACTAAAATCCGCAATCCAGGCAGATGTGAACACAATGCACCTACAAAACCATGTATCTATATGTAGGTACATAGTATTAAAAGCATTTAGATTAATTGATTCATTGGCTTTTCCGAGAGCCAAAGACCGGCTTTTACTTCGGCCAGAGGCTAAAATATTGCCACAAAACACAATGCCGCCTTTTCATGGACATTACCGACATGGGACATTTTTTGTGTTATATTAGTTTGTTGCTAGTTTAATTTATAGATAGAATAGACTTTATTGTACACCAATACCTAATCGAAACACACAAAATAAACTTAAAAATATATAAAAAATATAATTATAAATAATTGTAATTTACATTATTATGTGCCGTTTAATTGGTTACATATGGACTTCGCATCTAATTACAAGTTTACTAATATTAGGTACAATGGCTAAAGTAACAAACATCGTGACGGAACCATATTTAAGCTGTTGTATTTTACTGAACGTTTGGTAATATACAGGTAAATTAAAAACATCTGTTACCTATCAAAGCATAGATACTTCATACTCTAATTGCGACTCCGGCTTGCTATCCAAACTAAAACATAAAAACATCGCTTTGAATCCAGAAGCCAGCTAAAAATTAAAACCAAAAAACATGTCAAAGAAAAATATGAAACGGGGCTCAAAATAAAACAGCCCAGAACTCTGCCTTTAATTACGTCTAACCGCAAAGTTAAAAACAGACATAATCCTAAAATCCAGACCGAAACGGCCATCATTAGGCTATCTCTCCGAATGGTCGTTGTATAAAAATAAGGCTTCTACCTTCCACTTTGAGGTTTTACCATTTTAAAGTCGTTTGACATTCAAAAGGTGAGTCTAAATACCATTTGGTTTGCTTAATACTGCTATAATGCTCCGATGCTCGTTAGGGATGTTCTTTTGGTGAATAGGAGTTTAATTTTTTTTACGCCTTTTCCTACGCATACTTTTTAACGGGAAATAATAATGGTTCCGAAAAACAAATTAATCTCCAGCGATCTGTGGCCGACTATTATTCTAATTAACCAGCGTTATAATGAGTTGCCGACAAAAAACCCAAAACATAAACGAAAAAAAATATCCAATTTAACAACAAATAAGAGCATGTTCAAATTACATTTTCTCCTAAAAAAAATGGATCTTCGAATAACAAAACTAAACTTCCGAATAGAATACTGAACCTCCGACAAAATTACTAAGTTACCGACAACAGAGGTTTTATCAAAATAATTATATTTTTACAACTTGCATGAACTGTTTTAATTTCTATTGTTGGTTATCAAATTTATTTTGTGATTTATTAAATGAAAATACCTCAACTGTTCGGCCCGCGCGATCGGGTTCGGGTCGCGTTCGGCTGTTTTCGCGTGCGAGTTCGAAAGATCCGAGCGCAGTGAAATGAAATGAAATGAAATGAAATGAAATGAAATGAAATGAAATATTTATTCTGTAAATTGGTTATAAATAACACTTTTACACGTCATGTTTTTTTGCGTGTTTAGTTTAGCTAGATGAGGCCGGTATTTCCTAACTGACTACTCTGAGAAGAAACACCGAAACAAACTCAGAGGTCAAAGTCTCTTTTAAAGTCCAGACAATTTGTATTTGTATATGAGAAGCATGTAGGTTCATGTCTGTGGTATTCTTTTGAGGAAATAACCACGCAAATTTGAGCGGACCTGTCCAGACAGTGCAAGCATTTGTCAGTTATCGTGTAGCTCAACTTAGAACTTAAGGAGCTCAACAATTTGACGAACAATACCAAAGTAAGGACCTTTGGGTAGGCCACACAAGTACTCAAACTGCTTGACATCATTAAATAAATTATAGTGAAAGCAAAAACAATGAAGAAAGAATAACCTACATCGTCCTCACATTTACAATAATGAAATAATTTTATATATATAAAAAAAACAACAATATAAAAAAAAAGAAAACAACAATATAAAAAAAAACAACAAACAAAAACAAAAATTAATAGGTATATACAATACTTGAGAAAGCAAAATTTTAATTAATCAAAAATAAATCATCAATCATAATTTTAAAAAGAAATAAAAAAGGCACACGTATATCACTGGAGCATCTCATTCCCAAGCCTTCTTGTCCTCAATATAATCTTTAACACTGTAAAAAGCTTTCTGACATAGTTTACGTTTTATCAATAATTTGAATTTATTAATACTTAGTTTTTGAATATGGCTAGGAATTTTATTATAAAAACGTATACATTGGCATCTAAACGAACCACCTATTTTTTTTAACCTTGTTTTAGGAATGACATATGTGTCTTTGTTCCTTGTATTTACACTATGAATATCACTGTATTTTTTAAACAGATTAATATTTTTGTGTGCATACAAGAGGTTGTCATAAATATACTGAGATGGCACAGTCATAATATTAATCTCCTTAAATTTGTCTCTTAAGGAGTGCTTAGGACTTAATTTATAAATTGCACGAATGGCCCTTTTTTGTAATACAAATATTGTGTGAATGTCGGCGGCATTTCCCCAAAGTAAAATGCCGTATGACATCACACTGTGAAAGTAACTAAAGTAGACTAAACGTGCTGTTTCGATATCAGTTAATCCACGTATTTTTCTAACGGCATATGCTGCAGAACTTAGCTTTTTTGACAATTTATCTATATGGGGGCCCCACTGAAGCTTCGCATCCAAAGTTATGCCCAAGAATACTGTGGTATCTTCGGCTTTCAATATTTCGCCCTTTATTGATACACTAGTATTCACTTGTCTAACATGAGGTAACGTAAATTTTAGGAATTTGGTTTTTTTCTCATTAAGAAGAAGATTATTAACATTGAACCAGCTAACTACAGTTGCAAGGGCTCTGTTAACTTCTTCAGTAACCTGCTGTTGACGTTTGATTTTAAATAAAAGAGAAGTATCGTCAGCAAATAGCACTATGTCATGATTTTTGATCAGGTACGGCAAATCATTTATATAAATAAGAAACAAAAAGGGACCTAAAATTGAGCCTTGGGGGACCCCCATTTTGACCACAGATCCCGGCGATCTTTTGCCGTTCACATCGACTCTCTGAATCCTTTCACTCAAGTAAGAGGATAAAAGATTCAGAGAGGTGTCCCGGAATCCGTAGTAGTGCAGTTTCCTGATTAATGTCTCATGGGGAACACAGTCAAATGCCTTGGACAAATCACAAAAAATGCCCAACGCATCGCACTTATCTTCCCATGCATTATAAATGTGTCCTAAAAGTTCAACACCGGCATCAGTTGTTGAACGACCCTTTGTAAAACCAAATTGTTTATTATGTAGCAATTTGTGTTTATTAAAATATCTTTGCATCTGCATTAAAATAATTTTCTCAAAAATTTTACTGAAAGTGGGCAGTACAGAAATAGGTCTGTAATTAGTAGGGTCAGATGTACTACCCGATTTAAATAGTGGGATTATTTTACTATATTTCATTAAATCAGGAAACTCACCGCAATCAATACAATTATTAAATATAACAGCTAATGTAGGAGCAATAATGTGTATAATGGACTTAGTAACATCAACAGAATTACCCCACAGGTCTGCAGTCTTTTTAACATTCAAAGAATTAAAAGTTTTAATGATGTCATTAAAAGTAACATATTGGAATTTAAACTCTGAACTACAAACTGGAACATTTTTTTTAAGTAGTGTTTCTGCAGCAATGGTAGATGATTTTAGCGACTTGGTTGTCGATACAGGAATGTCAGTGAAAAAATTTTCAAATTCTGTGGCGACTTGTGAATCTAATGTTATTATATTATCATCAATAGTGAGGGTGTAATCACTATTTCGGTTGCAAGACCTTCCCGTTTCGCTTTTTATAATATCCCAAGTCGTTTTAATTACATTACTACTATTTTTAATTTTAGAACTCAAGTAGCGAGACTTGGCAATATAACAGACTTTTTTAAATAATTTAGAATAGTTCTTAACATATAAATGAAATTCTGCCGAGTTAGTGTAAGACCGCTCCTCATAGAGTTCATAAAGCCGATTTCTACTTTTATAAATACCAGTGGTGGCCCAGTCACTGAAAGAAGTGTTAGTATTTACTGAAGCAATTTTGGGAATAAATGTGTTATCGAATTGTTGGCAATATATTTTGAAAAAATCATTATAATGTTTATTAGGGTCCTCATTAGTTAACAAACAGGGCATTTTATTTAAGAGTTTAGTTTTGAATGCTTCCAGGCGATATTTAGTTTTTGGATTTACAGTGATATTCTTTTTTAACATTTTATTGACTTTTTTTGGTAAAGTAATTAATTGCCCACAATGATCAGAGTCTATTAAATTAATGATTTTTTTGTGAGTCGGTACAACATCCGTAAAAATATTATCTAAACAAGTGGCACTAGTAGGAGTTATTCTAGTGGGCTCCATAAATAGGTTTACAAGATTGTATGATTGGAATAAACTAATAATGTTAGTGCTCAAACTAGAATTTTCTAATAAATTAATATTAAAATCACCACAAACAATGACATATTTACTCGAGTTACAGATTTTATGCAAAACTTCATCCATTACTTTTTCAAAGCAATCGTACAATCCTGAAGGTGGTCTGTACACACTTAATATAATAAACTGCTCCAATTCAATACATGCTATTTCAATAGATCGTTCAACAGAGAGGCTCACAATATCCATTCGGTTCCTGAATTTAAGATTATTACTTATTAAAATTAAAGAGCCACCATGTATAGCATTCACTCTGCTGAAAGAACTACCAACCTGGTAATTATTATAATTGAAAATAAATTGATGGCTTTGAAGCCAATGTTCAGTTAGGCAAAGAATATCAATATTGTTAAAATTAAGAAAAAACTCTACTTCTAAGTCTTTGTTTAAAAATCCTTGAATATTTTGATGTACCAGGTTAATAGTATTTATTGATTTTAAAACTATATTTGTGTCCTCTTTGCAGTTTAAAAGTTCATTACTGCTAGAGATTCCCTCTGTTGTCAAAATTTCTAATTTAAATTCTCAGTAGTAAAATTATTTGCAACCAAGCAATTGGTTGAGTTATGTAAACTGTCAATGCAATAATTAATTTCAGTATTATTAGATACCCTAGATAATACTGAATATTCACTTAACCTAGGATCAGTAAAATTATCAATAAATGAGTGTATATTGTACGCTAACAAAGTAGCCAATAAATGTCGACTTTTTTTGGGAAGATACATATATTCCCGAATCAAAACAAAATCTCTAACAAAATTGTTAGTATCAAAATACAATAAATGGTCACTATGACGGCATACTAACATATGCATCAAATTATTAAGTCTATAAATATATTCATTTTCTATACATGTCAAATTATTAGAATAAGGCAATGCACATAAAATTAATTTGCCTAATTTTAATTTAAGGAGGGTGCCAATACCATTAACAATGTCCTTTTTTGTCACATTAAGACTGTTTCCAAATAAAAGAATGACTGTGGTCTGCTCATTCAATTTTGATTGTTTGATTTTATGAATGAGCTCAGTGAAATGCAGGTTATGGTAACAATGACTTACTACGGTATGATCGCAATAATTATTTAATAGTGAGCCAAAACCTGTGCCTAATCTATCTGAATACACTAAAATGTTACTTTGAGCTGGGTTTGTGGTTTCCAAAGTATGAGGCAAAATGGGTGAGGATGCAGGAGTAATCTGTGGTAACATAATGGCCGGGTGATTTGAAGCACAACTACAGGTGAGGTCATTTGTCAATGACTCATACCTCTCCGCATTAAACTTTACCAAGTCCACCAAGTCACAGGCCTCCTGCATGCGCTCACTTAACATTTTCTGGCTCAACTCATACTTACAAAACATATCCCTAAGTGTATTTTCCCTACTCAATAATTCCTGCTCTAGATTTTGTATATCAAAATCATACACCTTTCTCTGATTATCTAACTTTAAATTACATTCTTTTAATTGGCTATTTAGGATAACACGTTGCTTTCTAAGTTCAGTATTATATTTATAAACACTTTTTGATTTTAAAAGTTTCTTGTACTTTTGAATGTTTCTATTAATTTTAATGTATTTCTTTATTTTATTGTGGCTACCTAAAACAGGACAGTTTGTTAATGTATCGTCCCCAGTTAAGTCTATGGTATAGGTGGGCTTCTTACATACTAGTCCGGATCCACTACCCACCAGCTCGTCAAAAAGACTGTTTGTATTGGCCACTTGTTCACTGGCTCTCAAGGTTTCTATAGTAGAGATTGTGTTATGAGCCTTGTTTAATTCCGCTTCCAGTCCCGATATACGTTTGAGTGCTTGGTCATGTGTGTTGCTGCATTCTTGAAACCCTGACACCAGATTGCGGAGATGGTGATGCTGGTCGAGTATGTCCATGTGCTGGGTGTGCAGTTCCACAAGCTGTCTCTTGAGTTCTGTGTTTTTGTCAACTAAGTTCCTGATTTCCACCTCGCTTTCCTCTCTTTCTCGCAGCAGGTCACTGCAGGTCTTCTTTGAGACCTCAAGCTCCTTCAGTGCGGCATTCAGTTTGATATTCATGTCACGTACAGTAGCTCCACGGGTCATCATATTGAAAAAGTTGATGAAACTGCTCCTGGAATATGACAAGAATCAACTGAGTATTTGGGGAAGAGTACTAAGGAAGTTTAGAACAGTAGTAGGTAGAAGGAAAATATATAAATATTAGAATTAAATGAAAAAATTAAAGAATAACAGACAAAATTTTTAAAATTACAATAAATAAGAAAGAAAGTAGGTAGCAGAAAAAGAGAAAAAGATTCTACTATTAACTTCTAATTTATGTGTATCATGTATCTAACACAATACTTATTGATTTTCTAATATCAGAAATTCATTTGCTCAGAGTTTTTCTAGCCTAGCTTAGTTGATAAATAGTACCTATGTAATGTTAAATGATATGGGTTTCTTGCTTTTACAATAAACAGTTAGCTACTAGTTTAAATGAAGTTAATAGATGATTAAGAAGAATTTAACAGTAATAATGTATGTGTATTGTAAATATGCAGTGTAACTTTTGTCTGAGGCGAATGTTTTCGTCATCGATTTTGCTTCCACAGTTTGTCAAGCAAAAGGAGACATAAACGGTGCCAATGTGTGCTGGACGTGGCTCAGAAAACTGAGCAGTATTTGTAGGTGTTCTGAAGTGTGTAATAGGCAATAATATGAAAAAATATACTCCCCGGGTTTGGTGATTTCAAATCCGCAGTCCAAACTGACAGCCGGTCCAAAACTTATTGTTTTATAGAATTTAGACGTTATTACAACAAAAACACTGACTGGGTCACTTTATACATTGATTCTAAGGTAAATAACACATTTAAAACTAATTTATACACAATTAATGAATATTTAATAAAAAATTATCTACGAGATCGTTTTTTCACGACCTGTCACCAGTGTTGCCAGTGCCAATTCTTTTTCAACGCGCGCTTGCAACGACCGATCCTTGCGTGTTTTGTCAATTTATGTTACAAAATTAAATACACTTGAGAGCAATAAAATCGCACACCCTAGATTTTTACAAAAAAAGCTGGATTTTCTTAATAAAATTGTTAAAAAATTCAAAAGTTACAATATCAACTTAAATTTTAATTCATTACATTTCCAACGATACCACTAAACCATGTGCAAAATGCTTAAAAGGATATTTTATGACACAAAAATTAACTTACAAGTAAAATTACGAATATTGCATTCAGAGAACGAGACACTGAATTGGAACGAATCAGGAAATTATTAATAATTTTTTTACTAAGTGGAAGTGTTACCTACCCTAACTGCTCTAATTACAGCTCTTAATCTGTTTTTCATCGGCCGTATTAATTTTACGATACCTGTGGTGTAGTGTTCCAGTCCTCTTCGATGACTGATTGCAGCCCTTGAAGGTATGTAGGAGTTGGACTTCATGCTCTTACCCGCCTTTTAAGCTCGTCCCAAACATGCTAGGTTGGGTTGAGATCAGGACTGCGAGCTGACCACACCATCACGTTAATATTGGCGTCTTCCATATCATCGCGAACTGTCCTAGCAACATGTAGCCTAGCATTATCATGTATGAGTACGAATTATTCCCCCATAAGCCATTAAATCGGCCTAACATGGTGTTCGAGAACTTCTTCCACGTACCACTGAGCTGTTAGTCCTCTCGATCTAGGGCCAGTATTGGCCCCAGTAATTAAAGCAATTACGGTTTTAGGATCGAGCATTATGCCTCCCGAAAACATACACGATCCACCACCGTAAGCGACACGTTCGCTTATGCAGCAATATTCAAATCGCTCTGAAGATCTTCTATAGAATCTTGAGCGTCTATCATGGCCATGAAAAGTCATCATGCGTTTATCAGAAAACATAACTGCCCTCCACTGATCGAACATCCAATTTCAATGCTGGGCAAATTGAAGTCATATTTGTCGGTTGGCAAATTGAAGTCGTATTTTTCGGTGGGCTGCGGTCAATTTTGGACCATTTGATGGTCAATGTGCAGTCAATCTAGCTACAGCTAATCTTCATCTGACTATACACTGACTTATACTAACATGCATTCTTCTCAAAGCTGTTGTCTCAGCTCAACCACGATACATCAGGCCATATGTCGCTAAGACAGTTCGTGATTATATGGAAGACGCCAATATTAACGTGGCCAGCTCGTAGTTCTGATCAACCCAATCGAGCAAGTTTGTGACGAACTTAGAAGGCGGGTAAGTGCACGAACACTATATCACAAGAATTTGTCATAAATTTAATATAGTGGATGAAAAACAGATTAAGAGCTGTAATTAGAGCTAGGGGAGATAATACTCAAAATTAATAAAGATTTTATTGATAATTTCCTGATTAATTTCAATTCAATGTCTTGTCCTCTGAGAATGCAATCGCAATTTTACTTGTAAGTTTCTTTTAGTCTCATAAAAGATCCTTTTGAGCATTTTGCATATGGTTTGGTGGTATCGTGCTTCATCTTCGACCACATCATCGCTTAACATCAGGTAAGATTATGGTCAAACGCAAGCCTATGAACTATAAAAAAGGTAATGAATTGAACTTTAAGTAGCCATTGCAACTTTTTAATTTTTTAACAATTTTATTAAGATAATACAGCTTTTTTTGTAAAAATCTAGGGTGTGCGATTTTATTGCACTCAAGTGTAGTTTTTGTTGCTATTGGTTTAATATTATCATTTCAACGAACTAATAAATCTACTAAGGAAACTACTAACTTACTATCTATTAAGGAAACTTAGTATTGTTACAAAATATGGATGAGGTACCCGTGTACCGTTCTGAGTCGGAGGAGGAAGAGGAGGGAGCTGGTTCATCAGTACCGGTGAAGAAGAATCGTCGTAATAAAAGTTGGGTGTTGATCAAACTTGCCAGCAGTTTTATAAAAAATACGTTTGTAAACATGTTTTAGGGCTCGCTATTAAATTGAAGCTCGCGACTCCGCCCATGGAAGCGAAAGCACTACCTATAGGACAAAAAAGGAAACGGGGTCGTCCTACTAAATCCAGACCTGCTCTTATAATACAATGAAGATAATTAAGATACAGGCTACTGAGAACTAACTACCTGCCTCCCTATTTAGTTCATAAGTACAATTATGTATACCTAGCATTTTCTACTACCTATTAAAACTACATTTTCATAATAAACTGAGTTTTGTTTTATTTTTATCTTTGTTCTCGCTGACATTATAAAAACTAGGAAATTTGTCGAATAATAATACAGTATAATAGTCAAATATTCTAGGAAACCAAAGTCTACTTAGTTTTAGATTAAAGCATGAATACGACTGTTCTAACTTTTTAACGCCTGAAATAGGTACCGATATCGAAGCATACCCGTGGTAAGTAAAATTCATGATATATGATGCAAGTAAAAGTTATTGTTACAAGTACATTTTTATGTATTTTTTCAGTTTATGTATAACCACTCAGAATAATATTTTCAGTATAATGTTACAGTTAAAATGGCACCACAGTCTATGAAATATGAAAGGTAATTTATGAATTAATAGTAGGCAAGTAAAGATAAAAATTACAAAGCATAGTTTTCAGTAGAACGTAATTTATGCTGGTATTAAAAGTATTATAGCAATAAACAGTTATGTTTATTTTTCGAAGATTTCAGTATCTCATTCGGTCGTTTCGTCATTTTTATTCGGACAAAAGTAGTCGGAATGTTAGTATTTTAGGCAGTAGATTTCATATTTTGAGTAAGGACAATTCTTCTTTTTTTGTCGGATCTTTTATTACTACCCCTTTTTAACGGAGATTATAATTTGAAAAAGTATTTTGATCTGACTTACCTAAGTATTGTCTTTTTTTTGTCTTTGTACTTAGTTTAAGGGAATTAGCTAAAACCAATTTGAAGTGACAAAATATCTATCTAGAAATTACCATAATCTACGCATAAAAGATTTTTTATTGTTGATAAACTCTTGTTTGACCTTCATCTCACCTGATGAAGCCCCCAGGTTATAGCCATCAGGAAACAGACTCCGGCAGGGAATACCACTACTCAGCTTTACGCATAAATTAAAGAGAATATGATATTAGAAAGGGCAGGGCACATAATCCGAGACGAGAAAAATAAGTCATCAAGAGCAATAACAGAATAGCAAATGAGATACGAGTCGAAGAAGACCAGAGGAAGGCGGCATAAACGTTGTGATGACGGTTTTGTAAAGACGGCTGGCGCCTTGTGGACAGATTTGCACAGGACCGTGGGCACTGAAGGAGCCTAAGGGACGCCTTTGCGTCATGGGACGCGCTGATAAATAAAAAAGCCAAATTGCAATCATTTAATTTGTTCAGATATTATATTATATTGGGGCCCGTGTGCTACAACCTTTTAAAGAAAATATCGATAAGGCTCGTTGACACTTCCCGTGACCCAAAGGCTGGCTAATTCTTTGGCCAAAGGCTAAGCGTTGCCATACAACGAGGCAATGCTGCCAGTCTCAAAGAGGACAGGCAAGTAGATCAAAACCCTGTTAATCAGCTCAGCACATAATTCCTATCCAGCTTAAGAAGTACATAGATTTTAATCCAGTCGCTCAACAGAACACATTGTTTCCCGACATGAAAACCCGCGTCATTATCGATGTGTGCACACCCGTATGATGCGTTTATAATGAGAAAGCTCCTGAACGTGCAAGCGGCCATTTTTATTATGACGTCACATTTCCCGCGCTTTTACGATACATGCAAAGGTAATGAGGTTCTTGCGTGCAAGACGCGCTGCCGTGTTAATGGGTGCCTTTTTGCGTTTTAATGTATTTTTTAAGCAACTTAATATTACGACTTTATGTAGCTGGTACTTAATTTATTATACCTATGTATTTATAGAACTCTTACTATTTTATGTGTAGTCGGATATCCAACTTTCGATTTATTTTACATCCCTATTAAGTCATAAAATGGCGACTAAAGGAGAGTATCTTGTAGGTATAAAAGTAAAACTAGCAAATTTCAAGTTCGAACCATAAACCGAAAAGAAAAACAAAATAACAGACTAGGAATTAATCTATACCTAATAAACACTCGCTCGCTCGTTCGATCGTAAGCCTCATCTTACTTACACTTACCATCAGGCAGGGCCCTATTTAATAAAGCTAACAAATATGTCAAAAATGGACAGGCAAAATCGTAACATGTTTATCAAGTAAAAACGGGTTTAATAAACTTGACATATGACACAATTCCACATCAAAATATTTCTGACAATTGTCGGCGTCAATTGGCGAGATGACAATATTGTCGGATTGTCGTGACAATTATGTCGACTTTTGACATATTTGTAAATAATTTTGTGTCATGAAGCTAAATATATGAATTATATTATAAACAAAGTAAAAGAATGAATCAATCATTAGTGCAACTACGATTGTTTATTTTGAGAATTTTAAATGACATCAGCCGACGAACCCTTGTCACCGTCGGCGTTCCAACCATATTGGAACCCAACTATATTTTACTTTTCGAGCCGTTTGGGGTCGAAACTCTCAGACCATGGGGCCCGTATGCTCACAGCCTTTTTTATAGAAATATCGTAAAGGCTTGTTGACCCAAAGGCTGGCTATTTCTTTGGCAAAGGCTAATGTTATGAAAATGCTAGTATGCAAACATTAACATACTAAACCTACTAAAAATATTAGTTTTTATGTGTGTGCTTGTTATTGTTATTTTTATATATTTTTATTTCATCTTATTTTTTTATGTGCTTTACGTTTATTGTCCGTTTTGTAAATCCCATTTTTAATGTGAATGCGAGAATACTATAGACTCTGAGACTCGTTCCTGATTAGTTCTATTACACTGTCCTCTCAATAAATAAAACTGTAAACTTTATGCAAAGATTGTGAAGACCAATTATTTTTTAAATGAGTAATCATCTAGCAGCAAAAGCATCTAGTTTTTTGCCAGTTCTTCTCCATAGGAACCGACCAATTCGAACTGTGGACCAATTCTGACGTTTTATTAGTGCCCATGTAGGCCTAAGTGAAATAAAATATCTGATTTAGATTTGTTATTGTGAGTTAAAGTATTTTTAGTTCAGTTTGTTAAGTCTTGTAACGGAATTTAAATAAACTTAAACCTAAATAAAAACATAGTATAAAATCAATGTACGAATACAATGGAACATAATGAGAACATAATAATATTAAATAATATAATAATATGTAATTTAATTGATGTAATGTAATTTCAATGTAATTTTTGAGATATATGTTGAATAAAGGAAATAATAATATAATACATTTATTTTCTCTACAAACTTATAAAGTAAGTACATACGCTGTTAATACTATGCTATGTTAACAAATTTGTAAGAGACTGGTGCCCATGGTAGGCATATCAATACCTGTATTACAGGTCACCAGGTCCCCACTCCGCTGACAAAACTTGGAAAGCATATTGTGAATGATAAGATAATCAATCTGAACAATTAAATACAATTACAATTAAATAAGACAAATTCAAAGGATATAAAGTAAAATATAAATAAAACAAAATAGGCATGTTAATTTATGTGTGTGAGTGTGTGTGTGTGGGTGTGTGTGTGTGTGTGTGCGTGTGTTTTCTTGTTTTCTAGTGTGTGCCTGTGTGTTGTTGTGTTCAAGAGTGTGCCTGTTTGTGATTGTGTCTGTATGTTACTGTGTATGCGAAGGAAGAGTGCGAGTTTCATGTTATTTTATTGGGTGTAACAACTTTTCAGTTGCATTATAGTCTAATTTTTTTAACCACTTGGTAACTGATGCTTTACAGCCAAATTTTAACTGCGAGTAAATGTCAAGTGAAGAATTAGCAATATTATACAGGTAACTGCCCAAGTTATTTTTATATTCCTATATTTTCTAAACATATCTCGTCTCACATGGAAGCTTATTCTACGCCAAATTCTCAAATTATCTTCATAAAACCACCCTATAGATTTAACGTCCCGATCACTTTGGGCAAAGTAATCACAAAGTTAAACTGATTCCCTGGAACCCTCTGCCCTACATGATGCCCTGTCATAAATCTCCCTGTATTAGACCCTTCGTCTTATTTCTACGGGATTTTTACGAAGTTTCTTGTGGCTAAATATTTGGTGAGCCTTTTGTGGGTAGGTAACTAATTTTGAGGTATTTTGAAGTTGGTACTTTTCTGTAGGTGTTTTGGCTTTAGCTGTGTTTTGTATCCTTCTTAGAATTATTGAGAAACTTTTATTTTTTTAAATATGTATACATCATGTATCGTGAGGTGATTAAACGCACACCCTCAAACACCCCAATTAGAAAATTATGTTATCAGTTTTACTAGCAAAACTAACAATAAATTCAATCACTGCTGAGGATCGTGACTCCGTAGATTGTCAACAGCACGTCTCCATCGGTTGCGGTTGGTGGCTCGGTGCAGTGCAACGTTGCCGGGATACCCAGCTGCTCGGATATCTGGTCCGACCATCTCTTCGGGCTACGGCCTCTCGATCTTTTACCCTCCCCTTTACCCGTCACCATCTGTCTTTCAAGACTGTCATTGCTCCTGCGAGCAATGTGGCCAAAGTATTTTAGGACTTTCTGTAGACAAACCTGAGACAGTCGCTGGGCTTCTTCAATGTTGAGTTCTTTTAGGACAGAAACATTTATGCGGTGAGCTGTCCAGGGAATTCTTAGCAAACGGCGCCAACACCACATTTCAAAGGCGTCTATTCTCTGTCTGTCCGCTGCTTTTAATGTCCATGTCTCTGCCCCATAAAGAAATATAAAAAATACGAGAGTGCGGACCAGGTGTAGCTTTGTTATATTTCCGATTGGTTATATTTCTGTCTCTCCATATCTTGTTGAGTTGAGTCATCGCCGTTTTAGCCATACCGATACGTCCTATGATTTTAGATTCGCAGCTGCCTTTGTTAGTGATTACAGAGCCGAGGTATTAGAATTTTTCTACTGTCTCGTAATCCTGCAGTAACGTAGTCGGTGCTAGAGTCGGAAATCGGTCTATAATCATCAATTTTGTTTTGCTTTTGTTTATGGCGAGAACCATGCTCAGACTGACTGCCTCCAGTCTGTTCATCAGTTCAGCCATTTTCGTTTCAGACGATGCAAGTAGAGTCGTATCGTCTGCGTAGCGAAAGTTTGATATTATTTGTCCTCCTACCTTAAGACCACCACTCCATCCAGAGCGCATCTCAAAAATAAAATAAGCTTTATTTAAAGACTTTAACTCCCTTGAAATAAGTTTAATTTTACTTTAATTTGACAGGCCCGTTGGTATAGTGGTCAGTGGCCCTGACTGCTGTGCGCAAGGTCGTGGGTTCGATTCCCACCTAGTACAAATGTTTGTGTGATGAGCACGGTCATTTGTTCTTTGTCTGGGTGTAATTTATCTATAATATGTATGTATTTAGAAATATATATGTATGTTTATCAGTTGTCTAGTATCCATACCACAAGCTCTGCTTAGTTTGGGACTAGATGGCGCAGTGTGAAAAGTTGTGGAATATATTATTATTATTATATATTAATTGTATTGAATGACGGAATTTGTATACAATTGCATTTAAAAAAGTTATTACTTTGATTTACATTTTGGTTTATTTTGACTGTACAGCGATAGCGTAATTGTAGTTTACGTACATTTGATTACTGTTAGGATAAAAAATTACCTATATTAAAACTGATTAAAATCGATTCTGAACACTTTAATTGAAACTTAATTAAAAGTAATTTGAAGAGAATTACTCAAACGGAAACATACTTAAACGGAAAATAATGACAGTTTACTATTATCTACTTCCACTGTCATTTTGAAATTGGTAATTAATTTGAAAATGAAATTCCCGCCCAGAACAATTATTCCTAAGGCATATGTATAGTTTTTTTTTTATTGCCCCTCATTAAGAATTTCTCCTATATGGTATGTTCCTTTTAAAAAACACTTCGACCCGGAACAAGTATGTTTCCTGACAGCTATAACCTTGGGGTCTAGTGAAGTAGGTTCTAGGTAAACGTGCTTCATCTTCGACCACGTCCTTATTTGTAGACCTATTTATAAGACCGCACGTATTTGCAGTTATAATATGTATGGAGAGTCCCCGTTTTATTATCTAAATATATATAACTCAAAGGTGACTGACTGACTGACTGACTGACATAGTGATCTATCAACGCACAGCCCAAACCACTGGACGGATCGGGCTGAAATTTGGCATGCAGGTAGATGTTATGACGTAGGCATCCGCTAAGAAAGGATTTTGCGAAATTCCCACGGGATCGGGATTTACATGGGAAAAACTTCCCACGTGGGCGAAGCCGCTGGCACAAGCTAGTTTTTATATAAATATCTTAAACAAGTTCACAGAATACATCTACCTACCAAGTTTCAACTGTATAGTCTGAATAGTTTCACAATAATATGGCATACGGACGGACATAGGTACAGACAGACAGTCATAATTAACGTTTTTTGCCGTTCGCCTACGGAACCCTAAAAATGCGAAATTAACTTTGTTACTCGATTTCCGTTACGATTGTGATGAAATTTGGTAACTACTGACATAGATTAGACTTTAATCAATCTGTATCAGTACCTACCAATTTAAATAAAACTTCTGAAAATACATTTCACACGAGAGAAACCGCGAGCAGAAACTACTATTAAATAAAAAACAAAAGTAGACTCCCATTTATATTCAGTACGAAATCCAGTAGAACAATAATAAAAAATGAAACTAAAAGAATGAACGTCCGCAGCCATTTAACGCGGACGCAGAAGCTTTCAACACAGCAAATACTTCAGGGCTGGCTAATGTAGTCGCGGATTTACAAAAAGGCATTTTAAAATGGAAAATTCTGAAATCTAGACTTTTTTTAAACATTTTTAGGGTTCCGTAGCCGAATGGCAAAAACCGGAACCCTTATAGTTTCGTCATGTCTGTCTGTCTGTCTGTCCGTCCGTTCGTGTGTCACAGCCATTTTATTCCTAAACTATTAGGACTATACACCTGAAACTTGGTAGGTAGACGTATTCTGGGAACCGCTTTACGATTTTAAAATAAAAATAAAAAGTATTTAAAATTAAAGGGGGCTTCTCATACATGGAGCTGAAACTGAAAATATTTTTTTTTCATGAAACTTATGCATGTGTGGTATCTATAGAAAGGTATTTAAAATGGCATTGAGGTTTGTAAAACCACTTTTTCATAAAGTCAATCGTTTAAAAGATATATGCTTCCAAAGTGGTAAAATGTGTGTGCCCTCTAATTTCTATAATAATGGAGGGAAAAATCTAAAAAAATATAATGCTGTAGATCTTGATGTAAACTTTCAACTAAAATTAGTTTGAATGAGATCGGGTCAGCGGTTCTTGAAATATAGCATATTTTCTAAAACCGCAAATATAACTTTGTAATTCATACAAATACTATGAAAAACAAAGTTATTTGGTGTAGTTATTACGGAACCCTTCATGGGCGAGTCTGACTCGCCCTTGGCCAAGTTTTTACAGTTACTTATCTCATTTGAAATACTGCGTCGTTGGTAGCGCGACCGCTGAGCAAGAAGGCTCGGGTTTGAGCATGAGGGTTATTGGGTTTTTCTATTAGAAATTCCTCAGTAGTAGATCAGAGATTGTAAGTTGGCGGTGTGGTATCCCGTGCATCGAAAAGCACGTCAAGCACTTGGTACCGGCTGTCATTCGGGCATCTTTTACAGTCATTAAAGGCAGTCAGAATAGAATAGAATAGAATAAACTTATATTGTAAAAACATGAGTATACATCAAATGTGTAAGGTCTTAAAATAAAACAGTTAGATCTAATATTATATATTTCATATTTTGCCATTCATGGCGTACAAAAAGAAAATAATTCCGGTTTACAATAAACTTACTTGTTGTCTTAAAGTAGATAATGCAATAATTTTTTTTAAATCATATTCATAATTAGCTGAAATTATCTATCGTATCGTATTCGTGTTCCCAAGCGTAAGCCCCAGCTTTTATATCTCCGTAACTACAAGGGCATAGATCTGGAGGCTTTGCAGCGTGATGCCGGCGATCTCGACTGGACCCCTCTGGTTGAGATCGATGACATCAACGATAAGGTGAATTATTTTAATGCAACCATTCTCGACTTATATGATCGGCATGCCCCTATCAGACGTGTCAAAGTTAGACATAACCCTGCACCATGGATAACGCAACAAATTAAAGAGATTATGGCTCGCAGGGATAAAGCTAAGAGCAGATATAAGCGCAGACCTTCAGAGCTGAATCTCTCTTATTACAAATCATTACGTAATCGCTGCAGTCATCTGTATCAAGATGCTAAGAGACGCTATTTTCACGACCAACTCAATAATCGTAGTTCTTCCGTTGTATGGAAATTTCTCAAATCTGTAGGCATAGGTAAGTCACCTACCAACCAGTGTAAGGATGTCAACCTCAATGAACTAAATAAGCATTTCTCTTTCCTTCCCTTTTCTCTTGATCCGTCTGTTAAAGCTGCGACACTAGAGAGTCTTTCTAGGTTGCCGTTACCACTTTGTCCTCTCTTTAAGCTTAGCGATGTTACTGAGGATGACGTTAAGAAGTCTATTCTTGCGATTACTTCTTCAGCAGTCTGTAATGATAAGTTGTGTTCAAGAATGATAACTCTTATCCTTTCCTCGTTACTTCCTGTTCTGACTCACATCTTCAACCACTCATTTTCCTCTTGCTCCTTTCCGTATGTTTGGAAACAGGCTCACATAATACCTTTACCTAAAACTAACAATCCTACTTTATTAACCCACTTTAGACCCATTTCTATCCTCCCTTTTCTCTCTAAAGTTTTTGAGCACATAGTTCATAGACAATTATCATTTTTCTTGGCGTCAAACTCGATAATATCTCCTTTTCAATCCGGTTTTCGCTCGGGTCACAGTACTGTAACCGCGCTTTTAAAAGTGACTGATGACATCCGCTGGACAATGGAGAATAAGTCCCTTACAGTTCTTGTATTGCTGGACTTCAGTAGCGCATTCAACTCAGTGGATTTCGACATATTACTAGGTATCCTCAAATCTATCAATTTCTCTCCTTTCACTTTAGCCTGGTTCGGTTCTTATCTTCGGGGACGCTCTCAGTGTGTTCGCCTGGAGGAGTCCTTCTCTGATTGGTGTAGCCTCACTGAGGGTGTTCCTCAGGGTAGCGTTCTCTCTCCTCTTCTTTTTTCAATTTTCATAAACTTTGTTACCAGAGTAATCTCCTCTAGTTTTCATCTCTACGCAGATGACTTGCAGCTTTACCGATATTTTACTGTAGCTGACGCGGGTTCTGCAATTGCTGCAATGAATCATGACCTGGCTTGCATCAGCGTTTGGGCTAAGTCATTTGGTTTGCAAATTAACCCAACTAAATCCCAGGCCATAATCATTGGCAGCAGATTCGTTCGCAGTGCGGCTGTTGTTGCATCTCTGATGCCTTTATATCTCGATGGTGTTCGCATTGAATATTCCGAAACGGCTAAAGATCTGGGTGTAGTTATTGACTCCAATCTCTCGTGGCGTGCTCAGGTCAACGAGGTCAGCCGAAAGGTAAATTTTTCCTTTCATTCGCTGAAATGCCTTCAAAGTCTTCTTCCCTTGAAGACTAAAATTTCTTTGGCACAAACACCTATTCAGCCGATTATAGATTATGCCGATGCCTGCTATTTGGATGCTACCGAGGAGCTATTAAACAAGCTTGAGCGCTTGCAAAATCTATGCATTCGCTTTGTTTTCGGTCTTCGAAAGTATGACCATGTTTCTCACCTTCGCAAGCAACTCAAGTGGCTCCCAATCCGTCTTCGCAGGAACACTAGGATTTTGTGTCTCCTCTTCAACATTCTACACAACCCGTCTTACCCTTCCTACCTGCGTGAGCGTTTTTCTTACGCTCGTTCTAGCGACGTACCGTGTAGATCACACCTTAGATCCCTCCTTAAATCTCATCCTCATAAAACTAGCTACTACTTTTTATCCTTCTCTGTCCATGCTGTAAGATTGTGGAACTCACTTCCGCCTAGCATTCGTGATTTAAAAACTATATCTCTATTCAAATGTCGATTAAAAGAGCATTACCTTTCCTCTTAACTGTGTTAATTATTTATGTATATATTTATATTATATGTTTATATATTTTAACATTATGTATTTATTTAAGTATATGTTATTTTTATTGCATTGTAAGTATGTGTAAGAATATTTAATATTTTAGTTTTAGTTTTAGACTTCACATATTCATATCTATTTCTCTTCTTGTTCTCACACACTATTGTCTACATTTCTTTTTCACTTCTCCTTTCGCAGGTCTGCTGGAAGAAATTTCTTAAGAAATAAGCAGTACCTTTGTACTCAGATATTATAATTATGTTTATCTTAATGTATTTTACTGTGTGTACATAAATAATAAAATAAATAAATAAAATAAATAAAACTTAAAAAATAAAATAAAGACAATTTGAGTTTACACAGCAAGCTATGAAATTAATAAACTAAATCTTAATGCTACTAAATAATGGAAGTTAGTATTTATAAAGGAGGCAAGCTGTGAAAATGTTGTAATTATAGGTCATCTATTGGATTAATTGCGGTCATTTTGATAATTCTGATATGGAATAATAGCATTTGACTATGAGATATCTTTTTAGATGTATTTTAAACAAAGCAGTAGGCATTTGTTTAATCGTTTTAGGGATTTTATTATAAATGATTGCTGCTAAACCAAAAATACTTTTTTGCATCAATGCCGTCGTTCATTTTGGTACACATAATCTACTATTATCCCGCCGATTACGAATACAGACGTCTGATATTTTTTTAAATAGTTTTGGATTGGTTTTTATAATAATTGCTATTTCATAAATAAATACGGAAGGTCGAGTTAAAATGTTATACTTAATCAATAAAATACTGTTTGTAACTATTAGTTATTTTCAATCCAAACATAGCCCTAATACACCTCTTCTGACTTGAAGATAATTTCTTTATTCGTAGAATTTCCCCAAAATATAACTCCAAACCTCAATAAGGAGTCGATAAGTGCATTGCATTGCAAGAAGCCGAAATATCTGATACTGGTCTGGCCAGTGAGTATCGTGTTACCCAGTTACTGGGTTGTGGAGGTCAGATTGGCAGTCGCTCCATGTAAAACACTAATAGTCAGCTGCATGGGATTAATCTGGAAGCCCATCTAACATAGGAAAAGGTTACACAGATGATTGTGATGACTTGTCTTAGGGAAGTTTTTGATGTAGAGGTATTTTAAAAGACTGCAGGTTTTTATGCCACTTGATCCTTATTATCGTCAATGTCATCATTCATACAGGCTCACTGCTTTACAGAAGCCTTTATTTGCCCTCGAGGTACAAATCTTCATGGATCCTACGCCCTGACACGGTTGAAGGGGTCAGAATCTAACTGACTAAAACCACCCTATGTTCCCACATACACTTGGGCAAGGGCTTGCGAGGGCACTGAAATACTCCTCAACGCAGTCTCCAACAGGACTTCGTCCACTCAAGCGGACAGAGCCTTCTCCTTCTCCGTAACTATAGTAAATCGCGTAGTTTATATGAATTGGGCCCAGAAGGTAGACATGCAAGTCGCATTTTCAGCGGCGTTTATTAGGTCCGTTAGGTAAATGTACGTAAGTTCATTTAATTTACAAGTGTAGTCAGGTATATCTTAGAATAGAATCTAGATACTAAAGTATAAGTTCAACAACAGCTTTAGCTAGACGTTTGTCTTAATTTTTTTTTTATCACAAGTGCTAAAACCAGTTCTATTAAAGATTTGTTTGTCCCAGCTGTGAAAACGTTATAGGCTGATTGAGATAAGGTAAAGAAGGCTGAACACAGGCCTTTGCCAATTACGAGTATTCCAATATCGATAGGTCCTGTTTCTATCGCATCCAGCGGCTTCCCGCCGCTTAACCAAGTCATCAGTCTACCTTATGAGTGGCCATCGAACGGGATCCGTTCCGCTCCATCAACTAGGTATCTGTTCTGCGAGCAGTGTACCCCACACACTCTTTAGCTTGGCCATTTTGGAGCTACGACTACATATGTCTGTTGGCCATTTTAGAGGTACGAGTAGGTACATATTATGTCTGTAGCCTTGGTTCTTCTGCGGACTAAGATATGGGCTAAAATATACATATTGTTACGAGCTGGGGTTCGGGATAGAAATAATTAACGCCAATTAGACCAAAATTAACACTTTAATTAACTAAACACAAAACAAAAATGAACACAGTTATTATTCACAGTACAATACACCTAAATCCTTATCACATCCTTAACACTTAAATCATTCCGAAATTCACTTATAAAGCTTCGGTTATATCGCCTCGTATCTTGAAATAAGACTATCGTCTGCGTTCCTCTGTGATCTATTTATACCCCGGTCTATGAGTTCTAGAACATTCTTGTAAAATCGTCTCACTGTCTATACTGCCAAGAATATTCCAGAAGTTACTCGAGATACTCAGTACTGCTACTTGCCGCTAGATGGCAGTAGCGTCTCGAACGTATTAGAAGTCAGTCGAACTTTCTCGATATACTCAGTACTGCTACTCGCCGCCGGGTGGCGTTAGTGTATCGAATATTCTAGATGTCGATCGAAGTTTCTCGACGTAATTAGCTAAGCGACTGGCGTAACAATATGTAGGAAGCGTACCATGCAAAATATTCTCCACATTATCCTAACATTATCATAAAATAACTTAACCAAATCATTGTTTGTATCTCTACGGGCTTGTTTATCCGAAAACTCACTTAACTTTGTACATAATAATATTCATTCGGGATCATATAACCAATATATTCACATCACAAAACTTAGATATTACTTCGAACTATCAAACATAGGATAAGTTATTTTTATTTGTCTTTTTTACTTTACGGTATGAAAGCGTTTCAAAGATTTGCTGGAATTGTGTGGTTGTGGCTTGCTCGTTTAGAGGCATACCGGTATTTTCTCGGTTATATACATAGGCAGGGCCAGATTAACCATTCGGTAGGCAACTGCCTAGGGGCCCCGAATCCACATTTTTCTTTATTTTTTAGAAAAAAATATTTCATCGATAAATAAAATTTTTGATGTGCGTGTGAATTGAGGGACCACACTGGTATCTCACAAAATACAAATATGTATTTTGATTTAGTAGTCGAATTTAAAAAAAAAAACTGTAGTTTGTAAACTAATATACATAGGTATTAAATCTATAGCCCTTAATTTGCGGTCTCTCAGACCTTACTGGGGGACAGCACCATCCATGCCTATGCCGGGAATCTACCCAGGACCACAGGGTGGTCATGATTTTAACAACACACGGTTCGGTCAATCAAAGTAAGAAATTGCTTTTTCATTTGATTCTTCAATTTCTTCTTATTAGTATAAATCCGAAACAAATCCCGCCTTCCACAGTTTCCCAGCAGCCCTGTTCCAAGCCAGTTATTAAAATAAAAACGACAACTCCGAGTGCCCCTAACTTTCATTTAGGTATTGTCATGTTCTTTTATTTTCTCTTTCAACACAGCACATTAATCTGTCCCAAGTTTTTATTCCACATATATTTTAATTTTAAAAGGTTTTTATTTGAGAGTATAATGTAAAATAAGCTTTATTTAAGAAGGTTTAGAGGCTACGCAAATGTCCGTGTTGCTTGATAGCTATAACCTGGGGTTTTTAAGTCAAGGTCAACCGCGTCTTCTTCAACTTCGTCATACAGTTTCTTTCAAATCTGAAAAAAATCTTACTTGTAAGTCAAAGCTATTCAAAAATATGACCGTTGGCATCGCATATTTTGCGATTTTACTACGGAATTTATACCACGTAGGGTACCTGGGTTACCGAAGTACTTTGCCCTGATCAACAATAATAGGGCAGCTTAGTAGCCGATGCGTCCCTGAGTCACCATCTTATTCAACTTATTCTAAGTCTTGATTTATTTACGATTATCATTATATGTCACATAATAGACCGTACTTTTTATTGTGTTGTTGTCCAATCTAATTTTAAAAGCTACGAGGAACTATACATAGACTTGCGTATTTAATATTGAAAAAGATTTTTGACAGTCTGTCAGATAGATTGACGAACTACGAAATTCTACAAAAAAAATCTTAGCAAGAGCATGTTAATCTTGTAAACAAACTAATTATAGATCATTATACATTTTGAACAAATTTGTCGATAGCAATATTACGTAATACACCAAAATGTGGTTACTGTATGAAGCACGACGTGTGAAAATCCTGTCCCACTCCCTTGCCCTAACAGAAAACCACATATACTATCTCTTTCACTCCTGATAATGTGGCTGTCATTAGGCATGTTTTGTCTATTCCCCGTGGTGTTCGCTAGAACCGCAAAACCGCACTTTCGCGCTGTGCATTATTTAGTAAGCTTTTTGTATGTGGCTGACAGAGCATCGGTGGCCAAGTGATTATGCGCACGACTTATAAGTGTGTGGTCGTAGGCTCATACAGGCATGCACATTATTTTTGTGTAATTTTCATCCCATCTATTCGAAAATGACTTGGTTCGCCTTTAAGTGCACCCAAAAGTGGTGTTTTCTGTAAGAAACTTTTAGCGGGCAGTAATGAGTTTTTAATCCTTTTTATAAGTGCGCCGCAATAATCTTTGCCGCGCACTTTTTGAATTGGGAACATCTTAGTGTTCAGCGCCAAAGAAATCGAACGCAAATATTGTTTAAAAGACTGGCTGGTACGACGGTCCATAGTCGCCGCGCCGCTGGCTGAATAAAAAAAAAAGAAATCAAATTAAAAACGCGGGAACTACAGCCTGCGTTTTCGTCAATTTTCACGGATTGTAAGAATTTTTCTGAAATTTTTGTTTTGAAAAAGAGTTCTTCAAGTGAAAGTGAAAGTATTGAATTCAACTCCTGAAAGTATTAAAAATGACGCAAAAAATGTGATGAATAATCTATTACCTGCAAAATCCCGGGAGAAATATATGAAAGTCTATGGTATATTTATTGAATGGAGAAA
This sequence comes from Tholera decimalis, assembly GCA_943138885.2. NCBI lineage: Eukaryota > Metazoa > Arthropoda > Insecta > Lepidoptera > Noctuidae > Tholera > Tholera decimalis. Next base: position 26,715,505 of record OW964577.2, on the reverse strand, counting down.
TGCAAGAGGCGCCAAGAATTTTTCAGAATCTGTGTTTTTGACCTACTTCCAGTACTTAGCCAAAACTAATATAATATGAGGCGCCTTTTATTTTCTCATAGTGGGTTATGAAAAGTAGAGTGTAGGTATCAATCGGGCGACTTATGATACAATCTACTATTTCATCATCACTACTGCTCTTAAAACAGAAAACAAAAACATTGTGAGAAAGTCGGTACGTCCTTGGCCTTTTGGGGATATGTGGGGTGTAAAGTCCCGTTAAATCCCCATTGAAAAGGGAGGATCTTCCAACCAGACAGGTGTTTTTGTCTAGTAAGCATATGTCTGATGTTTGTGATCGGGTGATCAGTATGTGGGCTAGTTGTGCGGTAAACTTTTCTTGCGCGATACAGGATTTTAATCATTAGTTTGTATGTTGCGAGATAGATGTCGCTACAGACCGAAAAATCTGAAGATATGCGTATCCCAGCATTATAGGCTGATTATGGTTATGTATGTATATTCGCTGGCGTTAATACAAGTACCCAGATTTGCTCAGTCAATCTCAAAATTAAAATGCATATAACCGGGTATTTAACTACAGGGAATATATTATCTCTGTATCAAGTCATCAAAATCGGTCCAGATATGTAGCTTTAAAAGCGTAACTAACAAACTTTATCTTATATAATATTAGTTCCGATGATATAACAATACTTTTAATAATATGGGGCCTGGTGTGTTTGGAATACTAATCCCACCTTTTTTTTCGGTGGGAAAATCATCAAATTATTCCTCCCGTAATCCTGGCAACTCCTCTCAATTTTAATGTTACAGATTTGTTTGCCTACAATTTTTTTGAGCTGGCAAAATATAGTTACAAAGTAATAACAAAACCTAATAAAAATGTTCCATACTAACGATACCCACAATCTCAACAACAAAGTATTATTCATAAAATTATTAAAAGCCTTTCCGTAAAATTCTACGAAAAACATCCCCAAAAGGTTTTCTTAAATAGGTATCTAAGTAACAATGAAAGACGATGACCTTTGCCGAGAACGATTGTAGGGTTGCGCTTTTTAAAAAACTGAGCTAAAAATAATCATCATGTAAATATTATGACTGTGACATACGGACGGGCATATCTATAATGGCCTAATCAATAATCTATAATTAAAATAATAATCTATAATTCCGTTTTTTGCCATTCATGATTCGGCTACCGAACCCCAAAAATGAAACCAATCTATAATTCGGTTTTTAGGGTTCCGTAGCCAAATGGCAAAAAACAGAACCCTTATAGTTTCGATATGTCTGTCCGTCTGTCTGTCTGTCCGTCCGTCCGTATGTCACAGCCATTTTATTCCGAAACTATTAAGACTATACATGTGAAACTTAGTAGGTAGATGTATTCTGTGAACCGCTTTCCGATTTTAGGAAAAAAATTAAAAAATATTTAAAATAAAGGGGGGTCCCCATACATGGAACTAGAACTGAAAATATTTTTTTTCATGAAACCTATGCGTGTGTGGTATCTATAGACAGGCCTTTAAAAATGATATAAGGGTTTTTAAAACCACTTTTTCATTAAGTCAAACATTTAAAAGATATAAGCTCCCAAAGTGGTAAAATGTGTGTCCTCCCCCTCTAACTTCTATAATAATAGAGTAAAAAATCTAAAAAAAATATATGTCTGTAGATCTTAATGTAAACTTTCAACCAAAATTGGTTTGAACGAAATCGGGTCAGGAGTTTTTGAGATATAGCATATTTTCTAAAACCGCAAATATAACTTTGTAATTCATACAAACACTATGAAAAACAAAGTTATCTAGCGTAGTTGTAAAAATGTAAATTTAAATGGAAATTTTTAAGGTTTTTTTTTATTCGTCAAATAAATATACATATTATATTATATTATTATAGTTACTACGGAACCCTTCATGGGCGAGTCTGACTCGCACTTGGCCAATTTTTAGAATATGACGAATTTTTGAGTCAAGAAATAAAACAAAAAAACTTATTAAGAGGATCTTGCTGAAAGCTATAGCCTGGGTGTCTTAAAGTCAAGAGTGATGATAAGGTTACTTCAACACTTCATCGCTTACCATCGGGTGAGATTTCGGTCAAACGCGAGTCTATCCTAAATAATAGAAATTACCTTTTTTGATTTCGGTTAGTTATTTAGCCACTAAAATACCTTACGACTTTAAAAATAACATCACATCACCTCGAACCTAGCTGAACCCTTACGGAAATAACGCCACTACGCTTGACCGATTTTTTAAATATGAAAATCACTGAATCAGGTCCTTATACAAGTCTGAAAGAATATTGCACGGAAGACATTGTTAGTAAAGTTTTGTGCGATTTTCTGGATATATTATCCGTCCCATCACGTAGCTTTTCAAGTACTTGACTACAGGCAGAGAGAGAACCAGTTTCAACCTTGACACAAGTGGTATAAGGATGAAAAGAGCTTAAGTCCTGCTCGGTTGAGTTTGCACTCGTGTAACGCCTCACTTGATATTTGTATGAATATGATATTGTCAAAGTTTTTAGGAGCACCGTGATGAATGGTTTTGGAAACGGATTTCTTTTGTAGAAGTTTAGGTTAGATTCGGTTGGCTGACCCTTCAATGAGGTATCTACTACCTAGTATCTTTGGTATATTTCTAAAGTTTGTGAAGTGACTCCATATACTTTTTAAATCTCTATTAAACAAATGTATTAAACTCGACTTAAGATTATATGTATGAATGAAAAATGTACCTAAACATTTCAATTATTTGTAATTCTAATAATTTAATTTTAATGTAATGATGATTTTACATACTTAATATATTTGTACGTCGAAAACGGTAGAATATTATCGTGATATAATATAATGGACATAACACGTTTGTACGGTGGCCAGCACATCAAACTACTTCAATCTGTCAAAGTAATTTAATAGATTTACAACTTTATTACAACATGATAAGGTTGAAGCTCAATTGGGTAAATTTGACAGTGACACATGTGACAGTGGTAGCGGTGGCGATCACAAAAAACGAACGAGAAAGAGGGTAGACCGATTCGTCTGCTCATAAACGTCCACCCGCAATTACTTCAGTTCATTCGTCATCATGGCGCTTGCAACAGTGCCGAAATATCGGAGACTCGAAAAAAAGAACACATGGTAAATATCCCGTTTTAACTTCTAATAATACTGTTAGTGACCATGTTAGCTTAAAAACTTATAACCGGAATGGGGCCGAGTATTAGTGTTTTACATGTATCGACTGCCTATCTGACTATAACAGCCCCTTGTCAATACCAGAGTCAGATTTTCTGGCTTCTAACTACCTGTAACAACTGTCAAAGAAGTCCAAAGAGGGTTTTCTGAAATAACGTCCACCAGGCGGCAGCACTAAAGTATCAGGTCTGGGCACCTGTCAAACGCTTAAGTTTTTGGACATCTGTCAAATTGACGTCAATGTCATGTATACGTCAGTTTCGTTTCCAAAGAAGACCTCTCGCCTCAGTAGCGCCAACTGGTGGTTTAAATTTTGCAAAAAATACTCTATGCCAGCCGGGGCTAAAACATAGTGTATTACATACTCTTTGGCCGGGGCTAACGACTTAACATGCATTCCGAAAGGAAAAATCTCGATATTTTAAGATCCTCACCCATCCACTCTAACTTTGTACAATATTCTGACAAAAAAGAGTATTCCATATTATTCTATAGAGATCTAACGTACTGACTAGTTGGAATGTACACAAAATGCTTAGGTGATATTTTAATAAGCAATGCAACTGTGTTTTATCATAACTAGTTAAATCATATCCATAATCAGACTATAAAATTGTCTATAATAAATTATGACTATAAACTACTAACTTCTGCCCGTGGCTTCGCTCGCGAGAAACCTTTATTTCCACCAAAAAAAGAAGCCTACGTCCTTCTCCAAAGTCCTATCCATCTCTGTACCGTATTTTTTTAAAGTCCTACATTGCTCAATGTATCCACGCCACAGTTGACTCAGAGATGGCTCCGTGGTAAACTGGTAAGTTCGTGTAAACCAGGTTCCATAATCGTGTCAGGTCCTTCATAAGAAACAGGTACGGTATGCATTGGCAAGCCGGTGTCGTCATCGGAGGCGGGTACAGAATCCCATGTAAAGCCAAGGTCATCATCGGGAGTGGTTACAGGGTCCATAATCGTCATCAAAGTCATCATAATATCAAATAGAAAAACGCAGTAGAAAACAAATCACGAGTTGCATGGAAACAAGCATGGAAACAACACCAAACAAAATGTTAAATGTCAGTCAGTTATCAATTACGATTTTCTTGACGTAGGGATGACGCTAAGAAAATATTTATCGAAAAATCCATATTTTTGAGAAACTGGAAACACGGAATCGGTTAAATTGTTCGTATTTAGAAGTTTGATTATGGACATTTTTTTTTTGTCTCTAAATAAAATAATAAAAGCGAAGCAACTACATAATGAAAATAGATTTTTCATAAATCGATTTTTGGTAACCGGTATTAGTGTATCGATTTTTTTTAGTAAAAGTTGCCATCCCTACTTTGACAGGATTGACCAGCGACCGGAAGTGTTAAATAAGGCAATAAACGATTGAGTTTCTTGATTAAATCAGCTTTTAATTCCGGAGTTTTCATTACAAATAAGTAATAGCAATATTTTAGTTACTAAATGGGTATTTTTTTTTTTGTATTTATCACATTGATGGGCAAAACATGGCCAAGAACGGGCGTTTCCCTTTCAAAAATAGGCCTATTCCCCGGGAACTGTAAAAATACGTAATCCGCCACGCGTTACTGTGCCGGTCGATAACAGAAACACTATAACTAATACAGCTTTATAGCTTTTATATTATACTAAATATAATAAAAATTGTATCCAAGCAAAGCCTAAGCAAAAATAAGAAACAAATGAAAAACAAGTCGAAGAAATCGTTAATATTTTCGTATAGCAACCAACTCTGTAGGCTCTAAAGATTCGGTACAATCTTTTGCGGAACAAATCACTGAAATGGGGTCAGATATTGAGAAAAAATATCTTAATGAGAATCGATACGTCTCTCTTCAACGTTATTTGGGTCCTTGTTGATGGTTTGAATAAGTTATTGGCTAAAGCTGAGACTTCCTAAGTCTAAAATAAAATCCCTCGAGATGATGATGGAATATTATTCTAGAATACTTATTTTCCGTGTACGTGTAGTACAAACAATTTAAGTGTCTGTAATTTTAAAACAATTGTATTTTCACAAGAGCTTTTAGTTTTTTATACTGTAAAAAATCTGTCCGTTTATCTTTCTGTTTGTGAAGATTAATCTCGGGAATCGCGGCACATATTTTAATGGGACTTCCCCTGGAAAATTTGCCTATATGTTGTCCTATAATCTTCTCTGACTATAGGACAATATATAGGCATTTTTTTTTACTGATAGACTGCCTCGGTTTAGTAGTTGCACTGTATGGACAGGCCCACTCAAATCTGTTTGTGAGCATCTTTCTTCAAAAGATCGCCTCAGACTGACACCTACAAGGTTCCCATATAATTAAACCAGTACAGATTGTATGGACTTTAAAAGAGACGGACCCCTGAGTTTGTTTCGGTGTTTCTTCTCAGGGTAGTCAGTTAGGAAACACCGGCCTCATCTAGTTAATATTTACGAAAAAAATGACTTGTAAAAGTGTTATTTAATAACCAATTTGCAAAATAAAGATCATTAATTATCATTTATATCTAATTTCCAAAAATGACGTGTAAAAGTGTTATTAAATAACTAATTTGCAAAATAAAGATCATTTATCAGGTTAGACTGGAAGCCGACCCCGACATGGTTGGAATAAGGCTAAGCAGATGATGATATAGGCTAATGTTTTACCCGGCTTTCTCACGGGATCGGAAAATACCGGCCATGTGAACTAAGTCGTGGCCACACCTACTTTGAAACACGTTTATATCAGTCTAATTAAAAATATGTCTTCAAAGATAAGGTATGATGATTGAGACGTCGTAGACAGTCTAATTTCACGATTCGTTTGTGGCTCAATTAATTAAGAGGGGGACAGAATGTCAACCCCAAAGCTTTTGTTGTTTTGGGCCGTCGCTGGTATTTGTGCACAGACGTATCCATCAGTTAGAGCTGCAATCGTGATGAATGTCGGGCTTTGAAGAAGATGGATGAAAAAAGATTTTATGTAGCGGAATAGAATATGTTGACTTCAAAGTAGCGAATCAATTTGAAGCGTTAGTAGCTTATGGCTAACAGGTCGGACTTGTGATCGAGAGGTCACTGGTTTAAACCTCACCCATTACACTATTGCCGTGAACCAGATTTTTTTTTATTGAAAATAGGTTCGCGTTTGACCACTATCTCACCTGATGGTAAAAGATTATGTGATCGAAGATGGAGCACGCTTACCTAAAAGTAACCATTCGCTCTGGACTTAAAGACTCCTAGGTTGTAGATGTCGGGAAACACAGACTCCGGCAGGGAATTCCACTCCTTAGCCGTACGCACAATGAAGGTATTCCCAAAACGTTTTGTGCGTATGGGTGGGATGTCCACCATGTAACGATGGCGCTTCGCCGTTTGTCTCGTAGTCCGATGATGGAACGGGCTTGGCGGAATTAGATTGTGTAATTCTATCGCACACTCCCCGAAATGTAACCGATAGAAAACCGATAGACTTGCAACTCGTCGTCGGTGTTCAAGGCTCTGGAGCTTTGACTCGACCAGTGCATCGTTGCCAATGAGTCTCTTGGCCCACTTCTCGATGGACTCGCTCGATAGATTTGCTAGTAATGTGAATTCATTCTGATTGTGTTTCATTCAGGTTGCTAGTGAATTAATTCTCATTGCTAGTTCTGTTTTTTTATGTAATCTGGAATATTTTATTTGTAACTATCTGGGTGACTTCGTTCTTGTGGGAGGTTTTTCCTGCTGGAATCTCGGTCCTGTACGAATACCGTTATAAAAAAATAGCAAATATATTAGAAAAATGTATAACCTCCCGTATAATCTTCTCTATCTTCTACTATCCTCTATCTTCTATAAAGGTCCCATTAAAATTGATTCACCCGTTTCAGCGATTAGCCTGAACAATCAGAAAGACAGACAGACCTACCGAAAAATAAAAAGAAAGAAGTATTTTAGTATCCTGTTAATAACTATAAGCATTTAAGCACTTATATGTTGAGGTTGAAATATATTGACATATTTTATTACTATAGCTTTCTATACAATGTACCCCGAACACACATTTCCATTAGCATTTCAATACCTTGAACTAAAACCAAATGAAAATTCATAACGCCAATAAATACGGCACCCATTTCCTCGGCCCATACACCTCTTTAATCTCCTTTATTGCCTTTAAGTACATTATGCCCTATTCCAAAGTGTACCCTCAAATGGTACTATTTAGGCCGAATACAATTCATGTATTTCCGGTCAGCGCCATTCATAACACGAAATGGCAAATCATTTCACGACAGCCACCACCCCTTTGTACGAGCCATAGAACACGGAATCGCCTACTCGGCTGAAACTACAGTCAGCGTAATGAAAACATGACTGTCAGACCAAACGTGTCAGAGTCAGATAGATTTGCTCATAGAAATTAAGGATTCTTTTTACCATTATAATTGAACTATTAAAAATCCAGATAAAAAAAATATATTGAGCACAGCCATATAAGTTATAAGTAAAATTTAATCAGTCTTATAAATTATGAGTAAAGTTAACTAAGCAATAAGAATAGCAATAAAGAAACAAGTATCATTGACAGCTGCCTCTCAAATCGGGTGTAGGTCTGTATTTCAAGAGAATAACTTATTACAGTAAACATAAAATAAAATCTGTTGTAAATCAATTGAAGTGCCATTGTCCTTTGCGCTTCAATAAATCCCTAGATTTGCTTTAATTAAAAAAAAAAAAAAAAACGGGAAGAGAAAAAAGTAAGAAATTGATGAAAATAAGCACTAAAATACTAAATATCATTGAATATTTAATTAAGTAATCTCGCTAAGTAATTCCCTGCCGGAGTCTGTGTTTCCCGATAGCTATAAACTAGGAGTATTTAAGTCAAGAGTGAATAGGTTATTTCTAGGTAAGCGTGCTTCATCTTCGACCACATCATCGCTCACCATCAGGTGAGACGGTGCTCAAACGCGAACCTATTTTCGATAAAAACATAATAAAAAAAATGTAGGGAAAACTATAGAAACTGAAGGAACAGGTTAGTCTTTGCCGGTGCTTCCGTGGTCTGTGCTACCAGCCAAGGTCGAACAGGTAGAATATGAAAGCGAGACAATAAATAGGGACAAAGTCGATATTTTTTCGTTCCATTTTTGCTCGAAATGGGGAAAGGTTATCGTCAGGGGTCCCCGGAATTTAGAGTAGTGCCTTGTAACGGTTCCGATGGGCTGGTATTGGGCGGAGAATTGTTTTTATTGAGTGATGTTAGGACGGGACACGATGATAATAATTTATTTTATGCTTTTGATAGTGTAACTTACAGTAATAACTCTTAAAGATTACTTTGTTTTTGCTATTAGATAAAACTGTTAACCTTTTAGACATTAATCAATGATTTGATGACGCAGGAGCTCGTGGCTAAGAGTTAGTCTTTGCGGTGATGTTCTAACGAGATACCGCGGCCCCGGAACTTAAGGGCAGCTGAAGCAACAGGGTGGGTTTTTAGTCAGTAGAAGTCTGACACTCCCTTCCGCTCCACCCAGAGTGGGAGAAGTCATTCGAAGATTTTCCCACCCAGGACAAAAAGGGTTAGTTTTCCCGGTTAAGCAACGCTTACTGAGGTTGATTCGTAGATGATCGATCATCTTAGTATATCAGGATTCCTTCGTGCTGTGAAAAGTGCTTTAAGCTGTTGTGCCTGGCTCTCATTTTTGCGTCTTTAACAGTTGTTACGTGTCAGAAAAAGAGAATCCATTTTTTTAATTGAATATAGGTTCGCGTTTGACCACCATCTCACCTGATGGTAACTGATGATGTGGTCGAAGATGGAGCACGCTTACCTGAAAGTAAGCTATTCACTCTTGTCTTAAAGACTCCTAGGTTATAGCTATCGGGAAACACGGACTCCGGCAGGGAATTCCACTTCTTAGCCGTACGCACAATGAAAATATTCCCAAAACGTTTTGTGCGTATAGGTGGGATGTCCACCATGTAACGATGGCGCATCGCCGTTTGTCTTGTAGTCCGATGATGGAACGGGCTTGGCGGAATTAGATTGTGTAATTCCATCGCACACTACATTGCACAGTACATTCTTCATCGAGGGGAGAAAGTGACCGATTACCAACGACGGTGTAGGATGAGGCCCGAAGCGCAGGTGAGGGCCTTACACACGTGTTGGGAATCGCACTTTCTTTCGAGTGATACATAGTGCTTTATACTATACCTACGAGGAAAATAAGAGAGAATAATAACAATCTGTCTCTTATCTTTTGGCATTATAAGTACTTTTAAGTTAGGTACTGAATTGGTCTAAATTAAAAAAAAAATAGCGCGGTGGTAATGGATTTTCATACACTTTTCCCTCACTCTCGTGTCTCCAGCACGTTAGTAATGAATTCTCGTACACTTTTGCGACCCGCACATTTGTACTACGGTAATGAAGGCCTTTCTGTCAAACTTTTTAAAAAGTAATAAGGCACTTTCCGAGCAGGTATAGTATAAAATTACATTTTATAATTTTAGAATTGTTTATGTTTGATTATCCTTTTAGACCTCAACTAAATAATTGTGACTCATTAGTCACAATTATTTACATTGATTTTGACTCTCTTGAGAGGACAAGGACCTTAATTTTATTTATTTAGTACGCGCTAGTTTGTATAAATAAGCTCATAATATTTGCATGCACAATTGCACATCATTCACAACACTCGTATTTATCAATTAATTAATATATTACCTATGAGTTTAAGACCAAACTAGCTCAGTATTTAATAGAAAAATAAATGAAAAACTCCCCTGTACTGAATGCATTGGACGGGCGTGGATATTTATGGATATTGATATTGTATTTATGTAATAACTATATCAAATTGTCAGAATTATTGTATTGATTAACTTTTTGTCTTTTGTGAGAATAAAGATCTTTAAACCTAAACCTGAATTTGTAAGTACCTTAATAGTTCACCCCGCACTGTATTGGTCCTTATAAACGGCTGTAATACAAAATCGTGTTTGAACTCCAACCTTTCGACTATTTAAATGACTTAGCACGAAACCATTATTTCATTTATCAAGATTGCATTTTTCTAGCTAATCTATTCGTTTTAATTTCATGTTTTCACGCTTTGGGACGGCCAATTACCACCAGTTCCCCGAACGTCTTGTAGGCCACTTTTTGTTGCAAATTAGACTTGCAAATCGGCTGAGTTTGGGATTCTTGACTGAACTATAAACAGGAGCGGAAGGGAGTGTCAGACTAACTAAAAATATACCCTGCTCCTTCAGTTGCCATTGCCTTCCGGGGCTATCTTTTTTAATATCCGGAAACTTCGGCCTAGTCGATTACATTCGGTAAGGTGTGATGGCGATACCTCTTCATTTGCAAAAGCTGTCAAACGGCGCAAATATACCTGTGTGTATGTAACCTTATTGGTAATTACAGTTTTGAGCTGTTTTGGGTCCAAAAGCTTGGGTCCTGGGGTCCGAGTGGATGACTCCTTTTCAAGAACTAGTCTCGCTAACTGATTGATATCTTGCGTAACCAGAGGGCTGTTTCGGTCCAGCTGGAACAGTAAGTATTGCTATTCAACGTGGCAATGCTGCCAGTCTTCTGGGCACGTTTTCAGATAACGGTGATGCGGTGAAGTACCTACTTCGATTGCTTTGTATTATTTTTATATACGTTATTTTACATTTGAAAATATTTATTAGAATACGCATAATAAAACTAGTGTTCAATGGTTTTTCAAACGAGGCAATCTTTTACAGACATTGCTTTGACCTTTGGATTGTCAGAACTTAAAGGGTTTAGGGCTGTCAGTGTACAAACATACAATAAAAAAAATTACTTTGTCTTTCTATATTATATGACAGGCCTGTTGGTCTAGTGGTCAGTGGCCCTGACTGCTACGCGCAAGGTCGTGGGTTCGATTCCCACCCAGGACAAATGTTTGTGTGATGAGCACGATCATTTGTTCTTTGTCTGGGTGTGATTAATCTATAATATGTATATATTTAGAAATCTATATGTATGTTTATCATTTGTCTAGTACTCATAGCACAAGCTCTGCTTAGTTTGGGACTAGATGGCGTTGTGTGAAAGTTGTGGAATATTATATTACCTAATATATCTTGATGTCTTTTGTATTTATGTATTTAATAGTAATATAATTAAGTACTCAATTTTAAGTCAGTGAAATAATGATGTTTATTTGGAAAATTGGTTATAAATACCAGATTCACACGTCATTTTTAGGGTTCCGTAGCCGAATGGCAAAAAAACGGAACCCTTGTGGTTTCGTCATGTCTGTCTGTCTGTCCGTCCGTCCGTCCGTATGTCACAATCATTTTATTCCTAAACTACTAAGGTCCGTAATACAGAACGTTACTCAAGTCCAGTTTTAGCTTAATTCGCCCGATCTCAGTTTAAATATAGAATCTGCACTAAAGCATTGGTCTTATCCCATAACGGTAATAAAACTACACTCAGATTCAAATCAGGCCTCAAGCAGAGAATATCTATTGTCTATGCATCAGACTGTTTTCGTTTACGTTTTATGTTCTTCGTCTCCGCTGTTCCGATCTACGAATGATCGTAAATAATTTAATTTACTTTAATACCAATTTTTTAAGAATAACAAAGAAGTACTGCACGATTTCACTATAGAATTACTTTTTAAGAATTTGTAAAAGCAAACTCTTGAAGGTAAATGGTGTTAAGGCAATCTTTTCTAATATATAAAAATATAGCAAGAGTAACTTGTTCGTGGAACGGAATGGATCCTAAATAATTTCTGTGACAGTGTTGTTATAAATTGCTCACTGGTTATATGATAAATAATATTCAAATAGTGGTTTGGGAAAAAACTATCAATAAGAATATTAAAAGAAAACAAAGTTATAGCTAAAACAAAACAGAAATGCATATTTTTTACCAAATCCTGAACAATAGATGGCAGTATTTTAAATCGTAAAAAATCTTAATCTTTCGAAAAAATTTCTTAAAGTTATTAGCACAATAATGTATGGGCCCCTTTACATGGAACGCTGAAGTTATGATTTTCTGTACAAATCATCAGTGAAAAAAACATTGTTATACTTAATCTATTTAAGTTAGAAAACACGGGATGCATCTAGTAACTTAAAATGGCAAAAAATTACGTGTAAAAGTGTTATTTGTAACCAATTTTCAAAATAAAATGTCATGTCATCATCATTCGCCAAAAATTTTCATTTTTATATCAAATAATAAACTGAAAATCGAATAGTTAACTGACAAGGAAATCCCTGCTCAAGCGTGGTGTCGACCATACTTGGGTGATGAATCTACAACTGAGTAACGATCTAGAATAAAGCCGTACCCGTCTGAACTATGATCAATGAATCTATACTTGAGGAACATTCTAAAATCAAATCTCGACTCAAAACTAGTTTTAAACAGAGATCAGTGCTCGAGTTTCGTTCTGTAATACGGGCCTAAAACTATACACATCAAACTTGTTAGGTAAGATGTATTCTGTAAACCGCTTTTAAAACCACTTTTTCATAAAGTCTATGTTTGTGTAAGTTATTGTGTGTGTGTCCCTCTAACTTCTATAATAATGGAGGGAAAAATAAAAAAAAAAGAAATAGGTATATATGATGTAGATCTTAATGTAAACTTTCAACTAAAATTGTTTGAACGAAATCGGGTCAGCAGTTTTTGAGATATAGTATATTTTCTAAAACCGCAAATACCTATAACTTTGTAATTCATACAAAAACAAAGTTATTTGGCGTAGTTACTACGGAACCCTTCATGGGCGAGTCTGACTCGCCCTTGGCCAATTTTTTCGTTAATGTAAACTAGATGAGGCTGGTGTTTCCTAACTGACTACCCTGAGAAAAAAGACCGAAAAAAACTCAGAGGTCAACGTCTCTCTTGAAGTCCATACAACCCGTACTGATCGAATCATATAAGAACCATTAAGTTTATTTATTTCTGTGTGTTTTATCCTCTTTTGAGCTTTTGGCAGAAACACACAGATTTAAGCAGGCCAGTCCAAACAGTGCAAGAAACTTTAAGGAGTTCGAACGATTTGACGAACAATAACAAACTCTCAGGATTACTGACAGTGATAAAGATTGCTCATCCCCTGTTAAAAGTAACACTTTCATTTCGTATTTCCTTACTTTCACAAAGCCAATTACCGGCAGGTCCCAGAAAGCCTTGTAGACAATGTTTTTGCAACAAATTAGACTTGCAAATGGTCCGTATTTTGGGGCCCTCGACTAATTTTAGCTGAGCCCTATTTATTTATGAATGTCGCTTACCCGGAAACGCATGGCCGTCTAACCCGAAAGGGTAGATTTGTGTCATTCGTTTAGGGTGGTATGTCACGGACATCCATCTAATCAGGGCTTTGCAGAGCTTCTTATTTTGTAATAATATAGATTTGTATTTCGATTCTCCCAAGCAATAACTCGGTAATAGAAAAAACAAAATTTTACAGGAGAAAAGATTTTTTGATTTTATCAAATATGTTTTAACTAGTGGGATTATTGAAGTCATTGTTGTATTAAATGGAAGCAATTTTTTTTGCGAAATGTTCACTGTGTCATTGATATGAAATTCCTTTTATTCAAAACCTAGTTATTTAAGAAAAAAAACATACTTAAAATTCTATACTTACATAAAATATCATGTGTGTCATGATATCTTTGTAATTATCATTAGGAAAAATCTAAAAAAAATGCTAAGATGTATTTCGGTCCATAGATGCGTCCATATATCCAAATTTGACATAACAGCATAAATCCCATAATAGCACATTACCGAGTTCTTGGTTGGGGGGATTCTTTAGTGATTTAAACGTAACATAAATCTTTGAAGCAGTATCACTGTTTTTATTGCGAAATCTACGGTCCACTATGTGTAGAAAAACATGGTTTTTAAATAGCTTATGATTGTGGTTTTTGAAAATAAGTACGGGGTGATTATTTACTTACTTACTTAAAAGATATTTTTTTTAATGATGAAGGTTTCGCGGGTCACCAACTCACTTAATGGTAAGCAATGCTGTGGTAGACGATGAAGGCCGCTTACTTAGTAGTAAACAATTCACACTTGACTTAAAGACACCCCGATAACCGTACGTTAAACTAAACCCTATAGCATAGGTATTTGAATTGTAAATTGACCTATAAGATAAATACATGTAGTCGCACTCAAACTTCACATTTCACAATTAACATCGTCTTTAAAGAAAGTCTTTGTTCATATGTCATAGAGCTTTCTCACAAGATATCATCATTATAATTATACTAGCAGGGATATGTCTGATCTCATGCGACATATCTCATCTTAGCGAGAGTGACAATGCCATTAATAACGTATCTTAAGAGATTATACATATAATGAATGTTTCTCGTTTCTTGCAGAGTGGAGGCGTGATGTTCTCTCCTCTCGGGCGTCTGCGGGTGGCACAGGCTGTCAGAAAACAGGTGAATATTAATCCATAACTGTCGACTTCATCACGAAAGATGGTCGGATAACAAAAGGAGGAATGATCTGACATTATTGAGGTGTGAATGTTAATATATTAATTACTAGTACTCACGCGGAGCTTCGCTCCCATGGATTCTATCACGGTAAAAACATAACTCTCCTTTTTTGCAGTCGCGAAAAAGTAGCCTATAACCTTCCTCAAGCTTCAAGCTACTTCCATACCAAATTGCATCTACCACTTACCATCCCCCAGTACTTTCGAAGATTAGCGCGTTCAAGCAAACAAACAAACAAACAAACTTTTCCGCTTTATAATATTAGTATAGATATCTAATTAAACAAAGTCACGTAAGTCCGTTATCTCCTCACGGTATTACTTTAGAGTCGTTATTCTTGGAAATTAAAGAATCTATATATTGAATAGTAAAAAAATCGACTTCCATATCAAAACACTACAAAGCCTAAAATAACTTTAATTTCGGAAGGCGGTGTCAAAAAAAAAGAAAATACAAAACCAATAACACCGACTTCCACACCGAAGTCGGTTTTATTTTTTGCTAAAAAGTTTTTTTTTTTCACGCATTTTAGTGGGTCGGTTTGTAATTTATCTAGTTACAAAAGCCAAAAGGTCAACTACTTATCACCTTTTACAAAATTTTGCTTTTCCCGATGCAGAGCCGTTAATTTTTGAGGAGTGCTCCTGGTACTTCACCATTAGCTCTACATCACCATAATTATGCATTGTGACGAGCAAAAAGTGCTTCACATCCATATTCAAGTAATCCAATCGCAATCCACGAAATGCTTATTATTGAGTAGTTTCAGTAGCCATCTGGGGTCTTCATCATCAGTTCCACTTCCTCAAATGGTGCTTTTCGAGAGCAATTGCACCAAGGTTCTATAAGAAATACCCAAAACGCTATAGGTGTGCCTATAATATTTAAAGATTTCCCTTGATTACTCCAGGATCCCATCATGAGATCCTGATTTCGTAACAATGGGACTAACTAGAAAGTATACCCTTTCAAACGAAAAAATAATTTTCCAAATCAGTCCAGCCGTCTTCGAGTTATGAGGTAAAGTTCAAGACGAACTGAGAACCTCCTCCTTTTTTTGAAGTCGGTTAAAAAGTATAAATAGATTTCATACTTTTAACCATCCAACAAAATATAGATTAATATAAGCAATTAGCGGAATAAAAAAACAATGAGCTAGCTACTACTCTTATTCCTACTCTGTCCATGCTGTAAGATTGTGGAACTCACTTCCGCCTAGCATTCTTTCATCATTCATTCTTTTAATCGACATTTGAATAGAGATATAGTTTTTAAATCACAACTATATCTCTATTCAAATGTCGATTAAAAGAGCATTACCTTTCCTCTTAACTGTGTTTATTATTCATGTATATATTTATGTTATATGTTTATATATTCTAACATTATGTATTTATTTAAGTATATGTTATTTTTATTGCATTGTAAGTATGTGTATATTTAATATTTTAGTTTTAGACTTCACATATTCATATTTATTTCTCTTCTTGTTCTCACACACTATTGTCTACATTTCTTTTTCACTTCTCCTTTCGCAGGTCTACTGGAAGAAATTTCTTAAGAAATAAGCAGTACCTTTGTACTCAGATATTATAATTATGCTTATCTTAATGTATTTTACTGTGTGTACATCTATACTAATATTATAAAGCGGAAAAGTTTGTTAGTTTGTTTGTTTGTTTGTTTGCTTGAACGCGCTAATCTTTGAAAGTACTGGGTGGATTTAGATGAAATTTGGTATGGAAGTAGATTGAAGCTTGAGGAAGGTTATAGGCTACTTTTTACCCGACTGCAAAAAAGGAGAGTTATGTTTTTACCGTGATAGAATCCACGGGAGCGAAGCCCCGCGAGAGTACTAGTAAATAATAAAATAAATAAATAAATTAAATTAATTTTGTGTGAATAAAATAAATAAATAAATGAGTGACGAAATTCTAATGTTGCACATTTTTTTAAACTATACTTAGGTATCGTGAAAAAGTTTCACTCGAAAATCTCACACCATTAAGGTTTTATGTCAATTCAAAGTATCTATTACTATAAAACGGCAATTTCATACTGTAAACCCTATTATTACACACAACTTTTTATATTTCCTATAATCTCTAGTAGTTCCTTAGTAACTAAATAAATATAACATACTTAATATATTTATTTGAAAAACAAAAAAAAACCTTACAAATTTCTTAAAACTAGCTAATTTACAATTTTTACAACTACGCCAAATAACTTTGTTTTTCATAGTATTTGTATGAATTACAAAGTTATATTTGCGGTTTTTGAAAATATACTGTATCTCAAAAACTGCTGACTCGATCTCGTTCAAACCAATTTTGGTTGAAAGTTTACATTAAGACCTACAATATATGTTTTTTTTTAGATTTTTCACTTCATTCATCATTATTATAGAAGTTAGAGGGGACACACACACATTTTACCATTAAACGATTAACTTTATAAAAAAGTCATTTTAGAAACCATAATGTCATTTTTAAAGACCTGTCTATAGATACCACACACGTAAAGGTTTCATGAAAAAAAATATTTTCAGTTTCAGTTCCATGTATGGGGAGCCCCCTTTATTTTAAATATTTTTTAAATTTTCTCTTAACATCGGAAAGCGGTTCACAGAATACATTTACGTACCAAGTTTTACATGTATAGTCGTAATAGTTTCGGAATAAAATGGCTGTGACATACGGACGGACGGACAGACAGACAGACAGACAGACATGTCGAAACTATAAGGGTTCCGTTTTTTGCCATTCGGCTACGGAACCCTAATAAAACAGTAAAAAAGTGTGTCTGTATATTTAAATTTTGTACACAAATAATAATTGAGGTGGGTTAAGAAACGGTAACACGGCAAAAAATTAAAAAAGTCTGTCTGTCCGTTTGTACACGCTAATCTCCGGACCTACTGGATGGTTTGGTAAGTAGATAGTTGACATCCTGGAATAACACAGGCTACTTTTTATCCCGGAATTCCCACGGGATCGGGATTCACGAGAGAAATCCTACAATAAATAAATAGTAAACAATACAGTATTATTCCTTATCAGATCAAATACTTCAGATTCATTGTACTTCAAATGTTATAAATATTAACTGCTGTACTAATTATAAGTAGACAACGTTCGCGCTCTGGACGAGTTAGTGTCGTTCGCCACAACTACATAATTTTAAGTTGTCTGTAAATAATCACAAGTTATCCTCGCTGAGGTAAGAGTACAGAGAGAACTGTACTCTTGTTCTAAAAGGCCTTACATTTTTAGACCTAGGTATCTACATCGCGCAAGTCTACCAAGTCTCATTGAAATCGTTTCTTTATTTTCTAAGAATAAGGACTTGAAAGTTTATAGGATATAATGGTAAAACAGTAGGAGAACACAACGTTCACGTTTTGAAAATAATTACTATAATTAATTTAGTATTAATGGAAAGTCATAGGAAGTGGTGCCCATGCCTTAATAACTCAGTAATGGAGGACTGAGGTATGGGCTTTATAATAACTTTCGATTAATATAACATAATTATTTCCATAATGTGATGTAAATTTTGCCAGTTATGTTGCATATTGTGCGAGCTTCTCGGACATGCAACGTAACTGGCAAAATGTGTAAGTTTAGCAGCTCTGCGCAACCATTGGTGATATGCAAGCGCGATGATTAAAATGACATTAATTTTGCAAATTGTTATAAATTAGACATTTACAATTTTTCATTTGAAATTTACTCTAGATTAGACCGGTGTTTCCTAAATTCCTAATTGGTATTCAGTTAGGAAAGAAATTTATTTGATCTTAATTATTTTATTTACTTAAGAATGAGTAAACTTTGTCGTATGTAATTGATCGTTTTAATTTTTATTGATATTATCAAAAGTATTATTATTGCCTGTGGAACCATTAAAGGGTGGACCCAACGGGACCACGGGTAACGACTCGATTGTAGCACTGATGTGTAAATATTTTTGCATGATATCTAATTAAAAATTACTGTAACATCCAAAATAACATTATGGTATGCAAATAAATATATGAATATGAATATCTTTGCAGATCATGCTAAATTCTTCAACACGATGACTTTAAGCATAGTTGGTGTACTTCCAGATGAGCCAGCTGCCGGTGCTGGGCGCGGAGGCCCCGCTGCCGGCGCCGCTGTGCTACCAGCTGCTGTGCGCGCCGCCGCTGGCGCCGCTGCAGCCCTGCGCGCCCTGCGAGATGCCACCCCCACCCTACGCTGTGTACCCGCTGCCGTTTGACAGTAACTATCTATGTAACTAAACGTAAACTAAGTATGTATCTGGACAGGTCCGCTCAAATTTGCGTGGTTAATTCCTCAAAATAATACCACAGACAGGAACCTACATGCTTCTCATATACAAATACAAATTGCCTGGACTTTAAAAGAGACTTTGACCTCTGAGTTTGTTTCGGTGTTTCTTCTCAGAGTAGTCAGTTAGGAAATACCGGCCTCATCTAACTAAACTAAACTTAACACGCAAAAAAACATGACGTGTAAAAGTGTTATTTATAACCAATTTATAAAATAAATATTTCATTTCATTTAATTTCGAAAGTGTTTATTTCACACAGAGTAAAGACATACACAATTTGACATTACTGACTTTTTTGTTTTGATTCCTGATTTCAATGTGATATCAAAGACCAAGAAGTGTAGCGTTAGCCAGTAACTGGGTTGCTGAGTTCAGATAAGCAGTCTCTTCGTGAAGTCGTCTTTCTTGATGAAGTCAAAAATCAAGACCTCATAATTTGTTTAACATAATTAGGTACTAGGATAATTTCAAAAGGTAGCTCAAGTCACAGAACAGATTTTAAGTATAAAATTATGAATCAAAACGTTACGCCAATTATGAAATACACAGATAAAATAATAGAGATTGACACGATGTATTTGTATTTGCAGTGTGTGAGTGTGTGTATCTGTATGGTATGAATGTTTGTAGTGTGTATAAGTGGTACTGTTAGTATAACTGAGAGTCCTGCTTTGGTCTGAAATACGGATAATCTCCTTTTAAGATGGTTCCTTAACTTTACTGTATAGTTTTGTTAGCTTTCAAACTGAATTCAGCCTTGTGCCAGCATTAAGTTTCATTTCAGTAATGTCACCAACCATTAAGACAATTGTTGAAGGTGTCATTTTAATCTCTTATGTTATTTTATTAGACATAATTAATTTACATTTATCCAAGTTTAATCTCTTCTTCTTACTCATCTACATCATTTTCTTCTTTCCAGCCACTCCAGCAATCTACGGGCCACCAGCCCAGTACACCCTGGTACCAGCTCCATACAGCACCCCATGCTGCGAGCCCTCGTGCTGCGCCCCCCTGGACAAGCAGCCCCGAGTGCCGCCGCCCCCGCTGCACCCCGCATTCATATACTAAACTCACCCCCCAAGAAATATATTAAAGGCATTGAAAAACATCCGGTGGTAGTGCACAAGAAGGACAGTTTTAGATAGGAAGCTGTGAGTGAAAGATAGAATAAAAATACTTATAATCATGTTAGATACGATTAAAACAAAGCAAAATTTGAAGGTATTGATATAAAATATAAAGCACCGCTTTTGTGTGACGATATCAGTTCGGTAACTGCCTAAAGTAAAGTAGTTGAAAGCAATGTTGGCAATAATATAAACAACGAAACTATAGTTACATAATATTTAATGGTACGGGATCTCACAGATGCTAGAATTTGTCGAAACACCAGATTGTTGGAAAAGTAAGATCTAAAAATAGAGCAAGATAAGAAATCTTTGCGAGATAAGGTAGAAAGGTGATGCATCTTGTTTCAACGATAAACGTAGTGTGTATTTAACAAAATAATATTGTCTATACTGTCTTTGTAATCTCTCTTTCTACTGTGAAATCTTTGATCCGAAATTTTAAAAGAGTTTTAATAATAATTCTGATGTCAATGTCTTTAATATATTTCTACATCCAACATCATCCGCGAAGAAGATTTAGTTACTAATTATATTTAGCTTCTTCGATGTATTCCATCTTGATTGCTCAAGTCTTCCAATCCAGTTCATGCTCATCTATCTTCAATACATTACTCCTCGATAAAGAAAATATTTGTGAGAGATTGTCTGTGACTAATCAATGGACCTCAAGCAGATATATAGTCAAGTGTTCATGTTAATTCTCGGATTTGTTTCTATTTCTCTGAATGTCTGGTCGCTTTTATGTATTAGGTTTAAGATATGTAGCTTCAAACTGGTATATTTGACAAACCGTGGATTCGTGCTATCGTTATTATTGTAGTGAATTTTATTGGTGTATCAAATTGTAGTTTAAATAAAAAATCATAGTTGATGACATGACATAATGTTAAAAATTATGAGATCATTCATATATCAATTCACTTTTCTGTAATAACTGCAATTAAATGATAAAATTTATAAAGATATTAAAACACCGATCCACAAGTCGGTTCTTCACAGATCAATTTGATACATCTTTAACTAGTGTCATTATTAGTGTTAAAATATGAATCGACTTAGGTGCGGATATTTTCTGTCTTTTTAACTACATTTAGATCAACGTTATGAGTTGTAGTGATTGTATTGGGATGTCCATACTAAAAAACATTGCTATTTTAACTAGTGACATTGACAATCGCCTTTTGAAACGATCATATAATTCAACTATCTAGTCTTTTCATATCCGCACCTGAGTCAAGTATTTTAACGCTCTTTTTAATAAAACACTAAATGTGCAATTTGAGCACAACGAATAAAGCACAAATGGATTAGTTGCTAGTGTTAGATGACGTTACCTCTGATAAAAGACATATTTGTTATTGCTTGTTATCCTTGAAAAGGACTTTTGTTTATCCTTAGAGTAAGTTGTTTTTTGAAACCCCAATGTTGGAATACAGGCGTCTGGCAATCTAAAATTGGAATAACGATTTTGATAGAACAATTTGTAGAATAATCGGTACTTGTAATTGATTAAGTGGATATTGGTGTAAGAGAGATAATATTATATATCGAAATATGTTATTGCTTGTATGAGCTATAAGAGAGAAGATAGTTAGGGAAGTATTTAGAGATCATTGGCGATTGGCTGCTTGCCTACTTGTGGGACCTAGTTTGAAGATAATAATAGTACTTTTAGTATCAGACTTTAGTTTAATTCCCAGACGCCTGTGTCCTTCGTGATCTAGAACAGAGAGAACAAAAAATATTTTTTAATATTATTTAGTTTTTACATGTTGCTGTTGTAATAAAATGGGGTCCAAGATGTGATAAGGAAATGTGAAATTCAAAGTTGATTTAAAATTTTGAAACTCACATTTCTATACCCGTTATTGTTGTGTTTGAAATAAGAGTTACCTCAGTTTGTATGCACACATTAAACTTGCTATCTTTTGACATATTTGAGTAAGATAAACAGACTGAGTTAGAAACAGAATAGGATAATGCTGAAATAAAAATGAAAACATCGACGTTTATTCTTACTGAGACATGTTAATAAAGCAATCACTGAATAAAAATTGTTTTTTAAATGTTATTGATCGAACAGCACTCTGTTCTCCACAAAGTGATTAACAATAGACTTAACTAACGAACCCATAAAGCAATGATATCGTCAAGTATGTGATACGGAATTATTTGAGAAACGATAGCAATAGACTTATTTAGTGTCATTAGAAGTAGATTCTTTTAAACCTTCATACTCTCACGACCCGTTGAATTGTCGTTAACATAATAAATATTGAAGAATTTAAATACTTTTAAGATAAGGTCTCTTGCACATGTGATAATTTCAGTGTCACGCGAGGTTATAGTCCTGTCATGAATGTATTCGAGTGTGTGGTATAATAAGCTACAATCCTTTCTGACCCAATTGAGTTTTCATATAGTACCAGAATATTAACAAAACCAAACAATGATTCCCTATAAACCAGAAATGTGCAATAATCTTCGCGTCTGTCTGTACTAGTAAAAATTGTTGTATTAATAGTAATCATTTTGATATTGTATTCTATCACTTTTTATGGCTGCTATTTGTGTGATGAGCGGGTGAATGAATTTGTTGGCTTCATCTTTTATTTGGCTTCTATATTTAAATGTTAAGCATTTATTTTATTTTTGTAGTTAGACCTTTCTCCGGTATCCTAGGTTACAAATATTTCTATTTACTTTGTATTTTATTAATTACTTAATCGAAACTGAATGGCCATTTACTAAACACTTTTGCTAAAAACTCTATCAGCAAGTTCATTCACCCGAGCATAGTCGATGTGGTCTTCTGCCTTTAGACTTAAGGCTTTCGTCTCAATTACTATTGTACATCATAATTATACGATTAGTGTTACTGGAAATGCTGTCAATTTATCGTCTTGGATTTTTATAATATATGTATATGTTAAGTATAGTACTTAATGCGATGCTTCGCTCAATATATCATTTGTATCTTTGTGTGCTTGTAACTTGAGTTCCTCGACTTTGTGTTACCTCAGAACTTGTATGTCTTATCTATTGCCGTGTCGTAATCTATATATCATTTTGGTTCATGCGATGAAGTATTTAGGTTTAGATCCTTGAAGGCGAAGGCATTTTTTTGTTGCATGAAATGCGAAAAAAAGATGCAAGGATGATGTGTGTTACTCTTACATAAGAGTACCTAAAGATCAGACACATTTGGCGACAGAATTCAGTCATCCGATTTCTCCAAGGATAGAAGCTAATAATTCAGTCATCGTTTGAACCAGAAGAGCACTCATCGTATACATTTCGATGTTGCACTATCGATGTCTTTTGTACAAGGAGTCTATATCCAAGCTAAACTTAAGGTCAATCTTTATCACTTTCATTGCTTATGAAGTTTTTGGCGTAAATGCGTATAGTTTTGTATTTCTTAAAACAATTTTTTGGAGGGTTTCTCAGTTATATCGTAATTGATAAGTTTATCCTGATTATCTTTATAGTTTAAACGTTAATATTTTATGGACACGATAAAACTAAAGCAAAAATTTTCAAGTCTGTTAAATACAGTTTTAGAGAATTATTTTATGTTAAAAAAGAAATTGTTTTGTATGAATTTACGCCAAAAACGATCACTACGAACATAATACGTGGCCTAGATACATACTGCCTAACATATCGGATAACGAATCACTACGCTAAATTTAGTTATTTTATTATAAATGTATATAATCTCTCGCTAGGTGGTTGTAGTTGTGTGGACGAATGTAAATTAGACAATATTAATGTAATTATAGGTTAGGGAGATTAATGTGTATTTATTGAGATTGTCACTTATCTTAGGGTCGGCTTGGTATTGTGAATTGTCTTGAATAGGACTGGCAGCTAAGTACTAATTTTCAAAATTTATTGTGTTTCGAACATAAAAGGCAAAACACATATGACGCCTTTGCAATAATAAAAGATAATATTGTGTATAGAGAGTGCAGTGGTGATGCAGCGGTTTTAGGCATAACTTATAGATCGCGAGTTTGAACCCAGACAGCACATTACTTTTTGTAATTTTCATCATCACCACTGCTTTCAAAATGATGACGGAAAACATCGTGACGAAACCGTCGTATCCTAGGATTGAAAAATTCGAAAAAAAAAACCGTTGAATTAGGGCCCATTTCCTCTCATAGTGACGGATTTGTGTCCCATCAGTGGGAACGTTATACGCTGGTTGTATATAATATGTAAGCAAGATGATTTTTTAGTTCAGGGGTTACCAAACTTATTTTAACTGTGACGCCCTTGGGAAGTTGCTTTATTTTTGCGACGCTCTGGCACTATAAAAAGTAGGTAAATGTATGGCAAGAAGGCCATAGCGTCGCAAAAATAAAAGTTCTAGCCTAATAAAAATTTGTCAGAAAAACAGAAAGAAGCATTGTTGCAGCCACCAACACTTTATGACAAACAACACATTGAGGAAGTTCTAAATTTCCTTTAGTAATGTAGGTAAATCAGAAACTAAATACTATATTTCTATCGTTTTTCTAAAGTTTCGTTCGCCATAGTGAATATTAAAATGAGTTTTAAAAGCGTGCGTTATTTATCGACACAGACAGCCAACCTATTTAAATCGCCTCACGACGCCCCTAGGATAATACTGCGGAGTCCCAGAGCGTCGCAACGCATAGTTTGGGAAGCCTTGGTTTAGTTAATGAAAGTAATTTTGTAAAGCATAGCATTATGATAAAAAATCTGAACTATACTTACAGCATTAACAAATTTTTTGTGCAGTCGTCCAAGTTTAACACTAGGTTTTTCTAGACGTCGTTTTCAAGTTTCCTTTAACGCAAGTACTAGATCCAGTTCTATTAAAGACTTATCTGTCGCCATTTGTGAACTGTAGTTGTAATTAACTTTAGTGGGAAAGCTATCAATAGCAGTAGTGAAACTCGCTGTATCACTGTCGGCATTATCAACTGGTTCGATTTTAACTATGTTAATCTTCTAGATTCTTCTGAGGCTTACATTTTCAATATTGTCTTTTATCTTTTAATTTATTTTGTTTCTGTAATATTGATAAGAAAGTCCTATTATGATCGTGTGTTTTATTTTCTTTATTTCCATCTTGAATCGACGAATAATATTAAACTCGGCAAAAAATTCTTTAAACAAAAACTCAAAGTTTATAAAAAGTCGTAAACAGGTAGTTGGGGGTTGTCATCTGCTGAAATTCGTAGATATATAAGTTGCTCCATTTGTGCAGCATCTTACTCTGGGTTCGTTTGTTCGTGTATTTTATTATTTATTTTTCTCTTCTCAGTAAATGGCTCTGAATCCTTCCTAACCGTGTCCACATCATTGACTCATGACATACAGGGACAAAGACAATACAATTGTTTTCTTAGTTTGTTTTGTAAAATGGTCATCATGAGATGGTTCATTACGTCCACTTTTCATTTGCTTTAGCGGGTAGACAGGATTAGTGGTTATGCTAAAATAAGTCTTAAGTTTTGCTTGATTGCGTATATTGTTTAAAATTTTACTTCAAATTTATGATCAATAAAGATAATTACGGCTTCTATTCAACGAGAATGGGGAACTGGGAAGTCTTGGTAGGATTTTACATGTACGAGTATGTTCTTCTATCAAAAAACAACATTACCATGTTTCGATATAGCTGTATGTAAAATATACATGTTTCTTTCAGTTGTTTCCATTCATTTTATTTCAAAATCTGCGCAATCGAGCAAAATTAAACCTACATCTAATAGAAAACTCTTGATGTTAACAAAAACTGAAATATCCAAAAAAAGTATTGATAAATTAATAATTATTAATTATATTTATAATAATTGAACGGAATAATCTTAACTTTTCTCTACTCAAGTGTCCGC
The DNA here is from genome assembly GCA_943138885.2 of Tholera decimalis. Classification (NCBI taxonomy): domain Eukaryota; kingdom Metazoa; phylum Arthropoda; class Insecta; order Lepidoptera; family Noctuidae; genus Tholera; species Tholera decimalis. The sequence continues at coordinate 26,689,402 of OW964577.2, read as the reverse complement.
AGCAAAAAGCTTAATAACTTAAATAATAAGTTATGTTTAGCGATCGTTTAAGGATTGTCCAAAAACAAGGCATCTGTGAACGTTTTGTTGATTTTGTCCAATTTTCGAATTGTATAATGTGCTGTTTGTTTTGTATAGTGGCGTTATGATGGGAAAGACTAAATAAAATTATTTAAAAAATAATTTAAAACTCTTGAGAGAGATTTACCTGAAGAAGCAATCGCTGTAATCTACAAAATTTAAAGATTAACAATATTAATTAATAAAAGTGATCTGTGGTGTTCATCATATATGCAAGTCAAATAAGGCATTAAAAGAAACCCAGAAAATAATAAATATAATAATGTCTGACTGAAGAATAATTGGTGAAACGATAATAATTTTTAAAATTATTGAAATGATTATTATGAATATTACTATTTGAATTTAATATTGATAGAACTTGGGACTGAAGAATTATTATGAAATCGTGGCGTCACTGTCCAAACGAACACATTTTTGATAAAAACCTTTACAAATTTGTAGTCCAACGTTTTTTGTTACGATAGTTTTACCCTTTTAGAGATACGTATAACGCGAAATAAAAGAATATTATTTGTTGAATATAGAAAATATTTCATAGCAATATTTTTATTGTTAACTACTTTTAAGGTATCTTCTTAAAAGCTATGCGAAATAGTAAACAGCTTTTTATATATCGACCAGTGTTTAGTATGTATGGCACATAATAATTATTATTAAATAGTGAATTTAGAGATCTATTAAAGTCACTTATCAAGCTGTCTTTATACTGTATGTAGCAAAAATATATATAATTATATCTATCCTACTCTATACATGTTAGTACGTGACTCTGTATATTTCCTAATAACTATTAAGCGTGGACAAATTTTAATGTCGTTATTAATTTCTATGTTTAATAATAATAATAGTATATCTTCAATAATAATTATTATATAATAGGTTACGCGCGCTATCGTGATCATTATTCAATCATTACGCACATAAGTATAAATAATAATATACGAATTACTTATAAGTAATAATAATAATTTCAGCATTGTATCATCGAATGTAATTGTTGATTGTTATATTATAATTATTATAATACAATTATTGTCTAGTTATTATGTATGTGATATTGTTATTGGAATAATAGATATTTTAAATGCTAATAAAGTAATTTATCTATTACCCTTCTTGTTGACTTGTGTGTGTAATAGTGTTATTAATTAAGACACTAGAAGTAAGTGAGAATTTTAATGATAATTCCAGAAACTGGTTAAAGTATTCGTGGTAATATAAAATAATAATATCAACCCTAATAACTGCTTGATGTGTTCTTGTAGGGATAAACGATACATTTTTGGACATACAGCCTTTTGTCATTGGAAGATTTTATTACCAATTTCACTTTAGTGCTGTTGTTTTAAAACATGTCTATTTTTTATTAAGAACCAACTATTATGATCAACACTATCACTCATAAATTATATTATAAAAGTTTAAACACTCAAAATATAAAAAAATAACATAACTCTTCCAAATCTATTTAACATACACATAATCATTAAATTCTGCATTTTTACTTCCAAAATTCATGTTTTAAAACAACATTTTTACATACATATAGTTACCAATAGGTATATACGAAACAATATCTGACAGTAATAATATTTAGGTACTATAAAATAGAAATACTATTATTATTATTGCTAGATATTGGTCATTTTCAAATAATGCTTGTATGTAAACTTAGTATGATCTCACATGAAAAAAAAAATTATAGACGATCTATTTTTCAAAAATATCTTTCCTGGAAATTGTAATAGAGATTTTCTTTTTAAAAGTAATCTAAAAGCTCTCATATCACTTGCAATCTGCGAATCACTGTGAGAGGGTTGGTCATGGGCTCACATTTATATTTATTGGTAAATAAATAAATGATAAATAACTAGTTTCATTCTTAATACCTACACTCAGTTATTAATTGAATGCAAATGTTTAGCTTCATTTTTTTCTGTAAATGTCTAGGTATGTACCTACTTACTTACGCACATAAGTACATACCATGTAACTAACTTAACGCAAAACATGCTAAAGGGGTCACTATACCCTCGTAACTATACCCATCATTTAGAGCAAATAATTATGGGACTATCACAATAAACGGATCACGCGAAAAATACTAAAAACTTTCTTTTGGCAATATGGCATGTGCTTATGGCTTTCTTTTGGCATATTTTTGTGTTACTTTTGTTATAATATGTGGATGCTATCACATCGGCGTATTTCACAGACATGTTTCTTAATTTAACAAAATCTCAAAAAAAAAATTTTTTTCATCCATAAGTAGAACTAACGAAGTGTGAAAATATACATGAGTGCTCATGATCCCTTCTATAGAGCTAAGTACAATAATTAATATAATATTGAAGCAATAACGAATAAATTAATTTAAGTCACGTGTAATAAATTTAATTAATGTACAGTTTGTTGTTTTCTTTCATAACCCTGACACTTTTACCCTGTTACAAATATGAGAACTCCTGTGGCGAAAACTGAGGAGACGGCCAACCCCGCTACCGACCTGTAGAAATACAAATACAATAAGGAATTTATTTATGATAATAACTATAAATACATTTTAATTATTTAATTATCAATATTATCGTACTGTGTATTGAATTATTTCACCTATTTTCTTAAATTTGTTTCAATTATATTATATTTTATTCAAAGTTCAATTTTATTTTACTAAGGCTTATTTTTAATTAAGTCTAAACATTTTCGTCGTTGACAGAAAAATACAATATTAACTTAGATAGCTTACGAATGATGGTTACAACACAATCTAAGACTAACTGTTTATTAAACACATTACACCAAATCAAATCAAATCAATTTTATTTGTGTAACATAGGTAGTGAATACAGTTCTTAAATTAAAGATAGGTCGCTATGTTATGCCAAGAGGCGTACAAATATATGGTTGCATGTAAAATAAACAAAAAAAATATATTAATCATGCGAGAGGTAATTACAAATTATTTGATAGGTATAATATGTCAATATTCATAAGTCTACATTAGTTCAAATAGTAGTAGTAGTAGTAGTAGTTAAAATTCATCAATCGTATAATAACATTTTTCAATTAACAACAGCTTTAATTTTGTTTTGAACTGTGTAGCATTCAATTTTTTTATATTTTCTGGTAATTTATTGTAAATGCGCGGTGCCATGCCTAAGACGCTCTTTCTCACTAAGGCTGTCTTACAACGCTGATTACTCAAAGAGTTTGCGTATTGGCTACGAATCGCTACATCTCGTAAAGTTGACACTTTTTCGAAGAACCTCATGTTTGTTTTGACGAAAACACTAATTTCAAAAATATATAATGAGGGTAAGGTTAGTATTTTCAGCGATTTAAAAATTGGTACACAGCTATCATCAAATTTTAGACCACTAATCGATCTGATGCATCTTTTTTGTGCCTTAAAAACGATATCTTTATCAGTAGAATTGCCCCAAAAAATAATACCATATCGCAAAATTGCGGCTACTAGGCCGTGATATGCAACTAGTAGCGCATCCATATTAACTTTTCTTGCAATTTGGAAAAGTGCGTATGCTGATTTATTTATTTTCTTACTTAGGTCCTCTATGTGGGCCTTCCAGTTAAGCTGATTATCAAGGAGTAAACCTAAGAATTTTGCTACTTTAACTTCTTCAATGTCCCAGTTACTATGTCTAATATTTACTTTTGGTACTTCAGTTCTTTGGTGAAAGTGCATTATTTTGGTTTTCTTTAAATTAATAACTAAATTATTTTTATCAAGCCAGTTAATTATGTCGGATAGTGTATTATTTATGTCATCTTGATAAATATTGCGATCAATACATTTCACTATTGCAGTACTGTCGTCTGCAAACATCACCATTTGATGTTGAGTCACCTTTGGCAGATCATTTATATAGATCAAGAAAAGAGGTGTCCCTAGGACGCTACCCTGTGGGACACCAAACTTTATTAATCTAGGATGAGATAAAAAACTCTTTTCAAATTTTGTCTTTTCACATATTCTTGTAATCTCTGTACATTGCATTCTGTTGGAGAGATAGGATTCGAGTAGTTTTAAAATGTTACCTCTGATACCGTAGTTACGCAGCTTGTCCAACAAGATGTCGTGCTTTACGTAATCGAAGGCTTTGGTCATGTCTGTGTAGATAGCACAAACAGGAGCTAAATTAGGACCAAAATTTATCCTTCATTAACTTGTTACAAAACCTGAAGATCTTAGCCTTTTTGAAGTAAGTAGTTATGTGGATATCCTTTTTTGAAATTTCATAATTCAATAGCGTTTGATATGAACAAACATGCTGCTTGTAGAATTAACATCGTCCGCGTATAATTTCAAAATCAATCTAGAGAGGAAAGTCAAACTTTGAGGTCATGTGCCTAGTTTATTAGAATTACTAATATATTTTTTAATATTACTGTGAATATTTGTGTCAAACGACAGTGTTTGACCGCTTTCAAAATAATAAATTAAGTATGGTGCTAGCAGTCATTTCTAAAATCTTATTAAATTCTATACATTTTAACAGCATTGTCAAACACCACCCTCTAATCTATAAACAGTTTTTATTCTGCCCATTAAACCAACGTATCCGACCTCACATAAACCACGTGGTCCTTTCAGCTTCCAAAATCCAACGCAGACAGGTCGCTGACCTCGTGACGTCGGCTTCTAGGCCCAGACGGCTAAATTAACTGAGCCTAATCCTAAAAGCGTCATCTCATTTCCATTTGAGTCAGACGGCATAACTCACTATCATGACATTGAACAGACAAATCGATTTTTTCGGCGGTTGTCTGTATTCTTAGAAACAAAATTATACGGTCACGCTTGTGCGTAAGTGAAGCAAAATGACTATTTTATTTATTTCATAAAGTGGGAAATAAGCTGATGGTCCTACCTGATAATCCGTACTCCGTCGTCACTACTAAAAGAAATTGTATTTATTTTACAAGTTCGCTATAGATAATACTTTGACACGTAATTTTCTTTGATTTTTAAATTTTAACAAGACCGGTGTTTGAACTGACTACCCTGATAAGAAACAAACCAACTCAGAGGTCAAGCCCCTTTTAAAGTCAATACAACTTGTCCTGGTCAAATCACATTAGAACCATAGGTTTATTTCTGTAGTACTCTGACTGGTCATCAGCTATACCAGGAGTTTCCGACCCTCCCAAAGAGGAATCATTTTGATCCGTATTAAAATATAGATGTAAATGTTGACGAAACGGCAGTGTACGCACTACGCATTCTGGAGTTGAGCGAATGTTCTAGCGATATGCCTACCACAGCCCCGGAAAATAAACACATTGAATGATTTTTTTGACTCTGACTTTACAACGTAGTACCGAAAGACATTTGCATTTTTATTATTATAATTTTTTGTGACATAGTACATTCGTAATGAAATTATTTGACTCTACTGTATACTGACATTGCCATTTTAATTTGACATTTATTTAAATTTCCTAATTTGATTTGACATTTATTTAAAATACCTATTTTAATTTGACTGTTGAATTATTCCATTTAGAGCTTTGCAACATTAATTATTGTGATTATTTTTATTTGATTTTCTTATTTGTATAAAGCCACTCTAATATTGCTGTGCCCCACAGGGTCCATGTGAGCTATTACCTATATATTAAGATCTTGTTAACACATGTTATTGGAATAAAGATTGAACTGAACTGAACTGAACTAAAGGTGACTGAAGAAACAGGATAGGTTTTTTGTCAGTCTGACACTCCCTTCGCTCCTTCCAGCGGGACTCACACTCACACAATAAATGACTCCCTCAATAAAATATAAATCTAAAAATAAACTAAAATATGGCATCCAGAAATTCGTGCGCATCGCTGTCCACTGGTAATGTGCCCAAAAGACTGGCGGCAATGCTTAACCTCTGTCCAAGGTAAAAGCCAGCCCTTAGGTCACGCGAAGTGTCAACTAGGCGTCTGGATAGATCTTTAAATAATTTGTGAGTACTCGAACCCCACAACCCCAAGGTTTCAACCCTTTGGGCTCGAAAATATAACTACCAACAAGATTATTATATTTCCGCCGCTTGAGGTTCTCAGCAGCCGCAGTGGCAGCGCCAGCACAGCAAGACGAGCTAGGAAGATGGGATGGTGCAAGAGTATCGACACAAGTGGCGTCCCACACTAAAGGCCTACCCATCTTCCAAGGAATGAAGGACATACCGTCCGGTCTTTTGCCATCGTCGCGAGCCAGGCCATTGGGTTCGAATACAGCTGGAACGCCTACAGTGACAATAGCTCGTCGGATAATGTCGTTAATATTCGCGTGCCGTGCTATGCGACCCGCGCTGCGGCCGCATGAAAGGCTGTGGTGACCGAGGCTGTTGACAACTTCGCCATAGTGGCAGCGATGAGCAGAACAACAGGGAGCACCTAATAGAACCCTTTCATCATAATTGCTTAACCATTTCGCAACTAAGTTTGGGTCACCTAACAATCTAACCGGATGCAGTTGAGTATTAGTGTTTTACATAGAGCGACGGCTTATCAGACCTCCACAACCCAGTATCTGGGTAACACGATGACTGCCCGTAATAACTGTCAAAGTTGTCCAAATGACTACTGGAAACAACGGTTTAACGTAGTTTCCAAGACACGGAGGAATTCATTTTATTTTAAGGAAACTTACAGCTAATACATTTGAGTGATCATTGACAATAAGTAGAAAAGGCCAATTATAAGCGTCCGCTAGTAAACAGTTATGTGTAATGTATGGCGGATAGTCGCATAGTCATAAAGATCACATCAGACATACATATTGTAAAAACTTTTTACCAAAAAATTAAACCGACTCCCAAAAAACACTGCAAAGTGAAAAATAACTTTAATTTCGGTAGTCGGTGTCTTTAGTTTTGTATTTTCGTTTTTGGCACCGACTTCCGAAATTAAAGTTATTTTTCACTTTGCAGTGTTTTTTGGGAGTCGGTTTAATTTTTGTTAAAAAGTTTTTATTTCACTCTTTTTAGTTGGTCTATTTTTAATTTACCTAGTTACAAGAGCCTAAATGTCAACTACTTATAACCTTTTACAAAATATTGCTTTTGACAATGCTGGGCCGTTAATTGTTGAGGAGTTCTCCTGGTACTTCTTCATCTACATCACCATATGCATTGTGACGAGCATAAAGTGCTTAACATCCATATTCAAGTAATCGAATCGCAATCCACTCAATACTTATTATTGAGTAGTTTCGGCGGCCATCTGTGGTCTTCATCATCAGTTCCACTTCCTCAAATGGTACTTTTTGAGAGCAACTGCACAAGTTACTATATAAGTACCCAAAACGTCATAGGTGTGCCTATAATATTTGAAGAGTTCCCTCGATTTCTCCAGGATCCCATCATCAGATCCTGACGTTTATGAAAATGGGACCAATTTCAAAGTATACCCTTTCAATCAAAAAAATAATTTTCCAAATCGGTTCAGCCGTCTTCGAGTAATAGATGAAAATACATAAAACAAAAAAAAAATACGCGTCGAATAGATAACCTCCTCTTGTTGTCGTCGGTTGAAAAAGTATGGTACGCAATAAAGAATAGAGAATTAAAACATGCAAAAATCAGTATAACACATATACCTACATCATTTGATAGAAATGAAAGAAAAAAAAATATTTAAGTCATCATTTGTCAAAAAAGGCTATATAGGCGTTTTTTAATTGCTGAACACTGGTTCTGAATAAATCCAATTTTGAAATGTTAAGATAACCCATCCACAGACCGTCCTTAACAAGTGTTGCTTAACCTTGAAGTTGGCTCTTGCAGCTGTTATTATTCTGACTCGAGGTCCTCCACATAGTTGTAAAACGCAAAGCAGATGCTTGATCACGGTTGTTTTCCAAGAAAGTATTGGCAGGGCAAACGTTACGAAATAAAGGATGAGTCCATGACTATTAATTTGGCAGAACTGAGCTAGTACTGAGAATTATCTATGACTGACTCACGCGACCTGATTTTGGACTCATTTCGAGACCTCGACGTTTTTCTTGCAACCCCAGTTCTTGTTTATATAATTTTATTTATGCGTTAAATAGTTGTTTTAACATTTATAATTATCTATATAAAAATCTGCTAATACTAGTCTTGCAAATAATATTTTGTTATTTATTAATAAACAATTAGCTACTCTTTATTATAATCTGTGAATAACGTAGTGAGTAGTATCTATATTTGTTACTATGATTCAATCCTGTACTGTTTATAATCTGTATTATACTAAGTACTGTTTGTTATGCCCATGAAATAAAATAAAAATAAAATCAATCAATACACATAAAACGCTTCCATTACCGACTGACAGACAGACAACGCACAGCCGAAACTACTGGGCACAAGAAGCTGAAATTTGGCATGTATGTTCCTTGAGGTGGGTAGGGGAGCACTAAGAAAGGATTTTTATAATTTCCTACGGGTTCGGGATTTACACGCGAAAACCTTCCCACGCAAACGAAGTTGCCGGCAATATAATGAATAGCTAGTTAATTATAAATTCAAATTGAAGTGGGAAAGGAATGGTAAGTGTTACAAAACATAATTATCCTACAAAGTTTCCAAATCCGGGACATAGGCCTTCTCTATTTGACAGGGAAATAGACCGTTATCCCCCACGCGAACACTCTGCTCTCGAAACGGTGAAGACATCGTGATGAATGTGGCAGGTCTTTGACTTACTTGACTTAATGTCTCAAGTCCCCTAGGTGAGGCAGGGGGCGTCTACAGTGCTCCGCCATCGCGTTCAGTCTTGGACTAAACGCTTCACCTCGGGTCACCTCAACCATACGTTCCTTAACTCCGCCGGTACCGAACGAGCATGTCTTTGGACCCAACAAATCCAATGACCCACGTACCTGCACCTTTAGACCCTTTTCCTCTCATAGATAGGACGACTGTGCCCCGTGAGTAGGAACATAAGAAGAAACTAAACAGGGTGTCCCGAAACTCAAAGTCAAACGGGTACGAGGCGATAGGCTAGGTTGTACCAGTTCTAGCAAAAATAATAAAAAAATCCATGTGACTTGGTTAAGTGATAATAGATATAATTTTGAAAATGTTGAAAATCACATATTTAAGTAGGTACTATGATCAAATCACAAATCGGTAAAATTGCTTGCCGATGTTGCGGGAATGTTCTAACGAGATACTGCGGCCCCGGACCTTAAGGGCAGCTGAAAGAATAGGGTCAGTTTTTAGTCAGTAAAAGTCTGACACACCGCTTTATTTATTTCACTTTACCCGGAGCGAGAGAAGTAATTCGATGATTTTCACACCCAGAAAAAAAAGTCACATTGATTTTTTAAAAAGTTATGTCCAAGTCTGTAAAATTTACAGCAATCAATAATAGTCTCTGAAAGTAGAAATTGTTTTTGTAAGATTGTTTTTATTTCGATTAATAGAATAGAATACATTTATTTCAGACTACAATAAAGCATCAAAAAATTGATCCTCAACGCTGTCGGCTGGCAACGTACCCAAGATACTGGCGGCATTGCCTCGTTGTATGGCAATGCTTAGCCGTTGACCAAAGAAATAGCCAGCCCTTGGGTCGCGGGAAGCGTCAACGAGCCTTTTCGATATTTCTTAGGATGGACTTCTTGGTCTAAAGGTGCAGGTACGTGGGTCATGGATTTTTATTTTTATTTTTACTAGAACTGGTACAACCCAGTCTATCACCCCGTATGCTTGACGTTAAGTTTTGGGAAACCCTCTATATTGAAATATATATACCATACAACATGTACTTATCGTAATTAACGCACATCCTCAAACACCCCAATTAGAAAATTATGTTATAATCTTATACAAACTCTGAATGTTTGGTTTTGCTTGTATAAGCAGAAGAACTCTTTTAAAGACTTCAATATCCTAGAAATAGCTTCATTTTTGTTAGTTTGTATTGAATGATGGAATATGGCATTTAAAAAAAATTATGACTGATTTACAGTACATTTCAATTTGTTTTTACAGTGATAAGTGCATCAAAAACACATAGCAAAATCTACAAAAATTTTGGCAAAATAATTGCAATAGTAGACTGCCTGTTTCTTTATAAGCAGTAATTATAGTCTTACAACAGAAATCTTTAATTAATGCAATCACTATGTTAAACGTTGAGTATGAACCCAACCTAGAGTAATATTATATTATAACTGCACAAGTTGAGATATAGGAATGTTTATTACTCAATCACGTCAAAATGGCCGAATGAAATTTCGCACAGAGATAGAGATCATCTGAAAGAGCACATAACTAAACCTTTTTATCAATGAAAAAGCTACGATTAGGGGAATAAAAAGTTACGGAAAACAGCTAGTTAAAAAATCTAGATACGAATCAAAAAATGTAATCGTTAATGTTTATTGAGCCGAGTGAGAATCAAACTCGTGACCCAAAGCCTCGCAGTTAGTCATCTAGCCACAAAAGTTGGTCAAAGGTCGATGGCCCAGCCCAGCACATCACAGTAACGAGACTTGTGCCTAGACTTCAGACAAGCAGAGCTCTATAATGTTTATGTAGCTGTTATCATGTTTTCATCCAGAACAACAGATCAATCTGAATTAGGTGTAATACCTACCTGTAGTTGTTTGAGCTTCTTAAAGTTCTAAGTTGAGTTTTGCGATGACAACTTGTTTTTCTTGCTGCAACATGCTTGTTTTTCTTAAACAGGTCCAATCGACACACATCAGATCTATCCAGACGCCTAGTTGATACTTCGCGTGACCCAAGGGCTGGCTTTTACCTTGGACAGAGGTTAAAACATTACCAAAAAACGTGGCAATGCCGTCTTTTGGGCACATTACTAGTGGACAGTGATGCGCACGAAATTCTGGACGCCATATTTTAGTTTATTTTTAAATGTTGTTGGCGACTGGCTGGAAATGCTAGAACCATTTTTATATATTTTTTATTTAATTGATTTTTGTTTTTTGTACAGTTTTGACTGGTGACTTTTGCTTTTTGTGTGTCCGACGTATTTTAAGCTAGTTTGTCTAATTTAAATAAATATTAGTTACAAGAACCACCATCACATCGTTTAATTCATCTTTTTAAATACAGTCCACACGCTCACCAACATTTTTTGGTCCATTCGTCGCCTAAATTTACCATCCCATTAAGTGTTAATTTTTTTTCCATTATTTCAATTTCACACGATGGTGGTTACACGTAGTCAAACTAAGTTAGTGGTGAACCCGACGTCATCAAATCCCGCTGAATCACATCGCGAAGAAAATATTCCGATCTCTCTCCGCGACTGTGCCCAGCCAACGCCGTGTGGGAGCGCAACTAATCCACCGGCCACCATGACAAGGAACTCACCACCAGAGGGAAGTATTAGAAACGTTGCACACCAGCAAGAAACAACAGTACTCCCTACGAGCTCCAGTGTCAGAACCAAGCCAGTCGACAAAGGACACACTAGACACAGCGCTACACATTCGCGCACTTCTTCTGTACTTGCACAAAAACTGGCCATTGAGGCCGAACTTCAGCAACGGCGCGTAGAGCGTGAACGTGAGTTATTAGAACGAGAGCGTGAACGTGAACATCGTGAACGCGAACGTGAACAAAAACTATCACGTCTGCAACAAGAAGCAGACGAGTTAGAGTTACGTGCGAAACTCGCCTTCCTGGAGGAACATTCTGATAAGTCGTATAGTAGCTCTTCTCGTAGTTCTCATAAAGAACGTGTCAAAGCATGGGTGGGTGATCAAAAGACACCTAATTCTCAACTTGACAATTCCTTACAAGCGGCGACATACAACGGTCATGCACCGAAAGTTAGCAACCCGGCTTTTACATCAGCTGACATTCCACCTGACCCCATTTCACAACTAGCGAAGGCCATTTCTTCACTACCCGACCGTCAGAAAAGACTTCAGCTAGTTCCTTTTTCAGGAAACATTAATGAATGGTTAGCTTTTAAATGTTCTTATGAGCGAACTAAAACCTTTTTCACCCCTTCAGAGAATTTAGCACGTCTTATCACCAATGTACGCGGTGCGGCGCAGGTTGCTATCTCATCTATCTTGTGGGAAGCACAAGACCCGGAAGAGATAATGTCTGCGTTGGAACAGAACTACGCGCGGCCTGAGCTGTTGGTCGCACAGGAGATTGCTGGACTTCGGAGTTTAAAGATAAGTAGCCCAGAACTTTTAAATACCCTGGCTAACAAGCTCCGAAACTGTGTCGCTACCATTAAGTGGCTAAAGCAAACCGAGTACCTGTCCTCTATCGAGCTTCTTCGCACAGTACTTTCAAAGCTTCGCGAGAACACTAGAGATCGTTTTACCGACTATGCTGCCACACACAAACCTTTCGAGCCTACACTCACTAAATTAGAGCTGCTTTCTAGGTTTTTAGTCATTGAAGCGGAGCGACAACTAAACTTCAATTTTTTGATTGACGTAACAGCAAGCTCTTCGCAGAGTAAGGCCCCAAGCTCTTCACATAGTAAGACCCAAAACTTTTTGAATGTCCATGCCACCGATTTTACAGACAAAAATACTGAATGTACGTACTGTAAACAAGGTACACATGCAGTAAATAAGTGTAAGGCGTTTTCATCTCTTACTGTTGACGACAGATGGCACTGGGTGCGAGAAACCAAAACGTGTTACAGGTGCTTAAAATCTAACCCGAATACATGGAACAACTGCCGAGCGAAGCGTTGCGGCGTTAGTAATTGTACTAGGCGTCATCACGCCCTTCTCCACGGCGATTCACAGTATAAAAATAAAGCCTCTACTAACATTTCCAATTTACCACAGGGCGCTACTAATAATGTCGTTGAGCTTCATCAAGCTGGTGACGTCGTGGCCACTACATACGGTGTACCTGCAACGGGCGTCCGAGGGCTACTTAAGATCCTGCCAGTCACCTTAGAGGGACCGCGTGGTACTATCAATACCTTCGCGCTGCTTGATGAGGGCAGTACTGCTACACTTATCGACGGTGATACAGCGACACGTATCGGGGCAGAGATCACCGACCGACAACAATTACGTGTCACAGGTGTAGGTGGTATGTTCCTCGATACGGAGGTATGCTACGTAAACTTTCACATACGGGGGCGGGACTTACCTGAACAACACTTTATTCAGGGCGCACGCAGCATCACTCCTCTTCGCCTTAGTCCGCAAACCATAGATTTTGACGAAATTTCAAAATACGACCATCTATTAGATCTGTCTAATATGCTAGTATACCAAAACGCTGTGGCGACCGTGCTTATTGGAGCCGCTGATTGGCACCTGTCTTTAAGCCGTGAGATGCGCGTAGGTAGAAAAAACGAGCCTGTAGCTTCAAGAACGCTCTTAGGCTGGGTTCTGCATGGCGCTATTTCCACAGTTTCCAAGACTGTCGATTTTATTCATGCTATTTCTGAAACCGATTACGCATCGCGAACTATTGATTCTCTTGAGGCGCTGGTAAAAAGACAGTACGAAATAGATTCTTTAGGCATTCATAAGCATGTGACCAGGCAAAACAGTGATGATGCACGAGCGGTAAGCTTAGTTGAGTCTTCAGCTCGGAGATTAAGTACAGGGCGTTTTGAGGTAGGATTGCCTTGGAAAAAAGAGGCAACAGATAATGTACCCGACAGTTACCCTCAAGCCTTATCTCGCCTTAAGTCTCTAGAGAAACAGTTGGCTAAAGATGAAAATTTGGCGTCAGCATATAAGAATTTTATAGACGGTGTCATTCAAAAAGGATACGCGGAAGAGTGCGCATTATCATCGTATCATCAAAATTATTTAAAATCTCCAATCGGCGAATCTATAAGGTGGTACTTACCACATTTTGGTGTATACCATCCGCAGAAGCGCAAGTTGAGAGTTGTACATGACGCTGCAGCTGCTACCAGGGGTGTCAGTTTAAACAATATGCTGCTACAGGGCCCTGATTTACTGCAATCCTTGTTGAATATTTTATTTCGTTTTAGGGAGGGGCCTATAGCATTTAATGCGGACATTAGAGAAATGTTTCCTCAAATAAAAATAAAAGAAACTGATCGTGATGCACTTAGGTTTTTATGGCGTGATGGTAACACTAAAGATGTTGTCAAAGAGTATAGGATGTCATCTTTAATTTTTGGTGCGGTCTCTAGTCCTTTTATAGCCGTGTTTATTAAAAATAAAAATGCCAAAGAATTTGAGAGCAAATATCCTGAGGCCACCCACTCCATTATCCATGACCATTATATGGACGACTATATTGGAAGCGAGTTTCACCTCGGCGATGCCACTCGTTTGGTTTCCGATATAGTCACAGTTCACAAATCGGGTGGTTTCGAGATGCGTTCCTGGATATCAAATGTACCAGAGGCACTTGCGTTGGTACCTAAAGAGCTACATAACAATTCAGGATCCGAAATTTATTTACCTCCAGATCGTGACGTAGGTACATTAGGTGTAAAGTGGAATCCTTTTAATGACACCCTAGGTTTTCGCACAGGCCACAAATTGATAGGCTCACAGTCACCGCTGACTAAACGAGGTTTACTCTCCAGTGTAATGAGTGTTTATGATCCTTTAGGCTTGCTTATGCCAATAGTGATTCAGGGCAGGATTTTAATTCAAAAACTTTGGAGGGAGGGTACTGACTGGGATTCACCAGTTCCCGCAAAGTACAAAGCCGAATGTAAATCCTGGTTTGCACAACTCGCATCAGCAGCTAGTCTCCGTATTCCGAGGTTGGGCAATCCAGACCAGTGCGACACTCAACTTCATATCATAGCAGACGGGGGGGAACAAGCCTATGCTTGTGTTGCGTATTGGCGCTACACTTTTATTAATGGCTCAGTCAGGCTTGCTTTAATAGGCAGCAAAGCGCGTGTTGCTCCCCTGAAGCCACTTTCAATTCCGCGTCTCGAATTACAAGGTGCTATTATCGCAACGCGTTTTGCGCAAAGTATTTTGCGTGCTCATCGGACACAACCTTCCGCCGTATTTTACTGGACTGACTCTACTACGGTTTTGAAATGGATCCGAAGCGACGCACGTACATTCAAAGCGTTCGTTGCTCACAGGTTAGGCGAAATTTTGGAACTTACAAATCCATCAAACTGGAGATGGCTTCCAAGCGAACTCAATATCGCTGACGATGCTACGAAGCCAAAACGTGTAGAACTCACTTCATCACACAGATGGTTTGCTGGCCCTTTATTTTTACTTCACCCTTCTACAGAATGGCCACGCGAACCAGACTGCACCCATGAAGCTCCAGGAAATTCTGAGTTAAAATCAGAGTTCGTGGGCCTTCTAACGCACACTCCATTACTTGCACCACCGGTTCCTGATCCTTCTCATTTTAGCAGTTGGCTACGTTTATTAAGGGCATCGGCTTGCGTTTTCCAAGCCATAAGAATTTTTTTGTCTTCGTCTCGTTCACCGCGCTTAATTGCTAAATTTTCAGATGATACCGCGTCACCTTCGCAACTTTCAACCGTGGACACATTCCGAGCAGAGAAGATGCTTTTCCTGAGAGTTCAGACGGACAGCTTTGCGGAAGAACTGAAGACGCTGAGAGCCTCACAGCCAGTACCTAAGAGTAGTAGGATAGCCGCGCTTGCTCCGATCCTTTACGAGGATGGTTTATTAAGATTAAATTCACGCATAAGAACCGTTCCTGGAGTTAGTGAGAGTATGAAGTCGCCCATCATCTTGGATGGCCATCATCGGATTGTACACCTTATAATCCTACACAAACACTGCGAAGCTGGCCATGGTAACCATGAGATGGTGCTGAACGAAGTTCGTCAACAATTTTGGATTTTGTCAGCAAGAGCAACGATTCGCAGCGTCGTCAAGGGGTGTGTGTTATGCAGGAGACAGAAGGGCCGCCTTGTGACACCACCTACAGGGGATTTACCACTTGAGCGCCTCGATCACCATAAGAGGCCCTTTACGCATGTAGGCCTAGATTACTTCGGCCCGGTAGAAGTGGCAGTGGGTCGCCGACGAGAAAAACGTTACGTAACCCTATTCACCTGTCTAGTCACAAGGGCCATACATCTGGAGATAGCTGCATCGTTGGCCTCAGATTCGGCGATCATGAGCCTCAGACGTTTGATAGCTCGGCGTGGGACTCCATCAACAATATTTTCCGATAACGGAACCAACTTCGTTGGAGCTAGCCGCGAACTAGCATCATTCTACCATCAAGATGTCGAGAACTTTGCGACCAGCCGCAAAATATCGTGGCGGTTCATACCACCCGCCTCTCCATTTATGGGAGGTGCGTGGGAGAGATTGGTGCGTTCAGTAAAAACAGCCCTACGCGCTACATTAAAAAACAGAGCCCCACGCGAAGAAGTTTTTAACACTTTGTTGATCGAAGCTGAATCCATAATTAATTCTCGACCGCTCACCTACGTTCCAAGTTCACCAGACGCCCCAGAAGCCATAACTCCATTTCATTTCATCCTTGGCTCTTCATCGGTAGCTCCATGGCCAGTTAAGCTCTCGGATGCAGACCTACTTCGAAAATCTAACTGGAGACACGCTCTCAGGCTGGCTGACCATTTCTGGCAAAGATGGCTTACGGAATACCTGCCTACATTAATTCCACGTGGACGCTATGCTAGTAACGGAAACATTTTGAATGTAAGTGAAGGTGACGTGGTCGTGGTCGCGGACAATTCTCTGCCTAGGGGTCTTTGGCTCCTAGGCAGGGTGACTAAAACTTTTACGGGACCTGACGGGCTGGTCCGTGTCGCAGACGTGGCCACTAAAGGAGGTACCTTGCGCCGACCAGTCCGCAAGCTCGTACCTCTAGTAGCCGAATCCCAGCCAGTTGCCACTACTGTTTAGTGTTCCACTAGGGGCCCGGAATGTTGGCGACTGGCTGGAAATGCTAGAACCTTTTTTATATATTTTTTATTTAATTGATTTTTGTTTTTTGTACAGTTTTGACTGGTGACTTTTGCTTTTTGTGTGTCCGACGTATTTTAAGCTAGTTTGTCTAATTTAAATAAATATTAGTTACAAGAACCACCATCACATCGTTTAATTCATCTTTTTAAATACAGTCCACACGCTCACCAACAAATGTATATATGTAGTTTACGGTTTTTATTTAAGTGTATATTACCTATGACTTCAAATAATAAAACTGAATACTTTTATCCACACATATTATCCTGCATGGTTTTCATGAGTAGGCACGCCTTGTATGGATTTAAAACAGACGTTGACATTTATGAGTACCTAAGTTAGTTTCGGTGTTTTTCCTCAGGGTAGTCAGTTAGGAAACACCGGCTGCGTAAAAACTAGTTTTTACGCAGTGAAATGACAGTTAAAACTGTTATTTATGACCAGTTTATACAATAAATATAATTGTATTTATTAAAGACTTCATCTGTTTCTTTTAATACGTCAAAAGTGTAATCTCGGTAGATTTAACGACCTTTGTGATATCATTAATTAAGATAACGTTTCACAGATTTAAGTTATCCATATGTTCTTTTTGAGAAATGAATAAATATTAAACCTACATCGGTTTAATGATTTCGGATCTATAATTATATATTTAGAAAAGAAATTTAGTAAAAAAAAACCTGCTTCTGAAAACGCGAAGAATCGGCTAGGGATTTACTTAAACGAATGACCATTGTTCGATCCTACAATAAGCCAGCCAACGGTAACTGGTATGGTCGAACAGTCCACGGTACGTGGAGCCTTACCGTTGCTTGCAAACAAACAATAGGCTCTCCGGCCTTACCAATACATAATTAAACTTTACACAATTAGATATTCCAACATGCACACTTACCTGTGGCTGGTTGACGACAGCGTGCGACCTTGGTAGATCACGACCGTGCGATATGTGTTAGTGTGTATGATTGTGAAATGTTGTGAAGTGGTATCACGGCGGTCACAAGGACGCAAGCTTCAATATGTGGTCCAGGCCGGGACTCAGCACAACTTCGCACCAGATTGGAGCAGCTATTTATCACCAATTCACTATTACTTTCAACAAATTCGCGTGCCATTAGGTCTGGCGTCAATACGGCGTTATGGTTCAAAATATCCCAGGGTTTTCGTCAATTCGGGATTACAATTTCAACTTATCGTTAATCGCGACCAAATTATCGGTTACAACGGGCGATTCAACCAGATATTTCCAATTACAATTAAATCAAAAGGTCCCAACGACGGACATTTTTCCAACGTAAAGGTTATCTGTCAAGTCAAAAAGTTATGTCAAGTGTCAACATCAAAGACAATAGAATATTGCCACACCAAAAATATGCGTTCAAATACGTTTTGGACGCAACAACCATAGTGTAATAGTTTTGTAGCCTATGGATGAAGATGATCTCCTCTCACGCGCAGGGCCCTTAATGTATTATATTCACGCCGCGCTTCGAGTCGTGAGCTCTCCGTGGAAATGAGTCCCTTCTATGCCCAATTTCACTCGCAGTTTCAAAATAATTTTTCCAATTTTCTGGCTGTTTTTCTCTATGACAGCAAAAATAAAAAACACATTTGTTGTATGGGAGTCCCTCTTAGATATTTATATTTTAGTATTTGTTGTTATAGCAGCCACAGAAATACATCATCTGTGAAAATTTCAATTGTTTAGCTATCACAGTTCATGAGATACAGCCTGGTGACAGACAGACAGCGGAGCCATAGTAATAAGGTCCCGTTTTTACCCTTTGGGTACAGAACCCTAAAAATACACATTTAGATAAATGGATATTTATTTACTACGGTATTATACACATTTAAATTAAACTCTAAACTTAATAAATTTTAAATATGTAGTTGAGAAGTTCATAGTATCTATCCACTGGTAATGTGCATAAAAGACTGAAGTCATTGCTATATTGCAAGGTATTGCTTAACCTCTGTCCAAGGTAAATGCCGGGCAAGCATTTCCCTTGGACAGAGGTAGGTTGTTTGGATCACGCGAAGTATCAACTAGGCGTCTGGAAATATCTTTAAATTTCATGGCGGATGACAGTAATCTATCACCAACTGTAAAAATATATGTATTTCTACACGAATACGTCTCGTGCACTACTCTGAAGACGTGAGTGTGTGTAGATAGATTTACCTAACTTATACTGATAAGAGAATGTCGCGAAGTTAAGTTGAAAAAAGTTCAATATTTCTGAAACCCTTAGCTGTAAGTAGTGATATTCCATTAGCAATTTGTAAAAATACTACAATATAATTTAAAAAAATAAATACAAAATACATAACTTTCGTAAGCATCAATAAATTTTAATAGCTTAATGGCTAAGGTGACGGACTTGTGATCAAGAGGTCACGGGTTCTATCCCACCCATTATATATATACTATATATACACTATTGTCGTGAAACCACTCCAGACACAAGCATATTTAGCTTAGTTGGAGCGGTTAACAGGATTGCTAATAATGTGAAATCTACCCACATTGCAATTAATCTTTAAAAAAAACTGCGATCTGTCAGACTAAAATTTATAACCTGATACCGCAACCCCGGAACTTAGGGGAAACTGACTAAAAACCCGTGTTGTTCCTTCAGTTATTAACGAACAGGACGGAAGTTTAGTCAGTGTAGAAGTCTAACACTCCCTTCTGTTCCATTAAGAGCTTGAGATATTTAATGATTTTCCCCGCAAAATTTATGGACGGGTATTCATGGACTAACCCTGAAGATCGACTCATGAATATTAATAGTCATCATCCATTTTTAACAAGAGCGCTCCGCAAGTAATCATGAAAAACTTGGTTCTGAAATAAATGACTTTTCAGCCTTTATAAGCATTTATAGCAAATGTAAATAGACATCTTCTGGGCTCGCTCGTCCCAACGTAGACGTCATCTATCGCTTACCATCAGGCGAGATCGAGGTCAAGAGTGGGCTCATCCGTAATTAAAAAAAATCGAAACAACCTGCAATTTCAGTACATGGTCTAGCCGTACACCAAGTTCCATCCAAATCCAAACAGTCGTTAAAAGAAGGAGGGGTATCAAACAGAAAGACAAACCGTGGATACCGTCTTATACATGTTCAAGTTGGTAAAGTAATAAAAAAGTCTGCTATAATTTTTTACATTTACAAGGCCGTTAACTTCAGGCTACGTTGTTTTCATTCAAACTAGAACGATATAGTTTAGTGAGTCACATCGTTACTTAACTGAGAGTTAGTCCCGTTTAATCTCCAGCACATAGTTGGAGCCGGTTACAACCGCTTCGTGTGTCGCTCCGAATTACTACTAGATACCAGATTATTGCTACCCCCATTTGACTATTCATTGGCCGCAATCCAGTTATGCAGAATGTGCGAAGATTGGATGCGGCAATGAGTGTAAAAAATAACTTTTTGACGAGAGACTTGGACGTGGAGAAATTATATTGAAATAATTATTATTTGACTTTGAAAAAAGGGAAATTATTAATAATTTATGTATTTCGGAAAAAATCAATACAAAGTAATGTTAGTAAAACACATTACATTCTATATTAGTAAAATATTTAAAATAATGAACTAAAAACTAATTCATGTATTTTCCCGCAGCATCAGCTCCGCCGCATGCATGCGAGTCCAATGCCGCAGAAAAACACAATCTTGTGTATCCGCAATTACTTTCTACAATTACTATTTTCGGCTGTCTGTATTTTTTTATGTGTGTTCACTGATTTCTGCGCCAACTTTTTTGTTCGAAAGCCCATTATCCCAAAGTCTCCTGAGGTGGTCCCATTGTCACCAAGTCAAAAATTCAAAATCTGGTGACGCAATTTCAGACAAAATTTTCGACAAAATTTCAGGGTTTATCTAGATTTCCCACCAGGGTGGGAAATCTAGATAAACCCTGAAATTTTGTAAGTACATGTAGATAGGGTAGGTGTCTAACGTGATTCATAATAGGATCTGTGACCTTTATATTCTTAAAACCGTGTTTGGGCTTAATAGAATAGACATAATAGAATTTATGAATAACAGTATTATCAAATATCATAGAAAAAAAATTTTCTTTTAACAATAAATGTATCCAAGTACAAAAACACAACCGCACTAAAAAGGGAAAAATAATCATTGCATTTCTAATTTTGTTTATAATAAGGGCTGTGTACCTACTCACCTGATTGAATTCGGTGACAAGCCAAATGAATAGGATTGATCACCTCATTCGTGTCCCGGAATGGCGGGAATGAATAGTAGCCTATCCAAATGATTAAATATATTTATATATTTGAAGTCGTTTTCAAAAACAACTTTTACGGAAAGGCTATATAAAGAACTTTTGAGGTTTGAGTCATACCATATCCATTTAAACAAAACTCTTGGACAACTACATGCGGCCTTGTATAAAGGCTACTTCTCATTGGATTGCGTGATGTTTTTCTAGAATACTCTTTCATAACATTTAAACGTCTCAATGTGTTCAAAACTTGCACGATACGCGGAACCGATAGACCTTTAGATGGATACTTTTGCGATAAGACAGCCCAGTGTAACACCATTTTTAGTTTTTAAATCATTATTTAATTATTTTACGGTATACCATAAAGAGTATAATCTATCAATCTAAACTACCCCTCATTTGGTTAACGAGGGTTTGAAATGTTTGAAAAAAGGGTGTTTCGAGACATCTTTGTCATTTGTACATAGGTATTTGACAGTACTTACACCCGTAAGTAGAATCCAGAAAATCTGACGGCAGTCTTGCCATAACCTGCTGTGTACTAACTTTTGGGCTTTGGTTTTTGGCATTTAGAATGTAAGCCGACCTAAAGACATTAGGGTACTGGGTACAGCTAATAATTTATAATAGGCTTTATTTCCTTAACGGGAGGCTCCAATCACCACATGTTATATTAACCTTATGAACTAATAAAATATTTTGATATTTTTGTTTTTTTTTAATGTAAATAAGGTTTGAAGTTTAAAGACTTACGTCCCGCGAATACCACTTCCCAACCGCGAATAATAAATAAAACGCCGCCTTACACCGCGCATACTATGGAAATCCTCAAAAATATTATTTTTAATTTATCGTGGTCAAGTTGACTTCATTATTTGCCTGCTTTATGATGCAAGGGATTCTTTTAACTGTTTATTTTTACTGGCAGTGTTGCGGTACTGCTTTTTGGTTCTTTATTGAGATAAATTGGTGTCAAAAGTTTGTTGGTAGGGATGTGATTCGTTGTTATGTCTGTTAATGAATGAAGACATTATCTACTTAGTATTTTCCCCACTAAGTTGGGTTCTGGTTCTAGTTTAACTGCATGCAGTTGAGTTCTAGTGTTTTACATGGAATACTCTCCATGCTGACTTCCACTACCAATGGGATGTCACAATTCCCCTCGATAATTAGTGCCATCATCATGATTTCGGCTGAATGATATCCATTGCTTAACATAAGCCAGTGGGCCAATCCAAGTTAGACTGCCAATGTAACTCATTACATTTTACTTATCAAAAAATTAATTTACTATATTAATATAAAAAGTAACACTTTTTAGGGTTCCGTAGCCGAAAGGCAAAAAACGAAACCCTTATAGTTTCGTCATGTCTGTCTGTCTGTCCGTCCGTCCGTCCGTATGTCACAGCCATTTTATTCCGAAACTATTAGGACTACACATCATCACATCCACGGCAAACTTACGAATCTGCAGTTTTAGTAAAATCGATATTTAGATAACACGGTGTGTAATACCTACCACATTACCTTATCTAAATATCGATTTTACTAAAACTGCAGATTCGTAAGTTTGCCGTGGATGTGACGACATGTCAAACTTGGTAGGTAGATGTATTCTGTAAACCGCTTTCCGATTTAAAGAAAAAAAAAAGTAACACTGAAAATAAAATATTTTTTTCAATAAATCTATGCGTGTGTGGTATCTATAGACAGGTCTTTAAAAATGAAATTGAGGTTTCTTAAACAACTTTTTTCATAAAGTCAATCGTTTAAAAGATATACGCTTCCGAAGTGGTAAAATGTGCTCTAACTTCTATAATAATGGAGTTAAAAATTTAAAATAAATATATGTTGTAGATCTTAATGTACACTTTCAAGGAAAATTAGTTTGGAGATCGGGTCAGCAGTTTTTGAGATAAATATAGCATATTTTTAAAAACCGAAAATATAACTTTGTAATTCATACAAACACTATGAAAAACAAAGTTATTTGGCGTAGTTACTACAAAACCCTTCTTGGGTGAGTCTGACTCGCACTTGGCCAATTTTTTATTTTTCTTGGTGGGAAAATCATCACATGACTCCTCCCGCATGGGGTAGAGCAGGAGTGTCAGACGTCTACCGACTAAAAACCAGGTTTGGTTTTTAGTCAGTAGAAGTCTGACACATTGCTCCTTTAGTTGCTCTTCTCTATAGAATATTTCCGCAACCCTGTGCTCCTCTATATTCGTAGGCATAAATGAAATTTTAGAAAAATAAAATGTAATTAGCTACATTGGGAACCTATCTCAGCATAGTGAGGTAAAATTGTGCTAAAAAATCTTGAAAATACGTCTTCTTACTTGATAAAATTAACTGCATGTCTGCAGAGCAATCGTATCAACATACTTTTTATGGTCGTCTACACGAGATAAGGTTTTGTGGGCTATGAAAGATAATTCTCTTGCACAAAATCTGAATAGGCACTCTGTCCCTGCACTGTCTTCCCGAGCCTTGTACCAATTACGTTGAGATCTGTTTTCTGTCTAACTAAATGCAGCTGAATACCTGTAGTACCCCTATCGAACTTATTTATTTATTTATTAAAACTTTATGCAACACAAAATGTACGGACGCCAGCACATCAAGCTACAACAATCTATTAAAGAAGGTTCAAGATTGATTGGGAAAATTTTACAGTTTCGGGTAGCTTATGTATTGGCGTCGTACAAAGGCGGACTTAATGCCATAGGCATTCTCACGGAATAGATGAATAAGGTTGGAATGGTAATGTAGGCGTGGCGAGTGCGCCACATTTATGATTCTAAAATCATAGCACGACCGATTAATTCATTCACCACGTTTAGTGGAA
Source organism: Tholera decimalis (assembly GCA_943138885.2). Lineage (NCBI taxonomy): Eukaryota > Metazoa > Arthropoda > Insecta > Lepidoptera > Noctuidae > Tholera > Tholera decimalis. The sequence continues at coordinate 26,665,289 of OW964577.2, read as the reverse complement.
CACAGAGCTCTGCTTTAAAATGCTGTGTTGTGCAATTATAACCTGTAAAACAAAATGTCAGACCGCAAGTATAGAGTGAGGAGGTATATCTTTCCATTGGTAAGTCGAAAATAACATTTAATTACAATTTTATTTGTAAAAATCATAAAAATATTCTGATCACTATGAAATTCCGAACATTAACAACATTATTGCAACAAGGTACAAAAAGTATACATTCCCCGATGTGTACTTTCTTAGTCAACGCAATGACCAAGTCCGCTAACAATGTACTGCATGCGCCATACTTCAACCATTGACGTTTCGTTCTTTACCCTGATTGGCCGTGATGCACGGCGCATGTTTATCGACAGTGAGTTACAATCAGTAGCTCTCGATTTAAGTGTGTGTAATTCATTTGTGTGCGTAATTCGCATACGCAATGGGCCTCTTGCTTGTAGTGGAGCTAAAGAGTGGGATACAAGCGGCGACACGCGTTCTCATACAAATCAGGAACTATTTCCTTTCTAACCTCTTTTATCTGTTCTGTGGGCATTCTCTACCAGTCAACCATGGGTGGTGAAGAGATAACATCAACTTGGTTTTCTCCTCAATGCTTTCCACTTCATAAATCCAGGCCACTGATAATCTGCTTAGCCTTTTCTCAACTTTGTCTGGGTTGGCTTACAGTCTAACAGGATACAGCTGTTTACACATGAACTATTTTTATCTTGACTGTACTTAACATTCAAAAAGAGTAAGGGGATCAGACCGGAACTTCATAGTTTGTAAGGGATCAGAACGGAAAAAAAAAAACAAAAATAATACAAGCAGGGGATCAGATCAGGGAGATCCGAACGGAATAACTCGTATTTTACACGGAGCGACTGCTTAGCTCGTTTCCACATTCCGGTAGCTAAGCAGCACGATATGCCTTGGCAAGACTGATGTCAGATTTTCTGGCTTCTGACTACTCGTTACGATTGTCAAAGATATACTACACTAGTACTCACGTGGGGCTTCGCTCCCGTGGATTCTATCACGGTAAAAACATAACTCTCCTTTTTTGCAGTCTGATAAAAAGTAGCCTATAACCTTCCTCAAGCTTCAAGCTACTTCCATACCAAATTGCATCCAAATCCACCCAGTACTTTCGACGATTAGCGCGTTCAAAGAAACAAACAAACAAACAAACTTTTCCGCTTACCCATCCATGGACCAACCTCGACAAAAGTTGCTTAACCTCGAAGAACCCACCACGCGCATTATGCGTATTAGTATTCGTATTACTTAGCCGCGAGCTTTAACGTGAGATAAGTTAGCATATCTGTACTTAAAAGTGTATTCCTCACATAAAAACTCATTCTTTTTAGTACTATACAACATACAATCCAACTGCACATTACTCCACCCTTGACATACGCTTTAAGCCATAAATACACTCATGTACAAACTAGTAATGTATGTAAAAGTTTGGCCAAAAGTGTCCACTGAACAAAGGTCATTAAACTCGAGCCGCGGGTAACGACCCTGGGTAAGGGATGCGATGCTGAGCATATGTTTGATACACCCTCGTTACGGCGTAGATGGATTTAGTCAGAGATTTGTATTTATTACTAGTACTCTCGCGGGGCTTCGCTCCCGTGGATTCTATCACGATAAAAACATAACTCTCCTTTTTTGCAGTCGGGTAAAAAGTAGCCTATAACCTTCCTCAAGCTTCAAGCTACTTCCATACCAAATTTCATCCAAATCCACCCAATACTTTCGAAGATTAGCGCGTTCAAGCAAACAAACAAACAAACAAACAAACTAACAAACTTTTCCGCTTTATAATATTAGTATAGATAAAGAAGTTCTAGACTTAAGAACTTACCTAAGGTGATGTCTGTATTTTAGTTAAGTCTGAGTCGAACTCACGTGCCTAGTAAACGACCAGCATTCATTTCTTTAAGTTTTAAGGTAAAAAAAAATAACCAGCATTTGTTTTTTTACCTTATTATTATTACCTATGTATAATTTGCAATTTGTACCTATAGTTTATAAGTTTCACTTTTTATAAGTTTAACTCTACTTGATAAGTTTATCTAAGAAAAGCTGTGTAGAAAATCTATTGGTGAAAATCTATATTTTAAGTATATGATATTTTTAGAAAAGTGGTTAAAAAAAATACTTTTAATTGAAGTAACGTAACTCATATAGGATTAACATTACCAGAAAAACACATACCAAATATTATTTTCAAAGAATAAATTTTAAATGAAAATGACAGTTACAAAAAAAGAACTAAATGAAATAAAAATGTCAATTTATAAACATAATAAAATGAATTAAATAAAATTGTCATAATAAATTCTATAATTAAATTATGCTATAACTGAATACAGAAGCATACACATTAATAATTTTAAATAGAGCATTTTAAAATATTACTAAATATCTAGTTATATGTAATGTTTGACATGTAACGGACAATCTACCCTGTCGGCAATCATCCGCAGGACTGTGTTAGTGCTGCCCAGCAGCCTACGCACTAACGAAGCGGATCGCTTTCTCATATTTTTTAATTTTTTTATTGATAATAGGTTCACGTTTGACCACCATCTCACCTGATGGTAAGTGATGTTGTGGTCGAAGATGAAGCACGCTTACCTAGAAGTAACCTATTCACTCTTGACTTGAAGACCGGTTACAGCTTTCCTGATAGTCAGACTTTAGTAGGGATTACACTCCCTAGCTGTACTCACAATGAAAGTATTCCCAAAATCATTTGTGCATATGGGTGGGATGTCCACCATGTAACGATGGCGCATCGCCGTTTGTCTTGTAGTCCGTTGATGGAACGGGTTTGGTGGAATTAGATTGTGTAATTTCATCGCACACTCCCTGAAATGTAACGGATAGGTTTGCAATATGTACCCGATGTTAAAGCTCTAAAGTCTAAAGCTTTTAAACTTGATTTGGCCGATGTTTCGTAGCTAACTCTAAGAAGAAATGCTGAAACGAACTCCATACAAACCGTAATGCCTGTCACAGTACTGACATAAACACCATGTCGTTTAAAGTTTGAGGTGGTACCTATTTTTTTTTTCCTGTAATTTTTTCTTAATTTAGTGCTCATTATAACGTCGGCTCGGTGGGATTGGTCAATTTGGTGTAATTATATTTATCAAAACATACTACAAAACATTGTGTAGTTCAACAAATCTTATCTTACTTCTTCTTACTAATATTATAAATGCGATAGTTTGTGAGCATGGATGGATGGATATATGGATGGAAGTTTGTTACTCTTTCACGCAAAAACTACTGAATGGATCTGAATGATCTGGTAAGTATTGCTGGCAACCTAGAATAACGAATACGCTAATTTTTATCCCGGAATTCCCACGGGATTTACGCGGGAAACTCCTCCCACGCGAACAAAGTCGCGGGGAGAAGCTAGTTAGTTCATAAATGGGAACCAAATTGCGACAGAATTGGTTCAATACACCCGCAGCTGTCTGTGACTTCCAACCGATAGACACACAGGCTTTTCTATAAGGATACCGTTTTTGATTCAACACATTAAAAAGGTTTAAAGTAAAAGCCAATGCCAATTACAAATACTTTTGATATCGTCCTGCTGAATAAAATGGCTGTTGGCATGTAGGTATAAACAAATTAAATAGATACTAATATTGTACAATAGAAATCATTAATTATTTTTCTGCTATTTAATATCAGAAATTAACTAGATCTACGAATAACTATCAGTCTGCCTAGAATTCAAAAATATTGGGGTTAACTACCATTCTCATAGTCAAACTTGTTCAAGTGACTGTTGCCGGGACAAACAGTCAAGATATGGACGAGATTCCGATAATTAGATGGTCACCCTTCCACGTTCTGACCTCGGCAAGAGTTGCTTAACAATAATAAACGTGTGCCTTAACTTGTATCCAAGGATTAACAAGTGCCTCTGTCAAAGATGTGAAAGATAGACAAGTACCAGAAATACTGTGTATGTGTATTACTTATATTACTTAACTAGCTTGTGCCAGCGGCTTCGCCCGCGTGGGAAGTTTTTCCCGTGTAAATCCCGATCCCGTGGGAATTTCGAAAAATCCTTTCTTAGCGGATGCCTACGTCATAACATCTACCTGCGTGCCAAATTTCAGCCCGATCCGTCCAGTGGTTTGGGCTGTGCGTTGATAGACCACTGTGTCAGTCAGTCACCTTTGAGTTATATATATTTAGATTGGAGTATTCTTTTATGAGGTTCAATGATATTTCCTTAGAACTAAGAGTGGTGCAAAAGAACTTTTAATACCCTACAAATTAAACCTTGCCCAACAAATACTTATAGACAAACATACAAAACCTACTTGGACCTCTGCCCGGCCCCCGAGCAAAAGGGCGTGAAGTCGCCATTTTTAAATAAGCATACGCAATGCGTATTTTATTGGACTTGCTCACATTCTATTCCCACAGTTAGCTACAAAATAAAAAGAACTAAATGATAGTAGCGACGGGGGCGACATCTATCCTAGGGATGCACTGAACTCATTCCCCCCATACCCCCCTTCTCTCCTATCAATCAGTACTGTAGCGCAAATGCGAAAAATCGAAAAAAACCGTCGCGAAATCCGCCTGTAGACTGGTTAAGAAAGAGACGGAAGATACGTCTGTTAAACGAGGGACAGAGATGCAGAGAGGATAGTCTAAATTATTGTATTATACATAATAATATTCGGGTGGTTTAATGTATATGGTTGGTTCGAAGAAGCGAAATTGAAAGACTGATTTATATTTAGGGTTTGGGCTTAACGTTTAATTGGAGTTTTTGGTGGTGCTAGGAGCTCCGTCTTTTGCTTTTTGACAAGTCACGTCAGTCAGTTTAGCCTTTCCTAACAATGTCGGGGTTGGCTTCCAGTATACCCAGATACCCAGATGGTACCCAGATTCATATTTAAAAATATAATTAATAAGTATATAGTTTAAATAAATGTGTAAATATTAATAATAATCTGATCTAATAATCATTTTATTAAAAAGAGATCAGTTTTGCCAAACGCTTGATACATGTTTTTTACTCAATCACATCAAAATTACTGAACAAATTTAGATAAAGTCTGGCACACAGGTAGATTATTTATTTTATTTTACAGGAAGCATTACATACTAACAACAAACATAAAAAAATCATTCGTGGATAGGAAAATTTGCTAATTAGAGGCTTCCACACATATGCTATCAACTCAAATTAGATGTAGGTAACATGTGATTTGCGTTGACTTTTAACCAAAAACAATAGAAGGTAAATAATAAAGGCAGTAATTATTTCCAATTATTTATTTTTATGGTCTGGATTAGTACTTAGGTTCTTTATTCTGGGTTTACGATTCTCCAAGGATAAAAACTTGCGGGCAACAGTTACTTAAGAATGCAGAGAAAGCAAATATTAATTTTGTATTCCGCTAGCTATCTTAAAGAACTGTGCATAGCGTGTATAATTGTGTCAGATACAATACTTCTGTCAGCTCTAGATTTCAAGTAAACTTTTGTCAAAGTATGTATGTAACTGCACCATTTTATTTAAAAAACGACACAATAAATATGTTGTAAAGTATAGGTATGTCCTGCGATCTTCGCTTTAAATCAACTTTCAAACAATTTCAGTCACCTCGACCGATAAATGTTTGAAATTTCGATAGTTTTTCCGTACAATAGAGCTTTAGAAATTTCTATGGAAAAAGCGGTCAAAACTTTAAGCTTGAAAAATCATAAAGACATGAATAATACGTGTGATACTTTTGACTCTTATTAAAAATGTTAATTAGGTTTTTTATAACATGAAAATATTCTACTTCTGAAACTCTAACATATACTGCAATACTATAATCGTATTGTCTCCATTTTCTTAGAGGACGCTTCGAGCGAGCCCACTACACACCCCTGCAACTATCTACACCCCAAAACCAAACCAAAGCCTATCTCTTTCTAACAGAGTCGAAATTCGACTATAAGATTTTGTCACATAAGTCTTTTGGTGATAGGCCGTCGATCGCCGAGACCCGACGGCGCGGTTGCTCGAAGGAAACCTCACCACTTAATTTAGGGTTAAAATATACTTCACCCGATTCTGGCTGGCGGGGGAGGGGACTCAAGGTCACTTGGGGCTCGTCACGACATGTCATTAGACTGGGTTAGACTGCTCGGTGATTAGTGGAACTAGTATTTGGGTTTCAAATTCAGCGTAGGCGTTAATTATGGTTACTTGAGTTGTGACCCACTTAGTTCATGGCTAAATGATAACAGCCACACGGGATGATATTCGAGGTTAAGCAACACTTGCCAAGGTTGATGGTTGGATGGGTGACCTTACCATATCGGGATACCTCCATGCTTCGGATCGCACGTTAAGCTGTTGGTCCTGGCTGACATTTGTACTTCTTTGATAGTAGTTACGAGTAGTCAGAAGCCAGAAAATCTGTCCCTAGTCTTCCCAAGGTTATCGAGATACCCAGTTACTGGGTGTTGGAGGTCAGATAGGCATCTGCTTCGTGTAACATACTCGTACTCAGCTACATTCAATGAGACTGAAAGCCCGACATAGTCTGAAAAAGGCTAATCAGACGATGATTTAACACCACACTGTAAAATATGTCAGTAAGTGAATTGGCTTCATGTTCATCACCAATGAAAATCACCATAATGCTGTAAGGAAAACGAGTTGAGATGGTGATGACTTGTTATTTTGGCTTAACATCGAAAGACGACATCTACGGACGGGTTTTTTAGGGTTCTGTAGCTGAATGACAAAAACGGAACCCTTATAGTTTCGTGATGTCTGTCTGTCTGTCTGTCCGTCCATCCGTATGTCACAGAACTATACGTGTAAAACTTGGTAGGTAGATGTATTCTGTGAACCGCTTTCCGATTTTAAGAAAAAAAAAAAATTAAAATTAAGGGGGGCTCCCCATACATGGAACTGAAACTGAAAATATTTTTTTTCATAAAACCTATGCGTGTGTGGTATCTATAGAGAGATCTTTAAAAATGATATTGAGGTTTCTAAAACCACTTTTTCATAAAGTCAATTGTTTAAAAGATATACGCTTCCAAAGTGGTAAAATGTGTTCCCATTCGTGTTCCGAGGTCCCGTGCAGTGGTCCCCGACTATTTTTTGATAACTCATTCCTTCACTGATTTGAGAATAATGGTGATGGTATCAATTACACAAAGTAATTTTATTTATTCATTATATACTTTATTGTACACCTCGCAATATTTCAAAAATTTAAACTAGTGTACAATGGGCGGTCTTATCGCACAGGGCGATCTCTTACAGACAAAAAGTAATGACCTACCCTGTATACATACGAAGCCACGACCTAAAACGAGCTAGTTGAGCCTGTAACGACTGGTCCTATACTACTCCGGAACCAAACCTTTGGATCACCATAATTCCATAAGAACAATAATAAAACATTAATTACCGTAGGGTGACAGAAACATATACTTTTTAACTTAAGCTGAAATGAATGTAGGCGGGAATAAAAATGATAATAATATGAATATGAATACAAAATGAACGAGCGACGCCAGGGGATAACTCACTGCTCTCCATGTGTCCGGACAAGTACAAACATGTACAGGGACACTGCAGCACTAACGCCAAAAGTATTTTATTAAAACATTTTATTTCACCTTGAAATGACGGCCAATAAATAGCCTTTAGCCTTAGCCTAACTTAGTTGGGGTTGGCTTTCAGTCTAACCGGATTTAAATGAGTACTAGTGTTTTACATGGAGTGACTGCTTAACGAACCTCCAGAACCCAGTAGCTGGGTAACACGGTAACCCTAGGAAAGACTGGTGTTATTTTTAACCGACTTCAAAAAAGGAGGTTCTGTATTCGATCAGTATGTATGTATGTATGTCGGCGCCGCGTCGGCCTTGTCAAATTACTCAACGTTAAACTGCGCGCCCCACTTCCGGCACCTTTCACTTCCGCCGGCACGTGACTTATAGGGCGTGCACACGCAAGTGAGGAGCATTCGATCGTTGGCTCTCGAGCCGAGCGGACCTCTGATTGTATTTCGTGTTTTATTTGAGTTATATTATCGAGCAGTGATTTGTGATTGTGCTTAAATAATTGTATTTAAATAATGAGTAAATAAAATGTAATGAGTCAACACGATGGTTTCATTCCGGATTACGTCTTTCATCTTACATGTATGTATGTTTATATGTATGAATGTATGTATGTATGTTTGTATATCCGCGATTGTCTCTGAAACTACTGATCCGATTTAAATTGCGTTTTCGTTGTTTGAAAGCATATTTTACAAGGAAGGTTTTAGTATATAATACATCACGTTCTGATGAAGATCTTCGGAGATAAGTGATGGAACTCTTCAATTTAAAACAGCCAATCTCCCGCAATTGTTGCCCTCGTACATCTATGTACTGTTTAGCATAATTAGCCTATTAATAGCACCACAGCTGAGGCACAGACCTCCTGAATTACGTCTGAAATATGGTTTAAGTGTGTAAAAAATACGTGTACAGCAAACTCTCTTTATAAAAAGTAAGTGCGAACGGTATGTAGGTATCTCAAGTAACACAAACAATGATACACTAAAAAGCATAAAATAAAAACCTTTTTACAAAAAATTGAACCGACTTCAATACTTACAGAAATGACTTGCACTACAAAGAGAGGAATAACCTTAAATATTGTTTTATTGGATGTCTAATTCCGTTAAAAATAAGGGCTAGGTATCTACTCACATGGCTGAAGTCGGTGCCAAGATAAATGAACAGGTTTCATCACCTCGGGAGTGCCCGGGAATGCGGCGTTCTTTGCCTATCAAAACTATTCATTGGCTTCTAAAAAAAAAATCCTAATAAATGCGTTACGCATTTATTAGTGCGGGTTTGATTTCTATTTTTTATGTTACGTAAGTATACTTACATATATAATATATTTTAATTAGTTTTGTCTTGTAGTCGAATCTTAGATTTAATTATTGCATTCATTGTTAGTTAGTGCACTATTTTTGTTAATCTTGTTTTTCATGTTTTATTTCATTATTATTTTTTGTAGCGAGAATATGTTGTGAATAACGCTGTTGGTTACATAATTGTAGTTTTTTGTAATATTTTGTGTATCTTTTATTATGTGACTGTATGTTATTCCTAATAAAATAAAATAAAAATGTCGTTGTAAAAAGTCTTGCTGCAGGGTTTACATACCATATTACAGGGCGTTACGCGTCGTGTTCCACGCGCGCCTTAAAGAGTCGTCAACTACCCGGCCACTAGGCCTATGGGACCTAGTAACCGGGTCCCATAGGGCCGGGGTTGCGGGAATGTTCTAAAGCGATACCGTGGCCCGGAACTTAAAGGCAGCTGAAGGAACAGGGTGGGTTTTTATTTAGTAGAATTCTGACATTCCCTTCCGCTCTACCTAGAGCGGGAGTAGTTTTTCGATGATTTTTCCTTTCCCACTCGGAGAAAAAAAAGGGTTTATATACATAAGTACCTATTAAGGAATACTTTTCCATGCGCAAAATATCCTCGTAATCGAAATATTTTCGTAATGCAACAAAAAAATTGTTTGAGTATCTGTTCAGTAACAAGCCAGCGCAACGATACTGGTATGCTGAAACTGTCCACGGTTCGTGGAGCACTAACGTTGCTTACAATAAACAAAACTACACAATAGCCTCTTAGGCTTTATCAATACCTAATATGTTACCACTTACCTTCTGTGCTGGGGACGCCAGGATACGACCCTTTTTGATCACGCCCGTGTGGTATGTATGTAAGTATGAAATGAGTAATTGAAAGTATAGTGAAAGTCAAGTGTGTGGATGGACGAAGGTTCTCAAATGCCTCCCAACGCGGTCTATCAGCAATCACAGCACAACTCTGCTACACTTTAGTCTCGGATTAGTAGCTATTTATCACTTATTTTCAGCAAATCCGCGTGCCATGCGGTGTGGCGACAATACGGCGATATGTTCCAAAATATCCCAGGTTTCCACTCAATTCGGGATTCTAGAGTTCAATTAATCACTGATCGGGACCAAATTATCCTTAACCGCGTAGATTCCACAGGATTTTTAATTTTAATCAATGAATCGATCTCAACAAACACGGCGGTTAGTTTTACAAGGGGCGGAAACGTCAAAGAAAAAAGTTATAGACAATAGAATAATGTTGCCAACCAAAAAGGTGCGGTCCATTTCACGTTGGACGAAACATCTACCCCCCCCCCGGACGGGCCTACCCGTCTGCTAATCAATTGGAAGTCTTGGCAAGGTTGCGAATTTAACACAGCTTCAATGCGGCAAATACAATAGCTAGTTCCTCAAAGGTGAGAACGGTGTCTCCCAACAATCTCCGCCAGTGTCCCTTTGCCGCTTTCACCGCGGCCTCAAAAAGTACCCCCCCAATGGGGGCAGGCTGGCGGGTCAAACAATTACCAATGTCAACCTGGCTCTCATTAAGGAAGGCGTATACCTCCTTCAAATAGTTACTTGTACCCTTGTAATTCGTACCGCAATCAGACCTAATCAAAGAAGGTAACCCACGGCGACACAAATCTTTCCAAAGTCGCCACAAAGGCCTCTGTCGAGAGGGAGGTTACCAGCTCCAAGTGTACTGCCTTGGTTGACAGGCAGACAAAAACGCACAAATAAGCCTTAACAATCTTACTATTTCGAAGGGTGGACGTCTTCAACAAAAGGGGACCAGCAAAGTCCGTTACGACGCCAGCAAAGGGCCTCGCCTCATTGACACGATCAGCCGGCAAATCTCCCATTAGGGGCTGCATAGTGGAGGCCTTAATCCGATAACACGGCATACAACGGAAGACAATGCTACGAATAGTACGACGAGCCGACAAAATCCAAAATTCTCGCTGCAGAATGGCCAACAGCGCATTGCAACTGGCATGCGAGTTTCTAACGTGACGATCAGTCATCAACAATTGTATCAAGTGGCCCTCCTTGGGCAACAAAAAGGGGTGACGGGCCCCATAAGGAAGGCTAGAGTGCCTCAACCGTCCTCCAACACGCAAAAGACCCGTCTTATCCAAGAAGGGATTCAGCTTACTAACAGCTCCCGACAACTCAACCCTACCAGACTTCAAGACCTCGATCTCCTTCTCAAAGTGTGCAGCCTGCACAGAGCGGTCCCAAAGGAGGAGAAACTCCTGTCGCTCTTGAGGAGAGAGAACTGGTGAGAGGCGCTTGTCCCCTGGATTCCTAGAATTATGGCTAAACCGCCTGATCCACGAGGTAACGTTCAACAATTTGTCGAGGGAGCTGTATCGATTCCGCGTGAGGCTACGTCGCCCGGGTTCAGGTCACCAGGCACGTGCCTCCAAATCAAAGGCGTTTCAGAAACTTGAATCTGCGACACTCGGTTCGCAACAAAGACCTCCAAAGAGTGGACGGACGTCTTCAACCAACACGAAACAATTTGACTGTCCGTCCAGGCGTAAGAAGCCCGAATGTCAACAGTTCCACCCAAAGTGCGCGCAACGTGGCTTAAGAGACGCACAAGAAGCACCGCAGGAAGTGCAGATACAAATTGGAGCCAGTCTTCCAACAGGGTTTCCCGAAGTGGGTCGTCCCAACCAAGTTCAGTTATAACAAGGGCAGGAGCACCAATTTTAGGGTAAGGACAACTCACAAGGGTGATTTCAAACCAGGTCCTTCCCTCAACAGTGGTGACAACCGTTTCGCCAATTCCCCAAATCTTGCCTGATCTTGCCTGGTCGTTCACCTTCAGGCCAACCTGTCCCGCTAACCAAGACGACAAAAGGCAACCCTGGGCTCCCGTGTCCAAAATGGCACAGACCACAATCGAGTCACCCAAGGGTCCCCAGACCTTGACCGAGGCCGTTGGCAACAAAACCGTCCTGATCGGGGGGGTCCTTTAGCGGGGCAGGCGTCAATCTCTTAGCGATGCCTGGGCGGCGACCGATCGCCGCATCCAGGCTGCTCTCGTTTACGACGAGGCCAACAATCAAAATATTCGTCCGCGCGGTGTCCCGAGCCGCTCGCCATCACTGGAGGGGCATATCCCACCGGATGCCCGAATGGCGGAGGGCGCGACTCCAACCGGGGACGTCCGCCAATGGAGGGGAAAGGCAGCGGCGCCGACCCGGCCACTGCTGCCTAGCAGCCAATGCGCGTTCTCCCTGACGAGGGGAGACCAAATGGCGCTCGCGGGGCTCCCGTTCAACTTGCGCGGGGGGTGGAGTGCGGCGTACAGAATTGCGGGCCTCAGCCCGATGCTCGTCTCCGGGGTACCCCCCCCTGCGCGAACCCCCCTCAGACGCTGGTCTGCTGGAGCGGTTCGCGTTGGCGCACAAAATCTCCAAGTGGGACCCTTTACAAATTCTACACGGGCGGGGGTCGGGGCAGTCCCGATGAAAGTGGGCCCCCAAGCACGAGAAGCACAAACGGCGTGCGTTGACAATGCGGCGGCGGGCACTTACGTGCAAATTCAAAAAGGCCGGGCAACGCGCCATGACATGCCCCGTGGCCTTACAAAAGTCGCAATGATGAGGACTCCGGGCGCCAGCAAAACGGGGGGCGGGGCGAACATCAACAGGCCCTCTAGCCCGAGGACTCCGGGCGCCAGCAAAACGGGGGGCGGGGCGAACATCAACAGGCCCCCTAGCCCGAGGACTCCGGGCGCCAGCAAAATGGGGGGTGGGGCGAACATCAACAGGCCCCCGAGCCCTAGTCCGTCCCTGGTCTCTAGGCCGAGAAGGTGGTGGGCATGACCCCGTGGCGCCACGAGTGTTGTCCAAAAACCGACACTCGTCTTCCAAGAACTTGAGAAGGTCGTCAAAGGTGGGAAGATGGGTGGCACTATCCCCACCATACTTCTGCTCAAACCGTGACCTCAACTCCGCAGGGAGCAACCGCAGCACTATGTGCACCAACAGGTAGGTACAATATTCCACCGGCAACTTCAAGCGTCTCAAGGCGTTGGTCGCTGAGACCAATGGGTTCAGCAAGTCAGTACGCAACGTCGACGTGCTGGCAATGGCCGGTAGTTCCAAAATCTGGCCGATGTGCACATCAGCCAGGCAGCGCTTGTTCTGATACCGTCGGGAGAGAAGCTCCAGAGCGGTAGGGTAGGAGGAGTCCGTCACCGGCAAGTGCTGCACCAAGGCTCTGGCTTCGCCCTCCAAAACGGACAACAAGTAAGCCAACTTCTCGGCAGGTCCGAGGTCCGAGCGTGCATCCACAAGACTCTCAAAAAGATTAATGAAGCCCAGCCAGTGGTCCAAACGACCGTCAAAATGTGGCAGCTCCAGGGTGGGCAGCCTACCCAATAGTCCAGGGCCCTTGACAACGGAGGTCTGAGGCTTGGCCTCCTCAGAAATTTCCCGGGCTCGTTGACTTATGACATCCCCCAGGTTGACAATCTGGTCATAGTCACCCAAAACCTTATCGCGGGCTGCCTGGTCCATTACCCCCAAATCCACGTCCATGATGTACTCGTTGAAGCGTGTGAGCGCAGCATCAGCCGACTTGATCCTCTCATTCACTTGCCCGTTCCGAGCAAGGGTGAGCTCTTCCAAGTCCGAACGCTCAACCGTTGCTGCCGCCGATGTGAATCATCTCAACTGTGAGACCAATACGGCAGCAGACTCCCTGATTGCCTTTAATGAGGCCATTGCAACAAACAAATATCAATACCAGTCGGTTAAAATTCACTAACTAAACAAACAATGACTTGTTAGCCAACCGAGCAATCTCAACAAAATAAAAACTTAAATTCAATTATTTCAAGTCCAAATCCGACCCTGCACTTATTCCAAGTATGAATCTAGCTTGGTACAGATGGCTAGTTACAAAATAAATAACAATTTAATGTATATATTGTGCAGGATCAACACCAATTAAATACAACAATTGACTGTATAATATTGAGCCGGACAACCACCAACGCACAATCCAAGAAACACACTAAACAATAAACCAATACACACAATTCAAGTCTTATTATGTTAGACTATGTGATTATTATTTAGATAAACTTTCAAATTCAGATCAGTGACATTCAATCATTAATTACAACAAATATACCAAACAACTTTTACAACAAATATACCAAATTATGTACCAAAATACAACCTAATAATTCCTAATTTCACAAATAAATCTTACTTGTCAGTACAACAACAGGGCTACAGTACAAATTACCAATACAACTTCAATGAGAGCCCGGCTGACAAAACAATATATTCAAAACTTATTAAGGTATAAGTTATGTTAAGTAATTAAACTAAAGTTATTTTCAACAATGTTCAAAACTTCCAATTTACTATGTGGATTTATTTTAATGTAAAAACCACGCTCTGCTTACCAAAAATTGTTCAGTAACAAGCCAGCGCAACGATACTGGTATGCTGAAACTGTCCACGGTTCGTGGAGCCCTAACGTTGCTTACAATAAACAAAACTACACAATAGCCTCTTAGGCTCTATCAATACCTAATATGTTACCACTTACCTTCTGTGCTGGGGACGCCAGGATACGACCCTTTTTGATCACGCCCGTGTGGTATGTATGTAAGTATGAAATGAGTAATTGAAAGTATAGTGAAAGTCAAGTGTGTGGATGGACGAAGGTTCTCAAATGCAGGTCCTCCCAACGCGGTATATCAGCAATCAAAGCACAACTCTGCTACACTTTAGCCTCGGATTAGTAGCTATTTATCACTTATTTTCAGCAAATCCGCGTGCCATGCGGTGTGGCGACAATACGGCGATATGTTCCAAAATATCCCAGGTTTCCACTCAATTCGGGATTCTAGAGTTCAATTAATCACTGATCGGGACCAAATTATCCTTAACCGCGTAGATTCCACAGGATTTTTAATTTTAATCAATGAATCGATCTCAACAAACACGGCGGTTAGTTTTACAAGGGGCGGAAACGTCAAAGAAAAAAGTTATAGACAATAGAATAATGTTGCCAACCAAAAAGGTGCGGTCCATTTCACGTTGGACGAAACAGTAGCCTATTGAAACACTTTTGTGTCCGCAAATACCTCTGTTTCCAAAAAAATAAAAACTTAACAAAATGCACGGACAAATTGTTGACTCAGCCGCCGGACAACCGATATACGACTCTCTGTACTTGTAGGTAATCACCATTATCGGTTTACCACCGACATTGCGGATTAATCATAATCTGTTTTTAGCCTAATATGAATAAAATAATTTTGATTTTGAAATATACTATTATTATGATGTAGCTGTGACAACTTCATCCATCTAGCGTAAGTCCCGATTACGCGTGAATCCAAGGATAAAACTATTGTTATGATTGTATTGTGTTGCCTATATCGTCGCTCGCATGACTAAAAGTCCTATCTCATTTTTTTGCTGATTTGAGTTAGGTTAACTACATTTTTCAATTCGTGACTCTTTACATTTCTCACTAACCGTCGTATCTCTATGTTATTTGGATTTCAAAATATTACCGTTTTGAAAGTCAACGTATCTCATATTAACTAAAAAAAAATATTACTAAAAAGCGTAACTCATTTAGGACTTTTAGTGAAATTTAGAATCGTGAATTCTTTTTATAAGAATTATATTTACACTGAGTTAGGTACGCTTTGACAGTTGAAACTTAACTTTATGGCACTTGACATTTGGACATAATTTAGGCCGGTAACTTCATAAAGTGAGACAAGGATGCGGGGAACATAATCACGCCACATCGTTCCTCGCGGCGTGGATATATCTTTCTCCAAAAATCCAAAAATGCATCAAATGCTTGTTGAAGAGTTGCAGGAAGAACCGAAACCCAGCCTTTCTTTTTACAGAAAACTATTCAAATGTAAAAATTTATCTTTTCATCGTCCTAAGAAAGGCGAGTGCAGTTTATGCTCAACATATCGTGAGGGAACTGACGACATCAAAGCGAATTTGCACGAAAAATATACCACCCATATACTACAAAAGCAATAATTCCGTGCAAAACGATCAAAACGAAAAAAAGAAGCTCCAAAAGATGTATTAACAATAGCTTGTGCTACTTTTGATCTCTAGCAAGTTATTAATTTACCTATAAGTAATGAAAGCGCTGTGTTTTACAAGAGAAGGTTATCGCTGTATAATTTCACCATTTATGAGATGATATAACATGATTGTTTCTGCTACACGTGGCATGAAGGAAAAAGTGAGAGAGGGGCTTCAGAAATTTCTAATGCTTTATACCTTTTCCTTAAAAGTTTTGACGAAAAAGGTATTCAGAAAGTCTATTTATTTTCCGATGGCTGCAGCGGCCAAAACAAAAATTCAATTGTAGCAGCTACCCTTCTCTACGTGATAAATAATTCCCTTTCTATTCAAGAAATTGTTTTAAGCATCTCTGTCCTGTGTCATGGGCAAAATGAGAGCAACTCTGCTCGTAGTGTCATTGACTATGCAATTAAAAAAAGTGGTGACATTTTCCTCCCTTCTCAGTTAATTCCCATCATAAAGTTGGCACGAAGACGACAACTGTATATAGTAACAGCTCTAAGCTACTCGGACTTTTTATATTTTGAGGCACTCTCACAAAATTTGCGGCTATTTTCTGTTCGAAAAGATGACACCGGTGAAATGGTAGATTGGAGAGAAATGATGGAATTCAAAACTGATCACACTGTTGAAACTTCTCGTTCATTGACATAAAGGAGGCAAGTTTCTGGAGAATCGCACTCACAAATTTTACCACTCAGTGTAACACAACCAAAGATTTCTCTAGAAAAATACAACGATCTTTGACTGCGGGTGACACACCAGTCATAAGGTTACCCGAATTCGTTTCATTTTATCGTTCACTGCATCATTAAGATACCTATAATACAAAACTGCAAATCACTTATTTTCTAAAAGAAAAATACAATTTAGTATTAAGATTCGATAAAAAGACTGATTTTATGATAGTATTTATCATAAAATCTGTCTTTTTATCAAATCTCAATTACTTGCTTTATGTGATCTCAAAATATGACTGAATTTGTAGGTTATTAAATTGTTTTTTATTCTGTTTGCTAATAATTTGCTAATTATATTTTAAAGGTTTTTTTTATATTGTTCTGTCTTTTTAAATTGTGATTCTAAAAAACGTGTTATCTTCCTTTTATATTAAACTCTTTTCTTAAATAGAAATTAAAAAGCTAAATGTTTTGCGTGTTTTATTTCCAAACTTAATCCAAACCGTAAAGTCGTAAGTAAAAAAAAACTGCTCAGTTTGATAAGTAAAGATTTCACAAAGTGTCCTATTTGTTTTGATAATTAAAAATAAATACTAATATTGTAAATAAATAAGTAGCTATAGTCTAAAATTAAAGTATTATAAATACTCTTTATGAATAAATATAATTAAATATTCAGAATTGCCAATAGATTACAATTTTATCTTAGTTTGAAATGTCGTAACCGTAAAACGCTTTTCCTGAACAATCGACAATACGGAGATAGGACTGTTAGTCATGCGAGCGACGATATGTTGCCCTAAAACCACTAACTCCCAGTGTACGTCCCATTCAAATCAGTTCAGCCATTCTAGAGATCAGCCTGGACAAACAGTATGACAGACAAAGAATTTATAAACTTGGTTTGTGTTATAGTATCGTGAAATAACCATGCCACCAAATACATAACATCTGCAAAAATGCACAAGTCTCGCAACGCGGATCTACTATCGTAAAAAGTTATGAAAATGCATCGTAAATCAATTCTGTTAATTCAGTACCTACCTATCTTTCAAAACTGCTATCTAACCACTTTGTTATAAACTGATACCTTGCCAGTTAGCTAATAACATTTTATAGTAACCATATCAATATTTTGTTTACTTCTTTAATAAATACAGTGTTGGTAAACGCAAGAGTTACGCGTATCTATACGCAGGCTTTGTCATTCGTTACAAATAGTCAGAAAATCTGAAACAATTCTTGCTAAAGCTTACCGTGTAGGCAGTCGCTCTTTCTTAACGAAGTTACAGAGAGTTAAAAATGGCTCGAATAGTTTCGATGAAAGTATGATACGACCTTGCCTTTTTCTTTTTTTGCTCGACTTCCGTGCCCCCAGAGAAGTAAGGAATGGGCCAGGATATAGATACTACAATAAATAGATGTGAAAAAATGTGAAGATAATTAGTGGTAAAATCCGTTAATTCGGTAGAGTTCAAAACTCTGCAAACTATGCAAACTCTTAAGTTGTTTGCATACTTAATAACCAAATGAATTTTGTCCGAAATAAAAGAATTATATTTTCATTTTATTACCCGACTGCAGCGAAGCTTAAAAGGAGGGTTATTTGTATAACCTGTATTATTATAATACCTATGTCACTAGATAACTTCTTAATTTAAAAAGTGTCAAACAGGCGGAATTTATCCAATTTTTCCCCCGCCTGCTAGACACTTTTTAAAATAAAAATTCGCTTAATTATATGTATTAGCTTTACAGTTTGAGCAGTCTTTGGTTTTACATAACTTGTTTACTGTTTAAGTCTAGCTATAATATAGTTCATCTACTCGTAACTTGGTCGTACCTACTTATAATATTACAAATGTTAGTGCGGATGGATGGTTGGATCAATGTTTTCTGGTTATATTTCACGCAAAAACTACTGAATAACACATAGGCTATAATTTATAAAGGGAGGAAGTACTAATTCCTCGCGGAAAGCTTATAGCAGTATATATTTAACAAAAATAGGTTTGTGTGAGGTAAATTGGGTATGTTGATCATGACATACAAACGGACGTTTCTTCTTTGATAAGGGTTTCTGGTCATCCAATGCTTATATTGATGATGTTCGAAGCTAAACGTTGCTTTATTTATACAGGATGAAATTGAAAATATGTGACAAATTGAAATGGGAGATTCAGTAACGGTTACCTAATCATTTTTAACCGCAACGTTTCACCGATCTTCATCGGTGAACCGTTGCTTGCCTGTTGGTCTTCTACAGATTGTATTTAGGAGAAGCGAGCAGGAGATGCACGACCTGATCCCTCCATCAATGGTATTGCAGGGTACCATCCACACTTTGTCGATATACGGTCTTGACGGACGAAGAGCTTTTCCTCTAAATTTATTGTGCGCACGGCCAAGGTGTGAAACTTATGACACGTTTTTAAAGCAAGAGCAAACACACATCTTTTGGGCTCGTTCTTACCATCATAGACTTCATATATCGCTTGCCATCAGGAGAGACCGAGGAAAGGAACGCGTTCATCAATAATTAAAAAAAAAATGCCCATTTCAGCTGGCGTTTCAGCGGGAAATTCATTTAAATAAATTATTCATTATTAAGTGACAACTCAAACTCTTCCGGGACAAGAACAATATGAAAACATTCAAAAGTTTGTCTGTACAGATATCAAAACTTCATTCACCCCAGTCCACCTAATAACACTCCACCGCCCTAAATCACCAACACAAAACGTAGAAACACAGCCAATCCCATTCAAAAGAAACACACTTAAAAATTTAAAGAAATCTTCTTACTTGAAATTCGTGCGTTACATATTATGTACAATATGACCAGAGCACTATACAATCCCATGATAATATCCCCATGTAGTTTGTTTTATTTATGGTACTAAAATAGTTGACAGATTTATATATGGGCGCTTTAGAAATTATTACGCGCACATTAAATTTGTCGCTGTTAGCTTGGAGACTATAGTATCGTTGCTCTGCGATATACACCCTTATGTGCATGACATTAAACCCTTGCGGTTATTATCAGAAATAGTTTAATTAAAGCATCCCAACCAAGCCTATTCGTTCCTCCACCTGATAATATTATTTTATTTCTAAATAGTTTGTACGTGACGTCAATTACCTAATGTATTAATTTGTGGTGAGAAAATAAATAAAATACTACTCTATAAATTCTATTCTATTCTGTAATCTACGACCTGGATATGAGCTACCATGGCTGACCTGGAAGTCTTTAAATAGACTCCGGACATATGTTGGTCGAAGCAAAGAAAACCTGTTTAGGTGGAGATTTGTTGATTTCTGTGCCCTTTTCTTCTGGGTCAATATCTACAAATAAGTTCTTCCGTTCTGGGCGGAGCCAAAGAAAGTGTCAGACATCTACTGACTAAAACCTCACGTGTTTCCTTCAGTTATCAGTCCCTTGCGTTCCGAGGCTGCGACTTATTAGAACGTTATCGCAAGCCCGGCAGGCAATGATTCTTGCTGTTGACGAGACTTTGAAACGCGCAGTGAACTCGACGCCCCTTCGATTCGGGCCTAGGGACACGGTATCGATAAGAAAGTATCGATATTGTACTCATGAGTAATATCGAAAAAAAAAACATCGTACTCATAAATGTATCGAAACAAAGGTATCGATACTTCAAGTATCGAGTACTTTTCTTAGGGCCTAATGCGCATACGTCAGGTCGTCAATGTCAGTCAGTAACGTCAATTTAGCTTCAGTACAGTAGGACAGAAGAACAGAATATCAACACTATAATGGTATTGGTACACTAGTGTAATAATCTTCTATACTTATAATAAATCTGTAGAGAGGTTAATTCTGTACATGAAATATATTTACAAAATAACTATCAGGGGGTGTTTAGGGATCGATACTGATGCCAAAAATGCAATCAGTAAAATTTTTGTCTGTCTGTCTGTCTGTCGGTCTGTCTGTCTGTCTGTCTGTCTGTCTGTCTGTATAACCGTTATAGAAACAAAAACTACTAGACGGATTTTAACGAAACTTGGTACAATTATTTTTCATGCTCCTGAGCTGGTTATAGCATACTTTTCATCACGCTACAATCAATAGGAGCAGAGCAGTGAAGGGAAATGTTAGGAAAACGGGAGAAGTTACTCCATTTTTTAAGCTTCCGTCGCGAGTGCAACCTTAATGGTTAAAGCTACACAGAAATCATTTATGACGGAAATGTTCTCCTAAAAATTATATAAAAAATATCCCACGACAGCATATATCTATCTTTTATGGTTGACTCACAACAACACGTGTAACTCCCGATAGCGTTAGCAGTTCGAAGCTTTCTGATTATTATTCTGCTCCGAAATTTAAAACCACCACAACTTTGCAATGCAACTCGGCTAAAAGTAACCCAGTTGCAACAAAATATAATCGAGGCTCAAATTTTAACAGGTTGCGGTGCAGGAGAAACCGTCTTTATTCCCAGAATTCCCATAATACCAAATAATTTTCCATTCCAATTTAAAAGAACGCAATTCCCAGTATCGGTGTGTTATGCAATGACAATTAATAAGGCTCAAGGGCAGACTTTTCGTGTTGCTGGAGTAGATCTCGGTGTCAGTTGTTTCTCGCATGGTCAGTTGTACGTCGCTCTTTCCCGGGTTAGCATTTCTAGAAATCTTTATGTTCACGTGCCGGACGGGTCAACTTTCAACATAGTTTACCCAGAAGCTTTGCGCTGAAGTATTTTCGTTCTATAGGTACTTAGGCCTCATGTGAACGTGATCTAAACAATATTACCAATACATTAACTTAATAACACACAAGGAGTTACACGCTGACGGAGTCGCGGGCACAGCTATTAACAATAATATTGTGCGGTTCGGTATTGCGATATTTTTCAACAGTATTATAGATTGACATATTATATTCCCCTACTAAATTACGAAGGTTAATCTGTCTGTTACATCAAAATCACTGAACCGTGAGGAAGGACATAGGCTACTTTTTTTTTACGAAAAACGACAGTAACGTGGACGAAGTCGCGGGCAACAGCTATCTATACTAATAATATAAGGCTGAAGAGTTTGTTTGAACGCGATAATCTCAGGAACTACTGGTTCGAATTGAAAAAATATTTTTTAATTAAATAGTCAATTTATAGAGAAAGGCTATATATCATTACGCTAAGGCCAATAGGAGCGGAGCGCCAATGAAGAATGCTTCAAAATCGGGGTTAAATTTAACGTTAGCCCAAAGTAACTATTCCACGCGGACGAAGTCGCGGGCAAAAGCTAGTAGTACTATAAAAAAGACAACTGTGACTTAAGAATAATACAAATAATACGGCTTTATGGATCTCTTTGTACATTATAAGAACTACATTGTACCTTATAAGTAATAAATAAATAATAATAATAATAACTAAACAATTTAACGGCGAACGATTGAGTGATTGATTAGTGAAGGATAGGATCTGAACTGTGAACAGAAAGACTGAAGGAACGATTTCGAGCTCAATGTAATGATTTAGAAGGTTCAGTCTAATTGAACCAGATGGCGGTGCCGTCCAAGATTTATTTGATACGATACCTGTCAAAAAGTACTCATTGAGTAAAAGTATCAAATACAAAGTATCGAGTACAAAAGTATCGGTATCGAAACGCAACGTTCTCGATACCACAATGTATCGATACTTTTTTCGTGTCCCTATTCGGGCCTCGTCCTTACGGTGGACGGTGAGCTACACCTGCTCGCCATCAGTAAGCCCGCGAGATGAATAATAAATAAATAAATTCATTTATTGCAAGTAAATTATACCCATTGCCATTAATTTAAAGAACAAATACTGTTATAATAACTCATGACTGTGCCCTTTATTTCCGGGTGGGTAGTCATCGAATCACTTGTCTGTGTGATTGTGACTTGTGGTGGAGCGGAAGAGAGTTTCAGATTTCTACTGATTAAAAACCCACCCTGCTCCTTCAGCTACCCTTAAGTTCCGGGGCCGCAGCATCTCGTTTGAAAATTCCCGCAGATTACTGTGCCTTGGATTGTAAACCATTGCACACTTAATATCGTGTCTAGCATGTCCTGTGGATTTATTACAGAAGCGGATGGACGTCTTCGAAGATGCCAAACTCGTTGCCTAGTTCTGGGCCAACTCAGTTTAGATTACCATCGACGCTAAGAAAAATCTTAATCAACTCGCAGAGTTTTCTTTAGTATCAGATGAAGGATTTTTTTAAGATGGTACGGGTTTTGTATAAGTAGGGTCATTGTCCTGAAGTCAAGAAATGAAAGGTTTTATAATTATAGGTAATTTAGTATTTTATCATTTTGAAACTTTTAGAAGTCATTATATCAGCGGAATAAAAAGTAAAATTGTAGTGATAACTGTTCAAAAAGTGGCAATGAACGACATTGAACTTAAAGAGATAGGCTTTGACGCAATTTTAGACGTAAAAAGATTACGAGTACTTTGAACTTGTCGTAGTTACGTAGAGTTCGGCCACGTCTATCATCTTATTCAACTTGGTATGGTGAAGTCAGCTTAGACCATAAATATAGTTTATACTCTACCTGCTCGGAAAGTGCCTTATTACTTTTTAACAAGTTTGACAGAAAGGACGTCATTACTGTAGTACAAATGTGCGGGTCGCAAAAGTGTATGAGAATTCATAACTAATATGCAGAGACACTGGAGATGGAGGGAAACGCGTATGAAAATCCATTACTAACGCGTTGTTTTTTTTTTTAATTTAGACCAGTTCGGTAGCTAACTTAAAAGTACTTATAATGCCAAAAGACAAAAAGTTTTTATCACCAAGAGAAAATGATACTGGCCACATAGTATTGCTCAACATTGATTTAAAATTACTCCAACACGCTGCTGAACAAATTCAGGATGTAGGTGATGATGATGATTCAGTGGCACTTCGGGAACCAGTTGCCCTTTTGTCACCACAGCCTTCCACTAGTGCAGTGCCAATAGCACAGGCACAGCAAGTAATCTCTTTTGCATTGTCTCAAACGGCTCAAACCAAAATTAATCTCCCTGGCAAAAGTATTACATTGAATTTTAATAACTGTTACAATTTAATATAAACTTCAATTTAAAAAGTTGTTTATTATTTTCCTCGTAGGTATCAAGCATGATGAAGAAAAGAAAGAAGAAAACTCGGAAGAAAGTGCGATTCCCAACTCGTTTGTATTAAGGCCCTCAGTTGCGCTTTGGGCCTCAAACTACACCCTCGTTGGTAATCGGTCACTTTGTCCCCTCGATGAACAATGTACTATTATTTTTTTATTTATTTCAGGCTACCAAGGCCCATAGAAAGATATACATACATAATAACTAACTATAAACTAATACATATCTTTATATTATTAAAACTTTAGAAACTTAAATAAAAACCCTAAAGTAAACATCTAAAAATAAACTAAAATATGGCATCCAGAAATTCGTGCGCATCGCTGTCCACTGGTAATGTGCTCAAAAGACTGGCGGCCACGTTGTATGACAATGCTTAATCTCTGTCCAAGGTCAAAGCCAGCCCTTGGGTCACGCAAAGTGTCAACTAAGCGTCCGGATAGATCTTTAAATAATTTAAGAGCACTTATATTTACACACTAAATTAAATACATTATATTGAATCACAAAAAATTTAAGATAAACTAATACATACCGAAAAAAATAACGAACTAAACACGAAGTGGCGGCGTTGTGTTACGCTGCGAGGTGTCACGTAGTGCCCTACGGAAACGTCGAAACACGACACCTTTTGGCCAGACCTCTTCCTTAAGGAAAGTTTCCAAATGTTGTGTCGGAACTCGGACCACGAATAACTTGAAGTTTGTGCTGTGGCGCGGCTCCAACTTCACTACCCTCAATGTCCAGTTGGTCTTCACCCGAATATATTCCACGATCTCCTCAACCGTGGAGTACAACTTGGTCACATATAGCTGCGTTGTTGGTACGGCTGCCCGCAACAGCATGTTGGGTCCTGCTAGCGTGGTACCGCACTGGTTCTGACGAAGAGGCTTCCTCTTCTTCTTCTTCTCCACTTTGATGAAGCCATTTTTATCACCCTGCGGCTTTTTATGGATGGTCTTACTGCGGCTCTGTTTACCCCTTTTCGCCACCAATCCACAGATTGCTCTCGG
This sequence comes from Tholera decimalis, assembly GCA_943138885.2. NCBI lineage: Eukaryota > Metazoa > Arthropoda > Insecta > Lepidoptera > Noctuidae > Tholera > Tholera decimalis. The sequence continues at coordinate 26,640,416 of OW964577.2, read as the reverse complement.
CAAGTGTTGTTAACCTTAAAGAATGACTCTTGTGGCTCTTATTATGTAGCCACGGGCTCCTCGTGGAAATAAATAAATAAAATATAGACAGTACTATATAATAATACTCGCTCCTGCCTGCGATTTCGCTTGCGAAAATTATCCTCAGGGAATATTAATCTATTAAAGTCTAACCATGTGACCAATTCATACAAACCCATTTAGCAGAATAGATGTGAAGATGAAAGATATTTATAGATATTTCTTCTGCTATATTTCTTCTATAATAGGTTATAAATATAACACTTACACTACATTTCGTTTTTCGTAATTTTAACTAGATGATGCTGGCGTTTCCTAGCGGACTACCCTGAAAAAAAAAAAACACCGCGACAAACTCAGAGGTCAACATTAGGCTTAGATAAAACTAAAGTCATACAGTTTAGCCAACGATTGATAATTGAAAATATAGACATAAATATAGATCCCATAAAAAAACAATACTTGTCAAAAAACCAAGTCTCGCAACTCGGTTCTTCTACCGTAAAAAGTTGTGAGATCCATGTAATACCAAGTCGGTTATTAATTTATTCAGTCTCTACTTAAGGGACCTTCTGTCTTAAGTTGTTACGTAATAACCTAAAAACATCTTATGGTGACCATATCAATATTAAAAATCTTTAACGTTTTAAATAAATGGATTGTTAGTTTTTAGTATGTTTATTCCCTAAGTACCCTACTTAGGGAATAAACATACTAAAAATCCTGACGTCTAGAGGGCGAGGCGGAGTGGGGGGAGGGGATAAAAGTTCATTTTTTTTAGTTTTTTGCTAATATCATTAAAACGGTATGTTTTAGAAGAAAGAAGTTTTCTGCGCAATGAAAGCTTATAAAATTTCCTACAACTTTAGTCTTATACACTTTTTCGAATTACTACCCATTTTTTACATATACATTCTGAAATAGTGAAAATTTTCGAAAAAACTACTTTTATGAATCTCTACCTGTTGCCTGGTACTTTATTTGCGTTATTTCGGGATAAAAGTAGCCTAAAAATCCAAATCTTTAATATGTGCTATACACTTGAATCTGAATGTCTTGCCGTATGATTTCCACAGCTTTAGCCACAATCCTTAATCTCTCCTCTTCTTCATTTTTGCCTCTGTTTTCGTACCATGCTTGGTTGATTATTTTATACCCGGTGTCTCTAAAACACACTACGGGCAATTTGAATCTGTTGACCCCTGGAGTGATCAATATTCGGTCCCCATATTTCCTTTCCAACTCAGCCTTGATGGTTCGCCACTGAGGTTTCATCCCTGTTATGACACCTAGTATCTCATCTTGGGAGAACTGACAATCGGTGGGAAGCACCGATTGCCATTTACCATGTAGTTAAAAATCTCCTCCATAGCCTCTGTGATATGGCTGTCTCTAGGGATTTCAGCTTTCGGACTTGGGAAATCGATGGGCTTTACAAAAGTGTTGTAGCAGTCTTTGTGATATACTGTCCCCTCAGCAATATGATCGTTAATGGACGCTAAGTGACCAAGAACTGCGTCACCCCAAGAATCCTTCCTCATAGAACATGCTTCCCTGATACGATACTGAATAGAAAGAGTTTCAACTGAATGTACTATTCTTCTTCTGCTCAAAAGCGTTCTGGTTTCTTCTTTTACATTATGTGCGCATAATAAACAATTAGTCATGAAGTCGAATTGGGGAGCTGAAGACCTGAGCTGAGACGGGCCTGCCTCTTCTTGAGATGTAGATGCAACACTTACATCTTTTTTAATTGTATCGGCTCGAGTGTAGTTTTTACGACAATTAGTGTGAATTAAAACGGATATCAGGGCGCGGAAAATAATGTGCTTATCATCGTTCCGATCTTTACTAGCTTTGAAAAGGCCGAGTATTCCTTTTTGTTTCACCACAGAAACATCCTTACTCCCTTTAACGATGTCCTTATCACACACAGGACACTTATTATTATTAGCACTCATGATAGATAATCCAATTGCGTAACTAATGACGATTACAAAGCAAAGAACTGTTCTGGCTGCTCCCCTGCGCTACCGGGTAGGTTACCGTGCCAAAGAGGTTGAAATCATAAACGACAACAATAACATAAGCCCGAAGGCATGGATGATTATGGGAGTTTTAGCCAGTGAGATCTCGTTTTATACGACAGGAAATATGGAATGAAAATTGACGACCCGCTTCTGCTCCATTACCACTGGTAGAAAACGAGATCTCAAACTGTTACCGCCTTCACCGCTTGGAGGTACTCCCAGCTTAAGTTAACAATAAAATACCTAATTTATATACTAGCTCATATTTAACATTCGGTAATGCTTGTCACATCACACTAAATGAACTCCATTTTCACTTTCTTCGGAGCACGATACTCGAACACTGGTGAAAATTTGGAAAAAGTGTATAAGACAAGTGTAGATTAAAAGTTTTGATATCCTAACGGCTGTACAGTTTTGGATAAAATTTAGTAAATTGATATAGTAGGAGTTGACTTAAGATATAAGATACTTTTTATCCCCAAATAACGTGAAGGAAGTAGTATACAAAAGGTAGTGTTCAATTCAAGTAGTTTTTTTTCAATTTTCACTTTTCCGGAATGTGTAGTTCGAAAATAGGTAGGAATGTGAAAAAGTGTATAAGATAAAAGTTGTACATAATTTTATAAGCTTTCATTGCGTAGAAGACTTCTTATCGCCATGACGCACCGTTTAAAAGATATTAGCGAAAACTTGAAAAATGGGAACTTTAACCTCCTCCCCTCACCCCGACTCGCCCCCTAGATGTTAGGACTTTTAGTATGTTAACTCTCTAAGCACCCTGAACAATTTTCTGAAGTAATTGCTTCGGGCCTTGCTCACGCACTCTACAATCTCTTTGTTGGATGGACTATTTATGCAGTTGATGTATCTAGAAAACTGGACCAAAATTTTAAAATATTTAGTTTTTCCTTGACTTATACACTAAACACTAATTGTATTCTAAACTAGCTGTGCCTGCGACTTCGTCCGCGTGAAATAGTGACTTTTCGGGCAGCATATTTTGAATTACATATACCGTCGTTTGGGTAGCTAAAAATTTACTTTACAGTGATGCTTCTCTGTATACGATATTTGACGTATGACCATCGGGGATGAAAGGCATACAGGCTCCTAGGATTGCTAACCCGTGATAGAGCCACATACAACTGACCGTGCGAGAAACAGCTGATACTTAGATCTACACCCACAACTTTCAGCGTCTGACCTTGGGCTTTATTAATTGTCATCTCAAAACATAAGCTGACTGGAAACTCCACTCGTTTAAAACTAAATGGAAAATTGTTTGGAATGAGAGGAACTCAAGTAATGAAAACACTTTCACCTTTTCCACACCCTGTTAAAATCTCTGCTTCTATCAGATTTCGTTGTAAATTGGTCACTTTTAACCTGCTGCCATGGCCATTGCAAAGTTTTGGGGGGCTTAAATTTCTAAGAAGCATTATGGGTACGCCTACTTTTAATTTTATTTTATGTGCTGGTAGTCCAGGAGCATTGAGGGATTCTAAAAATTCTACTGGGTAGCTTGTAGATTTTCCTTCTTCCATGACTCTGTTAATGGAGATATACTCAACATAATCCCCCAGAACATAGCTCAAAATTTCAGCGTTTATTGTTGCTGCTTGGTCGTTTTGTGGCGTCAAAATAGCTCTTTCGCAAAGCCAGGAATTTTCGCAAGTTGGTATTTGCGTTGCGTTTCCATACACAGATGATATGGTCTCGCATTAATATAATTGCATAGGTTTTCATTAATAACAACTTTTCCTTGTTCCTGCGGATACACACCGTTACCAATCTCAAGTAGCAAATCTGAAAATTCTTGAAAATTTTTTGCCTCCAATTTGCACACGCATATTTAATGTCAAATGCAAAGGGATAATGTAATGTCACGGTCGAGAAACTCTTTAGGCAGGCTCTAACTTCATCAGCTGTTGTTCCACGTGGTATTACAGGGAGAGTCTGACGAAAATCGCCACAAAAAAGCATAGTAATGCTTAGTATTGATCATTTTGCTTGACATCACGCAACGTTCTGTCTACTGCTTCTACTGCTTTTCGATTGGCTATTGGGGACTCATCCCATATAATAACCTTAGCTTTATCGCTGTTTCTTGAAATATTACAAACAGGGCTTTCTGTGTGGTCTAAATCGATCGGAATTTTGAACATTGTATAAGCAGTTTTCCCACCTGGCAACAATGTGGCTGCTATGTCTGATGAAGCGACAGCAAGCGCAATTTTACCTTGGCTTCGTACCTTCGCCAAAATAACTTTCGTAAGAAATGTTTTACCCGTTCCACCGGGTGCATCTACAAATAGCATTTCTCCCAAAGTACTATCAACGCTGCGGCACACCCGATCAAATATCAAACGCTGTTCATCAGTTAGCCTCGAGACATCAGTTTGTAAAATTTCAGCCAGGTCAATTGGATCATAGTTGGTTTCAATCGTGTAATTTCTATTAATACGTTCACCGTCAAATGATGCCTCCGGCATGCCATATTGAGAAAATAGGATTACCCCCAATAGATGTAACTATATCTTGAATAGCCAACAAACAACGATTCAATTGACTTTCCCGTAATCTTTCCTCAATTGGGTTGTTATCATTAAGTTATACGTGCCTAAAAAAATCCTCAGCCAATTTGTTCTGATACTTATACCACAACTGTACAGCGTCAGATGCACAAAACACCAGCATGACTGCAAACAAATGTTGCAACAGATAAGGACTTTCGCTAATACTTGCTTCTGACAAAGCACCATCCCAATGTTGATCCCCATCCAGCAAGTGACGTGCGCAGCAAGCGGCTTGGTATGTTGGGTGTACGATATTGTCAACCTTTCAGAGATCGGCAAAAGAAGTAGGCCCTCGGATAACGTGCAGCAGTAGGCGCAGGTAAAAGCATTCGGAGTTATTTGGATGAACCGTATAAACCTTACCAATGACATGATCTTTAAAAATACCTGGTTCACCTACTACAACTGTTCCACGTCTTCTGCGGTTAAAAATACCCTGTTGTTTATTATAGGTATAATACGATGGAACTTCGTTGTATAAGAGTGTCTTAGCAAATGCGTCTGTTTCGCAAAGATTAAAGAAAGCGAGCAGAGTGGTTCGTCTTGGGTTGTCCAAACGCTCCGTTACATTATCAGTGTTGAAGTATATTCTTTTTCCACCTTCAAGATGAACGTTAAGGTGGATGACGGGTGGATATCTCTCGTGGATCGAAGAACTTAAAATACGCCAAACTGCCTCGTTGTCCGTACTCTCTGGGAGCTCAGGCGGGTTTCCCTGTCAGCAAAAGTCTCAGACTCACGCGATAGCGCGTGAGCTTCGCGATCGACAGATAAACGTGCCTTTCGTTGTTCCTCGTTTTCCCTATTTAGAGTTGTCATCATTCCAGAACGATTTAAACTCAGTCGAGATTCTCGCTGAGTCAAAGTTTCTGCAGCACGAAACCTAGCCTGATGTTCCCGAGTTGCAGAGAGCCTTGCCTCACGACCTTCCTCAGATTCCTGTGATCGAACTAATCTCATCCTTTTAGCATTTCTGCTACATTGGGAGAGGTTGGATCTTCTTCGAGGCATTCTTACAATAAAATAGTACTTACACACAGTTATTTAGTAAACACGTACTATCGTAAACAATTAAATTATAAATACTTACAGATTATTATACAGTCTAAAATGATCACAGTTTAAGTAATAAGTGTTAAGACGTGTAAACCAAACGTACTAACTTAATAAAACAAAAGAATTGCAAAAAAAATAATTACTAACCTGAGCTAATGAACTTATACTTAATAAAGAAAATCAAGAAAAGAAATAAAGAATACCAAATACTTTATCCTAAATACAAATTAAGATAAGCATACCGAAAATCAAGGAACGAAATGCCTAACCTATAACAAATGCTTACAATATTTATTTACAAACCCTAAGTAAAAATTAAGATAAGTAAATACCCAAAAATTAAGAAAGTAGTACGTACTCTGATAGAATACCTTAACAAATGTTCGCCGTGATTCTTTAAATTGACATAACTTTTTTATTTATGAATCGATTGACATGAAATAAACATTAAATGTTAAGTGAAGCTTACTACAATATATTAGTGAAAACCACATCTAAATCTAATAAGCCGTTTCTGATATTAGCGTGCACAAACACACAGACAAACAGACAAAAAATAAAATTTATTACAATTTCGGGTTCGGCATCGATATAATAACAACCCCTGCTACTTTTTTTATATATTTCCATTGTACAGACACCACTTTTCTACAATTTTATTATATGTATAGATTTGAAGCTTCTATGTCTGCTAGAACTGCCTTAGACTCGGTCAGTCAGTGAGTGAAAAAATTACGAAACTTTGACTCGTTATAATTCTTAAACTACTGGTTCAAATTGAATGAAATCTTAAATATACCATGTTTATACAATGCCTGCTTGGTTACTGAAAATTCAGGCTTCTAGTTTTATCCACAACGAAGTTATAGGGGGTCGAAAATGGCCTGAATTGCTTCGAGAAAAGTATGGTACGGCCGTGCCGCTTTTTTGCTCGACTTGGCGGGGGCACTGCCGTGCCCCCAGATAATAAAACTATTGAAACGGCAAATAATATACTAAATTTCTTGGACTATCAATTGATAAAAAGCTTGACTGGAAGTCACAAATTGAGAATCTTTGTAAAAAATATGTAGGTCTATATTTGCATTACACTCTCTAGCTGCAGTTGTGAATGTGGATACATTGATTACGGCCTACCATGACTTAGTTGCGTCTCACCTAAGATACGGTATCATATTTTGGGGAAATTCTACCAATGCTAACTCGGCATTTAAGGCCCAAAAAATTTGCGTTAGATCGATGTTTGGACTAAAGTCGGATGATACATGTAAACCATATTTGAAAAAATACAAGCTACTAACTCTTCCTTGTCTTTACATCCTCGAAACCGCAATGTTTGTTAAAACAAACCCCAATTTGTTTCCACATCCCCAGGACGGGGTACCGCGTAACAGATGGGATATGACCATTCTTCGAGTCTATGTAGCTAAAACGAAACTCATGCGCAAAAGTATGGTCTGCATGGCGCCCACTATATTTAACATTTTGCCTAAACGTTGGAAGGAGCTAAATAGTAAGGCATTCAAGCATCAACTGAAAAGGTTTCTTTCGTAAAAGGCATACTATTGTGTCTCTGAATTTATAAATGAAAATGTGTTTCCTTTTGACTGATCGACTTAACTACTAAGACTTTACAGACATTAGTATTATAATATTTTTCCTGTTGTCATAAATACTATACATATGAATGGAATCTGGACATTAATACTAAACAATATTTTACTGTAATACTAAATTGACTATTGAAATTTTGGATAAGAATTATTTTATATTTATATAATTTCTAAAATTTTCAACTTTGTAGATGTCTATTTTAGTTAATGTTTTGATTATTTGTAATTACACTCATCACCTATGTGAAATATTTGTACGCCGATACTGACGGCTAAACATGACTGGACTCAAACAAAATAATATCTTGCATGCTCTTGTATGTATACCATGTTTAAACAAATAAAGATCTCTCTCTCTCAATGTCTTTTGAAGTCCATACAATAGGTCCGTGATGCCCTTTTGAGGATAGAATCACATAGATTTGAGCAGGCCCGTCCAAACAGTGCAAACACTTATCAGTTTCCGCATAGCAAAACTATGAATTTAAATCTCTACATGAATAACCGTCTTATCTGTAATAACGTACTATAGACCATTTTTCTAAGTCATTTTATATGAGTAGTAGTAAGTGGCTGAAAGTTCTCCAATCTCCATGCATTTCTCGCCCAGTGTTTTGGGCAGCGAATGTTACAAGTATCTTTATATATGCCATAAGTGCGTGATTTAGGAGCCCAACTCTATTCTCCGGGATGAGGGGAAACATTTTGACATCATTAGCATATGTTGGGTAATGTGGCATCTTACTCCAATAATCTTATGATATAAACGACTTTGTTTAAGATGCGAAGGATAAATCTGACGACACTGAAAAAAAAAACTTGAAGAATCAAACTTAAATATGCGCATTTAATACGTATGGTAATGTATTCTACACAAAATATAAAAGAAAATTCGTATTTTTTAAGCAAACCGAAGCCAAATAAAGCGGCATTGGTTAAATTTATGATATCTAAGATCTTATCTCAGGACATATAGAACATAGTTTTTTCGGCGTCTCGTCTCAACTAGTCATAATTTAACATAAAAACGTGCCGTCGACGAAATGAAACATCTATATTCATGCTCTGTAGCCTTCTAAAATACGAGCTCGACTGAGACCGACACGAGCGTCACGCACCACGATACACAAGATGATCTGATCGAGGTCTCGCTGAGTGAGGTCTGACTGAACTGCATTCGGGCGCGGATTCAGGCCCGGGGCCAATGAGGGCTGATGCGATTACTGCCTGACTCATAGCCAAAAAAGAAGACGATGCGGCATTCCAATTGCAACTGTGTCTAGTATTTTCTCCCGATTATCAGGGAGCGTTTGAAGGATGCAAGTGGGGGGCGGGGGTGCGCCGGCGGGGAGCGCGCGCCGCCCAGTCGAGCCGTGGCCGCCGCGTAATCCGCACGTGAATGGCGCGCTAGAAACAACCAAATGAGTACTCCGCGAGACCAAACGCGAACCCCGTTCACCACGAGACGACCGGCCAGATACTGTTGACTGTGATCATTTTGTAGTTTAAATTAATTAATCAACTAGTATAAGAGTGTTTCGGACTGTACCGGTTTGTGGCTAATGTGAGTTCAAATCTTGAAGCGTGTGCCTGCGGATCACGTGCCCTACATTTGGGTGTCGTCGCCGGAACGCTCAAATGCTGCATTTTTACGTTTATTTACAACCAGGCAATGCTTCAGTAGTAATAGTCGTGTAGCCTAGCTTAATACGTAGTTAAGTAGTCCTAGTGTTATTACTGTCATTAAAGTGTATCGTCTCGTAAAATGTTGATGTCATCTGTATCGAACGCATGCGATCTCGCTACGCATTTGCGATTTTGACTATATAGTGTTCATGTATCGGCTTGTGGCGATTAATTGTGATCAATAAATCATTTAAACACTCTCTTTCATGTTTTTAGTATCACCCCCCATCCGTTTACTGAAGACCAGCCAGTCTTTTGCACTGAGTGTCTTTGCGTATATTTATGTGGCGTAGCCGGTAGCGTTGTAGTTTGAGCCCTACGTACAGTGTCTAGAGTCTAGATTTGAGAGTGGGGCTATGAATAGAAACATTAAACCCGAATGTCTGTAAATTCACCATCTTATTTCTTCATTTTTAGTTAGCTCCTCCGCAATGCTTCGCTAGTGGCTATATACGTTTCACTATATGTAGTTTGTGGAGTGTGTAGTTTGTAGTTTGAGGTTGGAGTGTCGTTGTATCGAGGCGGTGAGCGATGCACGTGGTTACCTGACAGTAAATAATTGCTCCCACGTGGTTGTAAGCTCAATTAACCTCGCCGTGAGGTCGACACGCACACTTTCACTGATGGAAAACCTGTACAACTAACTGTTGTTACAAATACAACTATTTACTGACGTCATCCAACTCTCTGTATCACTAATTACTTATTGTCGGGTTGATTAGCTTTACTATTAACAGCTTTAGCATTGGATTATACTTAGATCCAAATGCAGTTTTTGACTTTTCTAGATTTTATAAGCGAAATCAATTATAATTAATTTGATTTTCTTTCACAGTGTTACCTAACCGTTTCTAAAATCATGCAAAATACATAAAAATCTACGACTAATCAGGTGACTGAGAATGGCGTTTAACCAAATCCATGACTTGGTTTTTTATACATACATAGATGAATTAGTATTCTATTCGGATCATTTGGTAGAACACATTAGGTGCTTGGTGTGTGTGCGTCTGTGCGTGAGGGTGTTTGTGTCTGGGGGGTGGATGGGTGCGCGGGGGTGTGGGGGTGTGTACCCCGGGGTGCGGAGGGGGGGTTGCGGCCCGGCACATGGCGATCGATGCGGGGCGACTTGCCCGCGTATCATTTGCGTGCCACAGAATGCGTCCCACTCTTCTCCGACTCCTTCGATGACCTACAGAGTCAGGACACCGCCAGATCATTTGTATTATACCGCACGTGATTCTCACATGTTTTGTTGAGGTTATTTTCTTATGTCACTGTATTTTATTTAGGTAGGTAAGTATTTTAATTGTAATTGAGTTGTTAGTTTAGGGGTAGTTAACCCTGTTTTAATTTATGATTTTAGCTGGTTATGAGATCTGAGCAATTTAAGCTAATAAATATTTAAACATTTTGCAAGTTAGGTACTTACTTTAAATAACTGTTGACAAGATTTCTATACAAATTAATTAAATTAGGATAGATACTTACTTCATAAACACTATGAATTGCCTGATGGTTCAACATTATTACAGTAAAGTATGCAAATACTATGTCTTGGGGGAACTCTTGAGATATTTCGTTGATCGAATGCAGCATATTCATGCAAGCTTGCAAAGTAGTCAAAATTTGAATGATCCGATCGAGTCTTGAAAATTAGGGGACGATTTAAGAAAATTAGTTTTAGTAATTTGTGGAAGAAATTATATTCATCTAAGTTGACGCAACTATGTTATCATAAAAAATAGTGTTCTCTTATAAATACTTAACCCAACTGTTTACTCTGTTCATGCACTGGTCGCACAAGTTGTATAATTACGATCTCCTGAGTTTAATCGGGAATTATACTCCGTAATTCTCGTTAGCGTTTGCACGAAGGGCAAAGTCTAGCAGCTCGGGTGTCCTGTTTAAGGCTCTAACCAATCATAAACTAATGTTTAAACATATTGAACTTGTAATTTTATTTGACCCGAAAATGTCTATCCCAGGTTTAAAAAAAAACTTGAAATTATACAATATTCATAAATTCCATTGTATAAATACTATTGCATAATTATTTATACAATGATATTTATTCAATAGTATTAATAGATCATATTCATATAATAGTATTTCTTATTCTTAATCTCGCAAATAAATAATTAGTAGATTGACTTGTAAGATACTTGAAGATACGATGTTTTATATTCCTGATTCTTCGTATTTCTATCGTAGAACATTTTCCTACAATTTATGTGCCAATTCCGATCAATGCTGGACTTGATATCAAGATAGAAATGAGGCACCCAACTGATTAGTCAGAAATTCAGGATTGCATAATTTTTATTTGGATTTCATAACAACGCATTTTTATCTCGGATTTGGATTCTGTGATATATCTTTATTCTTTATGTATGTATGTAGGAGGGTCACACTTTCATTTATATCGTAAGCAATCTAAGTATGTTTTATATAAACCAGGAAATTAAGCACCGATTACGACATTACAGTGCCATTCCAACAAAAATACTGAAATACTAGTAACAGTGGTAGGGATTTAGAAAATTAAATTAAAAAAAAAGTACATACACCTCATGCCTGCTCATTAATTTATTAATAATTAAATAATAATAACTAGCGTTTGCCTGTAGCTTCCTTGCGTAAAAAGCTTTTTTAAAAGTAGCCGTCATTTAGATGTGTAAAACACAGACATTTTCGATTTTATAATAATAGGGAAGTATGAATATAGACAGTTGAAAGATTCTTGATTGATAATATAGCAGTTTTTTTTTATATGTCATATGATATACTGCAGATAAATAACATAAACCAAAGATTAAACTATCATAGCAATTGTTTAAAATCTTTTAATTCATCCTAGGCTATGTGGCGAGTGGACTCTACGATCTATACGTGAGTCGCTGCTGCAAGCTGTTCACCTCGGTGTTAGGAGTACCTATACCAGTGATTCACATTTATATTTATCCAGTTTAAGGATAAGTGATTAGATTAGGAATAACAATTTAGGCTAAAGAAATATTGTTACTAACACAATGTGTCATAGTACTTGGACAATAAAGATATTAGATTAGATTAGATTCATTTATTTGCCAGAAATATGGTATTTTACACATATTATAACAGATACATAATATTTCTACATATTTCGCTTACTAAATTCGGCATGCAAATGTGACAGTATCAGTTTAATAAATGAAGTGATGTAATTATACAAACCAATAAAATTCCAATGCCAAAAAGTTAAGAAATTTCAAAATATAAATGTCAAATAAATAAGGATAAATGTCTTCTGTTTAAATGACAACCAAAGAAATTAAATTACAAAAATGTCAATAGCTTAAAATCGAATGTCATATTTAATTACCATGTCTAAAATTTTCCCTTTTGTCGTAAAAGTCATAAATTCCTTAATGGTATAAAAACAATTTTCAATAAGCCATGCTCCGGCACAGCTTACTTCAGAAGCATCTTATGCTTCTGAAGTAAGCTGGTGCGCAGTTCTCTTATAACTTTATTATTAATATCATTTACGCGTTAAAAACTAAGGAGGACCTTATAGCTAATTAGTAACAGGTGACCATTTAGACTAGATCAGACATCTAGATATAGACATTCCTGTGTTCCTCGAAAAACACGTAAAGCTGTTGGTCTCGGCTATCTTATACACATCTTTGAAAGTCGCGGTCAGACATCCGAATTTACATTGTGACCAAACCAAAGTCAAAAATATTTCATTTCACTTAGGCCAACATGGGCACTTATAAAACTAACTACAGAAACTAATTGCCTATTTATCGTCACAATCTAAAACATCCGGGAATATTCAAACATTTACACTCACCCATCCTTATCGCGGACGATCTCATTTACCTAATTTTAAAGGGTCTCTCTCCATTGACGGTGTATTAATGACAACGTCGACAACCCCTATTTCCTTCCCTGTATAATTCGGGACTTGCCGCTACAAGCAAATTATTTGGACGGAAATTTTCACGGTAGGATCGCTTTTCCCGTGTATTATTGGTCCAAATACTCAATGTTAAGCGTTGCAGCGAGGAAATTGTAGCGATAATGTAAAGTTGATGGGTGTCTAACTTTGTTGCTGAGAGTTTAAAAAATTGGAAGTTTTCGAATTTAAATCTTGGAATATCAACTAATTCACAAAATTAACGTGAATTTACCAAAGTGGCAATTAAATATAATTAAAAAAATGGTACATTAAAAAGATATTTTGTTTTAGTTTTTGCAGTTTTTGTACACTTATAATTCTGGTTGATTTTTTGGTACACACACAAAATTGAAACCAAAAAATATAACAAAAGAAATAGAATGATGCCGTTATTTTATCATAAATGATGCCATAGTGCGGGTATCCAGTGTCACATTAAAAATTTGAAACTAAACCTTTTTCTAAAATTAAACGTTATCGTTAAAAGTGTGTGTAAAGTATATTCTGTCCGATCGTTCTTTATTGTAATCTGTTTAAGTTTACAATGAATAATATTGAAACAATAAATAGCAGTGGTGGTTACTGGCCTTGCGAGTTGCAGGTTCTGGGTTCGAAACTAGTTAGGCGAACATTCAAAACGTGTCATCTAACACGAACTGCGTCCGCGTGGTGAATTCCCGTTCCGTTTCCGTAGAGAGATGCCTTGCGTCCCAGCAAGGCGAACGGACGAGTACTAGGCTGATTATGTTGTTTGTGAATATATGCTTGTAAGGGTGGTATATTTAGTCAAATAAAGTATACGCAGGCGAAGAAAAAAAAATGAATAAAAAGAAATTATAATATGTATGTGTGTTTCTATAATGTGTATGTCATAAGAAATGTATATCTAGTTTTTTAAATATCTGTACTCACAGACAAACCGTGTAAATGGTTTTGTGGGACATTGGCTTATTTTTAAGATGTTAATGTAACATGTTTTAATAACAAATAAATAAATAAAATAATAAATTATCGAAAAATTCGTCAACATCGCTATCAATGGGAAAAGTGCCCAGAACACTGGCCGCATTGCCACTTTGAATGGCAATGCTGATTCTCTGTCCAAAGCTATCACTTACCATCAGGCGAAATCGAGATCAAGAGTGAGCTCATTCTGAATAAAAAAAAAGAAAAGGCCAGCACAGGGTGTCAGCACAAGTAGCATCCCACACCAAAGGCCTACCCAACTTCCAAGGCAGTATTCTTCCCATCGTCGCGTGCCTAGCTGTTGGATTCTAAAACAGATGGTACTCCAGCGGTGACAAGAGCCCAATGGATGATGTCATTAACATATATGCTTTGAGTACATATTTGATTTTTGAAATTCTTGAGGCTATTGCGAAAATAACGTATGAAGCTGAATGGTTTTCATTTTCGATTTTATTAACGTTTCGAGATTCTTCCGAGCCTCGGAAAGCAATATAAGCCATTGGTTGCGGCAGTCATTTGGACATCTTTGACAGTCGTTATTGGTAGTCAGAAGTCAGAAAGTCAGACACTGATCTTACAAAAGGGTATTGAATTAAGACAGGCAGTCGCTCCATGTAATTCTTTTTTATTGATAATAATAAATAGGGTCGCGTTTGACCATCTCACCTGATGGTAAGTGATAATGCGGTCGAAGATGGAACACGCTTGCCTAGAAGTAACCTATTCACTCTTGACTTACAGACTCCCAGGTTATAGCGATCAGAAAACACAGACTCCGGCAGGGAATTCCACTCCTTAGCCGTACGCACAATGAAAGTATTCCCAAAACGTTTTGTGCGTATGGGTGGGATGTCCACCATGTATCGATGGCGCATCGCCATTTGTCTTGTAGTCCGATGATGGAACGGGCTTGGCGGAATTAGATTGTGTAATTCCATCGCACACTCCCCGAAATGTAATCGATAGAAAACCGATAGACTTGCAACTCGTCGTCGATGTTCAAGGCTCTGGAGCTTTGATTCGACCAGTGAATCGTTGCCAATGAGTCCTCTTGGCAACTCAGCTGCATTCAGTTAGACTAGAAGCCTGGACATAGCTGGGAAATGGCTAAGCGTATCAATAATTTACCCATTGGATCCGAATTTACATTGTGACCAAATCAAAGTCAAAAATATTTCATTTCACTTAGGCCGACATGGACACTTACAAAACTAACTACAGAAAGACAGCGATGTGGAGGAGTACTTTGACGCTTAAGCTTGTTTTATCATTTTAATTTTTTTATGTACATAGTTAGGTTTAGCAGTGTTTTATTCGGTAACGATATCCTCACCGTTAGGTAGTTCCGACCACTGTCTGGTGAAGTCTGTATCCGTCTACTCTCCGCCCGATCTCAGCCTTAAAGGCACTCGGCGGGTTTGGTGATACAAGTCAGCGGATTGGGATGGCATGCGATCTTTCTTTGCATGTTATCCTTGGCAGCCTACTTGCTTTTCTTCAAATGATCCATCGTCGTGCGCAGACGCCGTGACAGATGTTTTGCGACAGGGGATGGAGTACTACGTTCCGTTCTCTGACCTAACAATGTCCGGCAAAGCTCGACCTTGGTTTGGCGCCGAATGTGATCGCGCTGAAGCTCTTAAACACGCGGCGTACCTAGCATGGGTCGATGCTCGAAACTGCAAAGCAAATGACGTGGATCAGAAGAAGAGAGCCTTCAACAGGGCTGCCAAGTCCAGCAAGAAGGTTTTGCGGAGGTCTCGGTTTGACCACGTTAGCCGAATTGGGAACAAACTCGCTTCATACCCTGCTGGAAGCAAAGCGTTTTGGTCCCTGGCAAAGTCGGTTGAATCGAACTTCTGTCGCCCCTCACTACCACCACTGCTCAAACCTGACGGGTCTCTGGCTCACTCCGCTGAGGAAAAAGCAAACTTGTTTGCCGCTCTCTTCGCGGAGTCTTCACGTCTGGATAGTAGTGGCGCTCACCCTCCTGATGCTCCTATTGGATGCGAGACGTGTATGTCGGACATTCGCATCCATCAGAAGGACGTCCGTAGAGTGCTGCGTAATCTAGACGTGAACAAAGCTAGTGGCCCCGACGGGATACCAGCAATTGTTCTTAGAACTTGTGCGCCTGAATTGTCTCCAATCTTGACACGCCTGTTTCGCCTTTCGCTAGAGACTGGAAAGGTGCCGAAAGCATGGAAGCTGGCTAACGTACAGCCTGTACCCAAAAAGGGCAGTCGTGCTGACCCTGCCAACTACAGGCCTATTTCAGTCACGTCCATACTCTGTAAGAGTATGGAGCGTGTACTTAATAGTAAGCTCCTGGCATACCTAGAAGCCAACGACATCCTCAGTGACCGGCAATACGGCTTTCGCAAAAACCGGTCAACTGGGGATCTTCTAGCGTATGCCATTCATATCTGGAGTGAGGCCATTGAGAGGCAAGGGGAAGCACTTGCTGTTTCCCTTGACATCTCCAAGGCTTTTGACAGGGTCTGGCACGATAGCCTTATTGCTAAGCTTCCTTCTTTCGGGTTACCCACCCAACTTTGCGTTTGGATTGAAGACTTCCTGAGGGATCGGTCCATTCGAGTGGTCATTGATGGCTGCTCGTCTGGCCAATTGGCAATTAATGCCGGGGTCCCTCAGGGGTCTGTTCTCTCAGCAACTTTATTCTTGCTGCACATTAACGATCTGCTAATGCCCGGTACCTTTGGGTATGCAGACGACAGCACAGTTTCTGAGAGATATGTGTCCAGCGCGCGAGCTGGTGGGTCACAGATCCAGTCTCTCCGTGAGGACATGGTCGGGCGCTTGAACTTGACCTTGAAGGCTGTCTCCGAATGGGGCGATGCCAACCTGGTCAAGTTTAATGCAGCTAAGACCCAGGCGTGTCTCTTCTCCGCAAAAAGGAGCCAATTTGAACCGGCTCCTACTTTCCGAGGTGTAACTGTGCCGATAACTGACCATATCGAGCTTCTGGGGGTAACATTAACTTCTACCCTCAATTTTGGCCCGTTTATCGAGGCTAAGGCTCAACTAGCATCAAAAAAGTTGGGAATCCTAGCAAAGGTGAGACGGTACTTCACACCCGAACAGTTGCTCAATCTCTATCAAGCCCAGGTTCGGTCGTGTATGGAGTACTGCTCTCATCTTTGGGATGGATCTGCTAAATACCAACTGGACGCGCTTGAGTCTATCGAGAAGCGGGCCAAAAGACTCATTGGCAACGATGCACTGGTCGAATCAAAGCTCCAGAGCCTTGAACATCGACGACGAGTTGCAAGTCTATCGGTTTTTTATCGGTTACATTTCGGGGAGTGTGCGATGGAATTACACAATTTAATTCCAACAAGCCCGTTCCATCATCGGACTACGAGACAAACGGCGAAGCGCCATCGTTACATGGTGGACATCCCACCCATACGCACCAAACGTTTTGGGAATACCTTCATTGTGCGTACGGCTAAGGAGTGGAATTCCCTGCCGGAGTCTGTGTTTCCCGATAGCTATAACCTAGGAGTCTTTAAGTCAAGAGTGAATAGGTTACTTTTAGGTAAGCGTGCTCCATCTTCGACCACATCATCACTTACCATCAGGTGAGATGGTGGTCAAACGCGAACCTATTCTAAATAAAAAAAAAAAAAAAAAAATTCAATGTTTTATTCTGTTATGGTGTACTATAATAATTTGCATTTAATATTATAATAAGTATTCTAAAAAAAAAAACTACAGACACTAATTACCTATCTATCGTCACAATCTACAACATCCGGGAACATCCAAATATTTACAGTCACCCATCCATATCGCAGACGATCTCATTTACCTAATTTAATTCGCTCCATGTAAAACACTGGTTTTCAGTTACATTTGGTAGAATGGATATCGATCCCAACAGATTTGTGAAACGGCTATGCAGATGATAAGCATACTAAAAACGTTGTGTAACTTAAAACGAGATTGTATATATATATAAACTACAATGTGTATTTATTGTTTCGAGTTTCCGATATTTCGGCAATTTTGCAAGCGCCATGTCACTGATGATGTTATGTTCTAATGATATCTGTTAGTGACCATGTTTTTTTTTAGCGTGGTAAAATTATCAAATAAGTCCTCCCACCCCGGGCAGGATGGGAGGGACTGTCAGACTTTTACTGACTAAAATCCACGGTGTTCCTTTACGTACCGGGGTCACGGTAACGGGATGAGTCCCACGACCCCGGCAGGCTTCGGCCCTGTACGGGGGGGCCTCGTCATATTGCTGACGCTCTTTGAGGCGCGCGTGGAACACGACGCGCCGTCGACCCGGGCATGGTCCATGGTCGGACAGCGAGTTGCCCTTTACTCGCTGTCCGCATGCCCGCGCTAATGACCATGTTAGCTTGAAAACTTATTTAATTATTTATTATATACTTTATTGTAAACCTTGCAATATTTCATTGGATACAGAAATTAAAACTAGTAAACAATGGGCGGTCTTATAATTTTGTTGAAAATAAATGGCGATTGTCGACACATATTCCCCCTCTATCTTAATCCAATTACTGTTTTCGCTCTCACCTTGTTCCCTCTGCCCGCCATATTGTAGTCTCCTGTTATAATAAAACTAATGAAGTGAAAGAAAATACATCATAACGACACAATACCTCAAAATATGTTGTCAGCGGAACAGACAGTCGTTATTTTTGGACGATTAGTTTTGGATTTAGTTTATTAGGCTGGCATTAAAATCAAAATAAAGTTTTGCTATTGTTGATAAAATATGCTCGCGCTTGACTCATCTTATGTATCTCACCTGTAAGCGATAATGTGGCCGAAGATGAAGCACGCTTGCCTAGAAGTAGCCTGTTTATTTTTAACTTAAAAACTCTTAGGTTATAGCTATCTTACTCCAGTTTTTATAGCTAAATACGAGTTGTTTTTAAAGGTAAAGCAATGTTCGCTGCGTTAACCATCTTATAATATCCAGATTCATCTGTCCCTCAGTAAGTACGTGAAGCTAATAATCCCAGCAGTCATTTGAGGATCTTTGAAAGTCGTTACGAGTTAGAAGTCAAAATAATTTACACTAGTCTGGTCAAGGTGTAACACGTTCCGGGGTTGCGGGAATGTTCTCACAAAATGCCACGGCCCCGGAACTTACGGGCAGCTGAAGGAACAGAGTGTGTTTTTAGTCAGTAGGAGTCTGACACTCTCTTCCGCTCCAACCAGAGCGAGAGAAGTCATTGGTTATTTTTTCCACCCGGAAAAAAGGGGGACAATGTTACTGGATTGTGACGACCAGATAAACAGTCGTTCTATGTATAACACTAGCAGGGCCGGATTAACCATTAGGTGGAGTAGGCAACTGCCTAGGGGCCCCGCATCAACTAGGGGCCCAGGCCCAGTGTACGCACCAAGGAAACATGTTTCTTCGAACGAGAATTTGAAGTGCGTGTGAAATTAGGGACCTCACTGTTATCTCACAAAATACAAATCGTTAGATTTAGTAGTAGAATTAAAACAATTTCAGAACAAACCTGGGAATAAGTAAACAAATATATTAAAAACTACAGCCCTTAATGTGCATATCCTCAGTTCACACACGATTTGGTCAGTCAAAGTAAGAAAAGGGGCCCCGAGAATGCCATTGCCTTAGGGCTTCTGACAGGGTTAATCCGGCTCTGAACATTGGTCCCGGGCTTCTCAAGTAGCTTTGCTGCAATCTTACTCCTAGCTTGTAGCTATGAAGAACAGTCCACTGGCAGGAATTTCCACTCCTTAGACTCATCATTATTATCTAGTTAGCCTTTTCTCAACTAAATCAGGGTCAGCTTTCATTATAACCGAAAATAGCTGAGTACTAGTGTTAAACATTGAACGACTGCTTATATGATTTACACAATCCAGTAGCTGCCTAATAAAATACCGCTTTGCAAAACTAGAGTTAGATTTACTGCATTTTTATCTACCCGTAACAACTGTTAGAGATGTGAAAACGACAGGACCAACAATTTAATGTGCTTTTCAAGGTACAGAGGATTATTTTTTAACAGGTTCGCGTTTGACCACCATCTCACCTGATGGTAAGTGATGATGTGGTCGAAGATGGAGCACGCTTCAGAGGGGTTTACACGGGTGACTAAAGCCGCACGATTATTGCCACGCGGCGTAAATAGGTAGTCTAAAAACTTCTTTACAAAAAAAAAAATTAACAAAAAATAGAACTGACTTATCAAAACACTACCAAGCTAAAAATAACTTTAATTTCGGTAGTCGGTGTTATTAGTTTTGGATTTTCTTTTTTTTCACACCGCCTTCCGAAATTAAAGTTATTTTTGGCTTTGTAGTGTTTTGATATGGAAGTCGGTTTTATTTTTTGTTATTTTTTTTTTTTTAAAGAAGTTTTTTAGACGGCCTATTTACGCCGCGTGGCAATAATCGTGCGGCTTTAGTCACCCGTGTAAACCCCAGTTAAGCGTGCTCCATCT
This sequence comes from Tholera decimalis, assembly GCA_943138885.2. Classification (NCBI taxonomy): domain Eukaryota; kingdom Metazoa; phylum Arthropoda; class Insecta; order Lepidoptera; family Noctuidae; genus Tholera; species Tholera decimalis. The sequence goes on along the minus strand of OW964577.2, from coordinate 26,620,031 downwards.
TCGAAAAAAAAATAATAAAACAATAAAAAACAAAAAAAAATACAAGAGCCAAAATGTGAATTACTTATCACCTTTTACAAAATATTGCTTTTCCCGATGCAGAACCATTAATTTTTGAGGAGTTCTCCTGGTACTTTACCATCAGCTACATCACCATATGCATTGTTACGAGCATAAAGTGCTTAACATGCATATTCAAGTAATCGAATCGCAATCCACGAAATACTTATTATTGAGTAGTTTCGGTGGCCATCTGCTGTCTTCATAATCAGTTCCACTTCCCCAAATGGTGCTTTTCGAGAGTAACTGCACAAGGTACTATTAGAAATACCCAAAACGCTATAGGTGTGCCTATAATATTTGAAGCGTTCCCTCGATTACTCCAGGAAACTATCATCAGATCCTGATTTCATAACAATGGAACCAACTAGAAAGTATACCTATTATATATATAAATCGGTCCAGCCGTCTTCGAGTTATGAGGTAAAATACATAAATTAAAAAAAAAGTTTAAGACGAACTGAGAACCTCCTCCTTTTTTTGAAGTCGGTTAATAATGGCAATTCGGCTAGGTCGCAAGTATCTAAAGGCAATTTGTGAAGCGACTAGCCGCACAGCGAAAATCGACCCGTGTAAACCTCTCTCAACTTAAAAGTAACCTATTCACTCTTGGCTTAAGGACCCCTAGGTCATAGCTATCGGGAAAAACAGACTCCGGCAGGGAATTCCACTCGAATATCGATATGATAAGATGGCGACCCATTGATGGCTGTACACGTAATAAATTACTAGCGTATTTAAAATGAAAAAGGCTGTACTATAAGCATTAATGTGGTTAGAGTAAATCAATACATCGATTTAAGAATACTATTACAATACGCAGCCTCTACCCAATGTTGCTTTACATCTCTAACAGACTGTCTTGCCAATCCTTATTGATAATATGAATATTTCAAGAATTAGTGGTCCGTAGAGAGCGGTCGAGTGAGTCCGACCTGATTATTATGTCTAGACGAAAAGAAATACACAGATAAACATGCTCACTGGCTTCCGTATAGCAAGACTAAATCATATTTTTTCCAGATATTAGGTTGTTCTGAAGTAGGTTGATATTTTTTTCCAAAGAGTTTGGATATCGTCTTGTTTGTTGAATTATTAAAATTACTTTGAATAAATCATTTGACTCGTTGTGTCTAGTGGTTGTAAGCACGACTGCTGAGTATGAGGTCAGGATCAGACATCATATGGTATTGGGTTTTTCTCATAGTAATTTCTCAGTAGTAGCCCGGAGTTTCAAAATTGGCGATGTGATATCTAGTGCCTCGGAAAGTACGTTAAGCCGTTAGTCCCAGTCACGGAATAGATGACTAAGGTTGAAATGGTAATGTGGGCGTGGCGAGCGCGCCACATTTATGATACGAAAATCATAGCGCGACCGATTGATTCATTCACCGCGTTTTGTGCGCTTCGGGCTACTTCGGAACACAGAGCTCTTCTTTAAAATGCCGTGTTGTGCAATTATAACCTGTAAAACAAAAAGTCAGACCGCAAATATAGAGCGAGGAGGTATATCTTTTCATCGGTAAATTAAAATAACATGTAATTACAATTTTATTTATAAAAAACATAAAAATATTCTGATCACTATGAAATTCCAAACATTAACAACATTATTGCAACAAGTTACAAAAAATATACATTGCCCGATGTGTACTCGCTTAATCAACGCAACGACCAAGTCCGCTTACAATGTACCGCATGTGTCGCGTCCTCCACACTTCAACCATTGGCGTGTCGTCCTTTGCCCTGATTGGCCGTGATGCACGGCGCATGTTTATCGACAGTGAGTTACAATCAGTAGCAAGCTCTCGATTTCAGTGTGTGTAATTTATTTGTGTGCGTAATTCGCATACGTAACGGGCCTCTTGCTTGTAGTGGAGCTAAAGAGTGGGAGACAAGCGGCGACACGCGTTCTCATACAAATCAGGAACTATTTCCGCTCTAACCTCTTTATCTGTTCTGTGGTCCCAGTTATCATTTGGACATCTTTGACAGTCGTTATGGGTAGTTAGAAACCAGAAAATCGGACAGGTATTGTATTACCCAGCTCAGTTACTCCACTTACTCGGTTTTGGACGTCAGATATACAGTCGCTTTATTTAAATTACTAGTACTTAGCTGCACCAGGTTAGACTGGAAATCGACCCAACGATACTTGGGAAACAGGCTAAGATGATGACTAAGCATCCAGTCGCTTGAGCTATAAAAAGAAGTACAAAAACACTTATCTTAACACTATGCAACATTACAAATAGGCCAAAGAATGTTTTAATGTGCTTTGGCACGCAATGTAAGATCTAACTTATGTTTAGTAAAAATAGGCAAAGTGTATCATTTTTGAGATTGGAACATTTGCATCTCGATCACTGAAATGATCCGGAACAGCGATATGTTTCATTTGGCTCATTTGGATCATCGGCTCAAATGACTCAGTAAACGCCCGCGACGCGACGTCATGTATAGAAACGTAAGATTTTTTCGATGCGTCTCGGGCGTTTACTATTGAGACAGAAATATTTTGAGGCATCAATACTGAATGTTTTATGTCTACATATTTACTGCATACATATTTATTGTAATAAGTGAGATTATAAATAAAGTTGATCTTCGTGCATACGATACGATAGTCAATAGTAAAAGTAACTCAGTGTCTCTCAGTCTCCTTCTCTCGCTCGCTCACTGCTCAGTCGCCACACGAGCGACGCGTCGCGCGAAATGAGCCAGAGCAAAGTAATGTTTCAGATCCAAATGATTCATTTGAAACGTTGTTACTGAACCAATCTTTTGAATCACTTCAATGATTCGGATCAGTGAGTCGGTTCCGTAAAGAGTTACACACGCCTAGTGTTTAGGGTGCTAGCGTCCTCGGCTTTGATTTGAACATATAGTTGTAAGACGAGCACAGTATTAAACTTATTACATTTAATATGGATATTTAGGAACTAATGCAACTATGACAGGCCTATTTATGGACTTATGTATGGGTATGTGTCATTATGCCATCATCCCAGCACTCAGTTGACGATATGGTTGGCGTAGTGGTTGAGCGATAAGTTGCGGCCCTGTATGTCGCGAGTCGGTAAATGTTTGTATGACCAACATATTTCTTCCGGGAGATACAGGAGGAATTCTTGAAAAATGAAAGTATGTTAACTGTGATATTTTTTCCAGTAATCTAAAACACCCACACATTACATCAATTTCTTTTAGTAAAACAGAGATAGGTAGAGACAGTGTAGAAAATGTAAGCACTATATTTTTTCAGTATACCTATGACGAAAAATATAGTGCAGGAACCATGTCAAGGAATTATAGTAAAATACATTAAAAAATAATAATTTAAATACAGCTAGCAATGTGGGTAGAATTCACATTATTAAGAATCTTGTTAACCCCTCCAACTAAGCTAAATATGCTTGTGTCTGGAGTGGGTTCACTGCAATAGTGTAATGGGTGGGGTTCGAACCCGCGACTTCTCTATCACAAGTCCGACAAGTTAGCCATTAGGCTTGACGTTAAATTTTAAATTTTAAATAAATTGGTAGGAGTTTTGTTGAATCGAAGATATGAAGCTTCGATTCAACAAAACTCCTACCAATTTATTATATATTTTATTGTACACCTTACAATATTTCATTGGATGCCAAAATTAAGACTTGAGTACAATGGGTGGTCTTATCGTTCAAGGCAATCTCTTACAGACAACCTTTGGGTGGACAAAACTAAAGGAGACAGATTTAGGGCTGTCAGTGTACAAACATCATAAATAATATTAATTGTATAAGATACATACAATAAAATACAAAAACATAGTGATACCTTTACCTCAACCTACCCCCATTGGTCATGACGTCACACCTCTGCATAGATACCTTAAATCCTAATCTCATTAAGTAACTTGTGAACTCGTCTCTCGCCACTGGATCCCAAACTTTACAACTTTTACAAACTTTATGTAAAGTTGTTTTCAATGTCAACAAACTGTAACTGTTCTGTAAGGGTTTATGTTTGTTTTCAGGTAAACGGGTGATCGGTTATATTTATTCAGTTTAGGGTTTACCAATGACTAACAACAAGGAAACTTTTTAAATAGCTACTCAGTAATCTATACATACATTAAAGAGTAATACTTAACTATAACTTACTCGTTTTGGTAAACACTTGCTCAAAATAAAATGCATGACATATATAAAATAATACTTGACTATGTTCATATTTAAAATCAAAATTCATTAAGTTTGAGTCATCGTCGTGAAAGGATTAGTCAGCTACACTCTGCGTTACCGAGTGCTAGCTGTCCAGGGTGCGCCGGGCGTTTGGAATCGCAGTGCGCCGTGTTTAACGCCACTCGGGGAGGCTCCTTTCATGCACCCCTAAAAAAACAAAATATAGCCTTTTTGTCATGTACATTTTGCATGATCTTAACGACAATACTAGAGCTGTTCAGGTAGCTGCTTATTGGCACAAGACGTTTGAGCATCTCCTCGAAAAGAAGAAGACCAAAATTAATTGAAAGGTTTAAATTATTAAACAAGTTAATCAATAAATTGGTCAGGAAAACTTATAGCTAAATAGTAAATAATTTCTTTTACAACTAGAATAAGGCTAGTTAAAAGTTTAACAGATAACTATACATCGGTACAATTTATACCTAATAGATACCAATAGTTATACAAAAGCTCCTACCTACACATAAATTATAAGAGAAGGATAAAAATGTCGATAAAACGGCTCTTGATGTTGTCAAAAAAATTAAATAAAGCTGAGGAACATTAGTATGTTTGTCTGTTTTGAGTAGGTAGTATTAAGAAACGTATACTCTGCTTAAAACCTCCTGAATAAAGGTTTTATCCATAACTTTGCTTTTGGGCTTATTCAGGCAAACTCTCAAGCGGTTCCTAGGCAATTTAATGTTTATTTTTATCTTGATTATACCAAAAACTCGAATTCTTTCACCATGCGTAGGTTATAAAAAGAATTCCCTGAAGTTGTTTGCGTATAGTGATTGAATGGTTGATGTATTTTCATTATTAGGCTTTAGTTCTGAGTCTGCCTTGGCATTTGATCAACGATAAAGCACGCTTTTCTAGATGTAACATATTAACTCTTGACTTAAAGACCCCGGACCGGGTTATAGCTATCAGGAAACACAGACTCTGGCAGGCAATTCCACTCCTTAGCTGTACGCACACTGAAATTATTCCCAAAACGTTTTGTGCGTACTGAGAGTAACGATTTTACAAAAATCTTTAGCAAAATGAACCTTATTCACCAGGAAATAGTGGTCGTAACCTTGAATACCTCCGTACTATCGCCAGTTGGAATCCTGGGCGTGGAGCGGTGCTGTACACATCAGTTTGTTATTTATGACCCGATAACACTCAGACGTGGCAGAAAAACATCGGAGTAAAGAGGAATGATTAATACTAAAATGTTTAGTTAGTGTAATCTTGTTTGTTGTGTAAATATAAGTGAGTGGCTTAGTAGTAACCAATGTAGATTTTAATTTAACAACCATACACAAAGTTAGTTTTAATTAATAACTACCAGTCGTCGGCCAGTAGTCGCTTCCAATAATAATAATTTGTATTATTTAGAATACTTCAGTACATCTTAATAACACACATACAAACTAATTTAAAATGTTGTCTGTCTTTCTGTTTCTAATCTCTTGAACGACTTCCACTGTAAAATAGAGTGGGTTATTTTCTTATATATGGACTACATTTTATCCCGGAACTCCGACGCGGGAATGACCTTTCATGCGAGCTAAGTCACGGGCACAGCAAATTATTGTTTAAAAATATAAATTTTCTACACTCTTTCTCCATATAGCTAAACTGTGACTCTAATCCATCTGCGCAATTTTCGCAAAAAGGGGAACAAGGGTGCAGAGAACTTGCAATGTGGGTAAAATTCACATTACTAGCAATCTTGTCAACCCCTCCAACTAAGCTAAATATGTTTGTGTGTGGAGTACGTTCACCGCAATAGTATAATGGGTGGGGATCGAATTTGCGACCTCTCGATCACAAGTGCAGCGACACCGACATTACGCTATTGACGAAAGATTGTGACACAACCGGCATGCCCTTTTTTTCTCTGCGTGAGAAAATCATCGAATGACTTCTCGTGCTCTGGGTGGAGCGGAAGGGAGTGTCAGACTTCTACTGACTAAAAATCCACCCTGCTCCTTCAGCTGCCCTTAAGTTCCGGGGCCGCGGTATCTCGTTAGAACATTCCCACAACCCCGGCAGGACCAAAATCCGAAGATATACAACATCCACCGACTCACACTAGACCGGCGTGGTGGCGTATAGGCCACGAACTTCTTCCCATGGTCCTCCGAGATCACCGGGCTGCTTTAGTGAGGTAGGAATCCCACACTCCCTGTTCTTTTTCTCCATAGGCTCAGGCGCCTTTTCAAGGTAATTCAAAAAAGGGTGGATTACAGCCCGAGAGGTCCCGAGTTCGAATGTGTGTTCTAACCACATTGCTAAAAAAAAAACATGATTGACGCGCCACAAATTAAACGCAAGTCAAAAATACGATTGTCTGTGAACTTTACTATAACTGACAAAAATGCTTGAACTGATTCGATTGGACAGGTCAACTCAAATCTGTGCATTTCTATTCTCAACATAGTGCCTACCTCTGACATAGGTAAACCTACTTGGTTCCTATATGATTTGATCAGTCCAGATTGTATGGACTTTTAAGAAACGTTGACCTCCGAGTTTTTTGTGGTGTTTCTTCTCAGGGTAGTCTGTTAGAAAACACCGTCATGTAGTTTCTATTTACGACAAAAAATATGTTTATAAGTGTTATTTATAATATCCGAATCCGATTTCCAAATTAAATATCTTTATTTATTTTAGTTGCATTCAAATATATAATGTTCTATGTACTTTATCACCACTATAAAATCCGAAACGCTAGCATTTACTTTATATAGTCGAAATACCAAAAGCTTATTTTCACCAAACAAAACAAAATCTCATCTTCCAAAACTATTTCAACCGTTCATTCAATTAACTTTTACAAAAAAACCTTATTTATTCTTTTGTATACTATCTCAAATCCGGCTTATCAAAGAAAAGTCAACTGCAATCGTCGTGGTATACCATTTTCTTAGATTTTAGCAAAAAATAAAAGAAAATACGAATATTTCTGAGACTCATCTCACCAAGGTGACCGGTATGACATTGAGACAGAACGACAAACTATTGAAACTTAATATATTATTTACTTGAACATCTCTCGGCAAAATAAACATTGAGATGTACTAATAATATGATAGAGGAGCGCGTGGCTACAGCCACATGGCTCGATCTTTTGCCGGGGTTGCGGGAACGTTCTAACGAGATACCGCGGCCCCGGAACTTACGGGCAGCTGAAGGGACAGGGTGGGTTTTTAGTCAGTAGAAGTCTGACACTCCCTTCCGCTCCACCTACAGTGGGAAAAGTCATTCGTTGATTTTCCCACCCAGGAAAAAATAAAGAAAATGGGTCGATCTTAAAGAAATCTTGCAGGTCTGCTCTGACTGGGCACAAACTTAACTTATTTAGGTAGTTTTATTGAACCTATTACCAATTGAAATTATTAATATTCCCAAAACGTCTCGTGCGAATATGCACAAAACGTTTTGGGAATACTTTCATTGTCCGGACAGCTAACGAGTTGAATTCCCTACCGGTCTGTGTTTCCTAATAGCTTTATCCTGGGGGTGAATAGACTACTTTTAGATAAGCGTGCTTCATCTTCGACAACATCATCGCTTATCATCAGGTAAGTTGGTGGTCAAACGGGAGCCTATTATCATTTTTTTAATGCTCTTAGGAAGAACTCTTAACTTACTGTAAATTAAAACAGTTTTAAGTATGGCGCAGAGAATAAAAATGCATCGCTGTAACTGGTAATGAATTTAATTTCAATATTTTGCTAATAATTTTAAACTAGGTTTTATACGAGTACGAATAGATGATGTGTACTGCGAAGATTATTTCTCATTTTTTTCTTTTGGTTTTTTTTATACGTTGCCTGACTTTTAATCGTGTTTGACAAACTTATATTTGCCGTAGTTTGAAAATGTGCCATATCGTGCATTCAAACCAATTTTCGTTGTGGTTGAAATGTTCATTGCATTCTACTAACAGCATATTTTTTATTCACTCTATTTTAAAAGTTAGAGGACGCGAAATATTTTACCGCTTTGGACGTGTCTATCTCTGAGAGACAGACATACATGATGAATCTATAAGGATTCCGTTTTTTGCCATTCGGCTACGGAACCCTAATTAAAAACATACTCTCAAGGTGACCGCCCTGACATTGCCAGCCCCATCAGATAATTGACAAACAGTCCCAAAGGAGCCAATTTACTTTTTTTCACAATTTTTTTGATACTTTGCTTCGGAATATTTTGATAGATTGAAAGTAATTGAATTACTGACACGATAGCTCTTGTCACGCCAATTCGTTTACTGGGTTGAAAAAAAGCTGGTTCGTGTTTCATTACATTTTTGTATGAGTTGACATGACGTTTTGAATTATATTTGTTGTATTTTGTATCTACTTGACTACGTGGAACTTTCTCAGACTTTATAGATTTAGCCCCCAATTATTGAATCAAGCAAATGAAATTGGCTAATTATTGAAGTAACAACTGTACATTATGCCTGAAATGCTTTCACAATAAGGATTGTAATTTTTTAAAGTTATAAATCTCCCAACGTACCAACCTACCTCGCTTTATTTAGCGGAAATAATTATCAAATGACACTCTCCAGCTTTCATTGCAATTGTTTAGTTTCAAGATTTACATAATTATGTGTTTATGTATTTTTTCTCTGCTTTTCTTTATAAATTAAGGTTTTAAAAAATTCCACTTTTTTATATTTTTCTGGGTGGGAACATCATCAAATGACTTCTCCTGCTATGAGTGGAGCGGAAGGGAGTGTCAGGCTTCTACTGACTAAAAACCCACCCTGTTTCTTCAGCTCCCCTTGTGTTCCGGGGCCAGGGTATCTCGTTAGAATATTCCCACAACCCCGGCGGGCAAAAATTGATTTCCACTTGCCATGTTGCCTCTGCACCATTCTAAGTTCGTTTGGTAGAAAATGCATTAATAGAAACAAATGATGAAATTATTTAGAAACAAATTATACCTCTACTTGCTCACCAGTGGACGAGCACAAAGTAATATAAATGTCGTAGCTTTTGTCATCACAGATATTTTTCATTATTTTCATGTCAGACCCCATGAAACTTGCATTTATAACCTCGAAAACCCTTAAAGGCATGTTTACTCATCCGCTGCAATGCTCTGCATAACTCTGACAATACAGTCGGCACTATCCGGCACTATCCTTCTGTATTCGGTGCCATGCAAACTGTCGGCAAAAGCGGCACCAACAGTGACTGACGTATATACGAACGTTTGTCCGAAGACCATTAAATTCGCAATAATACGATGCAATTGCAGCGCTGAGTCGTTGTGATTCTATAACTGTTAGGGTTGCCGCGTCTACGACAAATGGATACTGGAATTTTGGATATTGGATTAGATTTTTTGAAGGTCTTGAAGACGTTTTCTCTGTGATAAATTAGTAGCATTTGCGTTAGGAAAGCTCTTAGCCAAAGAATTTATGAATTTCAGTGTTGTTTGATTTTGTCACGGCGATTTTATTTCTAAAAACTAACAACTAAAATCTAACAAACTAATAAGATGTGTGTTGTTTTAGCAGAACAAAATAACAATAGACATGAGTGGGTAATTTTTTAGGCGCGTCATACAGTTACTGGTAATTATTTTATTAGTTACTCGTGTTTTGAAAAGTACCTAGGATATTTCGTTTTGTTCATCGAATTCAGAACGTAATATCTTTAAATACAACTATACGTACTCTTGAAGTCTTTACATATAAGTTTGGTTACTAATAATTCCTTATTCAAAGTATTTACCGTATACATTTTAATAGCTACCTAAGCTATGCTCGCATAAAAAAATAAGACACAAACTAAATAAAACAAGACCAGATACTACCATTCTCAGAGCATACTAAGTAGCATCAAGTTGCCCTCGGTTTTACTAACAATCATATTCAGGACGCTGCTAAGATAAGAACAGGAAAAATCTGTCCTTTTCTTTTCTGGCCAACTTTTGTTACTCTACTTTCTTAGTAGGTACGATGAAACAGAGTAATGTCACTAATGTTCTAACGAGATACCGCGGCCCCGGAAGACAAGGGCAACTGAAGGAATAGAGTGGGTTTTTCAGTAGAAGTCTGACTCTTTTTCTCTCCACCCAGACTGGAAGAGTTATTTGATGATTTTACCACCGAAAAAAGGGTACTGGTCACTTACAAGGCATTAAGTCCGCCTTTGCACCTTTTGTGTTGCATAAAATTTTAATTAAGAAATAAATAAGTTAATCCAATGACACGACCCATCAGAGTGCCGATTTTCGCGTCTTCTCGGCTGAGATTTCCTCATCTGAAATTCCTCAAATGACGTCGTTTGACGTGCGTCTCACTCACTCATTATATACAGGTGGTTGTCTTAGTTCCGCGTCACATGTTTCATATCTTACCCACTTGGCACTTGTAATGTTTCGAGAAATTAATAGTACGGTGATGTAATTTGATCTTGATGCTAATTAACTTATATCTACTTATTGTAAATTCGAGTAATTACCTGTCCTTTCTTTTTGCAAATTGTTTATAACATAGCACTTTTACACGTCGTTTTTTTTTTTCGTAAATTTAGCTAAGATGTAGTCGGTGTTTCCTAACTGATTAGTTAAAATAATATTAGCCTCTCGCGTGTCTTAAGTTACACAGTGCGACATAAGAAAAAAATGCTCCAAATGTCTTAAGTCGGACACTACACTTAAGGGCTTGGTCAGGATTGGTCGATAAATATCTGTGGTTGTGTTGCAAGTAACAATAAGTTCTGCATACACCGCTAAAATGAACGAAAAAAATTTACAAAATGCATCTGTGGTTTATGTTGTGACGCCGCAGACTTTTTCGTTATGTTATCAAATAGTTTTTATTACTTTTTATTAATTTTTTGGAATAATTTGTGTTAAAATTGCCTACACATTTTTTTTTCGAATGTTAGTGAAAATTATAAAAGTGAAAACATATCACATCACTGCGAGATAAGGTCAGTTTGATTTGCTTATTGAATTATATAAATAGTTAGATAAACTCATAACGAAGCCAGGAAGGTATAATATATACCATGATAATGGCCATAAATTGCCAATTTATCATTTTTTTCTGAAGTTCTACCCAAAAATCATAAGGAAATTCAACATGCGGCACTCGAGGGGTAAGTCATGTACTTCTCGTAATCTCTTTACTTTTTTCGACTATATTGGGGTTGGCTTCTGGTGTAACCAAATGCAGATGAGTATCAAAATTTTATATATATTTATACAATACTAATAATAATATAGTTATACAATACTAACAAGACATTGTCAGATATTCTGACTCCTTAGATGTTTTAATATTTTACGAGGCACGGAGGAGTCTTTATATAAAGAATTTTCAACCATGCGTAGATCAACCTAAGCAAACTTAAATTTTCGTCTCTAAATCTCTATTTTGTACACTTTTTGGTTACGTACATTTGAAATTAGATCTTATTCGTCTATATCGTGAGTGGTTTTTATCAAACACCCCCTCTGTAGGCTTATACCACCAGGTTGTATAAGCCTATCGAATCCGAGACAGGTAGCGCAACAGTCAATTACTCAGCCATTACGCCAACCGTGATGTGAATCAAAATATATTTTTGCATTTTTTTACTTCCATAGTCACTAAGATGAGATTGTAATAAATTTATCATATTATTTTGTGTTGGTGGAAATAGAAAAATAGGCATTAACATTCCCAAATCGTATCAAGCAATCAATAGTGTGCAACACTGACAAGAACTAAATTAAAAAGTCCGAACCCAAAAACTGACAACCCTACGCAACGGTGCGACTTAATATCTTTGGGTGTGGTTGTGTATGTCCCCCACCGACCCCCTTGGCAAGCTCTGCAATATACATACCAGTTATGTACCAGCTATGTACTGTATACGCATTTTAACACCAGTTTATATATACGTATATAAGTAGAAGCACTAGTTTTTGACCGATTTGGCTGCATCGCTGTGGTATAGTGCGTTGGAGTTCCTACTGGATTTATGGATAGTGTTACTAAAGATTTATTGCTGGTTTTTCGTGGGGATTGGTAAGGAGTTAAGTGGCGCTAGAACGACAAGCCACCACGAATAAGGATAAGAATAAGTAAGAATAATAAAATATCTTCAAAATTACATTTGAAAGTGTTGATTCTTGGGATTGACACTGTTCCTTTTTTGTGTCTTTTAAAACAACCTTTACAATTTCCATCCAAAAGCTTGTCTGTAAATGATCGCTTTTAGCAATAAGACCGCCCATTGTAACACCTTTTGTAGTTGTAAAGTCCTTATTTTTAGGGTTCCGTAGCCGAATGGCAAAAAACGGAACCCTTATAGTTTTGTCATGTCTGTCTGTCTGTCCGTCCGTCCGTCCGTGTGTCACAGCCATTTCATTCCGAAACTATTAGGACTATACATGTGAATCTCTCGCGTAGATTGCTGAGCGGATTATGGTACAATAATGGGTAATTATAAGTCGGAAAGTATGACAACAATCTTGTACCAGACGACCACAATCTGGATATACCAGAAGCTGATTCCAATATAGTTACAAAAATCTAGGTTGTGAATAACAAAAAGACGATAATATCTTAAATGTAAAAGTGATTTGCTAGTTTAAGTCTTAATCGCTGGATCGTTCTTTATTATTAATATGTTCATTTTGCAAATAGGTTATAAATAACAACTTTAAACGTGTTTTTTTTTCGTAAATGTAAATCAGATGAGGTCGGTGTTTCCTAACGGCCTAGGCTCTTCCAAATAGTGCAAACAGTTTTCAGTTATCGCTTAACTCTTAGAAATTTAAGGAGCTCGTACGATTTGCATTAATGAATTACTGAATCGCAAGCGAAAACACGTATAAGAGCTAGTGATTTATATAATGAGGAAGTACTGATTATTAGTTATAAACTTAATTATATTCAAAATATCAATATTCTGAGACTGAACTAAACAAAAATATAGGTGTACATTTTTTTTTACAAGAAATAATTAAAACTTTGCTTTTCATAGTTTAGATGAATCGAATTGTTAGTACTGATTTACTTTAAAGCTTTGTGGAAAAACCTTGATACGGTTTTGGATTTATGCCCGAATACTTTTCAAAGGTCAGTATCACGTAATATAGGATTTATATAGGAGATATTGTTTATTTATCAGATCTATCTTTGACCTTACCTATTGTGAACCTTATTGTGTACCCATAATAATAATAGCATTGTTTATGATAATTAACATACGAACACCCGTGTACAAAGAGGAGTGTGTGACTAAAATAATAACAGAGTGTCGATCTGAGGTTGGATGCCCATCTTACTAACACAACTATGGATTACTAGCTGTGCCCGCGACTTCGTCCGCGCGAAATAGTGACTTTCAGCAGCATTTTTAATTTTTGAAACTAATTATTTAGAAAATAAAACTCATACATAATTTGAATGTCGCATTTATTAATATCTAATCAAAAGTCTAAAAAATAAATTTCAAGCTTCTAGCTTTAAAAATGACGTAATTACCATACAAACTTTCATGCCCTATTTCAACCCCTTACAGCCCTTTTTTCGCATTAAAAAGCAGCTTATATCCTTTTTCAGGCTCTAGACTATGTCCGTACCAAATTTCATTAAAATCGGTTCAGTAGTTTAGGCGTGATTGCGTAACACACAGACAGACAGAGTTACTTTCGCATTTATAATATTAAGTAAGGATTGTATAAATATTATCTGAAATTAATAATCTAAATTTGACATATCGAGATTCCTTCGTGCCTTGGAAGTCACATTAAGTCTCTGCTCTCGGCTGTCATTTTTTAAATTTTTGATAGGCTCGCGTCTGACCACCATCTCACCTGATGTTAAGCGTTGATCTGGTCGAAGATGAAGCACGCTTGCCTAGAAGTAACCTATTCACTCTTGACTTAAAGACTCCTAGGTTATAGCTACCAGGAAACACAGACTCCGGCAGAGAATTCCACTCCTTAGCTGTACACACAATTAAACTATTCCCATTTTGTGCGTATGGGTGGTAATTTAAACATCTTTGACATCAGAAGCCAGAAGATCTGACATCAGTCAAAAGAAAGTCTCAAAAGAAATGCGGCATGACCCCACAGATAACAACCAACGTTCTATCTTGCTCTGCATGCCCTGTTACCTGTACTCTTATGATATTATGTCTGCATTAACGAGCAGATTTTACGTAGCTGAGTTTTGGGCTAAACTTTTTTTTGCTACACTAAGGAGAAAACTGGGTTGAGAAGGTTAGATAGGTAGTCGCTCCATGTAAAACACTGGAACAGCTGCATCCGGTTAGACTGGAAGACGAACCCAACATAGTTGAGAAAAGGCTAAGTAGATTATGAAATACATACAGTACATATACCCGTGTAGCGAGCTACGCCATAACAGTCTACGTCAAAACAGTCTACGTTGTATCAGTCTACGCCGTATCAGTCTACGCCGTAGCAGTCTACGCCGTAGCAGTCTACGCCGTAGTAAGGCTCAGTGCTACGCTTAAACAGATTTAGTGATATACTAGTTGTTACAGGCGACTTCTTTCATTGGAAACCTTGCACATTTTTCTGGATATAAAAAGCAGCCTGTGTGGTATTCAAGACTGCAATCTATCCCTGTATTAATTTCATTCAGATAAACTATTAAGCCATTATAGCGTGATTAAAATACAAAAATCCAAATCATCCTCACAATTGATGATATTAGTACGATTTTCAGTTTGTATATCGTTGCATCGAGGTCATAGCAAATAGGTATTTTATAAGGAAGATTAGCTGTAAGCCCATGACTTCATTCGTGTTTTTTTTTTGGGGAAATTTTCATTCTCTATTAACGTTAATTTTTGAAAATATAAACCTTGTTCATGCTCCCGGTCTGATCTGAATTAAACAGTTGTCATTTTCTCCGAGTAACAGAACTTATAGCATTACTATCAACTTACTTACAACTTAATTTTATTTATTAGGAAAAAAAAATGGTTACACATTAAAGCGTTTTACAAAAATTGGATATCTTAGAACTATTGCTAAAACTTCTTCAATCACGCTCCGCGTAAATGAAACTCCACGATATTACTTATTTTAGTAAAATAGTACAAAAATTAGTACTTAAAATTCAAATTTAAATCAGGATTTGGACATTCTGACAAAAATTTCAGTAAGAACTTGCAATAGAAAATGTCACAGTGTTGACTTATCTCTTGATTAAAGATTATAAAGTAAGTAAGTAATTTGATAATTATCAGCATTTACAACTACAATAAATGTTACTTGACTACAACTGACCATAACTTAATACGAACCATATAATAGTAAAGTTAAAGTTTATCTGTGTTCTCACGAGATATTGGCTACCCCAGCGCTGGGCAATTAACCCACTTTCCTTATAAAACTGACATCGCCCCATTTTTTCGATGTTTCGCGTTCCATAAAAGTACTGCAAACTGCAAGTTTTCGGTTTAATATGCAGTTTTCAAGTAAATGTTGTTTAAAGTTATTTTTTATTGCGGCTTTCTTGTTGTAAATTATTGGATAACTGTGGATTGGGTTCTTATAGAAGTTTTATTTTAATTTTACGCTAAGCTGGTTTTTGTTTGGACAGGCAGATTTTATTTCGGAAGTAGTATTACTAAACGGTAGAGTTAAGAGAGTTTACACTTCACTGTGTTAATTTGAAAAAAAAAAATTGGACATGATTGAACTGATTTGAATGAAACTTAATCAAAGAGAGACTTTTCTTACCTCAAAACTCTTTTTTCAAAAGTTCTTAACTTACTATTTAGATCTAGGTGTCTAGCGTACATGTACCAAATTTCACTAAAATTTATACTCCACAATTACTCTTCTTAAACAAAATATTCGCAATCTTTTCAGTAGTCTGACTGACTGCTGAACCAAAGTGCGAGTAGATAATACGTATTTTGAGAAGCTCGTGTCTAATAACAGTCGGACGGTTAGATCTTGCTGAGGTAATTCTATGTATTGGTAACAATCTTAACTAATAAATAAATAAATAAATAAATAAATACTGAGATTCGTCCGTACGTCGGAAAAAACGCTAAATCGTTGGTCCGGCTGTCATTTGTACATCTTTGACAGTCGTTACAGGTTGTCAGAAGACAAAATCATACACCATTCTTACCAAAGGGTATCATGTTATCCAGAAACATTAAAATGCTCAATATAACGTACGTAATATCGGCTTTATGTAAACTTAATATACATTACTATATATACATAATATGAGTATAAACTAATACATATTTTATAACTACACAATAAAACTACTATTTACTATTATCATTAAACTAATACATATAACATAAACACTATTTCACACGAGTAGTGTGTTACGAAGTCGTGTGTCACGCAGTATCGGGTCCACGGAACCAAAGTCATCTGAATACAGGAAACACGTCGAGAAAAAACCCACTCATCAAATCAATTAATAATAATAATAATAATCTGTGGCCCGGTTGTCAAAGAACATGTCAAAAAATTTTTCCTCCGAATTTTTCAATATAATTTATAAATTAAATAGCCATACAAACAGCAATTATCATGTTCAACAAAACAAAAATAGTGAAAAAAAAATCTATAAGTACATCAATGAAGTACATGAATAAATAGAAGAATAAATACAAAAAACTTTAAATGGAAAAATCAAAATGTTGACAAGGAACCGGGCAAGATTGATTCTGAACACACAACCAAGACCTGCGGAATCGTCGCTCAGCTCCGCCTCGCAGCCGCCGGGACCAGCTCCAGCCGTGAGTGAAGAGACTCCGGCCGCTGCAGTAGCGTCGAGCTCGAGCGACGAATACTTCTCGCCGCCGACGACACCACCACCTGCGCGTCGGCGAGGAAGAGGCCGCCCTCCGGCCAGCTTCGGACTTCGAGGCCCTCCAGCCTCTGATAGGGTCCCCGCTGCCGGTGGAAGTGTGCAGCGCATGCGATGGACAAATTCCATCAATGAAAATGTCATGCGCTCATACTTTGGGGCTACAGAGGGGGGAACTAACCTGACCGCGTACCGTGGTCGGATGCTCTCTCTGTTTCAGGTACTTGAACCAGCTCTCAACGTTTCGGCCCAACGACTGTCGGATCAGGTGCGGGTCATCCAGCGTAACCGTATGTTGGATGACGTCGTACTTGATAGACTACGCCTCGAATCACGGTGCAGTCGTGTCTCATCTGCTTCACCACAGGCTGCGGTGCAACTACAACCTAGTATTTCACCGCGACCCGACCACGTCGGTGAAGATGATGAGGACCGGGCTACATCCGTGAGTACCCAGTGCAGTGAACGATTGAGGAGTGCTTTGGAGTGTGCATTACGGGAGTATCGCTCCACACCACCCGAGCTGAGACCTCGTCTGCCTCGTTTGCCCATGCATAAGAAAAATAGGGCGCTAGTGTGTGCTCTAGATTCACTGGTGTCAAATTATTTTGACAATAGCGAAGACCTCACCGATACCCATTCGATCCTGTACTGTGCCGCTGTTGCAGCATGTCGGGTAGCTCATGTCAAGTTTCCAAAAACTAACAGTGCTATTCGACCAGCTGTACCAGCTTGGCAGTGCAGGATCGAACGTCGTATCGCTGGGGCTAGAGCACTCATTGGCAAACTTATCTGCTTCAGACAGGGCAACACTCGCCCTAGAGTGATGCGCTTTGTGAGGCGGGCGTTCGCGGGGACTGATATAAGTCCTCGGGATTATCTGACCTGCGTCACAGAGCGCATCGACTTCCTGAAGCAGAAAGTCTATGCGTGGGCAAATAGAATTCGCAGATATAAGCGGCGGGTGGAGCGATACACTCAGAATCGCACATTCCAAACCAATGAAAGGTGGGTTTATAGGACCTGGGAGTGACCTGACCAAGGTGTGACTGATACGTGCTTACCGGATGATGACGCCATGTGTTCGTTCTGGCGCAGCATCTGGTCAGCTCCTGTCAGTCACACTGAGGGTGACTGGATGCGGGAAATCAGGCGTACGTGCGATCTTTTACCAGAAATGGGGGCAATCACGATCAGCCCCCAAGATGTAACCCGTGCAGTCCGTCCGTTATCTAACTGGAAATCCCCAGGACCGGACGGGCTGCACAATTTTTGGCTTAAATGGTTCCAAAGATCGCACGCTCGCTTGGCATTTCAGTTCCAGTCTGCCCTAGAGTCAGGATCCCTACCCCAATTCTTAACTACAGGAATAACCCACCTGCTCCATAAATCAGGCAGTACTACGGAACCTAAAAATTATAGACCGATCACGTGCCTTCCGACGGTCTATAAAGTTCTTACGTCCATCCTGAGAACTAAAATTAATAATCATATTGATGTAAATTCAATTATGTCTGTTTCTCAGAATGGATGTAGGAACGGGTCTCGTGGTACCAAGGAGCTGCTCCTCATTGATATTGCCATAAACCAACAGGTTCGTCGTTTCCGAAGAGATTTGTCGACATGTTGGATAGATTATAAGAAGGCCTATGATTCTGTTCCACATACATGGCTCAAGAAGGTGTTGGTGTTGTATAAAATAGATCCAATACTCCGCACTTTCCTTGAGTCATGTATGGGGCAATGGAAGACGGTCCTCTGCTACCCAGGATGTCGACAGATCCAGGAAAACAGCGAACCGATTAGGATTGAGCGTGGCATATTTCAAGGCGACAGTCTGAGCCCTCTGTGGTATTGTCTGGCTCTCAACCCTCTCAGTACATTGCTGGAGGGTTCGGAGCTAGGCTACCGGTTGAGAAGAGGTGGTCAGGTCATATCACACTTGCTTTACATGGATGATTTGAAAATCTTTGCCACCAGCAAATTGCAACTGATGGAGCTACTGAAGGTAACAGAAACTTTCAGTAGCGCCATCGGAATGGAATTTGGGGTGGACAAGTGTGCGGTCATGCATGTAAAGCGAGGAGAGATTATGGAATCCGTGGGAACTCAACTCTCGGATCCCATACACCTAAGATCCCTCGGATCAACTGAAACTTACAAGTATTTGGGTATGTCAGAAGCACTAGGCATCAATACTGCTTATGTTAAACAGTCATTGAAGGAACGCTTCTTTGGCCGTCTGAATAAAGTACTGAATAGTCTTCTATCAGGCGGAAACAAGGTGCGTGCCTTCAATGGTTGGGTTATGCCAGTATTGATGTATTCTTTTGGCATACTCAAATGGACTCAGACTGAACTTGACGCCTTGGACAGGCGGGTCCGCACAACGCTGACTGCAAATCGGATGCATCACCCACGTTCATCGGTGATGAGGCTGTATATCCCCCGGAAATACGGTGGTCGTGGTTTTTTAAATACAAAGACCCTGCATAACCGCGAGGTATGCAGCCTTAGGGAATATTTCCTAAAAGCTGACGTGGGTATGCATCGGGATGTGGTAGCGGTGGACAAAGGCCTCACCCCGCTCTCCTTAGGTAACGAGAATTGGCGCAAACCTGTAGTATTAGATACTAATGACCGCAGAGAAGTATGGCAGAGCAAGGAGCTTCACGGACGCTATTACCGAGCCCTTCATGGGTGTGAAGTAGATTTATTAGCGTCCGTAGCCTGGCTACGTTTTGGTGACCTCTTCGGGGAAACCGAAGGTTTTGTCTGTGCGATTATGGACGAAGTTATGATGACGAATAACTATCGGAAATATATTGTGAAGGATGGTACGGTAGACATATGTCGGGCATGTCACAAACCGGGAGAATCCATTCGTCACATTATCTCCGGTTGTTCTCGTCTGGCTAACGGAGAATATTTGCATAGACACAACCTCGTAGCCAGGATTATTCACCAGCAACTTGCTCTTAAATACAATCTTGTGGAATCAGAAGTACCATACTATAGGTATGTGCCCGACCCAGTTCTCGATAATGGCAATATTACACTGTACTGGGATCGGTCTATCATCACTGACAGGACTATTGTTGCCAATAAGCCTGACATAGTGGTGATAGACCGATTAGAGCGTCGCACAATGATTGTTGATATAGCAGTCCCCCATGACGAGAACCTCGTGAAAGCTGAGATAGATAAAAAAAATAAGTATCTTGACCTGGCACGCGAGGTTGTCGACATGTGGGATGTGGAGACAGCAATCATTGTGCCGATAGTCGTCACAGCCAATGGTATAATAGCCAAGAGCCTCGACCAACATCTAAGGAGGCTCTCGTTGGGCAGCTGGATCAAGGGCTTGATCCAGAAAGCAGTACTCCTGGAAACGGCGCGTATTGTGAGGAGGTTCCTCTCTATGGAGCCCTGACCACCGGTAGCTTGGACCCTGTTCCCGATACCGGTGGGCTACTATTTTTTATATTTTTAAATGTTTTTATTTTTTATATTAATATTTAAAAATGTAATTTATATGTTCATATATTAAATAAATGGAATAATAATAATAAATCTTTATTTCCAGTTTACAATTTACATGTGGTAAATTGTAAACTGGAAATAAAGATTTTGATTTTGATTGAATTACATAAACCACCACGTTACGTACATAAAACATAGTCTCCTGGCGACATACGACATGCCCCAAGCTCGGACATTCGGATATTACTCATACAACGCTGGATTTAAAATCTGGGTCAAACTTCTAAGTGTCCGCCACTGATTAGGGTCATATTTTTAATCTGTTCTCACGGTAAGTACATCCATCATCTTTAAGAGAGTGGAGTTGTTTTTGTCTATTGAGGGTTTGTTTTAAAGTTGTAGTTGTTTGTTTCAATTATGTCTATTGTTTTCTTTTTTGGTTTTTTCTAGAGCTATTTATAAAATAAATAGATAAGAATGAATAAAAAAGGTACATTTATTTATTTATAACCATTATGCAAAACTAAACACTTAAAATACACACTAGAAATTACTTAAATATAAATTAGACTAAAGTATCAAAAAAGGCATCCTCA
The DNA here is from genome assembly GCA_943138885.2 of Tholera decimalis. Lineage (NCBI taxonomy): Eukaryota > Metazoa > Arthropoda > Insecta > Lepidoptera > Noctuidae > Tholera > Tholera decimalis. The sequence goes on along the minus strand of OW964577.2, from coordinate 26,598,840 downwards.
ACGCTGTCAGCTGGTAACGTACCTAAGAGACTGGAGGCATTCATGTTGAATTGCAATGCTGAGCCTTTGGCCAAAGAAATAGCCATTATTAGGGTTCCGTAGTCAACAAGGAACCCTTATAGTTTCGCCATGTCCGTCTGTCTGTCTGTCTGTCGCGGCTTAGCTCAAAAACTATTGGTACTACAAAGTTGTAGTTTGGCATGAGAATACACGTTAATGACGCCGAAAAAGTGGTAAAATAAAATTTTGAAAAAAAAAAAAACAATTATTTAGGGTAACTCCCCTACATGTAAAGTGGGATGATAATTTTAAAACTATCACACATAAGTGGGCTTTACAAGTTTACGAGTAATAGTCGACCAATTGTATTTGACTCGGAAATTTCGAACAACTCCATAGAAATGTCGATAGATGGCGCTAAGCGTCAGTTGTAACGCGCTAGTTTCATATTTAAATAAGTTTTATGAAACTTTTTAACAAAAAAAAAAACCGACTTCCAAAAGACCACTAGGTACAATGTGAAAAATATCTTTAATTTCAGAAGATGGTGTCTGGATCTGTATTTTAGTTTTTTGTCACCGACTTCCGAAATTAAAGTTATTCAGGTGAGGATTTGTATAAGAAGTCAAATTAGTTAGGTAGTCATGTTTGGCTTTTAGTTAGAGCATGGTACGAAACGATCAGTCAGCGAGTACGACACGCACTTGGCTGTTATAAAAACTACAGAACCCTACACTGCGCCTGGCCCGACACGCACTTGACCGGTTTTTTCTATAATTACAACATTATCAGCCTATAATTTATCCAGTTGGGACACAAGCCTCCTTTCTTTGAGAGGGAATCAGTCTTAATCCACCACTGGATCCCAGTGCGGTTTGGTTTATGTCGTATATCTTTGAATTTTCGATACAAAAATATAAAAAAATACATATAAAACATTACCTAATACCTCCTCTGGGCTTAGAGGAGGTAACCTAAATAACCTAAATAAAATAGATTTTCCAGATATTTTTTATATCTTTAAAGCGTGATTGATATAGCTGTAGTATTTATTGTGACATTATAACCATACCAAATGTCAGTTTCGCAGTATCTAGGTAAAGTCAAATTTAATACAGAACCCTAAAATCTACAGAATCTATAAAGCTGTTCCTTGGGGAATGTTTTAACGGAAACCACGACCCTGGAACGCAAAGGCAATTGAAGGAACAGAGTGAGTTTGAACTTAGTAAGAGTCTGACAATCTTCTCCGATCGATCCAGAGCAGAAACAGTCATTTGATGATTTACACTCCGAAAGAAAAAGGATATATCTACAAAAAAAAAATACAAAATGTTTTTCAAAACAGTTTCGATTCATTCAGCATCATGTAACGGTATATCTCTGGTTACACGCATATTACACACTTTTTCCCTATCGTTTCCTTAAAAAAACTTTCGGTTTCCCCCCCGACTTTTCCTTAACCGTTGGTTAGTCGTAAACCTTGTACATATTGGTGACTATAAAAATATAAACTGTGTTGGTTCTCATACTCCTATTTTTGCATAGTAGTAGAAGGAAGCAAAGTTTCATTTAGTCAAAAGTATACAACATCCGCCAAATACTAAAAGAATATTCATTACACCAGTTAACTGGATTTTTGTCTGAGGAAAATTATTGTTTTCATAGGGGTTTAGATGTAGGAAATAAATGTTGAAGTTACGAAAATTCCAACACGATAGGTTTCGTAGATGTATTAGCTCAAAGTGCGAGTTTTAACGCACTGCTTTTCCATATTTTAAAATTAAATAAGGTCCGTAAATAAACAATCTCCGTAAAAATTAAAAAACAGCTCCGTAAAAATTTAACAAGTTCAGCAGTTGCTACGGTGACTTGTAAAAAGACACGGTGACTTGAGCTATCACTTTCATCATAACAAACCACTTCTATTCTTTTTTAAATATCTGTTTTCATTTAAATATTTGCTTTCAAATTCTATGAAAAAGTAACTATGGAAAAATATCATAATTATTATTGATTTTACTATTTACATAATGTTTGTAATGCATGTTACTTAGATACCATACATTTTTTTGGAATAATTATTCATAGTACTACGGTATCTGTAAGGCCAAGATTTGGACTTTTTGTTTAAGATTTCTTGAAATCCTGACGCTTCAAAAGCCTTCAAAAATGAATTGAGTTGTCAATGGGGCCATAAAAAAAGAAATCATTATAAACTAGTTAATTACTGACTGCTATGCGCAAGGTCGTGGATTCGATTCCCACCTAGGACAAATGTTTGTGTGATGAGCACGATCATTTGTTCTTTGTCTGGGTGTAATTTATCTATAATATGTATGTATTTAGAAATATATATGTATGTTTATCAGTTGTCTAGTACTCATACCACAAGCTCTGCTTAGTTTGGGACTAGATGGCTTTGTGTGAAAGTTGTGGAATATTATTATTATTATTATTAATTTTAACTAGACGAGGCCGGCGTTTCCGAGCTGACCCTAAGATGAAATGCCGAAACAAACTCAGCGGTCAAAGTCTCTTTCTCTCTTCTTAATTCCAGTAAGCACTTTCTACTCTCGACCCACAATACATACTCCGATACATAGACATCCTATACATAGATATCAAATTTTTTACTAAAACCTAGGGTTTTTAGATAAATAGTTAACAGACTACTTTTAGGCAAGGTCATCCATTCACAAAAACATAAATTCACTATCACATGACACGTCACACCGATACACCAAATAAATTGTGTCTGCTTGTAATCTTAACTAATATTGTAAAGGCCCTGAAACGACGCAAATACTGTAACCAAAACGGCACAAAACTGTTATTACTAGAAAGTAATGACAGTTTTGTGCCGTTTGGGGTCGAAATGCTTGGGTCATGGGGCCCGAGTGCACGTCTCCTCTATAAGGAACTGTCTCGCCGGCTGATCGATTCGTTGCGTGACCGGAGGGCTGGCTCGTTCTTTGCCCAAAGAATAAGCATTGCCATACAACGTGGCAATACTGCCAGCATTCTGGGCACGTTTCCGGACGACAGCGATGTGGAGGAGTACTTTTGGGAATTTTTTATTATTTTAATTGTGCGTACGGCTAAGGAGTGGAATTCCCTGCCGGAGTCTGTAGTTCATGATAGCTATAACCTAGGGGTCTTTAAGTCAAGAGTGAATAGGTTACTTTTAGGTAAGCGTGCACCATCTTTGACCACATCATCACTTACCATCAGGTGAGATGGTGGTCAGACGCGAACCTAATATCAATAAAACAAAAAATTAGAAATTCATGTTTTAAACCTCAATAAACATTCAACGCTTATTGTAAAGAGATTTTTGTGAGTTTGTATGAAGTAACCTCAGAAAACTACATTATTCCTGAATATTACTGCTGAAAAATCTTCTATTGCGAGCGAAGCCGCTTGCAGAAAGCAGTTGCTTATAGAGCGCTCACAAAAAATTGTCCATTTTCAGGCTTTTTAATATTTGTTGATATGTGTTTTGAGAAGAGTGGTAAGCACGTGTTGACGGACTCGGCTGGCGAGTTGCAGGTCCTGGGTTCGAACCCAGTGGTAGTCTTTGTGTAATTTATTTCGTGAGAACTGGTCTCAAATCGATAAGAAAAACATCGTGAGGAAACCGACATATCCTTGGACCAAAAATTGGAAGATGTATGTGAGATCCAGCACCCCGTACTGGGCCCACGTGGTTGATTATGGTCCACAACCTGTCATAGAGACAAGGCCTGTGTCCCATCAGTGGGAATTTAATAAAATACGTTTAGTTCAGGATTCAAAAGTTCCATATACAACGTATAACGGAAACCCCATATCTATCCAAAAGGACTGAAGACAACATAGGGTATGGAGTCTCTATGCAAAGTTTCAGCTCAAAATAAGTGACTCACAGAATTGACCCCAAATTGTTGATTTCGTATGTTTCTTGAATACCAATAATAACAAACGTGTCACGTCACTATGAGGGTCATCACTTTCCACGTCACTTGCCAATAAAACGATAATTCTCTTCGTTCTTCTTAATTTTAAAAATTCGGTCTCTGGTATCAATGTATTGAAATTTCTAATAAGTTCCACACATGTAGACATAGGATTAGAAAACCCTTGCCATATCGTTTGTTATCATCCAAAGAAGCCGTGCACTCCCTTTAAATTATACGTTGTAGACACATACATAAAAAAATAAAAACTATAATGAAATCAAAGAAAAACAGATAAGCTCTTCCATCCCACACGCGACATGTCTCCCACAACAAATTTATATATAGGGACAGTCTAGCCTACCTACTATCATTTTCAAAATAGTGTTGGAGCTAGTCCACACTCGGCGCACTAGGAATGCACTCCGCTTACGCATAGTCGCATAAAAGCATCTAGTACGCGCCTCAGCAAACATCCCTGAGGCACTGCAGAAGGGGGGCAGCTCCACAATTGCCCTAAATGCGTTATTATATTGTACACGGAGAGCACTGTAACTTTTCTGCGTGTAGTTAGCCCACAGGCTGCACGTGTATAAAAGTGTACAATACGCCCTAAAGAGCGTAGTCTTAACTTCAAATGAACTACGTGCAAACCTGCGAGCTATCATGTTCGCCCTCCTTGACAATGCTCTCCGTTTCCGTTCAATATATATCTGATAATATATATCTGCATGATCTATTGATTAATGTGGGTATGAATTCTTATAACTAGCAATCTTGTTAACCCCTCCAACTAAGCTACATATGCTTGTATGTGGAGTGTGATCACGGCATTGTGTAATGGGTGGGGTTCAATCCCGTGATCTCTAAATCAAAAGTCCAAAACTTTAGTAAGCCATTAGGTTATTATCGCTTCAGTATTGTTCCATAAATTACATATGTTCTTTTGTTATTACGAATGAGCCCGCTCCTGACCTCGATCACACCTGATGGTAAGTGTAAGACGAGGTCTACGATCGAACGAGCGAGCCCAGAAAATGCCTATTCACTCTAGCTTTAAAGGCTGACGGGTCATATGTGGCAGGGAACACGGAACCCGGCAGAGAGTTCCACACCTTGGCTGTGCGCATAATAAATGTTGAGGAAAAGAGGATGCTTAATGTTTAGTAAAAGAGACCTTAAAAATAAACCCTGTAGTATCCGATCACTGGGCGAAGACCAAAGTATTAACAAAGCTACATGCCAAGTTATGTCATTATTGTCATAAAAATATTGTAAAATGTAGTTGATATCAGGTGTTTGACTCCCACGCACTTTAGTAAGAGGGAGGTAGAGACTGGGCTAGCGTATTACGAGTGCCCACCTGGCTAGCTACCTAAGTACTTACCTAGAAATGATTTAATAATATCCTATTAAAGTTTTATGATGTACCGAGGGACAATCTAGGCAGTAATATAGGTGCAAAATATTGTTATTTATGACTTGATTGTGAAAGTGTTGTTGAGAACATCACTACGCTCGCGGCGACCGCGGCGCGAGTGGCGGAGCAACGACGAGCGAGCGCCGGCCGGCACAACCACTGCGTCATCGTCCGCCTTACTAAGCGCGCACTCTTGTCATTTCGCCACCTAATTTCTTTATTTGATATTATCTGCTTGTTATAACCGTTCACGTTAAAATACAGTACACTAAATTTTACTGGCGTTTTCATCCTATCACCACCATTAGGATATACCCCGTTCCTTTCTAGTATTATTTATGACCAATACGCAAACTAAAATATAATTTTATCACAGTCATTTTATTTCATTAACTGCCGGATTTTCGAGAATATTCTAACGAGACACCGCGGCCTCGAAACGCAAGGGAAACTTATAGGAACAGGTGCGTTTTTAGTGAGGAGACATTTATTGACTGTCCTCCCGAAAAAAATCCGGGATGAATAAATTGTGTAATAAGTGACTGATTGATCTTTGTAAGGCACTTAAGTAAAGCGAATGCACTGGCTCCTGTCATACAGCTTACAACTAGTTCAGGAGCCAGGAAATTTTAATTTATTTATTTTATCGTTAGAAACTTTGGCAATCTACTCTCAAAATATTGATGATTTAACCAAATTTTTGTAATTATTTAAAAGAGTGTCAGTCAGTTATATTCTTACCTATCTTGGTAAGAATATAACGTGATGAGAAGGGATGACACGTATGTAACTTAGAGAGAAATGGGTTTGAATGCTAATGGATAGATTGTGTGAGGAATTATATGAAAGAAAAATGAGCAAATGATGCTGTGATGTCGGGATAAGCTGGACAGAAAGATGATTTTGGACAGCGTACGAGGGTCTAGTCTGGGACAGTTTTTCCTTTTGAGGCACGTAACTCTAAAAATTGTTCCATGCAAAGTTCGTTAATTTAAATATCAAATCTAAAACAAAGATCAATCTCAACAACATCACATTAAGTATGTCTAAAAACATAAATATGTGTTAAGTCTACAAATTCATCAATTATTTAATTATATTTATGGAAATTAACACACAAACGCACGAATTTCTAAGCCACAATATTTCAACTACATACTATGTATCCGTAACACTTCTTCCGTGTCACATCGATACACAAGAAAAGGAAAACAAGGTCCATCAGAAATACAATACAGAAATCTAAGCATACGAACCTACGTGCGAAAAACATCCTAATACCACATAAAATACATATCACGAAGACATATTGTGCACCGTATGTTGTTATTAATAAAATTATTACCGAGAACCATCACATTTCACCCTGGCTTCACCCGCTTTCTCCCGTTGAATCGATAATAATTTGCCGATTGTCAGTACCCACTGATAACCGTTATCATTACCCCTCACATAACTCTGTCTGGATACATATAAAAATATCGTAAAATCTTAGATCGTAAACTGACATCGTAAACCTCGTGGTAGGGAAAATATATATTTATAATATGGTAAAGTCGCTAAAAATTCGTCTTTTATAACTGTTGTGATTTTTTAGGAGCATCATTTTAGCTTGGTTCACAAGGGGGGCGGGTCGTAGAAATGAGTAATCGGGCATAAAAAGACGATTTCAATCGGGCCGCCACCTGGTGGCTTTAGCACAAATTAGGGGGTCTTTTTATGAGCTAAATGGTACTAAACATTACCCTAGTTTTTACTCCAACTTCGTGTATAACGTCAATACTCGATTGTTTCGACATTTTAAAAGTCGTAAATGATTTTATTATCGTTTTATGTAGGTTTTATTGTGAGTACAACTTTATTTATGAAGGATTCATGTTTCTATGCGCCTGTGAGTAATATTAAAATAGCTCATGGTTATCCCAAACCGAGGTTAAAATTTTGCTAAACAAACAAATTAACTGTGTAATGACATATTAATTCTGCACACTTTAAGATTCTAAGAATTTTAATTACAACGGTATTACAGAAAATGCCGCAACGAATTTTTAAACAAGTCAGAATTATGTTTATTCATTCGGAATAAAAAGTTCTTAAAAAAAAAATGTTCAAGAGCCTGTAAGTTCTCTTTACTATTACCATTAATACAAATAAAATATTATTGATAGGCTCTCGTTTATTCTTTATCTCGCTAGATAATAAGCGATGACGTCGACGATGAAGCATGCTTAACTAGAACCTATTCACTCTTGACTTAAAGACCCCCAGATTATAGCTATTATTTTTCTTTCTATTTTTTGTTTTAAATTATCTTTTTTGTATTCTATCTTCTGTTTTTAATCATTTTAATTAATAATGATTGAATATTAATGTTACAATAAAATTGATTACTTGAATAGCTTATCCAGCGGCATATACTGCTTATATTTTCAATGTTAATATGCGGATACTCGTAGTGCAGTGGGTTGCAATATTGTTTATAAAATGAATGATTTATTGTTGTGCATTCATCTTATATTGTAGCTGTTTATTGTCCATAAATAAATTAGTAAATACCTATGGAAAATACAAACTCTGGCGTACAGATTTTTGTTTGTAAGTAGTCCAATTTAAGTAGTCTATAGATAATATAATTTGTCGTAGAGTTTACCCCCTGATCATAAATGTGCATAAATTTTACCAAAGGTAAACAAATTCATGTTTGTTCAATAATAAAACATAAAATAAAAACCATAAAATAACAAACAAAATAAGCGCTGTTAGTTTGTAATAGTTAGAAACATTTTATACTTCAGGTAAAATGTATCTTACTATTAAAAGTCACTCTTTAAAGCTTATTTTACGGTGGCTTTCTCAATAACTGAGCTAAATACCTACCTAGGACCACGCGTCAATAGTGCAACGGTCAGGGTTCGACTTTACGACCCCAGGCTCGCCAGCGCGACGCCTAAGTGCTGAGCTCTTTCTATTTATAATGACATTTATAACTGCAGTTGAACGGGGGATGTACTTTGATCATTTTCTTAACTACGCTGATGGCCTGATGGTTTTTAAGAGTTTTAGGATAGGTACGGATTATTTTCCAGGAAGACTAGTTTCTTTTGTTGTTGTTTTGTTGCAGAAATTGTACCAAATTTGGTAGAGTTTTATAGACTTTGGTAGAGTTTGGTAGAACTTCAGTTCAGCCGCGGAGAGGAAATGTGTTTAATTTTATGTTGTAATTGTAAAATACGTATTTCCTGCCGGGGCTGAGGGAATGTTCTAATGAGATACTGAAAAAAAATTAAAATTGAGGATTCTACGCTAAAACTGAAATCTATGTGTGCGAAGCTACAGCTGGCAAGCTAGCAATGTATTCCGTTGCTTTTTTAATGTATGCTTATGAATTATACCTACGTTTGTCACACAAATACCATTCTATATTTAAACATTAAGTATGTCATTATAAGTCTGGTATAATATTTGAATAACATTAAATTCGCGAATGTTAACGTCTATTTTAAGCACACCCCTGACGTCACGAGCTTATCTGGGGTTAATTGAGGTCAACATTCACCAGTCTGGCTTAAATGTCTAAATTTGATAGCCTAAGTAGGTACCTATCTACCTACTTAGAGCTGAAAAAGTTTTGTAACTTGGGATAATTATTTTAGGGTTTGGTAAAAGATGCTTTTCGTCGAAACAGATGGAATAATTATTAAGTTTGAAAAAAAGACGGTTTTCGTATCTAAGATACACCTGGTTCGACGAAAATTTCGTCGAACCAGGTATATCTTAGATTTTTTATAAACTTTTTTGAAATTTTGTCGGCTTTCAATCTAATCGGTTCCAGCCGAGTACCTACTAGTATTTTATATAGAGCGACTACCTTTGTTATTTTTAAAAGATAACAAGCAATGTGGGTAGAATTCACATTATTATCATTTCATTTCATTTATTTATTCCTTAACAATTTACATTGTGTTGAATATACATTTAATAATAAGTTATATACAAGATAATTACAAAATACAACTATGAAGATAACATTTGTGTCCATCTGTTGCACGTCTCTAGGCACGGCTGCGCTCGCGCATATTAAAATTCCCGTATCCGCGTGTTGTAAACCAACCGTACCGTTTGTTACTAACCATCTTTTTACATTATTACATGTTATACAGTCCACTATTCTTTCATTGCTTGCTCACCACGACCTATCGTCGCGAACACCATCAGTACTAAAAATTATGTCAGAGTACTAAAAGATATATCTATAATGCTTAAGTTTTAAATATAATGTCAATGTAAATTAATGTTAAATATCAGCAAAAGAGTCAAAATTATATAATGTCAAGCAGGGCCACGCTGACCTAAGACAGCGCCTGTGTGCAAAATCTATGAAGCGCCTATGATTTTACCCACAGGCGTGAGTATTCAGGGTCTCCAAAAACAATACTCACGCCTGTGGTTTAACTTTACACTGTTTGTACCTACTTAATTATAAAGAATAATATATTGTAGTTTTACAAAAATAATTTCAATAATTAAAACTGGCATTACATCCGGCGCCCCTTCTGCTTTGGCGCCTGTGTGCGCCGCACACTTCGCACATAGGGACGGCTCGGCCCTGATGTCAAGTGATTAAAAGTAGTATCAACTAAGCTAAATATGCTTGTGTCTGGAGTGGGTTCACGTCAATAGTGTGATGGGTGGAACCTGTCTGACCAACACAACCCAGTGGCTGGATAACACGATAAATACTCCTCGGCGAGACTAATGTCAGATTTTTTGGCGTCTGACTACCCGTAACGACAGTCAAAGATTTATACAACGTGTAACCGAAACCCCATATCTATCCAAAAGGACTGAAGACAACATCTGGTATGGAGTCTCTATGTAAAGTGTCAGCTCAAAATAAGTGACTCACAGAATTGACCCCAAATTATTGGTTTCATATGTTTCTTGAATACCAGTAATAACAAACGTGTCACGTCACTATGAGGGTCATCACTTTCCACGTCACTTGCCAATAAAATGATAATTCTATTCGTTCTTCTTAATTAATTTGAAAAATTCGGTCTCTGGTATCAATGTATTGAAATTTCTAATAAGCTCCACACATGTAGACATAGGATTACAAAACCCTTGCCATATCGTTTGTTATCATCCAAAGAAGCCGTTCACTTGGGACCAACTGTTTTCCCGATCCCGTAAGAATTCCGGGCTTAAAAGTAGTCTGTGTGTTATTCCAGGATCTCAACGATCTACTTACCAAATTTAATTCAGAACCGTTCAGCAGTTTTTGCGTGAAAGAGTAGCAACCTGCCATCCATCCATCCATCCTCACAAACTTTCGCATTTATAATATTAGTAAGATGATTACCCATCCACGTACCGACTTTGGCAAGTGCTGCTTGACTTTGAAGATCGACCCGTAGTATTTAGCCACGAGCTCCTTAGAACTAATAGGAATATCGTCCCGAAATATGCTGCGGTTTGTCGAATTAAATTTCTATACTTGAACTGAGCCAACTATTTATACTACACAAGAAACTATACAAGAAAAAAGCCTAATCCTAAAGGATGGTTATGGGCTATTTAACATCACGATATGACCCTAAAGAGCTGAGTAAAATGAAAAAACGGGGATGTGCCACTGTTACATAGTGGCCATCCCATTTAAACGTACAAAACGTATTGGGCTTTCTTTCATTGTGTGTACAACTAAGGAGTGGAATTCCCTTAGGCCTAGTCTGTGTTTCCTAATAGCTATAACCCGGAGGTATTTAAGTCAAGAGTGAATAGTTCACTTCTAGGCAAGCGTGCTTCATCATCATCATTGCTTACCATCAAGTGAGGTGGTGGTCAAAGGCGAGCCTATCAACAATAAAAAGTGCGAGTCGGACTAGCCCATGAAGGGTTCCGTAGTAACAATAATAATATGTATATTTATTTCACAAAAAAAAATCCCGTACAAATTTCTTAAAACTAGCTTATTTTCATTTTTTACAACTTCGCCAAATAACTTTGTTTTTCGTAGTATTTGTATGAATTACAAAGTTATATTTGCGGTTTTAGAAAATATGCTGTATCTCAAAAACTGCTTTTTTTATTGAAAATATGTTCGCGTTTGACCACTATCTCACCTGATGGTAAGTGATCACATCATCACTTACCATTATCGAAGATGGAGCACGCTTACCTAAAAGTAACCTATTCACTCTGGACTTAAAGACTCCTAGGTTGTAGCTGTCGGGAAACACAGACTCCGGTAGGGAATTCCACTCCTTAGCCGTACGCACAATGAAGGTATTCCTAAAACGTTTTGTGCGTATGAGTGGGATGTCCACCATGTAACGATGGCGCTTCGCTTGGCGAACGGGCTCGGCGGAATTAAATTGTGTAATTCCATCGTACACTCCCCGAAATGTATCCGATAGAAAACCGATAGACTAGCAACTCGTCGCCGATGTTCAAGGCTCTGGAGCTTTGACTCGACCAGTGCATCGTTGCCAATGAGTCTCTTGGCCCGCTTCTCGATAGACTCAAGCGCGTTCAGTTGGTATTTCGCAGATCCATCCCAAAGATGAGAGCAGTATTCCATACACGCCCGAACCTGGGCTTGATACAAATTGAGCAGATGTTCCGGTGTGAAGTACCGTCTCACCTTGGCTAGGATTCCCAACTTTTTTGATGATAACTGAGCCTTAGCCTCGATAAACGGGCTAAAATTGAGTGTGGAAGATAAAGTCATCCCAAGAAACTCAATATGATCGGTTATCGGCGCGGTTACACCACGGAAAGTAGGAGCCGGTTCGAATTGGCTCCTTTTTGCGGAGAAGAGACACGCTTGGGTCTTAGCTGCATTAAACTTGACCAGGTTGGCATCGCCCCATTCGGAGACAGCCTTCAAGGTCAAGTTCAAGCGCCCAACCACGTCCTCACGGAGAGACTGGATCTGTGACCCACCAGCTCGCGCTGGACACATATCTCTCAGAAACTGTGTTGTCGTCTGCGTACCCCAAGGTACCGGGCATTAGCAGATCGTTAATGTGCAGCAAGAATAAAGTTGCTGAGAGAACAGACCCCTTAGGGACCCCGGCATTAATTTGCCAATTGGCCAGACGAGCAGCCATCAATCACCACTCGAATGGACCGATCCCTCAGGAAGTCTTCAATCCAAACGCAAAGTTGAGTGGGTAAACCGAAAGAAGGAAGCTTAGCAATAAGGCTATCGTGCCAGACCCTGTCAAAAGCCTTGGAGATGTCAAGGGAAACAGCAAGTGCTTCCCCTTGCTTCTCAATGGCCTCACTCCAGATATGAATGGCATACGCTAGAAGATCCCCAATTGACCGGTTTTTGTGAAAGCCGTATTGTCGGTCACTGAGGATGTCGTTGGCTTCTAGGTATGCCAGGAGCTTACTATTAAGTACACGCTCCATACTCTTACAGAGTATGGACGTGACTGAAATAGGCCTGTAGTTACTACTTACTTAGGTGTGTGTACTACTAACCCGATCTCGTTCAAACCAATTTTGGTTGAAAGTTTACATTAAGATCTACAGCATATATTTTTTTAGATTTTTTTAGATATTATTATAGCAGTTAGAGGGGGAACACATTTTACCTCTTTGGAAGCGTGTGTCTTTTAAGCGATTAATTTGATGAAAAAGTGGTTTCAGAAACCTCAATGTCATTTTCTCATAGGTTTCATGAAAAAAAATATTTTCAGTTTTTGTTCCATGTATCCCCCCTTTATTTTAAATGGGTTCACAGAATACATCTACCCACCAAGTTTCACATGTATAGTCTTAATAGTTTCGGAATAAAATGGCTGTGACATACGGACGGACAGACAGACAGACAGACATGACGAAACTATAAGGGTTCCGTTTTTGCCATTCGGCTACGGAACCCTAAAAAAGATCATTAAAAGAAACCACCCGACATAGCTACGGCCTATACAAAATTTCGTTCTTTCGTGAAACGTGACTGAAGTAATTTCAGACAGTTTACGATACACGTGGTAGCTGTTTGTAATGTACGCGGTATTTACGTCTTGTTGTGATATTTTTCTTACTATAATATTTCAGTTTTGTGTTGAAGTGTGCTAATGATTCGTTTTATGGTGGGGAAAATATAAGGAAAGTTATATTATTTTCGTTTACAGTTGTGATGTAATTTATTATTATAAGGTTAATATTTAGTAATAATTCCCTCAAAAAACATAAATATTGTTTAAACTGGTTATATAATTTTTGTTCGAATTATCACAAAATATGATCTCTTGTTAGGTTTTTTTAAGTAACTGTCGGTTCCATTCTGTGTCTGTAATAGTAAGGATGTTTCTAAATAAACTTGGCTTTCATTTTTTCTCAATGCATATTAAAACGACATAAATTTCAAACTTTTACAATTCTCCGATTCTTTCTATGATATTATTATTTGGCACTTTGAACACTAAAAACTCCCATATACCCTACCTTATTATATGTTTTTCATTACTTCATTATAATCTACATATCTAGGGTTGCCATACAACCGGAATTTTCCGGACATGTCCGGTAATATAGGTCTTTGTCCGGAATGCGGAGTGAACCTTAAACCATCCGGAATTTCTACAATTGAATGACAGAGTGAAACATAAAAAAATATAATGTTTTTATTTCAAATTAAAGAAAGTCGGGAATTTTCATCAAATGTCCAGAATTTACTCTGGATTTTCGATTTTTTGATCTGGCAACCCTATACATATCTGATAAATAAATAAATTTAAATTGGATTTAAAACGTCTTCACCAGTAACCCAGTAGTGGAAACGTTTTAAATCCATTAATTTATTCATTCCCTCTCATAGACAGGATAATCCTGTCTATGAGAGGAAATGGACCATAATCCACGAGCATAGTGCAAGTTGTCCGATGTTACATGTCTTCGAAGTCCAAGGATATACCGGTTTTCCCAGACTGTTTTGCTGCACAGATTCGAGAGCGGTGGTGATGACATAAATTTAAAAAATGGCACACGCCATTCATCTCGCATATGAGAACAGTTGGGCCATCACTGCTCCCATTCATAATAATATTGAATGCAAGTTAAATTATTCACTGAACTGTTAAACAATTTTAATTAAAATAAATTTTTAACTTGTCTCGTTTGCATCAAAAGAGTAAGCTTTCAGTTGAACAAATCCGATTTAACAAGGCATTAAAATTTTAATTGTGTAACAAGGTACCATTTTTTGCTAGAAGTAACGTAACATTTCAACTCTGATGCGTTTTATACTATTTGCTGATAAATTAACTCCAATTATTCAATTTTCAAGTTAGCTCGTATTCTAAAAATCTCACTGCACTTGCAATAAGACGTAAATAAAAACCGTAATTTGATTTTAGAAATTAATTTAAAATTTACTTATTTAAAGTTAGACAAGAAAACAAAAACAAAAACCAATCAAACATTTTAGAAAATAGATGCGGAAAGAAATATTAGAGTGAATACATAAACACAACGACTCATAGTCCCTTTAGATATCAGTAATTTCGATATACCTAGCTTTGTAATAATATTCTATCTACAAACATAAAATGTCATGAATTGTCCGTATACTAAATTAGTCATTACAATGTTAAATATTGAGGTTCATTAGAAATGTTTTTTTTTAGCATAGATAAACAAAATACAAACCTATATTCATATACAGAGCTTTATATTGATTGAAATATTTTCTAATGTCATTTTGATGCATTTTATATATTTTTTTAAGCCTCCGGTACATGAATTAAATACATTTAGTTGTACTATAAAAAATAATGAAATAGAAAAACAAGAAACCAAAAAAACATGTTCAAAAAATCTCTGAGAACACATCATTACGACGGACACCCAAACACGCGTTCCAGGCGTGAGAGACGCGCCGCCGCCCGCCCCGAGACTCGGCGGCGCCGCCCAAGGCTGTCTGCCTAAGGTTAAGGACTGGCCAGCCTGTGAGCCAGCGGATTGATTGGGTTTATGGTGTTGTACACTTTTTTGTTTAATTCCTAAGATTAGCCTGGTCGGACAATATTTTTTATGACTGTGATTCCAGCAATTGATTAGAAAAGCAAAACATTGGAGATATATAGAATATTCTTTACTGCACACCAATAATTTAAACACACCTGATTCACAATATTGCTAATTATGCAGACGGAGGAGTATGAAATTAACCACGGTTAACACTTAAAAAACGCATCCCATATATACTTAACGGTTAACCCGAGGACATTAGAGAAGAAATAAATGGTAAAAAAAAACATATCAATCAATTAGATTTTTTACTATTCGTTTCTTCTTAATGTTATTATTGTATTTTTAAGTTTATTAATTATATACATAAGTTAAAAATATATTATAATTTGATCCCACAGTCAAACTGTCTATTCAGTGTGAGAAATTAATTGTACCTTATAAATAATAATTAAATCAAATTAAGATTTATATAGAGATGAAGTGCATAAAGCTATGTAAAAAAATACGCTTTCAAAGTTGTAGTAATTGCGGCTGAGTTTCGAGCACATGACGACTTCTAGATTCTATATTTACGGAGGAGTTCATGACAAAATAATAACAGCCGGATGGGTTGATTATGAAGGGTAAGCAACGCTTACCGTAGTTGGACCCTGGATAGGGGACCATCCTAACTAGGGACACGGTATCGATAAAAAAGTATCGATATTGTACTCATGAGTAATATCGAAAAAAATCGTACTCATAAATGTATCGAAACAAAAGTATCGATACTTCAAAGTATCGAGTACTTTTCTTAGGGCCTAATGCGCATACGTCAATGTCAGTCAGTAACATCAATTTAGCTGCAGTATAGTAGGACAGAAGAACAGAACATCAACACTAATGGATTATTCGTTTAGACACATATTATAGTACCCATTCCTCTTGCGTAGAATCGCTTATAGATACACAGCACGGAACAATAGGTACTTTTAGATGGCACACATTCACATTTAATAAGTCATTTAATAGTCAAGCACAATAACGATCAACCAGAGAAAAACGAATTACGAGACAAATACGAAGAAAAATACAAATAATACGGTTTTCTGGGATATCGTTGTACATTATAAGAAAATAATAATGATTTAGAAGGTTCACTCTGATTGAACTAGATGGCGTTGCCGTCCAAGATTTATTCGATACGATACCTGTCAAGAAGTACTCATTGAGTAAAAGTATCAAGTATCGAGTACAAAAGTATCGATATCGAAACGAAACGTACTCGATACATCAAAGTATCGATACTTTTTTCGTGTCCCTAATCTTAACACAATTGATATTCCTCGGTGCCTCAAAAATACTGTTGGTCCCAGCTGTCATGTGCACATCGTTGACAATCATTACGGGTAGTCAGAAGCCTAAAAATCTGACTCCAGTTTCGCTGGGTATCGTGTTACCCAGCTCTTGGGTTATGGATTTCTGCCTTAGGTTAGATAGATAGATATACTCTTTATTGTACACCATAACAGAATTAAATGAGGACTTAAAAACTACAAAGGGTGTTACAATGGGCGGTCTTATCACTAAAAGCGATCTTTTACAGACAACCTTTGGATGGATTTGACACAGCAGGAGAAAATAAAGTTAAGGATTTAAATAGGTTAAGGATTGGTCAGCCCGTGAGCCAGATTGATTGGGTTTATAGGTCTTGTACACTTTTTGTTTTAATTCCTAAGATGAGCCTTGTGTTTTTTAGTTGAGATTCGAAGAGACTACACCGAACACTGTTACGGAACGGACGGTTAATGTTAAAATCAGTTTAAATAAGTATTGTTAAATAAAATTAGATTAAATAATTATTTGGAAATTGGTTATAAATACACACTTTTACACGTCATGTTTAATGCGTTTTAAGTTTAGTTAGATAAAGCCGGTGTTGCCTAACTGACTACTCTGAGAAGAAACACCGAAACGAACTCAGAGGTCAACGTCTCTTTTAAAGCCCATACAATTCGTGTTAGTCAAAACATATGAAAAGCATGTAGATTTATGTTTGTGGTGCTTTTTGAGGGATTCTGCACACAAATTTGGGCATCATAGAAGAGTCTCCTGATTCGTGAATTATTTGCCTAAAATGATGCATGAATCAGGAGACTTCCATACCTAGGAGGTTTCAAATACTTTTGGAACCATACGCTGATCATAACAAAACTCTGTTTTTATTTTGTTTTTATTAACGGTGGCTTGTGGCTATATAATAATCAACCGGCTCTATCTTCAAAGTTAAGCAGCTAATCCGAATCTGTATAAAGCACAGGTCCGTTCCTGCGTGGAGTATTGCAGCCACTTGTGGGATGGCTCTGTAAAATACCAACTTGCTGCATTGGACTCGATCGAGCGCAGAGCTAAAAGGCTTATAGGCGACGAGGCGCTAATGGACAAGCTTCATAGCCTGGCTCATCGGCGAACCGTTGCTTATTGAAGGCTGGTCCGTGAATCGATGACCATTGACCATCTTAATCGTTACATATAGTGATTCCTCTGTCCTTCAGAAAATACGTTAAGACATTGAACCTTTCATTTTGACATTTTTGACATTCGTCATAAGATAGGTTCGGTCCGTTTTTTATTGATGATAGGCGTTTGACCAACATCTCACCTGTTGGTAAGCGATGATGTGATCGAATATGAAGCATGCTTACCTAGAAGTATATCACTACTAGCAGTTGCTCGCGACTTCGTTCGCGTGGGATGTTTTTCCCGTGTAAATCCCGATACCATGGCAATTTCACAAAGTCCCGTCTTAACGAGCATCTACGTACTAAAAGGAACCCCCATGCAAAATTTGAAAGCCCTATTCCTTGTAGTTTCTGAGATTTCGTGATTAATCAGTGAGTGGTATTTCGCTTTTATATAATACTAGCTTGTGCCAGCGGCTTCGCCCGCGTGGGAAGTTTATCCCGTGTAAATCCCGATCCCGTGGCAATTTCGCAAAATCCTTTCTTAGCGGATGCCTACGTCATAACATCTACCTGCATGCCAAATTTCAGCCCGATCCGTCCAGTGGTTTGGGCTGTGCGTTGATAGATCACTATGTCAGTCAGTCAGTCAGTCACCTTTGGGTTATATAAATATTTAGATATAGGTTACCCTATTCACTCTTGACTTGAAGGACCAAGATAATTTTCCAATATAATTATAAGATTATGACTGGCTTATAGGTAATAAGAAAAGCCGTAAAGAGCTTATCTAAGATTTAAGATTGGGCGGCTTATGAGCCAGCATATTGATTGGGTTTATAGGTCCACCTACCAATGGCCATAAAACGTTTTGACAATACGTACATTGTGCCTACAGCTTAGAGCGGTTTCTTGGGCGTCTTTAAATCGAGTGAATAAGGTACTGATATAATATTTAAAAAATATTTTATAAGTATCGCAAAATCCTTAGAAATAACAGTTTTACACGTAACTTTTCACCGTTTTAAGTAAAGCTAGATAAGGCCGGTGTCTCCTAACTGACTACCTTGAGAAGAAACACAGATAAAAACATCAAGGTCAACGTCTCTTTTAAAGCCCATACAATTCGTATAATTGTATGTTTAGCTCTTTAAAATAATTAATTAATT
This sequence comes from Tholera decimalis, assembly GCA_943138885.2. Lineage (NCBI taxonomy): Eukaryota > Metazoa > Arthropoda > Insecta > Lepidoptera > Noctuidae > Tholera > Tholera decimalis. The sequence continues at coordinate 26,579,882 of OW964577.2, read as the reverse complement.
TAGTTCTAGGAAATTCATTTCCTAATGTAACTTTTCAATAATGTCTCAAATATTTGCACACCAGTTACCTGGTAGAACTTGATGGACTCTTTAATATATACCTATCAACTTTCTGTACTCGTATTCTTGCAAATAAATAATATTCTATTCTTGGAAAAAAACATTTGAAAACCATGTAGGTTTATGTCTGTTGTGCGATTTTAATGAAAGAATCACACAGATTTGACTAAATTTGAATTTACTATTCACTATCACCTATTTAGATTCAGATTCATTTATTTTTGTAAAACATAATTACATTATAAGTTCTTATTTGGTAATACATTGAGGGCGCTATGCTTTGCCTCTGGGGCGTACAAAAGTAGTGATACATTCAATATCATTAAAACAAAAAATATATATAACCACAATAAACAAGAGTGAATAGGCATCTTATGGGCTCGCTCGTTCCATCGTAGACCTCATCTATCGTTACCATCAGGTTAGATTGAGGTCAAAAATGGGCTGATCACGAATAAAGATGTGATAAACGACTTAAAACTTTTAACGAACTTATTCGTTTATTTTTTATCAAAAGTCACTTACGTAAACTGCTTAATACGCTTATTTACTTTCTTACATTAAAAATAATGAAATTATGTTGTTTGCTTTTTTAGTTGGTTAAGTTTAAGTATTGGTTTTTAAACGAAATCAATGAATTTTCTTTCGTACTTGGCAGGCTTAGGACTGTCTGAATGAATAATATTATATAATTATGAAACTAAACTAAGTAGGTTAGTATTATTCTAAGATCTGTATTTATTAATAACTTGTCAAATAATAAACTACATTTTATTAAATTCAGGCGTACTTAAAAGTTCATTGATCTATTATCTAGTATATGTACATTTTAATTATTTACAAAATTTCCATCATTTCCTCAAACCATAAAGTCATTTATTCACATTCAGAAACATAATTTTTTCTACTTTGCTCGTCAGCAACCGGGTCCTCCGTTCCGATATTATGTTAAAATCGGAATACGATAAAGTTTTATTACAAAAATGACACACAGCTGTTTTAGTCGCATGATTTCTCAAAAAAAGTTCCAAATTATGTTATTCGCACTTCTACTCGTCATTTTGATACAGTAGGTATTCGAATTTACAGTTTAATTAGCTCACCAATTTGTTTTTGTAGAAAAAGTAGTCAAAATTAACACAATTACTTACACTATAAACTATTTACACTATTATTAACACAATTACCTATTAAACACAATTAACTACACCTAAAAACTATATTATATACAAGTCCAAAACTCACAGAATTATTTCCTTGGTAAGAAACAATTCACCACATGAAAAAATGTTTTACACTATTTATCTTTACGTAAACAATTCCGAGTCACAACTTCTAATCAAATTGTTTCGGAAATTCACAAAACATGACGCTTTTCACCGGGCGGAGGAAACGCTACTAAACGTAAAAAGCAAAATAAGTGATAAGCAACCCGTTTAAATTAAATTGTCGCTTTTAAAAGTGAACAACGGAAAGCATATTTAATTTGCTAGGTTTACCAATTTTGAGTAAGTCAACGCGATTCAGCACATAAACAAAAGATGTAAATATTTTAAACCTTAAAATCTTTGAAGTAAGGTCGATTTTCGCATAATCATTGTTTACTATTGATTAAAATTGAATCAGGCGCCATCTATCAGTTGTTACATAATTCATTTGAGCACGTTCTTACTTACGTGGATATGAAAAGAAATTATCAAAACGCTGTTGCGTTTTAATTTTAACAAAAAGCGGAATAAACAGATAACTTTAAATGCTTTTATAAACTAGTCTGCTTATTCGTTTATTTTAAATAATGTGTTATATTATACGCTTTTCGTTTAAACGCCCACCTCTGATCACGAATAAAGAAAACACAAGGAAATAAATTAAATCATCTATCACATTACGAATTTTCAAGCACACTGAACAACAACTGCAAAATTTGTTAACAACATTAAAGTACGTGTAGTGAAAAGTGTCCGCAATTATTGTAAAATAATGAAAATGTCAGCACTTACTTATTTAAAGAATGTCAAAGAAATTTAATGATGTCTACCACAACTCTGAGTTTGTTTCGGTGTTCCTTCTTAGAGTATTCAGTTAGGAAACACAAGCCTCATCTAGCTAAACCGAAAACCACAAAAAACATGACGTGTAAAAGTGTTATTTATAACCAATTTACAAAATAAATATTTCATTTCATTGCAAGTAAAAATTGTTTTGAAAAGCACGCCTACTATTTTCTATTAATAAAAGTCGCTTTTTAAATTGTTTTAGGCAAAGATTTAGAAATTGCGTCTTTTTTTTTTAGAAAGGACGAAAGAAAGGAAGAATTTTTAGTTGTTTTTAAGGAATAGTTGGAAATATCTATTCATTTTTTTTCTTTATTCATTAATTGTTATTATCTACATAAAATATCAATTTATGTTCGTTAGTCTCGCTAAAACTCAAGAACGGCTGGACGGATTACATTAATTATTTTAGTATTACGTGCCCTCTTATACTGGGACGGCTTACAAATTAGAATGGCAACGTCAGTTGAGTCAGCTAGTTATCAATAAATAACCTCTCATCTCTTTATTCTTATGAAATGAGTAACTACACACATCAAAAGTGTCTAGGGATCAACATATATTTTTGCAATAACTTTTCTCCTGATTGATATTAATTAAAATTTTCTTTAAGGATTCATCAAATAAAGTGTTTTCGTTTGTCACAGTAACGATAAACCAAGTCACCTTTGCATTAATAAAGAAATTTGCCATTTTCCTAATAAAGGGATTTTTGACATTTGAACCACTAACATTAAAGTTCGAAAAAAAGACTGAAATAACAGTTTTCTTTAAAATTTTATTGGGTAACTTAAACAATTAATAATCCGTGTTTCTACCGCGAACACTAACAACACAAGAACATCGGTTTGGCATACTCAAAATGAGTTCATCCAAATCACGCTGTGGAATGGCCGCCCATGTTCGTTGCAACAACAAAAAAAAGGTCTTCTTGCGACTGGATACCCTCCATATTCGGCAGAGCTCTTCTCTGTAGCATATCCCATGCATGCTCAATCGGGTTCAAGTCTGGCGACTGAGCAGGCCAGAGCAGGACATTGATGTTAGCTGCGGCGAGAGTCTGTCTTACAACTCTTGCGGTGTGCGGTCGTGCATTATCATGCATTAACTGAAAAAAGGGACCGATTTGCACTTGTAGAGGAACGATGACGTCAGATACAATCGTCTCAGCATAAATTTGAGCGTTGAGGTTGCCTCTGATCCAAATCAACTCAGTTCTTCCGCCGATCCAAATACCCGCCCATACCATGATGGTTCCACCACTATAAGGATGGACTTCCTGGCAGGATTTTTATCGCTGTTGGCGTCCAGGGGTTCTCCAGTGTCATATACGTCTTGTATCCGGTCTCATACCAAAACGAGACTCATCAGAAAAGCACACGAAACGCCATTGTTCTTCTGCCCAATTTCTGTGTTCAAGAGCCCATTGATATCGAATCCTACGATTGTGCATTGCTATAGGTGGTGCCCGTAGCGGTCTTCGAGAATGAAGGTTCACTTCATGCAAGCGGTTTTTGACTGTTTGGTCGCTAATTAAGTTCCCTGAAGAGTGATGAAGCCTCACGGCTAACATCATGGCGGTTATTGTTGGAGCTCTTCGAGTTAAGATTTGAATGTATCGGTCTTGTCTCCGTGTGGTGCAGCGATACCGTCCTCCATGGCGCTCAGCCACGGTACCAGTGCTTCGGTAACGTGTCCAAAGTCGACTGATAACACTCTGACTTGTATTCAGAGCTAAAGCCACAGTACGTTGCCGGGAACCAGCTTCTATCATTTCCACGGCTCTGAGCATTTCTTCCCTGCTTAAATGACGTCGCCGCTCCATAATAACGTTGGTTTTAATCAGTAGTAGGGAAACAGTAGCACTAATAATGTCTTCAATGCGTTGTATGTTTTTATAGGGAAAATATTGACAGCTGATTTTCATCTTTTACTCGAATTTGATTAACAGTTCCTGTTTCAAATTATGAAATGCACCAAAAAGGATCCATATAAATGTATAAAATCATAAATTTATTACAAAGCCACATCTCAATCTCAAGAAATCCGCATAAAAATGCTTGATCCCTAGACACTTTTGATGTAGTTTACTACGCGATAAGATAAAAAGCTTTAAACTGCACGCTTACGGTGAAACACTGGTGTTGAGGGAAAGTTCTAACGAGATACCGCAGCCCCGGAACGCAAGGGCAGCTGAAGGAACTGGGTGGAGTCAGTAAAAGTCTGACACTCCCTGCGGCTCCACCCAGAGCATCTGTTGATAAATTCCCCCCTGAAAAAAATTCAAACAATGGTGGGATCGTCAAATCCGAGTTGGTTGTCTTAATATGGTTGGTTTGGTTCGATTAGGTCAACGTGGTTAGGTATATCTAACTAACTTCTAAGTAACTTCTGAACCTGCCACACTGGCAGGTTCAGAAGTTACGTATCTGATGTTTTATATTCTCAAGCGCCCAATTATGATGACACAGCGACTGCATTTCCGTGAATTGATATGATAGAAAGATCAAAATTTTAGTGTTCTACAGAAGACACAACACACAAAAGCCCATTAACATGTAACTCATAAATTACAGAAAAAAAGATCAGAACAAATGTATACAAATAATCAAAACTAAAATAAATGAAAAAAGAAAACAAACACTTAGAAATGTAATATGTGTCCACACATTACCAATATAACCGTGAGAAGTAAACGTGTAAGCACAAATGCCTTGTGAGGACACCATTCACGTATTAGTATGAGATGTTACATAGCGTTATGATGGATGGATGTGAGATTTTTAAGGTATTCTCGTTTCGCCCGTACAGCCCTTCTCCATTCATTCAGGTAGTGTTTTCTGATAGCTATAACCTGGGGGTCTTTAAGTCAAGAATGACTAGTTTACTTCTAGGTAAGCGTGCTTGATTTTTGACCACATCATCGCTTACCATCAGGTGAAATGGTGGTCAAACGCGAGCAAATTAGCAATAAAAAGGGTTGATAACAGCTTGCATTTCCCAGATAGAGGAGTCGATTCTGTATTCTTTCTGCGTGCTCTTGAGCACGTCCTTGTATCTCAGGAACTGACCAGCAAATTTCTGCTTACTGAATAGAATACGAGCAACCTAGACACACTACAAATGTTCATAGACCACACGTCGTCGGCACGTACCCAGGTGAACCGTAGGTAGCATGCAAGTAGGTCATATATACACGTGGAGCGATAAACAACTTTATTACAACTGTCCATAAGTAAACAAGTTTATAGGAACAACCAGTTCCGGAGGTACATACATGTATCCATCTCTTCTACCTATTCTATCCTGTGGGTTCAGCATATTGTATTGAGGAGCTGGTGGCTACTTAATGATGAACTCGTCAATCTTCAAGGTTCGGCAACGTTTGCTAAGGTCAGTTTGTGGATTTCGAGATTTCCCAATACAATACAATATTTTTATTTCGGACCAAAAATCCATAAAATGTTAGTAACTTATACCTAAAAGCTTATTATCCATACCCATCATCCTCCGCAAAAAACTGCTTCATAATAGGAGAGGACACACTCTCATTAACCGTTCTCAGGATGCTGTTACGACTGTCCCTTAATCTTCTCTGAAGTGAAGCCGTTTTCTTTTGTATGATCGCTTGAAACGCATCCTCGATGCCTCGGAGAGCATGTTAATGAAAGCATTATTCGTTGTTCAGCCGGTAGATATAAGAAGTAAATATTACAACTTTGTAATGCTTAATCATTATTGATCAGAACAATTCGTATAGAGAACGAAGTTCATAAAGGGGTCGATATGTTTACGCGCAATTGAGTGATTTCGTAAAGATTCTAAGACCACCCATTGTACACTAGTTTTTGTATCCATATAAATATTGTAAGGTGTACAATAAAGTACTACATTTTAAAATATAGTAACACAATTATTTAGTACGACTGTGTGTTTTTAATTGTGAAGTTTTCATGTTATTAATTTTTTTGCTGATAGACACAGTACTGTATTAGGTTTAATTCTATAAAGATAGTGTTAAAAGGATATGATAAATAAATAAATAAACTTGCTTAAACCTGAACTGACCAATTTTATTTTTAGTCGATACTTCTATCGTCAAGTAGGTATGCACTACATACAGGATGGCGATAAGGTTATCACATTAAATTGTACAGCAGGTATTACAAGTTGTTATCAGTCCGTTAAAATAATAAAATAAATAATTAAGAAAATGCATTTTTCAAATTCTTTATAATATTAGTTTACTGACCTGTAAAAGCGGCAACGCCGTGGCGCCGGCGTCGGCGCCGGCGGAGCACGCGTCTAGTGATTGGTCAGCTGATTACGTTTATGCAATACATGATGTTGTGAAATATTAAAATGGAAAATAGGTCCCCCGGCTATAATATTTTTTATTATTAAATTATTTTAAATACTCTTACAAATACAATCATAACAATTCGCACACCCAGTTCAACAAAGACGTAAGTGCGGATACGTCGATATTTTTTTTTGCAGTTTTGAATAGTTTAAGTAAAGATACATGCGCTTAATTTTTTCCGTTACATTTCGACTTAAAATGAAGGTTTTATACCAAAAAAAAAATATTGGCGTCAATTAAGTTCAATATTTTTTCAATTAATGAAGTCGATAAACCAACATAAGCACGTAAAATTTCATTAAAATACACCTAATCATGTTTAGGTTTTTGTTTCATTAAATAAAGCAAAAATGTATAATTGTATCTCGTATTATGCTTTTTAATGCCTAATAAAAAAACGATTTTCTTAAAATAATACCAATTACATCCCATCACAAATAAAAATAATCAAACAAAAAAAGCCGTATTTCCATGTTTACGGGTGCACTCGCACACAGTTTCTAAATAATCATGCTTACGCCTTTTTTTCATTCACGATTTGATCTGTTTGGCGGAAGTAATCACGAACTCGTCACATAAACAAGTCGAAAGGTCTGGGTACTTACCCTTACAACGCATACGTGGGTGGGGATTCTTTATTTAGTTTTCATAACTCACGCGCCGCTCAGGGATAACAGCACAGCACGTAACTATTTGTATTTCCACGTTAAAAAGACGGTTGAAGAAGAATTTACAAATAATAAGTCGTAGTTATACCCATGGTATGGATGGTATTCACCCAAAATTAGCGGGAGATAATTGTAATAGCTTAACAGATTTTTATAATGATAACTTAAACCATCAATCTTTACAATTACCTAATTCTCCAAACAGTTTACCATCAAACCCTATGTGTATACGCCGCGATGAAACCATTTCTATGGAAAATCTAACTGAGACCTACATACCAATAGAACCAGTTGCAATTATCAATGGCCTAGCAGAGATTAACAATATTAGTGATGATGATGAACATAGAGTTTATTTAAATTTAACTGTGGCGAATCAAATTGACAACGTAGAAAATAATATTAACCCATAAATATCTAGTACCACAGAAATTACGCAACCTAGTACTAGTATTGCTTCTGAAATATCCTATTGTAATAATCATAATGCTAATATTACTGCTGAGTCTTCTCGTGTTTTGCTGTCGTCGGAAAGTAATGTTAAATCTAGAAAGAGGACAAGAAACATAAATGCTAAATGTAAAAATAAAAAAATTAATAACAATGGTCTTGAATATCATAGTGTTAACACAAAGAAATTAAGGCAATGTAGAGAATTAGGTAACCCTTGCGTATGTACGATGAAATGCTTTGACAAATTTACTCAAGCAGATCGTTCTGAGCTATTTCAATATTGTTGGAATATAGCAGATCATGAAAAACAATGGCTTTACATCCTGAACAATACAGAAGTTGAACAGCCTAAAGTTATCAACGTTCAAAGAAAGCGGGATAGGTCTCGTACACTAATTTACTATCTACCATTAAATAAAGATGGTAAACTTACAAAACTTAGAGTATGCAAAGTAATGCTTTCAAATACTTTAGGTATCAAAGAAAAACTGTTTACTCTGCTATGAATAAATATACAAATAACTTGCAAATAACGGATTTACGGGGCGAACATGCCAACCGTTCCCACAAAACAAGTGATGAAACTGAGCAAAGTGTAATACAGCACATAAAATCATTCCTATGTATCGAATCACACTATTTTAGAAAGCAAAATAGCCGTCAATATCTCGCCTCTGATTTAAACTTGGCTAAAATGCATCGATTATATGTAGTTTGGACGTCGGAAAACGCAGTAAAACTAGCAAGTTTATACCAATATAGTAATATTTTCAATTCCCAATTTAATCTTTAATTTTTTAAACCAAAGAAAGATATACATTTTATGACATAATATGTCAGATCTGTAGTCTTTATGAAAATGCTGATGTTGACCATAAAATTGAACTAAAGGACAATTACGAAAGCCATTTGAAAAATAAATCCCTGATACGCAAAATTAAGGATGACGAAAAATCTTCATCAAATCCTGACACTAAGGCTGTCGCAGTGTTTGACTTGGAACAGGTACTAAACTTGGCACAATCCAATGTGGGTATTTTTCATTATAATAGGAAATATCCAGTCTCAGAGCCGGATTAACCCTGTCAGAGGCCCTAAGGCAATGGCATTCTCGGGGTCCCTTTCCTTACTTTGACTGACCAAATCGTGTGTGAACTGAGGAAACGCACATTAAGGGCTGTGGTTTTTAATATATTTGTTTACTAATTCCCAGATTTGTTCTAAAATTGTTTTAATTCTACTACTAAATCTAACGATTTGTATTTTGTGCGATAACAGTGAGGTCCTTAAGTTCACACGCACACATGTTTTCTTGGTGCGTGCACTGGGCCTGGGCCCCTAGTTGATGCGGGGCCCCTAGGCAGTTGCCTACTCCGCCTAATGGTTAATCCGGCCCTGTCCAGTCTATAACTTCACGGTATACAATTTATTATCTTTATAAAGATACTGCTATTTGTGGCACGCACAGATAGCCAAAAGAGGGGCTAACGAAATCTCAAGCTATAGAGACAGCTTGAGATTTCATTAGCCCCTCTTTTCTTCAAAAAAGAAGCTCTCAATGGTGTCAAATCAGTGTCTTTATATTCTGATAATTGTTCGGGTCAGAATAGAAATCGCTTTATATTTGCGATGTACATGCACGCTTCTCGTACACTAAATTTGGATATAAGTTCATATATTTTTACAAACAGGTCATACCCAAAATGAAGGGGACTCCATGCATGCCTGCATAGAGAAGAATTTAAAAATAAAGTCGTTTATGCACCTGACCAATTATACGAAATTATTATGAACTCTAAGGTCCACAAGAAATTTGTTATGACTGAGATGTCCCAGAATTTGTTTTATGTTTTTAAATCACTAGCGATTTTGAACAAAAATTGGCTGAAAGATACAATGGGCGAAAAATATATTTTTCGAAATTAAAAGAAGTTAAAATTACTTCTGAAACTCCTGATAAATTATTTTACAAATATGATTTTGAGCAACCTGATTACTTTGTTTTATATACTATTAATTATAGTTCATCTAGAACGCGTAAATCCAGACCAATTCGATCGGATCCTGAGCTCAAAACTGCTTATGACCAATTATTACCAGTGTCAAGTGCACTGTACAAAGATTTAAAAAGTCTTTGTGACTCAAATCGAAATCGGAATATCCGATACATTATCAAGGTTTTTATAGGAATCTAGTGGCTGAAAACGAAACCAGTAACTTTTTGCCAATCGATTATTCAGATGAAGACTAAATTATTATTATATCTGTGTTAGTAATTATAGTTTTAAAACTTTGATTTTTATAGTTTTGTGTAGCATGCTGATTGATTGTATCGATGATTGTATGTGTGTTTTCAAGCACAAAGTTAGAGAATACCAATTAGGCTTTTTACTTTATTGTACGAGTACTTAAACTTCGGTATTAATTATTATCAGTTATTAATTTATTAATATTATTTTTTTAACCCTGGTTCAAAGGTTTAAACTATTAACTATTATTACCAATAATGTATGTACTCAAGTTTTAACAAGTTAATTATTATTAGAGGGATTACTAACCATTTTTACAATACATATAATACAAATAAATACTTCATACTTGATTGACTAAAATAAAAAAGTCATAAAAAATAATCTCATACATAAAAAAAAAACATTTTAATAACTTTAGTACCTACTTATAAGAAGTACGTAAACACCAATCATTATGATTAATATAAATGAAGATTAATATTTTTGTTTCTATACTATTATTCTTTTGTATGTTTAGTAATTGGTGTAATAAATAATTTTAAGATTTTTATTGATGCCAGACTTTGAGGTCTTGCTAAGAATTTGTATTTAGTTACCGTTCTGAGTTAAACTTATCAGAAAGATTATAATTCACTGTTACTTTTATTATGACTATTATTATAATAAAGTACAATTTTCTAAAAACCTTTTTATTACACCACTGAAATATATATTTTATTTAGAAACTTAATATTACTTACAGTTATGGTTTAAATGAACATACTGTAAAAAAAGCCCGTATTTAGACTTAACACTATATTTTAATTTTTTGTTTTAACAAACAAAACTGTAAAAGCGTCATACAATGCGATATGTAAAATAAAATTAAGCAAAAAAGGCCTTAAACAGTACTTAGCCGCTGTGTTTTATCATAGTATAGAACTTCGTAACAAACGTAAGCATGAGTAGTTACAGTATAAAAAATATTTAGAAAGCAATGATTGGAATAAAAATCATTACATTTGAGGATTGGTCTTAAATAAATAAGGAAAACGTCTGTAAAACATTAAACATTAAATATTGATTGCCAAAGTAATTTAAGATGTTTCGAATATAAACAAAAAAAACGTTGTTTTTTTTTACTATTTTTGATATACAACAAAAGATCATAGAGTCAAAAACAAAATAGATATACCTGGTTAAACAGTTTTTTTGCTACCCTGTAAAGTTAGTGAATTCCTCTTACGCCTTTATTGGCCTGGGTGTGCGAATTGAACATATAATCGCACTCATTTAAAGCAATAAGGGCCCTTTTCCTGTCACGCGTATCTTAGTCCGCACGCGGGTCTCGTCCGCATGCGGGTGAAAGCACGCTCCGGGCCACACGCAGGACAAAGATTTCGTTTGCTGCTGCAGTGTTGTGCGTGTCGCCAGTGGGTAAACTCGTGCACAAACATGAACGTTAAAAAATAATTATCACCAAAATCTTTCTGTTCATCCTTAGTATAATTTTCGAAATTTCGAATTATTTCTTTGCAAATTTCTAGCCAACCAGCTGCCCTTGCTTCCCGGTTTTTGTAAAGTTCATTCCGCTTGTCCCACGACAAAGGGTGAAGGTGCACTTCAAAAATAACTCTTTCTGTATCAATTTTCATTTTTGTTTGCGATTATATGCGGACTATGAGCATGCGTGCAACCCGCTTCACAGTAAAAACAACACTGAAGGCAGAAGATTACCGCCCGCATCCGGATAGCGCGCACGCGGGCTGCGCGCCCGCGTCCAAGCCGCGTCCCGCACGCGTGCTAGCCGCATGTCAGGAAAAACATGTATCAAATGATAGGATGCGGGCAGTCCCCATGCGGACGAGAACCACGTGCGGACTAAAATACGCATGACAGGAAAAGGAGCTTAATTGCGTTTGTCATAATATTTTTAATGTAGTGTGTCATAGCAAGTGCTTAGGTATGTTTGTCTGTGTGTACTAGTCTCACAAATATTTTTTATGGATTTTTTACTCTTAAGCCATGTTCGCACTATTGAACTCTTTCTGCCTTGCTTGTAACAACGTACTTCACCTATACGCATTTACCAAGGTCAGTTTGGTGTGAGCGACATAGATGGGCTTAATACGGAAGACGGAAATTTGATTCCATGTTGAATGTCGGCGTTTAGTTTACTTTGATTCAAGATCTCTGATTGTATTAAATATAACTAGGCTGTAACGTTTCTATAGCAGGGACAAAGGCCTCCTCTCTATGCTGGGGCTGCGGGAATGTTCTAACGAGATACCCCAGCCCCGGATCACAAGGGCAACTTAAGGAACAGAGAGGATTTTTAGTCAGTACAAGTCTGACACTCCCTTCCGCTCTACCCAGAGCGGGAGGTCATTTGAAGATTCCCCACCGAAAAAAATAAAATAAAGGCCTCCCCTCTATGAAAGGGAATGGTAGTGTTGCCCAAACGAGAGTCTCGCAAGAGTCTTGCAATTAGCGATTATCCTATTGCTATTTATTCATCTAAAACATACTATACTTTTTTTCTGGGTAGGAAACTCATCAAATTACTCATCGCGCTGTGGGCGGAGCGGAAGGGAGTGTCAGACTACTACTGACTAAAAACCCACCCGTTGTTTTGTTTTTTTTTTGGTTGGGAAAATCTTCGAATAACTTCTCCCTCTCTGGGTTTAGCGGCAGGGAGTGTCAGACTTCTACTGACTAAAAACCCACCCTTCACCCTGTTGTGGAGCAACTGTCATGTCTTCCACAACCCATTGTGTTGCCCAACTGTGCAACATAATAGTCTTGTAGATTGGTATCAGATATCTTGGCTTCTAAATAACAATAACGTGGTGGATTAAGGCCCATTCCCTAGTGTTGCCCAAACGAGAGTCTCGCAATTAGCGATTATCAATATACAATAATAGTAATAATACAATAGGATAATCGCTAATTGCAAGACTCTTGCGAGACTCTCGTTTGGGCAACACTACTCAGGGGTCCGTCTCTTTTAAAGTCCATACAATCTACACTGGTTTAATTATATGGGAACCTTGTAGGTTTCAGTCTTAGGCGATCTTTTGAAGAAAGATGCTCACAGATTTGAGTGCGCTTGTCCATACAGTGCAAGCATTTGTCAAATGACGTATAGCTCAACTTAGAACAAGGAGCTTACCGATTTGACGAACAATACCAAGGCATGGACGTTTGGGTAGGCCGCAAAAAGCATTCAAACTGCCTGACAATCATGTTAAACTTGAATAAAATAACCTACATAGTTCACATATTCACAATCGTTTATGAGGATTATGTAGATTAGTCTGAAATGGCATTTTGAGGAAAGAACCACACAGATTTGAGTAGACCCGTCCTGTCAGTGCAAGCCTAAGCTACGCGACGGAAGTTCCGCGGCTGATTATACGTTCCGACATATTCGGCTGTTATGACTGCTATGTCATTCCATAAGTGCCGAACTTACGCTGCAGAAATTCAGTTGCGCAGCAAGGCTGAGACGGATATCCCTTCCTCCCGCTGCTCTCCACCCCAGATCTTCGTCGACAATCGAACCGAACTTTAATCGCATATAATGTGTGCTCTACAAAATGCGTTGTCGCCGAATTCCCGCTGTACTTACGCTCGACAGAAGTTCGCTATAACGCAACGTAATTTCGGCATAGTGTGTCATCAGTAATTCAAATAGCATTACAGGCGTAATCATGCCGAACTTCGGTTGCGTAACTTCGGCATAGTGTGTTTAGACAATAATAGACTTTTAACTCCAAACAAAGGTCGTCCTGTACCATTAAACCTGTCGATTACACAGTAGTACTCTAAAGTATACAATTCTAGAGATTTCTATCATAATAATGTGTCTAAGGCGACCGGAGCAACCTTCGAATATCTCGTAGTAAACAAATTGTGGCGAAACATGACTCACCGTCCGTAGAATCGTAAATACTAGAAAATAGCGGAATTTGTATGTTTACACGTGAGTAGTCTGCGGGTGTTATTACACTGTAAGTGTAGTGTGAAAGCCTCTGAATATACTGAGAATATAGCAGAAGATAGACTTAATAAATGTACTCTTGGTGGGTTCATAGTGAGAACTCTCTATAAGATATGCTATGGTCCTGTTATGATGTAGATATGGAGATTGTAGTAGCAATAAGTACTAGGATCATAAGCTTTTAATTTTTAATTGTTTGGCTGTCATTTTTGTAATAAAAGTTGACTACATTATCGCCTTAGGTAATAAACCTGTAAAGATAATTGTATGGAGAGAAATACATAAATTATCTTTATTTTTAACTAGATGTGCTTCCAGCTTCATCAACTAGGAATCCTTTTTTATTGATAGGCCCGAGTTTGACCACCGTCTCATCTAAGCGATGAAATGGTCGAAAATTAAGCACGCTTACCTAGAAGTAACGAACCTGTTCTTGACTTAATGACCACCAGGTTATAGCTATCAGGAAACCCAGACTCTGGTAGGGAGTTCCTCTCTTTAGCTTTGCGCACGCTGAAAGTATTCCCGAAACATTGCGTAAGATTTTTGAAGGCAGCAGATTTTTCCATTTCTTACAGTTCTCCAGTACTTTATCATAGTTGTTCAATAACAAAAGTTTGATAATCCTTGAAATAATAAAAAGTAATGAAATGTTTGGGTAACAAAATGTTTTACGCGTATGTGTGTCCACCAAAGATGGCGCATCGTCATTCGTCTTGTAGTCCAATGTTGGAACGATATTGCCTATGTAGTTGTTTTCATCTCGATCAGCCCATTTTATGGGTCAGGACAAAAAGTACCCCATATGTTGCCCTCCTCTTTCCTCCAGTAAAAATAAAAAGACATAAAATTTAAAGCTGTTGTTTATATTTTAGTAGGTACCTTTAATAGCATTAACTATAAGTACAAAATATGTTTTTTTCTCAAGAGGAAAAACACAGCTTTATTAAAAATCACAGACAGACATTTCAATATTATTTCTATGTATATATTATCTAACTTAAAGTTTATGTCACATCTCGCAGGACCCAAAGTAACTTAAAGAAAAATGGTAGCTATCGAGCCTTTCACCGTTGAATTCGGAGGTGAATATTTCAAAATTAAACCTTTTTGTTTCGCTGGGAGAATCATTGAATAACTGTCCCGCTCTGTGTGGAGTAGAAGGGAGTGTCAGACTTCTACTGACTAAAAACCCTCCCTGTTCCTTCAGCTGCCCTTAAGTTCCGGGGCCGCGGTATCTCTCTACAACATTACCGCAACCCCGGCCAGCAATGGCCTCATTGGGCCTCATTATATGAATTCAAGCCTGAATTGATATTTATAGAAAACATATGCATGTAGCGTCCAGCCAATCTCCTACATATTACAAAGCAAGAATATTTGCGTACTCTTGTAAAATCAATGCACTAAAATATCACCCTTATGTCGGTGGTTTGACGGTTGAAATTCTATTGACAGACAAATCTGAAAGTGCACAACATTTCCTTGAAGTTTTCGTTTATAAACCATTTTTCTGTCCTTTCTTTCTTTCTATATATTGATATATTCGGTTAATGTAACGGTCGACGATGGGCCCTCTCGTGAAATGTTAATATATTTCCTTGTTTATGAAGATTGCAGTAGATTCTTGTCTGGTGCCTTGGCAAAAGGGGAAAGTTTCCCAATTCGAAGATGAGTTTGGACAGGCAGGCCGGATTGGCTGCATAATTTTTGTGAAATATGACAGTCATTGTTAACCAGAGCCGAAAAGAATTGAACAAGAAGAAAGAGAACAGCTTGATCGTATTTTTGTGTGACTGGATTCTGCCTACGACTTTGTTCGCATAGGAGGGTTTTCCCGCGTAAATCTCGATCCCGTAGGAATTCCGGGATAAAAAGGAGCCAATGCATTATTCCAAGATGTCAATTATCTACTGACCAAATTTAATTCAGATCCGTTCAGTAGTTTTTGCATGAAATAGTAACAAACAAACATCCATCCATCCATCCTCACAAATTTTCGCATTTATAATATTAGTATAAGAAGATTTTATCTATCTACTCTCATAGAGAGTATTGTAAAGAAAAAACAAAAAAAAATAGTTATACCAAAAATTTTTACATCAAATCTACGCAGACGGGACCCAAATGAACATAATACTAAAATATAATTACAAAAAAACTTTTTAGCAAAAAATAGAACCGACTTCCATATAAAAACACCACAAAGGCAAAAATAACTTTAATTTCGGAAGGCGGTGTCAAAAACGAAAATATATACAAAACTAAAGACACCGCCTTCCGAAATTAAAGTTATTTTTACCTTTGTAGTGTTTTTATATGGAAGTCGGTTCTATTTTTTGCTAAAAAGTTTTTTTTTCACGCTTTTTAGTGGGACGGTTTGTAATTTATCTAGTTAGAAAAGCCAAAATGTCAACTACTTATCACCTTTTACAAAATATTGCTTTTCCCGGTGCAAAGCCGTTAATTTTTGAGGAGTTCTCCTGGTACATCTCCATCAGCTCTACTTCACCATATGCATTGTGACGAGCATAAAGTGCTTAACATCCATATTTAAGTAATCTAATCGCAATCAATGAAATACTTATAATTGAGTAGTTTCGGTGGCTGGGGTCTTCATCATCAGATCCACTTCCTCAAATGGTGCTTTTCAAGAGCAACTGCACAAGGTACTATAAGAAATACCCAAAACGCTATAGGTGTGCCTATAATATTTGAAGAGTTCCCTCGATTTCTCCATGATTCCATCATCAGATCCAAACGTGATGACAATGGGACCAACTAGAAAGTATACCCTTTCAAACAAAAAAAGAATTTTCCAAATCGGTCCAGCCATCTGCGAGTTATGAGGTAACATACATAAAAAAAAAAAAAAAGTTCGAGACGAATTGTAAACCTCCTTTTTTTGAAGTCGGTTAAAAAATGGGATGGGTCCCGCAAGCTTGTCACTTTTCTAAATAAAAATGTGCTTATTTCTTGCATTTCTAATTTACTTTTTAACCGACGACAAAAAAAGGAGGAGGTTATCAATTCGACGCGTATATATATATATATATTTTTTTTTTTAATGTGTGATCATCGAGTACTCGAAGACGGCTGAACCGATTTGGAAAATTCTTTTTTTGTTTGATAGGGTATACTTCGAAATTGGTACCATTTGTCACCAAGTCAGGATCTGATGATGGGATCCTGGAGAAATCGAGGGAACTCTTCAAATATTATAGGCACACCTATAGCGTTTTGGGTATTTCTTATAGTACCTTGTGCAGTTGCTCTTGAAAAGCACCATTTGGGGAAGTGGAACTGATGATGAAGACCACAGATGGCCGCCGAAACTACTCAATAATAAGTATTTCGTGGATTGCGATTCGATTACTTGAATATGGATATTAAGCACTTTATGCTCGTCACAATGCATATGGTGATGTATAGCTGATGGTGAAATACCAGGAGAACTCCTCAAAAATTAACGTCCCAGCATTGGGAAAAGCAATATTTTATAAAATGTTATAAGTAGTTGACATTTAGGCTCTTGTAACTAGGTTAATTAAAAATCAACCAACTAAAAAGAGTGAAATAAAAACTTTTTACCAAAAAATTAAACCGACTCCCAAAAACACTGCAAAGTGAAAAATAACTTTAATTTCGGAAGTCGGTGCCAAAAACGAAAATACAAACTAAAGACACCGACTACCGAAATTAAAGTTATTTTTCACTTTGCAGTGTTTTTGGGAGTCGGTTTAATTTTTTGGTAAAAAGTTTTTATTAATTTATTATTTTCGTATTCTTCTCAGCAAACTCTTTCATTTGATACCATATCATGGCAACAAAAAAGTTCGCCATAAAACTTAGCTAACCATGCATCGTCATCCAAAATTAAACCTAGTGTGCATTTAATTATAATCAATTGAATGTAAAAGACGATTGCTTTAACATTCAGCTGTACGATTTAACCCGAACACGCCATAAAGTTAAATAAAGGCTTGTAATAATTGAAATTTAATTAATATAATAGGACAACATAACATTTAGGCTTAAACATACCACTCGGTTTAATCCCTCGATAATACCGGCATTTTTTTGCCTCCCGATCTGGGCAAAGCGGGAGGGTGTGTCAGACTTTTACTGACAAAAACCCATCCGTATTCCGTCATTTGCCCTTCGTTTTCCGCGGCCGCGGTAACTCTTTCGAACAATTCCGCAACCACGGCAGGCATCGGCCCTCTAGTGAACCCTAATAATTTTTCTACCACTCTTTGAAGCAAAATACCGGGGTGATGTTAAATACAACAGATTAACTTTTAATAATATTTTACACGTGTTACAAAAATTAACATACAACCTAAAACCCCCTAACCTGACCATGAGACCATAAATAATTCATACAAAACCAAACCCCGAATTCCATTAAATACTAAGTCGAGTAATTATCATGACAAAGGCCGTCCGTTAGCTTGAATGGCTACAAATAGCCTGAATAGCCACAAATAACCATATTGTATAGCCAAGCTATTTATACATAAAAACTAGCTATGTTTGCGACTTCATTCGGAGGAGCGGGAGGGTTTTTTTTTTCCACGTAAAGAAAGAAAGAAAAGAAAAATTATCGGCACATGCCACAAAGTACACAACACAAAGTATACAAAAGGAAAGAAACCAAATAAAAAAAATCAATTTAAGTACATCTAAATCACACGTAAAGGTGTGTCCAAACATTGCGGCTGCCGCGCGCGGCCCACCGTCCTGTGTTTAGACGACTGCCGCGCAAACATTAGTCGGCTTTGTCCGCGTGTTGCTGCCGCGCTCTTGCTGCTCAATGTTTGGACACACTTTAAATCTCAAACTCCCGAGAATTCCGGGGTAAAGCCATAACATTTTAAGCTTTTTATCCCGGAATTACTGAAAGCTTGCCTTATTAGTTAGAGAATCTTAACTAAATAATAACAGCCAGAAGGGTTGATCTTTCAGGTTAAGCTACGCTAGCTGAGGTTGACTATCTTAACGTATGGAGATTCCTCCACGCCTCGGAAAGCCTGATAACCCGTTGGTCTCGGCTGTCATTTGTACATCTTGGACAGTAGTTACAGGTAGTTAGAAACCAGAATATCTGGCACTAGTCTTGCCAAGGGGTATCGTGTTACCCAGTTACTGGGTTGTGGAGGTCAGATAGGCAGACACTCCATTTAAAACACTAGTACTCAGCTGCATCCGGTTAAACTGGAACTCGACTCCAATATATTTGGAAAAAGACAAAGCAGATAATGATGATGAAAAACGCCTATGTAGCCTTTTTTTTTTGACAAACACAACAACAACTTGCTGCATTGGACTCGATCGAACGCAGAGCTAAAAGGCTTATATGAGACGAGGTGCTGGTGATCAAGCTTCATAGTCTGGCTCATCGGCGAACCGTCGCTTGCCTGTCGGTTTTCTACAGATTATACTTCGGGGAGTGTGTGCAGGAGCTGCATGACCTCCATCTCCCTTTCACTACCGGTCTACTACCGGCTGGGTACCACCCACACTTGATTGATATACCATCTTGTCGTACCAAGCACTTCTCCTCCACATTTATTGTGCGCACAGCCAAGCTGTCGAATTCTCTGCCGGTTTCTGTGTTCCCTGCCACTTATGACCTTTCAGCCTTTAAAGCACGAGTAAACAGGCATCTTCTGGGCTCGCTCGTCACATCGTAGACCTCATCTATCGCTTACCATCAGGCAAGATTGAGGTCAAGAGCGGGCTCATCCGTAATAAAAAAAGACCAGATAATGATGATAAAAAAACGCCTATTTATCCTTTTTTTTTGACAAATAATGATGACTTATTTTTTTTTTCTTTCATTTCTATCAAATGATGTATACATTTTGTACTGATTTATGCATGTTTTACTTCCTAATATGTATGTCTTCGTCCGTGACTGTGCGACATCCGCCGTCGTACCTATGTTACATACTATACAACGTGTAATGGAAACCCAATATCTATCCAAAGGGGCTGAAGACAACATCTGGTATGGAGTCTATATGCACAGTTTCAGCTCAAAATAAGTGACACAAAGAATTGATACCAAATTATCGGTTTCATATGTTTCTTGAATACCAATCATAACAAACGTGTCACAGCACTACGAGGGTCAATAACTTTCCACGTCACTTGCCAATAACACGGTGATTCTCTTCGTTCTTCTTAATTTAAAAATTCTGCCTCTGGTATCAATGTATTGAAATTTTTATTATGCTTCACACATGTAGACATAGGATTATAAAACCCGTGCCATATCGTTTACTATTATCCAAAGAAACCGGGAATTACACGTTGTATAACTGTTTACTAGCAGAAGCTTGTAATTGTCCTTTTTCTACATATTGTCAATGATCACTCAAATGTATTAGCTGTAACTTTCCTTAAAATTTATAAAGGAAAATATTGCAAGGTGTACAATAAAGTATAAAAGTAAAGTTTCAAATTACAGACAGACATTTCCACTTTATTTATACTATGTACCAATAGATTGTACTGTTCCCGTCTATTTCCTTGTTAAAGACTGCTTTTATTGTGTAGAAGTAATGTATTATGTTTTGTAGGTTAAACTTTTGGGGTGGTGTGATTGTGTAATGAATTCAGTTAGGTATTGTGTTCGGGAAAGGAATTTGGTTAGAACTATTCTTGTTAGTAATGTTATGTAAGGAGATAGACTTACACACTAACTTATTAGAAGTTAATGTTCTGTTAAAAACAATTTCTGTTGATTCGTTTTTATAGTTATTTTTTTAGCTTTATCATAATATCGAGCTCGTAGCTGAATAATCACAGCCGGGTCTATCTTGAAGGTTAAGCAATGTTTGTTGAGGTCGTTCTGTGGATCGGTGAACATCTATACATATACAAGTGAGAAAGTCTGACACCAGTTTTGCCAACGGGTATCGTGCTGCCCAGTTACTGGGTTATGGACGTCAGATAGGTAGTCGATATGTTGCTGTCAGCAATCTGCTATTTGATTGAATGAGTAGCGCGTTCTTTGAATGACGACATTTCTTGACGCGACACTTGGTTGGCATAATCAAGTTTCTAGTGTCAGCCAAAGGGCCAATGGCACTGCGTTCCTTGTATCGTCTGAGAAACTTTTTGCCTATTAAGACGAAGACTTTGCTTGTGCAGACTTTAATTTTCCCATTAATCGACTTTGCCCTGAATGCGGTCTTGCTCGATAAGCTTGATTTAAGGAAATATGACCATGTTTCAAGTTTCAGGTCTGAGCTTAAATGGATGACCATTCGCCAGAGGAGAAGTTTGCGCGCTTTGACAACGCTTTTCTCTTTACTCAATTCTCCCAGCCCTCCTTCTTATCTAATGCCTCACTTTCAAGTTCTGTGTTCTTCAAACAATAAGAATCTACGTTCATCCAATAATCTTCTCTTACTCTGCCCTTCTCATACATCTGACTTTGTTCATTCTTCTTTTCATATCCAGTCGTTAGTAAAGTCGTTGAATGGGATATAGCCGACTTTGTAATATTTGGTTAGGTTAGGTTAGGTTAGGAATAATAGGTAAATCCATGCTGTCACACTATTTTATCACAAATAACGCGCTTTAAAATAAAATTAATCGAAAACAATATCAACACAGTGCTATCTGTGCGAGCTGTTTGACGCCATATGTGTTTTGGTGACTACTAGCGCCGCAGTGGGAAAACAATGAACTAAATTTGAATCACCTGACTGATTTTATTTCCGCTCTATTCAAAGGGCTATGTTATAATCCGCTAACTAGTTGGACGTTGCGTGACGCTTGTTCGATCAACGTTCGGCCTAGTCATTCAATTAAATGTCGTCATTCAATGACCGCGCTAGTCATTCAATCAAATAGCAGATTCAACCAGATGACTACGATAGATATACAACGTCTAACAGAATAAACGCAATTCTTCAGGCTTCTGAATCGATTTCCGTCATAAAAAATAGGTGTTAAATTTTGACGGAAAAATCATTCATTTAACTTAAAATGGAAACAGTATCATGACAAATTAATACAATCCTTAATTCATGGAAATGCGCTCGTGTGCGTGTCGACCGCTAACATTGCATGAGTGTATGCGTCTGCGTAAGGATATTGTATGACGCACATACGGTTAGCGTTTAGTAAGATATTAAAAATATCTAGGTTTGGTTTAAATTTGTTTAGTTACTGATGCTGTTTTAGACTTATAATGTAATATTCTAATTTGGGTGTCTGAGGTATTGCGCCTAATCTGTTACACCTTGTATACTTGTTTTACTAAGACTTTTTGGATTACTCAAAGTAGTTGATTGAGGTCGTTGTTTGAACTCAATATTTTTAAGAAAATATCTTTTTCCAAAATTACAATTAATCTATTACTTAGATCATTATGACAACAATGTATATACATTTATTAGGTGATATGAAAAAAGCGTTACATAGATTTGGTTGGTCATCCAGATACTGGAAGCATTTGTCAGATACCGTGTCGCTTGACTTGAACTCTAAGAGGCTCAATCATACTACGAACAAAACCTGACTAGACCATACCGTACGGGAATGTTCCAACAACATACCGCGGCCACGGAACGCAAGGTCAACTGAAGGAAAAGGGTGGATTTTTAGTCTGTAGAAGTTTCTCACTCCTTTCCACTCCACCCAAAGCAGGAGGAGAATCCGTTTTCATTATTCTCCAACGAAAAACATACTACACCATTCGGGTAGGCCGTATTCTTACTTTTCTTATTCGTCGTTCCCGTACTACTCAGATGCGCACCACTAAAAAAGAATAATTAATTGTACATGATTGAATTAAATTAAAAATACAAAACTAAAATTATACACGAAACATACAATACATGAATAAGTACAAATACAGTACGTCGATTCTGTAAAATTCGAACAACAACTCACATCTCACATAGCTATTCACTGTCACTTCGCTTATGGTTCAAAGTGACCTTGATTTTACATTCTGTAAACAGCGTCGAAGTGACGGAGGAATTACCTTACCGAATGCCACTTCTCACGTTATCTCATACTTTATCTGTCAAAATCTTTAGTTCAACTCGCTGACACGCTCGCAAGGGTAGCGCTAGTGTAAATTCGAATTAACAACCGAGTTTTTAGAATGCCAATCAATAAACTCACAGCGGATTCAGATTCGAAGTTTAGAATGAGGTCTTACAGAATAACACAGCAGAACAGACACAACACAAATGATACATGCTTCCGCTCAGTAGGCACGCCGAACTCCTGTAACATGGAGTTCTGTGAACTTACCAAGCAGGACAGTGTCACTTCTATCGCCCACCATCCTGAGCACACTGTTACGATTCCCTCGCACTCATCGCATTACTGACGTAAACTTCTTGCGCATAATCGCATAAAAGACGTAGACCCCTCCAACAGTTTTCTTCATTGACCATGTAAAGAATTAAAACTACTTGTTTAAGATTTACAATGTCTTAGGTTTGAAACTGGTAAGCACACTTTTATATTGCTGTGGGGTTTGAAAAACAATACTTTTTCATGATTTTTACGTCACTAAAGTCACTATTCTGTTCATCATGCACACCTTACACGTCAAGGTGTATATCGTCCAAAAAAGTTCCTTCCTTATACTTCTCTCCGTCTGAAGTTTCCCTATTTATTTATATTTTCGTTATAGGTATGGAGTTAATAAGTTGTTCGAATTAAAATATTAAAAAAGAACTGGCTGTACCCGCGGCTTTGTTTGTGTGAGAGTTAATAAGTATTATCGAGGCTTGTCATGCGTAATATATACCGATGCCGTGGAAATTGTGGGATGAAAAGTCTAAGTATTATTCCAAGATTTCAGCTATGTTTGTACATACTAGAACTGCTCAGCCGAGTTAGTGACTGTGTGCGAACAAACATGTAAACATCCATTTAGACTTCGTAAGATTAGACTCATAGAAACTTCGTGCAATGGAGTCCCCCAAAAATCCTTCATGTTGATTCCCGTCACGTAAATATAAAAAAAATATTCGTTAATATTCTTGTTGTCTATAGTTAAATTAGATCCTTTAGATATAAAAATAAACCATTTAGCCCCACAGTGTTGCTGTAATTGTCGCTTGCGTGTCATTTAAAACGCAGTAATTTTTAGAAGTCAGAATTTACACAAATATTCTTCGCCTCACCAATTCCTTATCATTTAACTAAGATGGTGAATTAGCGCTACAAACTCCAGCAATTATACTCCTAATTTGAACTCATACACACAGACAGTTAAGTAATTATATTATGTACAATAATCAAAATAAAAAACACTACACCCAAGTGGCTTCCGAGGGAAGGCAGTCAACTCTAACTACCCCTTTGAATCTGTGCCTAGCAATAAGCCTAAGTAGCCACACTCTCCCAGCCTATAAGTCTACTGGCAGCACTATATCATCTTAATAGTACACTAAAGAATTGCCAACATTCTCTCGAATGCAGTAAAAACATTAATCTAGAGAATTTGGCATCAACTTTGTAAATTTTAATAGGATATCTTTTAACAATGGTGTCTTTTCGTGGTTTATTTCGTGATAAATTTAAGTATGTTTAACGTAGTTTGTTATGACGGGTACTGGGTAGTTAATAACGTCTTTCTATATTAATACTATGGAGAAAACTGGAGAGGCCTACGCCATAGAGGTGACTTCCACATGTGCTTAGTTAATTAATCAATCAATATATATAAAACGCTTCCGTTACTGACTGACAGACAGACAACGCACGGCCGAAACTACTGGACGCAAGAAGCTGAAATTTGGCATGTATGTTCCTTGGGGTGTGTAGGGGAGCATTAAGAAAGGATTTTTGGAATTTCCCACGGGATCGGAATTTACACGGGAAAAGCTACTAGTGTTATGTATATAAATGAATAATGTCTAAATAATAATATAATACATATGAGAATAATACATGAGAATACTAAATGAGAATAATACATATTATAATTTGTTAATTAATAAAGACTGAAATTATATTTTAATAATAATGAATTATGTATGTGGTAGAATAAAGGACATTTTTATTATATTTATTTATATATACTATAGGTAATGTAAAGTATTCATAATACACGTAGGTAAAGTACTTATTTATGTATGTAGGAAGTAATCTATGGATCTACTGAACCAAGTTTGAAAATTCTTTCGCCAATAAAAAGCTACATTATTCCTGGCTGAGTACTAATAGAATAAATAGGCTAATATTTTTGTTGAATAAGACATTTTTACGCGAGCAAAACCGACGGCAGAATCTAGTCTAATATAGATTTTTGGCTCATGATAGTATAATGTCGGTCAGTAGCCTATTCAATCAAGTTTTACATTGATAATTTTAGAATGAAAAAATATCAATTTATTAATTTAAATAGAATAATGAATGTTTATTCTTGGCTCTGGCTGGAACGGAAGTGTCTGGTTTCTACTCACTAAAAACTAACATTGTTCCTTCAGTTGCCATTGTGGGCCGGGGCCATGGAATGTCGTTAAAACCTATTACTTCATCTGCCCTAAGTTCCGGGGCCGCGGTATCTCGTTAGAACATTCCCGCAACCCCGGATTCCGGCAATCCTGGCAGTAGAAATTACACTTGGCATTATGATATTGCGTCATTGGACTATTGCGAGCAAACATTGCCAATCTCTAACAGACATAACACAGCTATATTGTCTATCCTTTGATTGATATTAAATGCGATTCGCTTACTCTGCGCAGTGTTCATTTCTCGGATCATAAGCACGATAAACCTCATAATTTAGGCAACGTAGTCTAGACCTAGACTTCAGTGAGACCTGTTTGACTAGACAAGATGTGAATAGTGTACACGTCACCGTTACATCTGGTATCAGCCGAATACATTACTGTGATTGGTCCACTAAGCAGCGGCTCAAGTTGGTTGTAGGTTACTGTATTACTTACTCATAAATGATAAATGATCTTTATTTTGCAAATTGGTTATATTTTACACGTCATTTTTTTCGTAAATATTAACTAGATGAGGCCGGTGTTTCCTAACTGACTACCCTGAGAAGAAACACCGAAACAATCTCAGAAGTCCGTCTCTTTTAAAGTCCATACAATCTATACTGGTTTAGTAATATGGGAACCTTGTAGGTTTCAGTCTGAGGCGATCT
The DNA here is from genome assembly GCA_943138885.2 of Tholera decimalis. Taxonomy (NCBI): domain Eukaryota; kingdom Metazoa; phylum Arthropoda; class Insecta; order Lepidoptera; family Noctuidae; genus Tholera; species Tholera decimalis. Next base: position 26,553,896 of record OW964577.2, on the reverse strand, counting down.
TTTGAAGGGAGATGCTCACAGATTTGAGTGGGTCTATCCATACAGTGCAAGCATTTGTCAATTGACGTATAGCTCAACTTAGAACAAGGAGCTTAACGATTTGACGAACAATACCAAAGTAAGGACGTTTGGGTACGCCGCAAAAAGCACTCAAACTCATATTGTGAATTACCATTTATTACACTGTTACTGTAAGCCTGCATCATCCCACTGCTGGGCGAATGGTTCTCCCCATGATTTCCAGTTGGTTCTGTCCAGTGCCAAAGTAATCCACTGGTCGTTAGTTTGCTCCAGCTCGTCTCGCCATCTTCTATGAGGTACCGCAGTACCGTGACGCCTTCTATACTAAAATTGGTATTTAACGCAAAACGTGTTTATGTAATATTTTTTTAAATGAAATTATATGAAATATTTCTTTTGTAAATTGGTTATAAACAAAACTTTTACACGTCATGTTTTTTGCGTGTTAAGTTTAGTTTAGCTAGACGAGGCCGGTATTTCCTGACTACTCTGAGAAGAAACACCGAAACAAACTCAGAGGTCAAAGTCTCTTTTAAAGTCCATACAATTTGTATTTGTATATGAGAAGCATGTAGGTTCGTGTCTGTGGTGTTCTTTTGAGGAAATAACCACGCAAAGTTGAGCGGACCTGTCCAGACAATGCAAGTATTTGTCAATTATCGTCTAGCTCAACTTAGAACTTAAGGAGCTCAACAATTTGACGAACAATATCAAAGTAAGGACATTTGGGTAGGCCACACAAGTACTCAAACTGCTTGACATCATTATATAAATTATAGTGAAAGTAAAAACAACGAAGAAAGAATAACCTACAGTCCTCACATTTACAATAATGAAATAATTACCTATATATAAAAAAAAACAACAAACACTTAAAAATGTAACACCAGTCTTGTCAAGAGATATCGTTTTACCCAGCTACCGGCTTGTGGAGAACATATGGGCTATCCAATCGCCGCGCCGTCGTGGCGTTTGAGGCCACTTATTTCGTTTACTTAGTTTCATATTGAAAATAACAAAAAGGAAAACAGCTTCTACTCTAAGCAGATACGGCTAAGTACTAATGTTTTACATGGAACCGTAGTTGGGTTACACGATGCTCAGTGGAAAGACTGGAGTCAGATTTTCTGGCTTCCGTGTATAATAACATCTGCCAAAGATGTGCCTACAAATAGTAGCCTTATGACATGTTACGATAACAGTCGGGATTCCCCATCCATCCACGAAAATACCTTAAGCCTGTAATATGTTGGCCGAGCGTTGTCGAGTGAAGGCCAATACCAACATGTAGACGGTATTTGCCTTGTCTTGCTATCGCTCGGTGTCACTTGCCTAGTTGGCCGAGTGGAGGCCAGCGTCAACGTGTATTGAGCTCATTTGGTGCAACTTGTCTTCGCTCGCCGTTGCTCGTGATCACTTGCCTCACTTCGGATCGGTGTCGGTTTTTGGTCACAAATCAAAGGCGCTCGCCTGCGCTCGGCCAACGTGTGGGCAGCTCTACAGACTCTCTTCTACATTGGTCGTCTGCATTGGCGTTCGACGAACTTGTCGAACTTGTGGACATTATTTCTTGCCTTGTACCTATTTGCCAACGCTCGCGTCTGTCTACGCTCGGCCAACATGTATTGCAGGCTTTAGAAAACGTTACTTAGCATTGGAGATTGATTTTGTGGCTGTTACAATTTAGTCACGAGCTCCCGAACAATTTTTTGTTGAAAAACTTGAATGCAAATCTTAGTAATCTTATTAATATTATAAATGCGAAAGTTTGTGAGTATGGATGGATGGATGTTTGTTACCCTTTCACGCAAAAACTTCTGTTTGACAACTGATTTGAATGAAATTTCATATGTAGATAGCTGAAATTCTCGAATATCACATAGGCTAAATTATATCCCGGAATTTTCATAGGATCGGGATTTAGGTGTGAAATCGTGCTACACGAACAAAGTCGCAGGCAAAAGCTAGTATTACAAATGCAAAAGTTTGTGAGGATACTAATGAACTTATCTGAATGAAATTTGGTATACCTACAACGTGTAATTTAAAGGGTATATACATACCAAGTGCACGGCTTCTTTGGATGATAACAAACGATATGGCAAGGGTTTTGTAATCCTATGCAAATTTCAATACATTGATACCAGAGACCGAATTTTTCAAATTAAGAAGAATGAAGAGATTTGTCATTTTATTGGCAAGTGACGTGGAAAATGATGACCCTCATAGTGCTGTGACACGTTTGTTATTACTGGTATTCAAGAAACATATGAAACCAGTAATTTGGGGTCAATTCTGTGAGTCACTTATTTTGAGCTGAAACTTTGCATAGAGACTCCATACCAGGTGTTGTCTTCATTCCTTTTGGATAGATATGGGGTTTCCGTTACACGTTGTATAGATAGCTGACATACTGGAATAAAATATAGGCTACTTTATATCCTAGTATTTCCACGGAATCAGCGTTACTGGAAAGCATCCCGCGCGAACGAAGCCGCGGGAAACAGCTATTTATTACCTAATAAATAATACTTTTACACGTCTGATTCTACTGATGCCTTTTATTAAACAACCATTGACAGTCGCAAAACCTTTTACCCGTTTGATGTTTGAAGTTTGACACGTGAATCCTGCGCGTTGAAAAGTATTAAGATCAAAATTTTATTGCGTAATGATATTTTGATCTCATTTACACATATCTTTTCGTAGAAAACAAAGGAAACTATTTATGACTTAATAATAAACTACAACTCAAATATGGTATCATAAATCGATTCACACTAAAAATATTAACATCGACCTGATTATTTATGCAAGCATAAAACGTATACCGTCTCTTGCTTACCTAATTCCTAAGAATTGTTGTCTAAATATAATGCATGTATCGATCAGGCGATGGTCATGGTACACGTAAGGAAGTTAACGTGTAACTGTCGAGTTAATTATTTGTTAGTATCTTTATAATGGGAAGCAATAGATATTTCACGTATATCACGTAGACATAGATAAATAGATACATAGAATACTCTTTATTGCACATTAATAATTTAAACACACCTGATTCACAATATTGCTCAACTAACGGTTACGTTTTGGCAATGCTTTCATTGTGCGTATCTATAGCTAAGGAGTGGAACTTTCTGCCAGAGTCTGCGTTACCTGATAGCTATAACCTGGGGGTCTATAAATCAAGAGTGAATAGGTTACTTCTAGGTAAGCGTGCTTCATCTTCGACCACATCAACAATAAAAAATAACTTTTGAACCCATTTATGTAACTTTCACTATTTATATCTAAAATCTAGCAAGCCAAGCAGTCGTTTTAATTTTAATTTTGATTTTATATGGGTATCGGAACTGAAATAATTAAATTTTATTTATGAGTAATAATAATTAAGTATAATTTTTGTTTTAGAGAATACTTAAAAATGTAATTTATATGTATATATTGGGAATAAAGAGAATAATAATTAAATAATCTTTTTTTTTGTTTCTTTTTTTTTCAACACGTTTGATTTTTAAGAATTCGTTTTTTAAATAGCTGTATTTTACTATTTTTTGGCCGCGCGTTCACTCGTTTGAAACGTTAATTCAGCGAAAAATGATGCCTAAGTCACTCAGAGATAACTGAGCATTCTACTGGTGAAAGAATTATTAAAATCGGTTCAGTTATTTCGACGTTTACATCCTATATACAACATAGCTTAAAACTCTCCACTTTTTAATTTCCATCTTTCTTTTCTAAGTTCTGTCTTTGTATTACCCTGAAATGAAACGGCAAAACACACCAGAGGTCAGCGTCTCAATTTGATTAGATGTCGAGACGGTCGACGCAGCGGTTGAGCGATTGGCTACTGTGCAGGGTGTTTTGGGTTCCACTCCCGTTCCGGTCCAAATATTCGTATAACCTATAGTTATTCTGGGTCTGAGTATCTACATATATGCAGTTCCGATACATGAGACCTTTCTAGTGTGTGATAGATAAAAAAGTCGTCTTAATGTTTACACGTAATGACGTCATGATTTACAAGTAGTTTCTTTACTCACCCTTATGGGCACACCTCGGTTTACCCGTGATCTTTCCCCGATTACATTCACGAAATACAATTATAATAACACCGTTTGTAATTGCTTGTCAGTTCACGCCCTAACTAAGGGTGCCCAACCCGTTTATTAGGTGAAAACACTAAATTACAAACACTCTACCTACTATTAATAATAATGTAATGGTCAAAAAAGCTGTACAAAGTTCAAAAAATATTTTAATAAAACAGTTTAATTCCACCAAGCCCGTTCCATCATCGGACTAAAACAGTTTAATTCCACCAAGCCCGTTCCATCATCGGACTACAAGACGAACGGCGATGCATGGTGGACATCCCACCCAGTACCAGAAGTAATTTAACAAGAAAAAGTAAATCTATACCATCTCTTCGTTTTTCGAGTGAGATCATGTCGAATTTTTTAAGACGTTTTGCATAGCTCGGAACTTTTTTGGCTAATCTCGCACAATATGCAAGATGGTACAAAAATCATTTTTGAATCCTCTCTAACCTAAGACTATGTGTTGCATAGTGTGTTTAAGTCAATAATGAAATGGTTATAGTCCTCGTCACGTAAGTTGGCAAGGTTTTGGCGTAGTGGGGGTAAGTTCGCGCATCGTGCACTTAGTGGAAGAAAAAAGTGGTCACTTTTACTGCTTGCCATTATTCTATGGTTATTGCCATCATTTATTTTTAATCATGTGTGTTCAGAAGAATGTAAAAGAAAGAAGAGGAATTCATAAGTTAATTCGGTATTATAAATAAAATAGATATAATACATAAATACATTTCAAAGTGAAAAAAAATGTATTTAAAAAAAAAACATTAAAAATAATATGTTCTCGTCGTCACAATTAGTTAATAAAACTGCTACCCCTTTTATTTTTCTTTTTTCCCGGTGTCCTAAAGACAGTGACGAATTCGGACCTTCCCTAACTATAGTGTCTAACTGTTCTTTCTGACGTTTTAATAGTCTGCGTAAAACGGTATTTGGTCCTGGCATTGTAATCAACGTAACAAAAACTAAATTTAAAACAACAACTTGTAACAAAAACAAAGGGTACAACTTTCGTGTACGCAAGTGTATTCGGGAGCAAATTGAACAAGAACTACTGACGCACCAATCGCGCCCTCGGAGCGGTGCTACGTCATACCTTACATCCCGCTGACAACTGCTGACACCTTAAAATCGAGTTCTGCGCATTGAACGACTCTTGCTAAGTTATTTGAATACTACTGTACTTCTAAGTAAGCGTACTTCATCTTCAACCACATCATTAGGTGAGATGATGGTCAAACAATATGAGACTATCATCAATAAAAAAAAACGCTGAAATTTAACTAACTTTAAGCGTCAATAGTCTAAAGATGTCGGACTTGTGATTGAAAGTTCGTGGGTTCAACCCCACCCATTACACTATAGCGGTGAACGTACTCCAGACACAAGCATATTTAGCTTAGTTGGAGGGGTTAACAATATTGCTAGTAATGTGAATTTTACACACATCGTTGTTAGTACTCTTTATATTTTTTTAAGGAAGCTTTTAAAAATATTGACTTATTGAAAATTTCCTAACAGACTGTCAAGCTGAATAATGATATTTTTTTAACGATTACCAAACTATATGGCAAATATTTAATAAGTAGATGACATAAATTCTTTCAACCGTAAAATAAAAATCTAGGCATTTTCGTTTTCCTTAAAATCAGAGTTAAAACCTGTAACATAATATCTTATAAACAAAATAGTGTAGGTATAAATTACACAACCCCGCTTTATCAATTATCTGCTGATCCATCAACGAAATCCCCCTACAGATTAAAAAGGTGCTGAGGTCATTGACCTTTATGATTAAGGCGACAACAACTGCCAATGTTTTTTTTTTTTAAAGAACACTAGCAATGCGGTGGAATTCACGTTACTAGCGATCCTGTTAACCCCTCCATCTAAGCTAAATATACTTGTGTCTGGAGTGGGTTCACGACAATAGTTTAATGAGTGAGCTTAGAACCCGCGACCTGTCGATCACAAGCCTTTAGGCTGTTGATGCTTATACGCGTTTTGAAAAGAGTAACAGTGGAGTTTCTTGCCTGTTTTTCTTCATAGGAAACGAATGGTTCAAACCGTGCACTAGCTTCTAACGTGTTATAAGTGGTCATGTAGAATTTGCTTATTCTTAGACACTAATTATAAAGCTGTATAGTTACTAAAATGTTATTGATTTGCATTTTTATTATTTAGAAATTCAGTCTTCATATTTTTTTCTACGTTGGGTTTTCCTTTATTTTTCTTGTCAATTATTCTTTTACTTCTTTTAATGTAATTTAGTAAATTAACTTACTAATACTTACACTATAACCTGGGAGTCTTTAAGTCAAGAGTGAATAGGTTACTTCTAGGCAAGCGTGCTCCATCTTCGACCACATCGTCACTTACCATCAGGTGAGATGGTGGTCAAACGCGAGCCTATTTTATCAATAAATAAAAACACAATTATTTTTCTACAGACTGGAGCGAGTAAAGAAGAACTTAATTGAATTAGTCCCAAAGTATTAATATTTTCTATTAATACTTTGGGACTAATTCAATTAAGTATTAGTTTTAATTTAATTAGTCTCAAATTAAAATGTTTTAAAAAACTTAACAGAAACGCGCGAGGGCCAAAAGTCTCAACTAAACTTAATTTTTTTTTTTGATTAAGTAATTAATTCATATCATGTTCCCTTTAATAGAAACTTTTTGATCGGAATTCAAAATTGGAATACTGGAAAGTAATTAGAAGGGGAAATAGGATTCGGCTTTGAGTGTCAGAGTTTTATATAAACCGACTGCTTTTTACCCCTATTAACCAGTTACTGGTCAACCCTATACTGAGACTTTGATACTTCTAACTCCCTGAAACGATAAACAAATGACAACCAATGACTTAACGTGATTTCCGAGGCCCGGAGAACGCACGATATCTTATGATGTATCCATGTTCCGATTTGCAATAAAATTGAAGATTTTCAGCATTTGCTGATGGAATTTGTCTGAATGAATAAAGATGAACATCTTCTCATCATCATCTTGGTATACATCAATGATCACTGTCGTCTTTCTGTGGAGAAGGGAAAGATCATTACCTTTGCTGATGATACTGCCCTGTTCTTTAGTGGTGATAGCTGGGAGGAAGTGTTTCTTCTTGCACAACTGGGCCTTAACACAGTTAGTCAGTGGCTCCAAAACAATATTTTAACCCTTAATGTCTCGAAGACAAAGTACATAGCGTTTGCACATAGGTCTAACTTGCTCCCACCGTCATCTCTAACTATTACTGCTCACACTTGTGGCTTTGAAACTTCCGTGTGCGATTGCCCATATCTTGAGATGACAGACAACATTAAATACCTCGGGATAACTATTGACCAATATGTATCTGTTAAACCACACATTGAGAGCCTGGTGACCAGATTGCGAAAGCTTATTTACGTTTTTAGAATATTAAAAAACACGGCGGAACGGAAGACGATTAAAATGGTCTATTACGCATTATGCCAATCGCTAATTGACTACTGCATCACATCACTGCATCACATCATGGGGTGGTTCCGCTAAAACGCACATGATTGAAGTAGAAAGAGCCCAGCGTGCCATACTCAAGGTTGGTGCTGCTCTCCCATTTCGTTTTCCGACCACTGAATTGTACGAAGTATGGGATACTCTCACTGTCAGGCAAACTTTCATACTACACACTTTAATGAAAAAACATTCTCAGCTGCAGTTTGATGATAGCCTACTTAAAGACAAGCGACGAAAGGGTAGAGTGTGTCCCACGGCCCAAATCAAATCCTCACTCCCTAAAAGATTCTTCTGATTCCTCGGGCAATATCTCTATAATAAGCTTAACAAACACCTAAATCTATATCCTAAAACCAAATCAAGCTGTATTATAGCAATAAAAAAGCACCTGAAAACCCTTGACTATCAGAAAACAGAGAATCTTTTAACCATTCTGAAATAAACTAACTCCATTCACAGCTACTCCTCATCTCAATATTTGCCTCACATACATTATCACAAATACATACTTCATTCACCTCTACACACACTCACACTCCTCACCTAAACAAAACATATCACACACAACCTCACTGACACTACACTTCTCACTCACACACCCGATTTCACAAACCGAGTCAATAATTTCTGTTTAGTTGTAGTTTTTTTTATAATTTTTTCTTTTATGTTATAGCTACATTTCTATTATTTATTTATTTTCTTTTCTAACATGGTTACTCCTTTATCCTTACACGGCACCAAATTAAAAGCTTATTCTAGCCGTGAAGGGGCCTGGTGACCTGTAACACAGGTTTATTTCCAATTCCATTTCAGGCACCAGTCTCTCACAACTTATGAAATTGTACCTACATTAATTATATTATATGGCAACTTTGTGGAGTGAGAATAAATGATTTATTGATTGATGAACGTCACTCGCAAAGAGTATGGTCACTCGCTGCTAAACGAGTTTCAGTTAAATATACTGGATGTAAGACTAATTCAAAGCATTTTAGCAAACCCAAAAGCGAAGGCAGCAAAAATATTATGTAGTTTAGTATGAGTCGTTCAGCAATGAGGAGCCTAGTATTACCTACTATAAAGTGTATCATAATACCAAGCGGATTCACTTTGTTATAAGGTATGATGGGGTTGACATATATCCTTATTGGACAAAAACCACAAATAAGATTAAAAAATACCATGTACCGAGCTCAGCTTTGTTTCACTTTAAAGGTCTACATGCTCGGCTTCTATCATTCTGAATTCTATTACCCCTTAAACTGTCTAAGTCTTCATATGTGTTTCAGTTTCCCTGTCCTTCATTTTATGGTGTTATCCGGGAGAAAGTTGGGCTCCGTTTCTCTCGTAACTACTTTATGAATAGGTTTTTTGTCCACAAGTAATGGTGCAATTATTTTGACTTACTATGATTGACGGCCCTTTGTTTTTCAACCGACGACAAAAAGAGGAGGTTATCAATTCGACGCGTATATTTTTTTTTTTTTTTTTTTTTTTTTTAATGTATGATCATCGATTACTCGAAGACGGCTGAACCGATTTGGAAAATTCTTTTTTTGATTGAAAGGGTATACTTCGATACTGGTCCCATTTTCATAAACGTCAGGATCTGATGATGGGATCCTGGAGAAATCGAGGGAACTCTTCAAATATTATAGGCACACCTATGTCGTTTTGGGTATTTATTATAGTAACTTGTGCAGTTGCTCTCAAAAAGTACCATTTGAGGAAGTGGAACTGATGATGAAGACCACAGATGGCCGCCGAAACTACTCAACAATAAGTATTGAGTGGATTGCGATTCGATTACTTGAATATGGATGTTACGCACTTTATGCTCGTCACAATGCATATGGTGATGTAGAGCTGATGGTGAAGTACCAGGAGAACTCCTCAACAATTAACGGCCCAGCATTGGGAAAAGCAATATTTTGTAAAAGGTTATAAGTAGTTGATAATTAGGCTCTTGTAACTAGGTAAATTAAAAATAGACCAACTAAAAAGAGTGAAATAAAAACTTTTTACCAAAAAATTAAACCGACTCCCAGAAAACACTGCAAAGTGAAAAATAACTTTAATTTCGGAAGTCGGTGCCAAAAACGAAAATACAAAACTAAAGACACCGACTACCGAAATTAAAGTTATTTTTCACTTTGCAGTGTTTTCTGGGAGTCGGTTTAATTTTTTGGTAAAAAGTTTTTCGATGGGACTTCCGTTTCAATGTGCACTTTAAAACTATGGAGGTAAGGACTTATTTTCTACATTGATATATACATAATAAGCTACATGGACTCTGATGATATCACTTGACTAATATGTTAGTTAGTAAAATAGTAAGAAACGTGAAGGAATACAAAAAATTGGTGGAAAAATACAAAAGCTATGCTCCTATACTGGATGACAAAAAAAAGTAATTAAAAAAATTAAAAAACCCGACTGCAACCTTATACTAAAACTAACTGAAAAGCTAATAAAAACAAGCCCATTTTAAATTAAATAAAAGTTGGAAGCAGGCGGGGCCCATACCATTATTATAGTTTCAAACTCAAATGGGTCCCGCCTGCTTCCAACTTTTATTCAATTTAAAATGGGCTTGTTTTTATTAGCTTTTCAGTTAGTTTTAGTATAAGGTTGCAGTCGAGTTTTTTAATTTTTTTAATTACTTTTTTTTTATTTCCAGCTTTTTAGCTTACAAATTTTGAAAGATTTCGCAGACGATTTAGTTCTTGATACGTGTTTTTTACGATTTGTCACTTTGAATTACTTTTAACCATATATAAGTTCTATATATGTTTGTAATCACCTTTTAAAACCCTTTATTTTGATACCCCACTCGATAGGTTTTGGGAAAAAAAAAATTTTTTTGAAGGCATAATATGGCGCCAAAAATCCGCCATTTTGAATCTTTTTTATTTTGATATACCCAGTGTCACTTTCACAGTCAATACGAATCTAACGATACCTCTCAAGCTAAAATCCGTCGAGCCGTTCAGGCCACAGAGCGTGCCAAACAATTATACATACATACATACTCTCGAAAAACATAACCCTCCTTCTGGCGCAGTCGGGTAAAAAGTAATTATGGTTTTTTTTAATTGTCGATAGTCTCGCGTTTGACTACCATCTCTCCTGATGGTAAGCAATGATGTGGTCGAGGATGAAGTACGCTCTGCTCCTGTCCTATCTTAAAGACTTTTTGGGCATATGCGGAACAGTGTGTAAAGTCCCGCAATCCCATTGAAAAGGGAGGATCCTCCAACCAGACAGGTGTTTTGTGTGGTGGATCGGGTGATTTTGTATGTAGGCTAGTTTTTTTTTTTTTTTTTTTTCGCTACTTTCACACAACGCCATCTAGTCTCAAACTAAGCAGAGCTTGTAATATGAGTACTAGACAACTGATAAACATACATATATATTTCTAAATACATACATATTATAGATAAATTACACCCAGACAAAGAACAAATGATGAGTTGTGCGGTAAACTCTGCTTGCGCGAATCAGGATTTCTATCTTTCAGTTTGTATGTCGCGAGATAGATGTCGCTACAACTTGTGGCGAACTATTTCTTTAATATCTATGGTAGTGCAAACATAAACCATAGTGACAACACTATGGTTATGTTTGTCTATGCCCGACACACGCCTCACCGACAATCTGGTCGTAACGGTCTATCCAACAGATTACATGTGTTATATTATTATCCTGTAAATAACCGAATAATATTGTTATAGTGAGGACATTATATTTTCATGACCGTAAATAATACCGAGTATATTGTGTGCCGTATAACGTACTTTTGTTGTGGAACCTGCAAATACATCCTAATCTAAACTGGACCAGTCTTTCATTGAACAAACTGGGCGCTCTCCCGCGCCTAAATTGGTGACCCCGACGACGCCCAACGTGCGAAGATCATCATCGGCGTAGGACGTCGGCGATAAGAAGACCTGGATTCCAGTTTCTTGCAGCGCATCGAGCTCGCACTCATCGACCTACCAGCTCGTCAGCTATTACGCAAGTTTGCCGGCAAATATTTATGGTTTCAAAAGTGCGACCAGTGTTTTAGTGTTTATCAGTGCAATTTATGTGAAGTATCCCAAATATAGGTCTGCAAAAATGGACTTAAAATCCAAATTTTCTCCGCGATACTAACGCCACTTTTTCATGCGCGGATTTTCGGAGAAACTGGAAGTGTAGCGCGCGAAGTTTGACATTTGACACTACGCTATCGCTCGCCAACGTCAAAAGTCAGCCGCGTTCCAGAGACGGAGATATCGCCTTATGCGTCATCGAAGAACGGTGAGACATCAAAACCCGTAAGTGTGAACCTTTGCATGGACTGAACTATACTGTGGACTTTATTATAACTTACCCTTAATAATAATACAGCTACTTCGGTTTTTTTTTTAATAGAATAAATTGACAGAAACTTTTAATAATCCTGATACTTGAACTTATAAATTTATATTTAATCTAAAACTTGTCTGTCCTCTGTTCTTACACACATTTTAAAGTAATTCTGCCTAATGGGTGTTATGTAACTGATACTGGTGGAAGCCTAATTTTTTTTACAAAATCGTCTGTATTTTTACTGTTTTACTTAAACATATTTATACATGTTACATTTTACATGTAAGTTGCATGTACAATTTCAACCATTCTTTTATTATTATTACGATTGTGCAAGTTGCCTGTTGTCTCTGCTTAATTTGTTATATGGTTTGCGGTGCTACATTTTATTAATGCTGTAACGGATTGTTGTGTTTTTGCATTTGTTATTGCTAATATTTTCAATTATTGACACCATGTCTACTGAAGGAAAAGACATTTTCCTAGACCCCGAGGCCGAAACTGGTGGTGGACAGTCAGCTTACCCTTCTACATCTAGCTCTCAGAATATTTTAGTAAATAGAGTGTCTATCCGTGTTCCTCCTTTCTGGCCTGACCGACCTGGGCTTTGGTTTGCTAGTTTAGAGGCACAATTTCATATTAATAGCATCACACAGGAGACGACAAAATATTATTATGCCATCAGTCAACTCGACACAAATTCTGCAATTGAAGTCGAGGATATAATTACAGAACCACCTAAGGAACAACCTTACTCTACTTTGAAGAAAGCCCTTATATCTCGTTTCTCAATTTCTTACGATGAGAAAATTAAGAGGGTCCTGGAAAAAGAGGAGATGGGGGATAGAAAGCCCTCATCATTCCTGCGTCACCTCAGGGCTCTTGCAGGATCATCCTTTACAGAGCAGCTCTTAAAAACAATCTGGATGAATCGGCTACCTCAACACATCCAAGGTATTTTGGTGGCACAAAGCCTGTCAACTCTTGAAGATCTGGGCGATTTGGCTGACAAGCTGCAGGAAATTAGCTCCCAACCATTGCAAATCGCAGCTAGTAGGGCTACACCATCTATAAATGACGACACTAGGGAGCAATTGAGTCTGCTCCAAAAACAAGTTGCAGATCTTACACAAATGGTAACTCGCTTAACCACAAGCAATAGCCACCGAGGTTCCAATTACCGTAGTCGCAGTCGTTCTCGGTCTGCATCACGCTCTCACAACAACCAACTATGCTGGTACCATGATCGGTTCGCTTCAAAGGCAACCAAATGTTTACAACCGTGCACTTGGTCTAACTCTGCCCCCCAGGGAAACTCCAACAGCAGTCAGTAATGGCGACCACTGACTGCTCCCTGGCAAGTCGCCGTCTATTCGTAACAGATAGGTATTCGGGCCGACGATTTTTAATCGACACCGGATCCGATCTCTCATGCCTCCCTAGACGGTTCTCTGATATTCGGGGTAACAAGCAGCCACTACCTTATGAACTTATAGCAGCGAATGGTTCCAAAATAAATACTTTTGGTGTTGTAGAGCTTAAACTAAATTTAGGTTTAAGACGTGACTTTGTGTGGAAATTTATAGTTGCAGAGGTCGGAACTCCGATAATCGGCTCTGATTTTCTAGCCCATTATCATCTACTACCAGACTGTGCTCATGGAAAATTAAGGGATGATAAAACTGGGTTGTCTACTGTGACGGAATTATCGTCAATAGATCAACCCAGCATTAAGGTCGTCCAATCACCTGACTCTCCATATGCACACATTTTGGCCGAGTTCCCCAGCATTTCCCGACCTCCTGGCGCTCCTACAGAACTAAAACACTCCACGGTGCATTTCATCAACACCACTGATGGTCCACCAGTGACGGCGCGACCACGTCGCCTCGCTCCACAAAAACTCCGAGAAGCTCAAAAGGCATTTGAAGAGATGGTTCGAGTAGGCACGGCTAGACCTTCTAGCAGCGCATGGTCCTCTCCACTGCACCTCGCACCTAAAAAGGACGACACTTACCGCCCATGTGGGGACTTTCGAGCGCTTAATGCCCGCACCATTCCGGACCGCTACCCCGTCCGTCATGTAGGGGATTTCTGTCAGAACCTTTCCGGATGCTCAGTATTTAGTACTTTAGACTTAGTTAAAGCCTATCAGCAAATTCCTGTAAACCCTGACGATATTTGTAAAACAGCCATAATTACACCTTTCGGCCTCTTTGAATTCCCCTACATGACGTTTGGCCTGCGAAATGCCGGGCAGACTTTTCAGAGGTTTATTGACGAAGTCGTGCGGGGATTTAGCTTCTGTTTCGCGTACGTGGATGACATCCTTGTTTACTCAAGAGACCCGAGAGAGCATGCTGAACACCTCAGGCTCCTGTTCCGTCGATTGCACGAGTATGGAGTAGTCATCAACCCAGCAAAGTGCGTTCTTGGCGCAGCTGAAGTTACCTTTTTGGGTTACCGCATTAACGCTACAGGCACATACCCACCCGAAGATCGCATCCGCGCACTGATGGATTTCCCTCTCCCCAAGACAGTACAAGGCGTGCGCAGATTCCTGGGCATGGTAAACTACTACCGCAGATTCTTGCCCAACGCCGCCAAGTATCAGGCTCCATTAATTGACGCAGTCGCTGCAACAAACAACAAGGGCGCAAAACCATTTCCATGGACACCCGAGCTCGAACAATGTTTTAATGATTGCAAGAAGAGTCTGACCGATGTAACTACCTTGTCGCATCCAAAATATGATGCCCCATTGGGCCTCTTCACCGATGCGTCCAGCATGCACATAGGCGCATGCCTACAGCAGAAAACCGACGACAACTGGCAACCCCTCGCATACTTCAGCAAAAAGCTTACCGCCAAACAGTGTGAGTGGCCTGCATATTATAGGGAACTTCTAGCTGTGTACGAGAGTGTTCAACACTTTCGGCACTTACTAGAAGTGCAACATGCAACAATTTTTACTGATCACAAGCCCCTAGTTTACGCCTTCGTTCAGCGACGCGACAAACTACCACCAACACAACTCAATCAGTTAACTTTTATCAGTCAATTTACTACCGATATACAGTACATAAAAGGCGCTGACAATGTAGTAGCAGACGCTATGTCGCGGATTGAATCTATCTCTTTGGAGGAGGATTGCCAAGCCCTTGCCGAGTCTCAAGAAAATGACGAGGAACTCAAGGAGATGTTTTCATCTTCTTCCATGAAGTTGGAAAAAGTCGTTGTCCCTGGAACCAACACAATCATAATATGTGACACATCAACAGTTAGACCTCGCCCATATCTCACCTTACCCTTTCGTCGAACAGCTTTCAATCGACTGCATGGTCTCAGTCACCCAGGCGTGAGGGCATCCTTACGTTTGGTAGCCGAGCGATATGTATGGCCGCAGATGAACGTAGACTGCCGAAAATGGGCAAAGTCATGCATACAGTGCCAACGCAATAAGATCACTAGGCACGCCTCTGCGCCCCTAACACCTTTCCGTGATCCTTCAAGTAGATTCTGTCATATACATATCGATATCATAGGTCCACTGCCGCACTCAAATAATTACACATATTGCCTTACCGCGGTGGACAGATTCACGCGATGGCCCGAAGCGTGGCCTATGTCATCTATCACGGCGGAAGAAGTGGCAGACACGCTGGTAACCGGTTGGATATCCCGTTTTGGGGTACCAAGCACCATAACGACCGATCAAGGTCGTCAGTTCGAATCCACCTTGTTTCGGCGCCTCATGAACGTGTGCGCAACAAAGCGGATTCGAACAACCAGTTACCACCCGTGCGCAAATGGCATGGTAGAACGCATGCACCGCCAACTAAAAGCTTCTTTGATGTGCCATCCCCAAACATGGAGCAAAGCACTTCCATTAGTACTCCTCGGCATGAGGACCGCGCTCAAAGAGGACTTGAACACCTCATCTGCTGAGTTAGTCTATGGAGAACCTCTCCGTCTTCCTGGAGAACTAATTGTGCCAGCGGATGAACCCAGGAGCCCAAACGACGCCGCAGATTTCGTCACGGAGCTGAGAAGCCGGATGGAAGCTTTACGCCCAGTACCAGCCTCACGACACACTCGCCCGTCATCATTTGTATTTAAAGACTTGGCGACTGCGACTCACGTCCTACTCCGCGACGATACTGTTCGACGGCCTCTGCAACCTCCATACACTGGCCCATATCGTATTCTGAGTAGAAGGGACAAAACCCTTACCTTGGACATGAATGGAAGAGAGGCTACGGTCAGCATAGACCGTGTCAAACCAGCTTACCTGGATGTCGAAGCATCTACCTTACCACCAGCATCGGTCCCTATTCAAGCACCTCTTTCCGAACAGACTCCTGTCCCGCAGTGTCCGTCCGCTCCAGCACCCTCATCTTCTCCAGCTTCTACTATTTCACCACCTCCAGCTGCTGTCACCACCAGAACTGGCAGACGGGTTAGATTTAGGGATATTCTAGATTTATAGTTGTAAGTTTGTATTTGTTTTTTGTATATACCTTTTTTTTCTCCGTAGGGGGGTGGTGTGGCGAACTATTTCTTTAATATCTATGGTAGTGCAAACATAAACCATAGTGACAACACTATGGTTATGTTTGTCTATGCCCGACACACGCCTCACCGACAATCTGGTCGTAACGGTCTATTCAACAGATTACATGTGTTATATTATTATCCTGTAAATAACCGAATAATATTGTTATAGTGAGGACATTATATTTTCATGACCGTAAATAATACCGAGTATATTGTGTGCCGTATAACGTACTTTTGTTGTGGAACCTGCAAATACATCCTAATCTAAACTGGACCAGTCTTTCATTGAACAAACTGGGCGCTCTCCCGCGCCTAAAAACTTAAAGATCCCCAGTTTATAGCTATTAGGAAACACAGACTCCTCCGGTAGGGAATTCCACTTCTTAGCTATAGATGAAAAGTGAAAAAAAAACAATGAAAGTATTCTTAAAACCTTTTGTGCATGCCATGATTTGTAAATATAATAAAGAAATTTAGAGATTAGAAGTGTAAAAAAATTATTTACGTTGATGATCTTTTCGTTTATTTTGCATTGTTTTTTGTTCGCCCATGACTCCGTCATTTACGAACCGATTTGAAAAATTCTTTTTTTAACGAACTTCAAAAAAAGGAGAAGGTTCTCAGTTCGCCTTGAACTCTTTTTTTTCTTTTTTTATGCATGTTATTACCTCATATCTAGAAGACGGCTGGACCGATTTGGAAAATACTTTTTTAGTTTGAAAGGGTATACTTTCAGGGTATAATGTTACAATTTGTTGACAACCCCCCAAACCAATATCCTAGTATCCTACTAATTCCTACTAATATTATAAATGCGAAAGTTTGTGAGGATGTATGTATGTTTGTTGCTCTTTCACGCAAAAACTACTGAATAGATCTCAATGAAAATTTGTAAGTAGATAGTTGACATCCTGGAATAACATATAGACTACTTTATATCCCGAAATTCTCGCGGGATCGGGATATACGCGACAAAAATCTCCCACGCGAACGAAGTCGCGTTCAAAAGCTAGTATTGTAATAATATTATCAAAGAAAGGACATTGTTCCGGCTCAATACATGTCACGCCTAAGAATCGTTTAAATTGAAAATGACTTAGATACACTCTAAATATTTTATAGAATCATAGTAAAACGGACACTTGAAGATACAAAAATAATCAATTCATCGAAATCAAGTTCGAAAATAGCCAGGTGGTAAGATTCACAGGGTCCTTTATACACAGCCGAGTCTACCAAGTATGCAATCTGATCAGAGTCCGTTATCAAGCCAAAGTTGTTAGAATAAAACCATAAAACGCATATAAAATCGCAAAGAAAAGAACGTTGCAATAAAAATTGAAACGAATTGAAGTATAAGCACACCAGTGTTACCAATTACGAAAAGCTATCATACCCGAATGCCATGCCAGAAATTCCCGATTTCGGTTTTTGTTTTAAAAAAATATTTCTTTTTAGATATTCATTTATTTATTGTCTTTAATTATTCTGAATTTGAGTTGATCACATATAGGTATATAATAATTTGAATTCAATAAATCAAATATGCAACTGTATCCTATTATAGGATACAGTTGCATATTTGATTTATTATATTATATGTGATCAACTCAAATTCAGAAATCATCAGTCAATTGAACAAACGAATGTGAGCTTCACTAAGTGAGTGAAGAAGCATGGGGGATTTCCCGTCCTCAATTAGCTGATGATTATATATTATTTCCTAAGCTTAAATTAATAACGTAACCCATTCAATATTTTATTACTATTTTTACTTCTATCTATACGTTCAAAATGCCCGAAATATTCCTAATTTTATCAGTTTCTGATTTAATCCTAACAACCCTCCGTATTTCCTGAAATCGGGGAAAAATCCCGTAAATCAACAACACTAGCTGGCCGCGCATTGGTCAATCGTGACCCATTTTATTTTGAATTTATTTATTTCAAGTGTCCGTGGAATACTAAAATTTATGTTTCAAGCAGTATAAAAATAAATGATTTTTATCATATAATTTATATTCATAATGGTTCATAGGCTAAAATCGAACAATGTCCTTTGAAATTGCCACTTGTATTAGGTTAATTTGTAAATGATTTGATTCGAAAATTTTCATCGAAACATTAATTAATACCTAACGGTATAAATCAATAACAAAAAATCTTATGCAAACAACATTAAAACTAAACTCACCCCCGATCTACTCCAACCAATCAGAGTTTAACCAAACAGTTGAGAAACTTCTCAATTAACCGGGAAACAATAAACAAATACACGCCATTATAACTGAAAGTAAAATATCCATTAGTAAAATAAACAATGAGATGTTTTTGTCATTTTTTGTATTTCAAGTTTCAAAGACATCTAAAAGTTTGAAGGAGAGAAACAAGAAAGTTTGAAATGTCGAGTTCAATTTAGTTTTAATATTTAAAACACGAGGGGGAGGGTCGATCTCCTTGGATGGGTGACCGTCTAAACATAGATCGAGATTCCTTCGTGCCTCGGAATGCATGTTAAGGTACGATTCAGACCAACCGGCTCGCATCGCGCCGCATCGGAACGGAGCCGTACGTGAGCCGCGGCAGTCGAACGCGTCCGTCGGAGCCGTACCGCTGGAATCCGTACGCACTCCAACAAGCGCCCAGAAGTGCTGCTCACATTGCGCCGCGTAGAATAAAGTAAAATTTTTAAAACCAACTAAAAAAAATTTACGTTATAAAGACAATCATATGTCTGAACTAAAGAAATTAGTTTTTCTTCCGTATCCATTTTTGACTTTAATATGTTAACTGTCGCTTGAAGAACACAACTTGAATGATTCAAAGAGTATGTAATACACTAGAATGATTCGCTAGTTGCTGCACCGTAATCTCCGTTCGTACTCCACGACGCACGGCCGACCGGCTCCGAACGGACCCGACGGCAGCCGATTGGATGCCGACGGCGCCGTTCGGAGCCGGTCGGAGCCGGTCGGCCGTCGCGACAGCCGAACGCATTCTGCGACACATCGCCACGCGTCGCGGAATGCCGACGGAGGTAACTATGCGTAAGTTGCATGCAAATATGAACTGTAATTACTGTTGATACATTTTAATGTTCTTTACCGCATTGTAAAATGCCGCCCGGCCCGGCACGATGCGAGCCGGTTGGTCTGAATCGTACCTAAGCCGTTTCTCGCGGCTGTTACTTGTAATTTTTTTTTTTGCTGTGTACTATAAATAAATGAGTAAAAGTGGTGACGACCAGGTTATTCCGGCTAGACCATGTTTATATAAAATTTAAAAAAATAGTTCTGGTACCTACTCATCGTAATTTGAATGATTGTTTGAGATCGACGAACGAAACGAACGACACTGAAAAATTAATTTCGTCAGTACAGTAAATTAAGCTATTCAAAACACACACTCGTGTTAACGCACACGCGTTCAGACACATACTCACACACCCAATTACGCACATACATTCAAACTTACACACGAATACACGTTTCGCTTCTCTTTCAGTTATTCTCTATACCTTCTAATGTTACTTTTTGTTTGTAATTTTTTTTTTTAAATTAATTGGCGTTTCGTCCTTTGCCCTGATTGGCCGTGATGCACGGCGCGTTTATCGACAGTGAGTTACAATCAGTGGGAAGCTCTCTATTTAAGTGTGTGTAATTTATTTGTGTGCGTAATTCGCATACGTAACGGGCCTCTTGCTTATAGTGGAGCTAGAGAGTGGGAGACAAGCGACGACATGCGTTCTCATATAAATCAGGAACTATTTCCTTTCTAACCTCTTTTATCTGTTCTGTGATTAAAATTGATTTTGATTTTTTCGCTCTGGTTATCGTTAGTCTAAGAATAGAATAGAATAGAATAGAATTTTATTTTGCAAATATGGGTAGTACATATACAAGTTGAAAGTGTTTATACATCAGCTCAGCCATATTTCGCCATTCAGCATGCAAATATTAAATTATTATTATTAATTTTGAATTATAAATTTCATTACATTTTTATTAATTTAATCTCACTATTATTAATTTATTCACATTATTATTAATTTCATCACATTATTATTATTAATTTCATCACATTATATCTTAATCACATTATATTAATTTAATCACATTATTATGACTTCCTTTACGGAAGTACTAGGTATTTTTCAAAAATTTGTCAGTTAGAAACTCAGTTACACTGTAATATGCTTTTTCTGCTAATAATTTTCGCACTCTACTCTTAAGGCCTATTCAGACCTAAGCGGTATTCGCTACCGTCTGCGGCAGAGAAAACCCAGTGGGTATGCGGTAATATAACTGTTCAGACCTAAGTGGTATTCGCTACCGTCTGCGGCAGAGAAAACCCAGTGGGTATGCGGCAGCGAATATTGTTCAGGTCACTCTAGCCGCGGTACTTGATACTAAATACCTGAGCGAAACCCGCGCGGTATGTACCTCTACCCACAGCGGCAGCGAATATCGCTCAGGTCGCTCTAGCCGCGGTACTTGATACTAAATACCTGAGCGAAACCCGTGCGGTATGTACCTCTACCCACAGCGGCAGCGAATATCGCTCAGGTTTGAATAGGCCTTTAAACTGCACCGCGTTTAACTCTTTCCAAGCACTTGGTAGGTTATTATATATATTTGGTGCCATGCAATAAACACTTTTGCGCATCAGGGTGGTTTGACACTTTACTTGACATAATTTCGTATTGTCACGCCTATTTCTTGGAAATATATCTGCCATACGTTCAAAACGACTTGGATTCTGCTTAACAAACATAGCTACTTCGAAAATATAAATACAAGGGAGTGTCAAAATATTGTACTGCTTAAAATATGGCTTGCAACTGTCAGTAGTTTTTAGTCTGAACATTGATCGGAGACATCTTTTTTGAGCCTTAAATGCTGTCTCTTTATCAGTTGAGTTCGCCCAGAAAATGACGCCGTAGCGCATGTAAGACTCAACTATACCGTAATAATCCGCAAGAAGTGTTTTAATATCGACAATGGAAGATAACCTGTATAAAACATATGCAGATGAACTTAATTTTTTACACAAAACGTTTATGTGCGCTTTCCAGTTTAAACTGTAATCTATTTGTAGTCCTAAAAATTTTGTCACACATACTTCGTCAATATTGTGTGTTTTGTATTGTATGTGAAGGTTAGGTATACTAGGCATACGTTGTCTAAAGTGCATTCTTTTCGTCTTACTTAAATTTATATTCAAATAATTTTTGTCTAGCCATTTAATTATAGAGTCAAGAGAATTATTTATATCATTTTCATATGTCAGTTCGTTTTTACAAGGAATCGTAATGGTGCTGTCATCTGCAAACATCGTTAAAGGGTGGTCAATGGACATGGGCATGTCATTTACATATATTGTAGTTATTGTGTAGTTATTTATTATAAAGAGCACCTCAATGTCTCCATTGAGGAGCCAGACTTCCAAGACTGTAATTGCCTGGTTGCCATTGTTGAGCGCCAAATTGCTATTATCGCTTTGTACAGATCACCATCTTTTACCAACATAGATCCATTTCTCCACTCCCTAGATAAAATTCTACTGAAAGTATCAAATTATAAGCATAATGTTTTAATGGGTGATATAAACATAGCTATTAATTCAAATAAAATAGACCTACATGGGGAACATTATTTAACTTTGGCTGCCACATACGGTTTATTACCAGCACATAGCTTAGTAACCCGGAGGGACAGTGAAACTTGCTTGGATCACGCATTAATTAAAACTACTACCACAGCGACCACACTGGTTCCTCATGCAACGGTCACTGATCATTATCCAGTTTTATTAAGCCTGCATCTAAAAAAGACATTACACTACATAACTACAACTATAACTAAAACTAACCACGAAGGAATAACACAAGATCTATCTAGTCTTAATCTCGATCCTATTTATGAGTCAGCAGATCCAAACTTTACATTGACTTACTTGACACAAAGCCTTCAACATATAATCGAAAAAAATACACAAACCACAACTTTGCCAAGGCGGTCAA
This sequence comes from Tholera decimalis, assembly GCA_943138885.2. Classification (NCBI taxonomy): domain Eukaryota; kingdom Metazoa; phylum Arthropoda; class Insecta; order Lepidoptera; family Noctuidae; genus Tholera; species Tholera decimalis. The sequence continues at coordinate 26,531,339 of OW964577.2, read as the reverse complement.
AAATCATTAAGCCATGGATAACGCAGGGTTTATTAAGATGTATGCGAAACAGGGATAACTTACATAAAAAAGCCAAATTGTCACCGGAAAATGAAATTGTAAAATAAGTTATAAACGTTACAGGAATTTCTGTAACACACTTTTGCGAAAAATTAAAATAGAGTATGAAAAAAATCTAATTACAAACGCGCAAAATGACAATAAAAAATTATGGAAAGCAATCAAAAATATTACTAACACAGCAACATTAAAACAACAGTCAAAAGAGCTCCTGACAGTTTCTTCTTCTCCAGAGCAATCTCTAAATACGATAAATCGTTATTTTATAAATGTCGGTGCCTCGTTAGCTGAGAAATTAAAAAAAGAAACTAGTGTACCTCATACAGATTTTCAAAATTATATTGATGTCTGTAAGCAGAAAAATTCTTTTGTTTTGATGGACACTGATAAACAGGAAGTTGAACAAATTATCATGGGCCTAAAAAGTGAAAGCGCTCCAGGTTGTGATAGGATTAGTGGGCACTTTTTAAAGCTGCATAAGGATATTTTAAGCAGTCCTATCTCGAAAATTATCAATGATAGTCTACAATCTGGCGTATTCCCTGATTCCTTAAAAAGATCAGAAGTGTGTCCAATTTATAAGAGTGGGGACAGAAATCGTATCAATAATTATAGGCCAATATCCATACTACCAGCAATATCGAAAATATTTGAAAAAATTATGAACAGTCGCCTCGTAAATTATCTAGAAAATAATAAAATATTATCCATAAATCAGTATGGTTTTCGGCATGGTAAGTCCACAGAACAAGCAGTGAACAAACTTACTAGCTTGGTCAGTTCAAACTTGGATAAGGGGAGAAAATGTCTTTCAATATTTCTCGATCTGGCAAAGGCATTTGATACGATTTCTGTTCCGCTCTTACTGACCAAACTTGATCACATTGGTATAAGAGGTACCCAACTGGAACTTTTTGAGAGCTATTTATCTGGTCGTAGTCAGTGTGTCCGTGTAGGTCAATGCAAAAGTGATTACCTTCCTATCACCCACGGTGTACCCCAGGGTAGCATCCTTGGACCCACCCTTTTTCTCGTTTACATAAACGAACTCACAAGTCTCAAACTCACTCAAGGCGAAATCATCTCCTTCGCGGACGATACCGCTTTAGTTTTTGCAGCAAATACTTGGGATGAGGTATATAGTGTTGCTCAGCGGGGTTATGATATAACCAGAAGCTGGCTTCACGCAAATATGTTGACCTTAAATGTGGACAAAACAAAATATGCCTTATTCAGCATTAATAAAATGTCAAACCACAGCAGTAGTTATAAAATTATCTCTCACAAATGTATCCTAGAAGCCAACTGTGCCTGTTTGTCATTGGAATGTGTTCAGACCATCAAATATTTGGGCGTAATAATCGACAGTAATTTAAATTTCAAGGAACATATTAGGCTGCTTTGCTCTCGTGTGCGTAAACTTATATATATATTTAAAAATCTGCGGCATGTTGCTGAACCATACCTTCTAAAACGAATTTATTTTGCCCTCGGTCAGTCTATATTAAACTATTGTATTTCATCTTGGGGGGGTTCTAGTAAAACAACAATGAAGTCCATTGAGGTTGCCCAACGTGCAATTCTAAAGGTATGCATTTTCAAACCAATTCTCTTTCCGACGGTCTCTCTCTATCAAATATGTGAGGTTCTAACAGTAAGGCAACTCTTTATACTAAACATCATACTAAAACAACATATGATAGTGCCCTACGACAAACTTGCATGTACACGTCGTAGATTAAATGTATGTACGGAACGGACAAATAATAAAACTAAATTTATTAAAAAATTCTTTGAATTTCTCGGCCCGTTCCTTTATAACAAAATAAATAAAATTTTAAATATACATCCCCTGACAAAATCAAAATGTAAGCCAATTGTAAGTAAATATTTGCAACAACTTAATTATGAAGAAACTGAACTATTACTTAATGTTGTACAGTAATTATAAATTAGGTTTAAATGTAAATTATAAGTAAAATAACCTTTTGTGATAAAACCATGCTCACACAAACACACTCGCACATGTATACCTCAATCCTCAACTTACCCAAGCCTAGTCACACACTCACACACTCTAACACACACATACATCCCACCACTCACACACATACTACCACTTACATACACTTCACGCATTCACACTTAAATCAAACTCCACAGATACTGCACACACTCTCATAATCACTTCCGCTCTTACTAACTCTTAATTTGTGTAATTAATGTTATATTCTAATCTTAGCAGATAAGTACTCCATACTATTGCAAACACTTTGTTGGCGATTTTATTAAAACTCCTGGGAAATGGCATTGATAACTGAAACACAGGCATTGCCTAGTTCGGTTACAAAAGCTACATCCAGTTTACAATGTTATACACTGCCAAATTATAATTTATGTAAACTAGTACTAAGTTTTTTGAGAAATAAATTACTATTACTATTACTATTACTATTATAAATATAAACGGTCCTAAAACAAACGGTCAAAAAAAGCACGCAGTAAAAATACCTTTAAAGTATCAATGTCAAAAGAAAGTATCAAAAGGTGTAGTATACACCTGCTTGGAAAGTACCTTGATACTTTATCAAATTTACGGTAGAAAGTACGTCATTGCATATCGAACAAATATGCGGGGAGAAAACGCATCTGAGCGGGAGAGAAAAGTGTATGAAAATCCATATCTTACGTGGTTTTTCTTTTTTAATTTTGGGTAAGACTATGTGCCGGTAACCTAAATATCAAAAGCCAAAAAGTTTTTACAGTGAGTATTTATCTCCAAGTTCGCAAAATGACACTGGCCACTAGCTGTGTGTTGGATGGTGTCGGGCTGGCAGTGCGACCCTGCGACGGCAGGATAAACAATTTGAAAAAAGAACATGTGGAAATTGCAGACGCATTGGCGCCATTTTCAATTTGTGTGTTGTTTGAGGATTCAGTTTTCGTAGAAAGTAAAATAAAACTATCAACATGATAAGTAGTGATAGTGATGATGAAGATTTTTTAACTCCGCCGCAGTTGAAGGAAACAGCAAAAATACTGATTGATAACCTTTTACCACAGAAATCAATTAAAAAATATAATAAAACTTGTGACGATTTTTTGCAATGGACAAGTGAAAAAAATGCGGCATCTTTTTCTGAAACTGTTTTGCTAGCTTATTTCAGTGAAAAAGCGCAAAAATACAAACCAAGTACGTTATGGTCTATGTACTCAATGTTGAAAAGTACTATTTATTTTCCTCGTAGGTGTAGTATAAAGCACTATGTATTTCTCGAGAGAAAGTGCGATTCCCGATCTCGGGTATTTTAAAGCCCTCGCCTACGGCTTGGGCTTCAAACGACACCCTCGATGGTAATCGGTCACTTTCTCCTCTCGGTGAACAATGTACTATTAATATCCATCATCTGCTTAGCCTTTTCCCAAAAGTCGGGGTCGGCATCCAGTCTAACCGGATACAACTGAATATTAGTGTTTGAAATAGAGCGATTGCCTATCTTTATTTTTTAACACGCTTTTATTAGGTCGACCTGTATGTAACTAACTATGTAATGGAATCTAAGGTAACTAATTTAACCATCTTCCAAGGGTCGTAGCGTAATGAAAATTGGCAGCTGTATGTAGTTTTGATGACAATACAATAATATGGTCTTGTCGAACTGATCTGATAATGAAGCCGGAAGATATGAACTGGAACTGCATGATGGAAAATCGTATCATAGCTGTTTTGGATTTCTTAGAAAAGTCTTGCACTGAACTTTGACCACGATTAGGTTTCAAGGTCTGATGATGAAGCTGGAAGATAGGCACTGGCATTCCAAGATGGAATATCGTATCATAGTCGTGTTTGTACTTGTGAGAAAAACCACGTAATGGACTTTGAGGTTTCAAGGTTATAACAAACCTAAAGAAAATCCGTTATCGATTTTCTGAACCTTTTTGAATTACCGCGTAATCATAGATTTTTTTTTATAGATGTCACTTTCAAATCCTCTGGAGTGATCGACCGTTTAATTATTCACTTCTCGTGGGAATAATATGGCAAAAACTACAAAAAAAGAAACAGCAACACAGAAAACGGAGACTACAAAAAAAAGGAAAAACGCGAACAATTTTTCTTTTTTACTTGCATTTATAAAAGCGTGTTTTTCTAGTGATTTTTAAACTATTAATTTATTTAAATTCAGGATATGCTCGCGTTTGACCACCATCTCACCTGATGGTAAGTGATGATGTGGTCGAAGATGGAGCACGCTTACCTAGAAGAAACCTATTCACTCTTGACTTAAATACCCCGAGGTTATAGCTATCGGGAAACACTTCGGCAGGGAACTCCATAACATAACAAACCTAAAGAAAATCCGTTATCGATTTTCTGAACCTTTTTGAATTACCGCGTAATCATAGATTTTTTTTTATAGATGTCACTTTCAAATCCTCTGGAGTGATCGACCGTTTAATTATTCACTTCTCGTGGGAATAATATGGCAAAAACTACAAAAAAAGAAACAGCAACACAGAAAACGGAGACTACAAAAAAAAGGAAAAACGCGAACAATTTTTCTTTTTTACTTGCATTTATAAAAGCGTGTTTTTCTAGTGATTTTTAAACTATTAATTTATTTAAATTCAGGATATGCTCGCGTTTGACCACCATCTCACCTGATGGTAAGTGATGATGTGGTCGAAGATGGAGCACGCTTACCTAGAAGAAACCTATTCACTCTTGACTTAAATACCCCGAGGTTATAGCTATCGGGAAACACTTCGGCAGGGAACTCCACTCCTGACCTCCACAATAGCTGGGTAATACGATATCTTTTGGCCAGACCAGTGTTAGATTTTCTAACTTCTAACCCGTAACGAATTTCAATGATGTACAATTGACAGCCGGTACATATTAAGATGGTCACTCACCCGAAGCACGACTTCGGCGATCGTTGCGTAGCCTTCAAGATCGACCCGTGTAGCTGTTACTATTTAGCTACAATCTTCAATATCTGTGATATTTATTTATTAACATCTAAATAAATTGATCTAGAAATAATGTGAGAATCTGACAGCCAATTAGAGGTCTCCACGTATTTTATAGCTACATATGAAGTTAAATAAAACTGAACGACATTGTACTGTGGAGGTCTGCTATGCGAACGGTCAACCTATCGCACTGGCTGGTATAGTTTGAATTTAGATCGCAATGTTTGACATGCGAAGAAATGAACAAAGCGGCCACAAATAACTTTGAATAGCGGCTTGGGACGCCGCATAGCAAGCTCGACATCAATTTAACTTGAAAAATATTTTTAGATGGTCTTCCATAAATGAAAACATAATTATATACAAAGTATAAAATCTAACGCGCTTATATTGAAATTCCCGAGTACACACACGCCCCCGTTACATTACCGTCAGTAGGACTTTTCTTGTGTGTAGGTTTTTACATATTATAATAATGTTATTAGCAATGGTTATTAGTGTAATATTAAGTATATATCAAAGGATATATACTTAATATTAAGATAAAAACCTACACACATCACACATCACACATCCGGAGGAATCATGTCAACCAGTATTTAAGAAACTTGGCTTGTTACCGCTACCTTGTCTGTATATTAATGAAATTTCAATGTTTGTATGGAAACATAAAGAATTATTTCAAGTAGCAAACGATCTAAATCCTCGAAGCCGACGAGACCCGCATAGACTCGTGCTAAACAGTGTTCCCAGGCTTGTTAAGTACAACAAAAACTGCTTAAGTATGTGTGTATGTATTTATAACAGATTACCGAGTCACCTGAAAATGTTAAACTCGAGATATGCATTTAATTCTAAACTGTATGAATGGTTACTTAATAGCAACTTCTATAGTATAAAACAATACCTAGAACAAAAGTAGTGTTCTTAAAATATAATAATAATTTAGTTTACTAAGAAAATTGTTATCACAAATACATTTGCATGCTATGTTTAATCTTGGCAAAACATGTCTGCTCTATTTTTGTATTGTAAGACCTATTTATACCATGTTTTACGCAAATAAATACATCTTATCTTATCTTATCTTTATTGAGGCCATTAAAGATGATAACTAGGCGAAACTTTTAAATAAATGCAGATGCATTAGATATCCATGTTATACATATTTATATTTCCTAAATTCTTTACCGCATGAAACATTAGTTTCTTTTCGGCACATTTCATCCCCAAATAAGCGAATATTTTTTAAACTTAACCAAAGTTATTGAACTCTCATTGGCCCACTTTTGAGTGGAAACTTTCCACTCCATGAATAACGTCCCGAGTTCGATTCTCGAACAGTGCACCGAGCTGATTCATCGTTATTGTGTTGTAAATCATATTACAGTTTTGTTTGCTTTTTGCTATGTTATTTTAATGTAAGCAAGAGTTTTGCGCAGTTGCGGTATTTTGGTAAAATTGTGGATGAAATAGAAGTTTGTTTTTAGTTCCAGATTCTGTTTAGATGGCCGTATTTTGTTACTTTTAAAATCCATTAGCATTACATACTTTTCACTTGGTTTATATTATCGATTTATATTAAAAAAAAACAATTGCTGCGCTTTAGTAACGCAAAAGCAAAAAACGCATGATTGCTTTATGTTCGTAAATCCATATTAATACATATTATAAATGCGAACGTAACTCTGTCTGTGTATAGGTATGTCCGTTATACTTTCACGTCTCAACTGATGTTGATAAAATATTGTCCAGAGATAACATGTCTTGGAGAAGGACATAGACTACGTTTATACTTGCGAAGGCAGGGCAGGTCACTTTATGCAAGCGAAGGAGGTGTCGGGACGCGCGAGGGCGAGGCGGCGTGGGCCTGCGGGCCGCGAGCAATGGGTAGCTCGCCGTCCGACTGAACCAGGCTCGTATAGATGGCGCCGAGTCTTCCACGCGCGCCTTAAAGAGTGTCAGCAAAATTGTCGGGGCCCACAAGGGGGTCGTTGCCAGGGTTGCGGAATTGTTCAAAAGAGTTACCGCGGCCTCGGAACACGAAGGGGAAGTCTCACACACCCTCCCGCTTCGCCCAGATCGGAAGGCAGTCATTGGATTATTTCCATCATTAAAAAAAGGGCTAAAAGCTAGTTATAGATTATAATCGAGTCCTAATGTTATTAAGTGGTAATTGGCTTTTCAATTACCACTATTGTATTGAATTTTTTTACAAATAAGCGGTAGAAAGGTTCGTTAGAAACCTAAAGAATAATGTAGAAGCTTCGCCCTGAATTTGAGTCAACGTGGTGAAAGAATTAGTTAGTTAGCTGTTCAGGGAGCGCCGGACGTTTGGAATTGCAAAGCGTTGTATTTAACGCGTCTCAGGGAGGCTTATTTTATGCCCAAATTTGGGATGTAAGAAAAGAGTACTATTCGTTAAAGAAGACAATTCTCGAGAAGGTCATTTGTGTATTACTCGCATTAAATGTTTTGGTTAAAACATTATTATTAAGTTAAAATCCATAGAACATTATCCACAATCCGTACCCCAAAGGGGGTGCCTTTAGCGTGTAGTCGCCTAGTTTGTAAGTTTAATAATAAGCCCTGGCTGGAGGCTTTAATTAATTTATTAATTAAGGCAACCACAGGCAAGCCCGGTTAAGCACGAATATGCTTACTGAGCATGATATCCTGAAAATTTCCACCACCGAAATTTTCCTACCTATTTTATGGGTGTACGGATAACACCTTCGCCCACAATAACTCGAGAATATGTTAAATGATTGGTTGAATATTTATAAACTAGTGATTGCCTGCGATTTGCGTGGTAGATGATTCTATTCAACGGGATCGTAAATATTCCGGTTATTAAAAGTAACCTATGTTCTATTCCATACTATAATCAATCTCTGCGCCAACTTTATCCAGATTCGTTAAAACATTTTGGCTTGATTGAGTAACAACCGTCCATTAATTCATCAAAAAGTTAGCATTTATTATTAGTTAGTTATTTAGTATATTTAATAATAGCATAGATTAATGAACAAAATAATACTTTCATGCACGAATGAAACATTATAGTTCAGTGGTTATAGGCACGACTATCGAGTTGTAAGTTGTGGGTTCAAACCTAGGCAAGCAAATTACTTAATGTAATTTTTAACATTAACAAACATTGTGAGGAAATTGGCATGCCCTACGACCGAAAACTCCAAACACATACGTCATCCCCAAACCCGCAATGGCGTGTTAAGTATATATTCTCTCTCATAGTTATGTTTATATTACCTGCTCGTTGTTAATTATTTTTGTATTTAATCTAGCTACGTTTCTTCGAACGCCACTTCTTACCAAGATCTAATTTTTTCTTTAGATTTTTGCTAACGTAATAAATAAAAATCATCAGTCATCACCATCACTATCCATCACTTAGCCTTTTCCCAATTATGTTTTATTCGATTTGCAGTCTAACCTGAGTACTAGCATGGAACCTATCTGACCGCCATAAATCGTGTTACTCACCTACTGGAGGAGAGTAACACGATACCTCTTGCTTAGACTGGCGTCAGTCTTCCTGGCTTCGGACTACCCACGACTGATAAAGATGTACAAATCACGCCAACGGCTTATCGTGATTTCCGAGTTCAATATGTTGAGCTGTTCGCCCACCGACCTAGCAGAGGGTTGCCAAGACCCATGACCAACTGGACCAAGACCCATGCGGCTGTTATCATACATACTTACACTAAACATATAAAACATACATACAAATACACTATCACACACACAATACCACACACATACACACTCATGTAAGAAAGTTAACTTTACTTTTATTAAAATAAATTATTTCCATTAAAATTGATCTTTATTAACATCAATCGTTCGGGTAGATCGGCACAGTCCACTATTGTATACCTTTAGACCGTGCGCGCACTGCCTTGCGGTGGCCGCAATTCCGGTAGTTCTACCGCACCGGTAGACTGACCGCAGTGCGCGCACTTCTATGACACTCCATACTTCACAAATTTTGCGTTTCCAAAACGCAACGCAGTGCGCGCACGGCCTTAGCATCTCATTTTAAGCTGAATCACGGTCTCTCAAGATACAGGTTCCACCCTAGTTTGAGAGGCAGGGTTTACCTTATTGTGTACAGATTACAGTCTCTAGATTGTATTGTATTGTAGATTGTATTATATTATTTAGCCATGAACTTCTCCAGAAATCCACCTGATGGTCTCAATTCGGCAATATGGGTCTACGTGTACTCCTTTTCCCTTTGGGAAACAAACAGTGTTCAGTGACGCAAGATGTTTCTTTTCGGAGATGTCATCAAATGACTTCTCTCGCTCTGGGTGGAGCGGAAGAGAGTGTCAGACTTCTGCTGACTAGAAGCCCAGATTGTTCCTTCAGATTCCCTTGCGTTCCGGGGCCTTTCTTTAAAATATTCCACAACCCCGGCAGGCAATGGCCTTTCGAACCCCGTTATTGCTGCTGACTATTCTTTAACCGCGTCTGGTACACGACGGCAGCATCTTTACATCTGAACTTTCGCATTTATAATATAAAATATATTATATACTAGCTTTTGCCCGCTACTTCGTCCGCGTGGAATAGTTACTTTGGGCTAACGTTAAATTTAACCCCGATTTTGAAGCATTCTTCATTGGCGCTCCGCTCCTATTGGCCTTAGCGTAATGATACAAAATAGCTGTGCCCGCGACTCCGTCAGCGTAAGTTAATGTATTGGTAATATTGTTTAGATCACGTTCACATGAGGCTTACCCTTTATAAGGCCGAAGAAACTAAAGGTGATAAAAATGTATACCAAACAAAAATTGAAAAGTAATAACTTCTATGATGAAAATAATGTTTTTTTTTTTGTAAATTATGAGAAATTTTTGTAAAATGTGGTGGCAATATAGTTGCCACAGCCTGTCCATACCCCGCCATTTTCAATTATACTCTATTTTATTGATTAAATACTTGGTGGCAACATAGTTGCCACTACCTTATAAAGGGTTAAGTACCTAGAGAACGCTTCGACCGCGAGACGCGTCGAGCGCGGCGACCGATTCTCAAAAATAATCCTTATAGCATGATTCAGTATTCACGCGCGATGGCTTATTATTATAAGCGTATTTCATGTATAACTTTGGTGTTTCTATACCGATTTATATGATTCTTTTTACGGTTTCGTAGCCGAATGGCAAAAAACGGAATCTTTATAGTTTTGACATGTCTGTCCGTCTGTCTGTCTGTCTGTCTGTCTGTCCGTCCGTCCGTCTGTCACAGCAATTTTATTCCGAAACTATTAGGACTATACATGTGAAACTTGATAGGTAGATGTATTCTGTGAACCGCTTTCTGATTTTGAGAAAAAAATTAAAAAATATTTAAAATAAAGGGGGGCTCCCCATACATGGAACTAAACCTGAAAATATTTTTTTTCATGAAATCGATGCATGTGTGGTATCTATAGACAGTTCTTTAAAAACGACATCGGGGTTTCTAAAACCACTTTTCCATAAAGTCAATCGTTTAAAAGATATAAGCTTCCAAAGTGGTAAAATGTGTGTGTGGCGGACACAATCTCTAACTTCTATAATAATGGAGTGAAAAAAAAAAAAAATATATGTCTGTAGATCTTAATATAAACTTTCAACCAAAATTAGTTTGAACGAAATCAGTTCAGCAGTTTTTGAGATACAGCATATTTTCTAAAACCGCAAATATAACTTTGTAATTCATACAAACACTATGAAAAACAAATTTATTCGGCGCAGTTGTAAAAAATGTAAAAAAGCCAGTTTTAAGAAATTTGTAAGGTTTTTTTTTCAAAACAAATTTATTTGGCGCAGTTGTAAAAAATGTAAATAAGCTAGTTTTAAGAAATTTGTAAGGTTTTTTTTTCGTCAAATAAATTTGCATATTATATAGTTACTACGGAACCCTTCATGGGCGAGTCTGACTCGCACTTGGCCAATTTTTTTATGGAATAGTTAGTTAAGTTAGTTAATGTTAACTTTTTCAATTAGGGGTGACTGAGAGTGTTATAAACGTAAGAGTAGACAAATATTATAATCAGAAAGCTTCGAACTGCTAAGCTATCGGGAGTTACACGTGTTATTGTGAGTCAACCATAAAATATAGACATATGCTGTCGTGGGATATTTTTTATATAATTTTAAGGAGAACATTTTCGTCATGAAATGATTTGTGTAGCTTTAACCATTAAGGTTGCACACGCGACGGAAGCTTAAAAAATGGAGTAACTTCTCCCGTTTTCCCAACATTTCCCTTCACTGCTCTGCTCCTATTGATTGTAGCGTAATGAAAAGTATACTATAACCCGCTCAGGAGTATGAAAAATAATTGTACCAAGTTTCGTTAAAATCCGTCGAGTAGTTTTTGTTTCTATAACGGTTATACAGACAGACAGACAGACAGACAAAAATTTAACTGATTGCATTTTTGGCATGAGTATCGATCCTTAATCACCCCCTGATAGTTATTTTGGAAATATATTTCATGTACAGAATTGACCTCTCTACAGATTTATTATAAGTATAGATATACATATAAAATGCTTCCTTTACTGACGGACTGACAGACAACGTATAGCCGAAACTACTGGGCATAAGAAGCCAGTGAATGCCAAGTTTCGGCTCGAATCATGTAGCGTCTGACAGACTTTCTTAATTAATGATAATTCATTATATAAAACTGTAAGAATAATACAGTATAAATAAAATCTGTAGAAGTACACCGATTAAAAGTCATTTTAAATAGTTATTCAATTCATCAACACGTTTTCTATCTACAATTTCAATTAGCAATGTTGCCAATACCAAAATAAAATAATATCGATACGAAATTGCACTTAGAAATCGATTACATTAATATTATTATGAACCTACGTAAGTGAATTTATTAAAGTCATAACTATGTTTAGTTATATTTTTTAATATCTTATAATAATTTAAAGTAATTCAATTAAAGTATCGATACAGTTTACAATAGTTATTTAGTGCTGGTAACACTTAATCTTGTAGTTGTCACTGATAATTGTCAAAAGTTTTACTTTTCCCGCGTTTTCAGCGACGAAGTGTCTTATGTGTTTTTTGAGTTTTGTGTTGTTTATTGCTTTGTTACCGGACTTCTGTTACTAACGACTACCTTAGCTGTTGAAAACGAATTCAATAGTCATTATTCAATAATTTTATAGTTTATTTCATGTTATCGTTAAAATAAGAAGTATTAAGTGGTGTTGGTGTACTTCTTATAGAAAACTAACTATACAGTCTAATTATATAATTATTTTTTTTTTTTTTATGATATATAGTTCATCTTTGTCGGTTCTGGCCGAGTCTTGAAGGAAGCCTTGTGTGTGTTTCTTGGAGTGTGTAGGGGAGCACTAAGAAAAGATTTTCGGAAATTCCGAAAATTTTTCTTAGTGGGATCGGGATTTACGGGGTCGGGATTTACACGGGTAAAACCTCCCACGCGAATAAAGTCGCTGGCAACAGCTAGTATTATTATAAATTGCTGAAAAATTACTTACACGCCTCTAGTTATTTTTCTTACTTATCTAACCTCAACACGTAAAACGTCACTGGTTCTTTGTATCCCTTTTTAATTTACCTGTGCATCATGTCGTCATATGACAGCGCAATTAAATTTAAATTTTCTTGTTTTCAATAAATCCCGTTAGTAAATAAAAGGCAGGTACTTACTACAGGTCCACGTGTACACAACCCTTTGGAAAATAAACTTGTTCAGTATCGCAATATTGAACGTAATCTTATCGTATTCCCTCGGTACCAAACCCTAATTCTGCACCCTCCAACGTAGGCGTAAAGTTCGAACGACTTAAACAGGCAATTCTCCTAATGAGGGTACTTCAACACCGGAATATAATGTTCTTCCCGAGCTCAGTGCGTGGGCGTCACCTTATCATGTCTGAGAGTAATGACTTCTCAGCATAAGCTTTTCGTATGGGTTCGCTTGTAGAGAAAACTTTACAAAATGTTACACACAGGCTTACTGGGAAATCTCTTTTTGTTGATGATATTTCCGCTTTTGACCACCATCTCAACTGATGGTTAGCGATGATTTGGTAGAAAATTAAGCACGCTTACCTAGAAGCAAACTATTTACTTTGATTTAAAGACCCCTCGGTTACAATCTACCAGGAAACACAGTCTCCGCAATTACACTCCTTAGCTGTATGCACAATTAAAGAAAATACTTACATTTAAAAAATGACAGTATCCATCGGGGCTTTTTTATAGTATTCCTTTGAGTGATGATGAAGGTATGACCTTATTAGGACAAAAATAATCAAATTAGTATCTTTACACTTTGATTCTAGCGTCAGAATTTATATAAAAATGCTGAATCATAAAAATGTAGTCGTAAATTCAAAGAAATTTTACTACCTATTTACTAATTATGCGGAAACACAGTCATCCTCTTTCCAAAGCACTAGGAAAGTGTAATATTTGAGAAGCAAACGACGAGTTGCAAGTTTATCGGTTTTCTATCGGTTACATTTCGGGGAGTGTGCGATTGAATTACACAATCTCATTCCGCCAAGCCCGTTCCATCATCCGACTACAAGACAAACGGCGATGCGCCATCGTTACATGGTGGACATCCCACCCATACGCACTAAACCTTTTGGGAATACTTTCATTGTGCGTACGGCTAAGGAGTGGAATTCCCTGTCGGAGTCTGTATTTCCTGATCGCTATAACCTGGGAGTCTTTAAGTAAAGAGTAAATAGGTTACTTCTAGGCAAGCGTGCTCCATCTTCGACCACATCATCACTTACCATCAGGTTAGATGGTGGTCAAACGCGAGCCTATTATCAATTAAAAAAAATTACCTATAACAAAACTACATGCCTGCAACATGCAACTCAAACCTATGAACGACACGTGTTTCGCCGTTCCATGAAGCCTTTCAGTACTTTAATATTGTCTTCTCATCAACTACTCAAAAGGAGGTAAAGGAGGAAAGCCGTGAATCGTCTTGAGCGTTTCACAATCAGATGGATTGTGAAACGCCTGAGGATTTTTCGTGAAAGGGTGAATCCCGTATTGGGTATAGTTGCAGTTGTTGTAACATTACTTCACCTTCTGCATGTACATATTATTTCGGCGCAAAGAAGGTGCTGCATACTGCTTGCAAGTATGAACAACTAGTTAAAAAGATTAAAAAGCGACAATATCGTAATGGCTATGGTGTCGGACTTGTGATCGAGAGGTCACGGGTTCGAACCCTATCCATTACACTATTGCCGTGAACTGACTCCAGACCACTGATTTGAAAACCACTACTCTCTGCTCCAGACACAAGCATATTTAGCTTAGTTGGAAGGGTTAGCAAGTTAGTACCTAATGAGAATTTGTAGAAATTCACATTAGGTACTTTGCTGGTACACACACTGCTAGTTCACTTTATTAAAAAAAAGTTATTAGCGGAGTAAACACCAAATATTGTTTTTAAATATACATTTGTTCTGAATTTGTTTTCTCGTGGCGTGCTCAGGTCAATGAGGTCAGCCAAAAGGTAAATTTCTCCTTTCATTCTCTGAAATGCCTACAAAGTCTTCTGCCCTTGAAGACTAAAGTTTCTTTAGCACAAACACTTATTCAGCCGATTATAGATTATGCCGATGCCTGCTATTTGGATGCTACCGAGGAGCTATTAAACAAGCTTGAGTGCTTGCAAAATTTGTGCATTCGCTTTGTTTTCGGTCTTCGAAAGTATGACCATGTTTCTCACCTTCGCAAGGAACTCAAGTGGCTCCCAATCCGTCTTCGCAGGAACACTAGGATTTTGTGTCTCCTCTTCAACATTTTACACAACCCGTCTTACCCTTCCTACCTGCGTAAGCGTTTTTCTTACGCTCGTTCTAGCGACGCACCGTGCAGATCACACCTTAGATCCCTCCTTAAATATCATCCTCATAAAACTAGCTACTACTCTTATTACTTCTCTGTCCATGCTGTAAGATTGTGGAACTCACTTCCGCCTAGCATTCGTGATTTAAAAACTATATCTCTATTCAAATGTCGATTAAAAGAGCATTACCGGAAAGGTGGTCTTAAATGTGTTAATTATTTATGTATATATTTATATTATATGTTTATATATTTTAATATTATTTATTTATTTAAGTATATGTTATTTTTATTGCATTATAAGTATGTGTAGGTATATTTAATATTTTAGTTTTAGACTTCACATATTCATATTTATTTCTCTTCTTGTTCTCACACACTATTGTCTACATTTCTTTTTCACTTCTCCTTTCGCAGGCCTGCTGGAAGAAATTTCTTAAGAAATAAGCAGTACCTTTGTAGTAAAATATTATAACTATCCTTATCTTAATGTATTTTACTGTGTGTACATAAATAATAAAACAAATAAATACAAAAGCCTTTTAGCGGAAATCTGTAATCGCGGTGTTTCGATTTTGTTGCGGAGCAAGAGTAGCATTTGGAAATACATGTACATTGTAATCTCACACTCGTAATATGCTTGCCTGTAAAGTTTGCGTTGTATACAAGACTTACATTTCTTCAATATCAGACTTAGTAGGTATAGGTAAGGGCTGATATTTTATCTTAAATCTAACAGTCACGCGGGGCTTAATAAAAACATAAACCTATTTCTTATGCAGTCAGGTAAAAGTAGCATACAACATTCTTCAAGTTTCAAGCCACGTCCATACCAAAATTCATCCAAATCTAGTCTCTCGTACACTTTCGAAGATTAGCACGTTTAAACAAACAAACCAACATTTCGCTTCATAATATTAGTATAAATACTATAGTTATAGATTTATAACAATATCCCGTGTAAGATGAGGCTGCTTTCGTTATTCTGAAACCTGGTTAAATCAACTGATTTCTACTAAAATATGTTTTCGTCGACAAAAATATGTGGATTTTTCCCTGCGTACATGATGGTTTTATATACGTACATAGATATGTAGATAAGGTTCTATCATTATTTTTAAACAGCTACTGGCCTCGGTTTTGCTCGCATGTACTTTTTTCAGCACAAAAGTATCCTATTGCGTCAAATCCGTTACTAGCATGAGTATAACTGTCAATTAAATTATCAGAGCCTTTGTTTTTGTGGGGAAAGACATCAAATGACTCAGCCTGCTCTGGGTGGAGTAGAAGGGAGTGTCAGACTTCTTCTGACCAAAAATCCACCCTGTTCCTTCAGATGGCCTTGTGTTTCGGGGCCACGGTGTCTCAGTTAGAACATGTCAAACTGGTCGAGACAAAGCTCCAGAGCCTTGAACATCGGCGACGTGTTGCAAGCCTGTCAGTTTTCTATCGGTTACATTTCGGGGAGTGTGCGATGGAATTGCACAGTCTTATTCCACCAAGCCCGTTCCAACATCGGACTACAAGACAAACGGCGATGCGCCATCGTTACATGGTGGACATCCCACCCATACGTACGAAACGTTTTGGGAATACTTTCATTGTTCGTACGGCTAAGGAGTGGAATTCCCTGTAGGAGTCTGTGTTTCTTGATAGTTATGACCTGGGAGTCTTTAAGTCAAGAGTGAATAGGTTACTTCTAGGCAAGCGTGCTTCATCTTCGACCACATCATCGCTTAACATCAGGTGAGATTATGGTCACACGCAAGCCTATCAACTATAAAACAAAAATCCTGCGACCCCAGCAAGCAATGACCCTATAGAGCCCTGGCAATTCTGTTTACTGCTGGTAGGTAGGAGGTTGTATCTAGTGAGCATAATGACTGAATATAGGTGTTGGTGTACTTAGTACCTCTGCTTATCCCAAAGGCGATGTATTCCATCTATAATATCGCTACACGCAGTAACATTTGACATTTCAATCCAAAATGGCCGACCCAGTTCTAAAATTACAGTTCGCAAACTTTTCGTAATAAATATTTCAAGTTAAATTGCAAAATATGACTCATGGCGTTTTCGAAATTTTGTTCGTTGTTGAAATGAAAAGTCTAATTTGCTGCGTGTTCGTGAGTCAGCTTTTCTATTCTGAAATATTGTTGAAAAAACTTAGCAGTTTTACGAAGTTCCTTGTGATCTGATTATAAAGAATCTCTGCTGGGGCTGCGGAAATATTCTAACAAGATACCGCAATCCCGGACCACAAGGGTAACTAAAGGAACAGGGTGGGTTTTTTGTCAGTAGAAGACTGACACTCCTTTCCGCTCCACCCACAACGGAAGGAGTCATTTGATGAATTTCCCCTCCGGAAAAAAAACGATCTAAAAATATATATAATCTCGCAAGTCATTCATACATCTTTATATGTACATATTAATAAAGTGAATTTAAATATATTAAGTAAAAATAAATCAATAAACGTGGCCATTTATAACTTTTTGCATACTGTGATGACAAATATGGATAAAAACAATCCAGTGTGCGCAATATTTTGTGACATGACTCAAGCGTTTGATTATGTCCAACATAATATTTTACTGAAAAAGCTTGAGGCTTACGGTATAAGAGGTAATATCCTTGAACTCCTAAAATCATACCTACAGGATAGGAAACAGATAACAAAAATTAAAAGAATAAATATTAACACCAAAAGAGAAGAAATCTTTCTATCAGAGGAACGTAACGTTATTTACGGAGTTCCGCAAGGAAGTATACTAGGAGCACCGCTTTTTACATTATACATTAATGATTTTCCAAGGGCAATAAAATATCCTATGACACTGTTTGCTGATGACAGTACGATAACTATTCCTTGTAATCAAAGAAAGTTATATAAAGAAGAGATAAATAATACATTAAAGGACACTATTATGTGGTTAAACAATAATAATTTAAAAATAAACTTACAAAAGACTGTAATATTATGCATTTTAGCCAGCGTGCATTGACATTTCCCAATCTTGACATAACATATAATAACTAGTATTTGCGTGTTGCGCGAGGTGCAAGCACCTCGCGTGCTTGTGAAAAAAAAAAGTATTTGCGTGTTGCGCGAGGTGCAAGCACCTCGCGTGCTTGTGAAAAAAAAAAGTATTTGCGTGTTGCGCGAGGTGCAAGCACCTCGCGTGCTTTTTATAAAAAAAAAAAAAATGGTGATGGGGGGGGTTTAGTATTTGGGTGTTGCGCGAGGTGCAAGCACCTCGCGAGCTTGTGAAAAAAAAAAAAAAAAGAGGGGGGGGTGATGGGGGGGGGGTTTACAAGTATTTCGACTAAAGCATTGCCCCTCTAAATGAATCTGAAAAAAAAAATGTTCCAAGTCTCTTAGATTCCGAGATCCGCCTAAAGGGGGGGAGAAGGGGGGCGGGGGGGGGACTTTGAAAAATGGTTTTTACTTTACCGAGCCTCCTCTATACGAATCCGTAAAAAGAAAAAAATACGGGTCTCGTAGTTTCCGAGATACGATAGGGGGGGGGAGAAGGGGGGGGAAAAGGGGAGGTTTGGCACTTTTCCCGTAGGTTTGAGAGTTACTTGTTTACGAATCTGTCAAAATATACCCACCTCCCCATCCACCATCTGGGAGAACAATTATGTCAATGAGTCAGTGAGTGAGTGAGTGGTAATTTAGCTTTATATAGTATAACTAGTATTTGCGTGTTGCGCGAGGTGCAAGCACCTCGCGTGCTTGTGAAAAAAACTAAAGCATTGCCCCTCTAAATCAAGTATTAGCGTGCTGCGCGAGGTGCAAGCACCTCGCGTGCTTGTGAAAAAAAAAAGTGGGGGGGGAGATGGGGGGGTTTAGTATTTGCGTGTTGCGCGAGGTGCAAGCACCTCGCGTGCTTGTGAAAAAAACTAAAGCATTGCCCCTCTAAATCAAGTATTTGCGTGTTGCGCGAGGTGCAAGCACCTCGCGTGCTTGTGAAAAAAAAAAAGTGGGGGGGGCGGGGGTGATGGGGGGGGTTTAGTATTTGCGTGTTGCGCGAGGTGCAAGCACCTCGCGTGCATGAGAAAAAAAAAAAAAAAAGGGGGGGGGGAAATGGGGGGGGGTTGCACAATTATTTCGACTAAAGCATTGCCCCTCTAAATGAATCTGAAAAAAAAATTGTTCCAAGTCTCTTAGATTCCGAGATCCGCCTAAAGGGGGGGGAGAAGGGGGGCGGGGGGGGGACTTTGAAAAATGGTTTTTACTTTACCGAGCCTCCTCTATACGAATCCGTAAAAAGAAAAAAATACGGGTCTCGTAGTTTCCGAGATACGATAGGGGGGGGGGGGAGAAGGGGGGGGGAAAAGGGGAGGTTTGGCACTTTTCCCGTAGGTTTGAGAGTTACTTGTTTACGAATCTGTCAAAATATACCCACCTCCCCATCCACCATCTGGGAGAACAATTATGTCAATGAGTGAGTCAGTCAGTCAGTCAGTCAGTGAGTGGTAATTTAGCTTTATATAATATAATATCAAAATTGACACAGTTAATACCACTAAGTTTTTAGGAGTAACAATAGACCAGAGCTTAAATTGGAAGGCGCATGTAGAGGCTCTGACTAAAAGAGTAAGTAGTAGTGCATATGCCTTGTACATATTGTCACGTAAGGTTAAAATAGATGCTTTATTAACTGCCTACTACGGACTAACTGAATCGGTTCTTAGATACGGAATTATATTTTGGGGTAACTCAACTAACAAAGAGGATGCTTTTAAGGCACAGAAGAGATGTCTCAGAGCCATGTTTAATTTGAGTACCACTACTAGTTGTAAGCCTTATTTCATACAATATAAAATACTGACACTAACTTCCCTGTACATTCTGGAAACAGTCATGTTCATCAGAAATAATAACGCCTTATTTTCGCGAATGGCAGAAAAATTTCCCAGAAATAGGCGTGATCAAAATCAGCTCTGTCAGCATAGGAGTAGGACTGCACTTATGCGCAAAAGTGTTTTCTGCATGGCTCCCGTGATTTATAATAAGTTACCTAAAAGTTGGAGGGAGCTTAATAATAATGAACTGAAAAAACAACTTAAAACATTCCTAACCGATAAAGCTTATTATCATATTAATGAATATCTTGCAGAACAATTTACTGTGACATAGATTTATTGAATCAATATTGTATGTTATTAATCTTGACATGTATACTTCTGATATTAAAATTTTTAGTTTTGACATGTACAATTTGACTTTATTTTATTTTTTACTTTTGACATATGATATTTTTTTTACTTTTGTTTCGTTTTGTTATGTATAATTTGACATTTAATATTTTTATTTTTGTGATGTATAGTTTTGAAATTTATTTTTTTAATTATTGCTAATCTGTATCAATTTATATTATTGGGTTTAAATTAAAATTGTCATATTAATTATTTAAAACATTTGCACGCCATCGTATAGGCAAACATGTCTGAACTTTATTTTCATTTTTAT
This sequence comes from Tholera decimalis, assembly GCA_943138885.2. Classification (NCBI taxonomy): domain Eukaryota; kingdom Metazoa; phylum Arthropoda; class Insecta; order Lepidoptera; family Noctuidae; genus Tholera; species Tholera decimalis. The sequence continues at coordinate 26,510,927 of OW964577.2, read as the reverse complement.
GTTATCTCACATGCATTTTTATTCTGTATGTGTACACATGTTTGGAGCAAATAAAGAAATCTTATCTTATCTTATCTTATCTAAGATTTCAAAATAACTGTTGTTTTTCAAGTACTAATTTACAAGATACGTCTGTCTATCAGTTTTTCATTTCATCTAATCTTTGGAAAGGCTGAACCAATTTTTAATGGGATTGCCACTGGAAGATAGTTCTTATCCCAGGATTCCCTCTAAATTTACGCGGGAATTATAGATATGAAATAGCCAAACGTTTTTCTAATTATTTCCCTATTAGTTATATCATATTTTATTCTTTATTAGCTATTCTTAAACTATGATTTACGAATCAAACTTAATATCGACCCACCGCTTTTTTTCTGGTTGGGAAAATCATCAAATTACTCCTCTCGCTGTGGATGGAGCGGGAAGGAGTGTCAGACTTCTACTGACTAAAAACGCGCTCTGATCCTTCAGCTACCCTCGCGTTCCGGGGCTGCGGTATCTCGTTAAAACATTCCCGCAACCCCGCCCCCCAAGTCGCCAGGATATTAATTAATGTGCAAACAATACTGCATTTTAGATTCGTTCAAAGTGGAGTTTACTAAGATCAGCTCTAGGTGATAAATAAGTAATCGTCATTTAGAATAAGATTTTTTTTCAACCGACGACAAAAAGAGGAGGTTATCAATTCGACGCGTATATTTTTTTTTTTTTTTTTTTTTTATGTATGATCATCGAGTACTCGAAGACGGCTGAACCGATTTGGAAAATTCTTTTTTTGTTCGAATGGGTATACTTCGAAATTGGTACCACTATCACCAAAGTCAGGATCTGATGATGGGATCCTGGAGAAATCGAGGGAAATCTTCAAATATTATAGGCACACCTATGGCGTTTTGGGTATTTCTTATAGTAACTTGTGCAGTTGCTCTCAAAAAGTACCATTTGGGGAAGTGGAACTGATGATGAAGACCACAGATGGCCGCCGAAACTACTCAATAATAAGTATTAAGTGGATTGCGATTCGATTACTTGAATATGGATGTTAAGCACTTTATGCTCGTCACAATGCATATAATGGTGATGTAGAGCTGATGGTGAAGTACCAGGAGAACTCCTCAACAATTAACGGCCCAGCATTGGGAAAAGCAATATTTTGTAAAAGGTTATAAGTAGTTGACATTTAGGCTCTTGTAACTAGGTAAATTAAAATTCATCCAACTAAAAAGAGTGAAAAAAAAACTTTTTAACAAAAAATTAAACCGACTCCCAAAAAACACTGCAAAGTGAAAAATAACTTTAATTTCGGAAGTCGGTGCCAAAAACGAAAAAACAAAACTAAAGACACCGACTACCGAAATTAAAGTTATTTTTCACTTTGCAGTGTTTTTTGGGAGTCGGTTTAATTTTTTGTTAAAAAGTTTTTTTATTGATAATAGTTTCGCGTTTGACCACCATCTCACGTGATGGTAAGTGATGATGTGGTTGAGATGGAGCACGCTTACTTAAAAGTATTCACTCTTGACTTAAAGACCCCTAGTTTATAGCTATCAGGAAACACAGACTCCGGCAGGGAATTCCTCTCCTTAGCCGTACGCACAATGAAAGTATTCTCAAAACGTTTTGTGCGTAAGGGTGGGATGTCCACCATATAACGATGGCGCATCCTGCATTTACTCTTAATATTGCTTAACTCAAATTATTTTCGTCTAATATAATTTTCAAGTTATCGTCTCGTCCCGATTTGTGCATGATTAAGTATAGTGCATACCTCTTCAGGCCCATCTTGTATAATTAAATGCAACGTCAACAAAAAAATATGTTAGGGTCGTTTGACCACCATCTCACCCGATAGGAAGCGATGATGTGGTCGAAGATGAAGCTCACTTACCTAAATTAACCTATACAGTCTTGACTTAAGCGAGTCTTTAGCTTCATAGTCCCAGATTCTAGCTATCAGGAAACACAGACTCCTTCGGGGATTTCCACTTCTTAGCTGTGCACAACGAAAGTATTACCGAAATTTGTTGTGCATATGGTGGGGATGTCTACCATGTAATAATAGCGTATCGCCGTTCATCATGTAGTTAGAAGATGGAACGGTATATTTAATTTGATTGTGCAACTCCATCGTAAATACCCCGAAACATAGCCGATAGGATTGCAACTTTTCGACGATGATCTCTCTGAGACTTGTAAATAAGATAATTTTCGTGACTAATTAACAAAACATAACTCGAAATTATAGGTCCATTATTTATGCTGACATGATAAATAGTCTGTCATTAGCAAAACTAAGTCCTAATTTTATCTCAATTGTTTGTAATTAAATGTCCTGTTGAAAATTTAACGTGTGATGATAATAAGTTATTCGAGTTAAACATGATTTTCTGACAGTTTGAGTGCTTTTTACGGCCTACCCAAACGTCCTTACCTTGGTATTGTTCGTCAAATCGTTAAGCTCCTTGTTCTAAGTTGAGCTATACGTCATCTGACAGATGCTTACACTGTATAGACAGGCCCACTCAAATCTGTGAGCATCTTTCCTCAAAAGATCGCCTCAGACGGTAATCTACAGGGTTCCCATATATTTTTAACCAGTATATATTGTATGGACTTTAAAAGAGACGGACCTCTGAGTATGTTTCGGTGTTTCTTCTCAGGGTAATAACCAGCTTGCAAAATAAAGATCGTTTATCATTTAGTCCCCGGGTGAGAGGCGCTGAACACAATGCGCCTCAAGAAGCAATCAGCAGGGGTGCGATAGGGTCTGTCAGGGTTGCGGGAATGAAACTGTTCTGACACCGCAGCCTCGGAACGCAAGATTAACTGAAGGGTGGGTATATAGTTAGAAGAAGTCTGACACTCCATTTCTCTCCACCCAGAGCGTCATTTGATGATTTTGTTAAGAAAAAATGTATGCTAATAACTCCATTAAAACATAATTCTTACAGAGTTTCATAAAATTGGTCCCAGACAGTCTCAAACAGGCTATTTTTATACATAATTGACATTTGATTTGCCATCAGATTGAACTAATACGCATCTGATGTCGTAGGAGGCTTAACAAGCCGTATTATATTCGAGAATTTTCGTTACATTGTTATCATAGACAAAAAGCCTTGATCTTTATATTTTTTATATACGTAGATCAAATATAACAGTAAAATGAAGAATCGAGACCTCTAATAAGTATCGCCCACGATATGTTACCCTTGACGAAGAGGTAATGGTTCTGGATGCGGCAAAGTCCCGTGGTTTCAAGTATGAATGAGTGTAGGAAGTTTTACAGGGAGTATGAGCGTACCTACATGGCTTCTGTGTCGTTGTCGATTGTGAAGTTGTTTTAGATTGGATTTATTAATTGTTTGGTACTTCTAAGGTGATTGTGGAGAATACCAACGGGTCCTCGCGCCCCAGAAAGTGAGGAAGAGAATAACTGTGTGGTTTAAATCAGTAAAAGTCTGGCAAATCCCTCCTTCTACCCTAAGTTGGGGGACATCCATGAAGATTGCCATACGTAAAAAAGAAAAATAATTATTTGGCAAATCGTTTGCTAGTATTGAGACGTAATAACGCTTAGCTGTAGATATCTTCAAGATGTTTGCTAATTCGATTTTCGATTCATAAAGGTTGTAAGGATAAGAATACCATATTCAAAAAATCTATCTACATTAAGGATAAGCTTCAAATTCACAATCTATTGATTATGTCCCCAGTCCTTTCTTAATTAACATTTTCCTAATTCAGTAGGTACTACGGATTTTATTCATACCGTTTTTCCCGTTTCATGATGCCACATCCAGTCTCTCTTATACATCGTCGTATTTCAGACAAGATCTCTCCATTAATAGACAGTTTTGTACAAGTATACCAAGTATATATGTATATATAGGTACTCCGGAGTATATAATACAAGACCCTTAGGTTTTTGTTCAGTTCTATTCTAACTGTCGTGAAAGATACAAGTGGTGCTAAGTAAAGCATTTTTGGCAAAAGTGATTCGTTTTTATACTAAGCATAAGGGTCGTTTTAATTAAAAAAGGTGTTATAGGGGTAAGTGGGTGTTTATGTGTTTAAGAGTATATTGTGGTTAGAAGGATGGGAGTTGAAATGAAATTAGTTTATGTTGTGATTAGAGATGTGTCCTTTAAATGCAGGTCCTGTATTGCAAGTTTATTTGGGATCACACTTAATAATGTCCCATATTTAGTAAATAAATTGTATTAAAATTTGTTACATGGGTATACCACGGGTACACCTCTGCTAATCCCTTCGGGGATTACAGGCTGCAGTGTAGTCATATTTTATTGTATTACGCTTAGAATCGTTTTATACTAACTGTACTGTGAATATTCTGCTTACTATACAAAACCATCAAGTATATCGTTTTCGTGATGGAATCGTGATGTGATGATGTGTGTGATGCTCTTGAACGTACAACAAAATATTTGGTATAATAAAATATATGTGTGTAATATATGTCGTGCACTATAAGGAAAAATGATAAAATAAAATATATCTAACGATTTACTGGGGTAAGTTACCAGTAAAACAGACACTGAAAACCAGTACTCTTAGGAAGTGATAACCAACTAGACCTTCAAAATAGAGTCAATAGGTAACATGATCACAATTCGACCCTCCCAAGCAATAACTCGGTAATGTGCTATTATGGGTTTTATGCTGTTATGTCAAATTCGGCATCTATGGACTAGAATACACCTTAGCAATTTTTTTTCAAATTTTTCCTAATGATATTTACAAACATATTGTGACACACGTGTTTATTGTTGGGAATTTAGACAGAAATATATATCGGCAAATATACTGTTATAGAACTTTACGAAAAAAAAAATATATTTTATTTTGGTAAGTTGCATTTGCCGGGCGTAAATAATTTTCATGAAGTTTTTGGTAAACGTGAGTACGTAGTTTTTGTTGAATTCATTTTAATATATGTATTCCGTAATACACAATAACAATGTTATTTAAGATTGGTATTGGCTCATTAATGTACGTAATATTTCAATGCTTATGTTATTTATCAATACCGTCTCTAAAATTATTGGATATTACCACAATAACTCCGTAAAAGCACGTTATGTATCAGCCCTACGATAAAAAGTTAACACCGTGAAAGTCCATAATATAATGTAACGAAATATTTTATGTGATAAAATTACTGCAATAACCCCGTAAGTACTATTACTGTAATATTTTATGTATTTTTTATAAGTATTATTTATTGTCATAAATTTCCAGGTCTTTAACAAAAGAAATTTCATTTTAACGTCAGAGTCACATTCCGCGAAAAAATAGCTTTCATTTAATACACCAATGAGTTCAATAGTCCTACTCGTTAAAAAGATATTTGATAAAATCAGTAAATCTTTTCTCCTGTAAAATTTTGATTTTTCGATTACCGAGTTATTGCTTGGGAGGGTCGAATTGACCTTTTATTTTCGGGAGAAAATCAAAAGTTCCTTAGTTGCCCATGCGTTCTGAGGCCGAAGTATCTCGTTAGAGCATTCCGTCTGTTACACCCCGTCATAAATGTTGACCCTTTGGTAAGACTGACTTTTCACTGCTTTCTGACAACACATGAAGTCTGACAAATATCTATTAATGTAACGATGGAATCTCAATTTGTGGTTGACGGTCGTGTCCTCACTGATCTTGGAAACCGTTGCTTAAACTTCATGGCAGTTATTATGAGCTTTAAGCCTAAAGATAAATAGTCTAATATACTCTTTATTGTACACCATAACAGAATTAAATAAGGGCTTAACACTTACAAAGGATGTTACAATAGGCGGTGTATCGCTAAAAGCGATCTTTTATACTTAGACAACATTTGCATGGATTTATAATTTTGCAGCTAACATCGTTTGACTTGTTGTATCTAGTCGTGTGTCCCTGAATAAACTATTTACTATTTGACTCCGCAGGAGAAAATAAATATGCGGGCAGTCCACGGTGTACTATTTTCTTAAACATAATAGCCGCGAACGACTTACTAAAGAAATTGGTAGAGTAACTCAGTACCTCAAGCCTCAAGTTTCCTTATGACCTTAGAAATTTTACATTGGTATCATGAAGGAACTTGAACCGTTCTTTAAGATAAAAGGGAGTTTTAAAATTGGAGTTTTAAAAGTGGAATTCCCTGCCGGAGTCTGTGTTTCCCGATAGCTATAACCTAGGGGTCTTTAAGTCAAGAGTGAATAGGTTACTTTTAGGTAAGCGCCCAACTAGCACGCTACCGTTAAAACAACCTGTATAGCAGTTGTATATCGGTTCCACTTGAATATTAAAGTTGTAAGAATAGGTGTAATAGCAGAGTTATAGAGTGCCCTAACACCCTTGTACCCACGAAAGAGGCCCTTGATTTTGCAGGTAAAGGTGTTAGAAAGCCTGTAGAATGGTGTTATTGGAGAGCTAAAGTAACTGCACAAGACCGTTTATACACTCTTGGTTATTACTTTTACTGGTATATTTGTAATTATAGAAGGGTTGGTTAACACTATAGGTTACAGAAAATCGTCGGCTAAGAATTGCATGTCACATGTAACTTTATTAGACCTACTATAAGTAGTTGTTTGATACCTTAATGCGTATTAGTTATCTAGAAAAGTGTCAAGCGAGTATCTTATCGCTTCCTGAGTACCTTTTACCCCAATTTGTAGCTTTAGCTTCTCAAAATTCCTGTACGGTGGTGCTCCATCTTCGACCACATCATCACTTACCATCAGGTGAGATGGTGGTCAAACGCGAACCTATTATCAATAAAAAAAGAACAGAACACTATAAAGCAGAGACAAGAGGTGTAAGTTCCGACAAAGACGTATAGAAAGCCACGAGTTGCGTAGTTCACAGAGGTAAACACACCATAAAAGATAATAGCAACAAAATATCTTCACAAAATAAAGGAAAAGCACAATAAAAAACTGTTTTGTAACGAAACAAATAGCTTACTATGTAGTAATCATCGGAACGCCTATAACATGACATTTAACGACCTTAACTTGAATACAGGGTATGTCAGATGTGCGTGTTCGCAGTTAAGGGTGATGTTTCGTATCTGATACGAACAGTAAAGAAACAATTGCATAAAAAACTTTAATGTTAATTCAATTCAATTCAATTCAATTCAATTTTATTTCACACACTTAGGTACAAACATCAGTGTTGCCTTGGCTCTTGTACTAGGACAACCTGTATCACAAGAGCCAGACCTCTCAAGATACATAGTAAAGGTGAATGACAAACAAAACAATGAGCAGTAAACCATTAAATACATTAATAAATAAATACATTTCTGCATGCCAATAGTTGAAATTAAAATCTGAACATAATTTAAAATAAAAATGGTAGGAAATAAAAATAAGAAAAAAAAAAACGTTAAACTAGAGTGTACCACTCCCCTAAGCGTGTGAGTGTGTGTACGGTGTAGATGTGAGGGGTGAGTGGGTGAGTATTTGTATAGTGTATCGTGTGATTCATGTTACTGATCCAAATAAGTTTTCCGTTCCTTCATAGTCACAGGTGTCCAACCACTGTATTATTGTTTTTTTGAACTGAAAGTTGGTCAGTCCCTTGAGATGTTTTATCCCCTTCTCATGACCAATTCTGTTGTAGAGCCGTGGGGCAACGAAGTGGTAGTGTTTTCGAGCGAACACACTCTTAGCTCTTTCAACTGGGCAACTTTGAATGCGCTTGGAAGAGATTGGAAGACATGGAACGGAATAGCGATGGTACCTGCGCAGGGATTCAAATAAATAAATCTTACGAACGCTAAGTACCTTAGCGTTTTCGTAGACAACTTTAGTAGGTGTCCGAAACTTTAGGGAAAGTGCAACCTTAAGAACCGCACGCTGCGCACGCTCTACCTCAATCATGTGGGTCTTCCCGGTTCCACCCCAAGCACATATAGCATAACTTAAGATGCAGTGGCATAAAGCTTTATAGGTTTGCATCAGTAGCCTATAGCTGGCAATATTTCTCAAGGTTTTAAAAATATGGATTAATTTACGTACTCTTTTGGCCGTACCTGAGATATGTTGTGTCCATTTAAGATTTTCATCGATGATTACTCCAAGATATTTGATGCAATTCACCCTAGCTAACCTATCACATGTGCAAGAGTGGGAAGAAGTATCTCTATTGCAGGGGAAGGAGTGGATGATAATTTTAATTTTTTAGGGCTGTCTGCTTTCGTTTTGCTGAAACATATATACTTAGTTTTTGCAGAGTTCAGTGATAATAAACTATCTTCCAGCCAAGCCGTTACAACAGAAAGACCAGTCTCACAGGCACTTTCCAGGCTACACCACGTCTTTTCATGGAATAAGAGGACTGTGTCATCAGCAAACATCATTACGTCGGCTTTGTTAATCTTGACGTCACAAAGTTCATTAATGTACACCAAGAAAAGAGTAGGGGCGATCGAACTTCCCTGGGGAACTCCATATGTACAAGAGGCGTCATTGCTAATTATATTATCAAGCCTAACACACTGACTTCTTTCCAAAAGGTAGCTTAACAGCCATTCCTGGGGCACTCCTCTAATTCCGACATTGTCCAACCTGCTAATTAAGATCGGAATTGAAACTGTGTCGAATGCCTTCTGAAGATCAAGAAAAATACCGGCACATTTCTCTCCCTTGTCTACATACTTGGTAATTTTTTCGGTGAGTTTCAGTATGGCGTCATTGGTGGACCGCTTGGCTCTAAAACCGAATTGATTGGATGACAGGATTTTATTGGATTCCAAATACGTTATTAATCTTTTGTTCGCAAGTTTTTCTAATAGTTTAGACAGGGTACTAAGAAGGGAGATGGGCCGATAGTTACATACAAGGTGTTTTTCACCGGCCTTATCAACAGGAATAACGACCGCTTTTTTATATATGGCAGGAAAAGCACCGTTAGAGAAACTGATATTGCACAGATGCGTTAGTGGTGATGCCAATTTTAATTTGAACTTTTTTATGAAGTTAATGGGTATATTATCTAAACCAGGTGCACTGTCGTTCTTAAGGCTAGAAATCAACTGAATTACTTCAGGTACGTCAGTGGGGGCGAAAGCCATCGAATTAACAAAACCTTTAGATTTCTGGGCTTGTCTAGCTAAAGTGCCTTCATTCTGTTTGAGTTTGAACAGAATTGTATTAGCCAGGTCTTTTCCTATAGATGTGAAGTATCTATTTACCTCATTTGTAGATTCTAAGGGGTTAGATTGAGAATGAAGTAACTCGGTTGAGAGGTTTGGCCTTTTTTTGAAATTGCAAACGTCTTTAATAATATTCCATGTCTTTTTTATGTTGTTTTTGTGTTTATTTAACTCGATTTCATAGTAAGAGCGCTTTAACGTGTCATTCAAGTAATTGCAAGTATTCCTATATCTAATGTACTGATTATGGAGGTCTTCGTCATTTGGGGATTTCTTGAGCTTTTGGTGCATTTTGTCCCTTTTCCGCAAGCATTTTACTATGCCAACTGTGATCCACGGCTTTAGTGGTTTCTTTTTTTTTGATATCTTAGTTTTAGTAGTATTTTTAGCCAGTAATTCTCTTAGGGTATTGACCAGAAACTCAGCGACGGTATTTACATTATCCCAATTATAATAGCTATCCCAAACGATGTTATCTATATCCGTCTTTAGTTGGTTATAGTTGACAGTAATTTTATAGTGGTCAGTCGTATTTTTAGTTAAATTGATATCTTCTATGTACAGCAATATAGGGCTATGGTCTGTTAATGGGTCGAATACGCATGTTTTGACTTGCTTGTGAGTTTTAACCATGAAATGATCAAGGCAGTTACCTTGTCTAGTAGGCTTGTCAATCCCTTGTCTAAGGTCATGAGTAGCCAGCATAGTGATATACTCGGCAGCGTGGCCAGTGGTCTTTTCTGGAAGGATGTTGATGTTAATATCACCAGCAAGAATGATATTATCGGAGTGAATGCTAGAAAGCAAGTCGTTTACAGAGTGAATGTAGTTCGACGGATTAAGGTAACATGGAGGCCTGTATGAGGCAATCAGCGTAAATTTGTCTATGTTTATGACTAGACAGTTGCCCTCCGACAGTTCTGGTTCTTGAGCTTGAACGTTCACAAAGCAATCCCTGACGTATACAATGACACCATCGTTTTGGTTCAGACTGCGTGCGGTTTGAAACGTATTGTAGTGATCAATGTGATTAATGGACGAGGTCTTTTTTGGATTCAGCTGGTTTTTTTGGTATGTTCCGCACTTCCAAACTTCCAGAGCGAGCACTTTTTTCAAGTGTTTCTATTTTGATATGTAATTGATTTATAAAGTTATGATTTTCCTTACGTTCTGTTTCCAAAGATAGCAGTTTATCTTTAATTTCATCGTATTTCTGGGATATAAATTGACATTTCTATTTAATTCTTCATTTTGTTTTTTTATTTCTGTAACTGTATCCTGCAGGAACACAAGCTTTTGGTTGTGTTCGGCTATAGATTTCACAAGTGACGCTTTCATTTCGTCCATTGCGTCCAGTAATTCTTGTTGGCCTATGTCGGTACGTTTTCGTTTATAACGGGACGACACATTTGAGGAACTATCGTCGAAATCTGTCAGATTAGGAACTGAGCTAGCCGGTCCTGGTGGTGTTCTATTTAGAGACATCATGAAGATCTTATCCGTTAATCTTCGGCTTCGAAAATTATTTCAATGAACTTACTAAAATTAGTTTTCAGTTTTAAGCAAATACCTATGCTTTTAGTGATAAGCGCACTGTTATACCCTTTTTAGTAACGTTCCTACTGTGTAACACAAGATTCCTCGCTATGAAAGGGAAATTTGAAATTTAAAACTATTTACTATAGCCAATGTTGTGGGCACTTTCCCATTGATTGAGCGATCTTGACAAATTTTACGATGCCTTAGAAATTTCGTTTTAAATTTACCTGTATTTTTTTATATAGAGCTTTGTAGATATATTATTAGTTGAAGGAATAATAAAATTTTAATAAAAATAATAAACAACAAACGTAAATCTTCAAAAAATTCATCCTCAACGCTGCCGCCTGGTACAGTTCCAAAGAGACTGGCAGCATTGCCACGGTGTATGGCTAAAGCAAAAGGAATAGCCAGAACTTGGGGCAAGGGCAGTGATAGGGTACTTTGTACTGGTGTACAATAAAGAAAAATGAAACATAACTGTCATTCAAATAGTAAACTTTAACAGAAAGTAGTGGCCCAGTGGGTGCCAGTTCATCTTGCAAGTTGCAAATCGTTGGTTCAAATTCAGTCAGGTAGGGGAGCGAGGGGCTTGTTGTAACAGTTTTCATTAAAACTAATATATCTTGAGATCTGTTGATTAAATTTCTACTAAATAAAGATGGATGGGTGCTGTAACTCTTTCTCTACCAAATCAAGTAAAAATAATACCATAACTATTGGTCATTATTTTACAACCAATTGTTTTCTAGAAGAAGTGCGGTGTTACAACTTACCTCGTGCTTGGGGCAAGTTGTAACGTCTACCGGGGCAAGTAGTAATGACAAAATAAAACGACAATAATACCTCTAATCATTTATTCTTTGTTTATTTTTAACAAAATTGACATCTTTCTAAAGTAAGTATTATGTAATTCTTATCAAAAATCAACTCAAATACACTTTTTTTGGAGAAGTCGTTGATATATTTCAAAGAATGAATTAACGTTAGTCTTATTGAAAGACGTCGCTCGACTTAAAGACGTCGCTTTTGGTGTCCTTAGACATAAAAGTGAATTTCTGCGCATAAAATTTTGGAACCAGTCAGTACCAGCCATTTCATTTTGATGCCAAGAAGGAGGAATGTTTTTAGCACTAAGCTGCACACCGCATTGGTAAGCTAGTTTCCTTACTTCTATAGGAAGTAGTCCAAATATATATCGGCGCAGTTGAGTAGGTAGGAAGCTAGCTTACCTTCCTCTTCTACAGTAAATACTTGTCTAGGCTTAACATAACCATCTCTTAATCTTTCATTATTTTCTTTTTCTTTATGTATCTATAAAGAGAGACGTGACTTAATCCGAAAGTCTGACTAGCTTTCCGAATACTGCATTTTTTTCTAAAACTTCAGCTGCCGCTAACTCGTACACTTCTTGGCTTTGTGTTGCACGCTCTGACTTTCTTTTATGTACTCTCATTCTAAAACAAAGGAAAAAAGTAGGTATCTACGTCATAACTTGGGGCATGCACGTTACAACAAGCCCCGGGATTTTGTTACAACTAACCCTATGGTATGATTTTTAACAGTTATCAAGATAACTATTTTAACAATGTAGCAATCATAAGAACTGTTACACATTATCAGAGATAGATAAATTTGAATGGAAATAAGATATAGAAAATTTTAAATTAGTTGATATTAAAAACGCAAACCGAAATTTTACGACAGTACAATTTTATATTACCTGACAGAAATGAAGCGCATGCACACTTCCGCTCACTGCGCCGGCCGGCGGGACACTGGCTATGGCAACTTTTTTTTTTTTTTTGTTTGTGGCATCTCGCAGGTCAACCTCTGAGGTTGTCGGCTGCTTAACCGGGCTTGCCTGTGGTTGCCTTAATTAATAAATTAATTAAAGCCTCCAGCCAGGGCTTATTATAAAACTTACAAACTAGGCGACTACACGCTAAGGCCTGTGGGGTACGGACCTCGGCTTAGGGCGTCGCAGGGGAGGGCAGCTAGGGACAGGCTGGATCATATCATTATTATTATTAATAAGGGAATTTATAGCTACTGGCTCATCGTCGCGGGCTGGCTCTGGCAAGGGTCGGGGTGGACTATTACGGGGACGTCGCGGCGGGCCTCGGCGGCGAGGACGGAAGGACGGTCGGTTTTTGTGTTTGTATGCCACTGTACTTGTTTCCCTACGGCTCTCTTGGAGCAGGGTGATTGCGTCATCAGGAGTGACTAGGATATGCTTTGGTCGGCGAATCTTAGAGATACGCGAGGGTTCGTATTGGGCGGCCGATACGATACAGGCTATGACAACATGATGCGGCGTGGTTTATAGGTTAAATCGAGTCAAAGAAATACGTTAATAGCGTTTAAGACCCTAGTGAAAAGAGCCTGTTACTACTTACCCCTGTTACAACAAGCCCCTCGCTCCCCTACATCACTTTGAGAAATTTGTACCATCAATACTACTCTCAAATCGGTTGAGGTAAGCATCGCGAGGAAACCGACATGTCTTTTATTTTTGTTTATTTATTTATTTAAACTTTATGTACAATAGTGTTACATGGGCGGACTTAATGCAACAAGGCATTCTCTACTAGTCAACCTTTGGGTTAAAAGAAGTTTTGTTCTATTTTTTTCTGGGTGGGAAAATTATCATATGATTCCTTCCTCTGTGGGTGGAGCGCCTTCCGCTCCTCCCACGAGTGTCAGACTTCTACAGACTAAAAATTCACCCTGCTCTTTCAGTTGCCTTGCGTTCCGGGGCCGCGGTATCTCGTTAGAATGTTCCCGCAACCCCGTAAGAACCGACATTTCGTAGGACCAAAAAATTCGTATACATGCGACATCCATCAATCCACACTGAGCCTGCGCGCCCATTTCTTCTCATTGACAAGAGGTCTGTGTCCTAGCGGGGGGGAATGTAATAGCCTTAATCATAAAAGATCTGAAGTCTGTTTGAACTTAAATAAATACCATCAACAATTTTTGGTATCATTTTATTATCTTCAAGTTCGCGATTGACACGGGCTTTGAAGCCCCGTAGCCAGTCAGTTAAGCCCTATATATTTATTTATTTTAGGTTAGCCAACAATTGTTTGTATTATTACAATGCAATTGGCAAATTTACATATACATATACAAGACGTGTCATCACTTAAAGGCTAACATATGCACAGAAAACGGATTAAATGTGTACAAAATTAATTATTTTTACTTTTTATTACAATCATTTAGGTTAGCTTTGTTCTTAAGATTAGGCTACTGGTTTGATATAGTATTGCGGTTGGTCTATTATTATAAAAAATAAGCTCATAACTGTATAAGGTGTAATAGAAAATAATCCTGAAATACACCTACCCACACGTCTGAAACAATCCAAATGTGATATAATAACTACTTGATAATACAGGGTTTCTAACGTGAAGAAAAAATACATTAGTCTACCCAACCCTTAGAATATAGTCACACTAATGATATCTATGACCTGTTGGCTTATATGAGGGGGACGTGGGCGACCTTGTGACGAATGGCTGGAAACTAATTACCTATGTATTATTCGCGAGAGCTTTAGGCACCAAGCGCGCAGTCCGGCTAATGCACTGCGTGTCACGGGTTCGATTATATTTGCAGTTTTTGAAAATATACTATACATTTTTTTAAACTGCAAATATAAATTTGTCATTTATACAAACACTATGAAAAACAAAGTAATTTTGTGAAGCTACTACGGAACGCATCATGGGCGAGTCCGACTTGCACTCAGCCAATTTTTTTATTGATGTTCTGATGATTTTACGGATATGAAAATCTCATCATCCGACATAAATTTTAATTTTAATTAAAGCTCGTAAAGTCCTTCCAAAGGTTGTCTGGAAGATATCGCTCTCAGCGATAAGACCGCCATTGTAACCAAATTTTTAGCAATATTGCTATTTAAGTGTGTTTCAATTATCGATGTACAATAAATTATATTCTACTCGTATATATCTATTACTAAGTAATATGATGAAACTCAGTCATATTAGTTCTAAGGCTTTGGACTACAAATTTCTGCTCTCAAAATGAACGTGTGTTCTAGCATAAAATAGTTGTAATAGAAAAGTCTCAAAACACACGTCTCATGAAGTTCTCGTACCGCTGATGTAAGGCAAGCCGTAAATCATGAAATATTCAATCAAGTAACATTGTAGCTTGTTTTCCTCACTTTATGTTTCTATCTTTTAAACAAATTAGACATTTCTTCAAAGGTTCTAGTAATTTTACTCAGACTTCATCGAGATGCTTGAAACAGTGAACTTAATAATTTAAATAAGATATTGCTTCGCTCTAGGAATTTCCTCTGTATCGTGAGCATATTTTTGGAAACACCCAGACCTGAAATAACTATTATAGGACCGCCATTGTAACCATAACTTGAGCAATATTATAAATCAGGTATGTTAAAGTTATTGGTGATAAAGAGTATTCTATCTATCTATTTGTAGGCGGCATAAATATTTGTTCCAAAGCGGGAATCGAACCCTCGACACGCAATGCAACAGCCGCACTCCGTGTTTGGTGCCTAGCGCTGCCGCTGTCACGGAGGCAAGGTACTTATAGTTTTCAGCTATTCGATTCGTCACAAGATCGCCCACATTCTCATATAAGCCAAAAGGTCATAGATACTATTAATGGGTAGTTACTACTTTTCAAAGGGACGGGTAGACTATGTACCATATAGTCTTTTCACGTTCTAAACCCTTTTTATGTAATATATAAAGTAGTTATTATATTATCATATTATTCAGTTTGGTCTCAGACGTGTGTGGGTGGGTACTATATTTCAGGATTATGTTCTGAGACACACCTATATACAGTCAAGAGCTTACTTTTATAAAAATAGACCGACCTCAATTTAAGAATAAAAAAATAAAAATAAACTTTTCGAGCATTTTGACACGGAGAGTTTGAGTCTTACTAGCTACAACAAAGATAATTTAATTTTAATTAGAAGAATTTTAATTAGAAAATTTAATCAGTATTATAAACATAGCCTGTGTCTTCCAAACTATACAAAACCTGTATCTTGGGAGGCAGATAAAAGTGAGATTTAGTTTTTTGTGTTGATAGGCTCTCGTATGTCCACCATATCACCTGATGGTAAGCGATGATGGTGTCGTAAAGATGAATCAAGCTTACCTAGAAGAAACCTATTCACTTTTGACTTAAAGATCTCTAGGTTATAGCTATTAGGAAATACAAACCCCGGCAGGGAATTCTACTCTTTAGCTGTACGCACAATGAAAGTTCAAGATGTTCACCATGTAATGATGGCGCATCGCCGTTCGTCTTGTAATCTGATAATGTCTTGTGTTTATAGCCCGTGAAATTCAAGATATCAAAATAGAACCAAAAAGTGGTTGATGGTGTTTAATTGAGTTCAATCTCAGACTTTGGATCTGGAGGACACAGATCTCATGATGACCTCTCTCTAGACCTCTATGAGAGGTAGTGGCCCGTAATCCATGCGGGACTATAGTGTGGGTTGGTGGTTGTCGTATCACTTGTAACTTTTAAGATGATATAAATGTGCCCGAGTTCGAAGCAACGACCTGAAACTCGCAAGTCGGGTCCATAACCGCTGGGCCATCAGTTTTAGTCATTTTATTTAATTTACTACTTGAATGATAGTTACATAGATTATTTTATTGTACACTATTACAAACTACACTTTCAGTTCTCGTGTCCTGTCCCAAGGACTGGCTATTCTATTGGCCGAAGGCTGACCATACATCCTCGAATTGAATAAAGATCTAAAATAAAGCCAAACTATATGAACTATGATTAAGTTGCGTTTTAAAATAAAAATAGCATAATACAAAACCGAAATCAAAGCCTATTGTTCTTAAAGAAATTCTTTAATTCTGTAATATTACAGAACTAAAGAATTTCTGAATAATAAACTAATTTGATTTTTATCAGACATTTAATTCGCAATATTTTTGCTTAACAAAAAATACAAAATTTCTTTTTAGAATTGTCATTTATAAAACTAATCTGCTGTATTTTCAAATCTATTTTAAGTTTATTTCTAATTTGAATTTATTGTATATGAATTCATTACTTTCTTGAAGCTTGTATAACGTTATTTATGACTAATATATACATATATTCACTCATATATGTATTTGTACACCGTTAAGGCAAAGCATAACATTGACGATGATTGATCTTCCATGCCATGTGTTTTGAACAAATAAAATTATCGTATCTTTTACTGTAATACGGACTCAAGTGTAAAAATGTTCCGGGGTTGCGGGAAAGTTCTAACGAGATACCGCAGCCCTGGAATGCAAGGGCAGCTGAAGGGACAGGACGGGTTTTTAGTCTAAGACTCCCTTCCCCTCCACCCATAGCGGGAGAACTCATTCGATGATATTCCCACCCGATATTTTTTAACATTTATTTATTTATATACACACATGACACTTAAAAGCGAAAAATAAATACAAACAAAAACACAAAAGTGCTGCTAATTTCATAAGAAATTCCAGTAGATAAATGTATATTGTGAAAAATGGCGCAGAAAACTCCCTAGCAACATCTAATAGAATAGAAGAAGAATTTTCCAACTATACAACTCTTTTCTCAAAGCAGACGCTTCGGGCAGCTGTTGATTCTATTATGTCCTAAAATAGGATCATACTTTATAAAGGTGTTCCAAAAAAGGTTACATTTATTTTTAAGGTGCGTGGGTTGTACACCCACGAGAATTGAACAATATATTTATTAAGACTAACATGATTGTCTTATAAAGCGACGCAGGTAATAAAGTAGTTATATATGTCTACTAGTTTTTTTAGTAGTAATAAACTATTTATCTAAAATATTGATGTATGGTTGAGTGAGAGCACCAATTTACCTTTCGTGTTGCATAAATTTTAAACAAATAGGTTCATATAAACTCATATCTTTATCTATATCGCGGTCGAAATTCGACAATATTTAAATTATTTTGAAGGCATTATTATATAAAAATATCAGCTTTCTGCATTCTTTCTCCATACAAACTTTACCTGGGCCAACTTTTTTCTTTCTTTTCATACTATCCCGTCGGCGCGGCGCGGGCGGCGTAAAAGGGGTACGAAGTTTTTTCTTCACATATTAAACTAATATTTATATAAAAATCTCGTGTCACAGTGTTTGTTATCGAACTCCTCCAAAATGGCTTGACCGATTTTTATGTATATTCTGTAGATCTCAAAATAGGTCATAGGCAATTTTTTTACACTAGAGACTACTAATTTATATAGCAAAACAATGTTTGCTGGGTAGCTAGTAAAATTGTAATAATTCTCTTGTTTGTTACCTAACTCCTCCTTAACAGCTTGAGAATATATACAAAATAATTAATTATATATGTTCTGAGGAGACAAGCTCTAAGGTCACGCTCCTACCATGGCCCAAATTTACAGTATATAGATAAATTATCAAGTAATATTTCAGGCCTCAAAATTATTTATTTTGTATAAATTTTAAAAGTCTTGTAGTATAAAAATAATCTACGAAAATGTCTTTAATATTCAGGAAAGCGTAATATAAAGCGTATAAATTATAAATGATATTTATTTTGCAAATTGGTTATTATTTAATAACCAATTTGCAAAATAAACTTTTACACGTCACGTTGTTTAAATACTTCAAAGGGCGAACTTTAGCTAGTGCGGCTAATAAAAAGAATAATGGAGTATTATCGAATCTCGCTTCGATATTAATATATTTAATTTTATGGACACAATGGCAGTCTTCTATGCACAAATTAAAATTTTATTCCTTGCCGGAGAAACTTAGTCTATCTTGATACATCAATAAAATAGGCTGAGACTCACACCACACCTTATAGTTTAATCTTATCTACGGGGCTAATTAAATACTAATGTATTTAATTTGGTTTTTTTTTTTCAATATTTTAATGTATAATTATACATAGTTTGCAGTGGCAATAGCTTAATGGCTAAGGTGTCAGCCTTGTGATTGAGAGATCGTGGGTTTGAACCGTACCCATTACTCTGTGCCATGAACCGATTCCAGATAGGAGCATATTTATCTTAGATGGTATACAAGATTGTAGATTATAGATAACAAGATTGCTAGTAATGCAAATTCTAACCACATTGCTAGTTCTCTTTTGAAACAAGTTTAAAGTCATTTCTCAGTTAATATTAACAAATACAGGGTGGCAGGGACATCGACGTGCAACCACTTGCCATGGATTCAGTACATGATTCTGGAACCCCCTGCGTTGAAATTTTTCGTCGGCTTTTTCATAATATACAACGTGTAATTTAAAGGGTATATACATACCAAGTGCACGGCTTCTTTGAATGATAACAAACGATATGGCCAGGGTTTTCTAATCCTATGTCTACATGTGTGGAGCTTATTAGAAATTTCAATACATTGATACCAGAGACCGAATTTTTAAAATTAAGAAGAACGAAGAAAATTTTCGTTTTATTGGGAAGTGACGTGGAAAGTGATGACCCTCATAGTGCTGTGACACGTTTGTTATTATTAGTGTTCAAGAAACATACGAAACCAACAATTTGGGGTCAATTTGGGGGCCTGTTGGTCTAGTGGTCAGTAGCCCTGACTGCTATGCTCAAGGTCGTGGGTTCGATTCCCACCCAGGACAAATGTTTGTGTGATGAGCACGATCATTTGTTCTTTGTCTGGGTGTAATTTATCTATAATATGTATGTATTTAGAAATATATATTATAGTATCTGTTATTACAAATACCAAATAACTTACATTTTCTTTGTAATCATAATCCATAATTCATCCATCAAAACAAATATTTTCTTGTCATGACATTTTTTACGTCAAGGCTGACAAACTGTAATTTCTTCTTCTTTGTAGTCACTGAATGGCTAATAGACTAAAAAGGTTGTTCATACTTTTATTATATAATTGTTATTCACTTTTATCGATAGGACTAGCTTAATATTGTATATTATATTGTGGTTGTCTACTGATTAACGGCATTTTAAATTATAATTATAAATTTCTAAAACACACTCTCAGATTTTATCGAAGAGGTTTAATAAATTATGCTCGAATATAACTGGCTGATCAAATAACTGGCAAGATGGACTATTTTGGACTCTACAATTTGAATTCTGGTACAGAATGAGAATGGAATGGATTTTGAACGCTGAGCTGGGTATAAAAGGCGCTGGGGGCCATCTCCGGGAGTTCAGTCTTTGACCAGTTTTTGAAGAGTTTAGTTCTCGACGAGTTTTGACGAAGAGTGATGGAAGAGGAAGTGTAGTACCCGCTGCCCTGACTCCTTGTTGGGAGCCTGCTGCCTTGACGCCTTGTTGGGAGCCTGCTGCCCTGACGCCTTGCTGGGAGCCTGCTGCCCTGACGCCTTGCTGAGAGCCTGCTGCCCAGACGCCTTGTTGGGAGCCTACTGCCAGACCGCCTTGCTCAAGCTGCTGTACGACGAAGACATCGTGGAGTAGAAGGCGATCCTGGAGTGGTCTGCCAAGCCGTCCCGCAAGTAATATACTCTAAACCTCCTCCTCTTCTCTCCTGAGTGTGTCAGTTAGGTAGGTAGGCCGTTTTTTTAGGATAGCTAGGTAGATAGGCAGGTTTTTTATAAAATACTGTATATTATTAATATATTAAATTTAATGGTACATCTATTTTATCCTCTTTTATTGGAGAAGCAGAAGGTATCGTTACAATATGTATGTTTATCAGTTGTCAAGTACCCATACCACAAGCTTTGCTTAGTTTGGGACTAGATGGCGTTGTAGTGTGAATTCTGTGAGTCACTTATTTTGAGCTGAAACTTTGCTTAGACTCCATACCATATGTTGTCTTCAGTCCTTTTGGATAGATATGGGGTTTCCTTTACACGTTGTATATTACTGGATAACTTTAGCTAGTAGTTTGCTAAAACAAAGCAAAAAAAAATCGCCCTTGAACGCTATCAGCGGTTGTTATTATGTTTTCAAGAGACTGGCGACTTTCCCACTATGTATAGCAATGCTTAGTCTCTGGCTAAAATAAAAGCCAGCCCAGTCATGGGAAGTTTCATGCATCCCGAGCGTTTCGATTTAAACTAAAATTTTGCCAACGTTTAGGAAAACTTAAATCCAGACATTACTACTCCTGAAAAGGTCGACGACCTTTTGAATGTTACATAGCAGTGAATTTTAGTGATCTTCTTTCTAATACAACTGTGTGTAAAAGTTTTATTTATTTTACTTATAATATCACTGGGTGTGTTAATTATTGTTTAATTATGTTATGGTGTACAATACAGAGTATATCTATATATGGTCTCACGGCTGAATATTCTTTAAAATATGATTGTGTTTATATTTTCGAGCAAAAAAAATACGGCACTCGTGGGTTGCAACTGAAAATCAGCGTCAGGGCACCGTTTACGTAGTGTTGTCATCTGGTATACTGAGCCGATGCCCTTTTGGCATTAATAGCATTATTTATTAATTTTATTTTTTTAGATTCAAGGTGTTTTAATACCAATAAAGTATATAATAAACAAATAAATTCCAATAAACAGGCTCAGATTTTAAAAGTTTAGTTTATGGTATGTAACCACCGTATCTCAAAAAACACGTAAAGTCGTTGGTCCTGCATTTGATCCCCCTACGGTCGCGTAACCGAATACATATCAACTGACTATGAGAGGAAACGAACAGGGACTGCGCTTGTGTTTATGCAACGCGCGTGCGGTTTTGTATCTCCTCCCCCAGCTTGACTAATCGCTGTTAAGATTAGCTACCGTAACGGAAATTCGGTCGGGAGCATTGTAAATCTCAAACATATTATTCTGCCTATTACTAGAAGATTCATTTAAGTGAAAATGTTACACTAACCCATAGTTACCACGTGTCCTATGCCTTAATTCAAGACGTAATCTGACCGCACGCCTATTCTTCTATAAATCGATTCGATAGCAAAATATATTTTAAATGTTTGGCCTAAAAATTTGCTACAGGAATTTTACTCGTAGATGCAGACATGAGATCACCAAGTGTGCAGGTGACAGTGCTTGCCGAGCAAGATAAAATGCGGGCCATGGTCTATGGAGGTGGATACATGCCGCACACTTTTTACCATTTTGGAGGTGCCTATATGTTTCAAACAATTGACATTAAGATTAAATAGTTTTAAGAACCATAAGTCTCATTTTTAAAGCGATAGGGCTTTAAAAAGAGACTTATGGTACTTACAACCATTTAATCTCACCCAACCATTTGATCAATCTTATAGATATCCCACACTATACGTGGTTTGAGGTTTTTTTTTAGTTTCAGTTCCATGTATAGACCCACTTTTATTTTTTATTTTTTTATAAAGCGGTTCACAGAATACATCTTGCTTACAAGTTCCAAGTCTCTAATCTTAATAGTTTCAGAATAATGTGGCTGTGACACGCGGACGGACAGACAGTTAGACATGACGAATTTATAAGGGTTCCGTTTTTTCCATTCGGCTACGGAACCATACAAACTTATTTTAATATCTTATTTCTTAATAATACCTATTAGCTATATACCATTCTCCCTCCAGTTTAGTCTCACCCCCAATATAATTAACCTCATAAACTTCTAAGTGGTTACACTAATAATATTAAAAACCTCCAACCTGGGGGTGGGTTGATCATAAGTTTGAAAGGGTGCACTTCCTCCCCACTTCCTTTTAAAACTTTTACTTAAATGTCTAAGGTTTAAGTAGGGTGGTACCGCAAAGTTTTACCCTGGGGATTTAAACATTCAGGTAATACCATTATTGGTTTGCCGCTGCATTACCTACTGCCTGTCGTAATAAAAGAAAATATGGTTTAAAGATTATAATGGGATTATGCATGGCATTTTTTCATCTGCCAAATGTTATGGTATAGTAATTATTGTCGCTGGTAAACAAATTATGAAAGATTTCGTTTGCGTTGAAATTTCGTGCACAGGCAAATAAGCCTATATGCTGAAATAATGATAATGAAATAATGATGTTTATTTTGGAAATAGGTTATAAATAACACTTTCACATGTTTTTTTTTTCGTAAATGTAAACTAGATGAGGCCAGTGTTTCCTAACTGACTACTCTGAGAAGAAACACTAAAACAAACTCAGAGTTCAACATGTCTTTTAAAGTCCATACAATCTGTAGTGATCTAATCATATGAGAGCCATGTAGGCTATTCCAGTCTATAATCTACCTCTGTAGCAAATTTTAACCAGATTTTGCCATTTTCGCAGATGAGTTAGAAACATCAAAACTTTTGCTTTTATAATAATATTAGTATGGATTTAGAATTTACTTTTTATTTAGAATATTAGATAGTTTTTATAATATAATATCTATAAACGTTTTATCTGTTTTCTATATTCCTATATGTTTCACAATAAACTGATTCATTTCATTTCATTTATTTCATAAACAATTTTAACATTGTTTTGAAATTATCGCTCTAAATACACACAAACTTAAAAAATTTACAGGTAGGCATTATTACAATACAACACAAACTAATCAAAATAAAATATACCATTTCAAATAATATTCTTAGAATAGCATTGTTACACAAATCATATAATTACTAGCTTCCGCCCACGACTTCGTCCGCGTGGAAAAAAAATCCCCCGATTTTGAAACATTCTTCATTAGTGCTCCGCTCCTATTGGTCATAGCGTGATGATATATAGCCTATAGCCTTCCTCGATAAATGGACTATCTAACATTGAAAGAATTTTTCAAATCAGAACCGTAGTTCCTGAGATTAGCGCGTTCAAGCAAGCAAACAAACAAACAAACAAACTCTTCAGCTTTATAATATTATCATATAATTATGTCAGATATAAACAATGTAAAAATTAAACAATACATTTCATTTATTATTTATTAGTAGCGACTTCGTCCGCGTGGAATAGTTACTTTGGGCTAACGTTAAATTTAACCCCGATTTTGAAGCATTCTTCATTGGCGCTCCGCTCCTATTGGCCTTAGCGTAATTATATATAGCCTTTCTCTATAAATTGACTATTTAATTAAAAAATAATTTTTCAATTCGAACCAGTAGTTCTTGAGATTATCGCGTTCAAACAAACAAACGAACTCTTCAGCCTTATATTATTAGTATAGATAGCTGTTGCCCGCGACTTCGTACGCGTTTCCGTCGTTTTTCGTAAAAAAAAAGTAGCCTATGTCCTTTCTCACGGTTCAGTGATTTTGATGTAACAGACAGATTAACTTTCTTAATTTAGTAGGGAAATATAATATGTCAATCTATAATACTGTTGAAAAATATCGCAATACGGAACCGCACAATATTATTGTTAATAGCTGTGCACGCGACTCCGTCAGCGTGTTACTCCTTGTATGTTATTAAGTTAATGTATTGGTAATATTGTTTAGATCACGTTCACATGAGGCTTAAGTACCTATAGAACGAAATTTTATACCGTCGGCCGCGAGACGCGTCGAGCGCGGCGACCGATTCTCAAAAATAATCCTTATAGCATGATTCAGTATTCACGCGCGATGGCTTATTATTAGCGTATTTCATGTATAACTTTGGTGTTTCTATACCGATTTATATGATTCTTTTTTATGGAATAGTAATAATGTTAACTTTTTCAATTAGGCGTGACTGAGAGTGTTATAAACGTAAGAGTAGACAAATATTATAATCAGAAAGCTTCGAACTGCTAAGCTATCGGGAGTTACACGTGTTATTGTGAGTCAACCATAAAATATAGACATATGCTGTCGTGGGATATTTTTTATATAATTTTAAGGAGAACATTTCCGTCATGAAATGATTTCTGTGTAGCTTTAACCATTAAGGTTGCACACGCGACGGAAGCTTAAAAAATGGAGTAACTTCTCCCGTTTTCCCAACATTTCCCTTCACTGCTCTGCTCCTATTGATTGTAGCGTGATGAAAAGTATATTATAACCAGCTCAGGAGTATGAAAAATAATTGTACCAAGTTTCTTTAAAATCCGTCGAGTAGTTTTTGTTTCTATAACGGTTATACAGACAGACAGACAAAAATTTTACTGATTGCAGTTTTGGCATCAGTATCGATCCCTAATCACCCCCTGATAGTTATTTTGGAAATATATTTCATGTACAGAATTGACCTCTCTACAGATTTATTATAAGTATAGATAAGGAGCAGTGGTGGTCCTGTGGTAAAGGCTCGACTTGCAAGTTGCAGGTCATGGGTTTGAACCCAGTCTGGCACGTTACTTTGTGTGATTTATTTCATCACCATCGTAAGGAAACCGGAATGATATGATCTTAAATTCGAAGACATTTAAATAGGTTAACACTTTCGCTGACAGTACGTCGTTAGGCGGGAAATTAAAATAGTGCGTTATGACAGTACGTTGAGGGACGGGCCACTTATTTTTAAGAGTACATCGTCTCACGATAATTTTTCATATAAGTATTATGAAGAGCAGTATCCACTGTCATATTATGAACAATTTCATATTTATTACTGCCGTAATACGAGTATTTTGTGGGTAGTTTCATATTGCTTGCTTGTGCACGAGTAACTACTACGTTGATTTGTCATTTAGTATGGAAAATTCTACTGTCGTAATGTGGTGTCAGGGTAAGTGCTCACGGTCAGCGAACGTGAAAACTTTTAGACGTTAGTGTTTTGGTCACGTTAAACTAGATAAGGCCGGTGTTTCCTAGCTGACTATTGGGGCGTTTTGGCGGAACTTTGCCGTTCAAAATTATTTTCATTCAACCTAATTAAATTATATTATTTATTTTAATTTATTGATAATAGGCTCGCGTTTGACCACCAATAAAATAAAATAAAAATAACTGAATATTCATTTTGAATTTAACACAAAATTCATACGCTGAATTTTCAAAATATATCGTCAAAAGTCCTTAACTATCTTTTCGATTCTCCACTATCGAGCAAAAATAGTTGGTAGGTATTTACCTCTGACATTTAACCATTTAAACTTTAATAAATAGTTCCAAAATAGTGGAGAATGGCAAACCAGACGGCCTAAATTAAACAATGGTACCTATACCTAAAGCTTATTTATATATAGATACCTAAAATGTTTCCAATGAAAAGCACTTAGGCTTAATAAAATTAACCCTCAAATGTGAACGGTCTATTGTATAGAGGCGGTTTCGCGTGGGCGGACTTTCGAGTTTAGTGAACTAGATTATATATTATTGTTAGAGGATTTTGAGGGTATTAATAGAAATATGAGGGCTTTGGTTTAATATCATGAATGGGTATGTATGTAAGAGCTCATGAAATAAAAACAGCCGCACTGGTCGATATAAAATGTTAAGGAACGTTTGTAGAGGTCGATCCGTGGATGGATGTATATCTTATATCTCTATATACTTATATATATATTTCTCTGACATTTGTACTCCTAAGACAGTCTATAAATTGGCAAAATATTATAGTTAGTATTTGAGTTCACGACTTCATTAACGCGGGAGGTTTCTAACGCGTAAATCCCAACCCCGTCGGAATACCAGATTAAAAATACCCTTAAAGTAGCTTTTATGTTGCTCTTTAACCTCCTCTATTGTCCACTGAAAGTCCCGTTTAAATAAGTTCAGTCGTCCCGAGATTAGACCGGAGACCGGACAATAAGAAAGACGGACTGATATAACAGTTTGCTTGTGTATAATTAGTACGGTGTATAAGCACAGTTATTTGGAAGTTATAGGCAGTCACACATACATAGAACATAATATATAGATAGCTTTTAAGAAATCAATCTTGAAAAATCTTACGCTTTATATTCGTTACATAAAAATGTTATCGCAAGCAAAACCCGATATGGGCCACATCAGTTTGCCTTCAACGGCTACAATAATTACCATAGTTAACACTGCAAGGCTATAAAATTTCCCCTTGAGTCCATTCTCGGTACCAGACGGCCTAGCCACAAGCATTCAAGGGTTGAACTCATTGCGTGTCAGCTGAACGCCTTGAATAACTCAATGTATTGACAGATAGCTCGAAAAATGATTTATTGGTTAGCACTTTGGCCCTGAATTCTGCGAGGATAAGTAATGACTACTGCCTAAATCCTAACTAGTGTTTGGAAAGTCTATGTTGAGACTAATAGTCGATAAACAAAAGGAAAATGAATTTGAAAATGTAGCTTTCTCTAGGTGAAATAATATTCAAATTAGAATCAGTGCATCCAGAGATTACTTCATACGAACTTTACCTTTTATAATTTATTAGTATATAATAATTAATAAACACCGCCTCATTAGTCGAGAGGTTACAAGCGCGACTGATGAGCAGGAGGTCTCGAGTTTGATTCCCGGGTCGGGGAAAATGCTGCCTATTTTCTGTAAGAAATTCCTTGTAGCCCGGAGTTTTGAAGATGGCGGATATTTCCGAGCCTCGGAAAGTACGTAAGTTGTTCGTGTAATAGCCAAATTGATTCTGTTTGAAATAATTTATTTCCAATATATACATACGAATTAAATTTTTAATATTCTCTAAAAAACATTTAAAAATGTAAAACATAGTAATCCACCGGTATCGGGAACAGGGTCCAAGCTACCGGCGGTCAGGGCTCCATAGAGAGGAACCTCCTGACGATACGCGCCGTGTCGAGGAGTACCGCTTTCCCATGAATGATGAACCAACCATCCCGTATGATGAGAACCTCGTGAAAGCTGAGAAAGATAGTCAAATCAAGTATCTTGACTTGGCACACGAGATTGTCGACATGTGGGATGTGAACTCGGCAATCATTGTTCCGATAGTCATCTCAGCCAATGGCTTAATAGCCAAGAGCCTCGACCAACACCTCAGGAGGCTCTCGTTAGGCGGTTGGATCAAGGACTTGCTTCAGAAAGCGGTAATCATGGACACGGCGCGTATCGTCAGGAGGTTCCTCTCTATGGAGCCCTGACCGCCGGTAGCTTGGACCCTGTTCCCGATACCGGTGGGCTACTATTTTTTAAATTTTTAAATGTTGTTTTTAGAGAATATTTAAAAATGTAATTTATGAGTATGTATTGGAAATAAAGGAAATAATAATAAAATAATTATCAATATTGTCCAAATATATTAATCAAACGACTTTAATTATATAGAATAATCTCACCACCCAATCCAGTGGTTCTTGAATTAAAGGAAAAAACTTGTCAAACTCTTCTTCATAAAAAGCCATTACAGACACATCGATAAAATAAAGTCATAAAACAAAAATATACATAACACAGTTCGACAGACGAGGGCACCTCTCACGCCGAAAGTACCATGAAAAGTACTAAAAAGTGCCGGCGTCGTAACGAGACATTTAACTGGAGTTAAACGGTACCAAGAGTGGTACCAAGGTACAACTTGACGTGAGAGCTAGTCGTAAAAATTGTGGCAGTACTGCAAGGCATAGGCTTACAGCGTTTTTGACAAATGTGATTTATGGTTTCCTGAACTGCATTAAAAACATTAAAATCAAAGAACATTTTTGTTTACATAAGCCTCCATGGACACTTATAAACGTCAAAAGTTAGTGCACGGTTTGAAATTTATTGTTTCCTATGGAGAGGAACCGGCAAGAGTCTATAGTGTTCTCGAATTCACATTAAAAACGAGATTTAAAGACTGTCAAGAAACTAAAGCAAAATATATATAATGTATTCATATTATAAGTAAAAATAATAAAATAAGAACAAAAGACACACAAAAAAGTGGAGTTGTTCTTGCCCAAAAATCCCCATACTGTGAGTTTATTTTGTGTCCTACTTAAGTCCTTTTACAAAAAATTCGACCCGTCACAACTATTTGTAGACCATAAAATCATCCAGCAGACAATTGCTCACTCGTGCTAACTATGCTAACAAAGATGGTTGTTGAAAAGTGTAGAAGAATGGTTGAAAAGTGTGAAATGGTTGTAGAAGAAAAACATAAATAAATAATTCAACAAATATATAACAGATATGTTTTAAATATTATGTAATGGAATGTTAATTATAAACTCTATACTTTTGCATGCCTTATAATTGGCAAAATATGGCTGTTTCTGTATTTATATTATGTACCACCATGACTTGTACCCGTATTTGCAAAATAAAATAAAATTATCTTTATCTTGTACTTTGATGGAATTAAAACCATTTCGTCATATTCGTTTTTATTTCTTTTTTAAAGAGAACTAGCAATGTGGGTAGAATTCACATTACTAGCAATCTTGTTAATCCGTCCAACTATGTAAGCTAAATACCTATGCTTGTCTGGAATTCTGTTACTATTGGTATCCCAATGAAATCAAATTAGATTTAATAATTTCACCCCGCACGCTTCATCTTGTAACTTGCCCCACCCCCGGGAGGGTGTCACCCTACTCTGCCCTTGATGTAATACGGTAATAAATCAGGCGTAAGTAACGGATGGGCTGCTTGTCTGCCTACCCGCTCTACTTGCTAAGTTAATTGCGTCATTATGTGAGGTGTTACTGTGTGACTTGATCTGACCTTGAACGGGATGCCACGTGTTTTTGTATTTATTAAGGAGTGAAAAGACAAACAGTTGGTTTTTGTATTGAGAATTTGTCGTGAGCAACGAATAAAACATTTTTCTGATGATAGGTTTTCGTGCAATGGTATACATATATTATGTATACAGGGTTAAAGGTTAAGTCGACCTAGATCCGTTAAGAGGTTAGAGTTTCCATCATTTCTGACTGATTTGCCTATGAAACATCCCACCCCAAACCTAACCGTTTTAAAGATATTGGACTTAAAAAGAAAAACGATTTTTTGGCTATTATCCTTATTTTTTTTAATGTTTTGAGCCTCTAATTTTATTGATTTGCGATTTTTATGTAGTAGATAGGTTTGTTTATTATTCTCACCACAAAAGTTGCTGATAACTGAACCAACTGGGTCGTAATGGACGATTGTAAGTTTAAAAAAGAAATAATTTTTAAAAACATGTTTTTTCTTTAAGGTATACTTTAAAAAAGACTATGACAGTTCTGCTGCTGATGTACTAAATAATATCTATGTTTGTTTAGCTATCCAACGAGGTATAAGAAGCTAGGTTATTATTACAATTCTTAGAAAAAACTTTGACAAAAGGCACCCAGATAGTGGTAAAACGGTATTATTGTCCTTCCAAGGGGCTGTGGTGTGTGCAAGCAGGGACGATTTAGGGTTAGGTTTGGGGTGGGGCGTTTCATAGGCAAATCAGTCAGGAATGATGGAAATTACCACCTCTTAACGGATCTAGGTGGAGTTAACCTTTAACCCTGTATAATGTATCTTAAAGAGAATGTAGTTTCTAATAACTGCCCAATTTGGTAATTTCATAGATGAGTGACTTGAGTCTTGAGTCTTGAGTGATGAGTGAACTTGACACATCGAAATTTCTACGTGTCTCAGAAAATGTCAGTAAATCTTTAACAATCGACTGCTGTCAGAAAATCTGACACCAGTTTTGCAAAGGGCTAGTGATACCCAGCAACTGGGTTGTGGAGGTCAGCAGTCGCTCCATGTAAAACACTAATATTCAGCTGCATCCGGTTAGACTGGAAGCTGTCACCAACATGGTTGAAAAAAGGCTAAACTGATGATGATGAAATACGAAAGTTTGTTTATTTGTCCTTCTTTCAAGTCGCAATGGAGCAACAGATCAATATTTAGTTTTTTGGTGTAGAGGTAGTTAAAAGGCTGGAGAGTGACATAGGCTACTTATTTTTGCTGAAAAAAATCTTATCACGCGTGTGAAGCCGCGGGCAGAAACTAGTAAAGAAATAAATCAATTTAGTGCTCTCATTACCCTACAAGATACATTGTCTTTAGCGGGTTAAACATAGCATTACGACTTCTCAAATAGAATTACTGAAGGAAATGTCATTAAACACAATAATCGACACTAAATGGCTTGAACTTTCCAATTACAATAATGAAATGGATTCCATTGACCCAGTTTCGTTTAATATTTCCGCAGACATTGGCATTTTTGGGCTGGATATGTTATGGGGATGATATTTCTTAACTATTATGTGCTATTCAATGGTTTATTATACTAATATAACTTCTCTCCTAAACTATTAATTTCTCTTAATACCTACACTCTGATCACAAAGTCATGTAGATTTTCCTAAAGCGATCGTTTTGGATGATATCAACCGTCATTTTACTACAACTTGTCATTTGGACCCCCTTATTTTGTCTCAGACGGTTGATTTCATCACTTGTTTACCTGGTCCAATCATTGAACCATTTCAGTTTTCACCAGCGACCTTGGATGAAATTAGAAAGATTATACTATCCATCAAATCCAAGGCTGTGGGTCACGATGAAATCAATCGGGGTATGATTACCTTGATCCTAGACTGTCTTCTCCCACCAATTTCCCACATCATCAATTATTCCCTCGATTCCGGACAATTCCCATCCTTGTGGCGTATGGCCTATGTCTGTCCACTTCCTAAAATATCAAATCCTTCACTACCTAACCATTTTAGACCTATATCCATTCTCCCTTTCCTGTCAAAAGTGCTCGAAGCCTGTGTTCACAAACAGTTTTCTGGATTTGTTTACCGGAATAATCTTGTAAGCTCATTCCAGTCTGGATTCAGACCCGGGCACAGTACATCCTCTGCTCTTCTTAAAGTGACTGGCGACATTAGAGAAGCTATGGAGGATACTAAAGTTACTGTATTAGTATTAATTGATTTCTCCAATGCCTTTAACGCCGTCAGTCACCATATACTCCTAGCTATCCTCTCCCATCTTATGGTTTCTCCCGAGGCGCTGGAATGGTTCACTTCTTATCTTCGGGGACGTCAGCAGTCGGTCCGCGTTGATGAGAGATCTTCAAATTGGCGTGGTCTGGATGCTGGTGTTCCACAAGGCGGTATTCTTTCTCCATTATTATTCTCTGTCTTCATTAACTTTGTAACTCACTGTCTTCGGTGTTCGTATCATCTTTACGCCGATGATCTACAATTATATACTGCTGTGCGGGTTGAAGGTTTGTCGGATGCTATAAGGGATGTAAACCGAGATTTGGATGCTATTAATAGCTGGTCTGACAAATTTGGGGTGTCAGTAAACCCCTCAA
The DNA here is from genome assembly GCA_943138885.2 of Tholera decimalis. NCBI lineage: Eukaryota > Metazoa > Arthropoda > Insecta > Lepidoptera > Noctuidae > Tholera > Tholera decimalis. The sequence goes on along the minus strand of OW964577.2, from coordinate 26,479,106 downwards.
AATGTCAGGCTATCATTATTGGTAGCTCACGCATGATGGGTAGAGTGGTGGCTAACTCTCTTCCACCTATTATTTTTAATGGTGCCGTCATTCCCATCAGCCCTAGCGTAAAAGATCTCGGTTTGCATCTTGACGCGACACTTGGCTGGCAAAATCAAGTTTTTAGTGTCAGCCAAAGGGCCAATGGCACTTTGCGTTCCTTGTATCGTCTGAGAAACTTTTTGCCTGTTAAGACGAAGACTATGCTTGTGCAGACTTTAATTTTCCCTTTAATCGACTATGGTGACGTGTGCTACTTTGACCTGAATGCGGTCTTGCTCGATAAGCTTGATCGTCTCCTCAATAACTGCATTCGGTTCATATTTAATTTAAGGAAATATGACCATGTCTCAAGTTTCAGGTCTGAGCTTAAATGGATGACTATTCGCCAGAGGAGAAGTTTGCGCGCTTTGACAACTCTTTTCTCTTTACTCAACTCTCCCAGCCCTCCTTCTTATCTAATGCCTCACTTTCAATTTCTATGTTCTTCACACAATAAGAATCTACGTTCATCCAATAATCTTCTCTTACTCTGCCCTTCTCATACATCTGACTTTGTTCATTCTTCTTTTCATATCCAGTCAATTCTCCTCTGGAATGCACTTCCTCTCGAGATCAGAACGGCTGACAGTCGCTATGCATTTAAAAAGAAATTGCGGATCTATTTTCTACACCAATAAGCAGAATTTCCACATTTGGTTTTCATTTGCTTCTTCATTATATATATATTTGTATATGTATATATATATAAGTATTTATTTATATATATTATTTATGTAGATTTCTATTTTTAATGATACTAGGGTTTTTGTGTTATTACTATTATTATATATATATATTTTTTTCTAATTTTACATCACACGTTCATATTGCACCTCCCACACTATCTCTTCACCACTCATGGTTGACTGGTAGAGAATGCCTACGGCATTAAGTCCGCCTTTGTACCTATGTGCATAAAGTGTAAATAAATAAATAAATAAAAAATTTGCATTGAATATATTTTAAATTGAATTGAATTCTTTCACAAAAGCACCGTACGTATTTTTTTTTAAATTAATAATAGGCTCGCGTTTGACCACTGTCTCACCTGAGTGATGATGTGGTCGAACATTGAGCACGCTTACTTAAAAGTAACCTATTCACACTTGACTTGACCCCCAGGCTATAGCTAGGTTATACGTTATGAAAATTAATACATACATTATTCCTATGTGACAGACTAGCGTCCACACTAACAAATCCTGTCTCACAATATTACTACAATAGTACATTTTTAAACATTAAATTCTTCTTCTTCGGTATCGAGAACCAGGGTCCAATCTTCCGATGGTCCCCTGACCGTCGGAAGGTTGGAGAGAGAGAAAACCTCCTAATGATACTCACCATGTCAAGGAGTACCACCTTCTGAAGCAAACTTTTGATCAAACTGCCTAACGAGACCCTCCTTATGTGCTGATCGGAGCTCCTGGCTATAAAGTCATTGGCTTACACGTCTATTCATACAATGATTGCCGAGTTCACATCCCACATGTCGACGATTTTGTGCGCCAAATCAAAACACTTTATTTGCTTATAACATTTTTAACTGAAATTATTAAGTAATTATTGAAGCGTCAATACCCTAATCGATCCGACACCTTTGTCGAACTTGTTGTCGAAAGGTCGCGGCTTTGAACCCAACTCTAAAAAGACTGTTGCCATGGACCCACTCTAGACAAGCATATTTAGATTAGTTGGAGGGGTTAACAAGATTGCTAGTAATGTTAATTCTACACACATTGCCAGTTTAAAAAAAAAATGATATTGCAGAATTCACATCCCACATGTCAACAATCTTGTGCCCCAAGTCAAAACGGTTTGCTTATAAGATTCTTACCTATGAATATAATTACACCCGCCTTAAAAATTAGGCCCAAGTTTCACCGTCATCGTAGAGGTATTCCTCGAAGCGCTACCATTTTGAAGCGCACCTAATAAAGCGCTCCTTTTTTATTCCTCGGAGCGCTCCTTTTAGTAGCGCTCCCGATACCATCTTATCGGAAAAGGAGCGCTCTGAGGAATAAAAAAGGAGCGCTTCATTAGGTGCGCTTCAAAATGGTAGCGCTTCGAGGAATACCTCTCATCGTAGAACCATGTTAAAATTATTATTCTCATTATGTCAACACATTACCTACCTATTCATTATATTGTTTTTTAATTTAAGACTTTATTTTATAATTTCTTAACATTTTGTTTCCTTTCTTTTGTCAAAGATGTTGGAGTGTTGAGGTCTGACATATCGACTGAACGATAGAACAGGAATAGTGCGAGTCTGACAAAGTTGCGGCTGACTTCAAACGGAACATCTGACCGTCTAACTTCAGAAATCAAATTTGTGGAGACATCGGTATCTTAAGGTTAGAACAACAAATTCTAAATTAATTACTTTACTAACTACTAAATTTATAGTATTCAGACCCACATACTTATGAATTGTTTCAAAAAAGTAAACAGACTATTTTTATCGATAGCATCGGAATTATTTTAAAGGGTTTTTCAATGCAAAATCAATGTTTGATTAATTGACAAAAATTATTTTAGCTGTCTGTGTCAAACACAGGATATAATTAATAAATTCATATTCTGCTGCAATCGTTGACTTAGCAACACTCAGTTATAATAAAAACATTGAGGTGTATGTATGTATGTTGGTACTTAATTAGTAAGTAAAGATATCTCTCATCGCATACTAATTCAATGTATTTTAAGTATTATAAAGTACATACATATTACATACACCTCAACCTTACCTCAACATCCGAACACATTATCTACTAACATAATATATTCTTGCGTGTAGTTTTATTCTTAAGATGTTGGAAATGAAATTTTTCCGAAAAAGAAGTTCACTTATTAATTTATTATACTTTCTTGGTTTTGAATCTGGAACACTCGATTTAAAAAGCCCACGCTCTAATTAATAAAAACAATGCGCATTTTTTATACATAGTTCTACTCTATTTTATCTATGGTTCAAAGGATTTTCAAAAGTGTTCTTTTTTGCTTCATGGCGCCATTTGCAAATTCTGCAGCATAGAAAACTTTTATACGAAGCAAGGTTATTGTAGTCATTATATACGATAACATATAAATGTTTTGCTTCGAACAGATTGCGGGATGCAATAATGCCGCCCATTGTGTGTGTTTTTGTTTTCCTTTCTTAGTGTTAATATTTGGTGTTAATTAAGAGTATAGTGTAATTAATCTAAGAATATCTCATCACCCAATATTGTGTATAAATATGTTGATGAATTGAAAATGCAACTTCAACTGGCTTAGCTTATACACAACTGAGCATCGCCAATCGTATGTCACTTGTGTATCATTATTATGTTTGTATTTTTTTTCAACCGACGACAAAAAGAGGAGGTTATCAATTCGACGCGTTTTTTATTTTTTTTTATTTTTTTATTTATGATCATCGAGTACTCGAAGACGGCTGAACCGATTTGGAAAATTCTTTTTTTGTTCGAATGGGTATACTTCGAAATTGGTACCATTATCACCAAAGTCAGGATCTGATGATGGGATCCTGGAGAAATCGAGGGAACTCTTCAAATATTATAGGCACACCTATGGCGTTTTGGGTATTTCTTATAGTAACTTGTGCAGTTGCTCTCAAAAAGTACCATTTGGAGAAGTGGAACTGATGATGAAGACCACAGATGGCCGCCGAACCTACTCAATAATAAATATTTCGTAGATTGCGATTCGATTACTTGAATATGGATGTTAAGCACTTTATGCTCGTCACAATGCATATGGTGATGTAGAGCTGATGGTGAAGTACCAGGAGAACTCCTCAACAATTAACGGCCCAGCATTGGGAAAAGCAATATTTTGTAAAAGGTTATAAGTAGTTGACATTTAGGCTCTTGTAACTAGGTAAATTAAAAATCATCCAACTAAAAAGAGTGAAATAAAAACTTTTTACCAAAAAATTAAACCTACTCCCAAAAACACTGCAAACTGAAAAATAACTTTAATTTCGGAAGTCGGTGCCAAAAACGAAAAAACAAAACTAAAGACACCGACTACCGAAATTAAAGTTATTTTTCACTTTGCAGTGTTTTTGGGAGTCGGTTTAATTTTTTGGTAAAAAGTTTTTTAATTTTTGTAGACGTACAATCTCGCTTGTAGTTAGACAGAGTTAGATAATGATTAGACCAGCAGTAGCATTTTAAGTGGAGATGCATTGACATTAAATATTCATTTATTCATGTATATATATTGTCATGGGAAAAATAAACTAATACAAGATGATTTACGGAAGGCCGCCACCGCGTATTAACGGCATGGTGTCGTTGAAAGTAGACAATCTAACATACCGTACAACGCCTGAAGATTTGCTTTCGAAAGATGTGATGATGTGCGTGATTAAAACAAAGTGGTTGATAGCTGCTCCCATAGATCCTAAGCGTACGAATTGCGACTGTAACTCTGGTCGAATCGACTTCTGACAGTGGGAATTCCGGGATAAAAAGTAGCCTATGTGTTATTCCAGAATGTCAACTATCTACTTACCAAATTTAATTCGATTCCGTTTTGTATTTTTTTGCGGGAAAGAGACAAACATCTATACGCCTTTCCTCACAAACTTTCGCATTTAGAATATTATAGTAGTATTATATTATTATTATTTTAGTTAGATTATTCCATTTGGTGGGCAGGCCCGGCGATGTCGCGTTGGCGCGGCTTCGATGGCGCGGGGTAAACGCGCGCCGCGGCTAGGCGCCGATGCGCGCCTGGCTCGTCGTGTGTGCGGCGCTCGCGCTGGCGCCCTGCCGAGCGACCGCTGCGCACCAGGACCCCGCGCGGCTAGAGCGCATCAAGTCACAGATATTAGCCAAGGTGAGCCAACAATATTTCCACGAGAGATACAATGTTGACAAAAGTGAGAGGCATTAAATGAAACCACATTTACTGTTTTAGTTTCAGGCTACACACCAAAAATTAGATCAATAGGAGCTCCATGACCTGATCCCTCCTTCTCCCTTTCACTACCGGTCTACCAGACGCACGGCTGGATACCATCCACACTTAGTTGATATACCGTCTTGTCGTACCAAGCGCTTCTCCCCAACATTCATTGTTCGCTCTTCTAAGCTGTGGAAGTCTCTGCCGGCTTCTGTGTTCCCTGCCACTTAAGACCTTTCAACCTTTAAAGCAAACACGCAAAGTAAACACGCATCTTCTGGGCTCGCACCTTCGAATAAAAAAATTAAAAAAAATAGTTCAGTCACAGGTATTTTTGAAGTTTGTTCTAAGTTAGGTAAAACACGATGTTTCTTCCCGAGCAGCTAAGTACTTACGCATAGTTATCTAGGGTCGCACTACTTAAAACGAGACAATTCACGCTACGATGCCGCTCTGCATCATATAAGTTTTTACAAAGGCTGTTTACGTTTGACTTTAATTGTTCAGATATTTAAGTAATTTGAAAAAATTGGTATATTTCTCGTAAACTTTTTTTAATAGTTTCGGATTAACTGTAAGCACGAATAGTATAATTATGTGGTTTAATAGCCTCTACCTCTCGTTTTTATCAATATTGTATAGTTCTCCGTATCAATTTCGGTGACGACGGTCCTTACAAACTATTTCCTTGCGTAAATGACTGTGTCCTTACGTGACTGGTCAGACCAAATTTGGTTTTTAACACCCGGTCACAAATATCTCTGCAGATCTGGCCGCCAGAGTTATAAGTGTAGGTATAGGAAGGACAGTGTGAGAAGAAGGGAGTGTGGGTATAGAGGTCTCATGAGATACTGTGGCCTTGGAATGCACGGGCAACTAAAGGAACAGGGTGGGTTTTTAGTCAGAAAACGTCTGATACTCCTTTTCGCTCCATCCAGAGCGACGAGGGCAAAAAAGGGGTACATATGATAATACTTATAATTTGCTATCTTAATCGTTCCATCTGGAGTACATAATATGTGCAATCTCAAAATGTCAGTCAAGGTATTAAGACATGTGATAGTCTCGACTTCAGAAGAATATAATTTTTGCTAAAGTATAAAATGAAAGCATATGGAATCTTTAATGAATTAAAACCAGTAGCGATGCGACAATTCTTGTTTTTTACTTTAGTTACTCGAACTGATGCAGCTACTGGCTCGAGTCGGTGAGACGGTGCTTCAATAGTAACGTTCGTGACGTACTTCGAATCGTAGACTTGCATATCGCTAAAGTCTAGTACCGCACACTTACAACAGTAGGTATGTGAAGTGAAACACTAATATCATCCAAGGATCAAAAAGTCTATAATCTCATGGGTCCTTCCAAGAAGCCGCTTTTACTTGCGGTCTGTATGCCTTAGACAAATCTATTCAGTTTATTTTCATCACACTTGCACGTAAACAGTATCTAAACATACAGGTAAACTTGTCTGTAATGCCCCATATAAAACCCTCGGGCTTTCTTTTTGTTATGAAACCCAAGGTCGGTAAGTATTTTTTTTTTAAATTTATAGCACAACACACAGGTCATGCAAGTTCAACCAAGGAGTTTACACGCAATTGAAAAATTTTCTTAAAATGTTATCTAAACAGGAATGTAATTGCAATCTCGCTACATGTTACTTAAATACTCTACTAATGTTCTTAATAATCGATTTTAATACTTTTTTGTATCAAACCGTCAAAATTATTATTTTTTTCACTCCGTCATGGCAGTATACATACCTACGTAAGTATTTGCCCTTAACGTTTCTGAACGAAACATTTGTATAATCTGTGGTGTGGGCATAAAGCCCGCCATCTGCTTAAAAAAAAAGTTCACTTATTTCGTAAGTTACGTAATAATAGTTGTGCTGACTTGTGTATTAAAGCTATAATTCATAATTATTTACCTTTTGTATTTGAAGACAAGTAAAAAAGTTATAAAAAATGTCGTCGGCGTCGTCCGATGAGTACCTATGATTTAAATGCAACACCGCCAGATATTATCCATGCAGCAGAAACAATTAATGATGTACAGTGACTATAAATTTTAATAAATAAGTTTTTTCTGCCCTATAATTTTATTTATTTACTCGCAAATGTGATGAAAAACATTGTATGTTTCACGGGCGGTACGGGAATTACGAACCTCGACTCAGAAAGCCCTCAGTCTCCGACTTCGAGCTTCTAGTAGAGCCTCGATCGTAATTCCTTACTTACCGCCCTTAATACACAATGTACTATAGTATTCTTTATTTCTGCTGTCTATTAATGTTGCACTTTCTCCATCAGCTGGGGCTCTCATCGCGGCCGACGCCGCTAGGGGCGCCGCCGCGCGACGTAGTTCGACAAATATTAGCAAGAGCCGCAGACCCGCGGCCCCCTCCCCGCCACCACGACTCAGACGCCGAACACGCCATGAGGGAAATAATTGCGATAGCTCATAGAGGTACCAACACATACACACACACACACATATACAAACAGACAACACCTTCACACACAAATAAATAACACCTACAGCTACACACACAAATAGACAATATCTACACACAAATTAATAAGCGAATGAATACGGACCATAAGACTGAAAATGACGTAGAACACACTATAAGGCAAATCATTACGATGACTCATAGAGGTACCAACACACACATACACAAACAGACAACACCCACACACAAACAGATAATACCCACATACAGAAATTAGCGAATGAACACGGACTTTAAGACGTGACTGACAATGATATAGAACATGCTATGATGCAAATCATACAAACAGAGGAGTATCAAGAATAAATACATGAAAGAAGAGACAAAAATCACCGCGATAATCATATAGGGACACAGACAAACCACATTAAGTCACGGAAACATTTGAGACAATAAAGGTAACATAGAACCTGATAACACCAACGAATCAGCACGGATAAATCAATTACGGGAACTTAATATTAGCAGATAATATATTAAATATACGACAAAACCGACCTCACCGCGAAAACAGACTGATAGTTGAAGACAAACTTAGAATAACGAAACTATTTGCAACTTGCTACAATAATTGTAAGACAAGTATTCATGCCAAAATAATAGAGAAACTTCCAGTATTTTCGTTACACAGCTCAAAAAATAGAAAAGACGTAAAAGTATTAATACATATTACTTAATTAATTAATGTCATGTATTTGATTGGTGGATGTCACACGGCTTCAGATTTTTCAAATCTAGGATATGCTTGTTTCCCCACCATGCTTTCCTTCATCGCTTTGAAAACAGTGGTGATTATGACTCGATCAAAAACATGCTACCCTTTATTAATATCCTTTTTCTTATTTCCACACAATAGTGATATAATTCAACCCAACACCTTCTCAATAATAATGTTGAAATTCTATCTGATCGTAAGTTGTAAAAGTTTTCAAGATGGCCGCCATGTGTTAACTCGTGGTTCCACTTTTAAAAACAAGTGATTTCTATATACGTACGCAGTTTCTTACTTTGGGTATAAATTAGTTACAGAGCGAAGCTATGAAAAAGTCAGTCAACCAAATATTCATCGCGTTAAGTTGTAAGCTACTATTACTATTTTAGGTAAATAAAAAACTTACGAGTAAAGTGTACTCTAAGTTTTTTTTACTATTGGGTTGGTTTTCCGTCAATGTGTATGTACTCATACAATTTCTAGACCATCAATAATCCAATACGAATAAATACTAACAGATCTATGACCACAATTTGACACAAATCTTAGGAACAAGTAATAAAGTGACACCAACGGAAATCAAAAGTAGACACAAACTATCTGTTACCACTTTGCGTGTACTTCAACGACCACATGACCGCTCTATAGCTAATTCATACTCACTTATTAGTTTATTGTGCCCCAAAAATGGGTCACAAACATCATTGGCAACTCTATAACGTCCACTTGGGGTAGTAACTGTCCAATAATATAGCGTCTAGACTTAGCCATTCGAGAGCCAATTATGTGCTTTGGCATAAATACTGACTAAACTAGTCCGATCTAGTTTTTTTTTGACAAAAAATGCGTGATAGACATTGGCTGTTCATCAAAATGTGGGTAGTGACATCATTTTGTTGTATAATCGTCTGGTACGCTTACAAACTTCGGTGCTACCAAAAGTTTTGTTTGGTAGACCTAGTTTTTCTAGTTCGTTAGGCATCATAAGAGCGTCTGCGAATTTCGGTTCAGACAGTACGCTAAAAAACTGGAAAGAACATTTACTAACAGATTCAATTCGAATCTTGAATGTGCCATTTTATTCAAATGGATTTTTCAAAGTAATATTGCAGTCTGAGTAGCTCAGTAACACTCGTTTCATAGTTAAAGCTAACTGGATATATTAAACTTGTTGCAAAAGTAGCTACCAAATAGAAATAAAATACTCAACACAGATAAATTCAAGGACACAATAAAGGCAGTCACCACACACACACCGACACACTCATTTAAAACTCCTCATGTACACTTAATACTATGTAAATTGCAAATCCGTTATTGCCTCTAAGATTAGTTAATCGTAAAATTTAACAGCTGTGGATTTTGTTATTGTTATAAATATTAATATAATTTATTTCTCTCACCATATAATATGAAAATACATTTGATATAAATGACTGTATTCCAGGACACCAATTCTCCACCCCTTAGTTAATAACATTCCATTTTCACAATAAATAAAGGATTATAGTCCAGTACTATTTAGAAGTGTATCTCTGTTCATTTAGTCCAGTATGAACGTTTATTTTCCCAACACTAGCATAATTTTGGTCTGATTTGTGCTTACGTTTGGCAATATTTACATATTCAATATGTGATTCCGTATTATCTGTTCATAGTCTGAGCCATCAGATAGAGGACTAGGCTTGGCATTCGTCGTATATCATAAATGGTCATAGACTATGATGGATACTACAACGATTTGAGGACGTTTTTCTCATTCTTTTCGTTGATTTATTTGTGGTCTTTTGAGATTTGTTTTTTGTTGGTGTATCTGATGTTTGTTTTTAATTCATTTAATTTTGTTTGATGAATTCCTTTGAATTATTGGCTGATAATTCTTTGGAAATCAATTTTATTTTTTGCAACGCAGACATAAGACTGAGACGACGATTAACGACTTCAAACTCTATGAAATTTAAAATAAATAAACAAAAAAACATTTTTTATTTATACAAAAAAAGATATCATCTAATTCTTAGAAATAGGAAAAGATTGCTAATAATGTAAATTCTACCCACATTGCTAGTTATATTTAAAAAATAGGAATCACTTTTCTACAACTAAAATACTTACGTACCTAGTTAGACGTTTTGAAATGGCCCATCTGAATGTAATCAATGTTTCTTATTGTTTAGAATCTACATAATTATGAATATTATGCAGTATAGTTAAGTGTTTCTTGCAAGTATGTTTTCAGATCAGCTGATGCATCACAATTTAACACACAACTAAAACAGTAAGTGTATTTGTAAAAGTGTAATCTAATAATGTGTATGATACAATAAAAGAGTTCGATTGTTTTCAGGTTCAAACACAGGAACGAAAACAGGTCCTTCGCGATTGGACGTGCTTAGCATTTCTGGATGCAGTTGTTGGTAAGTAAATTTTTAATACAATTTCTATTCGGGAAACTTACAGCTAACGTATACAGTGTTATTAATCAATACACAATTGAAGGCCATTTACAAGTTTCTACTGATAAACACTAAAAAAAAAAAGAATGGGAATTACAAAATACGTATAACATAAATTAGGAAGTAAATAGAACACGATCGACAAATACATACAAACAGAAAATCATTTAGACGCAAATAATTACTTTTCCATAAAAACCTTTTCACCAACAATTGCTTAAGTCGAGAAGCGCTGGTATTGAATATATCCAAATCATGTTCACCAGATAGTTTATTAAAACTCCTGCTCGCACTCTCTTGGTGACTTGAAAATTTGGGTTCTCTAATTTGTCACAACGAAGTGATATTTACCATGTGTATTTTTTGTATCGAGTTTTTTTTTGTTTTAATTTTGCGAACACTAAAAACGAACGAGAAAGAGGGTAGACCGATTCGTCTGCTCAACCTCCACCCGCTATGACTTCAGTTCGTCCGTGATCACCAAAGAGTAAAGTAATATACAGGGGTGATCACCATGGCGCTTGCAACAGTGCCGAAATATCGGAGCCTCGAAACAAAGATACTTACAAATGATACCGTTAGTGACCATGTTAGCCTAAAAACTTATATTGAAGTTACAGGACTTTGAAAATGACCCGAATGGCTTCGGGAAAAGGACGGTACCTACTGCCGTGCCCATTCTTTTTTGCTTAACTTGGCAGGGGTTAACTAATAGTACAGTTCACAATAGTATTAATACAGAGCGAAAAGCACAAAACTAATTCTAAAGATATTTCTTCCAGCAGAATTGCGACTGAATAAATGAGACACGCAGATAATGTGTGTAATGAGTGTCAGAATTAAATCAGACATTAACTAACAGGCCTGTTGGTCTAGTGGTCAGTGGCCCTGACTGCTATACGCAAGGTCGTGGGTTCGATTCCCACCCAGGACAAATGTTTGTGTGATGAGCACGATCATTTGTTCTTTGTCTGGCTGTAATTTATCTATAATATGTATGTATTTAGAAATATATATGTATGTTTATCAGTTGTCTAGTAGTCATAGCACAAGCTCTGCTTAGTTTGGGACTAGATGGCGTTGTGTGAAAGTTGTGGAATATTATTATTAAAAAAAAACAGTCACGCTCGTAATTTTTCTTCTCAACAGTTTCATTTTCGTCTCATACAACAGCTGTGTTTCATAGCATTTGAAAATCAAATATATTTTTTTACATAAAATTTTAACATTTAGAAAAAATTTACTCTTATCATTATTTTTCACAAGCTATTTTGAAAGTATTTATTTCGATTTATCGATCAGCAGATGAAAATATATAGTTTTAAACAGTAACATTAGCTAAAACTTAAGCGGGATATTTATCATGTATATTTATTGATTTGAGTTTCCGATATTGCGGAGCTATTGACCGCGCCCGCAGTAAAAAAAAACTATTTTCCTTATACGATTCTTACTCCCTCCTATTAGATAATATGTACGAGATAGTACAACCCTCTATTTCTAATACCCACTAACAGTTTAACTCTACCAATGTAATACAACCATTTTATCAATATACCCTTCAAAGTTACGCCACGCGGCGCTCGGCACCCATCATTGTGTTACGTACCTATACATTTCTATGGGGTTATGCAACCTAGCCATTTGGGCGTTCGCCAGGGAAGCCCGAATTTCTAGCCAGAACCACATAACGATTTATGTCATATACTTTTTAACCGTTTTCAAAATGCAAAACCTTTTGAAATAGGAAATTGTTGTATGTCCTGGATGTATTGAAAAGGATGTTTGTTAAGAGTATCGAAGTTGTTCACTGAAGAAGAGTACATAGTGATTTAAGGTTTGATCACTTTTCTTAAGTAGGTTTAGGTTCACAACAAATCCTGGCTAAGGTGTCGGCCGTGTGATCGAAAGGTCGCGGGTTCGAACCCCACTCATTACACTTGCTGTGAACCCACTCCAGACACGAGCATATTATTTAGCTTAGTTGGAGGGGTTAACAAGATTCTTAGTAACGTGAATTCTACTCACATTGCTTGCGTTTAAAAACCCGTTTATTAGACACGAGCTGGCCTGGCCGGACTTACACGTGTTGATGTAAATTTCTGTCTATTCTTTGTTTAATCTTTTAATAAATACAAACATTGTCCTGACAATAACAAACACAGAAAATAATATTCAAGTTAGTGCAGTCGTTCCGAAGTGATGCGCATACACACATTTTGGCGAATCATTTTATATTTAGATAAGGAAAACCTAGATCAAACCTACATTATTAGCAGTGTTATATGTAACATAAAGCCAGTTACAGGTCAGACAGCTCACGGATAAAAACGGAAAAGTTACAGAGTTTTCGAGATCTGATTTGCACGTGTAAGATAGAAATACAATACGTATACATAATCCTTAAAAAATAGCATTCAGACGATTGCGCGCAGAATATGATTTCGTTTTGAAAGAGTCAAAATTAGAGAACCTTAATAAACAGTTTAAAAATAAAACAACTGCTTGTCTCATAAAGTCCAAAAATATTAGGAGATACTAAAGTGTTTGAATTAAGCCGTATATAGTAAACCTTGACCAGTTGAGCCTACCTTTAACCTTGACCAAACCGTTCGAAATTGCCAACTCGCAGTGAGGAAATGTAAATCAATGTTCGTTCAGTTAACTCCTCCTTAAAATCAAGTATTTACAAAAACACCATTTAAGCTGGTATTTATTTATTTATTTATTTATTTATTATGGGACAATAAACAGCTACAATATATAACGTCTACAAATATTATATTGTTGTTATATTGTATTATATTGTATTATATTGATCATTGATATTAAAACTTTTTACCAAAAAATTAAACCGACTCCCAAAAAACACTGCAAAGTGAAAAATAACTTTAATTTCAGTAGTCGGTGTCTTTAGTTTTTTATTTTTGTTTTTGGCACCGACTTCCGAAATTAAAGTTATTTTTCACTTTGCAGTGTTTTTTGGGAGTCGGTTTAATTTTTTGGTAAAAAGTTTTTATTTCACTCTTTTTAGTTGGTCTATTATTATATATTAATTTACCTAGTTACAAGAGCCTAAATGTCAACTACTTATAACCTTTTACAAAATATTGCTTTTCCCAATGCTGGGCCGTTAATTGTTGAGGAGTTCTCCTGGTACTTCACCATCAGCTCTACATCACCATATGCATTGTGACGAGCATAAAGTGCTTTACATCCATATTCAAGTAATCGAATCGCATCCACTCAATACTTATTATTGAGTAGTTTCGGCGGCCATCTGTGGTCTTCATCATCAGTTCCACTTCCTCAAATGGTACTTTTTGAGAGCATCTGCATAAGTTACTGTAATAAATACCTATAATATAATATTTATAATATATTTTATGCCTATAATATTTGAAGAGTTCTCTAGATTTCTCCAGGATCCCATCATCAGATCCTGATTTCGTAACAATGGGACCAACTAGAAAGTATACCCTTTCAAACGCAAAAAGAATTTTCCAAATCGGTTCAGCCGTCTTCGAGTAATCGATGATCATACATAAAAAAAAAAATATACCTACACGTCGAATTGATAACCTCCTCTTTTTGTCGTCGGTTGAAAAAGTAGTGTATGCCCGAGGCTTCCCTGATAATGTAGCTATATAGAAGGTGTAACAGATTAAGCGCAATACCTCAGACACCCCAATTAGAATATTGAATAAAGTCTAAAATAACATCCGTAACTAAATAAATTGAAACCAAACCTAGACATCTATATATATAAAAATGAATTGCTGTTCGTTAGTCTCGCTAAAACTAGAGAACTTCTGAACGGATTTATCTTATCTTGGTTTTGAAATGTTCGTGGAGGTCTAGGGAAGGTTTAAAAGTTGAGAAAAATTAAAAAAAAAATTGCCAGGAAAACCATCAAAACAGCCCTTTTCTATTTTCTATACAAACGTTTTTTAAATAAAATGGAGAGTAGGGTTGGGGTAGTGTAGGGGTAGGATAGGGGTAGTGGTATCGGTTGGGTAGGGGTAGGATACCACGCGAACGAAGTCGTGGCGGGTCAGCTAGTTTTTTATAAAATAGTTATCCTTACTAAACGCAAAACGTACTCGTATTTGCGTCATACAATATCCTTACGCAGACGCATACACTCATGCAATATTAGCGGCCGACGCGACGCCACACGCACACAATTTCCTTGAATTAAGGATTTTATTAATTTGTATAAATGAAAGATTTTTCCGTCAAAATTTAACACCTATGTTTTATGACTGAAATCGATTTAGAAGCCGATTCTGATCCAACTACTTTCAAGAATTGCGTTTATTCTGTTACACGTTGTATTTATATACTGGTTACAGACTTTTAAATCGGTCCAATAGTTTTTGAGTTTATTCATTATTTAAAAAATCAACATCTTCCTCGTTCTATTATTAGTGTAGAACTGTTAATTATCTGCTAAACTTTAACCTAACTTTCAACACTTCTGTTTTCTTCAAAAGCCTCAAAACCTACATGACCCTCATACGATTTGACTAGAACGAATGGTACCTTTGACTTTGTTAGGGGTGTTCTCAGAGAAGCCAGGTAGGACATACCAGCGACATTTTTGATCAAAGAGATTGACGTGTAGTGTGTTTTTAACCTTTTTACGAAACAAATATCATTGAGTGTTGTGGTTGATTATGAATCCAGTCTAATCAGATGAAAGTGAATACGACTATTCTAAATTTCCCAGATTGGTAACGACTGTAATGAAATAATGATGTTTATTTTACAAATTAAAGGCTATAAATAACACTTTTACTCAACCAATCAATCAATCAAATCGTTTATTTGTGATACATGGGTTGCATACAGGTGTTGATTACATAATTATATAGGTATTTAATATTGTTCATTCCATGATCAGCCACTTGGGCATACAAATTAATGAGTATATTGGTAAGGTATAATGATTAATAGGTTTAATTATTTACTCGTCATTCTTTTCGTAAATGTAAACTAGATGAGGCCGGTGTTTCCTGTCTACCCTGAGAAGAAACACCAAAGAAACTCACAGATCAATGTCTTTTCTGAAGTCCATACAATCCATAATGATCAAATCATATGATAACCATGTAAATTAAAAATTAGCTATATTTTAAAGATATTATTTACAAATATAAATTGGATAGTAATTTATATACACTACACATTGCATTCAGATTAAGGCTCCACAGTAAACAAAGCCAACTCTAAGCTATTAAATCCTTCTTCAAAATACCCATTCTTCACACAAACGCATCTCGCCAGTATAATGGCAACTTCTACAACTGTCATAAGAATAAAACGAAAAAATATTGTGTCTCAAGTGCCTCTTTGAAAAAGGCCAAGTTGCCTACACTTTGACTAATAAATAATAAAAGGATCACTAGTAGAGCCATTCCCATACATTTGAGGCTTGGTAACACTACAAGCGGGTAGATACAAGCATTGTGTAGAGCGATTCATAACCACCAAAGCAGATAAACCATCGCGTTCTCTGTTCTAAAACGTGGTTATTCGAGCTGGATGTTTGGTTGTTTTCAATTTGCATTCCGCTACGCTTGTTTCCGCTTGCAACGAGACTACAGCCTTATAATTATGCGACGCATTCTTTACATCGTCGGCGATGTATCAAAAATTATGCCTTTTGCAAGGCTATAAAATTTTAAAGTTAAATTTCTGCGCTTTGTCGATTTTAAAAGCAGCAAAGGCTTGGAACGGGTGTTGGCGCGGATTGTTGCCTCTGTTCCATTATTTGGAACATTTGTATTATAATTTGGATTGTATAGTCCTTTTTGGAAACAGATAAACTGATATAAATTTAGAGCAAATGAATTTTAAGGTTAAGAAAGAAAGAAATTTGGATTTATTTTCACAATAACAAAAAATAAATAAAAGTAAGTAAAAAATAACAAACATTGTTATAACCAAAATAAAAATGAATGATACATCGGTTCACTAATTTATATTTAATTTAATTGTTTTTTCCTTTGAAAGTCACTAAATTAGTGTTTAATTATTCGGTGCATCATATTATACTAGTGACATACTAGTGACATTGTTATCTCGAAGAAATCGTGTGAATTCTGTGTATTTTGTTTGATTGTAATTGAATATCACAGTATTATAATAACATTATTTGGAGTATTGTGCCAAAAGAGCCTGCTCAGCATACTGCTGCTCTTGTCTATTTCAAACGCTCTATCAGTAATTTGACATAACTTCCAGAAAAAAAATCTTTTAGGACGCGCCGAAATAGAAAATGGAGCGTCGCGGCTATGTTCTGAAACGATCTAGTTCGCGGGGAATGCAAGAGATGGCGCTACCAGTCTTATCGTGGAGGATATTGGTAAGTTATAGATTTAATAAATATTCGTAGCTTGTATCTGTGAAGCATAATATTATGATCAAGTTTTATCATTAACTATTAAATATCAACGTGAATGGCAATGCTAATTATTTGAGCAAAGATTGAACGAAATAGCCGCGCGCACGGTCCCCATGAACCAAACAATTGAAACATAATTGGATAAAATGATTATAATTTCTGTTTTACCATATATGAATCCTCATCTGTGGAAATTATCTTTGCGACGGCTGGAAAACGTTTCAAATCAAATTAAATCAAATCGTTTATTTGTGATACATGGGTTGCATACAGGTGTTCATTACATAATTATATACCCAGGTATTTAATATTGTTCATTCCACAGAACAGAAAATTATTTTTTACTAGCTTTTGCCCGCGACTTCGTCCGCGTGGAATAGTTACTTTGGGCTAATGTTAAATTTAAGCCCAATTTTGAAGCATTCTTCATTGGCGCTCCGCTCCTATTGGCCTTAGCGTAATTATATATAGCCTATAGCCTTTCTCTATAAATAGACTATTTAATTAAAAAATAATTTTTCAATTCGAAAAGTAGTTCCTGAGATTATCACGTTCAAACAAACAAACAAACTCTTCAGCCTTATATTATTAGTATAGATAGCTGTTGCCCGCGACTTCGTCCGCGTTTCCGTTGATTTTCGTAAAAAAAGTAGCCCATGTTCTTCCTCGCGGTTCAGTGATTTTGATGTAACAGACAGATTAACTTTCGTAATTTAGTAGGGAAATATAATATGTCAATCTATAATACTGTTGAAAAATATCGCAATACGGAACCGCACAATATTATTGTTAATAGCTGTGCCCGCGACTCCGTCAGCGTAAGTTAATGTATATTACTGTGTGTACATAAATAAATAAGCCTCATGTGAACGTGATCTAAACAATATTACCAATATTGTTTAGATCACGTTCATATGAGGTTTAATTACCTATAGAACGAAATTTTATACATTCGGCCGCGAGACGCGTCGAGCGCGGCCAATTCTCAAAAATAATCCTTATAGCATGATTCAGTATTCACGCGCGATGGCTTATTATTAGCGTATGTCATGTATAACTTTGGTGTTTCCATACCGATTTATATGATTCTTTTTTATGGAATAGTTAATAATGTTAACTTTCTCAATTAGGGGTGACTGAGAGTGTTATAAACGTAAGAGTAGACAAATATTATAATCAAAAAGCTTCGGACTGCTAAGCTATCGGGAGTTACACGTGTTATTGTGAGTCAACCATAAAAGATAGCCATATGCTGCCGTGGGATATTTTTTATATAATTTTAAGGAGAACATTTCCGTCATGAAATGATTTCTGTGTAGCTTTAACCATTAAGGTTGAACACGTGACGGAAGCTTAAAAAATGGAGTAACTTCTCCCGTTCTCCCAACATTTCCCTTCACTGCTCTGCTCCTATTGATTGTAGCGTGATGAAAAGTATACTTTAACCAGCTCAGGAGTATGAAAAATAATTGTACCAAGATTCGTTAACATCCGTCGAGTAGTTTTTGTTTCTATAACGGTTATACAGACAGACAGACAAAAATTTTACTGATTGTATTTTTGGTATCAGTATCGATCCCTAATCACCCCCTGATAGTTATTTTGGAAATATATTTCATGCACAGAATTGACCTCTCTACAGATTTATTATAAGTATAGATGTTAATGTATTTTCTATTCCGTGGTTCATTCCATGATCAGCCACTTGGCATACAAATTAATGAGTGGTATAATGACAATTTAATTATAATATGCTAATGCATTGATATTAATTTAATTGAAAATGTAGTACTTTATTGAATTCTGTTATTACTATTACTAATACATAATAAACACAAACAAAACAAACAATAAATTATAGTCAGGTGGATATGCTACATTTAAACAATTCTAGTCGATAAAAATTCAGCAACAGAGTAATAACAATTTTCCTACATTGATACATTATTTTATGTTATTAGCGATCTTATTATAGATTTTTGTGGCCATAGCAAACACACTTTTTCCAAAGAGGGTAGTTTTATACTGACTGGTAAGTTTATTATATAACTGACTTCTATTTCGTGATCTAATCTCCAAAGTAAATAGTGATGGATGATTTCTTATAAACAAAGCCATTTCAAACATATATAAAGAAGGCAGGGTATCTTTAATTTTTTAAAGTAATCCTTGCAACTATCAGTTCTTTTGAGACCACACATAGCTCGCACGCACCTTTTTGGCATTTAAAAACTTTATCCCAGTTGGTAGCAACACCCCAGAATATGATCGCATATCTTAGTCTGGAAACAACATTACCATGATAAGCTACGAGTAATGTGCTAAGACTTACTTTTTTCGCTAACATATACAATCGTTTTGCGAATACTTCCATTGTGCGTACTATAGTTGCAAAACTTCTGAAAAATTCGGATTAATTCCGGAATACTTCTGGGAAAGTTTCTATAAATCAGAATTATTCAAAATGAATTTAAATAAGACCCTCTGTGCGCCGGCCGCTGCCACCGCGCTGGCGCCGCGCTGCGATGGCGGCACGGGGTGCAGTAAGAGGGGAGATGCTCCCCGGAGAAGTTTTCCCCCCCGCAAGAAAGATTCGTACCCCGCAATCGAATGTTTTCGAATATTTCGCCCGAATAATTCAATGGGAATTAAGGTGATTGTTTGTTGTGTGGTGGGTGAGTTAATTATTGTTCAGTGCGAGAGTACGTACGATACGAGAGTAAAATATTAATGTTTATTTTATTATAAATGGGATTGATTAATTATGTGTTGATATTTTTATAGGTAGATATGTTAGCCTGCGATTAACAGGATTTTTATTCTTTTGTTTCTAGGTAGGTACTATCGGCCAAAGATACGCATGCTCACTTAAGAAAATATTTCTGCGGAAGCGCAGCTAGTGACAAACCACATCCCTTCCTGGTTTCACCCAATTAGAAATAATATGCATTTTGTGAGTACAGGGCGTGTAACATTATATTAATACTTACTATTACGAACACTACTAAAATACGCTTCGTGCATCCTATTGGTCAAAATACCTACATGCATTAGGCGATCGAGTTGTAAGCCGTGCTATGCGACATGCGGAACATTGGTCGATAGTATGTACCTACTTATTTCGAAATTGAATGCTATTCCAACCAGGCCTAGCATATTTTATTTGTTTTTTGAAAAAGGTTACCTATGTTTTGGTTAGTTTGTATGTAGCTCTGTACGCATCGTGAGTATTCGCGAGTCGCATAGGTAGGTATTAATCATTACCTACCTACAATAGCCAAGTCAATAAAAACAAATAAAGGCAAACCTTGCAAGCAAACACGTTTTGATGCGGTTTTCAGAAAAGTATTTGTTATACTTAGGTAGGAGCAGGTTTTGGTATATTAACCGACTTCAAAAGTCGATATTCTTGGTTTTTTTTTGACAGTTGAAATATTCCCAAAGTTTCGGAATATTTTGGAATACTTCCGAAGTATTCGACGGGAATGATTCGGAATTTTTCCCGCCAGCATCTATAGTGCGTACGGCTAAGAACTGGAATTCTCGCCGAAGTCTGTGTTTCCTGATAGATATAACCAGGTGTTCTTTAAGTTAAGAGTAAATAGGTTACTTGCGTAGCGTGCTTCATCTTGGACCACTTCATCGCATACTATCAGGTAAGATGGTGGTGGATGGTGGAACACGAGCCTATTATCAATGAAAAAATAAGAAGAACTTTGGTTAGCATCACGGTATCACTTGTAATGTGTCTTTAAGTCAAGAGTGAATAGGTTACTTCTAGGCAAGCGTGCTTCATCTTCGACCATATCATCACTTACCATCAGGTGACATAGTGGTCAAACGCGAGACTATAATTAATAAAAAAAAACTTGAAAACTCCAATATCACGTGCTTGCACCGTTCTAAACCTCCAATAATAACATTAAAACTGATCATTTATCCCTCAACCTTCGACACCCCAACAGTAGGATGTTAAATAACATTCATACATTAGAGAAAGATAACAATTGACATTTGTCTCATTACATTATTATTTACTCAGTGATTTGTGCCAGCATTAATTGTTATCAGAAGCGGTAATTAATTGTACTTTTGAACTTTTACTGTGGGTTTACATAAGGACTGCCTTTCATTTCTCATTCGGGATCTTCTCATATTTTGCTGCCCTGACTGTCCAGAATTGTCGTTTCTTGTTGACTCTTCGGCATTTCTGATGGTCGTCATAGTTGATTCTAAATTTCCATGGAGAAAGTCTAAAAACAACAGCAAAAGTTCTTTTTTGCGCCACGTTAATTTTCTTCAACTCCACCGCTACTGAACGCTGAACGCTTCCAAGTTGTTTCTCCATGTTTCGCACCCATATTTTATTTTATTAATTAAAGAAACTTACTGCTACATTTTAAGGAAACTTACAGCTAATACATTTCAGTGATCATTGACAATAAGTAGAAAAAGGCCAATTACAAGCTTCCGCTAGTAAAATTTATAAATTAGATATAGCCGAACAGTTTTTTCGTTTAAGTGAAAGATTATGTAACGATTATACGAATAATTATTATTGGACTACTCTTGCTTCTGGCCATGAAGTCTCTGTATATTTGCGATAAACTTCAAAACTTTAACAACAGATTTTTATGTCCGTAAGGATTGAGGAGCCACATCAGATTTTTTAAATATGATCTCACCATTATTTAGCAGCAATGTAGCTTATTTTGCAGGCCGAATTCTAGATTTAGCAGCAAAATATATCACTACTTATTTTAATGCAAAAGTGGCTCCTCAATCTAAATGTCTGAATTGAGGAGCCACCTGGAACTCGTTAAGTAATACATGAATATTTATGAAAATTTTGTATCATTTAGTAGTAATTTTGCATATTACCGTCTAAAAATTTGGCTTCTGTAGCGCTAAAATGAAAGAAATTACAATACTTTTAATATGGCTCCTCAATCTAAACTCAAGAGGTGAATTTCTATCGGATGTGAGCGATCAATTAATATATTCGACATAATGATCATTTAGCAGGTGTTGGGTTTGTTTTTGCAGTATAGGAATAAAATAGTAAAACAGAGTAAATTTTGTATATGAACGCATTTTCTTTGGCTCCTCAATCCTGACGTTCTAATTATAGGTATATGTTTGACTGTAGCCACCTGAGATCTCAACGGAATATAAAGCCAGAGATATTAACATTTAGCAGAAATGTCTGCTAAATATATCTGCACAGTTCAGCAATGTATATATTTTGGATTCTGAAAAAACAATACTTAACTATTTTCTTGTAAATTCAGTGTGTAGGGTGACCATATTATACTCGTATTAATGAAACCAAGATAAGTAATTTATTAAATTTATATTTTCATAACAGATTATATGTGTGCGTGTGGATTGAGTACTTCTTTTTAAAAGTTAAATATATTTTTACGAAATCAAGAAAGAATTTAAGAAATAATTGTGATAACTTCATGGTGAAGATAAAAAAATTGTGAAACCTATGGTGAGAAAGTCATGGTCAATTATCTAGAACACTCAATCTGCTAGTTTGAGAAAATACTGTAACTTATGTTTCAACATATATACTAGATATATGGTTAACATTTTTATGTGGAATAATTGTATTGAATTTTTTAAAACTATTCACAAATATTCAATTTATTTTAGCTATTTATTTGGATTTTATGTAGGTTTATTTAGAACACTCAATCCTCCTATGGTGCAGACGGAGTGTTCCAAAACTCTCCAACTTTGGCTTAAAAAATGATTAATATTCTTACTCTATTTAACGATTATAATTCAGACTCAGTTTGTGCAACAACAACCTTGACGTAAAATATAATAGTTCGCATAGCACAACCATTCAGTTCATATGAAACTATGTTTGATAGACTATATTAACACACAGTTTGATTGTTTTGTTGTTGTTAATTTTATTTTTCAGTTAATTATTTCGTACATGAACATTATTCATGTACAAACGAGAATACTTCACCGCTGATTAATGTTTTGTTACTAAATCAATATTATTGTGGGTACGTAAGTGAAATATTAATTTGTTGGTACCCCCAAAATGTGGTCACCCTACACACTGAATTTACAAGAAAATAGTTAAGTATTGTTTTTTAGAATCCAAAATATATACATTGCTGAAATGTGCAGATATATTTAGCAGACATTTCTGCTAAATGTTAGTATCTCTGGCTTTAGATTCCGTTGAGATCTCAGGTGGCTATAGTCAAACATATATAATTAGAACGTCAGGATTGAGGAGCCAAAGAAAATGCATTCATATACAAAATTTTCTCTGTTTTACTATTTTATTCCTATACTGCAAAAACAAACACAACACCTGCTAAATGATCATTATGTCGAATATATTAATTGATCGCTCACATCCAATAGAAATTACTCTCTTTGAGTTTAGATTGAGGAGCCATATTAAAAGTATTGTAATTTCTTTCATTTTAGCGCTACAGAAGCTAAATTTTTAGACGGTAATATGCAAAATTACTACTAAATGATACAAAATTTTCATAAATATTCATGTATTACTTAACGAGTTCCAGGTGGCTCCTCAATTCAGACGTTTAGATTGAGGAGCCACTTTTGCATTAAAATAACTAGTGATATATTTTGCTGCTAAATCTAGAATTCGGCCTGCAAAATAAGCTACATTGCTGCTAAATAATGGTGAGATCAGATTTAAAAAATTCTGATGTGGCTCCTCAATCCTTACGGACATCAGATTTTTTACTATTTCCACCAATGGATAAAGTAGTTCCTGATGAAAGATTTTGGTGTTAATTTTTTTTTTATATTTAGCAGTTTATGACTGTGCGAAGCCGCTCGGGTCTGGCTAGTAGGTTATATTTATTTGCGAGTACGTCTGATATTTTTTATAAAAGATAACTAGCAATATGGGTAGAATTTACATTACTAGCAAACTTGTTAACGCTCCAACTAAGCTTTACCAATTCAGATAGATAGATAGAATATACTTTATTGTACACCAAAAATTGAAACACATAACCTTATTGCTATAGCTTTGGTTACAATGGCGGTCTTATCGGTGAAAGCGATATCTTCCAGACAACCTTTGGAAGGACTTTAAAAGCTTTAATTGAAATGGGGAGGGCTAAATTAGTGTACTACAAATAATCATTTAACGGCAAAAAGAAATTAAAATATATATGTATATATATATATATATAAATACAGTACATAATTACCCAAAGTTCAAGACTGGGTTTGACAAACCCACGACTTGTAACCCGCAAGTTGGACCCTTAATCACGGGGCTACCACTGCTCTATATAATAACTGCCTCGGTGGCCTTCTGGTCGTAAGGTCTCGGTGGTTATATACAGGGTTAATTGTAAAACACCGAAAACCTCTCAGGACTATGTTACTAACATCATAATCAACAACTTTAGTTCTATGACTTTTAAAAATTCGTCATATTTCAGTTCACCAGATTTTAACAGTGTTTTTGTTAATGATTTATCCCATAAAAAACAATACTTGTCAAAAACCCAAGTCTCGCAACTTAGTTGTTCTACCGTAAAAAGTTTTGAGATCCATGTTGTTACGTAATTATCTAACCTAACGACATCTTATAGTGACCAAATCAATATTAAAAATCTTTACCGTTTTAAATAAATAGATTGACTCGGCCATCGCATGAAAACACAATATATCTCACAAGTAATACATATATAAATTAAATTGTTTATTGCGATTGCCAAGTCAATCTATTTATTTAAAACGGTAAAGATTTTTAATATTGATATGGTCACTATAAGTTGTCGTTAGGTTAGATAATTACGTAACAACTTAAGACAGAAGGTCCCTTAAGTAGGGACTGAATAAATTAATAACCGACTTGGTATTACATGGATCTCACAACTTTTTACGGTAGAACAACTAAGTTGCGAGACTTGGGTTTTTGACAAGTATTGTTTTTATGGGATCTCATTGCTTTTTGTAGAAAGTCCTACTTTTTTCCTTTCCGGTACCTTCTACTTCTTGTATACCAACAACGAGTTTTCTTAAAGCCCTCTCTCTGTCTTATGAGCTTTTCTTATTTTTGTAGGTAGCCTTCCTTTTTTTTATTTTCTGGTACTACTTCTTGAACTTCAGCTAAAGTTTTTTTCAAAGCCCAATCCCTGTCTCTATGGGTTTTTTTCGGAGGCTTTGATACGCACATATGGATACGCACGTACGTCTTTTGCATTAGTTAGTAATAATTAATGCCGCACTCGTCAAACATCTCGGTTAAAGTTAATCCATAAGTAAGTAATTATGCAATTTCGGGCAATTTACTCTACTTAATACTCTCCAATACTCTTAATACATTTTGCTTTTTTATTCCGTTGACGATTTAACAAGTTACCTTTGAGCATAATTATTATATCTAGGTACCTATCTACACTGGAAGACACGGTGGAGCATATGGTCGAGGTGTGCCCTGCATGGGTGGGGCACCGTAGTATCCTCATAGAGGCGATCGGCGGCGGCGACTTCTCGCGCCCTGCTCTGGTTTAGACCATGGTGCGAAGCGAGAGGGAATGGGATGCAGTCACCTCCTGCTGCGAAGCAGTCATGCTAGCGAAGGAGGAGGCCTAACGTGCGAGGGAGAGGCAACTCTCTTCCTCGCGCCCCAGCCGCCAGGGGAGACGCCCCGGGCGTCGTGGATCGCGAGTCGATTTCAGGCCACCGTAGGCGTGGGCCTGCGGATGGCGAGCAGGGGTCGCTCACCGTCCGGTAAGGACCAGGCCCGGGTCGGCGGCGCGTTGTGTTCCACGCGCGCCTCAAAAAGCTGTTAATAAAATAAAATAAAATAAAATACCAGTGACGGGGCCTCATAGGGCCATTGCCTGTCGGGGTTTATGGGAAAGTTCCATCGAGATACCGCGGCCCCGGAACTTTAGGGCTTACGAAGGAACAGGGTGGGTTTTTAGTCTATAGAATTCTGATACACCCGAGCGGAAGAAGTCATTCGATGATATTTTTCACAAAAAAAAAGTACCCATCTACATCTATTATTTCATTATATTATACAGGTACACTGATTAATTAACTGTAAATGTAACTTTGTAATCCTATATATTTATATGGGATTACAAAGTTATTTATGCAGTTGATGTATCTAGAAAACTGGAACGAAATTGAAAAATATTATAGTTTTTCCTTGATTCATATACTAAACACTAATTGTATTCTAAATTTGAAGCTTCTATGTCTGCTAGAAGTGCTTTAGACTTTTGATAAGGAACTTTGACTCGTTATAATTCTTAAATTACTGGTTCAAATTGAATGAAATTTGAAATATACCGTGTTTATACAATGCCTGTTTGGTTACTGAAAATTCAGGCTTCTAGTTTTATCCACAACGAAGTTATAGGGGGTCGAAAATGGCCTGAGTTGCTTCGAGAAAAGAATGGTACGGCCGTGCCGCTTTTTTGCTCGACTTGGCGGGGGCACTGCCGTGCCCCTAGATACTTTTCTAATGTAATTTTAATAGCTTTTTGTACATTAATAATTGAAACCGAGTTAAAAGATAGGACCTATGGCCATAGACAGTAGGTACCTCATTTATTTTTCGCGCCAAATTGTTATTATGTTCGAATGCTGAATTTGTTTGTTCAGCAACGTGTTGGAGTAATTTTAAATCAATGTTGAGCAATACTATGTGGCCAGTATCATTTTCTCTTGGTGATAAAAACTTTTGTCTTTTGGCATTATAAGTACTTTTAAGTTAGCTACTGAATTGGTCTAAATTACAAAAAAAAAAAACAGCGCGTTAGTAATGGATTTTCATACACTTTTCCCTCTCTCTCCAGTGTCTCCAGCACGTTAGTAATGAATTCTCATACACTTTTGCGACCCGCACATTTGTACTACAGTAATGACGTCCTTTCTGTCAAACTTTTTAAAAAGTAATAAGTCACTTTCCGAGCAGGTATAGTCAAGGAACTTGTACCTAAACTGGAATGCGGACGCGAAGCTCAAATCCGTTCCGAAGAGTATACCCTCGAAGGACATAGCTATCTCTTTCTAGTAGTGTGTATATCAATTCGTGATAAACGTAAGGACAATTTTATTTGATGCAATATTCGCAGGTTTTTTTAAGACACTTATTATTAACCTTACAAATGATGTATTTCTGTTACCGCTATAACAAAAAAAATACTAAAAATTAATTAAAATAAATATTTAAGGGAGACTCCCATACAACAGTTGTGATTTTTTGGCGCTTTTTATAGGTAATGGTTCCGTACCATTCATTACCTACCTATAAAAATACCCTTCATGCGCGAGTCCGACTCGTACTTGGCCGGTTTTTTTCTTAACAACCTATTAAATAGAAAGAAATAAATAAATTCAATTATGGTAATACAAAGGTCTGTGTCGGTCTGTTACGCTTTCACGGTTAAATCACAGAGCCGCTTTCGAAAAAATTTGGCATGGAGATAGTTTAAAACCCTGGGAACTATATAGGGTTCTTTCTATCTCAGATTTTTGAACAGTTACTCGGTAACGCGATATAACAAAATTTCACGTGGGCGAAAAGCTAGTTCTCAATATATATCTGAGGAACTTATATTGAGCGCGCTAATTTCTATAATAAACCCTTCCTTATGCGGGCTAAATGCAAAAAAGGTTTTGTTAAGCAGACTTTATTGCGTTGAATTATAAACTTTCAAAGTGGTTAAGACCCGTGATACAAATACAATTATTGCAGATATAGAATTAATAACAGAATCACCAGCTGGCAATTCTTCGAAGGCTTGGCCTTGATAGGCAGTGATATAGACGTCCAAATAAACGTGCATTAATTGGTAATCTACGTTTATTCGACACTTGTACGGTCAGAACCAGTAGACTAAAAATAAAATGATGCAATCTATACTAATATTATAAAGCGGAAAAGTTTGTTTGTTTGTTTGTTTGCTTGAACGCGCTAATCTTCGAAAGTACTGGGTGGATTTGGATGCAATTTGGTATGGAAGTAGCTTGAAGCTTAAAAAGGAGAGTTATGTTTTTACCGTGATAGAATCCACTGGAGCGAAGCTCCGCGTGAGTACTAGTGTTTATATATAATTAAAACTACTAAAACCCTTAATGAAAAACGATGATTATAAATAGAAAGAATAACAGAAGAGATATAATTTATTTATGTATATATTTATTTAGGTTAACCTACAATTGTTTACACTATACATTTGTATGAAACAGTCATATTACATTTATAAGTGTAACAATTAATTACAGGCTAACACCATATGGTGCTATTTAAGGTTAGAAATCAATATTATTAACATACATAATTCTAAACATAAAGGAGGCAGATCGAATGACAATTATAAGGTTATTATTATTAGGTTGGTTCTATATTTTCTAGTTCCTCATATGTTGCAGCTGCAGGTTTGTTACAAGATTGGCTTGACACACAATCCTAAAAATGTATTATACTATTATTAGTTTAAAGTATGGAAATAATCTTTAAATTATGAATTATTATTATTATTTGTCGACATTAACTAACTGCAGTGGATAAAAGTTAAGTAATTAAGTTATAAGTAATTATTAATACAATAAACTACACTTGTAAGCAAGTTTGCGTAGCTGAGTTTTTGGCCAAAATGATATAAAATATTTTTGCCATGAATATGCTAAGCAAAAGTAAATATATCAACTAAAATGTCGACTTTTATGCTTATTAATTTGACTCCTTTCATAACTTTCACTTACCAGATCTTTGAATGTGCCCAGTACAGGTTGTATATTCTTTTCTTTAGTGGGTTTCAATATTATAGTACTTAAAAAAATTATTTGTTTCGCTTTAACAGGAATCTAAAATAATAATAGATTGATGAGAACAACATTTTAGTATTTATGGTTAAGATAGATTCAAAATGAAAATTCATCTTGCTATGCTCATTGCTCATATTCTATTTCGGAACGGTGATCTTCATGTCATTTGTAAAGATTGATAACTTACTTTAGGGAAAATTGATGGAATTGCATCATTTGATCTTGTTTCGAAATGCAATATTTCTTCGGGCTTGAAATGGCGGCTACAAATTTTGGAACCGTTTCTGACCTTTTTCTGTGTAGAACACTGAGCCACCGGTCTCGAAGATCATCATTTTTAGGAAAGCTTAAAATAACAAAAAATAATAAATAATGAGAAGAAAGAAAAATAATAAATAAGAATAAAAAGAAGAACATCCACTTTTACATTGAAAACATAGTCACCCTAAATGCAATTTGTAAACAAAGTCACAAAACTTACTTAAAAAAGGAAATTCCAGACTCAGGGTACCCTTCACTCTTGCGATTAACCACAAAACACGTTCTTACCATGGTTACAGTATCTTGCACTTTAATATTACGAAAACTCACAAAATTAAATATAATACAAATTTACAAACATACAGATGTCAAGTAAACGTCAGACAGCAACGTAGTAATTGCCATGTATAGTATAATATATCACTACTAATTGTTACAAATTCCTTTTTTTTTGTTTTAAACATCTTGTGATTGCATGGTAAAATAACTTTAATTTTCATTAATATGCATACAATAATAATGGTAATTCATTTTAGAGATAGAATTCCAAAGAAGTTTAAAACTAGGTGTTATTACTACAACAGACAGGTCGAAAAAATTACCATTGAAATAAATATTTTTAATCTGACACACAGAAGAAAGGGACACAGTCCACACACGGCACTGTCTCGCTCGGAACGAATAGTTCCTTCAGTTTTATGCGTGCAAGTTTATACTCTATTGTTTAACAGTTAAGAAAGACTTTCTGTATTCTTTGAATCATTCGTAAGCAATCCAGTTAGTAGGTAGAAGATCCTTGGGTATAGTATAAACTATTTTTTTTTGACAGGCCTGTTGGTCTAGTGGTCAGTGGCCCTGACTGCTATGCTCAAGGTCGTGGGTTCGATTCCCACCCGGGACAAATGTTTGTGTGATGAGCACGATCATTTGTTCTTTGTCTGGGTGTAATTTATCTATAATATGTATGTATTTAGAAATATATAATATGTTTATCAGTTGTCTAGTACTCATAGCACAAGCTCTGCTTAGTTTGGGACTAGATGGCGTTGTGTGAAAGTTGTGGAATATTATTATTATTCCATTTATTAAATCTATGTACATATAAATTACATTTTTAAATATTAATATAAAAAATAAAAACATTAAAAATGTAAAAAATAGTAGCCCACCGGTATCGGGATTAGGGTCCAAGCTACCGGTGGTCAGGGCTCCATAGAGAGGAACCTCCTTACAATACGCGCCGTTTCCAGGAGTACTGCTTTCTGTATCAAGCCCTTGATCCAGCTGCCCAACGAGAGCCTCCTTAGATGTTGGTCGAGGCTCTTGGCTATTATGCCATTGGCTGAGACGACTATCGGCACATCCCACATGTCGACAACCTCGCGCGCCAGGTCAAGATACTTATTTTTTTTATCTATCTCAGCTTTCACGAGGTTCTCGTCATGGGGGACTGCTATATCAACAATCATTGTGCGACGCTCTAATCGGTCTATCACTACTATGTCAGGCTTATTGGCAACAATAGTCCTGTCAGTAATGATAGACCGATCCCAGTATAGTGTAATATTGCCATTATCGAGAACTGGGTCGGGCACATACCTATAGTATGGTACTTCTGATTCCACAAGATTGTATTTAAGCGCAAGTTGCTGGTGAATAATCCTGGCTACGAGGTTGTGTCTATGCAAATATTCTCCGTTAGCCAGACGAGAACAACCGGAGATAATATGACGAATGGATTCTCCCGGTTTGTGACATGCCCGACATATGTCTACGGTACCATCCTTCACAATATATTTCCGATAGTTATTCGTCATCATAACTTCGTCCATAATCGCACAGACAAAACCTTCGGTTTCCCCGAAGAGGTCACCAAAACGTAGCCAGACTACGGACGCTAATAAATCTACTTCAGACCCATGAAGGGCTCGGTAATAGCGTCCGTGAAGCTCCTTGCTCTGCCATACTTCTCTGCGGTCATTAGTATCTAATACTACAGGTTTGCGCCAATTCTCGTTACCTAAGGAGAGCGGAGTGAGGCCTTTGTCCACCGCTACCACATCCCGATACATACCCACGTCAGCGTTTAGGAAATATTCCCTAAGGCTGCATACCTCGCGGTTATGCAGGGTCTTTGTATTTAAAAAACCACGACCACCGCATTTCCGGGGGTTATACAGCCTCATCACCGATGAACGTGGGTGATGCATCCGATTTGCAGTCAGCGTTTTGCGGACCCGCCTGTCCAAGGCGTCAAGTTCAGTCTGAGTCCATTTGAGTATGCCAAAAGAATACATCAATACTGGCATAACCCAACCATTGAAGGCACGCACCTTGTTTCCGCCTGATAGAAGACTATTCAGTACTTTATTCAGGCGGCCAAAGAAGCGTTCCTTCAATGACTGTTTAACATAAGCAGTATTGATGCCTAGTGCTTCTGACATACCCAAATACTTGTAAGTTTCAGTTGATCCGAGGGATCTCAGGTGTGTGGAATCCGAGAGTTGAGTTCCCATGGATTCCATAATCTCTCCTCGCTTTACATGCATGACCGCACACTTATCTACCCCAAATTCCATTCCGATGGCGCTACTGAAAGTTTCTGTTACCTTCAGTAGCTCCATCAGTTGCAATTTGCTGGTGGCAAAGATTTTCAAATCATCCATGTAAAGCAAGTGTGATATGACCTGACCACCTCTTCTCAACTGGTAGCCTAGCCCTGAACCCTCCAGCAATGTACTGAGAGGGTTTAGAGCCAGGCAAAACCACAGAGGGCTCAGACTGTCGCCTTGAAATATGCCACGCTCAATCCTAACCGGTTCGCTGTTTTCCTGGATCTGTCGACATCCTGGGTAGCAGAGGACCGTCTTCCATTGCCCCGTACATGACTCAAGAAAATTGCGTAGCATTGGATCTATTTTATACAACTCCAACACCTTCTTGAGCCATGTATGTGGAACAGAGTCATAGGCCTTCTTATAATCTATCCAACATGTCGACAAATCTCTTCGGAAACGACGAACCTGTTGGTTTATGGCAATATCAATGAGGAGCAGCTCCTTGGTACCACGGGACCCGTTCCTACATCCATTCTGAGAAACAGACATGATTGAATTTACATCAATATGATTATTAATTTTAGTTCTCAGGATGGACGTAAGAACTTTATAGACCGTAGGAAGGCACGTGATCGGTCTATAATTTTTAGGTTCCGTAGTACTACCTGATTTATGGAGCAGGTGGGTTATTCCTGTAGTTAGGAATTGAGGTAGCGATCCTGACTCTAAGGTAGGGCAGACTGAAACTGAAATGCCAAGCGAGCGTGCGATCTTTGGAACTATTTAAGCCAAAAATTGTGCAGCCCATCCGGCCGCAGCCCTGGGGATTTCCAGTTAGATAACGGACGGACTGCACGGGTTACATCTTGGGGGCTGATCGTGATTGCCCCCATTTCTGGTATAAGATCGCACGTGCGCCTGATCTCCCGCATCCAGTCACCCTCAGTGTGACTGACAGGAGCCGACCAGATGCTGCGCCAGAACGAACACATAGCGTCATCATCCGGTAAGCACGTATCAGTCACACCTTGGTCAGGTCGCTCCCAGGCCCTATAAACCCACCTTTCATTGCTTTGGAATGTGCGATTCTGAGTGTATCGCTCCACCCTCCGCTTATATCTGCGAATTCTATTTGCCCACGCATAGACTTTCTGCTTCAGGAAGTCGATGCGCTCTGTGACGCAGGTGAGATAATCCCGAGGACTAATATCAGTCCCCGCGAACGCCCACCTTACAAAACGCATCACTCTAGGGCGAGTGTTGCCCTGTCTGAAGCAGATAAGTTTGCCAATGAGTGCTCTAGCCCCAGCGATACGACGTTCGATCCTGCACTGCCAAGCTGGTACAGCTGGTCGAATAGCTCTGTCAGTCTTTGGAAACTTGACATGAGCTACCCGACATGCTGCAACAGCGGCACAGTACAGGATCGAATGGGTATCGGTGAGGTCTTCGCTATTGTCAAAATAATTTGACAACAGTGAATCTAGAGCACACACTAGCGCCCTATTTTTCTTATGCATGGGCAAACGAGGCAGACGAGGTCTCAGCTCAGGCGGTGTGGGGCGATACTCCCGTAATGCACACTCCAAAGCACTCCTCAATTGTTCACTACACTGGGTACTCACGGATGTAGCCCGGTCCTCATCATCTTCACCGATGTGGTCGGGTCGTGGTGAGATACTAGGTTGTAGTTGCACCGCAGCCTGTGGTGAAGCAGATGAGACACGACTGCACCGTGATTCGAGGCGTAGTCTATCAAGTACGGCGTCATCCAACATATGGTTACGCTGGATGACCCGCACCTGATCCGACAGTCGTTGGGCCGAAACGTTGACAGCTGGCTCAAATACCTGAAACAGAGAGAGCATCCGACCACGGTACGCAGTCAGGTTAGTTCCCCCCTCTGTAGCCCCAAAGTATGAGCGCATGACATTTTCATTGATGGAATTTGTCCATCGCATGCGCTGGACACTTCCACCGGCAGCGGGGACCCTATCAGAGGCCGGTGGGCCTCGAAGTCCGAAGCTGCCCGGAGGGCGGCCTCTTCCTCGCCGACGCGCAGGTGGTGGTGTCGTCGGCGGTGAGAAGTATTCGTCGCTCGAGCTCGACGCAACTGCAGCGGCCGGAGTCTCTTCACTCACGGCTGGAGCTGGTCCCGGCGGCTGCGAGGCGGAGCTGAGCGACGATTCCGCAGGTCTTGGGCGTGTGTTCAGAATCAGTCGTGCCCGGTTTCTTGTCAACATTTTGGTTTTTACGTTTATTGTTCTGTCTATTTATGCTTCTATCCATTCATGAATAGATTTTTTTTTCACTATTTTGGTTTTGTTGAACATGATTATTGTAGTTTGTATGGCTATTTAATTAATCAATTATTCTGAAAAATGCGGAGGAAAAAAATTTTCTGACATATTCTTTGACAACCGGGCCACAGATTATTATTATTATTTGTATTTATTTAACATACCTCTCAAAAATTACATTTTTAAATATTTTTCTATAAAAAAGTGACAATAAAAAAACATTTAAAAATATAAAAAATGGCAGTCCACTGGTATCGGGAGCGGGGTCCAAGCTACCGGTGGTTAGGTCTCCAGAGAAAGGAACATCCTCACAATACGAGCTGTATCGAGGAGTACTGCCTTCTGTATCAGGCCCTTTATCCAGCTGTTTAACGCTAGCTTCGACAGATGGTCATCGAAGCTTTTAGCTATCAGCCCATTGACTGATGTGACAATCGGCACAATGACAGCCGAGTCCACATCCCACATGTCAACAACCTCGCGAGCCAAGTCAAGATACTTAATTTTTTTTGTTTTTTTTTTTATTATTATTTAAAATAGGTTCGCGTTTGACCACCATCTCACCTGCTTATCTTTCTCGGCTTTCACGAGGTTCTCGTCATGTGAGACCGCTATATCAACGATCACTGTACGACGCTCTAATCGGTCTATTACCACTATATCAGGCTTATTGGCAACAATAGTCCTGTCAGTGATGATAGACCGATCCCAGTACAGAGTAATATTGCCATTTTCGAGAACTGGGTCGGCCACATATCTATAGTACGGTACTTCTGATTCCACGAGATTGTATTTAAGAGCAAGTTGCTGGTTAACAATCCTAGCTACAAGGTTGTGTCTATGCAAATATTCTCCGTTAGCCAGACGAGAACAACCGGAGATAATGTGACGAATGGATTCTCCCGGTTTGTGACATGCCCGACATATGTCTACCGTACCATCCTTCACAATATATTTCCGATAGTTAATCGTCATTATTATTATTATTATGGCCTAAGCTGACTTCAGCATACAAGGTTAAATAAGATACTAGACGTGGCCGAACTCTACGTAACTACGACAAGTTCAAAGTACTCTTAATCTTTTTACATCTAAAATTGCGTCGGAGCCTATCATTTTAAGTTCAAAGTCGTTCATTGCCACTATTTGACCTGTTATCTCTACAATTTTACTTTTTATTCCGCTGATATAATTACGCATGACTATTTTCATTCATTCGTTAACGGTTATTCATTTTAGTGATTTTGTAATTTCTATAAAATCTATACTTTTTTAATAACCAGCACTTTCATAGACAGGAGGCCTGGAAACGTTATGGGCTGATTATGTAATATCTGTAGGTTTTTATATTATTCGAATGTTATAAGAATATCTATGTGAAGAAATAACTACGCCAGACATAGAAGCTATTAAGCGATTATTTATTTGTAGTAGGTATGTAGAATTGTAGATGTGTTAGGCTAAAAGAGATGAAGTCACACTCGAAGGACAAACCCCAATCGCTTCGCCAATTAATTACTTGTCATGTATTGATGGCTTTTAATAATCTATTAGTTTACTGTTGATTTGTGATAGTCCTTTTAGTAAAGAGATAATTAAATTTCCTGCTATATTAACCATTACCTACTTTCGGCGTGAATTTAAACTGAATATGATAGATCTCGGAGTTTTCCAATTTTTATTAAAAAATCCCATGTCCTGCTATCAAATTACACAAGATGTTCACGCGTCAGCGAGATCTTATTCCAAATATTTTGATTAGTTTAGATTAATATTTATTGTGTGTTTGTATTGTTTAGTTATGAATAATAATTGTGGTGCTGACATGTTCTTAGAATAAAACGTCCCTAAAATAAAAGATAAACAAAACCATTACTTTAGTTAATTCCAGTATTTGGCTAAGTACTTAATTTTTTTTTGAAATATTTTAATTATAATCTTTTTGATCATAAATGTCTGTAAGATTTTTAATCGTTTATTTCCTGTCGGTTGCGTTGTTCCTGCGTTGTTTCCTGTCGGTTTGTTTTCGGTTTGGCAAAAAATCTATTCAGAACTATTCATAAGTTTTGGATCAGATTTTTATAAATCTCCACCTCGCATGCATCATAATTATGATATTATTATGTTTTCAAACTGCATCGTTTTGAAGTAAATAAGTGTTTAGTATTGTCTTTATTTAAATTAAGGACTCTTATATAACACATCGCATTATATTTTATATTCGAGTATATATACCATAGAAAAGAACAGCCCAATACTGTTAAAATAAAAGACTACTCAGTTTTCATACGAAAGCATTCAGACTTCTTTTTCATCATAAGCAATTCTAGGTTACACGAGACTAGATTTTGAAGCGCAAGCAAGTAATGTCCTTTCTCATCATCCTGACTTGGCACATACTAAACGCACATACAAATTTATCCCCGACGCCAGCATAACT
The DNA here is from genome assembly GCA_943138885.2 of Tholera decimalis. Classification (NCBI taxonomy): domain Eukaryota; kingdom Metazoa; phylum Arthropoda; class Insecta; order Lepidoptera; family Noctuidae; genus Tholera; species Tholera decimalis. Next base: position 26,442,640 of record OW964577.2, on the reverse strand, counting down.
AAATTGCTTCTTTACGAGCTCAATCTTGCTATCCTAACTTGAAATGATAGTGAAATCGGGGCATAGGTTTACTTGATTCAATTTTGGCGTCTAGAATGTTCGATAAATCTGCCGCTTCCAAACTACGTTGAGTTTAGCTTTGAGTCTATAGGGAGCTGCGTTGAAGCCGAACAGAACACGGGGTGTTTTAAGCCAGTTAGAATCCGACAGACGCCGTTGCCGTTCCTATAGTAGAGGAAAGATATTGATCTTGACAAAAAGGGGTTCAAATCTAACCATTTTCGCAAGTCCAACCTTTTCTCAACTATGTCAGTGTCGGCTCTAACAGAATGCAGAACAAGTGTCAAATTAAAAATGAATACCTACCCCTGTTAGAAGTGTACTTTGAAGTTGTCAATAGCCTCTGTCACAACTACTCACACACCACTATCATTTATTTATTTACACTACATTTGGGTCATACACATATGGGTGTTCGGATAAAATAACTTAAAAATTTACGACAGTAACTAAAGACTTTTATTTTTTAGTTAAATTATTGTTACTTTTCTATTTACTCATAATATTTCAAACAATAAAATGATATTTTTTTATTTAAAAAAAATTCAAAATGTTTCAAAAGTCTCGTCGTGTGGACTGTTCAGCTTCGGGGTATGAGAGTTTGGATAGACGCAGTTAATTATTTTGTTACATATTTATCAAAACATCATTGTCGCATTTACGTGATATATAATGAATATTATTTTTATTAGATAGTTGTTAATAATTGCACAACACATATTTTTTTATTTCCAATAAACATGCTGTTATACGGATTTAGGTCTTTTTGGTGGACCTAAAAATCAACCAAATTTTAATTTCTACTAAAGCTACCATATATTGTATATTTTTTAAATTGACAACACTGGATAGCCGCCATTTGTTGGAGTCCTTGTCAGTACTGCTACGTGCCATTTTATAATTTACGAAGTTTTAAAATAAAATTAAGTATTTTTGTCAAAGTTCAGTGCATCTTTCCTGCTTGGGTTGTAATTTGGTAAGTTATTATTCAATATTTTAGTAAATATTCCGACGATATGCCATTTAAGGAGTATTTTCAAAATTTATTTTGTTGTGATTCTAACCCTAAAAATAAAATGGCTGCTTTGATTTTAGTTTGAAATATCTCTTCTGTGGACATCTTTCCTGTGAACATAAATGTCCACAGGAAATATCTATGTCCACAAAAATAACATTTTAATTGTTTTCCATGCTAACAAGGCTACAATGTTGGTCAAACAAACGGGCAGGCAGTGATAGCATGATTTAAATACTGCATTATTGGTATCGGCACCCGAAAAAGGAGCTTGACTTATTTTTGCCAAATGTGAGGTGCTTAGCATGGTTGGGTTTGTTTCAGGTACAATGCCTCGATCAAGTCAGCCTAGAACCCAATTAACTGACGAAGAGAAGAAAATACGTCGTCGTGAACAGAAAAAACTTAGCATGCGAAGAGCTAGAGCTAAATTAGATGCTACTGCCATAGAAGAAAGACGTAGAAAAGAACGCGAAAGATATCATCTAAAGAAACAAAATGGGTTATTGAAGACAATTAAAGATTGTACACCCAGACAGCAGCGACAGATGCGAAAAATGTGGCGTGAAAAAGCCAAGCTAAGACGTGAAAGAGATCGACTAAGAAAACAAACAGAAGAAATAGTACGCGTGAATACTCCGGTTTCTTCTCCAAGTTCTTCTCGCTCATCACATTCACGTGTAGAGGTGGGTAAAGCAATACGATTACGAAATCACCGAATATTGAAGGCTCAAAATCAGTTTTTAATTGAAAGATTAAATATTTTAGAACGGAAGCTCTCTAAATATAGGATGCGAATAATAAGATTTAAAAAAAATAAAGGACAGGAGATAATCATAAATATTGGCTTAAGAAAAAGGATACATGATTTTTTACTCAATGACGAAAATAGCAGACTAACAGCTGGTAAAAAGGAAACGATCACGCGCAAAAAAGTCAAAAAGCAAATACGTCTTTTAAATGATACACTTCTAAACCTTCATAAAAAATTTAATAATACGACTGGTTTGAATGTCTCATACGAAACATTCCGCCGACATCGTCCATTCTGGGTAATATTCCCTAAAGCGGCGTCAAGAAATACTTGCCTGTGTTCCGTTCATACGAATAATGATTATATTGTTCGAGCCTTACACCAATCTAAGATATTAAATCATTATTCTGCTACCGATCTCGCAAAATCTCTTTGCTGTAATAATGCTTTTAGTGTTCCTTGCTTGGAACGGAAATGTACGCAATGTTCTGAGAGAGTTCCAAAGTACACTTTGTTAAATGGCAATGATACAATAATTTACCAAAGATGGGTAACTAAGAATTGTACTGTAATAATAAAAGGCAAAGAGAAGATTTGTAAGAAAACTGTGAAAGAAAGCGTAAAGACATCGCATCAATTGCTTGTTAATATTTTAAATAAAAACCTACCTATATTCATGCAGCATCTTGCCAACATCACTAATCAGTATAACGCTATAAAATTTATAAAACAAAGTCTTTCGCCATCTGAGGGTTTACTTCATATAGACTTTTCAGAAAATTATTCTTGCAAGTACGGATCTGAAATTCAATCAGCCCATTTTGGAGGATCAAAATCGCAACTTTCATTACACACGTGCATCTATTATTCTGCTGATTCAGAACCGCCACAAAACGTAGTAAAACCTACGTCTTTGTGTTCGGTTTCCGAAAATTTGAGACACGATCCCGTTCTTATTTGCGCACATCTGAAACCTATAATTGAAAAAATTAAAATTATTTCGCCACATTTGAAGGAAATACATATTCTAAGCGATGGGCCTACAACGCAATATCGGAACAAGACTATGTTTCATTTAATTGTAAATTATTTGAGTAAAATCTCCAATGCAGAGAAGATCGTGTGGCATTTCAGTGAAGCTGGTCATGGGAAGGGGGCACCGGATGGTGTTGGTGGCTGCGTAAAACGGACGTGTGACAATATTGTTGCCCATGGAAGAGATATCTCAAATATTGACAGTTTTATCAGTTGTTTGAAGGACAATTGTAAAGGAATCGAAATTGTTCCTGTTGATGATACCCATGTTCCTAACATACAGAGAATAGTGGATGCAAATAAATGTCGTCCGTTTAAAGGTACCTTCCAAATCCACCAAGTTGTATGGAATAGTACTGAACCTAATTTACTTCGCGCCAGGAGATTAAGCTGTATTTCATGCGCCACTCACGTTCGTTGTCCTCATTTTGAAATAGGACAAATTCATATTGAATGTGTCTCAGATCCTGTAGATGATTCATCAGTAGGTTCTTCAACGCCTTCGTCAAGTATTTCTATGACTAGTTCGCCATCTTCTCATAGAACAGCATCTGTATCAACTATCACTGGGCCAAGAACTCCTTCACTATTGTTGTTAACACCCTCTCCAGAACTATTAGACAATGTGAATAATCAACCATGTACTCCGCGAAAGAGGATTCTCTGTGAGAATAACTATTCTGATGACTCAGTTACACCACCTAAAAAACCTAAAGTACGATCTTCGTTCTTTGAAAGTGATAATAGTGATGAAAACATTTTTTGAAAGCGTATTTGTTTGTTGATTTTTTTATTAGTTTGACATCTTATTAATAAAGATAATAGGCTAAACTGAAAAATAATTAAAATAGTTGGATTAATTTCAATATTTACCCTTGAAAAATTACATTTTATTACTAATATTATCAATGAAAAAGTAAGATTTTTTGTTTGTATTTTCCAAAGTAAGGATAACTTGTGTTAATTATAAATAGTTTTAAATATGGCAAGGAAATGTCAATATCAGAGTGATTAACCTCTCTTCTGTGGAAATGGGTCTTTTCTGTGGACTAAAAAAAAAAATAAAGTAAAATAACTTGCTGAAATCTAAATAACGATCTGGTTTTTGATTAATTTCTAATTACTTGTAAGATTACCTAATAAATGAGACTGATTTGAAAAAAAAACTAACGACTTTTTATTTCGTATATTTTTATAACCCGTTTTGTGTATGACCCATTTATCTACACTACTAAGGCGGACTTAATGTTGTAATCATTACCAGGTATTATTACCTAAAATGCGTTAGCTTGCAATAATCCTTGTGAATTAACTCAAACCATAAAAGGATGGGTCCGTTAAGTAGGCTAAGGTAGAAAACATAAAAATGAATAAGAAGAAAATGTGATAAGCTCACCAGTAACCATATTTTCGACCCGTTTGGGGTAAAAACTTTCGGACCGTTTAGCCCTTGTACTCTCGGCCTTGTGAAATAAATTCTGAATTGCATTGGCACTTCTCGTGACCCAATAGCTGACTATTACTTCAGTGAAAGGCTAAGCATTGCCATACATTGTGGCAATGCTGCCAATCTCTTGGGTATAATACCATTTAACGGCGTTAAGGACGATATTTATTATGCTTTTTTATTTTGTGTAAATGTTACCATGAAATCAATAAACTTTTATAACCTACTCCTTTTATTTCGTGAAAAATAATAATTAATAATAGAATGGTTGTTCCGGGTGATTGTAAAAATGTGCTCACAATACAGGAGGAATTCCTAGTGTGAGGCAACACTGTTACTGTTAAGATTCATCATTCCCTGATACACAAAGGCCTCTCTTGCGAAACTCCCCTAATGCTTGCACTGTATGGATAGGCTCACTCAAATTTGTGAGTATCTTTCTTCAAAAGATCACCTCAGACTGAAACCTACAAGGTTCCCATATAATTTAACCAGTATAGATTGTATGGACTTCAAAAGAGATGGACCCCTGAGATTATTTCGGTGTTTCTTCTCAGGGTAGTCAGTCAGGAAAACACCGGCCTCATCTAGTTAACATTTACGAAAAAATTACGTGTAAAAGTGTTATTTAATAACCAATTTGGAAAATAAAGATCATTAATTATCATTTACCTCTCTATTATTTCCAAATTGTCGTGTCCAGGATCAAAGTTAACTACTAGCCGTTAGTTTGGTCCAGCTCCTCCCACAATTTTTACGAGGTCTGCCGCGACGCCTTGTTGCTGTGTTAGGGCTCCAGAATATGTTTAATTTGATACACAACTCACTGGGAATGCGGCGGACGAGGTCAATCTAGGCCCACTTCAACTTAGCGGCCTCTTGAACAACGTCAGCAATTTTCATGTGAGAAAATGCTTAATACATAAATAGATTTTTTTATTATCGATGAGCTCGCTCTCGATCTCGACCTCAATCATGCCTGATGGTAAGCGATAGATGAGGTCTACGATGTAACGAGTGAGCCCAGAAGATGCCTGTTCACTCTTGGTTTAAAGGCTGACGGGTCATATGTGGCAGGGAACATAGAAGCCGGCAGAGAGCTCCACACCTTAGCTGTGCGCACTATACATAAATATTAAGGAGCAATAGAGCTTAGAGAAACACAACAAACAAGAAGTGCGCGTGTATCAGTGTTCTTAACATCACACTCGCTGTACGCGAGTGCAAATAGGAATATTTCTGAGTGTGACCCTCGCTTATCACCCACTGATAACCCGGACAACGTTCTCTGGCATTTTATTACGGATAGAATGTAGTTGTCAGGGTGGGACAATCTTTGGTTAGCAATTTAGCTTAGTTACAGAGTTTTCTTCTAGACCGGCTATTAGACGATAGGTATCAATATGACTCTGCGATTAAATGAAAATCAAAAATGCTTTATTTTTATAGGCTTATATGGGCACTTATAAAACATCATAAGCTAGTGCACGGTTCGAATTCATCGTTTGGAGAAGGTAAGAGAATATAGCGTCTCGCACAAAAGGAGCTAACTATGAAATAAAAGTTTCCTACAAAAACGTCGAGTTCAGATTTTACTAATAATGTGAATGGATTAAAGGAAACTAAACTGATATAAAAAATAACACACGAATAAGGATTAAGCCATTGAAACAGGTTTTGTTGATAGGTTTGCCTTTGACCACTTTATAGTAAGCGATTTGGTGGTTGTAGGAAGGTTCATCTCCGTCGTACCCTTTTGTCAGAGTAGTCGTGGCCATATTCATGGTTTACGGAACTAGTTCTCCATTGTTGCTTTGCCTGTTTTGCCGACCTTCGCCACTTCACCATTCTTCACCATTTTCACTATCATTCGAGATTTTGTCCCTCTAGTGGTAAATGAACAAAAGCCCAGATGCAAAGTGGGTTGGTATTGAAAGCAAGGAAACCACAAACTGTTTCAAACACAAAAGTTTATTCCAACCATGTAAAGAGTAAATACAAAAAAGGTTATTGCCAGCCAGCTTAAAATTCAGTCGGTGGAACTCCGGGTGTGGGGGGTTGAAGATAATACCAGTATTGTTCTTTTCTTTTAAAGTTTAAATTAAATATTGTCTTTTTTTTACTAAAATATCAATATGGGAGTACTGGACTGCTTCCAGTCTTATCGGATGCAGTTGACTATTGGGGTTTTACATGGAGCGACTGCCTATCTGACCTCCACAACCCAGGAACTGGGTGACACGATACCCCTTGGCTAGACCAGTATCTGAGTTTACTGGCTCCTGACTACCCGTAACGACTGTCAAGGATGTCCAATTGACAGCCGGGACCAACGTGCTTTCCGAGGCACGGGGGTTATCACACCACCAACTTCCAAACTCCGGGCTAAGGCTGCGTTTCCACCAGAGATGTGCGATGGAAATATGTCGTGCGAGGATGTCTAGCTGTGCTGTGAAAATGTGTGGGGGTTTCCACCAAAGCTGTGCGATGAAAATGTGCCTACGAGGATGTGTAGCGGAGCTGTGAAAATGCGCATTAATGTGTGGTGCGAGGATGCGCAAACCTCGCAACACATTCTTCTCAACACACATCTCTCGCACACATCCCTCGCACACATCCCTCGCTTGTTTTGTATGCGCAAAAATCCAGCTCCGCTGAGCCGTTTCCACCAGAGCTGTGCTGACCGAGGCGAGGTAAATGAAGCGATTCTATTGGTTCTTTACAAACACATCCCTCGCTACGCATCCTCGCACATCTCTGGTGGAAACGCAGCCTTATACTGAGAAATTATTTATAGAAAAACCCAATAACTCTTTTTGCCCGACCCGGGAATGAAACCCATGCTCAGCAATCACGCTCAGGACCACCGAACAACCGTAGCAGTCAACGAGGCAGTAAATGTATTCTATGAACCAAAATGAAAAATTAAGGGAATCGCTACACATGGATCGATCGATCGAAAAGACAAGGATCAATAAACAAGGAGTGAAAAATAACTTTGATTTCGGTAGTCGGTGTCTTTGGATTTGTACTTTTGTTTTTGGCACCGACTTCCGAAATTAAAGTGATTTTTCACTTTGCAGTGTATTTTGGAAGTCGGTTTAATTTTTTGTTAAAAAGTTTTTATTTCTCTCTTTTTAGTTGGTCGGTTTGTAATTTACCTAGTTACAAAAGCCCAAGTGTCAACTACCTATTTCGTATTACTATCTTATACCTTTTACAAAATATTGCTTTTACCGATGCTGGACAGTTAATTGTTGAGGAGTTCTTCTGGTACTTCACCATCAGCTTCACTTCACCATAATATGCATTGTGACGGATGAGCATATTGTACTTAATAACCATATTTAAGTAATCGAAGCGGAACCCATGAAATACTTATTACTGAGTTGTTCCGGTGGCCATCTGTGGTCTTCATCATCGGGTCCAATTCACTAAATGGTGCTTTTCGAATACAATTGCACAAGTTACTATAAAAAATACTCAAATCACTATAGGTGTTCCTATGAAGAGTTCCCTCGATTTCTCCAGGATTCCATCATCAGATCCTGACTTGGTGACAATGGGACCACCTCTGAAATACCTTTCAAAAAAAAAAGTAGTATCCTAAATCGGTTTAGCCGTCTGCAAGTAATCGGTGATCATACATAAAAAAATATACACGTCGACTTGAGACCGTATTTTTTCATCGGTCAAACATAAACCTACACGTACAAATTAATGTAGATAGGTATTTACATTGAGGTTCTTAAAGCATATTTTTCAGCGTCATTCATATGAAAGATAGTCATTAGCTCCAACAAAATTAGCAATGCCAAAAAGTAGAACAGCGTATTGCCATAAAAACACTGGTCGAATGGCAATAAACATATTATTTATTTATTTATTTAAACTTTATGTACAATAGTGTTACATGGGCGGACTTAATGCAGCAAGGCATTCTCTACGAGTCAACCTTTGGGTTAAAAAAACATACTGTGGTAGGTGTACGAGAAAATGGAATGAAATAATATTTTAATACTAATAAATATAATACTAATATATAATAATACTAATAAAATACACATATATGCTAAAATGACAAACTAATAGATACGGTGCTCTATAATATTCTTTCTGAATGAGAGAGCTCAAAATAATTATGACAAAGACCAAACTAAGAATAACAACCTCTTAAGTAGTGGTTTTTAATTTTACGCTTAAAAGAAAATTTTGACTCAGCCTTCTTGATGTCAAGGGGTAGCAAATTCCAGAGTTTAATAGTAGAAATAGCGTAAGAATTAGATAGAAACCCGGTGCGGTGAGAAGGAATGTGAAGAAGTAAGTTTTTGGATGCGCGAAGGTTAAGATCATGAGAACTGCCCAACAATTTAAAATTTAGTTTTAAGTAAACAGGAGCACAAGGATCGTTCATAATAGTGAAGAGCATACAGAGGGATCTCAGGGATCTCCTTTGACGGATAAGCAACCATTTAAGCTGAGAACGGAAGGAAGAAATGTGATCATATTTTCGAAGACCAAAAATTCAACGAATACAGTTGTTGAGAAGTCGATCCAGTTTGTTAAGAAGTTCTTGGGAAAGATCAGAATAGCAAACATCAGCATAATCATATAGGATAGGAAGCACAAGTGATTGGACCAATGTGGTTTTAGTGCTACAAGGAAGGAAATGCGTGAATCTATAGAGAGATCGCAGTGTGAATGTTACCCTCTGGCTAACCTGTACAATCTGCTTATTCCAACTTAACCTGTCGTCAATATATAGGCCTAAGTCTTTCACGTGCGGTGAGAGAGGGATGACAGTATTGTTGAAGTTAAGCGGGAGGTTAACTGTATTCCAAAATAACTGCTTTAATTATAAGACTGCGCACCAGCTTATTTCAAAAGCATCTAAGAGCATGGCTTATTGAAAATTGGTTGTATACAATTAAGGAATTTATGAATTTTTGGACAAATGGGAAATTTGACAATTTGTATTTTATGTTATATTTTGTTTGATTGCATTAAATTATTCACTGATATGGTCACAAAAGCATGCCGAACTTAGTAGGTGGAATATGAAGAACTATTTTGTATCTGTTATAAAATCTGTAGAATACCATATTTCTGGCAAATAAATGAATCTATCTATCTATCACTACCAAAGTTGTAAAATGAGTGTCGACCCTCTAAATAAGACAGTGGAAGTACAAAAAAAATATGCTGTAAATCTTAGCGATCCCTTTCAATGAAAATTAGTTTAACGAGATACAACCAGCAGTTTTTGAGATATAGTTAGCACATTTTCAAAATATAACTTTGTCATTTATACAAACACTGAAAAGCAATATAATTTAACCTTGCGAAAAAGGTCTACATTTGGCCACTTTTTATCATGGTTTAATGTCTCGTGACTGCTTCCGAAGACTACGGATCATATCAAAGATTGCGACCCTGATACGTGTAAAATTTGAGTTCGAAATAACATACGGTTTAGCCTGTCATTGCCATTAATATCCAGTAGGGATGTTTATTATGTGCTGTGGCATAAAAAATGTAAACAACTTCTAATTTCCCTGAATATTATCAGTTCGCAGAACTCAAACTTCTACGATAAAACGTTTTCTTAGTCATCGAAATAAACAACGGATAAATTAATGTTCGATTTGAATTACGGAACTTAGGTTGCAAAGACACAAATCTATAAAAATAAAATATAGGTATTACAAGCGAAAATAAAAAGAAATTATAGGGCATCGACAAATTCGTCATCTATGGGAAAAGTGCCGACAATACTGGCTGCACTACCACGTTGAATGGCAATGCTGATACTCTGTCCAAATTTAATTGGATGCTTCTGCCTAACGCTCCAAGGAATACAAGCGTAATGTTATGGCGGTTTTCGCAATTTTTTTGATCGTTTAGAAGTAGCCTCTGTAATTATATATATACTAGCTTCCGCCCGCGACTTCGTCCGCGTGGAAAAAAAATCCCCCGATTTTGAAACATTCTTCATTAGTGCTCCGCTCCTATTGGTATTAGCGTGATGATATATAGCCTATAGCCTTCCTCGATAAATGGGCTATCTAACACTGAAAGAATTTTTCAAATCAGAACCGTAGTTCCTGAGATTAGCGCGTTCAAGCAAACAAACAAACAAACAAACAAACTCTTCAGCTTTATAATATTAGTATAGATTAGTATTAGTATAGATATATACCATACATGAGATTTTTCGTTATGCGCCCATGAAATATATTGTATTATTAAATATGTTCACAATAGAGGTTTTACTCTTTTAATAAAACCTAACTAAATGAAATAACCGTCAAATACAGTATCTGTTTTTTTTTTAACTGTTTTTTTTTTCTATAAAGATATACTAAAAAATAGAATGTATATAATTTTAAAAGTTTAACGAAATTAATATTTAGAATTTTTAATATAGAACTTACTTATAGTAATTTTTGCCAAAAACCTGTCGCTGTCAAGCTTGAATGTAATATGCAATAGTCTTGCTCGCAAATACTAATGAAACATGCGACTTAAAACTTACTTGAGAAGTGTTTTCGCCCCTCGTCACCGACACCTGAGGATGTAGAAGCATCCTCAGGTGACGTTGATTTTCAGGCGGTAAATTCCACAAAGCAGTGCGAACCAAAGTAGTGTGATTCGATTCGGTAAAAAGAATGTTTAACAACTTAAATTACACACCAAACAAATATTAAAAGTAAAATATATAATATGACGTCGAAATCTATCTCTATCATCGATATGAACTGGAAGCATTGCCACGTTGTATTGTAATGCTTAACTTTCAACAAAGCTATAAGTCAGCCGTTAAACTTGGCTTTCGGATAGATGGGTTTATGAGGTGTTGGGGGGTGATCAATCGCTGCTGGTCGTAATCAGAGCTATGGTTGGAAGCGGGAGCTTATAGGCTCCATGAGTTGCCAACTTTGCTAAGCAGGTTAGGCAGAAAGGGAGAGAGAGATGTCGATAGCCCGAGTAGTGTTTCAGGGTGCCTCTCTATCTCTATAATTAGAATTACGGCGAGGAGCTGATCACTCTTCTCCTCATCTGAAATCGGTTTTGTGACCACAAATTGTTTTGGAAAAGTTTAACTTGTCCCCGCGAGAAATGCGGAGTGGTTTTAGTCCTTCTGTTAAAAACCTGTGGAAAAATTATTAGACTTTTATTGACATCGCATTTTGTGATATTTTCATTTTAATTATTGATGAAATTGTTCTTTTTTATTTCATTTATTGCTTATTAGCATAGTACTTAGTGTGAGATACAAAATTTTTGCTTTATGAATAAATAACTGCGATTATGACTAGTCAGTAGGAGTCTGACATACCCTTCCATCTACTCCGGGGCTGAGGACATCCATGAGGAATCAAAGATATTCTAACGAGACGGATTATTCCTACCAGATAACGCGGTCCCGGAATAACAGCAAAGCAAGGAACAGGTTGGGGTTTTTAGTCAGTATTGGAGTCTGACACTCCTTTTAGCTCCACCCAGGGTGGCAGAGATCATTTGTTGATTTAAATAAAAACCCAAACTGCTCGAAGATATAGGTATCGATGAGGTTGTTATACTTCCACAATAAAACCTGCGCAACTGCAATGAGAGCACTATCGCAGCACAACAAGCTGGGTAATTGGTCGGCGCTAGACTATCTTGCGTCTATAAAGATGCACATTTTTTTGTCTTCTGACACTACTTCCCGGTTTCCTGCGTTCAGTCACGAGAGTTCAACGCATCCAAACCCGTGGCAAACGCAAACGCACGACATAATAATCAATCTTCATTTAAACGACTCATAATTTATTCAATATTATTATTAATTAACGACGAGAAACACCACGTGCATTGCATCCGCTTAGATAATAAATTGCAAAACACACTAAATACAATGTTGTTTTATTGTAACAATCATAACGTTTATCAATTTATTGATGTTTCATTAATTAATTGAGAGTGTACATTACTTAGAAGATTTTATTCATATTGTTCTAGCGTGGTTTCGTGGCATGCAAAGTCAAAGGGCTTGTTGCATGAAATCCTGTTTTTAGCTAGTCTTGAAAATCCCAAGCATTTGAGGTTATCTGATATATCGTGTAACAATCACATTCTGAAGGTAACTCGTGTTATTTATTGTAAATGAGTTATCTCACCAAAAACATAAATGTGAAAATGGGAGCCAAGTTCAATTGTCGACTTCGCCGACAAAAGACTTGAGATCTTTAAAATGTGTGCCAAGTTCTGTAGACAATCCTGAAATTTACTTATAAGAACGTATAACATTCTTAAGTAAACTTTTAAATTATTTACACAAAGCAAATAACTTATAATGTATTGAACCTCATCATTTGGCTTGGCTGGTTTTTACCAGCAAATCAAATATTTAGAAGAATAGAACCTTACAAAATAAAAACAATAACGTGCAATAACATAAAGTTGATAAGTTGTTTAGCTAAATATAAGATGAGTAGTATGTAAAAACTAGCCAAGTCACATGATGAGGTTTATGACGAAATTATAAGGGTTTCTAAAAACGTTAAAAACAACCATTGGTGGAAGAAGGAACTTATTTTCCTACGAAGAATACGATAGATACGAAAGATGATGTTTTTGTTCTTATAATTTGGCAAGGCGTAACGCTACCTTGTCTTCTAATAAAATCGATTGATTGGAAAAAATTTCAAATCCGATATATTCACTATTTTCTGTTTTTTTTTTCCTTTATATACACACAATTACCTAGCTGTATACCAAATTTGAACTTTCTATGTCATCTGGAAGTGGGTTAGGTTTTGTATCTATCTATAAATCAGTCAGTCAATCAGTCATGACGATTTTTTGATGTTAATATCTATATAACCGTTTAAGCTGTATTTATAAAATTTAGGGTACTTGTTTATTTAGGGCGTATTAGTATATAAACCAAATTTGCTGTGTTTAAGTGGAATAGTTTTTGAGTTATGAAGGGGTCAAATGGTTCGTGTAATATTACACGCGGCCGCTGCTCGCCAGTTCTCTTTGCTTGAACTTGACTTGACACGCTGCCGCGTGTCTAGATGTTAAACAGACCTTAAACATATACAGGGTTAAATATAAAACACTGAAAACCTCTCAGGACTATGTTACTAACATCATAATCATTAACTTTTGTTCTATGAATTTTAAGAATTCGTCATATTTTAGTTCACCAGATTTTCATACAAAAATAAATATATTTAAATTGAACGCCCTAAATGTTACGAACTCTATGCGAAGCAAAATAAAGAAATTTATACTATCGCTTTCTTTTGCTTTGCATCGACGCTACATGCGTTTAGGGCGTTCAATTTAAATATTTTTATTTTTATATGAAAATCTGGTGAACTAAAATGTGACGAATTTTTAAAAGTCATAGAACAAAAGTTGTTTATTATGATGTTAGTAACATAGTCCTGAGAGGTTTTTGGTGTTTTACAATTAACCCTGTATAATCAGCTTATAACGTTTCCACTGCTGGAACATAGATCTCCTTTACATTTCCTACGTGAGAGAGAATTTCTCGTAATCCACCACCCGGGCGCAGTTCGGGTTGGTGGATGTAGAATGTCCCTCTTCGGATTTTCGGTCCCAGAAAATTCAGGTTTCCTAGTGATATTTTCCTTCACCGTTTTGAGATTAGTGGTGATGATGTAAACTATGTTATTTCGAAGAAGAGTTTAGAGAGTTTTCGATTAGAAACTGAAGAATCACTTTCTTTCAATTCGAGCGAGTCATCTCCGTATTTGCCGCTTAATCTGCTAAGCAACCTATATGCTGTGGACTGTGGATTGTACCTATCAATGTGAGAGAGTGGGTCGTAAGTAATTCTACCTTTGTCTAAGGTACAATCATCAAATCATTTCTCCCGGTGGAATGAAAGGGAGTGTCAGCCTTCTACTGACTAAAAACCTGCCCTGTTCCTTCAGTTGCCCTTGCATTCCACGGCCGTGGTTTATCGTTAGCACATTCCCGCAACCCCGTCAAGCTATGGCTTTATAGGGCCACTTCGTGCCTGGGCGTCCATGTTACTAACTGCTCTTTGATGCGCGCACGTGGAACATGATACGCCGTCTCACCGGGCCTGGTTTTTACCGGACGGTGAGCTATCTCTGCGCGTCGTCCGCAAGCCCGCGCCAACCTTGGCCGGAGATCGGCCTCTCCTTTGCTAGGATTACTGCTTTACAGAAGGAGGCGGCTTCTTCCCGTTTCCCCTCGATCTGCACCAATCTGGACCAGTGCCGGACGCTAAATTAATCCTTTCCTTGGAGTCTGTATCGGATTGATTGAGTGGATTGGTTTCTTAAGTAAATGATGTATTAATTTACGTAAACTTTTACCTGCTTTTAGGAAATAACCTCGTTAAAACCACGTGCAGGTACTAACTAGGTTCAAAGATTGTCATTTTAACGTCAGCTATCAACACGTAACTGACTAAGTATATTTAATTGACATCTTCAACTTGAGATAACAAAATTGTATGTTATGTATATGAAAAAGTAACGTAATGCTACCCGTTTTAACCGACTTCAAGAAATGGTCTGGTTCACAATTTCTCAGGTTATTTTTTATTTGTTAAGCGAAATTGTAAAACAACCAATTTTCATAATTCTTTTTAGTTTGAAAGAGTATCTATATTCTTAATGAGATCCGCTTTTTTCCGTCATTTTACCGGTAAGCAAAGATGTGGTCGAAGATGAAGCTCGCTTACCTAGAAACCACCTATTTACTCTTTTATTTTATTGGGACTCTACGCACTGCGTATGACAGCCCCATCATACCCTAAATCTAATTAAATACATCTACGTTAATCTAGGTCTTACATTTTGCCAAAACCTTGAACAGACTCGGCATCATCACTGTTTGGTTGAGACTGAAGTCTGTGGAATGAATCTAGATCGAGTCTCTTCAAGTTCAAGGCTTCAAAGAAACTATTCACTCTTGTTATAGCTATCAGGAAATACAGACTCGTGCATGAATCTACTTAACTGTACGCACCATGGTTTTTTTCCAAAACGATTATGTTAGGAAAAAAGCTTAACAAAAAAAAAAAGCAACATGGTATCTACAATATTATACGCAGTCATCACAGTATCTAAACTTAGCTTCAAAAACAACCATGATACAAAAATAAGAATACGAACAAAGAATCATAAAGAATTGTTTATTCACACCCGGCTATCGGAGAGCAACGTTCTTGGACAATAAACACGCACTATCGTTACATGTCATTAATAATTGTGCTACACTTCACAATTTGTCATGTTCCGTTGATTGTCTCTTGGCTGGTTGTACACAAAGTTTGGGTCTCATCGGAGGGAATATACATAAAGTGAAATCAAATTAGAAATAAATATATCCAGAAAGCAACCGATTATAGATTTAGGCAAAATACCCTCATCATCCCAGATGGATTATGCTATTACCTATTATCTGAAAAATAATTTCCATAATTGAATCAGTACTTTCACAAAATAGTACTTCTTCTTCTACTTTTCAGTCGTTTTATTTATTTTAGTCATGTCATATGTTCCGGGCTGTTCTGATCATCTTTAAAGTTTTGCGCCACTTTCAAAATATTATTTACTGGCTTCTGCCCGCGACTTCGTACGCGTGAGAGGGTTCTCCCGATCCCGTGGGAATTCCGGGATAAAAAGTAACCTATTTGTTATTCCAGGATGTCAGCTATCTACTTATCAAATTTTATTCAGATCCATTCGGTAGTTTTGCGTGAAAGAGTAACAAACATACATCCATCCATCCTCACAAACTTTCCCATTTATTTATTTTTTATTTATTTATTTCATTACATACATCTTTACAGTAATATTTATTTTATTTATTTATTTATAGTTAATTAAAACGGTATAACACCAATTACATTAGTTAACATAGAAATAGAAATACATATAAGAAAACAATAGTAATTGTTGTGATTGAAAATTGAAATTATATAAGATAAAATTAAAATGGAACAGTAGACACTCTTGCATACTTCCTCTCACAGAACACCAGACATTCACGCATAATTTTACTCCATTCGTCAGCAAACACACCGCATTCAGGGTTGGTAGTCAAGAGGGCATTGAGCATCCTTAGAGTGCGACATACTGGGGATTCAGCTCTGGCGACAGTTTTAGAAGTCGGTGGAGCAAACAAATTGTGCAAGCGGTTCTGACGGTGTCCGATGTACTTGTCAGGCACCAATAGTCGGCAGAAAAAGCCATGGAGCTCGGGACAGTTGATAAGTCCGCTCAGGGTCTTGCAGGCTACTGTGAGGTGATCAAAGCCTCTCCTCACCTCCAACGAATTAAAGCCTAGCATTCCTAAAATTATATTAGTATATTATTTATATACTATTAAACAATGGTTCAACATTGATAATAATGGTAATTTTATAGCAAGTATAGACTACGCAAAGTCATCTGCTTAGCTCTTTCCAAACTATGTTAAGGTCAGGTCTTACCGGCTGCAACTAAGTGCTGCTACTATTTTACATGGAGTGTCTGCCTATCTGACCTCCACAATCCATTAGCTGGGTAACACGATACCCCATGGTAAGACCAGTCAGATTTTCTGGTTTCTGACTACCTATAACGACTGTAAAAGATTTACAAATGACAGCCCGGACCAACAGATTAATGTGTTTTCCGCGGCATGGGGGATTCTCGGTATATTAAGATGGTTGGTCTGGGTATAGACCAACCTTGATAAGTCTATAGACAACGCAAAGTACCACACTAAAAAACTTGTTCGCATAATTACAAACCGACCCACTAAAAAGCATGAAAAAAATCTTTTTAGCAAAACATAAAACCTACTTCCATATCAAAACACTACAAAGCCAAAAATAACTTTAATTTCGGTAGTCGGTGTTATTGGTTTTGTATTTTCTTTTTTTTTGACACCGCCTTCCGATATTAAAGTTATGTTCAATACACTTCCTCGAAAACTGGCTCTTATCGCATAATCGCACTACTATTAGGATCAACATGCAATGTATTACACACTCGTGGTTTTTTTTTCATTCCAGATTTTGCCACAGATAACATTAAACAACTATTCAATTCCCTATATTCGGCGGTGATTGTTTTTTTTTTTTTCACAGCAAAGAGGCGCATGTTTTAAGGACTTATATTTAATGAAAATTAAAATTGTATTTATGAACAGAATATCAGAAATAAATATCATTTATAAAATAATTTTGCTTTTATCAACAAATTAACATTTATTTGTGTTCTAAATTTAAAAAAAAAAGAAATATTTTATTTTAATATCAGGCTGTTTTACGGCTTCATACCTTTGCTTCTCCTTTAACCCGCGAAGGTAAAGCGCGGGGAAAAGTAAATTAGATCTTATTAATTTGTGTTTTTTGCGTGAGTATATCGAATTTAAGTTTTGATGAGGACAATTTAGATGCTACGCCGCCAGGTATTGAGATTGAGGCTCAAAATGCTTGCGATAGCCTGTTGCCATCTAAATTGAAGCTAAAATATATGGCAACTTTGCATAATTTCCTTCAATGGAAATCAAATAAAAATGCGTCGTCATTTTCGGAGCAAGTATTTTTCTTCGAAAGTGTATTGAAAAACGTCGTTTGACACACGTGGACATTTGTTACTGCAGTACTCGGCTCCATAATCCCCTCGCCTTGCGGCTTGGGCGTAACTCCGCCTCGTACGCAATAACAAACTTTCTCTACTTGTATCAAAATGTACTATTTTGGCTTTTTAGTGTTAAACTAGATGACATTGGATGCCTGAATGCCTGTGGTTCTTAGCTACTCTGAGAATGAACACAGAAACAAACTCAGAGGCCAACGTCACCGGTTATTAATTAAAATACCTAACTACTTATTAATATTAACTGAAGATAATTGTTAATCAAATTTTTCGACATGGAGTCTACCCAACCAATTGTATAAAATTGCTGAGTACTCGTATTATATCCTAAAAATTTATTATT
The DNA here is from genome assembly GCA_943138885.2 of Tholera decimalis. Lineage (NCBI taxonomy): Eukaryota > Metazoa > Arthropoda > Insecta > Lepidoptera > Noctuidae > Tholera > Tholera decimalis. The sequence goes on along the minus strand of OW964577.2, from coordinate 26,424,340 downwards.
AGATCATTTGTAAATTGTTTGTAATCCATAGTGCGGAAGTCTGTCTGTATATAACGCTTCCACAGCAAAACCACTGCACCGATTAGGATAAAACTTGGAATGAAAATATTTGAGGACGCAAGGTCATAGTCTACTTTTTTTTTAAATCAGCCCTTAAACTTTAAAGGCTTGGAAAAGGGGATGAAAGTTTGTATTGTTATAATGTTGATTAACAGGTGAAACCGCGGGGCACAGCTAGTAGTTTATAAGTAATAGTTAGTTTTGTGAACGGTCAAACTAACGATGGTCTTAAAACTAATTTGATTTGATGAACTTAAAATTTATTTTTAGTGGAGTTACAGTGTATCATAAAACTCCCATGGACTCTAACACTAATACTCCCACTCCCCCTCCTCATAAAACCCTGGACCTATAAAATTCTAATTTGTATGATATTCAATGTTATGTGATATTAATTGGACCGTCACAGGCCTCCTTGCTATAAAAGGGATTTCATATAGAATAAATTTAAGGCCTGTGTCTCAGCAATAAATGCTGTGTATTTTATTTATAATATTCCCACATTATATAAATAAAATATACAGCATTTATTTCGAGGTACTAGGACTTTAACATTAACATATTTTAACATTTACATAATTTGAAATACACACACCAAATATTGTTTTACAAGAATACGTTAAATTAAAACTACAATAAAAATTAAATAAAAATGACAATGTTAAACAAAATAATTTTTTTAGAGTTTTCATAAAATTAAACAATGAATCCATTATACTTAATTAATTTAAGATTAAAACATTCTAAATTCTTATTAGAGGCTGATATCTCTATCTATACACACTAAACACATACACATTGGCTATTTTATAAAGTACTGGAGTTGTATTCCAATTAGCAAACCTGAATGTAAATAAACAAGCTATCTAATTAGTGTTGGACATTCCGGCTCGTGTGTTGATCACTCATCGTTACCTCATAATGAATTTATTTACTGACCTAACGCCATTCGGCCCTTCTGTTGAATCCAGCCTAGATTTTTCTATTCTCTCCTCATCTATTTAACCTTTTCTTGACTATGGGTCGGCCTCCAGTCTGACCTCCAAAACCCAGTAGCTGGGTAACAGGATACTCCTATGAAAGACTGTCAAAAGCGTAAAATTTTAATGACACAACATATGGATTTTAATCTGATTGAAATGAATATAATAAACTAGCTTTTGCTCGCGACTTCGTTCGCATGGGAGGTTTTTGCTGCGTAATTCCCGATCCCGTGGGAATTCCGGGATAAAAACTAGGTTTAGGTGTGAAAAGGTAACATACAGACAGACAGATTTACTTTCGCATTTATAATATTAGTATGGATTATTTCACACAGAGTCTCTAGTGTTAGTACTTAGTATCTAGTGTTAGAACTACCTGCCTATTAACTGAACAGCCTACGTGCTTCCCAACGCATAGGAATGTCCCAAACGTGTTGAACCATTTCAAGAAAGGCAGCTTTTACCTAGAAAAGACTAAACATAATAAGCTTTCTCCAATTGTAAATATAATCCTCTATTGTTTAGAAGGCTGTAAATATTTATTACCTTTTTAATTACCGAACCCAGATAAGTTCCTGTAATGAATTTCAAAATCCAAAATCATTTTGAATGGATTTGTAAGCGTGACTCTTAAGTAATCTTCTTTAATAGGGTACCATCATTGTTTTCACTTCAACTAAATGAGGTGTTTAGTGTTTACTAACTATTATTAGTGATACTATTAGAATTAACTCGTGAAGAACCGTTTTTTATGTTTATTTAGCTGTGCCCTGCGGTTTTACCCGCATTAATCAACATTTCAACAATACAAACATACCTTACTCTTTTTTGGAAAAAAAAATATTAGCCTATGATTGCCCTAGGTCTCCAACTATTCTCATTTCAAATTTCATTCTAATCTTTGCGATGGTATAGCCGTAAAAGCGTAACAGACAGATAGACAGACTTTCGCATTTTCAATGTTAATATGGATTAGCTGTTCCCGCGACTTTGTTGGTGTGAGAAGGTTTTTGAGATAAAAAGTAGTGTACTCGTATGTGTATTTTTCATTGCCTTATCATCTTCTCAATCTTCCAGAGTCCCTTTAACTTACTTTTTAAAGACTTATTGTAAGTCTGTATACCTACGGGCAATCTATGGATCAGGCATGCTAAATAAAAGATCACCAGATGTTTCCTCCGCTTCCAGTATAATAATGCTTTCAGGATTGTCTTGCGACTGCCTCGATACTGAAGTGCCTCAAAGACATTTGCGTAAGCTCGTACGGACACACTTGACGCAATTATACCTGTATCGTTTAACATTCCTCCACCGCTTTTGTTAAAGACTAGAGGTCAGAAAGGTCACCTATGTGTGCTCGTTAGTAGTAGATGATCATTGTTACTTTTTACCGTCATTGTAATTTCATTTTTTAATCAAGTACATTCTAAAGCTGTTTACATTATGTAGTCGATGATTTTGGTGCACGGTAAAACTCTAATAAGTGTATGTTGGCACCAACTTAAATGTAAAATGTGTATGAACTATGGAACAAACAAATAAAGACGCAAGAAAACAGCTTCGCTTCGGATAGTCGCAACAGCATCCTGAGAACGGAACGTGAGAGTTTGTGTTTTCCGATTTTGAAGCAATTTGTGCGGAGGGTGATGGGTAGTAGCACTAGATACTAAGATATTATGTATAATGTACTAATATTATGGATTCTATGGTTCGAAATATAAAGCCATTCCAGAAATTAGCTTGGATCAACAAAAAGACGACTAAACTAAATTTAAAAACGATTGTTTGCGTTTTATCACCAATCGTGTAAATAACTTAAGAAAATACAGTTATTTTTGAGTAACAGATAGATACTTCAATTTAATTTATATTTTTATATTTATTTATATATATATGTTATTGTAAAACCCCGAACCAAGGTAAATCCCAAGACTTTCCGGTAAAACCTAAGGTTTACCAACTCTTAATGGTTAAAGTCCGAATAGTTCTGCGACTATCGTTCATTTCGAACTTTTACCACTATTCACTGTGCGAATCTTAGGATTTACCTCTAGGCATGGTATATGTTGAGAAAAGTAAATAAATAAATAAAACAAGTCACAACAGTACTCCATGTTGCAACAAGTATTTTTTTCTTGTTTATTCTAATGACAATTAACTGTCTTTTTTCTATTTGTTATTAAAATACCAAATAATGATATAAAAATATTGATTCAGTTATAGTAGCCAATGTACCTACGCGTTATGTCTGTGAAAATGTTATATCTGCTACTTTCAAGAAATAATTAACAACTACTTTCATATGTAGTTAATTGAAATAATTAATTAATAAGCACTTATTAATTATTTTATTTCCAAAATCAACATTCATAACAGCCATCTCTGGTAAAACCTAATATGTACTAAATTCTGATGGTAAAAGCCCGAAAAAATTCTCTCTCTCTTTTTTTTGTAAATTCTTACATTTACCAACCTAACCTAAGATTAACCAAAAACCGGGCTTTTACAGTAACATAATATGTATGTACTATATAGCCGCATGAGAGTGCGGGATTATCCCTGAGCGCCATGTTTTAAAAATGGATGTCGTACACGTTCCTGATACAATGTACATAGGTGACAAGATAAAGATATGTCCAGACGCCTAGTTGACAATTCGTATGAACTAAAGACTGGTTTCTACCTTGGGTAGAGGTTAAGTAATGTCACACAACGCGCCTCCAGTCTTTTAAGCACTTTACTAGTGGGCAAAATAGATTGCGTGTTTTACTGTGGAAACTTTTGTATCCTATTTCAGCTGTAGCCCAGGCTATGTTTGACTACGGGTCCTTTATTATCTCCACGGCAAATTTCGTCAACATCCGTTCAGTAGTTTTTGCGTGAAAGAGCAAGAAACATACATACATCCTTACAAACTTTTGTATTTATAATATTAGTACGATAGATAAATTTGAATTTATGAGACAAATCTGCTGTTCCCAATTTGGGCATAGTAATGGGTGAAGATAATGCTTGTTTCTTTATTCGCTGTAATAAAGGAAAAGATAAATGACAATCCATAAAATATACCGAAAAAGTTTGCACATGCTGTTTCGGCGTCAGTTCAGATAATCTCATTGAAGGTTGACAATATGTCGGCAATTTGTACATTAATTGTTGAAAGGATTTGGTTTGTTTTTCGAAATATAACTAGGGATTAAATTTAATAATAACATACAGGAAAAAAATCCCTGGGATCAATTTTAATAATCAAAATATAATAAAGTTCTACCGAGTTACCGTGACCCCGGAAATTTAGGGTAGCCGAAGGAACAGGGTGGGTTTTTAGTCAGTAGAAATCTGACAGACCCTTCCGCTTGACCCAGAGCGGAAGAAGTCATTCGATGATTTTCCCACCCCAAAAAAAAAGGGCAACGACTAGTAAATTATTTAGCTATAGCGGCCTGTAGGTGCTCGTGTCTAAATGATAACAACCGTGTCGTGTCAATCTTCAAGGTGAAGCAACACAGGCTGAGGTTAGTCTGCGGATGGGCAAACATCTTAACATCTCGAAATTCCACCGTGTCTTGGGAAGTACGTAAAACCATTGGTCTTGGGAAGCACGTTAAATTAGACAATAGTACATTGCTCATCGAGGGGAGAAAGTGACCGATTACCAACGAGGGTGTAGTTGTGTGTTTGAGTACTTAATACGAACGAGTTGGGAATCGCACTTTCTTCCGAGTGATACATAGTGCTTTATACTATACCTACGAGGAAAATAAGAGGGAATAATAATAATCTGTCTCTTGTCTTTTGGCATTATAAGTAATACTAATATATAGTAAGTACTTTTAAGTTAGCTATTGAATTGGTCTAAATTAAAAAAAAACAGCAAGTTAGTAATGGATTTTCATACACTTTTCCGTCCCTCTCCAGTGTCTCCAGCACGTTAGTAATGAATTCTCATACACTTGCGACCCGCACATTTGTACTACAGTAATGACGTCCTTTCTGTCAAACTTTTTAAAAAGTAATAAGGCTCTTTCCGAGCTGATATAGTATAAATTAATTTTATCTGCATTGCCTTATTCTAATAATGTAATATTTAAAGAAAATGAATACATTTTAGCCTTAATAATTTGATGCATATGTTAGTATGCCGTCATAGTGACCGTTTATTGTATTTTGATACTAACAATTTTGCTAGAGATTTTGTTTTAATTCGGAAATATATGTATCTTCCCAAAAAAGTCGACATTTATTGGCTACTTTGTTAGCGTACAATATACACTCAGTTATTGATAATTTATTTTAACTGATTCTAGGTTAAGAGAATATTCAGTATTATCTAGGGTATCCAATAATACTGAAATTAATTACTGCATTGACAGTTTACATAACTCAACCAATTGCTTGATTGCAAACAATGTTACTACTGATAATTTAAATTAAGTTTTTTGACAACAGAGGGAATCTCTAGCAGTAATGAAGTTGTAAACAGCAAAGAGAAGTCAAATAAAGTTTTAAAATCAATAAAAACTGTTAACCTGGTACATCAAAATTTCAAGGCTTTTTAAACAAAAATTTAGAAGTATAGGTTTTTCTTAATTTTAACAATATTGATATTCTTTGCGTAACTGAACATTGGCTTCAAAGCCATCAATTTATTTTCAATTATAATAATTACCAAGTTGGTAGTTCTTTCATACATGGTGACTCTTTAATTTTAGTAAGTAATAATCTTAAATTCAAGAACTGTACGGATATTGTGAGCCCCTCTGTTGAACGATCTATTGAAATAGCCTGTATTCAACCCAACATAGTTGGCAAAAGGGTAAGCAAGTGATGATGACACCGATTTGAAAGACATGGTGTAGTTCGACAACAGTACGCGAGTAATACAACGCGACTATAATAGAATTGAAAGACATGATGTAGTCCGACAACAGTACGCGAGTAATAGAACGCGACCGTAATAGAATTGAAAGATATGATGTAGTCCGACAACAGTACGCGAGTAATATAAAGCGACCGTAATAGAATTGAAAGACATGATGTAGTCCGACAAAAGTCCGCGAGTAATAGAACGCGACCGTAATAGAATTGAAAGATATGATGTAGTCCGACAACAGTACGCGTGTAATAGAACGCGACCGTAATAGAATTGAAAGACATGATGTAGTCCGACAACAGTCCGCGAGTAATAGAACGCGACCGTAATAGAATATACTTTAATTTTTCTTTTTACTTTATCATTTTTTAATTTTGTTTGTACAAGATGACAATATTATTTCCTTTTTTCAAGTAATATATTTTTTTTAAAAAACAATAGCTATATTGTGAATGTGAGAGCAATGTGGGATAACAAAAAATATTATCAATAGATTACCGCACTGTCTGGCAGTTTGAGTGCTTTATACGGCCCACCCAAATGTCCTAACTTTGGTATTGTTCGTCAAATCGTTCGAGCTCCTTGAGGTTCTAAGTTGAGCTACACGATATTTGACAAATGCTTGCACTGTTTGGACTGGCCTGTTCAAATCTGTGTGATTCTGCCCTCTAAAGGGCGCCACAGATATAAATCTACATGGCTCTCATATGATTTGATCACTACAGATTATATGGACTAAAGAGACGTTGACCTCAGTTGAGTTTGTTTCAGTGTTTCTTCTCAGAGTAGTCAGTTAGGAAACACTGGCCTCATCTAGTTTACATTTACGAAAAAAATTACGTGTAAAAGTGTTATTTATAACCTATTTGCAAAATAAACATCATTATTTCATTAACATACTGATCGCATTAAAGTTCCTCTACCAAATAATCTGATGAACAAACAAACCAATTACCTTTGACATAAATAATTTATTCGTGGAAACATTTAGACCTAACAACAGTTCAGTAGGATGTTTTGATGCTCCAAATGGCTGACCTTAGAAATTAGTCACACAGTTACTTAGTAGTCCTTATCTGTTTACTTTATATAATCATTACAAAATATTGTTTTGCATGTTACGACATATTTCATAACACGACAATTAGATAATTATAGCTTTACCTCATAGAAGTTGTCTCGTTCCTCCTTTTCAGCCTTTCCAGGCAGAGGTGGCGTAAGGCGGCCACGCGGTGCAAGGGGCCTCGCGCTCTACAGCCGAAAATAAATTTAAAAAATCAAAACTAAAAATTATTGAAAAAATACTACGGGTCTACGGGTCTAGAAAGACTTTCAGCTTTGGCAGTTTTATCTATTGAAGCAAATATAGCATCTGAGATAAATTACGAACCAATCACTAAGGAGTTCAGTAAAACCAAAAGTAGAAAATTAGTGTTTCTTTATTTATTTTTTCGTTTTTGTTAAGGTTCCAAAGAAGTATAAATAAAAATTTAAGGTATGTTTCTTAATGAATAAAAACTGTTTAATTTCAAGTGATTTTGAGGGTTCTATAGCCGAATTGCAAAAACGGAATCGTTTAGATTCTGTCTGTTTGTCCGTCCGTCCATATGTCACAGTCATTTTATCTCGAATCTATTAGGACTACACGTGTTGCACGTGGTATGTAAATGTATTCTGTAAACCGCTTTCCGATTTTTATACAAATATAAAAAATATATAAAATTAAGGGCCCCGGGGCTATACATGGAACAAGATAGGTACTAACAATATTATTTTTCATCAAACCTATGCATATTGTGTGGTGTCTATACACAGATATTTAAAAATGACATTGAGGTTTCTAAAACCATTTTTTATTCAAGTTAATAGTTTAAAAAAATATACACTTCCAAAGTGGTAAAATGTCCACCTTCTAACTTTTATAATAATGGAACGAAAAATTTAAAACAAAAATTACGCATTAGATCTGAATGAAAATTGTCAACAAAAACCTTCGGAATATCGGAAGTCGGTGTTACTACCGAAATTAAAGTTATTTTTGGCTTTGCAGTGTTTTTAGATAGAAGTCGGTTTTATTTTTTGTTAAAAAGTTATTTTTCACGCTTTTTAGGGTCAGTTTGTAATTTGTCTAGTTACAAAAGCCTAAATGTCAACTACTTATCACCTTTTACAAAATATTACTTTTCCCGATGCGGAGACTTTAATTTTTGAGGAGTTTTTCTGGTGCTTCACCATCAGATCCATTTTACCATATGCATTGTGACGAGCATAAAGTGCTTAGCAACCATATTCAAGTAATCGAATCGCACCCCACGAAATACTTATTAATGAGTAGTTCCGGTGGCCATCTGTGGTCTGCTTCACCATTTTACCGTACACTTTACACTTTAATGGTGCTTTTTGAGAGCAACTGCACAAGTTACTATAAAAAATACCCAACCAGTTCGCTATAAGTGTGCCTATATAAGTGTATGTTCAAAATTATTAGGTGTATACATTTACAAACTAAAATTTAAACTTATTGGAATTGCTAGCAAGGCAACGAAGAGGTGCCCGAAGGTCCGCGTTCGTACGACTAGAAGTGACGGCGAATACGGGCCATGAGTGCATCTCTCGTCCCTGAATTGTCCTAGGGACTACATAGCACGGCCTATTGCTAATTTCTACAGTCATACGAATTCTTACATAAATCGTACAGGAACATCTCTCCAAGAAAATACGTCTTTACTTCAAAGACAGTGAGTTAGTATTTGTTAAGTTATTCAACATAAGAAATGTGTATTCGTCTTTGGTAACAACGGAAATGCATAGTTTTTATACATATACGTTGAATTCGTTCTACAACGTGTAACGGAAACCACACATCTATCCAAAAGGACTGAAGACAACATCTGGTATGGAGTCTCTATGCAAAGTTTCAGCTCAAAATAAGTGACTCACAGAATTGAACCTAAATTGTTGGTTTCGTATGTTTCTTGAATACCAATCATAACAAACGTGTCACAGCACTATGAGGGTCATCACTTTCCACGTCACTTGCCAATAAAACGATAATTCTCTTCGTTCTTCTTAATTTGAAAAATTCGGTCTCTGATTTCAATGTATTGAAATTTCTATTAAGTTCCACACATGTAGACATAGGATTACAAAACCCTTACTTTATCGTTTGTTATCATCCAAAGAAGCCGTGCACTTGGTATGTACATACCCTTTAAATTACACGTTGTATATATCTCCTAAAGAATAATCCCATCTCAAGCAAATCGCAAAGCCATACATGATACGATAAGCACTAACTAATTTTATCAACATGCGTATCCAAGTGCAGTCTGTCATCGAGTAATACTCACAGATCGCGAACAGAGTTAGCCCTGATTAGTGTTTCGTTTTGTAGTGTATACGGATGTTTGACTATTTATTTTTTATTTTTAGTGATGTTGACATACCAGCATTTGGAAATACTAAGGTGTAGTTTATTCTGCATGCAATACTCTATTATATTTGAAGAGTTTCCTCGATTTCTCCTTGATTCCGTCATCAGATCCTGACGTGATGACAATGGGACTAACCTGAAAGCAGACCCTTTTGAACAAAAAAATAAATTTCTAAATCGGTCCAGCCATCTTCGAGAAATCGGGAACATCGGGAACTGAGAATCTTCTCCTGTTTTTGAAGTTGGTTAAAAATTGTTTTGAACGAGATTTCATACAAATAATATAATATAATAATATAATATAATATTCCACAACTTTTCACACAACGCCATCTAGTCCCAAACTAAGCAGAGCTTGTGGTATGGGTACTAGACAACTGATAAATATACATATATATTTCTAAATACATACATATTATAGATAAATTACACCCAGACAAAGAACAAATGACCGTGCTCATCACACAAACATTTGTCCTAGGTGGGAATCGAACCCACGACCTTGCGCATAGCAGTCAGGGCCACTGACCACTATACCAACGGGCCTATAAAAAAAAAACAAATACTATGAAAAACAAATTTATTTTACGTAGTCATTACGAAACCCTTCATGGGCGAGTCTGACTTGCACTTGGCCATTTTTTTATTTTATATTGCAGCATCGAGGAGCCAGAGGGCCTCGCGAAAAGTACCCTGCCCACATTAAGTTGATGTCTTGCGCCGCCACTGTTTCCAGGTTAAGCAATTCTTGGCATGGTTGACCGTTGGTTGGACACATCCGTGCTTCAGAGAGCATAGTCCAGAAATATTAGGCAAATTAGGGCAAGAATCTCGGAATGAGAGATAGTCAGCTGTAAACTTGTATAAACCTTTATTTTGACACCCTAAAACTGATCTCAAAATCTACCTATCATAGGGTGTTCACCTTTGACCTTGAAATATCGAAGGTCACGGACCTTCGATATTTCAACATCAAAGGTGAAAATATCAATTTTTTACACATTTATTGCAAATATCTCGTTTCCTATGGGGTTTATGCTAATTTGTATTTTTTTTTTTAATTTTTTATTTACACACACAAGTTATGACAATACAGACAGTAAATACAATGCACAAAGTAACAGAACACAAAACACTTAGCAATGGGCCCCAAACTAGGCACAGCCTGTATCTTGGTGGTCCAATATTAATGCAGAGGTTGACAGAAACCTACTTGTTTCTCGGTTCAGAGTGACACCGCAAATATCTCGTTTCCTATGGGTTTTATGCTAATTTGTATTTAATATAAAAATTGTATAGGATTAAATTCTCTACAACTTTTGTTTGAACATTTTTTTTTATATCTTGAACCATTTTCGAGATAGAGGGGGTAGAGCGCGCGCATTGTTTAACTATTTTCAACCGTGTTTATTATCAAGTTCAGACTACGCGGACACCCTACGATAAGTAGGTTTTGAGACAAGTTTTAGGGTGTCAAAATAAAGGTTTATACAAATTTATAGCTGACTACCTCTCAGTCCGAGGCGAAACCCCTAATTTTCCTGGACTAATACAATAAATACACACTCTAAATATCCAGTTTTAAGTTCCAATGTTTAGATGTGTTGCCATTACTTCGGGTATTGCAATGGTCAATAAGCAGTTGCCAGGTCCATATGGAAAAAAAATGGAATTTGGGGGTTTGGTTGATCTAAATGGAATCTATCAGAAAATACCGACACAGGCTTCGTTCCTAGCATTCTCGCGTAAATTTCTCGTGGGAATTTCGGGATAACAATTAGCTTTGTGTTATTCTATGATTTTGACTATCTACATAAAATTTCAGATCCATACAGTAGTTTTTGCGTGAAAGGACACAGCCGCCCATCCATGAGCACAGACTTTCTTATTTATAATATTATTAGTAAGAAGAAGTAAGATACTTTGTCAGCAAGATGTTACTACATTCCATCTTGATGGCTCTTTAAATAATTATGTATGTTCCTAAAGGGTAACATAGAAACAAAGAAAGATAAAAACTTTATGGATAATATAAAAAAGAATATAATAATACCACATATAATTTATAGTGTGAAACGGTCATCGCATAACGTTGGGAGTTTGAGACTCGTCTACGAGATAGAACGACATCAATGGTTTTAATGACCAGCTTGTACTGGATAAAATAATTCGTTTCGAAATTGACAGAAAAATATATGTAAATGCAACTGTTTTCGGATATCATTTTACTGTGAACCCTTGCTTTTTATAAATTCATCAAACATCCCACCCATACACACAAAACGTTTCGGGAATACTTTCATTGTGCGTACGGGAGTACTAAGGAGTGGAATTCCCTGCCGGAGTCTGTGTTTCCTGATCGCTATAACCTGGGAGTCTTTAAGTCAAGAGTGACTAGGTTACTTCTAGGCAAGCGTGCTGCATCTTCGACCACATCATCGCTTACAATCAGATGAGATGATAGTAAAAAAAAAAATTGAGTTTTTCCTTGTCGAAGGGAATCCGAACATTCATCAACTGCTAAGACTATTCCCAACTGTGTCAGGGTCAGTTTCCAGTCAAACTGGATATGACCTTCATAGCCCAGTAGCTCAGTAGCACTATTATATACGCCTTGGCAAGACCAGTGTCATATTTTTAGACAATCAACGATGCACAAACTACAGCCAGGACCAACTTCACGTCGACAGCTTCACGTTCAGTCCGAGGCACCTACGAATCTCGATGTCTTAAGATCCCATCTACAGACTGACCTCGATAAGCGTTGCTTAACCTTGAAGATGATCCATGTGGTTGTTATTATTTAGACACGACCTCCTCCAATAACATAACTGAGCTACACGATAACTGACAAATGCTTGCACTGTCTGGACAGGTCCGCTCAAAGGACATTGTTCCGGCTCTATACATGTCACGCCTAAGAATCGTTTGAATCGAAAATGACTTAGATAGACTCTAAATATTTTATAGAATCATAGTAAATCAATTTTTACTAACGGACACTTGAAGATACAAAAATAATCAATTCATCGAAATCAAGTCCGAAAATAGCCAGGTAGTAAGATTCACAGTCCTTTATACACAGCCGAGTCTACCAAGTATGCAATCTGATCAGAGTCCGTTATCAAGCCAAAGTTGTTAGAATAAAACCATAAAACGTAAAGAACGTTGTAATAAAAATCGAAACGAAGTGAAGTATAAGCACACCAGTGTTACCAATTACGAAAAGCTATTATATCCGAATGCCATGCCAGAAATTGCCGATTTCGGTTTTTGTTTATAAAATTTTTTTTTAGATATTCATTTATTATCAATAATAAGATAAATTGCCTATTTGATTTATTGAATTCATATTATTATGTAGCTACCTATATGGGATCAACTGAAATTCAGAAATAATCAGTTAATTGAACAAACGAATGTGAGATTCACTAAGTGAATGAGACAAAGCGTCAGACTGAAGAAGCATGGGGGATTTCCCGTCTTCAATTAGCTGACGATTATATATTACTAGTACTCACGCGGGGCTTCGCTCCCGTAAGTCGCAGTCGCGTAAAAAGTAGCCTATAACCTTCCTCAAGCTTCAAGCTACTTCCATACCAAATTGCATCCAGATCCACTCAGTACTTTTGAAGATTAGCGCGTTCAAGCAAACAAACAAACAAACTTTTCCGCTTTATAATATTAGTATAGGTTTACTAGGGTTGAATTAATACAGTAACCCATTCAATATCTTATTATTATTTTTATTTCTATCTATACGTTCAAAATACCCGAAATATTCCGAATTTTATCAATTTCTGTTTTAATCCGTCAGGATTTAAACCGTCCGTATTTCCTGAAATCGGGGAAAAATCCCGTAAATCGGCAACACTAGCTGGCCAATAGATATTTTTTACGGCACCACGCATTGGTTAATCGTGACCTAACTTTTTGTTTTGAATTTATTTATTTCAAGTGTCCGTGGAGTACTAAAATATGTTTCAAGCAGTTTAAAAAGAAATGAAAATTATCATATAATTTATATTCATATCGGTTCATAGGCTAAAATAAAATAAATAAATAAAAAAAAAAAAAAAAAAAAAAAAAATGCATTTAATTCAAGTAACTTAACTCATATTATAAGATTAACAACACACACCAAATATTATTTTCAAAGAATAAATTAAAATTAAAATGACAATTACAAAAAAAAAGAAAAGAACTAAATGAAATAAAAATGTCAATAAAAAAACAATAAAATGAATAAAATAAAATGGCCATAATAATTTTTTCTATAATTAAAAATGCTATAATTGAATAAAAAAAAAGATATACATTATTAATTTTAAATAAATAATTTTAAAACTTAATCAAATTTTTAGTTATATGTAGATCTCCGCAATGTTTAATATACGGACAATCTACCCTGTCGGCAATCATCCTCAGGACTGTGTTAGTGCTGCCCCGCAGCCTGCGCACTAACGAGGCGGCGCGCTTTCTCATTATAGTGTGGAAGTTGTCCACGCGCGCCTCCGTGAACATGCCTGAGGCGCTGCAGTAGCGAGGCAGCCCCATCACCGCCCTGAAGGCGTTATTGTACTGGACGCGGAGTGCGCTGTACGATGCCTGAGTATATCTAGCCCACAGACTGCACGTGTAGAGGGAGGTACAGTACGCTCGAAAGAGCGTAACTTTCACCCCCTCGGAACAACGCGCAAATCTGCGAGCCAGCATATTCGCTCGGATCGACAGCGCCCTCCGCTCCCGTTCCATATCGGCATCGTCTTTGAGGTCGGACGTCACTATGTGGCCAAGGTATTTGAAATGCCTTCCCCTTTCAAGTTTCGCCCCATTTAGAAATACATCCGGCACGCTAGTGTATCGCTTACTACCGGCCTCAAAGACCATGCACTGACTTTTTGCTGCATTATATTTTAAACCGTGGCTAACAGCATAACTTTCACAGGTCTCGATAAGCCTACGTAGGCCACACACTGACGCGCTCAGCAAGACCATATCGTCTGCATAGCTGAGATTATTGACACATACTCCATTAATATGGCAGCCGACGTGCTGCTTGCTGAGCGCGGCAATAAGGTCATTCATGTACAGATTGAAAAGCGAGGGAGACGTCAACCCCCCCTGCCTCACCCCGCACTCCAACCTATACGGCTCCGACATTGTTCCCGCCCACCGGACCGAGTTGACCTGGTGTCCATACCAATACCTAAAGATGTTAATTAGTTCCTTCGGTAGTTTTATGCTTTCCAGCTTCTCCCACAGGATATCGTAGGACACCAAGTCAAAGGCCTTAGAAAGGTCTAGGAAGCAGGCATGAACCGCGGTGTTACGTTCCGTATAGTGTCTGACGACATGCTTAAGGCACAGTATTGCACTCTCAGTAGACAGATTGGACCGAAAACCAAACTGATTGTCGTGCAGAAACAAGTACTTATTTAACTGTGTGTTAAGCAAGCCGTCAAACACCTTTGCAATAGTTGTTGCCAGTGAAATCGGCCTGTAATTATTTTTATCTGATCGATCCCCAGTTTTATTTTTAACTATAGGCACAACAACCGTTTTCATGAACTCTGGAGGTAAGTAGGAGTGGCTCACGCATAAGGAGTAGAACATTGCCAGAACTCGAGGTAAGTGAGGCCCAGCATGAAGAAGATGATCAATGCTGAGGCCGTCGTGGCCGGGAGACTTGCCCTTAGCTATGGTTCTCATGGTTTTTTTAACGTCTCTGGCCGTAAAATTGGTCTCCACCGGCTCGCTCCGTCTCTCAGCATCCATCGTCCCCCTCATCCGACCTAATGGCGACTGTACTTTAAACTGGTTTACGAAGCTGTCAGCAATCCCCTTCAAATCACTCAAGCCACCGACACTCACCGGAAGTCCAGGCGTTGCATTCATTTTCCTAGTACTTTGCCAAAAATCACGGAAGTGCCCCCGTTCGTGCTTGAGGGCGAGAGTATCCATTTTTATCTGGTCTTGATGGTTTTGACACCATTTAAGACGAGACTTGAACACTCTCCTCGCTCGCACCATGTTCTCATACACACAACCAGACCTTGGCCTACCACACAGTACCCACTCTCTAAAAGTAGACCTGGCCTCCAGATGAGCCCCACTGACGTGTTTGTTCCATCCCACCACACGTGGACCCCTCCCCCCACCTCCCACAGCCTTCTTTCCCTGACCCTCCGTGGCAGCGTCACGAAGGGCGGCCACAATGGCAGAGTACAGACTATCGAGAACCTGCTTATGACCCTGCACGTAACAATATTGGTCAGCACAATTTACACATTCTCTAGGAAAGTCAATACAGCGTAATCTTTTATTACATTCACTTGTATATAATGCTATTTGTTCGTCATCTCTCTCTCCCCACATTACTTCTTTGTCTAAGGTTGCTTTCCGTAAAATTTTGGGTGTAAGTAAATTAAAATTACATTCAACAATGAGAGGAAAGTGGTCCGACCAAACAACGTCATAATCTACATAGATTCTGTGAATTGAGCGCCTAGCCGATTGGGTCACAATGCAGTGATCCAACCAACTACACGTGCCATGTGCATCGCTTATAAAAGTGTAGGTGTCAGAGTTTGAACCTAGTAACACAACGTCTATACACGTCCAGGACTGTTCATTACAAAAGTCTGTCAACTCTCTGTAAAATATTTCACACGGATCCGCATTAAAGTCACCCAAAATATAAACCGATTCTATGCCATACTCGTCTATAATAGTACTCACGGTTCCGAGGCAGTATGTAAACTCCGGAAAATTTTCCGCAATGTTTGTGGGCATGTAGATACTTATCACTATTATAGGCCGGTCACTAGTTATGATTTTTATTGCACACACGCGAGCACTATCACACGGTATCACTGATACATTTTGGAACACATTCCTCCGCCATAGCAGGGCGACACCCCCGTGGGGCCTCCCCCTCAAGATCCCCGCCGACGTGTCCACCGCAGACTTCCCGGTGTACTCGAAATCACTGCTGATTGAACTTAGGTATGATATGTCATTTGGTAATAACCATGTTTCTTGCAAAGCAATGATATCGCACGATCTACACAACTGTTTTACACTGTCGACTGAACGCTTAACATTCTTGCAGTTGTAAGTTACTAATCTACTTATTCGACGTATATTCATTATTCAGTTTGTTCAGACCGCTCACGATAGTATGCGTCTCCGTACATCAGTTTGTGGTAACTTACAAAACGCCTAAAAATAATACCTTCTGGCCACAATTTCTCATCTAGGTACTTAGATAGCTTGCCAGGTGAAACAAAGAATTTATACGAATCGTATTCTTTTTGCCTTTTGGTAGCTATTTTATGCAGTGACACGCGCTCACGGGTTCTCGAATATATGTAGTTTGAAATATCTTTCTCAGTCGTATCACTATGTATGTTTGTTATGAACATGGGTATTTTTCTTTCGGCCGCCTTGAAATTTCCTTCTAAATCTCTCGCTATCCCGGATTTCCCCGCATATCTGTATTGTTGTGGTTTCTTCTTCCTACTCACAAGATGCCATTCATTGTTATTCTCCGGTCCTGTTACGCTCACAACATTAGCGGTACCAGTCAGCTGTTGTCCGCGCGGTGACGTCATCGCCACCGGCGAGGCACCTGAACTGGTGTCGCCAATCACCTTCTGCCGATTTGTCGGGTTGCAAGTGTTATCAGCTATTTTAGAAATTGTAATAAATTTGCTTCCTGTGACCACCGCTTGCTGCTGCTTCGCAGAAAAAAAATCGAACAATGAAGAATGAGAAAAAAAATCGCTAAAATCGAACAATGTCCTTTGCGTGGTTATTTCCTCAAAAGAATACCACAGACATGAATTCTAAAAAAAAGAGTCTTTGACCTCTGAGTTTGTTTCGGTGTTTCTTCTCAGAGTAGTCAGTTAGGAAATACCGGCCTCATCTAACTAAACTAAACACGCAAAAAAACATGACGTGTAAAAGTGTTATTTATAACCAATTTACAAAATAAATATTTCATTTCATTTCATTTCAACCGTACTTATTGATTGCGTAGACTTTTTTTACGGATGTGAAAATCATCGAATGACTTTTCCCGCTCTGGGTGGAGCGGAAAGGAGTGTCAAACTTCTTCTGACTAAAAACCCACCTTCTTCAGATACCCTTAAGTTTTGGGGCTGCGGTATCTCGTTCGAACATTCCCTCAACTCCGGCATGATTGCGTAGACTTAGAAGTGTGATTTTGGTTTTCAGGTCCAAGATCCCATAGACCTAAGCATGTATATATTTGATTATTTCTCTCCTAAATGATCCTATAAAGGTTCTGTTCTTCCTTTTTAACCGACGTCAAAAAAGGGAGGAGGTTCTCAGTTCGGCTTAAGCTTTTTTTTTTTAATTTAAGTTACCTTATAACTCGAAGATGGCTGGACCAATTTGAACAATTCTTTTTTTGTTTGAGTGGGTATATTTTCTAGTTGGTTCCATTGTTATGAAGTCAGGATCTGATGATGGAAACCTTGAGAAATCGAGGGAAATCTTCAAATATTATAGGCACATCTATAGCGAGTTGGGTATTTTTCATAGTAACTTGTGCATTTGCTCTCGAAAAGCACCATTTGGTTAAGTGGAACTGATGATGAAGACCACAGATGGCTACTAGAACAACTCAATAATAAGTATTTCATTGGTTGCGATTCGATTATTTGGATATGGTTGTAAAACACTTTATGCTTGTCATAATGCATATGGTGATGAGGAGCTGATGGCGAAGTACCAGGAGTATTCCTCAAAAATTAACAGCAAATAGGGAAAATAAATATTTTGCAAAAGGTGATAAGAAGGTGACATTTAGGCTTTTGTAACTAGGAAAATTACAAACCGACCCACTAAACAGCGAGAAAAATACCTTTTTAACAAAAAATAAAACCGGCTTCCCAAAAAAACACTCACACAAAAAACACAAGGCGGTGTCAAAAACGAAAATATGTATAAAACTAAAGACACTGACTACCGAAATTAAAGTTATTTTTCACTTTGCTTTGCACTTTGGTTTTACTTTTTTTTGTTAAAAAGTTTTTTGAGTTACGAAATCCAAAAATAAACATCAATCTTTAATAGCATAGGGACATAGGTTGGTACTTATATTACTTTACATTATCACAAGATACAACTGGCGCCCTTCTTATTTAAACTTCCAACTATAAGTAAACAATAGAGCATGCATCAACTTTCATATCTGTTTATTGACACTTAAGTAGGTAAAGGTCCTATCATTACTCTAGGTTTAATTCAATAGAAATGACTGATATACTCGTAATACCGTAACTACTCTTGTAAGACATTTAACTACAAGTGGTGTAGTCTATCAATTTACTTAGTATAATTTATTTTTTATCGATATAGTTTTTCTTGTAAATGCTCCTAAGCATTTATCCTCTTTTGTTTTATTTTTTTGTTTTGGAGATCACTTCTTGTTGGCTGTTTCAACTTTGACGATACCGTTAGCGCAGGGGTTGAGCGATTGACTGCTGCACTTCGTGGTTTGATTCCCACCAATGTTTTTACGGCCTACAAATAAATGTTGTGTCTATTCAGTCCCTAATGTCCCACTACCGAGCAAAAGCCTCGCTTTCTCTTTAACTCAGTCGTCTTTGTTTTCGTACCAAAAAACTCTTAACCAGTTCATCGCTCTTTCGATATTATTATCTTTGCAAAACATGGCATTTTACTACCCAAAATATTCTGAATGCTAATCATCGTTTCTTTATTTACCTATTACCGAAAACTTGAGATTAGGAGATTTTTTAGCAGAAATTGCCCGTATTTATTATTTGTTCTTAAAACGCTGAGGGTTCTGCTAATTCTGTCGGCAGAATCCTTAAGCCGGCTTTTACGACTTCCACAGGAAGATGGGGTACCCTAATCTTTACTGACTACCTATACGTGCACGTTAGCGCATCGGTAGCCATTGTAAAAAAAAAATATTATAGTAACGTGGTATTTTTTTTCTAAAGACAATCCTGTGAAAGCATGCGATTTATTTAAAACTATATACCTGCCGCAGCTGAATCCATACACAGATAACATACTATTTAGATACAAGTTATTCTATGTTTTACTAGAAATTATTAACCAGTTCATCGCTCTTTCGATCTCCCAGATTACCCCCTAATCGCTTGAGAATATTTGCTTGAAAGATTTAAAAATATCCGCTCATCTATCCTTCTCGCTCATTTATTTATTTATTTGTAAAATGAATAAATGCACACTTCTGTCATTTCTTTTTGTAAATTTCAACTCGATAAGGCCGGTGTTTCCAAACTGACTACCCTGGAAAGAAACACCAAAACAAACTTAAAGGCCATTGTCTCCTCTGAAATCCATACAAGACATAGTGGGCAAATCTTATGAGAACCATGAGGGTTAATGTCTGAGGTGAACTTTTGAGCAAAGATGCACACTGAATCACAAGTTACACTGCCCTTTTTTCCGGGTGGAAAACATCATCGAATGAGTACTCCTGCTCTGGGTGGATGTCAGACTTCTACTGACTAAAAACCCCACCCTGTTCCTTCAGCTCCCCTTAAGTTCCGGGGCCATGTTATCTCGTTACAACATTCCCGCAGGCAATGGCCCTTTTGGGCCCCGTTACTAGTGCTGACGTCTCTTTGAGGCGCGCTTCGAACACGATGCGCCGCCAACTCAGGCCTGGTCCTTACCGGACGGTGAGCTACTCCTGCTCACCGTTCACAATCTCGAACCTACATTACCCTAACCTATTTACTTATTAATATGTATAGTTTATTGAGCACCAAGATAAAAACTACATAAAGAAAACATTCAACTAAAGAGACGTGCAACTGGCGAGCTCATTGTTAATGTATAGATCAGATGTAAGCAACATTACAGTTTGCGATATACATATTTGAAGCCCCCTAAACTAAACAAGATAAAAATGACTAAGTGTTTGTTATCAAACAATACCAACCGATAAGAATTTTCAAAAAAAAATACGTTTCAAAATGATTGTTTTAAGATATTTAAAAAAAAAAAACGTCTATGTCTTTAATAATTAGAAATTGTGCAGTCTTTTATTATTAATGTAGGTCTTTATTGAATTTGTACGTAGTGAAAATATCAAAAATGCAATTTTCGACATTACTTATTATTTTTTTAATCATTTTAGGTAAAATAATAATATTTTAGAGGTATGTAGGTAAACCATTTTTCAGTCGTGCATATTTTTCGTTTTTTTTTAGGAAGCTTTCATAATATTCAAATAAACCATCACATAGCCTACTCCTATCCGATGTGACTCCCTATCAGCACGTTATTTATTACACGAAAATTTCAAATACTAATTGAAATTCTATCGCCTAACACGAGAGCTATCACATAATCTACAATAGTAAAATACCTATTGACCTATGACCATAAACTTATCAACAACAAATATTCTTATTAGATTTTGTATCCACAATTTGGAGGCCGCTGATTGGTCGATCCCAAACGTCTATAAAAGGGGGAATCACGGGTGTCTCCGCATTTACCTACAGAAGCAGGTAGCCGAGGGACGTATTATTGTAACAATAAATAAGACTGATTTTATGTGTTACTTTAACCCCTTTCAAGATGGGGAAAAGTAGTATTAGCGTTTTAAGTGTTATATTATTAATTTCCGTTTTATGGAATCCAACAATCGCCGCTGGTAAGTTATTTTATATCAGTCCTTTTTTATTTTTGTGGTCCATTTCGTGTATTTTCTAAATAATTATTCTTTAAAGCCCAGCCTTTGTGTAATTTTCACGATTTGTTAAAAAAGTGGTCTGAAATAAAATTTCATAGTTAAATTAATTTTTAAGATTAGGTACATTTGTAAATTTCATATAAATATGTGCTTTGTTGTAACTGTGTGTGTTTTATGTATAAAATTATGCAAAACTCCTTTAGATGGGGTTAGAAGAAGATATAGCTTTCTGCAACCTTATATTCTATAACTATATTCGATAACAATAGCTGTTCGCGTTTTAAAAGCAAATATTTACGAATATCTTAAAGCTCTAATATCAAAGCTTATGATTTTTATAAAAACTAGTATTTTACACCAATATATAACACTTCTAATCTACAAATACATTATAGATTATAATCTATAGGTACTTAACAGCAAAATTTAAGTTAAATACTGACCAAAGTCTTAATTTCAATTCAATAGTTATAGCTTTGTAACATTTCAACAAGCCGTATTAAAAAATTACTTGTTACTGTCCAAATTTCCCATAAACTTCTTGTTTTGTTTTGTTAAAAACTTGCAAAGTGCAAAAAAGTATCATCTATAAAAAAATAAGTTTTTTTTACAAAAAAGACCGGTTTCATAAAACAACGACAAAAACTAAAAACACAAGACACGAATCCAGTTATAACCCAAAAAGTACAATGCCCCATGATAACCTTGGTCCCTGCGTAATTATTTAAGAGCCCATTAGTAAATTAATTAACAAAAAATCAAAATAAAATAGATATTGATATTTGATTAAAAAAAATGAATGGTCACTTGAGTCAAAAAGATAAGAAATGAGAAATAATGACGAGTATTTTATATAAATAAATCAATCAAATAGTCTGGAAGTGGACTCTTATGGCAATGTGGACTCGATGGTTGATACACTCTATTGCGTCAAAATTTCTTTAAAACTTTCACAAACAAACTAAAAAATGCAATATTTTATAGAAAATCTATAAAAGACGATACTGGAAAAAGGAAACAGCGAAAAACGATACTATTGGTCTTTCTACATACATTCTCTTTTCATTAGTACACTACTAGCCTCTGCCCGTAGTATAGCTCACATGAACAGGTTCGCTTCAGCAATATTAAAATTTCTTATGTAATATTCTAAGCTTTATATTGGCTAAAGACTTATTGAGTTAAGCAAACAAAAAATTAAAACTTTCCTCTTTATAATATTAGTGTAGATAAGGATACTATCATGTCACTTCTGCTTGTCGGAACGCTTGCTTTGAAACAATGACATTGCAAAGCTGCCGTAAATTGAATTTAAGAGCCACTGGCAATATAACAGACCAAAGCATACATTTTAAATCGCAACGCACAAAGTCTTAGCAAGGTGCTTGCTTGCTTGCAACTTGCTAACAGAATAAAAGATAATCATTTCACGGAAACTCTACTAGGTTATCTGGATAGTTTTACGTAAAAGGAAAAAAACAGAGAACTGCCAAAAAAATATCATTAGGTACAATGGAAAACAAAGTATCGTTATAACCGATAATGTTAACAATTATTATTTGCTGCAAACATTGATATGGCTCATCTTTGACCTGAGATTGTGCTATCGCCTGCTGCAATGTCAGTAACGGGTATCATGTCGTGTATAGGTATATTCTTGTTAATTGTTACTGGGTTCAACTAGTCTACGGTAATTACATCAGTTAAATGTTTAAAAAATTCCCTTCGTCTATATCGTCAAAAAGTTTTGTGATTCAATATCAACTAACTAAGTAATGCACGCATGAGATAGATCAAATTTTACACTATTCTAAAACTATAATTTGTTTATTATAGTAATTTAATATTTAAAAAATGAATTTCGAAAATGCCTTTAAACAAATTAATTTCAAACTGAAATGGTACTTTTCTTTTCAATATAATTTCATTTCAGCTTTCAATATTTCATTATCACCAAAGAGCCTTGATAATGGCCAACTGTTCACTGATGATGAAACATATATTTATATCACTATTATTGATAACATTAGCGCTCTTTAGTTTAAAATTATCAGCATACTGCTTATCAAAACCCTTGTTCTTTGTTATAATTGTATAATTAACTGTTATGCGGTATTCGATAGGAATGAGGAACGGTCTTAAGATTGGTGAAGGTCGATTTTCTTCAAGGTTAGAAGTTAAGCATAGAACGGTTGTAGAAACAGGTATCATATTTAGAACAGCGGAAACTGGCAATAACAAAACGTATGATAATTGTGTAGATAAGTTTGTGCATGTCTGATTTAAAAACAAAGTTCATAAGCTCTTTAAAAAGTCCGCTTCTTCGTTAGTGAATGTAAAAGTCAAAAAACAATGTATAATAGAAATGATTTACATAGTTAGAGCTATTCGTCTGCTTAACGTGTCATACAAGTCACAAAAAAACTTTTTTGCAAAAAATAAAACCGACTTCCATATCAAAATACTACAAAGCCAAAAATAATTTTAATTTCGGTAGTCGGTGTTATTGGTTTTGTATTTTCTGTTTTTTCACACCGCCTTCCGAAATTAAAATTATTTTTGGCTTTGTAGTGTTTTGAATTGGAAGTCGGTTTTATTTATTGCAAATATGTTTTTATTTTCGCGCTTTTTAGTGGGTCAGTTTGTAATTAAGCAGGAGCAAGAGCAACTGCACAAGTTACTATAAGAAATACCCAAAACGCTATAGGTGTGCCTATAATATTTAAAGAGTTCCCTCAATTTCTCCATGATTCCATCATCAGATCCTAATGTGATGACAGTAGAACTAACTAGAACGTATACCCTTTTAAACTGAAAAATAATTTTCCAAATCGGTCCAGCCGTCTTTGAGATATGAGGTAACATACATAAAAAAAGAAAAAAAAAAGAGTTCAAGACAAACTGAGAACCGCCTCCTATTTTCGAAGTCGGTTAAAAAAAGAATTTTCCAAATCGGTTCGTAAATGACGGAGTTATGCGCGAACAAAAAACGCAATGCAGATTAAACGAAAAGATCGTCAATGTAAATATTTTTTTAGATTTTTGTTGATTTTTCAGAAACGGCTTGTCCGATTTCGATAAATAAAATTATAGGACCATTTGAGCTGTATACCCTTTCCAACAAAAAAATAATTTTTCAAATCGGTTGGCAAGTTACGGAGTTATGCCCGAGAAAACATTAAAAAAAAAAACAAACGAACATCCGAATTGAGAACCTCCTCCTTTTTTAGAAGTTAAGCTAACGAAATTTACGGTCATAATTCAATTTATTTCAAATGTATTATTTTAATGAAATATTTACTTTGTGTACTCCTACTGGAACTGTTACGGTTACGAATCATTCATAGTTCTCGTCCGGGTAATTTTCGTAAAAAAATATATACACAATATTCTCTGGATTCCTTTGTATCGAACTCCTGTTACCAATTCATCAATTATATACATCCCATCTGTGTACGGATGTGTCAATTTATCGGTCGCTCTTAAATTAACTGATGACGATAAGAGCATTGTTCCGTTCCCGTTGCATAACGATTCCGAATTCTTATATCTGTTTCATATTATTTGGGAAAGTTGATTTAATATAGAAATATGATTACAAAGGCGAAATAGTTTATTGACAAACAATTAAAATTAAAACTGTTTATTTTCGTACTTTCTAAAGACTAAGCCAGTCATTACAGGCTTTTACTTTTGGTCTCTTTCATCAAAACCTGAAATAGTTTCAAGGTCTTAAATAGAACAGTCCAGAAACCTAAATATGGGTCGTATATTATTTTAATTTAGAGGTCATTGTGGCGGGTCGCCAAACTCTGCTCCTGTCTTGTCCCCTCTGAGAAGCAAATTGGATAATCGACTATTTATGAAGAGGGACCGTGGTTGAGAGGAAGAGTGTTCCGCTGTTAGGAAGACAGACAGAGAGAAAAGCTTTCTAATTTAAAGTTAATACAAATCATCACATTTAATCAAATGAATATCAATCAGCTCGTCGATTTCTGGGACTTATTTTTCTGCACTTTAATAACCTTCCTTTTAAAGAAGCATAAACTCTGCATTGAAATGTTAAAAATGTTATCATGGAAATTTTTGATGTATCTTCTATGAACACTTTATTAAATCCTTCCTTTTTAATTACATTTTAGCGATTGTCATAAAAAATAATCAAACCTTCCTCCTGCATTTACAACATTAATTATAACTAGCTCTGCCCGTGATTTCGTTCGGGTGGACCATGTTTTTACCGAGTTATCCCAATCCCGTGAGAATTCCGTAATAATAAGTAGTCTATATGCTGCCGTATAACTTCTTCTATCTTCCAGTGGATCCCAATAAAATTGATTCAGTTATTCCAGAGATTAGCCCGGACAAACAAAAAGACGTGGTTTTAGTATCATGTAAATAACTAACTATACGCGCTTGAGCAAACAGATATTTTGAAATAACAGACTCTTCAACTTTATTTACATATATGTACAGATGATATTAAATATAATTACTTAATTAGTGATACTTTCTTCCATATCTAAATAAATTAGAAAGCCTTGAAGTCACATGTTTGGTCTACTATCACAGCTGACTCATACTGCATATGCATGTGTTCGTTGACATTTGACCTCTGATCCGGGATCTACTTTGTTGTCAACGTTCAATTTAATGGCGGAATTGTACCTTGAACTAACTGTTTACTCATTGTAATTGTTATTTACTTCTTTGATAGCTTTGTGATCTCATTTCATTAGTTTATCTAGCTTCTCCGGGTAGAATTTCCCTCGGGATTACCTTACATTTTTCTTAGTAATATGTAGGTAATAAATTTTTGTTATGAAGTTTTAATTATATTAACTCGGAGATATTTAATACGTTTTTGCTAGTGAATTTTAATTACTCGCAACGAACCTTCCTTAACACAAGGCATTTGACCTATATTTTAACTATGTTTAAAACATCAAAGTAAAAATCATTTATTAGTTAGATTACAGCTCCTTTAAGCACTGTAACATGGTGTACAGTCATGTTCTCAACAAAAAAATTACTTAATGAACCCTAAAATTGTATTCAGATAAATCAACCAGACACAACAATATAATAATATGATTGGTCCTACCTACGTGTCAGTTTAGATTTGGTAATAATTAATTATTTATTGAAACCCGATAAATAACACTCTCAATAAGGTTATCAGTACCTTTAACCTACGACTTTATATATTTTTATGTAGGTACTTCAATTCTAATGGAATTCTTTTTTGTGGCCGTGCCTGATCATTATAATTAGATAACTAATTTATAATAATATTGACGCTTTTCTTTATCATAGTAAAAACGTTAAGTTTAAGCCTTTGTACGTGACTGTTGGAAAAGCTTTAGAGAACAAAGAGCTTATTGTCATTAAGTGTATCAACATCTATAACGAGTTTCTTATTATTCTTAACTGTTATAATTAAGTAATTGACACAAATTGCTTTGTTTGTTTCAGATAAATGTTCTTTAGGATGCACAGGATGTAAGTATAACATTTCTTTTATTTTTACTTTCTTCAACACGACTTGTATTAATTAATTGATTGTCTTGAAATAATTGTTTTCATACGGATTCCTTTGTCTAATCTGCAAACAAATTCACAATTTTTTCTGCTAAATCGTTAACCTATACAAATCTTTACTTGTACTCAACTTCCCAGAGTTCACGATTTGTTTTATTTTTTTGTGTGTACTTATTTTAACTTTTCTCATCCAGCTCCAACGACGCAATCATTTCTGAACGGCCATAAGTACAATTATGGAGTGGAAGGCGTCGTGACCATCTTCCTGACCGGAGCATCGAACCAGGAGACCAGCGTCAAGCTTCTCGGTCAGGTCTCCGTATCGTCCGTCGGCAACTGCGTGCATGAATTGGCTGTGCAGAACTTAGTGATCTCTGGCCCTGATGGCAAGGTTTGTATTAATTTTCATCCGAATCAGTTTTAATACTACTTAAGCCAGAAGATTTGCGCAAATTCTACCTCGTGCTTTTCTTTTCGACCAAGATGCTTATCAAAAGTGGTATTTATTATGCCCTTAGCGGAATGTTTTGGATCCAATTACGTTATTTTATTTAAATCAGCTCAAAATAGATAATCTATAAAAGCATTCGAATCAAATTTTATTTTGATTGGATCTTTTTTTGGGATTTATTGAGTGTCACGTTTTTGGACTGTTGGACACAATTAACTTTACGTTTAAATAATCTTTATTTCTCAAAAGAACATTATAATTTACAACAATTAGTCGTCTTCTAATGACGAAACATGCAGTAAATAAATAAATTAATAAGTTTGAAACATTAGAAGGAAAACCAAAACAATTACAAAACTCAACAGAAGGATGGGAAGAATCTTAAATTACATATCGGCCAGCCAATTAGAAACCAAAGTATTCTCATTGATGATGTTCATTGTATCCGATTTCGGTGGAGGAGACTGTATCATGGCTATTTTACTTATTAAAACATTAGAGCTTGCTGTTTAGCTCTTCGACTGAATCCTCATTATATGTATACTGTGTATGTGTGCGTAACTTTCGGCCAAACATCTTTTGACCATCAAATTTCCTTCCAGAAACATCAAAGCCCGCCAGGCATTGAGAAGCCCATCCGCTTCACGTTACAAGATGGCCGCACCGGTCCCGAGATCTGCGCCGAAGAGGGTGACACCCGCCGGTCACTCAACATCAAGAGGGCTGTCATCTCTCTGCTGCAAACTGAACAGAAGCCTTCCACTCAGGTAAGAAAACTATTCAATTAAAAAAATTATAATAAAACATTTTCATACAACAAATAAATTTGTAATCATTAGGGTCGCTGCTGAACGGTTTTCTCTTCTATTCTCCCCCTGTCAAACGTCACGGCATCACTTATTCCTTTTTCTTTCATTTCTCACAAAGGAGAGTTTGAAATAATAATAAACGTGTGTATTGGCATAAAATATTATACAAATTTATACGATGAAGCCCTGACTCCTGAGTAAGGTAAATCTGGATTACAGGAGTCATAGTCTTCTCCCATTTTTGTTAAATTTTCATTTATATGCAATAAAAAACATTATAACGATCATGAAAATTTAAGCAACCTCGTTAAGTTTAAGACATTCTCTTTTTTTTTAATCTTTATTAAATTAATTTTGGGTTTTTATCTCAATGGATACGCCAACCGTCATGCCGTAGACTTGCAACACAATTTTTTGAATCAAATAGAATAATCAACATTGTACACCAACAAGTCTTTTCGCGCTATATATGAATTCGGTTTTGCTAAAATTGATTGAATTGAAAAACCTACCTGTGATATATTTAAATTAAACAGTATTTCATTGACAGTCCTGTTGGTCTGTGGCCCTGACTGCTATGCTCAAGGTCGTGGGTTCGATTCCCACCCAGGACAAATGTTTGTGTGATGGGCACGATCATTTGTTCTTTGTCTGGGTGTAATTTATCTATAATATGTATGTATTTAGAAATATATATGTATGTTTATCAGTTGTCTAGTACTCATAGCACAAGCTCTGTTTAGTTTGGGACTAGATGGCGTTGTGTGAAAGTTGTGGAATATTGTTGCATTCCTTCTAATCTCCATTTTGACCCACAGGTGGACATCTTCGGAACTTGCCCCACAGACGTGTCGTCGTCCCAGGAGGGCAGCGCCGTGCTGGTGCACCGCATGCGCGACCTGTCGCGCTGTGGACACCGGGAACACGGCAAGAATGACTTCGTCACCGGAGTCTTCAACCCTACTGCTGTAACTACCCTGCTTACTAGCTCTTACAATATTCACATTGAAAGAAATGATGGAGGCAAAGGCCTCCACTCATCCTAATGCTGGGCAAACGCCCAGCAGTGTAGACTAATTCTGTGGTGTCTGGGAGAAACCTGTTAAGTCCAAAAACGTAATTTTGCAGTAAAAGACTTTTAAGGTTCAAGTTTAATTTATAAATCAGTTAGGTAAAGTAAAAAAAGCCGTTTTAGCGCTATGATTCTCCCACTCCTATGATAGTTACCCTTATCAGCAATAGACCAAAATAAAATATGATTTTTTTAATAACAACATAGTACCAAACAAAAAAATGAAGCTCTTACAATATTCACATTGAAAGAAATGATGGAGGCAAAGGCCTCCACTCATCCTAATGCTGGGCAAACGCCCAGCAGTGTAGACTAATTCTGTGGTGTCTGGGAGAAACCTGTTAAGTCCAAAAACGTAATTTTGCAGTAAAAGACTTTTAAGGTTCAAGTTTAATTTATAAATCAGTTAGGTAAAGTAAAAAAAGCCGTTTTAGCGCTATGATTCTCCCACTCCTATGATAGTTACCCTTATCAGCAATAGACCAAAATAAAATATGATTTTTTTAATAACAACATAGTACCAAACAAAAAAATGACGAAAATGGAATTATCAGGTTTCTCCCAGACACCACAGAATTATAATATAGCTTATACAAGAACTAGCTTACTAAGCAACGCTTTGTTTAAATCAATTTAATACGGTCATTAATAGAGAGTAGCTTAATTTCTCTGAAAAGAATAACACAGCAGAGATTCGTACGTATGGTAAGTATTTCATTACTTTTCTTTTAATTTTTACTAGCCAACCGACCCGGTTTCGCACGGTTTTATTCTGCTAATTTACACAAAGCCTTGATAAATTATTCATTAAAAGCTTCAGTCATTTTACCCATTATTGAAACCCGCATTAAAATTTGTAAAGTTTTTCTCGCGAACAGATACACATACGCAACGGGAATTTGTTTTACGATACATAGGGATTTAACGGGTTTCTTTAAGGTTCGTAACATAATGCTTATGTAATTTTAAGAAACTATAGAAGGCTTTTCAGAAGTTAAATGCAATCTTCACTACTTTAATTAGGAAATCAAGGACACCCAAGTGCTGCAGTCTTCAATGAACGTAGAAACCAAAGTCAACAACGGCGTACCGGAGAAGGTGGCTGCCACCGAGGAGTATCTGTACAGACCCTTCTCTGTGGGAGAGAATGGAGCCAGGGCTAAGGTCGACACCAAGCTGACCCTGACTGGCAAAGCTAGGGCAGCCAATAACCCAAGTAAGTTTTGATAAATCTATAAAAACATGATGTCTCTCTACTTATTGGGATCCTGCGTCGGAAAGCATGTTAAGGTGTTGGTTTCAGCTGTCATTTGTACATTTTTGACAGTCGTTACGGGGTAGTCAAAAGTCAGACAATCTGTCAGTCTTGCCAAGGGATATCGTCTTACCCAGCTACCGGGTTGTGAAGGTCAGAGAGGAAGTCTGTCCATGTAAAAATACTAGTACTCAGCTTATTGGGAAAGGTTAAGCAAACAAATAAAAAAACTCGGTGTCGGCTTCCAGTATAATTGGATGCGGCTAAAGTACTAGTGTTTTAAATGGAGCGACTGCTTATCTGACCTTCAAAACCCAGTAACTGGGTAACACGATACCCATTAGCGAGACTGGTATCAGAATTTCCTGCTTCTGATTACTCGTAACGACTACCAGAGATGCATAAAGGACAGCCCGCTAAAACAAGGCAAAGACGTATATTTGTAAATTAGATCATCAATCCACTGACCGATATCGATAACCTTGTTTAACGTACGTATTTATTATTTATTTTGGTTTGCCCATATATGTGTTAGTAAGTCATAAAAAACAAAACTATGAAAGAAACAAGACCAGGATCTACCATCCTATGGGTACACCCGGTAGCAGCACATACATTGCGCACAGGTGTCCCATCAAATTGCCCTCGGTCTTACTCACAATCACATTCAGGAGATTTTTGGCGCTGTCGCGCAAACGACGCAGCAATGCTGCAGACCTTTCACGCATTATTGCCAAAAAAGTCGTCAGTGCGTGCTTCTGCGAACATCCACCAACTCAATTTTAGTTGTTGAAACGTTAGCTACTTCTCGTTAAGTCTTCTAATGTCCGCGTTCCCCCAGCAGCGCACTGCACGGAGACCCGCACCATAATGTTCGAGAGCCCGCACGGCGTGTCGCTCGGACACAACAACATGCAGGCCGCCCTCAGCGCCGTCAAGGAGACCGCTAAGACCGTCGCCAACGAAGCCAGCTCCAAGTCTGCTGGCAACTTCGCACAGCTCGTCAGGGTGAGGAAACCACGAAACTACATCAGACATGTTCCCACATATCGACTGGACCACTCAGTCTCTGTATATTTGCCAGATATGGCCAATTTGCCCTCTAGGGGGCTTCTCTTGGGTTGCGGGTATGTTTTAATGAGAATTGAAGCAGCAGGGTAGGTTTTTAGTCAGTAAAAGTCAATCACTCCCTTCCACTTCACCCACAGCAGCAGGAGTCAATAGCTGTCAGGACCCCCCAACGTATTGCTTCAATGAGTGGAGTGGATGAGTGTTAAAATCCTACTAACTAAAAACACAACTTGTTCCTTTACTGCATTTCTGGGGCAGCAGTATTATTATTTGGCCCTATCGAGTCATAAATAAATGCCGACTGCTCTTTAAGACCCAAAATTCCCCTATTTTCGACGCAAGTGACCCTTAAATATAGCAATAATGTATTATTTTCTTTGTAATTACATCAAAAACAATGACAATTATATTATTTTTAAGAAAATAAAATGAAAAAAATATTATTCGTGAAATAAAAACATATTTCTAATAGCTTTGTAACTTACAAAGAGGGATTGTTTCAGATCTTACGCACCTGCTCCAAGGCCGATCTCTTGGCAGTCTACAGCCACGTTAAGGGAAACAACATTGAGAAGTAAGTTTTGTCTCTCTTCCTCGTATACCGAGTTTACAATTGTTATTTAATTCTTAATCATCTTAAGTACATAATTTTATAAGTATTATATATGTCAAAATTCATGGTAAGATTTACGTACGTTTTGTTTCTTTCCCAACATCCTAATCTAAAATAAAATACATGAGATAAACAAAATTTACACTAAGATAAATAAATATACTATTAATATTAAACTAAAGAATTACATAGATACAATCTTTTTTGTATATCAGAATAGAATGAAATAAGAATTTAGCAACTAATAAGTATGCACTTTTTAATTCTGTAATCTTGTTTGTTTGAGCCATAAGACCGCCCATTGTAACATTGCAATGGGCGGTGATCGTTAAAAGTTGATCTCTTACAGACAACCTTTGGATGAATACTATGGTACTATGCTACCTACCAAAATATGGTAGCTGGCAGATCACGTCATATAATTATCATGTTTTGATATACCTCCGAATATGTATATTCAATAACTTATTGTTTCGTTTTTCCAACAGGCGTGTGTTCTTGGACGGTCTGATCCGTGCCGGAACTGGCTTCAGCATTGAGGCTTCCATCCAGATCCTGAAAAGCCATGAATTGGGCCCCATCGAGCAGAAGCTGGTGTTCTTGTCTCTGAGCAACGCCAGGCATGTTAACAACGACGCTTTGAAGGCCGCTGCGGTAAGTTGTTGTCAACTTATTGGAATCTTACTTCGAAACTTCTTGAGGCGATTTGTTTTTCTTTGTTCAACCAAAATTCTGCTAGTTTGTAGTAAAACACAAATAAGAGAACTAGAAATGTGAGTAGAATTCACATTACTAGCAATCTTGTTAACCTCTCCAACTAAGCTAAATATGCTTGTGTCTGGAGTGGTTCACGACAATAGTGTAATGGGTGGGGTTCGAACTCGTGACCTCTGGATCATAGGTCCGACATCTTATCCATTAAGCTATTGACGCTTATGAATTCGAATGAAATGAAATTACATAAATTGCATATAGCAGGTTCTGTTACTTGCTGACAATGTACTTCCTGAAGTAGTTTTAAGGTGAAAGAATTTTTGAAATCGGTAGAGTAGTTTTTGAGTTCATCCATTGCAAACGAACATAAAATTTTGAACATTTTGGATAGATAGATAGAATATATTTTATTGTACACCAAAAATTGAAACACACTTACACACAGCACAGCGTATACAGTGTTATCAGAGATTTTATTTACAGATCAAAAATTTATTTTTGTTTATTTATTAAAACTTTATGCAACACAAAATTTACAAAGGCGGTCTTAATGCTTTCTTCTTTTACTCCTTAACTCGCCTGATATGAGGGCCAAATTTAAAGTAATAAGAATAATGTATTTATTTAATGAACCTAGCCTCTCTTGGTAGTAATAGTTTAAGGGTTAGTATCAAACACAAACTTAATATACCTACCTAACTAATCACAATTTTTAGTGACAGGGTTTTTAAGACATTATTAAAATCGTACATCTGCTAGCGTATTCTCCCCTCTCAACCACAAGTCACTCTACCAAAGTGGTTTAAAAGTTACTGACAGCCATGTTCCAATTTTTAAAATTCATGATTTATTGACATTTCCTTGCCTTTACATTTAAGAAATTGCTCTTTTTGTTAAATGTCATAGATATTTATTTTTAAATTTATCTGAAAGCAGATACCGAAAACTTGTTACGCACAGGTGGTTTTAGAACAGCTTTGTTGTGAAAAAGTATTTTTAGTATGGCAACGGCTATTTTTAACCATATCCCAAATTCCATAAAAAAAGAATCTGTATCTACCTTCAAAAATAAATTAACAGTATTTCTTTTAAATAAATGCTACTACTCCGTATCGGATTTTCTAGCTGATAAATGTATATTTTAGTATCAATGTTTTGTATGTATGTTTGATTGTTCCATCAATGTTTTAATGCTAAAATGGTAGAATGTACAAGGATTCCTTTGTGTTCCTGTAACCACCTTATTGTAATTTATACCTACATTCTAAGCAAATAAATGAATATTGTATTCTATTTTATTGTAATGTCTCCCCTTAGGGTCTTCTGGACCTGCCTAACCTTCCTCGTGAAGTGTACCTGGGCGTGGGAGCCCTGGCCGGAGCCTACTGCCGCGAGCACTCGTGCCACCGCACCAGGAACGACGGCGTCGTCGCGCTCAGCAACAAGCTGGCCGCCAAGCTGCAGAACTGCAGGCCCAAGACCAAGCCCGATGAGGACAATGTAAGTACTTTTTAATAGTTGTTAAGCTTGCGTTTGACCACCATCTCACCTGATGGTAAGTGATGATGTGGTCGAAGATGAAGCACGCTTGCCTAGAAGTAACCTATTCACGCTTGACTTAAAGACCCCCAGGTTATACTAACAGGTTATATAGATTAAGTATTTTGTAGGTGTACTCTTTCACTTATAAGAGACCACAGCATGCTCGATCAAATTAACAACTAAGCTAAGAAATTAATCAAAATTAAAATTAAAAAGAAAAATGTAGAGACAAATTGGAAATTAAAAATAGATTAGAAATTACATTAAAACATTTTATAAAACAATATGAGCATAAACGATGATAACATCATGAACATTAATATGAAAAACATGAGTTCTACTTATAATATTTTCAAAAACTTAAGTAGATAAAGATTAAAACTTAGATACAGATTGTCGGGTCTTTTTTTGCCCAATAGAGCAATGGTGGCCCGAGGAGCAGTAAAAGCCTTGATTTATTGTATTATATTATTTATAGTTTCGGTCAAATTATTGTTGCTTTATTCATTAATTGAAAAAAAAATTATCAGCATAATATAAGTAAGTACCTGGTGTGTAATTTATCGTGTAAATTCAGAAACATATTGTTGATTTATGAATAAATGACTATGACTGCTCTACTGGGCACATAACCATTGGGTTATGGACCCAATTTACATGTTTCTTATCGTTGCTATCCAGGAAACGAGAAATATTACAAAAATAAGATTTTAGTGTGTCAGACAAAATATTTCTTTTCAAAACGTGGTAAGTTACCAGAGGGGTAATTATTATTATTATTATTATTATTATTGTTTTAATTTGGAACAACATAGGAACCATTTTTGTTAGTACACACCTTAAATACTACAACTTATACACTAGGGTTAGTAACACATACAAATACAAAATAAACATTATTGAGTCATGTACTTACGAGGCATTTCATGCGGACAATGATTCCGCATGAGATGCCTCAGCACAGGAGCTCTCGGGTCCTCAGCCAAGGCTTTCAGGATGCTATTGCCACTCCCCCGCATCCTCGTCACCAGCGATGCCACCTTTTTCCTGATGATAGCATGGAAACCATCTGTACGTAATCGGGCAAACATCCCCGAGGCACTACAGAAACGAGGGAGTTTCAACATCATCCTGAAAACATTGTTGTATTGGACGCGCAGGGCATTTAGCGCCCCCCGTGAACAGTTGAACCACAGACTTCCCGTGTACAGGCCTTGACAGTACGCTTTAAATAAGGTTATTTTGACCTCGTCGCTACAACGATAAAATCTGCGAGCCAACATGTTCCCGCGAACAGCCAACGCCCTGCGCTCCCTCTCCACGTCATCATCGTCCTTAAGGTCGTCGACAAGAATATGGCCCAGATATTTGAACTTGGTCACTTGTTTTATATTAGCGCCGTTCAAAGTAATTGAAGGAATGGTGTCTGGGCACTTGCCGGTGGCCTTGAAGACCATGAACTCGGTTTTCCTTACATTATAGATAAGGCCATGTGATGCAGCGTACTTCTCACAAACCTTCAGCATCTCCCTGATTGACCTCGCAGTCGGGCCCAGCAGCACCATATCGTCCGCGTAGCTAATGTTGTTTACACAAACACCCCCCACCCGGCAGCCGACACGCATGCCGCTGAGCTCGACTATGAGGTCATTAACATATAAATTAAACAGCTTTGGAGAGGACAACCCCCCCTGTCTCACTCCGCACTCCAACCTGTATGTTTCTGAGAGGCAGTTTGACCACCTAACGCAATTAGTCTGATTCAAGTACCAGTATTGAAATATCTTCAACAGTTCCGCCGGCATACCCCTGTCCTCCATCTTTCTCCAAAGCACTTCATACGAAACGAGATCGAAGGCTTTGGAGAGATCCAGAAAACAGGCATATACCGGAGTCTTCCGTTCAGTGTAGTATTGGATAGTGTGCTTAAGAGTCAGAATCGCGCTTTCAGTTGACAGTCCAGGTCTAAACCCGAACTGTGCGTCATGAATGTTTATATACTTATCCAGACAAGACTCAAGCACGCTATCCAACACTTTTGCTACGATTGTGGCAAGAGAGATTGGTCGATAGTTTCCCTTGTCCGATATGTCTCCTGTCCTGTTCTTCACTATGGGCACCACTGTCGTTTTCATCAAATCCTCAGGTAAGTATGAATGACTAATGCACATGTTGAAGAGCATGGACAGGACCCTCGGCACGTGCACGCCTGCATATTTTAAGTGCTCAATACTGAGCCCATCGTGGCCAGGAGATTTACCTCTACGCATACTGTTTATCACTTTTTTAATTTGCTTCGTTGTAAATTTAAGTAGGGGTTCCTCGCCCGCCACGGAGGGCCCACCATCTGGCATAGTGGACGAAGGACCCAGAGGAGAGCGTACTTTAAAGTGCTCCATGAACAAATTAGCTATATCCTCTGGGCCATTTCGGCCACCAACGCTCGCAGGGAGACCCGGCTTAACATCAAGCTTACTAGTGGACTTCCAAAATTTTGTGAAATCTTTTTCGGCTCTTTGTTTAGCTATTACGTCCATTCTAATTTGGTCCTGGTGTTTCTGACACCATTTTAGGTAATAATTGTGTTAAAAATTTAATCAAATAAGGTGGCATCTTTTCAGCCTTAACCTTATAAATACCATCGTGTGTTCGAAACAAATCAGGTACACTATTTTGTGTAATCTATTTCATCACCACTGATCTCAAAACGATGAAGAAAAACATCGTGAGGAAACTGACATGAAAATCCAAAGACATGCGACATCCATCAACCCTCATTAAGTAGACGATGGCATTTGGAAACTGATCCTGAATATTTCTAAATTAAAGCATATCATAAACAGTGCCTTATAGAATTTAGGATTAATTCCCAAATTCTCATTCTTAAATAGCTTGCATCTTTGTTGTACTTATTGTATTATAAATTACGTCATGTAACATTTTCTCTCCATGACCAGGTTGTAGCAGTTCTGAAGGGAATCCGAAACATCCATCACCTTGAAGACTCTCTGGTAGACAAGCTGGTGAAATGCGCCCAGGACGTCAATGTCAAGCCCAGGGTTAAGGCTGCAGCGCTGGAAGCCTTCCAAGCTGATGCCTGTGCCAGCAAGGTAAACATACGTGGCATGGCTTACATAGCTCAAAAAAGAATAAAAGTGATAGTAAAACTCACGGAAATCGAAAGAACCTTTAGCTTCTAAGAATCAGTATTAACGCGTCTAGAAAATATTTAAAATCATATTTTTAGTACAAAGCAGCTTTTACATCTTACTCGTGAGTCATGACTCGTCCGTTCGGTTTGTCATAAGGGTAGAAAAATAATTCAGTTTAAACTCACCAAGATCTTCTTTCTAATATTGTGGTATATTCTTCCTCCTTATGGTATAGCTTTTATACTTTACTACTGCTCTTTATAACATTTCCTATTCAGAAACTTGCAAAAACATACAAAGACAAACAATAAATTAAAAAAAATACCACACTAACGACCAGTGGTTTACTATGGCCCTGTACAGAACCATCTAGGAATCATGAGGTCTTTACCCAGCAGTGGGATGATGCAGGCTAACAGTAACTAAAAACAGCAATGCGTATTCTGAGGCATACACTGCAGTTTACATGTTCACATTTCAAATTTCAAACAACCTCAATTGAACAAAATGCCAGACAACTGCAAACTAGCGCTGGTTTTCAGCTGGCCCTTATTCCACCTGTACTAACAAAGTCTCTCACAACAGGTGAAGAAAACTGCCATCGATCTAATGAAGAACCGTCAGCTGGACTCCGAGATCCGCATCAAGGCGTACCTGGCCATCATCTCGTGCCCCTGCGCTCAATCCGCCACCGAGATCAAGAACTTGCTTGACACCGAGCCTGTTCACCAAGGTAATTCACATACCCACTTTTTTTTTTCGGGGGGAAAGTCATGAAATTACTCCTCTCGCTCTTGGTGGGAGCGGAAGAGAGTACCTACTGACTACCACCCTGCTTCTTCAGTTGCCCCTGCAGAGGAACGTCATATGCTGATTATATGGTTGTGTTAGGGAGGTCTTTTGTTACAGGCATCTTTTTACTTAAAAGAAGATCTCTACAATGTTTTTGTTAAAACCTGTGGATTATCAAATAAACTTTTTATTTATTTATATAAAAAACGTCTGATATAGTGCCCAGCACGTAACTTGGCAAGAGTCGTTCAATGCGCAGAAGTCGATTTTTAGGTGTAGTGATTGTCAGCGGGACGCGGGGTATGCGTATATTGGTGCGTCAGTAGTTCTCGTTCCATTTGCACCCGAATACACTTGCGTACACAAAAGTTGTATCCTTTGTTTTTGTTACGAGTTCTTGTTTTAATTTAGTTTTTGTTACGTTGATTACAATGCCGGGACCAAATATCGTTTTACGCAGACTATTAAAACGTCAGAAAGAACAGTTAGACACTATAGTTAAGGAAGGTGGAAATTTCGAATTCATCACTGTCTTTAGGACACCGGAAAAAAAAGAGGAATAAAAGGGGTAGCAGTTTAGTTAACTAATTGTGACGACGAGAACATATCATTTTTAATATTTTTTTTTTACTTTTAAATGAATTTATGTATTATGTAGAATCTATTTTATTTATAATATCTAATTAACTAATGAATTCCTCTTCTTTCTCTAACTTTCTTCTAAACAGACATGATTAAAAATAAATGATGGCAATAACCATAGAATAATGGCAAGCACCACTTTTTTGTTCTACTAAGTGCACGATGCGCGAACTTACCCCCACTATGCCATCTTGCCAACTTAAAGTAAATAAGTTGGCAAGGTTTTGAAAGCATAATGGAGTCAGTCTCATGTCTCCTTTAATACACGAATGCATCTTCTGATTCATTCTCTCTTTATGGTCGACCGTCATGACTGAAGATCGCAATCATCAATCTTCACACTGCGATTTGTCAGGCTTTTAAATTTTTTGCGGTCAGAGGCTAAACGGACCACTTCCTCGAACCTATGGGAGCTGCTCTGCTTCAGTTGGTCCGACCATCTTAATGGGGATCTCCCTCTGGGCCTCTTGCCCTCCACGTTGGCACAGATGATCAGCTTTTCGAAATTTTCATTTTGACGGCGGCTAATGTGACCGGAACAATTGAGGATTCTGCATCGGCATACTGTGGACAAGCGAACTTTGATGCCGAGTATTACATTTGTATATTACATTTGTTCGAAACGCAGGCCATGGGATTCGGAGCATGCGTCGCCAGTACCACATTTTAAATGCATCAGTTTTCTTCCTCTCTGCCTCTCTGTTTATCTCGGATCTGCTTTATTAAAATAGAATTAATGTGTGTTCTCCGTTCCAGTGGGCAACTTCATCTCTACATCCCTCCGCAACATCCGCGGCTCCTCCAACCCCGACAAGCAGTTGGCTCGCCAACACTACGGTCTCATCCGCACTCCCAGCAAGTTCAACAGCGATGTCAGGTAAGAAAAATTTTAACCGTTATTTCCAGATATTACCCCAAACACACAAATTTATAAATGACGACGTTTTGGGAATATTTTCATTGTGCGTACAGCTAAGGAGTGGAATTCCTTACCGGAGTCTGTATTTCCAGATAGCTACAACCTGGGAGTCTTTAAGTCAAGAGTGAATATGCTACTTCTAATCGTGATTCATCTTCAACCACACCATCGCATCTGGTGTCGGTGGTCAAACACGAGACTATTATCAAGTTTACCACTTCATAATATTACTTGAATCGAAAACCGCTTTTTCAGTCTCTTTTGAATTTAACATTTTACTTCCTTAGGAAATACTCGTTCTCTGAGGAGGAATCCTTCAACGTGGATGCCCTGGGCCTGGGAGGTACCGTCGAGAAGAACGTGATCTACTCTCAGGACTCCTTCCTGCCTCGCTCTGTCAACCTCAACTTGACTTGTGAAGTCTTCGGGCGCAGCATGAACGTTCTTGAGGTTGGTATTCACTTCTGTTATGGTATACAATAGAGTATAATATCTATCTATCTATCTAAGTATATAACAAAGTATAAGTATGTATATAAGTGTAATTTTGAATTAAGCAATATTGTTAAGTAGGTGTGTTTAAATTTTGGTGTACAATAATGCATATTTATACACCAGTTCGGAGGTCGTCAAGGTAATTTGGACCGCGTGGCCGAGCATCTGTTCGGACCCAGGAGCTTCCTGCACACGGAGGAGCCACAGACTCTGTACCAGAAGTACGTCGTGGACAAGTTCAACCAGTACAAGGAGAAGGTCGAGGGTGGCTTCCAGAGGGGCCGCCGTTCCGTCAAGAGCGAAGTCGACAACTTTGACAAGACTGTAAGTTAATAACAATACTAATTCATACCAAAGGATATTTGGATATGGCCTATCCAAGACCGTCATTGTAACCATATTTTGCATTATTGTAAATCAAGTGTTTTTTTTTTTAATTAATGGAGTACAATAAAGAGTATTCTATCTCTCTATCTACAGTTGAAGGCCGAAGCAACACCTTTCAACAATGAACTTGACCTGGATGTATACGTAAAGCTCTTCGGAACTGAAGCCGTCTTCCTGTCTCTTGGAGACGACAAGGGATTCAACTTCGACAAGGTCGTCGACCAATTCATGCAGTACTTGAACAAAGGCATGAACGATGTCAAGCACTTCCAGGTAAGCACGCTCTTCTCTTTTGCTTATTTTAGTTTCGTTTTCATGGACTGCCTTATTGGTTGTAGTGGTCGCAAGCGTGACTGCTGAGGATAAGATTTCGGGTTCGATTCCCAGGTTCAGAAAAAAAGTTTTCTGTGAGAAATTTATCAGTAGTAGCCCCGAGTTTGAGAGGTTGGCGGTGTGGTACCCCAGTGCTTCGGAAAGCACGTTAAGTCGTGTCTGTCATTTGGATATATTTGACAGTCGTTACAGGTAGTCAGAAGCCAGAAAATCTGACATCGGTCTTCCCAAGGGGTATCGTATTACCCCAATACTGGGCTGTTGAGGTCAGATCTTTAAATCCAGTTTGATGAGCAAATGATGATGATGTTTGCTTTTGTAATTTTTTTGCCTTGTTATTTTATAAAATATATGCAATCTATCAGTATGTGTGTGTCGTTGAATGTGTACTTATGTGTTTTGCAGCAAGAAATGCGCGCTCACATGCTGTTCCTGGACGCTGAGCTGGCGTACCCCACCAGCACCGGCCTGGCGCTGAAGCTGGACCTGGTGGGCGCCGCCACCGGCCGCCTCGACCTCAGCACCAACGTGGACGTGCGCCAGTGCCTGCGCAGCCCTAAGGACGCTAAGGTCGACGTGAAGCTCGTCCCCAGCACCGACATCGAGATCACCGGAGCCCTACTCGTCGACGCCGACGCCATCGCCGCTGGCCTCAAGGTCATCGTCAACCTCCACAGCTCCACCGGAGGCCATGTCATCGCTAAGGTCCTAGAGAACGGACGCGGCTTCGACCTACAGATCGGACTCCCCGTCGACAAACAGGAGATTGTCACCGCTTCCAGCGACCTGGTCTACTTCTACGCTGAAAAGGGACAGGTGGAGAAACACACTTCCGTCAAGATGGATAATGTTGTGAAGGAGAACACTGGCTGCTTCGACCAGGCTGCTGACTACATTGGACTTACTGTATGCGGAGAGATGACCGTACCTTTCACACTCTCCGGTAATATTATTTTCATCTTAGATCTATTTCTAACACACAGTCGATTACATTTAAACCTATTTAAGTGAATAAATGAGAAAGCACTTGTTATTGATAATAAAAAAATTAATTAACAATTTAGATACAATGCAAATTACTAGCAATCTTGTTAACCCCCTTCAACTAAGCTAAATAGGTATGCGTATATCTGGAGTGGGTTCACAGCAATAGTATTATAATCAATTAGATCCCAATATGCATTGAAATATCTCTGTTACTGGGAATTCATAATCCTTATTCTAATAATATTCATTGAGACTTCATTTCCCATATTATTCGACGTTTACCATCAGGCTTAAACTAGTAACAATACATTTCATTACAAAAAAAAATACACCTCGATCTTTTTTAGCAAAACCCTCTATGAATACGACATCTGAAAACTGGGCAAATGAAAGACCTCTGTAACTGATAAAAAATCCTAAGTCCCTTGAGATTCAAGTTAGACA
The DNA here is from genome assembly GCA_943138885.2 of Tholera decimalis. Classification (NCBI taxonomy): domain Eukaryota; kingdom Metazoa; phylum Arthropoda; class Insecta; order Lepidoptera; family Noctuidae; genus Tholera; species Tholera decimalis. Next base: position 26,382,038 of record OW964577.2, on the reverse strand, counting down.
GGTTTCACTAAAAAATAAAATAATTTATTTGCACCTTCATTTAAAAAGACAATGTTATACCTTCATTGTGCGGACGGCTAAGGAGTGGAATTCCCTGCCGGAGTCTGTGTTTCCCGACAGCTACAACCTAGGAGTCTTTAAGTTAAGAATGAATAGGTTACTTCTAGGCAAGCGTGCTCCATCTTCGATCACATCATCACTTACCACCAGGTGAGATAGTGGTCAAACGCGAACCTATTTTCAATTTAAAAAAAATGTTATGCGTAAACATACTTAACATAATACATATGTTTATGTAAGAGTTGCAACCAATATTAAACTAAGATAACTTTATAACACTGTACTTTATGACTGCTTGAACAATAATCATTTCCGGCTTACAGGACCTGATGCCCAAGCTTCCATCACCAAATACCTCGCAAGCTACCCTCTGACTGGAAAGACAAAGGTCCGCGTGATGGTTGAGAAACAGAACCTCAGAGGATACCACATCAAGGGAGTACTTCGTTCAGATGAGGCTGCCGGCAGAGAAAGCTTGGAACTGCTGTTCGATGCTGAAGGTAAGCAACAAAGAAGTTCAATCTAAAAGTAGTTTTTAGTACGATATAGCATCCTCACTTGGTCAATATATCGTTTTGTATGTGCTTCTCCTCTACGTTTATTGCGCACACAACCAAGGTGTGGAGCTCTCTGCCAACCTTTAACGCAAGAGTGAAAGTCATCTTGTAAGCTCGCTCGTTCCATCGTAGACCTCATCTACCATTTATTTAGATGGAGGTCCGGAGCGGGCACATCAGTAAACCTAATATACGACTTACGAGTTGACAAAATAATTGGTTAGGTTTAAATACATTTAAAACAGACATGTTATTTTTTAGGTGCCAAATTCGGCCGTGCCAAAGTCAACGGAGAATTCATAAACAACAAGAACGAGATCGGAGCTCAACTGTCCCTCGACTCCGCGCTGAAGGTAGTGTTCGGCCAGGCCATGTTCTACCGCAAACCCACCGAGATGAGCGTTGTTGTCAAGGGCAAATACGATGCCAACGAACTGTACGGCAAACTGGGCTTCAGCGTCCAAGGAAACAGCAACCGCAGGGTCTACAAACCCGTAGCTGAGTACCAAATACCAGGAGATAAGGAAAAGCACCAAATTCCAGTATCCGGTCAAGTTGTTGAAGAAATCAATGGTGGAAGGACCAAATACTCCATTGAAAACATCAAATTGACTTTACCCAGTGTAAAGGACCCCATCTGCATCGATGGGCACTTCACCAGCGCTGACAAGGACATTGAATTTGATACCACTGTTAAAGACTTGGCTTCTCTGAAGGGATCCGTGAAGAAGAATGACGTCAACGTGGAGTTCCAGAACAGGTTGAACCCGTACATCAACTTCAGGTTGAAGGGACACTTCGAAAATGAACCCATTGTGAGTATTTATAGTTACACATCATTAGTTTTCATAAATTTTAACAACACGACGCCGGTGTTTCCTGACTACCTTGAGAACAAACACCGAAATAAACTCTGAGGACAACGTCTCTTTTGAAGTCCATAATTATAATCTGTACTGATCAAATCATATATGAACCATGTAGGATTATGTCTGTAATGCACTTTTAAGGAAAGAAACACACAGAATTGAACAGATCGGTCCAAACAGTGTGTACATTTGTCAGTTATTTATATTATATTAGCTCGTATAAGAATTTTTAGTTAAGAACTCGAACGAAATAAAAATATAACAACCACAATCCAACAAACGTACATTTGTAGCAAATACCTATAACAATGTTGTTTTTCCGTTCAGGTTCGCAATGAAATCGACCTGGTATACGGCGGAGACCTCCGCAACAACCGCAACCGTATTGTGTTCGCACAAATGATGAAATACCACAAGAACTCCCCCGAGGACTTCAACATTATCACCAAGAACAAGTGTAAGTTTATAATAAATCTTTCTTCTTTTTGTAAATCTAAAAATAAGCCACGTCTGTCTGTCTGTATATTCGCGATAAACTCAAAAACTACTGAACTTATTGCTTATTCATTTAAAATTTTTCTAATATTATAAATGCGAGGACGGATGGATGGATGTTTGTTACTTTCTCACGCAAAAACTACTGAACGGATCTGAATAAAATTTGGTAAGTAGATAGTTGACATCTTGCGATAATACAAAGATACTTTTTATGAAGCCACGGATAGAAGTTAGTGTACTTTATATATGTAGAAACAATCTGTCTCTTAGTTTGTCAACTTATTGACTGTATTGATTAATAAGGTTTCAGACTTTCTGACTTTGTCTATTAAGTAGGTTCCATTGGAATAGTATTCGATGTTCAGCCCGTTGAAGTCACTGATACAACTAACAATCTGCTAGTTTGTGGTAAAACACAAATAAGAGAACTTGAAATGTGGGTAGAATTCACATTACTAGCAATCTTGTTAACCCCTCCAACTAACTATATATGCTTGGGTTTGGAGTGGGCTCACTGCATAGTGTAACTGGGTTCTAAACCGCGACATCTCGACCACAAAGCAGGGACCTTAGCTATAAGGCTATTGATGCTTTTAATCATTATTTTTAGTATCATATTTATTCTTATTACAGTAGAAATCCACGCCCTCCCCCTGAAGGTCAAATTCGATGCCGACATTGACCCCAAAAAGGTAGATATTGAAGTCGAAGGACAATACATGGACAAAAAAGTAGACTTCGACCTGGAAGCTAGACAGCAGATCAAGAAACCTGGAGACTACAGCATGAAGATGAAGGCTATGTACGACAATAACGGAATCGAGGTCTTCTCTAAGCGCGACATTGTTTCCGCTGACAAGTCTAACTTGGAGAACTACATTGAGTTCAAGAACATCGGCAGATACGAACTGTCGGGAGTGTTGCTGCACAAGACCAAGCCTAATGACATGAATGTTGGTGCTATTGGACACCTGAAGGCTTCTGTTGGTAGCAACACCCAGGATGTCAAGTAAGTTAATATATTTTTAAAATATTAATGCTATACTGCTTAGTTTGGCATTACAAACAGGGGCCGTAAAATTATTTGTTTTCTTTCAAGAGCAAATCTGGTGTTAAAAAGAAATATAGTCGGTGCAATACAATTTCTTCTTCCATTCTCCCCTGTTAGACGTCACAGCATCATTTACCCCTTTTTATTTCATAAAATTCTTCACAAAATCCATCCATCTTTTCTTCAGCTTTCTTCTACTTCTCCATCCATCAACATTTCTTCTACTCTTTTGGTCTCATCTAACTTTTTTATTTCTGAGACAGAAATCCTCATGAATGTCCTCCGTCCTGCGGCTGGCCGTCACAGTCTCACTGACTAAAACCACCCTGTATTCCCTTGCCAATTTTAAAAAAAAATTGGACAGGGTGTTGCTGGAGCACTTAAATCCAAGTTAAAGTTTCACTATTCTACAATCAATGTAGCTCACTTTCTCGGCCTTATCATTTTCGTTTATGTTCAAGTAACAAAACTTAATGGCTTAGTAACAAAATTCCTTAATCCTATGTTAGTACTTAGGTTAAATAAGGTAAATTCGTGAATAGAATCTACAAGCTCCACACTGGAGAGCTTGCAGCAGCGATTCACAAACACGCAATCGAGCCTGCTTGCCACACAACGTAGGAGACACAACGATTCAATTTGTGTTACTCAAGATTGTCTTTACCCTCAGATTCGACATCGGAGTCATCGAAACCCCATCCTTGTACTCCTCCCACGCCAAGGTCTCCGACAACGGAGGAGATATCCTCGACTTCCTCTTGAAGACCACCCGTGGACCTAACGCTAACGGACAACTGAAGCTTATCGTCAAGAACGCTATATCTGCCAACGGACAGTTCAAGGTTACCGACAGCGATGGTAAAGGAAACGGCATGATCCTCGTTGATTTCAAGAAGGTAAGGGTAATATTTTTTCACCGAGAAAATTTTGAGTCTCTTATTGATTACAAAAGTATAGAAATAATTAGGTTAAAAGCTCTACTGTTTTTATTGTGCGTGTTGTATTTTTGAGACTGTATTTATCTGCATCGTCGTACCTTATTCTTAGAATTAGAGTGATCTAGTTTTAGTATATTGGATTGGTTATTCTTTTATTCTTTAATCACATCTCAAACATTGTTTTTATGCAATAATTGAGGCAATCCCAGTAAGTAAGCTACGAGAATACTTGTGTTGTGACTGTCTCGCATCTTCCCATAATGGTAAATAATAAACAATTTATAACTTTAAAAAGGAACGTTGAAATTTTAATAAGTAGCTCACTGATTGAAGTCCTAACTCACCACATTGCTTAACTGATGTTCGTTCATCAGTCCCAGCGCAAGATCAAAGGAGACTTCAAGTTCATGGCCAAATCCCCCGCGTACGGCGCCGACGTGGATGTATACCTCAACTACGAGAAGGACAACAACGACAAGATCCACTTCAGCACCAACACCAAGAAGACTGACAAGTTGGTCGACTCCAAGTAAGTGTACTTGAAATAACCAGCTATACGGCGTTATTATGAAAGCCTTAGCCAAAATAATTTCTCTGCATCAGAATCGATAACAGAAGAAATTGGTGATAAATAGGTTTTGATCGCTCTATAAAATCTAGTAGTCCACACTAATAAGTGGCAAATGCACACATACAGCTACCTACTTAGATAATATCTATGTTTTAAATTAGGCTGTTTTAATAATAAAGTTGACTCTCATTATCTCTTTGTCTGTTAATAAATAACAAATAATTATGAAATAATTCTATTAATATATTCCATTCTAAAGAGGTCCTGTTAAAATAGCTAAAGCGTTCAGACTAACTCAGTATAAAAAAAAATATGAAAAAATTAAGATTCGGGATCGAGACGTCTTTTCAGCCTACACTGTCCCACTGCAAGGCTAAGTGGTCTCTTAATTGCTGTCGTGAACTCGTGCGCCTCTTCAAATCAATCGCTTGGCTTATAAACTTTCTCATTCAATTATGTGGTGTAACTTAACTGATGATTTTGATATCGATATTTATAATATCTGTACAATTGGAGTATTTTGTCCTTCAACCATACACATCATAATAATAATTATGAGAAACCCTAGGGGAACGTTTACTCGGATAAAACACGGTCACAATCATGAGATATAATATTAAACAGTAACCAAAGTCTAAATCGATGCGAAAGACCGACATTGAACTAAAGGGTCTTTCAACAAGGACGGGTCAATGTTGAAATTAAATAAAACAAGCTGTATGTGAGATACTAAAAAAATATTTTTTTTATTAGAAAGGCCCATTTATGCCATTATTTATGAAATATGACGTCGTTTAAATGTCCACCGCGGCTTCGAACGGTGGCACGGATCCGAGAGGTTCAATTTTCAATTACTCTACTGCATAGATCCGGCTGAATCTGAGCGATGGCCTGCGTTATGTTGACTTTCAGGGCATCGGTTGATTGCCAATTATAGGCATAGACTTGCGGTTTAAGAAAACCCCACAAGAAAAAGTCTAGCGGGGTCAAATTGCACGATCTTGGTGGCCAATTCACGTCACCTCTACGAGAGATAACCCTACCCTCAAACCGTTCATGCAGAATGTCCATTGTGTCGCTCGCTGTGTGGCACGTAGCGCCGTCTTGTTGGAACCACATGTTGACCACGTCCATATTTTTCAATTCAGGCCAAAATAAATTGTTAATCATTGATCTGTAGCGCTCGCCGTTGACAGTAATGGCCTCGCCATCATCGTTTTCGAATAACTACGGACCAATGACGTCGCCGGATTAAAATCTGCACAAACAGTAACTTTTTGTGGATGCATTACCACCTAGTGAACCTCATGTGGGTTGTGGTCATCCCATATACGAAAATTTTGCTTATTAACAAAACCATTAATCCAAAAATGCGCCTCGTCGCTAAAGATGTTTTTTCGGCCAAAATCAGGGTCCTCTTCCAAACGTTCTGTAGCCCAGTCAGCGAACAAATGGCGTTGTCTATGGTCATTCACTTTGAGCTCCTGGGTCAGTTGGATCTTATACGGGTGTATGCCCAAATCCCGACGCAAAATTCGCCAAGTTGAAGTCTGCAAAAGGCCGAGTTCTTGTGCACGGCGAGAAATTGACTACCTCAGAGTCTCCTGCATACTCTCACGGACAGCAGCGATGTTCTCGGCTGATCTGGCGTTCCTTTGACGTAAAGGTATTAGTTGCTTGTTTACTAGACCAGTCGTCTCGAATTTGGTCACCAAACGTTGGAGAGTCGACTTTGAAGGGTCACCGCGTCTGCCGTAAAATGGACGTAATGCGCGCAACGTTGCAAACGAAAACTCATTTTGATAATAAAGTTTTATCATTTGGACGTGCTGCTTAATCTGGTAACTTGTCATGGTGATTTGGCACTGATGCCAAATCACCATGGCAAGTCCAGGCAAGGTCAGTTACTGATAACTGAAGAAATAACAACGCATTTGACAGATGCCGCCAAAATAACATGGCCGCCACAAACTATCAACATCGACCCGCCCTATTTCAAAGACCCTTTACATATAATCGTTATTTTAAAAACAGGAACAAGTTCGTGTACGCCGACAAGAAGTTCGAGCTGAACCTCCGACAGGACGGAGTGTACTCCCCCACCGGCAAGACTCACGGCCTGCTGGAGCTGGTGCTGCCCACCGACCGCTGCATCACCCTCAAGGTGGACCGCGACATCACCCAGACCAACGACGTAAGTATACCGCCTTATCATATACCCATTACTATTATGATGTTATTCATATCTATGATGCTTTTTTTTTCTGGGTGGGAAAATCATCGAATGACTTCTTCCGCTCTGGGTTAAGCGGAGGAGAGTGTCAGACTTCTACTGACTAAAAACCCACTCTGTTCCTTCAGCAGCCCTTAAGTTCCGGGGCCACGGTATCTCGTTAGCACATTGCTGAAACCCTGGCAGACAATGGCCCTATGGCGCCCCGTCACTGTTCATCTGCCAAATACCATCATGATGGTATTGGGTACTGCTCTATGATGCCTAGTAGTTGAATTAAGTATCAGTTTAATTTGATGCAACTGAGTATAAGTGTTAAACGTAGAGCAGCTACATTTCTGACCTCCGCAACTCAGCAGCTAGGTTACACGACACCAGAAGCCAGAAAATCTGAAACTGGTCTTCCCCCGGGGTATGGTCATCTGAATCCGTTTTTTTACCCGACTGCGCCAGAAGGAGGGTTATGTTTTTCGAGAGTATGTATGTATGTATAATTGTTTGGCACGCTCTGTGGCCTGAACGGCTCGACGGATTTTAGCTTGAGAGGTATCGTTAGATTCGTATTGACTGTGAAAGTGACACTGGGTATATCAAAATAAAAAAAAAACCAAGATGGCGGATTTTTGGCGCCATATTATGCCTTCAAAAAAGTTTTTTTTTTTTCAAAACCTATCGAGTGGGGTATCAAAATAAAGGGTTTTAAAAGGTGATTACAAACATATACACAACTTATATGGTTAAAACTAATTCAAAGTGACAAATCGTAAAAAACACGTATCAAGAACTAAATCGTCTGCGAAATCTTTCACATTTGTAAACTAAAAAGCTGGAAATAAAAAATGGTAATTAAAAAAATTAAAAAACCCGACTGCAACCTTATACTAAAACTAACTGAAAAGCTAATAAAAACAAGCCCATTTTAAATTAAATAAAAGTTGGAAGCAGGCGGGACCCATTTGAGTCTGAAACTATAATAATGGTATGGGCCCCGCCTGCTTCCAAGTTTTATTTAATTTAAAATGAGCTTGTTTTTATTAGCTTTTCAGTTAGTTTTAGTATTAGGTTGCAGTCGGGTTTTTTAATTTTTTAATTACTTTTTTTTATTTATTCATTATACGCTCACGTTTGGAAACTATCTTACCCGATGGTAAGTGACAGTATGGTCGATAATGAAGCACGCTTGCCTAGAAGTAACCTATTCACTGTTGAATTAGACACCCTCAGGTTATAGCTATCTGGAAATACAGACTTGAAGCTGATCCTGACATTGCTGGGAAAAGATTAAGCAATGATGAGTCAAGCTCTTCCATATAATGGGATACCTATATATAGAAAATGAACGCTGCATGTAAAACCTAAGCCAATTATCAACAGTACTTTAACCTCTAGAGTCCCAGTGGCACAAAAACGTGCCAGTAAACAAATATTAGTTGAGCCCCGCTGGCACAAATTTGTGCCACCAAACCCCGACCGATTTAAAACTGTATTTGTAGTAAAGATAAGTCCCGCCCGCGGTGCTTGACGGATGGTTGACGTAATAATGGCGGTCCTTGAGAGGTTAATAAGTTTTTACTTCTTCTTCAGAAATACAACGGCCATGCCGAAGTGGTGCTCTCGGACGCCACCAAACGCGGAGGCCCAGCATCCACCCTCTCTTACAAGGGCAAGATGACCAACACGAACTTGGAGAAGGAAGTCATCAACTACGAGGGTCAAGTGGAACTGAAGCTGAAGGATGGCAAGCATCTGCTCAACACCTTCACCGTCAAGAACAACCCTGAGGCTGACGACAAGTTCAAGTTTGCTCTGAAGGTACCTCATAAATTTTGTATTACTTACATTGTTCTTTTGAGACAGATCATAATCCACCATGCAGGCCCAGTGTGGGTTTGTGGATGTCGCATATCTTGTGATTTTTGGTCCTAGTGTATGCTTTTTCAAGATTTTTTCCTTCAGCGTTTTGTGAAAGATAGATACAATTTATTGAGTATTACAATTCGGTTTATTACTTAACTGTAGTAGTATATATTTATTCAAATAAAGTATATACAGGCGAAAATAAAAAGAAATTATAGGGCATCGAAAAATTCGTCAACATCGCTATCAATGGCAAAAGTGCCCGGAACACTGGTCGCATTGCCACGTTGATTGGCAATGCTGATTCTCTGTCCAAAGAAAAGGCCAGCCCTCTGGTCACTTGTGGAGTGGAGTGGTCGTTTGCTGATGTCACGAAAGAGTCGATGCGCACTCGGACCCCATGGTCCTAACGTTTCAACCCCAAACGGCTCAAACATATAGCACCCAATTAGGTTGTTGTATATGCACCGTTTGAGATTTTCTGCAACTGCAGCTAACTCGCCTGCACAGATAAATAAATATATTGTTTATGATATAATTGCCAAAGTAGGTCTTTGTTTTTGCACATCATTACAAATTTAAATTTTAAAGATCACATTAAAATGGTATTACAATGGACGATATTATCGATAATAACAATAAATATCGTTTATTAACACAAAAATCTTAGTATACGAAGCTATTACAAAAACACAATACGATAATAGCGATCTTTCAAAGACGGCCATTGGATGGTTTTCTTAAGAAGAAACTTTGGTTAGTCAAAGTTCTCAAAATTAGCTTTTTTAATGCTAAATGTATATTGGCTCATAATATCATATATTCTACAACGTAGCATCAACATTTGGATTGAATAGCTCTTCTCCGCGACTTTCACTACAATCATCGTATTCGGGCAACCCTGCCAACTTGATATCATTTTATATAATCCCTTACCATGTCGAAAGATACCAATACTTTCCTCGCAATGCTATAATAGCAATATATAACTTCATGGATGTGTCTCGCTCACAAGACACCAAAATATTTCCAATCATTTCTTAATGTGTTCAGTACGACATGTCGGGCAACTTGCTGCCCAAGCCAGCCTCGCTGGAGGCCACCTACTCGTACGCAGACTCCGCTCTGTTCCGAGATGACAAGTACCGCGTCAAGGGAGGCTACGGAGACGACACCAGCTTCGAAATGTTCGGCGCCATCGAGGTCAAGTTATTGGAGGGAGACAGAAGGTAAGTACAAACAGAACTAACAATGCGGGTAGAATTCACTTTACTAGCATTCTTATTAACTCCTCCAGCTAAGCTAAATATGCTTGTGTCTGGAGTGGGATGGCAATAATATAAAAGGTAACAAGTCCGACGCTTTAGCCATTACGCTACTGAAGAACTTTAACTTTTCCTTACTTTAAAGTGATCTGTAATTAATTAACATAGAATTCATGACAATGGAAATTGGACTTTGCCACGTATTGAGTTTTTGTTCTACTTCAAATATAATTACGAAGTGAATTTCATTCTAAATTGTCGTTCATGTCTTAATCTGTTCCACATATCTTCCTCAGATACCTGGATGACTTTACCCTGAACGTGAGACTGCCATTCGAGAAAGCTCATGACATCAAGCTGGTCTCGTACGTGCTGTACCTGCAACCTGAGAACAAGGAAACTGTCGAGGTAAGCATCAAAAGTCACAAAGAACTGTTGCTTAGTTTTGTTGTGAAAGGACAAAGAAACAGACAGTTTTGTTTAAAAATTGATCAAAACTCCATAGTTATTTTAAACCTAAATAGTATCAATTATGATCTACTTTGTTTTAAAGTTATCTCTTCTTTTTTATCTATCCCAGTTCCCATTATTTGGGTTTGGGTTATCCTTATTTATTATCTTTATATTTGACCACTTGGTCAATGAATGGCACGCGGCCTCTTTTCTGATGTGGCAAATTTCTTTTTGACTTTCGTTTTTTTCTTCCTGCTCATAATCTTCATTAATGAAGATCGTGTCTTATGAAATGTCATCGTGACTCTCTGTGATAGCGTCTTCTATTTCTTTCACTTCTCTGTTTTCTTCTTGAACTTACGTACTTAGGACAATTCACTTTGAGCCACGACATGTCCACCTCTCTATGATTCATTTTCACAATGTATTCATAATACAGGTTCATTCTTCCAAAGAGCTCTGAACTTACCTCCCCCCGTTCCCCAGTTCACAGTGGTGGAGTCTGTGCAAGTGAACGCCGACGTGTACAAGATCGACGCTAGCGGCAAGCTGGGCGCCCACAGCGGCGCGTCCAGCGTGAAGCTGCTCGTTCCTCACGTGGACCCCATCGTCATGGACGCTAACTACAAGACTTCACAAACTGGTAAGTTAATCGAATAGTAAATGACTAAATCCATACTTAATATCATAAATGCGAAAGTAACTCTGTGTGTTAACCTGTCACGCCTAAACCGCTGAACCGATTTAGATGAATTTTGGCATGCGAATAGTTTAGGACCCTGGGAAGGATATAGAATAGTTTTTATCTCGATATAAGGTTCCCGTGGGATAGTTTTCGAATTGCACGCGGGCAATAGCTACTAAATAATAAATCCTTTATTTCACCAAACCCATAACAATAATAAAATAACCTTAAAAATTTAGAATAAAAAGCTTATTCTATGACGTCAAAAGAAATGGAAATGCCCTGACTACTAAACTAGGTATAAGTTCCTGTGATTTAGAAGTCAGTGATTCCTCCAAAACTATAATAGCAAAATAATTATTTTCAGTTTTTTTTTTTACAAAATATCATGAAAGACGGTCAATTCCTTCTCATGGAGAAGCCTGTGTCCCAGTAATGAGAATGTGAAAAGATTTTTCTGAAGAGAATTAGAAATGTGGGTAGAATTTATATTACTATCAATCTTGTTAACCCCTACAACTAACCTGCTTGTGTCTGGAAAGGTTTCACGAATAATTTAATTTGATTATGTAGTTGTAGTTCTAATTAAATTATCTAGCAAATTTTCGCGGATATTTAGGAAATACAGATTTCCAAATACAAAACTTATGTTTTTAAATAAGAGTATAACTACTAATAAAGAATGAACTAATAAAAACTTTGAATTTTTAGGTAGTAAAAAAGCTCATACAGGAATCAAATATTCGTAATTAGCTAAAAATATTTTTCATCCCCCCATCTCGGAAAGACTATTTTTGCTCTTCGATATCTGAGTGCAAAAGCCATTTTTATCCGCTAGAGGATAAAAGTTTGTGAATTCAAAACATCATTAAACCTATTTACTTCTACCTCCATAGGGCCGAATTTATCATACAACTTTTTTTAATTTGTTAAAAACTCAGACTCTGGAACCTTCTTGGTGTACTTACTATTTTTTATTTGCTTTGCGCGCCATTTTTTTTGCATTTAGTCATTTCCTCGCTGAGGTGGGATGAAAAGTTACGTGTTGCACTCGAGTGCAAAGATTTTTCACCTCGTGCTCTTTTGATTCCCTCGCTAACGCTCAGGATTCTAAAGTTTGAATCACTCGCTAGACTCGTGATCAATTTTAGAATCCTTCGCTTGCTCGGTCATCAAAATGAGCACGCGGTTAAAAAGCAACTTTGCAATCTTGTATAACAAATAACTATTATCTCTTTTTTACGCACCAGTGGCTATTGAAACTCTAGTCAGATGAAGTTAATTAAAACTGAACATTTTTCTTAACTCATTTGTGATAGAGAACGAAAATCGATTTGTTCGAAAATTAAACATGTCTTTAAATAAACCAGACACTATAAAAAAAACCTTCAGTAGATTAAAATATCTTCTCGTTTTCTAAATGCCTCAACTCTTTAGGAGACAAGTTGGACAACCAGGTTGAACTGAAGGCCAAGTACGGCAAGGGCAAGTCGGCCGCCGTCTCCGTGCAGTCGGTGGTCGCGCCCAGAGACAACAGCCTGCGCCTGCGCGCCACCGCACCCAACGCCGAGGGCCTCAAGAAACTTGAGTTCTTCGTCAACTCCAAGGTAACTGCAACAAATACATCAATATCCTCTTCAAACTTTTAGTTACATGCGTGACATCTCTCCTCATTACATGTTCATACCGTGACTTTAAATATTTCCATAATAGGCCCCACTTTTAAACTTCCTCTACTTATTCCTTACTCTATTCATTCGTGTCCACACATCCATCTTAACATTCGCATCTCTGCTACATGCAATCGTTTTTCATCCATCTTTTTGATAACGTACCATACCTCATTTTAAGTTCTAATGTTACTGTTAGTGTCCATGTTAATTAAAAAACTATTTCGTTGTTCCACAGAACCCGACTCCAGACACCTACAGCTCTAACATGATGGTGGACGCTGATGGTCGCGTCTACAAGTCTGAATCCACCTTTGTCTTCTCCAAGGCTCATCCTCTGGTCGATGTCAAGTACACCAGCCCCTCAACGCCCAAGACTAGCAGGTATGTCACTATTCTACTTCAGCAATTAGTATTGAAACTAGCGGACCAGACAAGGTTGTGGCAATCGGCCACAACTGCCCAGGATACGTTAGAGATATTTCAAGATCATATTTTTAGGCTAAGATATAGATTTATTCAGTTCAATAAAATTTCTGTTCCTTATAAAAAGTGATCCACTCGGATTTCCTATCCAGTTTCTTCGGAATCATTACAAAATTAAATGTATCTGAACTTTATGGAGTTTAAAGACATATTGAACTCCCTAAGCTGGGCTCTGTACTCCATAAGGGGTGTCCTTAGCGTGTAATTCATTAGTGTATAATTTTAATTAAACCCTTGCTGGAAGCTTTGATTATAATTAAGATCGCCATAGGCAAGTCCGGTTAGGCAGCCGGTTACCTCTTTAGTTGACTTACGAGAGGCCACTCGCCAAAAAATCTTATAGACCTAATTTTAATTGAAATTCTTTACATAGTAGTATTAATTTGATATTTACGATAGTAGGGCTTTTAAAATATTATATTGCTATTCAAATTAATATTAGCGTTCAATAAAACGCAACAGCTCCAACCAACAATCAATCTCAGCTGTTCCTCTTCAACATCGTTGAGCTCTCCTAATATCTTACCATCTTCCTCAGGCTATTCATCAAGGGCAGTTCCCTCAGCTCAACCCAAGGCAAGCTTGAAGTGAAAATCGAGAATGTTCGCGACATTAACTTCGACTGTGTCTCCGAAGGCAACGTACAGAAAGACAATGTCAACTTCAAGATGACTGCCAACTCTGAGAAGCTTGGCATGAAAAACTACCAGGTCGAGATCGCGAGCAAAGATACTGGCTCCGGCAAACGATTGGAATTCCACGCTACCAACGATAACAAGAATGTCCTAAGTGGAAGGTATTTATACCACATTTTACTTTACATTTTCAGCATAATTTTTGACAAGCTTCATTTTAAAGTACCTTGGTAGTTCGTTAGTCTCCGGGTCAAATCTTGTAAATGAATTTTGAAGTAGTTATCCTCGACCGATTAAGATAAAATTTTGTATGCAAGTTTAATTTGGATGACAATTCATGTTTAACTTTTTTATCCACCGCATTACTCCGCCGTCATCTCTTAATTTTTGTGCTTTGCCATGATATGAGTATTGAATGAAAGTATTTGTTGAGAAGGATTAAAAAATCACTTCTTTTTTCTTTGTCTGCTAATTAAACTCCTTAATTAAGTCACCTGTCTACCAAGCTTCTGTATTGTCTCCTATACCATTAAAACAATATTTATTCTCAAAAATTTTAAGTTTATAGTTCCGAAGACAGCTTCTTTTTGCACTTTCGTAAATGATTCTAAAACAATCTTCAAATTCATTGTTTTTGTGTCATCTTCTCCAGCACGTCATACATCAGCAAACAGGAAGGTCCCAAGATGATCATCGAGGGCTCCGGCGCCGTGAAGGTCAAGGAGGAACAGAAGTCTGCCAACTTCAAGTACATCCGCACCGTCCTCGGAGAAGGCAACGAGAAGGGAGTTGAGGTTTGTTTCTCCAACATTTTCTTCTTATTGCTCATTGTCTTCTAAATCTGCAGCTATCTTGCTTAATATTGGGTTGACGGACAGACAGACGGACTAAGAAGTGTTCCAATAAGGGTTCCATTTTTTCCTTCTGGGATACGGAACCCTAAAAATAGGTAAAAACTATTACAGAAAAAAATAATTTAAGAAAACGTTACCTAAATAATAGTTCGTTAATATGTACTGTAAATTCGTAGTTATTTTTATGTTTAAAACGACTCTACCAATCCCACAGCCAAACCGATAAGATGTTTTTGTGGGACTTATTTCTAACGTGAATCGGTCAAATAAAGAAAAACAAAATAATAGAATACTTCTTATTTAAATACAAATTATGCTCGGACCTACGGCCCTTTTCATAGAGAGGAAGCAGTGGGAATCTATAGACTAATTATGTATAATATATTATACTCATTAACATCTAAAGGCTTGTTATAGTTGAATAGCAATTTTATATTCTTATCGTTATCGATCTAATGATCTCAGTCAACGCCAACTATCAACACCAATTTAGCAGCATCAAGCTTCAAAAGTTCAGAGCATCAGTATAACCTTATTAGTTAAGTATGTTTTAATTTACGTAATTAGTATTTATACACACTGTGTCTATTATCTCTTCTTCAACTCTCCTGTCGCAGGTCTGCTGGAAGGAATTTCTTTTGAAATAAGCAGCACCTTTGTGCTCTTTTATCTGTATTTGTCTTTTTTTATTTTTAGGGTTCCGTACACAAAGGGAAAAATGGGACCCTATTACTAAGATTCCGCTGTCCGTCCGTCTGTCTGTGCGTCTGTCCGTTTGTCACCAGACTGAATCTCATGAACTGTGATAGTTAGACAGTAGAAATGTTCACAGATGATGTATTTCTGTTGCCGCTATGACAAGAAATACAAAAAAAAAACAGAATTAAATGAATATTTTCAGGGGGCTCCCATACAACAAACGTGATTTTTTTCCTCGTATTTGCTCGATATTGATAGGGGCAACAGGTAGACGCTTGAAATATTCACAGAATATTTAGTTATATATTCACTTTGAAAATGAATAATTAAATAAAATAAAAAACAAATATTTAAGGGGGAGCCTCCATACAACAGACATGATTTTTTGCCGTTTTTGTAGATAATGGTACGGAACCCTTCATGCGCGAGTCCCACTCGTTTTTTAAATGGCATGTGTGTACATAAATAAATAAATAACTAAACCTCTCGTGTCTCCTCATGCAGACGTTCTTCAACATGGCTATCGGTGAACGTAGCTACGTGGCGGAGTCCCGCGTCACCAACCTGGAGTACAAGAACTCGTACGTCTACTGCGAGGAGAAGAAGCAGTGCGCTCACGCTGAGCTCAACTCCAAGGTCGACCTCTCCAGTAAGTTCCAACTATACTGTTGATTCTACCAAAGATTCGTTGGTACCCGCTGTCTTTTCTATATCTATGAGAGTCGTTACGTGTAGTTGCAAGCCGTCTTGCTAAGAGGTACTAGATCGTGGAGGTCAGATGTTTCATGGTAAACAATAGACTGGAAGGAAACCTCATAGTTCTGAAAAGGCTAACCAGATGCTTATTCTACCAAATATTTGAATCTTCTGAAACTGTATATTTAAATTGAAATAAAGTGGGTTGTTTTGAGAGTAATTTTGTATTTGAAACCTCTATAAAAGGAAAAAGGTAACCATGCTCAAAGAATTTCATAAATAAAAAAATACTAAACTAATAAACATAAATAACAAAAATCACTCAGGACTATGTTACTAACATCATAATGAACAACTTTTGCTCTATGACTTTTAAAAATTCGTCATATTTTAGTTCACCAGATTTTCATACAGAAATAAAAACATTTAAATTGGACGCCCTAAATGTTACAAAGTCTATGACAAGCAAAAGAAAGCGATAGTATAAATGGCTTTCTTTTGCTTCGCATAGACTATTAACTGACTATAAATATGACGAATTTTTAAAAGTCATAGAACAAAAGTTGTTGAATTATGATGTTAGTAACATAGTCCTGAGAGGTTTTTGGTGTTTTACAATTAACCCTGTATAGGTAGTAGAAATATGTGTGTGCTATTTCGGTCGCGTGGAAATTTCACTCCAGGGTAAAAAAAAATCGTATGTTGTTATTAAACCAAACTTGCTTCATTGTAATACAATATCCAAACATCCAAACTTTCACTTTTATAATATTGATAATATAAGAATGTTTAAGTAACACTGTACTGCAATATACACATATACAACGCTAACTAAAACCAAACATACTGACTCCATCATGTTCCCATCAGAGCCCGGCGTCATCACCAACATAGTGAACGCCGGCTTCGACCTCCGCAAGCTGGGCATCGCGCCGGAGTTCGGTCTGATGATCAAGGACGAGGTGTCTGACCAAAAGCTGCCGCAGTACACCCTGGACCTGCACATCAACAAGGAAGACCAGAAGTACCATCTGCACGTCTACAACACTCCTGAGTTTGGAAGTAAGTACATAGATAAAACGTTTATTTACAGATAAAAAAAATAATGACCAACAAAAAAATAACAAAAGAAAACCATACCATGCAGCTTGAGTAACATTATGAACATACATAAAGTAACACTTACATACATACATAAAAAATAGATTTTTAACTACACTATGACGAATAAATAACTCTTCTCCAAGAATTTAAAAGCGCGTCCAGTGGTTTGTTTTCAAAACCTTTAACCCGATTTGAGTCTTTAATTAAATTAAATACTATACGACCTACATGGAAAGTCCAAATTATACAACATAGAACAAGAAAGTGCAAGCATTTTGGAAAAAAAATCTTTATCATCTTACACGTGAAGTTCAGTTTAAGAATCTATGTAAAATGATTTTAATTATCAATAGACCAGTAATTATAAAATCCACTTACAACATTATATTACTTACCATAAAGTTGATATTCGGTTCAGCAGCAAAAATTTCAACTGGGAGATAGGGATTCGCAGCAGTATTCCTTAGTACGCAAAATACGCTTATAAAGAAAGACTAAAAAAAACGAAGAGTTTAAACTATAAGAAATGGAAAAATCTTACGCATATCTATGCGCAGACCGTTTTGGTACTACTTACATTGTGCGTACAGCTATAGACTTGCTATAATATAATATAGTAAAACGTGCTTTATTTTCGACCATATCATCGTTTACCTTACGGTGAGATGGTGGTCAAAAGCGAGCCTGTCAACAATGAAAACAAGATAATAATCTTTACGAAATGACATTAACCAATGACCAATTTCAGATGCCAAGTCTGGAATCACCGTCCAGCTGCCTCAACGCATCATGGCTCTGGAATCCGTAATGAGCTACCCAACCAACAAGGGCCTCCCCTTCCCCGTGCGCGGGGAGGTGTGCCTGGACCTGGACAAGAACAAGCAGGGCCACCGCACCTCCGCCAGGTTCCTCGTGGACCTGGACGTGGCTAGTGAGAAGCAACAGTCTGCTCTTGCTGAGTTCGGATTCAACCACCCTAAATTGAACAAGGTTAGTACCTACGTCCAAAACAGTTTTTTCTGTATTCTATAGGTGAAAATCCTTATGAATATCCCCTTAAGATCTGTCAGATTCTAACCGACTAAAAAACTCCGTGTTGGATCTTTCCATCCCACTCTTGCAGTGGGGGCTGTGGTCGAGAGGCCGCGGGTTCGAACCCTACACATTACACTATCGCCGTGAACCCACTCCAGACACAAGCAGATTTAGCTTAGTTGGAGGGGTTAACAAGATTGCTAGTAATATGAATTTTACCTAAATTGCTAGTTCTCTATAAAAATAAAGAAGAGAAATGCTCATGTAATGTATCTTTGCTGAATACTCAACCTAATCCAGATTTAGGATTCAGTCATTTTTGCTGTTTAAATTACCTACACATAATTATGTCTATAATAATTATAACTAATTAATACAACACGTTTCTCTCTCCAGGAAGCCGTAGTGAAATTCCGTGGAAACCTACAGCGTCCTCAACAGAACTCCGTCAAGTTTGAGAGCTCTGCGTCCATCTCTCACCCAGTACTTGGAGCCGTAAGTGTATTGCTATTATTTTCATTAAATATCATTTTGATGTAATAAAAATATTATTAAGTCGTTTTTTATTAGGCAGGCACACTTCATTCAATTTTAGATTTATCGGCTCATAAAAAAAATATTATTAGACACATAATTTCATATCGAAATGAAGTTTTTACAGGCAGTCGAGATTTATAATAAAAATACATCTACATACATAAATTAGTTTGAAGTTCAGTTTTTAGTCTCTTTTAGTCTGCCGCATATTTTTATTGGTGTCTCTTGCTACAAATGATCAGATCACAGAAGAATAGATCTCTTGTCTCTTTAAGTTCCCGTCTCTATCATAGTGACGATATCTTTCTTCTCTTCTTAGGACATCTTCTTTCTCTATCACAGAAGAATAGATCTCTTGTCTCTTTAAGTTCCCGTCTCTATCATAGTGACGATATCTTTCTTCTCTTCTTAGGACATCTTCTTTCTCTATCGAGATAAAAGAAGGCGCGTAGTTGTAAATACTTCTTTAATCTTAATAGTCTTGAATATAAAATGAATGTGGTATAATTTGCAGGATCGCGAATCAAAACTGTTGTTGGAGGGCTCACCGACTCACTTGAAGGTCTTGGTAAGTGTAATTATTTTTTTTTTGATAATATTCAATGATTCAGAGCGAGGCAACATTTTTTCTTAATTATTATTGAGAGGCTTACGTTTGATTATAATCTAACTGGATGTAAAGTAATATTGTGTTCGACAATGGAGTACATTTGCATAGTTATATAACAAAAATCATCATTTTGAATGTTTTTTTTTTAAGTCTTTCCTATTTCACTGCAAAGGCCTCCCCACATTCAAATCAAATTCTTTATTTCAGATAAAATTTATACAAACACCATAGTTGTATTAGTAGAATGCTTAGGGCTTACTGTTTGAAATGAAATGAAATGAAATGAAATGAAATATTTATTCTTTAAATTGGTTATAAATAACACTTTTACACGTCATGTTTTTTTGCGTGTTTAGTTTAGCTAGATGAGGCCGGTATTTCCTAACTGACTACTCTGAGAAGAAACACCGAAACAAACTCAGAGGTCAAAGTCTCTTTTAAAGTCCAGACAATTTGTATTTGTATATGAGAAGCATGTAGGTTCATGTCTGTGGTATTCTTTTGAGGAAATAACCACGCAAATTTGAGCGGACCTGTCCAGACAGTGCAAGCATTTGTCAGTTATCGTGTAGCTCAACTTAGAACTTAAGGAGCTCAACAATTTGACGAACAATACCAAAGTAAGGACCTTTGGGTAGGCCACACAAGTACTCAAACTGCTTGACATCATTAAATAAATTATAGTGAAAGCAAAAACAATGAAGAAAGAATAACCTACATCGTCCTCGCATTTACAATAATGAAATAATTTTATATATATAAAAAAAAAAACAACAATATAAAAAAAAAGAAAACAACAATATATAAAAAAAACAACAAACAAAAACAAAAATTAATAGGTATATACAATACTTGAGAAAGCAAAATTTTAATTAATCAAAAATAAATCATCAATCATAATTTTAAAAAGAAATAAAAAAGGCACACGTATATCACTGGAGCATCTCATTCCCAAGCCTTCTTGTCCTCAATATAATCTTTAACACTGTAAAAAGCTTTCTGACATAGTTTACGTTTTATCAATAATTTGAATTTATTAATACTTAGTTTTTGAATATGGCTAGGAATTTTATTATAAAAACGTATACATTGGCATCTAAACGAACCACCTATTTTTTTTAACCTTGTTTTAGGAATGACATATGTGTCTTTGTTCCTTGTATTTACACTATGAAT
Source organism: Tholera decimalis (assembly GCA_943138885.2). NCBI lineage: Eukaryota > Metazoa > Arthropoda > Insecta > Lepidoptera > Noctuidae > Tholera > Tholera decimalis. Next base: position 26,361,499 of record OW964577.2, on the reverse strand, counting down.
ATCACTGTATTTTTTAAACAGATTAATATTTTTGTAAGAGGTTGTCATAAATATACTGAGATGGCACAGTCATAATATTAATCTCCTTAAATTTGTCTCTTAAGGAGTGCTTAGGACTTAATTTATAAATTGCACGAATGGCCCTTTTTTGTAATACAAATATTGTGTGAATGTCGGCGGCATTTCCCCAAAGTAAAATGCCGTATGACATCACACTGTGAAAGTAACTAAAGTAGACTAAACGTGCTGTTTCGATATCAGTTAATCCACGTATTTTTCTAACGGCATATGCTTGTTTACATGATAACAATAAAATTCAATCAAAAACTTAAGACTAGCTTTATGGGAAGGACGATCAATTTGTGGGAAACGTGTCCTGGTTGATCGTTACTTCCATAAAGTGGAACATGGAAGGAGAATTTAATCTCTCCACTACAGTCAACAGAATGCTGCAGCTGTTGTTACTCGCCAGCATTCTGCTGATCAACGAACAGAGTTTTTTGCGCATGATCGCTTGAAATATCATACCAGCAAATTTTTCTAAGATAGCGTAATTGAATAACTGAATAGAAATACCAGAATTTTAACTTCAATTTTTATTTAATCTATAGATATTAGATACAAACTAACACACCACTCTCTTACAGATCAACACCCCGCTCGTGAAGGTCCTGGACTTGGAAGGCTCAGCCACCGTGAACGACCAGCTGCAGAAGTGCGAGATGAAGGTGTGTCTCCTGGAGGGCAAGCCCGTCCGCGTGTCAGCGCTAGCTAAGGACTACCAGTATTTCGAGTTCACCACAGGTTATAGCGGTGATTAAATTCACAATGTTTATTTATTTATTTACACTTCATTTTATTAACAGAATATTTAAAACTTAACAAAGTAGCTGAAGTGTTCGGTAACAAATACACTGCTCACAACGTTATCCACAGAGGTACAAAGGCGGACTTAATCCCGTAGACATTCTCCACCAGCTAACCAATCGCGGTGTAGAGAGGGCGTGGTAGGCGCAATAATTAAATATTAGAAATTATATTAAAAACATTATTAAAAAAAAAACAGTGACTATATAAACTAGTGAAGTGAAATATATAAACTAAACTAATTTATTTATTGTAAAACGGAAAATTGTGCTCATTTCTTTCGCAATTTTCTCTGAAATTATTATTAGCTTTCTTATTCGATACAGAATTTTCGAAGTCATAAGCTTTGTGGTGATCACATAAGCACTTGTAGAAGTGACACAGGCCGTGGTGGATTCGATTTCCACACACAATTAGTTCTCGTGTCTATCTAATGGAGTCTTTTCCTTTGTTTAGTCGGTCACTTAGATTATCACAATATTAGATACGTATTCAAATGTGAAATTTAAAATCAAGAGAACTAGCAATATCGGTATCTCGGTATTATTAATTTTTAATGTCGGTACTAGCAATCTTGTTAACCTCTCCAACCCGTGTAACGGGTGGGGTTCAAACCCGTGCCCTGTTATTGACGCTTCTAAATCTAACTGACAGATCTTCATTTTGCAACAAAGAAAACTGACATATTGCTGCATGCAATCTTCTCTTCATTCAAAATGGTCTCCATCGGGATCTAAAAGTTGAGCTCATCGAAAAAGTTATCAAAAAATTTGCGGAAGCTCATGAAAAGAGACTTCATCGGCATGTGAACATTGAGGCAATCCAGCTTCTCGATCACACAAATATAGTTAGAAGACTAAAAAGAACAAAACCGTTCGAATTAGTGTTTAGTGATAGTGAATAGTGTAAGTTAAAATTAAATTCTTTATTAGTCTATATATAAGGCTAGATTGTCTATATATAAGGCTAGATTGTAATATAATTAGGGTTCATCCTGCTAATGAACACTAATAATAAAAAAAAAAACAAAACTCTGTAGAAACTTATTTTCTAATTAGAAGTAATAAGCTGAACTAAATCTTATCTGACTCAAACACTTTGTGGAAGTGACACAGGCTGTTGTGGATTCGACTTCCACCACACGATTCGGAAATGGGGACTATTCAATTTCACTATGGATTAAAAAATAGTACATTGTTCACCGAGAGGAGAAAGTGACCGATTACTGTCGAGGGTGTCGTTTGAAACACCCGAGATCGGGAATCGCACTTTCTCTCGAGTGATACATAGTGCTTTATACTACACCTACGAGGAAAATCAAAAACTAAATCTTTACTAATTGAAATTTATATTGAAATACAACACACAAATTGAAAATGGCGCCAATGGCGTCTGCAATTTTCACATGTTCTTTTTTCAAATAGTTTATCCTGCCGCCGCAGGTTCGCACTGCCAGCCCGACACCATCCAACACACAGCTAGTGGCCAGTGGCATTTTGCGAACTTGGAGATAAAAACTCACTGTAAAAACTTTTTGGCTTTTGATATTTAGGTTACCGGCGCATAGTTTTACCCAAAATTAAAAAAGAAAAACCACGTAAGAAATGGATTTTCATACACTTTTCTCTCCCGCTCAGACGCGTTTTCTCCTCGCATATTTGTTCGATATGCAATGACGTACTTTCTACCGTAAATTTGATAAAGTATTAAGGTACTTTCCAAGCAGGTGTAGTATAAATACTATTTTCTTCTTGTTTCTTAACGCTCGTCCCCCCACAGAGGCGTCGGACCGCAAGCTGTCAGTAGTGGGACATGTTCAGCCGGAGAAGCGAGCAGACATCAGCGCAGACCTCATCCTCGGCGGCACCAAGAAGAACTTGCTGCACGGCGCTGTGTTCCTCGACGACAACCTGCTCAAGACCGACTACGGCGCCTCCAAGGAGAACTTCAACTACTTCTTGGTAAGTCGAGATACCAACTGCCTTGGATAACTGCTGGGGTTACGGAAATGTTCTACTGCTGCCTTAGAACAAAACTGGCAGCTGAATAAGGACGTGCTGTCTCATATGTATAGGTACTTCTTTAAACAGACAAAAAATAAACTACCAGACAAAGTTAACTACTTTACAGTGTTAGGGCTACTTTACGTTTAAGTATTACGTAAGCACATTTTTTGCAATTCTTAACCCACCCCTTCCTCTCGTCAGCAAAAGTAAGCAAAGCTCTTACCTCTCCCCTCCATACTTATGTAAACGTTGGTACAATTGATTGATTCATGAACAGCAGTTATAAATCTAGAAGTAAGGAATAGGTTTCGAAAGAAGACTGTAATGCACATAATATTCATTTAAATAAACTTTACTGACACGGAATTCAACAATTCATTATTTGTAGGAATCCCCGAAAATGCATTTCATTTTGAAGCATAAACAATGTGTGTTGCTATATGTGTAAAAAATTTAATAATTACTGCTGACGTAATCACCATCTAGATCACCCCACCCCCCATGTCATCAAAAATAAGCAAAGCAAAGACCCCACGCCCCCCTACAGTGCTTACGTAATACTTGAACGGTCCCTTACGGTAATGTTCCACATTGTGGTCTTTATAACCCAAAAGTTTGGATATATAAGTAAACGTTCTAACGAGCTACAGTGGCCGTAGAACGCACGGGAAACTTAGGTGAGTTTGGAAGGAAGGGTTGGGTAGATTTCCATTCGAACTAACAGACAATGTTAACTTATACGTTCTACTATATTTTTTTATGTTATGTGTTTATCAATCTCACTCCAGATCAATATTTCTGCTGCATTACTCGCCTCTTTCAATTAGACTTCCAGTTCTTATTTGACTTGTCTCCCACCAGACTGCCTTACGCAAGGACATGGATAATCTGGAGAAACGTATCAAGGAGTTAGGCGAACAAGCCAGCAATGACTTCAAGGCAACCCTCAACCGCGTCGAGCCTACCTTCAAAAACATTGAGAAGTCCTACACTGAAGCTCTCTCCAAGTTCTACAAGGAGATCGCTGACGATAAGGTGCTGAAGGAACTCAGTGAGGCACTGTAAGTTGAATTCAATTACTTTATAAACTTGAAAACCTTCGTGTTACTCAGATACTGGGTTGTGGCAGTCAGACAGACAGTCGCTGCATGTAAAAACGTTAAGCTGTTCCGGCTGTCATTTTTACATTATTAACTCAACCTCATTATTATTCATTATTTTAATCAACCTCAGCCCGCCTATATCAGTGTAACTGTCATTAGAACTTAAATATCTACATACAAGCTTCCATGGACTTTTTTTACCTCTTTTACTGAATCTTCTTAATTCCAGTGACATCATCGTACAATACCTGGCTAAGATCCTGGACGAGGTGCTAACAGGCACTAAGCCCATCGTGGATAACATCGTCAACACGTACGTCAACCTCGCCAAGCAGGTGCAAGAGATGTACGAGAAAAAGGTAGGTTTCAACCTGGCCATCTGTACTAAATATAAAAAGAACGGAACTCATCGCATTGAAAATAAAGGCTTACTAGAAATTTCATAGAGACCCTTCAAATAGTTTGTATTATGTGAAGTGTATATACACCGGACTCACAAACAAATCTACACCGTGAAATTGTAATGGTTGTTTTCCCACAGCGAAAAGGCCTTGTCTTTTTTTTTTTTAACGTGGTAAAATTATCAAATAAGTCCTCCCACTCCGGGCAGGGTGGGAGGGACTGTCAGACTGTAATACAATCGTTTTATAAACAAATAAAATATTAGAAACAAAAAAAATGGCGCAGTGTAGTTAATGCATTATCACCATGCGTGAGAGCTTATTTTGCTCTGAATTTATTAATCACTATTTCCTTAGTTGGCAGTGCGCGGTGGTGCGTGTTTCGTGTAGGTACCTATGTTACATCTACTGAACTACTAATTCTCGCGCTTTTGAGTTAATGAATATTTTTTTTAATAAAAATTGAAAAAAAAACATTCGTCTTTTTTAAGTTTAACTGTATGTTTCGATACTACTACTGATGGGTAACCGTCCTGCCGCGGGAAAACAACCATTTAAATTTCACGCTGTATATTACGAGAATTGGTAATTCTCCCGGGATCACTTTAACATTGTGATTCGACCACATCATCACTTATCTTATGAGATAGTGGTCTAACAAGACACCGATAAAACAATCCTAATAATTTTAATTCTTTACAAATATGGGTACTTACAAATAAGCAAATTAATGATTTTTAATGCACAATCCAATCAATCCACAATCCAGTCTGTTTGCCCTAGTTTTACAAAGGCCACCTTTAATTCTTTCCACTTCTGTCTTATCTTGTTAGCTTTTTTCTACTCCATTCTTTTCTAGTCCGTACTTGTCTAATCCATACTTTTCCTGCTATCTTTTTTAATCTCTACTTTGTCCACCTTTTAAATCTCTAACGTCTACCACGTTTCCATATTCCGTAGTTTCAATACCAAAGAATCTTTACTAAAATGTGCACCAAAATTCCTTGTGTACAGTTCGAGCCCGTCATCAAGCAGTTCTACGAGACCCTCGCCAAGTACTTCAAGGAGGTGCTGGACTCTGTGCTGGATGTGGTGGCGCACTACGCCGCGCTCGTCAGCGACTTCTACGACAAGCACAAGCCGGAGCTCGAGGAACTCACCAACACACTCACTGCCATCTTCAAGGGTATGTACATTACTGATAATTTACTCTGTACCACTACTATCTGACTTGGCAAAAGACTAATCAGATGATGGATAGCTTCCTACCAATGACTCTGAGATTAATTTCTGATTAGTAATATTACACTGTATAATGTCAATCTATACTGTCCTCTCTAACCTAAAAAAATTGCAAAGATTGTGAGAATCAAAATTTTTGTTAAAAAGTGTAACCGTGGAGTTTCTTGTCAGTTCTTCTCCATAGGAAACGACCAATTTTGAAACGTGCAACCTTTTATTTATTACTTGTCCTCTAAATTAGCAAAAGGTAATTGGAAAAGATCTGAAAGAAACACCCATTTGAGCAGCGACTCTCCAAACTAAAAACAGCTATCAAATATGATATATCAGACAAACTAGTAGCATATTGTTATATGCAACAAATTGCCGCGATGCAGAAAGACAAAAATATCTAGTTCCTATCAATATTAATGTAATTATTTCGTTTTTAGACCTGACCCGTCTCCTGGTTGCCCAACTGAAGGAGTTCCGCGCTCGCTTCGACGCACTCACCAAGGAGTTCACCACCACCCTCAAGGACTTGCCTCTCTTCGCACTCATTAAAGAGAAGGTAAGCTCACAAGACACTGTTATAATTAATAGCTGCAAAAATTTCATATAAATACGATCAAAGAGCCTTTTTAAGTATCCTCGTAGAACCAGCATTTGACACTGCAAAGTTTATAGTAGAAAACATCATTGTACACTAATGACCCTCTCTTTTTAAGAAATAAGTTTTTTTTTAGATAGAGATCAAAATTAGGGAACGCTGAGGCTCGCATGTCCATGGAGACAAATGCCCCTAAATAAAACTAAATTAAAAAGAAGGTAGATAGGTTTTGAAAAAATTAAAATGTCGAAAGCTGCAAAAAATCCACCATTGTTCAGAAAGTTACAGATGACCATAGTATATTTTAGGTCTATTACGCCATTATTAAATTAAAAAAAATAAATAAAAAGCTAGTTATTCCTAAATGTACATTGTTCTTAAGTTTTTCAATTACTTAATTAAAAGGTTAAAAATCGTCCTTTCTAGGCGAAAATCAAAACCTCGTAACCATAGCGAACTGTTGCATTTTAATCTGGACCGGTCATAAGGACCTAAAATGAAATTGCGAGACAAACTGAACTCCAAACAAAGGTTTAAGCTCAAATATCCTAACAAAGACGAAAACGATTGATAGATAAAACCTTTATTAGACAATAGCACAATAACACAAAAATCAGAACGAAAATAACTGCTGACTGCTCGCTGAAAAAAATTAATGGAAACTACCCTACCGTGGAACACTATAGGCTTGTAATGAACACCATTAATTTTATTTATTTCAGGCTTATTTTACACAATAGGTAACTAAGCCCATACAGCATTCTATTACAGAATAAAATACTACTAATACATGTTATTATTCCAATGTTCCAGTACCAAGAGCTGGCGGTACCCGAGCAGGCGATAGCTATGATGGGAGACGCGTACAATACTCTCCGCGCTCTCATGCCCACTTCCGAGATCAGAGACTTTACCGACGCCCTGCACTCCTACATCACCAAGGTAACCATCATTATCTGCTTAACCTTTCCCATTTTTTTTATATACGATAGGCTTGTGTTTGACCACAATCTCACCTGATGTTAAGCGATGATGTTTCAAACTTTAGCTAAATCAATCTCTTTTCCAATCTGAAAACCAAACCCTGGACTCCAGTTGCCTATATCGATTGCCAAGACCAAAAATAAACTTAAAAAAAAAAAACTATTGGTCTAACTAAAACGGTTGAAAGTGATTGCATTCCTGATATAGGGTAATCCTAGAACGAATGCCAAAGCAGTCATTTGAAGCCCTTAATGAACTAATTATTTAAGAAGATCATTTTTATGAGAAGTTTATCTGAACTAATTTTAATTCAATAAAATTATGTTTATGACGCTAATCTCCGAGTTTGTTGCGATGTTTCTTCTCAGAGTAGTCAGTTAAGAAACACCGGCCTCACCTAGCAAAACTTAAAAGCTAAAAATAAATGACGTGTAAAAGTGTTATTTATAACCAATTTACAAAAATAAATATTTCATTTCATTTATGAAATCTTCAGCAGTTGTAATCGTCTGTTTTCTTCTAGAAACTGAAACAAGAGAAGGTGGACGATGACAAGGAGCTGCGCACCATCTTCCGCAAGCTGTCGACTGCTGTGACGTCACTGGTGCAGCTCGTACGAGCTCAGCTCGGGCAGCTCGGCGTCGGTATGGGACCTACCGGATTTAACCCTGTAAGTACCCCCATACACACGACTAATATAAGAAAATAGCAAAAAACAAGACCTCAGAAATAACTAAATACTTATTTTTGGGTTGGAAAAACCATCAAATGTCTCCTCTCGCTCTCTAGGTGGAGTGTCAAACTTGTACTTACTAAAGGGAGTTGAACGGGACTTTGGGCAATGCTACATATAGCACAAAATAGAAACATAATAACTTACTCGTTTTGTTGAATCATTTTCTAGGAAACTTAAAGCGGTAACCGCCTCAATATCTAAATACTTTAAAGAGTATTGTACTAAAATAAGGATAAGCACTTGAGACTTTTGCAACATCGTTCTCGAGATAATTGTCCTCTACAATATATCAATATCAAAAAACTTTCCTAGTTTTGCTATACACATAACTGAATAAAATTTAAAAAATTCATACGCATTGTTGGTAAAGTCGCACGTAAAAGAATACCGGCTGTGTCACGCTGTACAGCAATGCTACACGTCCAAGATTAAATCCAGCCTTTAGGTCTCGCAGTGTCAACGCCTGGAAAACCCACACATACATACAAAACGTTTTGCAAATACTTTCATCGTGCGTACAGCTAAAGAGTGGAATTCCCTGCCGGAGTCTATGCTTCCTGATAGCTATAACCTGGGAGTTTTTAAGTTTGAATAGGTTCCTTCTGGGTAAGCGTTCATCATCTTTGTTCACCATCATCTGTGGTAATTCTGTACCATCAAGTTTCGTGCTTCCTCCCCTTGAATAGCATTATGCTGACCTCCTGTCCCCCCCACAGATGTCGTTCACCCCGAGCTCCATGTCGGCCCCCTCGCTGGGTGCCCCCCCCTCCGCCAGCCTGCTCACCAAGTTGCTCACCGGGGACGTCCCCGACATCCTCGCGCTCGTGAAGGCTTACAGGCCCAGGAGCCTCAACCCTCTGGATGAGGTGCCTGCTAAACGTGAGTATATGTTTTATGTCAGTTTTTCAATTATTTATTTCAGGCTACCAAAGGCCAATAATTTACTATAAACTAATACATCTTACTTCTTATTATCTTTCTTACTCATATTATAAATGCGAAAGCTTGTGAGAATGGATGTTTGTTAAATTTAAAAAAGCCTGTTTCTACCCTAGTTGTTAGTATTTTGGAGAAGCGCCGGACAGGATGTAAAGATGTTTGTTTGCAGGCTAGTTGTGCCGTAAACTGCTTGCGCGATCCACCATTTCTATAATTGGCTCACATGTTGCAAGATAGATGTCGCTACAGTATTATTAACACTATGATAACATCCATGTTTCTTTAAATACAGTGCTAGACAGACTTGCATTGGTCAGAAAAAGTAAAATTACGTATGCTATCATTTTAAAAGACTCCCACAAGACCATGTTAAGCCAAAAAGCCTCTATTTACCAGTCTTTCCAATTCTACTCCACATTCGGTTTGGGTTTTTCTGATTGTGATGTGATCTATATCTGAAAAAGCACTATTGGGTTTTTCTGTTAGAAATTTCTCAGTAGTAGCCCGATGTGTGTGATACCAAAGCACGTGAAGCCGTTGGTCGTGCACCTGATTTCTCCCCGGTCGTGTTGGATTGCTATCCCATCGAACAATGAGATGCGCATATACTTGTGCACTATAATATCTCCTGCGCATCTAGTCCACATTCACAACACTACTGATCTCCCCATGTCCCCGCAGTCCGTGCCGTGGTAGTGAACGGCCAGCACATCTTCTCGTTCGACGGGCGTCACCTGACGTTCCCGGGCAACTGCCGCTACGTGCTCGTGCACGACCACGTCGACAGGAACTTCACGCTCATCATGCAGCTCGTCAACGGACAGCCCAAGGCTCTGGTCTTGGAGGACAAGAGCGGCTCCGTCGTTGAGCTCAAGGATAATGGACAGGTTAGCTTCATTATTATCTAAACTAATACGTTGGATTATTTAAACGCGCTAATCTTCTAAACTCGGTGAACTCGAATGAAGTTTGGTATAGAAGTAGTTTGAGAACGAGCTGCTTTTTACTCCGATCATGCTCAAATGACTCCTCCTACTCTGGAGAGAGGAAGGAACTGTCACTTGTATTGACTTAAACCCTAATCTAATTAAAAGATTCATGTAACACCGGCATGATGTTTTGACAGACCTGCCATATCAAAAAGGGTGTGCAACATTAATGATGCCATCATAATTCATATGGTGGTGATAGTTGATGATTTAAGAGTACCTACTTCAGTAGTCTCCGAATTGTTGGTTGTTGTGGTGTTTTGCTATCTATGAAAAAAATCATCACTATGCACATCTAAACTTGTTACTTAAGCATCTCGAGAACAAAAACCCTTATGCTTAGCTACAAGACGCAGCATTTTATTATCTGAATAGGGGCATAATTTGCGGACTTGTTAGTGTAGCGATTGGCTGCTGCAGTCTTCATCAAACAGTCTACAAAATGAACCTGTGCCTTAATATACTTCATGACATGTTAAGTAAATAAACCCTTGATGTTACAGGTGACCCTCAACGGAGCGTCGCACGGGTTCCCCGTCATGGAGAAGGACTCGTTCGCGTTCCGCGAGGCTAACGGCCGCATCGGACTCGGCACGACCTACGGACTCATGGCTTTCTGTACCTCCAAACTTGAGGTATGTCGCTTATGAATCTATAAATAAATTAATGTGGTTTGTTTTAGCCTACTTTGCGTGTCCCTCTGCTGAGCAAAGACCTCCCCTTTTTCCTTTCAACCCTCTCTGTCTTGAGCATTTAAGTCCTTAAGAGGACCAGTTGATGACTATCTTTGCCGACTTTTTCGGGTGCTCTCGAATGCAATGTGGAAATAAGTTTAATAAAAAACCTTTATGTGTAAGCACCTGCTAAAACACAGCTCTTTTTGTCAGTGTTTTAAGTCAGCTGAACTTCTTAACATCCTATTTTATTGATGAATAGTGTTTGGAGATGTTTATCAAAATGTAACAATAATCTTGTGTTCCCCAGGTGTGCTACATCGAAGTGAACGGCTTCTACCTGGGCAAGCTGCGCGGTCTTCTCGGAGACGGCAACAACGAGCCCTTCGACGACTTCCGTCTACCCAATGGAAAGGTACGTCCTTCTACCAACACTTCTATTTCTTCTAACTGCTGCTGTTTCACTGTAATATGTAACACGAAAAGATACAAAGTTGGACTTAATGTCTTAAACATTCTCTGCTAGTCAGCCATGGGTAGTGAAGAGATAACATGGCGGGTGTATACTAAAAATACCCATACATTTAATATAATACATACCTACCAATAGAAATATAAATAACAAAAAGTTATGAAAAGGGTTTATGAACAAAACTTCGCTGCTCTCTATTAGCTCAGAAAATAATTTATGACCATGATATCGAGAGAAAGTGCATTCCACAAATAAATAGACTTTATATAAAAGCAAGGATAAACAAAATCAGAAGTATAAGAAGGGCAGAGTAAGAAAAGATTATTGGACTCTACCAATAATCTTCTCTTACTCTGCTCTTGAACAGAGAGCATCGACAGCGTTTGAAGAAGAATATTCCTTCCAAGTTGTTAAGCTAACATGGTTACTAACAACCTCATTTGAACTTGAAAACGGGATGTTTAGCAAGTGTATTTATTGTTTCGAGTTTCCGATATTTCGGTACTGTTGCAAGCGCCATGATCACGGGTGAACTGAAATCATTGCGGGTGGGACGTTTATGAGCAGACGAATCGGTCTACTATCTTTCTCATTGGTTTTTTGTGATCGACACCGCTACCACTGTCACATGTATCACTTGAAACTCGATTCTGTTCCCGACACACAAAACTCACCGTCTCCACTCACGAACTTTTTTGGACACTTAACATTCCTTCTCTCCTACTAAACTGTCTCCTACATTCCAGATCTGCACGTCAGAGAGTGAGTTCGGCAACGCGTACCGCCTCGCCAAGAGCTGCCCCGAGGTGAAGGCTCCCGAGCACACTCACCACCAGATGCACCACATGGCTCTGCCTCCTGCCTGCGAGGAAGTCTTCGGAGGATCCTCACCACTCAGACCTTTGAGCTTGTTCCTTGACATCGCACCATTCAGGCAAGATTTTAAACATTTCGGAGAGTGTGCACTGTGCAATCTAATTCCGCCAAACCCTTTCCATCATGGGACTCCAAGACGAATGGCGATGCGCCATCATTACATGGTGGACATCCCACCCATACGCACTAAACGTTTTGGGAATACTTTCATTATGCGTACGGCTACGGAGTGGAATTTCCTGCCGGAGTCTGTTTTTTCATAGCTATAATCTGGAAGTATTTAAGTCATAAAAACTTTTTACCAAAAATTAAACGGACTCCCAAAAAACACTGCTAAGTGAAAAATAACTTTAATTTCGGTAGTCAGTGTCTTTAGTTTTGTATTTTCGTTTTTGGCACCGACTTCCGAAATTAAAGTTATTTTTCACTTTGCAGTCTTTTTTGGGAGTCATATTCAAGTAATCGAAGCGGAACCTATGAAATACTTATTATTCCTACTTATACAATATTGAGTAGTTCCGGTGGCCATCTGTGGTCTTCATCATCAGGTCCACTTCACAAATGTTGCTTTTCGAATGCAACTACACAAGTTACTATAAAAAATACTCAAATCACTATAGATGTGCCTATAATATTTGTAGAGTTCCCTCGATTTCTCCAGGATCCCATCATCAGATCCTGATTTGGTGGCAATGGGACCAATTTCAAAGTATAATATACCCTTTCAAAAAAAATAAGAATTTTCCAAATCGGTTCAGCCGTCTTCGAGTAATCGGTGATCACCATAAAAAAAAATACGCGTCGAATTGATAACCTTCCTTATTTTTTTTGTCGTCGGTTGAAAATTAGAACAACTATAATAGAAATTTGCAACATCGAGATCACAACAAAAATTACGGTGAACAGTAATAATATGTAGTAATAGTAATTAATAAAAAAAACTGTAAAACATGAGAAAAAAAAATAATAAGGTATAAGTAAAAAATTGGAACAAAGATTTTTTGCTTGTAACAAGCGCGCAAATTATTTTTTATTTATTTGATCAATGTAATCTACGACACTATAGACATTTTGAGTACATAACCATTTATAATATGTATAATCTAATTTAAAATAATCTTATATTAATTTTTTTTAAATTATTAGGTAATTTATTAAATAAGCGTACTTTTTTACGCTGCTCTTATTATATTTATATATCTTGGGATATTGTTCAGTACAAGCCTGTTGGGATCTCGTCGGTTGCGAACATTAATGTGATCTCCTTTGAGAAACAAATGATGATGTTTTTTTACGAATATACGTATTTTATTAATCAAGTTTTCTGAATTTAGGTCTACAAGACTCATCTAGACGCAAGCCGTAAAATGCTCTCATGCATTTTTTTTGCAATATATGCCCTATTGCGATATGTACTATTTATTGCCCCACATTATTAGACCATATCGCAACAACTATTCAAAATAAGCGTGATATGATATAATTACCGTTTTATTATCAGATATTTTTCTAATTATTTTTCTTTTTGTAATGTTAATTTCCTGGTCTATTGAGACACCTAGAAATTTAGTCAGGGCTACTTATTTAATTTTAAGTATAATTTTTTTTTTTTTTTTAATTAAAAGTTAAGTTTAATATTGTATGTAGAATTATTTGATTTATTGAATTGTATATGTATTAACGAACTTATTTGAATGTATTGTCAAGTTATTTGCTTATCTAATTAAGCCAATCAATTAGTTTACTACTATCACTATGTTAGTACTTATTTATGATTCATGGTCATTAACCATGTTATATTTTTTATCTGATGTAGCTGTATTGGATATACAGAGATATCATGGGCAAATAATATATACTAGTAATTTCTGATATCTGTAACGGACTTCATATAAAGAAGAAATAGTATTGGCCCCAGAACACTTCCTTGTGGGACCCCATTTTTATTATATTTATATTCGGAATAGTATGTTGACATATTTTTATTTATTTTGGTAATGGTTACACGCTGTTGCCTATTCTTTAGGTTCGATTATACCCATTGAAGCGCGTGGCCCCTTATACCAATTTTATCTAAATTTTGCACAAATAGATCATGTGAAACTAGATCAAAGGCTTTTGATGAGTCAAAGAATCAGCCTGTAGTGAGAGTTTTTGTATTTAATCGTCGATGAAACCTGGCTCACAAACATCTCTCCCCACAGACAAGCGTGCATCCATGCATGCTCGGGTGACTCTGCGGAGGCCGTCCAGCAGGCGTGCGACCTGGCGCGCGGCTACGTGGCGCTGGCGGTGTCGGGCGCGCTGCCCGCCGCGGTGCCCGACGTGTGCCTCGCGTGCTCCGACGCCGACAAGCCGCGCAAGCTGGGCGACAGCTACGAGATCAGGGTGCCCAACAAGCAGGCTGACATCGTCGTGGCTTTCGAGACCACCGTCGTAAGTCTACACTTCTCATCCTTATAATCTTCATTGTGCGTCTATGATAGGCATTAAGCGTAGTCAGAAGCGAGAATTTGACACCAGTCTAGCCGAAAGGGTACCACAACATTACGTTCTAAGGAGACACCGCAGCCCCGGATCTCAACTGGCCAACTAAACGAACAGGGGTATTTTTACTGTATAGAAGTTTTACACTCTCTTGGGCTCCACACAGAGTGAGAAGAGTCATTTGATGATTTTCCGAAGTAATAACAAGCCAAGAGAGAATGGAAAAACGGTGTTGCCTAACTACTTAGTTACAATATTTTTTATTCAATTCGTAGCAAAAATCATTGAGTTAGTAAAGGTATCTTAAAAACTAGAGTTAGTAAAGAGCGAAATAGTAAAATTGAAGTTAGATTTGGAAATAGAAAGGTAAGCAATCGCTCCATGTAAAATACTAGTACTCCGCTACAACCGGTTAGACTTCAATCTAACCCTGACCGAATTGGGAAAAGTTATTTCATTTTTTGTGTCCAACTGACTAAAAACCCACCTTGTTAATTCTGTTCCCTTTGCGTTCCGGTGCTGCTCTATTTAGTTAGTAAATTCCTGCGAACCGACTTTGACTATCTACTTAAGTTTTATACTTGTGCCCATGTAGAACTATGTGAAATAAAATATTTCAACTGATGACTTTGTTTTAAATTTTAAGGCAGAAAATTTCGAAACCTTAAAGTTTTAGTAGAAATCACCCTATACCAAAACTGATTATATCACCTTTTTCACCTTTTACAGGATAACGAAAAGAACTACAAGAGCATCGTAGTACCACTGGTGGGACAGGTGATTGACGCACTGAAGAGCAAACGCATCACCGACGTGAAGGTCTACCTCGTGGGCATCACGCCCAAGTTCCCCTACCCCATCCTGTACGATACCGACTGTGAGTATAAGTAGCTTACTTAATTATCCTATCGAAGAAACCGTTATTGCAGAAGTACACTTATAGAACATCCTAACATGTTTTTACTAAGGTGTATTATGTATTGTATCGCCGTAAAATTAGAAAGACCATTACATCATAATATATCTCGCAAGATTATAATTTATGGATAAATTGTAATCTGTACCATACAGCTAGCAATTTAACGCATTATTTTTGAACTGAAACGATAAAATTCTGAAATGGTATACAACGGAACGAAACTCGCACGCTGATTGCTTGCTATTATAATCTAACGTACTGAAACCGTTTGATTATAATCTGTCACTCGTTAAATTGACAACAGTTCAATTGGCGCAAATAATATCTTTTACTTTTGATCGTAAATAAACTCAATTTTTTTCTATGGTTAGTTTCCTATCACAGCTGTAACCTTCTCCCTCTGATTCCAGTGAGGCTGAAGAACCCTAAGCCCGTGTTCGACGACAAGAGCCGCTACCAGAGACTGGCCGATCTCACCAAGAACACTGAAGGACCCTACAACGCCTACATCACTGAGGTTCTCTCCATCATCGATGCCCTCAGGATCGAATTTGGTAACATATCATTTTTTAAGCTTATTTTTGGAGGGATATCATTAAATAACTTCTTCCTCTGTCAGACTTCTACTGATTAAAAACCCACTCTGTTCCGTCAGTTATGCTTGCGTTTAGGGGGTCTTTTTTGTGTCACTTTATTGGAAATTATTCGACTTTATTTTCTTCTGTTGGTACACTAAAGTCTCCTCTCCCCTAAATGTGAATTTTATCATCATCGTCCTTATATTTACTTTGTATTTATCGTTAGCGCAACATGTCTGGTTCGTTTTGTAGACATTTTATTAATTTTATGCAAGATTACCAAGAAGTAACAAAACTACATACCTACTACACAATACATACATGATAGAGTGATGTACACTCAATTTTTAGTTACAGTTTTTAGTTACAGTTTACACGTTTTAAAAAATACAAGCTATGTTTAAACACACACAAAACTTATCATCTTCCATTTACGAAACAGTCCATCCATCGTTCCTTTAATCTTCTCAGTCCCTTTTGAGTCGTCCACAGTTCCTGCCTGATAGAACTATGATCTATAAGTAGAGACTAACCCTGTTCCTCCATATATCAGGTCTCACCAATGTAGTGGCCGGCTACCAAACTCTGTTCGACCTTCCTCTGCGCGCCGGAGCTGTCAAGCATACCATCAGCGTGGTCGGAGAGGAATGCACCAGCCAGTTCTTCTTGGTAAGTTTTATAATCTATTTTATCATAATACTGTTTTATTCCATACTAGTACTTCGCCATTTTGAAATAATTTATAGCACTCACAAATTACCTTACCAATGAAAACATTAAAAAATATGTGTCAAATATTTTATTAAGTCTTCGTCATCATCGTGAGGAAACCGGCATGTCCTAGGACTAATCATTCGAAGATGTGTATCTTCCGAGTTCACGTTGTGGATTAAACTGCCTATTCCCTCTTTTATACAGAGCAGTTATGTGTCCCAGCAGTCTGAGTTATTCACCCCAACGTTCAATCATTAAATTTTATCATCCTGATCTTCATGTTGTACTCATTCCTTGTATGCCCTGTTCTTGTTATTAATGTGTCATAATTTGTTGGTACAGCTGGAGGTGGCTCGCTCGGTGGCGTACAGCGTGGCGTTCGACAACATGGCGTACTCGCACTCGCTGGTCACCGTGACTCCCCCCGGCACCCTCTCCGTCGGCAACGGCAAGAGCGCCGCCAACATTGTCGGTCAGTACCAATGTTGTCTGCAACAAGTAACCCGCCAGCTCTTACAAAAACACCCATCTTATGGGCTCGATCGATCCCTCGTACATCTCATCTTTCGCTTACCATCAGGCGTGATCGAGGTACAGAACGGGCTCATGCAAAAAAAAAGACATCTTATTCATTTCTAATATTCTTTTTATCATTACAACACTGCGATATGATATGACTAAACTTTATTTGTGTAATTTAAAATTCCATCAAATTGTAGTGATGTTAATAGATGTATTAATGTGTAATAGAATACAGGCAATAGCATAGCAGAGGACAAAAATCAATGGAATTCTCATAACTAAAATGGAAGTAATTTGGTTCAGGTTACACTGAGAAGGCTGTGATCATGCTCGGAGACAAGAAGGTCGGCAAGGATGCTGAGAACCTCAGGAGCACCCTAGTCAAGTCAAACGACGCGTGCAGGGACTTTGTTGAGTCGGTGAGTGCAATATCTTTCATCAGCTTTATATACAGAGTCAGCAGTTTTTATGATGTAGTATAGTGTCTAAAACCACAAATATAACTTTTTGTAAGAAATACAGACACTATGAAAAGGATCAAATTGAGTTCAGCTTGTGGTACATTAGGCAATGAAAACTTAAAAATTTCGTAATATTCGCATTTTGATAAAGGTACAAACCATTTCGAGAGAACAGCCAGATTTTCATTGATTTGTAAAACATCCGTATCCTTTCTAGCTATTTTTAAAATGAGTGAAGTGTTATCGGCGCATTTTTTTTTTATATCGGAAAAAATGTAATAATAAAATAATAATAATTATTAACGAAATAATTGTATTACATAAGTTGGACATCATGTGAAGGTAGGTCATTAATGTATACAAGGAAAAGGAAAGGACCTAGAATTGAACCTTGTGGCACGCCCATCTTGACTAGAGATTTTGAAGATGACGCTCCATTTACATTAGCTTTTCGTTACTTGTCTGATAAGTAGTTAAGAACAAGATCAGCAGTTAGTCCACGAATTCCGTAATGGTGTAATTTACATATCAGTGTTTCGCGGTCAATGGAGTCAAAAGCTTTGGAGAGGTCACAGAATATGCCAATTCTATCATAAGATTTCTCCCAAGATTCTAAAATGTGATGTATGAGTGCTACTCCTGCTTCAGTTGTTTGCTGCTGACTATGTAGAATTCCAATAGAATTATTTTTCGGTCAACCAAAAGATCAGAATTGTTTCTGTTATCGTGTAAATATAATGTAGAACGGCTGATTCCATCCTGTATGGCAAAAATATTTACTAAGAAACTCGAAAATTAAGGCGAAGTTAAAACTAAATCTATGTACAGAGTTGATACGACAGAGGGGCATTAAATTACACTGCGTATACTATACTTGTTTAGTGTTAATTTGATACAGTTAAAAAATAAAAAGAGACAAAAAAAATTTTTTTTTCAAACAAACTAAATAGCTTATAAATCAGAGAAAAATGCAACCACCCTTTGTAAAATGTGACTGATCTTAAATACCTAGGTAACAAAGTGGCAACGTAGCGCGGCGTGTGTTATCTCTTGTCTTGGTCAGATTTGTCGATTTAAGGTTCATCTCATCAAAATCATTTGCGACTAAACTACTGAGACTATTTAATTGATTTTTGGTACAAAGCTTGAAAATGGTACCTAGTATAAGCAGTTTAAAGGAAAGCCCCTCGATTGTATCAACTCTGTATATAAAAGAAAGTCGTGTTAGTTACACTATTTATAACTCAAAAATGGCTGAACCGATTTGGCTGAAAATTAGTAGTGAGGTAGCTTAGAACTAGGAGATGGATATAGAAAATTTTTATTCCGGAATTCCCACGGGATCGGGATTTACGCGGGAAAACCCTCCCACGCGTACGAAGTCGCGGGCAAAAGCTAGTATTTACTAAGTGTATTTATTGTTTTGTGTTTCCCATACTAAATGTTCCCGTCCCCTAGACGGACGGCATCGTGTTCTCCGCCAGCAACTTCGTGGCGCTGGACGGCGGCCGACAGAAGCAGTTCCTGCAGACGGCGGCGGCCGCCGTCGCGCAGCGCCTCGTGCGCACCGGCGCCGTACAGGACTGCACCTGCGCCTACGCCGACCCCTTCCGCATGCGCTCCCTCTGCGTCTCCAAGGACAAGAAGGAACTGGTAAGCTGATTGATCCGGCTCCTGCTCCGGCTTCTGTGTTCCCTGCGGCTTATGACCTTTCAGCCTTTAAAGCAAGAATGAATAGACATCTTCTAGACTCGCTCGTTCCATCGTAGACCTCATCTATCGCTTACCATCAGGCGACATTGTGGCCATGAGCAGGCTCATCACGAATAAAAAAAAATAGGCGAGCTTTTGACCATCATCTCACCTAATGCGAAGACGTACTCGAAGATGAAGCACGCTCACCTACAAGTAACATATTCATTCTTGACTTAAAGACCCCCGGGTTATAACTGGAAACATCACTAGCCTAGTAGCTAAAGTGCTGACCTGGTGATCAAAAGATCGCAAATTCGAACCAACTCCATACATAAACATATTTAACTTACTTGGACTAACAAGATTGCTAGTAATGTGAATTCTACCCACATTGCAAAAAGTATACTTTTTAGTAATTTTGTAAACAGAGATGAAAAATATTACAATGTGTTAGTATTTCAATGATGGATTTTCGCCATTTTCAATTTTGAGGAGCTCGTGACAATAACAGTCGCATATGTCGATCTTCAAGGGTAAACTTGACTTGCCGAGGTCAATCCGTGGATGGGTGAGTGTTAAGACACTTCGAGATTCCTCCGAGCCTCGTTTAGCACGCTCAGCCATTGCTCCCGGCTGTCATTAAGACATCTTTGACAGTCGTTACGTGTCAACAGCCTGATAATTTGACACTGATCTTGCCAAGGACTATTATGATACCTGGCTACTTTTTTATCTCACAGAAAACATATAATACATACCTAACCTTCGTTTCTCCTTGTCCACAGGCTCGCAGACGGAAGTAAGCGCTGCGCCCGAAACTGTGATCGAATCGTGCCAAGTACCAAATACTCTAGCTTTACGTAGTCGCGTGCGAGCGAGACGCACTTATATCACTATACGTGCGTCTCTCTCGCACGCTTTCATCAAATAACCTACCACGGAAATATGAAGCATTGTAGCGTCCATTGCGGCTTCGGCACTCAATAATTTAACGTCTTTCAGTAGTAGACCATGCGATGGATGTTAGATAGATTTGTAGTGTTTCATGCTTCTGTGGTAGAGATAATTAATTATTCATTATAATGTCATCCGCAAACTTTGTTGTATTTATGGATTGCCGCGTACCAAGAGGTATTGAGTGATCATGATCGACTCTGTATTAGATCTAATAAAATATGTTATTTAATATTTTTGTATTTTTATTTTGTGCAATACTTTACCCTTCAACATCTTCTTATAACATAGTATAAAGCAAAGTCACTTCCCTGTCTGTCTGTCCCTATGTATACTTAAATCTTTAAAACTACGCAACGGATTTTGGTGCAGTTTTTTTTTTCAATAGAAAAAGTGATTCAACAGGAAGGTTTTTAAGTATATAACATGTATAATATAGTAGAGGAACACTGATAATTTTTGAGGTTTCTAATGTGATGTCGCAAATGAACACATTTTTTTACGCGTGCATTGCATACGCTGGCTGAACCCTACGAGATAGATAAAAATAATGTACTACAGTATTGTACACCTTAAAAAGGTTAACAAAAAAGTCCACGATGGTATATGTCTATCTTTTATAGATAACCCACAACAACATTTTTTTATCCTTAATTTTTACGAGAAATACGAGCATATTTTACGAAGCGATTTTAAGCAATATAGCATTAGTCCTTATCCAATTAAAAACCATAAATACATTGTACATCCATACTAATATAATAAATGCTAAAGTAACTCTGTCTGTCTGTCTGTTACCTTTTCACCCCTTAATGGCTGAACCGATTTACATAAAATTTGGCATGGGAATAGTTTAGGGGAATGGGAATAATTTCTCACCTCTCTGAAAATGTTAGGGGTACCATCACATAAGTTGAGGCTTGGTGTTCCAGTTCTGTTGATGTATAATCTGGACGCACTAAGGCTCTGTAATGGCACGCGGCTACAAATTACATACCTTGGACGCAATGTTGTGCAAGCAATAATTATGACAGGAACAACAAGCGGTGAAAATGTATTTATTCCTCGCATTCCAATAATTCTCACCGATTTGCCATTCCAGTTCAAAAGACTCCGATTTCTCTTAAAAATAGCATTCGCAATGACCATAAACAAAGCTCAAGGACAGACACTGAAAGTGGCAGGTTTCATATTTAGAAAAACACTGCTTTGCTTTTCCTATGGGCTATACTAAACTGTATATGGCGTGCTCACGCCCTGTATCAAGCCTACAAAATGCGTTTTAGCCAAGAAAACCAGAAACGTAGTTTACAAAAATGTATTGGAAACTACGTTTTTGGTTTTAAAAAGATACATTTTAAATACTAAATACTAATGTGTCCAGCGCACGAGCTGGTGGGTCACAGATCCGATCTCTCCGTGAGGACATGGTCGGGCGCTTGAACTTGACCTTAAAGGCTGTCTTCAAATGGGGCGGGTGAATATTTGAAGATAGACATATTCAGGATTCGTAAATTTAGTTCAAATAATGCTTCCAATTACAACATTTATGGACTTAATGTAAAGTTTATAGTGTAGGTTATTTTTACATTTGAACCACTATAAAGGTCTGAATCTGAAGCTGAAAAATTTCGTCGAACGGTGATGAGATATGAAACACATGGTTTAAAAATTTTTTAGAATTTAAAAATTGGTAATTATGCTTCGTGATTGGTAATGAGAAATAAAATTAATAAAAGATATACTTTAATCACATATTTATCTGGGGGCACGGCAGTGCCCCCGCCAAGTCGAGCAATTCATTATTTACGTGACAATAAATGACACCAAAGCTAGCTTTACAACGTGATTGAATTTAAAAACAAAATACTCAAAAATCAACAACAACACTACTTCAAAACCACTGAGTTTTGAAATAGTGTTGAAAAACTTAAACGTAAACAAGTTCCATCTAAATTATTTCTTAAACCCGATGGGATCTTATTAAAAAACTTAAAAAATATTTATACTCTAATCCGAATGAGTCTCACTTTCATGACCAGAAACTGCTCATGTACTTAATCATAAAATAATTCAGTCTTAAGTAGATCTGCAAAATCGTCACACGGCAATGATAAACGGAAAAGATTTGCTATTTCTATAAAACTTTGGTAAATATGGAACTTGCCATAACTTAAAAAATTTAAGAAAATAACAACAAAATATACAGGTTTGCAAAACAAAAACGATCATAATTATCTTTCTAGTAATCTAAATAAAATCAACTAAAACACTAGTTCAAAACTCGGTGTAGATAGAACTCAGCAACATGAAAGTTTCATTTTACTTAAATATTTCTTAAATGTAATGAGATCAATTATAAAAACTAAAAAATATCATAACTCGAATCCGAATCTGTATCACTTTCACGACCAGAAACTTTGCAGGTAGACTCAGATGCAGTCTCATGTGGGTTTGCAGATCATTACGCAGCAATGATGATCCAAGAACATTAGGCTGGCCATTAATTATCTCATTTGCGCTTAGTTGCGATGTAGATTGAACGTAGTCTTGAAATAGACCCGAAAAATTCATATCACTGCCACTGCCGGAAATATTATACTGATTTAACATATTCTCAATGTTTATATTAGGGTCCAAGTGTAATTTATTATCAGGCTTTAAATCAGACGGCATTTTAACGGTGGTTATGTCTCTTTTGCATTTGGGCTTTATTAAAACATTACTCAAGATCTTAAGTCGGTGTATTTTTGGCTATTTCAGTTGTGGTCGCATCAAACGCCTTATTAACATTCTCTTTATTTGTAATATCATGTGTGGATTCATTTTGGTCTTTACAGCATAATTTTCCGACAAATTTAGTATGTTTACAGTCCATGTCCAAGCATATAAAGCAACTAACTTCTCTGAATATCAGGTGGTCCTTTTCTTTCTGCCACAGAATTTGATGGATTTTCATTGCACCTTTTAATGATTTCAGATGTTCTGAAGGTAACATATCTTTTTCTGTTATCTGGTGTTCTTCAACAGTTGCCAGGTTAATTTTTTGTGTGTTTAGTTACTGTTTTCACAAATCCTTCTAATGTTACAACATCTCTACCTTGCGCTACAGCAGTGTCAGCAGTGCGTTTAACAACCGCTCCTACTCCATCTGCAGCACCTTTACCATGAGCTGATTCGACGTAATTCTGAGTGACCATTTTTAGCCCATTAAAATACCAACACAGTTTAGAAATAACATAAAACATTGTTTTATATCTGTATTGACTACTTGGCGAATCTGATAAAAAATGTAATGTGTCTATATTTTTACTTGCAGAGTTCACAAATTCAAGTAACGGGATAATGTGGGCCCATAGAGCAGCAGAATCATGTCGCAAGTTTTCACTTACTGTACAAAATGATGTGTTTGTCAAATTACTTGTTTCATCTGTCATATATACAACGTGTAATTTAAAGGGTATATACATACCAAGTGCACGGCTTCTTTGAATGATAACAAACTATACGGCAAGGGTTTTGTAATCCTTAGTCTACGTGTGTAGAACTTATTACAAATTCCAATACACTGATACCAGAGACCGAATTTTTCAAATTAAGAAGAACGAAAAGAATTATCGTGTTATTGGCAAGTGACGTGTAAAGTTATTGACCCTCGTAGTGCTGTGACACGTTTGTTATAATTGGTATTCAAGAAATATATGAAACCAATAATTTGGTATCAATTCTTTGAGTCAGTTATTTTGTGCCGAAACTGTGCATAGAGACTCCATACCAGATGTTGTCTTCAGCCCTTTTGGATACATATGGGGTTTCCGTTACACGTTGTATAACTGCAGTATGAAGTGTTAACTCTTGCCTACTTCCTCCAAAGTGGAAGGCTTGAACCTCCGATTCATATTTCAAAGCATAGTTCTCACTAAAATCTATGTGAATTATAGCTTCATTGTCCTTGAGATGTTCTTTCAGATCTTTTATTGCAGTAAATTGCCACCTACGTGTTCCTTCATGTTTTAGGAATATAGATTAGATTAGATTAGATTAGATTCATTTATTTGCCAGAAATATGGTATTTTACAGATATTATAACAGATACACAATAGTTCTACATATTTCGCCTACTAAATTCGGCATGCAAATTTTTTAACAATATCAGTTTAATATAATTAAACAAAACAATAAAATTACAATGTCAAAAAGTCTAAATATAAATTATCTTAGTAAATTTCAAAATATAAATGTCAAATAAATAAGTACAAATTTGATAAATGTCTTCTATTTAAATTACAACCAAAGAAATTAAATTACAAAATGTCAATAGCTTAAAATCTAATATCAAATTTAATTATCATGTCATACAATTTTTCCCTTTGTCCTAAAAGTCATAAATTCCTTAATGGTATAAAAACAATTTTCAATAAGCCATGCTCTAAGATGCTTTTGAAATAAGCTGGTGCGCAGTTCTCTTATAACCTTTGGTATACAGTTAAATATCTTTATTGCCATTCGACCAGTATTTTTATGGCAATACGCTGTTTTACATCTTGGCATTGCCAATTTTGTTGGATCTCTTGATATTTTACCTATCTTATAAACATTTTTGCTATCGGCTGTATTGAATAGGTGAGGATGTTTTTTTACAAATAAACCTATTTCCAGTATGTATAAACATGATAATGTTAATAATTTGTGTTTTTTAAAAATAGGTCTGCATGAATTTAATGGTTCTGCAGCAAACACAGCTCGCAAACACTTCTTTTGTACTATAAATGCCTTATTGATGTCAGTGGAATTACCCCATATGATTAAGCCGTATCTTAGCACAGATGAGACATATCCATGATAAGCCAATAGAGCGGCATTACGTCCAACAGTTTTCCTGAGATTTCTTAATGCAAATGCAAAACTGTTTAGCCTATTACATACATTTTCAACATGGTTTTTCCAATTACAATTCTTATCTATTATTATGCCTAAAAATTTCGTATGGTCAACTTCTTCAATGTCATTATTACACCCAATTATTTTCATTACTTCATTTATCATTTTATAATTAGAGAAATTAATATATTTTGTTTTGGAAATATTCACACATAAATTATTTTGTTGAAGCCAATCTATTATAGCTTCTACGGCAGCATTTATTTTATCCTCAAATTTAACATTTTTACTTTCTTTAGTTATAATCAATGAGATGTCGTCGGCAAATAACACGCACTTATTCTCCGTAACTGTAGGCAAATCATTGATGTATAGAAGAAAAAGCAAGGGTCCCAAAATACTACCTTGAGGCACGCCATATGTATTGGTTCTGTATTGAGATTTATAGTTTATCACTTCTCTGTCTTTATTAACGCCTAAGATTTCAACTCGTTGTTGTCTATTATTAAGGTAATCTTTTAACCAATTTAGCGCTTTTCCTCTTATCCCGTAATTCTCACATTTTGCTAACAATATATCATGTTTTACAAAGTCAAATGCTTTGCTCATGTCAAAAAATATTGCAGCGACTGGTATCTTCTTATCTATATTCTCAGTAATCGATTTTATTAGTTGGTAACAAGCTAGTGTGGTTGACTTTCCTCTTTGAAAGCCATTTTGTTCTGTATTTATTATATTATATTTGGATATAAATGATACAATTCGATTGTACATTGCTTTTTCATATATTTTTGAAATTATAGGTATTAAAGTCACTGGACGATAATTGTTTAAGTCATGTATATCTTTTTTTTTATATAATGGTTTTACAACTGAGAACTTTAATTTTTTAGGGTACTTTTCTTCACTGAAACTTAAATTAACAAGATGAGCTATAATAGGTGACAATATATCGGCACATGATTTTATTATGTGAGTGGAAATGTCATCATATCCGACGGCTTTGGTATTATTTAGTGAAGATATTATTTTATGTATTTCATTGGGCGTGCAAGGTTCGAGATATAAACTGTTACTAATATTGATATTTTTTGTATTAATATTTTTATTTTTATTATTTGTTATGTCTATGTTTGTAGTATCAATAAAGTGATTATTAAAAGCTTCCGCTATTTCTTCAGGTTTATCTATAGTAACGCCATTCAGCTTAACGGCTTCTATATATTGTGTATTCAAACATCTAGTTTTATTTTTTATTATTTTCCATGTTGCTTTACATTTGTTTTTTGCTTTCGATATAAATTTGCTAGAAGATTGCATTTTTGACAAGTTTATACATTTTTTTAACATTTTAGCGTATTTATTATAAGCCAATTTATTTTCCTGAGATTTACTATCCTGATATTTTGATTTTAGATATCTTTTAGAGAGGCAAGATTTTTTTATACCTTTAGTTAACCATCTTAAAGTAGGTTTTTGATAGTTTACTTTGATTCTTTGCAAAGGGAAATTCAATTTATATAATAGGCAAAAAGTGTCATGGAAGTTATCAAAAGCGGTATTAGGATTTGTTTCATTATAAACATCTTGCCATTTGAGGCTCAATAGACATTCTCTGAACTTTTCTATGTACTCTTCGCTATAATTCCTCTTGTATATAAAACAATGCGATGGAGCAAGCTGGTTTGAAGATATTTTTGATGTGAATGTCAAAATCTGGGCAGTATTATGGTCCGACAGATGTAATTCACATGTTTCACCTAACGAGTCAGGTATATTAGTGATGATGTGGTCAATGCAAGAAGTTTGTCGTGTTGGAGTATTTATCTTTAAAGTCAAGTTGTAGTTTAAGAGAATTTCTTTTAGTGTACTGGCATTTTTGTTAGTAGTAAGGGTGTTTATATTTAGGTCTCCGACCAGTATATTTTTTTTGTTTTTTCTGTCACTTAGTTTATGCAATAGAGACTCAAGTTTATTAAAAAATATTGCAATGTTAGAATTGGGTGTCCTATACAAACATATAATAATACAGTTATAAGATGGTATTTCTATGCCACAACACTCAAATATTTTATCTACTGCCATTTCCTTACATAATTGAATTATTTTGTATTCTAAGAAATGTTTAATTAAAATACACACCCCACCCCTCTTTTCCGTATTTCGTGAGTAGGAATTCGCAAGTATGAACTCGTTAATACATACATTTAATTCATTATTATTACTTATAAAAGTTTCTGAAAAACATAATATATCTACCGCTTTATGACTGTCCTGAAGCTCGGCCAAGCAAATTTCAATTAAAGAAAGTTTATTCAATAACCCTGCAATATTTTGGTGCAGTAGTCTTATGTTATGGTTAGAAGATTGAACTTTATTATTATGCACTTTCTTTCTACTCTCATTGTTAGGAACGAAAAAACTGTTCCTTTCTTAAATTAGTACAGTATTCTGAATTTGAATCCTCAATACTTATAGGGTAAGGATCTATATAAATGCCTATATAGCACTTCAGGTAGTCAAAAACATTTTTCATTCCATAATTATTGAGAACTCCGCGGCGCTTATAAAACATTGTCTCATCGTATGTCAGATTTAAATTCGTATCAAATAGCATCGCATAACCGTAAGTACAAGTATCATGGTATAATAAATGACTAAATATTTCTATTCTAGAGTTAAACATATAAGAACATCCATCAAATTTATATGTCGGTAAACAGAGCAAAATGTTAGTGTGATTTATTGTCATTAATATATTCCTTATACTAGTAATTAACTTAAAGTAATTGTCAGATTTTATAAAATCTTTCTCGCCTATAAAAATCAAACAATAGTCATTTTTTGTGTAATTTATCAATTTTTGCTCCAAATGATCTATCAACTGTATAATTCCACAATTCGTTGATATGTAATGACAAATATTATGATTTGGGAATGTAGTCTGTGCTATTGCTAATACCTTATTCACTCTGTTACTACTAATTATACAAAGTTGCTTCTGACGCACCGATAAAGATGGTTCTAATACATTACTTGTGACGCCATCTAGCGGCTGGTTTTCCTCTTTAAGTTCCTGGTGAGAAGGAGCCTCACTGCAAATATGCGGTAGTCCACGTAGTGATGATATGTTGCTGGTGGTGCCCTCTATTATCGCTTCACTGGATTCCTCGAGCCCAAGATCTAAGCAACTAATATTGTTTGCATCTTTAAAAGATTGATCTAAGTTCCTGGAGATCCTTTTCTTTCTTTTGATGTCACTTTTTTTACTGTTTATTTCTTTAATTTTTGTTGCTGAACAGATTTCTCGTAAACTTTTAGATTTGTTCCTTTCCTTATTCAAAGCAGTTTTTAGCGTCATGTTTTCCATGTTAAGTTGTTCTATTTCCTTATGAGCACTTCCTAATTCGCTCTTAAGCTGGATTATTTTTCCTTTCAAGTCCTCTAAATCACTGTCATAAGCGGTTGATAAGTCTGGTAAACTATATCTTCTAATTGTTTCAGAATTCGTCGAATCCAAAGAAATATCTAGCGAGTTATTTGCAGTACTTTTCTGCCGGCGAATTGTTACATGTTCATCTTCCATTGTAAAATATGTGTAGTTCAATAAATAGGCAAATTATTATTTATATTCTTCTCTCGTCGATTATGTTTTAGAAAAGTTCCCTCTGTTGGTACCGTACAGAAGTAGTTGGATAGATCGATATCATGAATGTCTATTAATTATACTACTCGGCGCTAGAGGGCACTATCTTTAATGTCGTCAGCGAGTGATTAGTCATTTAGTACACTTTTTCAAATCTTAATGAAAAAAAACGGTCACTGATTTATTATTTTAAGTCAAAATTTCTTTGTTTTGTAGTTTTTGTATTTTTTGTATTTATCTTCTCTGGTTTAGGTACACACAAAAAGTTGTTTTGATCACCAGGATTATAATTATTTCACTTTTTAAACTGTTTGTTTTGCACTATCACTGGTCCTGGGAGTTTTTCATAGAATTCTCTTCACTGTTTCCGTAGATAACATTTGATGTAGTATTGCCGCTAACTATGTTTACTTTTATGCACAATTCACTACTCTTTACTTGTGTTTTAAATTATAAACAATATTATTAAAATTTCTGACAGGACCTTAGTGTTTTGTTGACGGTGGCGCCACCTGGTCCTGGTTCTGGTGGTATAGGAATTATATTTTCTAATTCTTCAATTCTTTCGGTGACGTGGTCACTTTGGTCTTTGCTATTATCTTTTTAGTCTTCTCTACGCCTTTAACTATATAAGTGCTTATCGAGTTTTCTCATTTTTTGAATGATAATAGATCATCGTTATCGAATCTTGATAACCAACTACTTTATTTTTGCACAAATTACATCGTTCCAGTAAACATTCAGTTTTTGAGCAACATAGACTGTTAATTAAGTCATTAGAATTGTTGTATTTAACTCTCTTTTTTTATGCAACGCTTAATTCATGGAACTCTTAATTCAAGAGTTCCATGTTTGCATGAAGTTTATAGAGACATGTATCTCTTTGATTTCTTCTTTGATTTGATTTACATTAGGTTTAAGTACCCAAAATGGCCTATGTTTACAAAAGTAAGAATAACTTACCTTGCAAAATTCAGTTTCAAAAATTTTGTGAAGATTTTTCATTGTATCTAACAAATATCTCTTTTGCTTTCTTTCTTTCTTCTGTGTAACAAATTCTTTTTTACCTGAAGTCGCTCTAGAACTATCGTCACGTTCAAAAAAAATTGAATATCTTGTTTTAGTTTCTCATAATCGACTTTTCTTTGGTTAGTGTTCTTTATCTCTCTCACTCTGAAATTATTAGTTTCAGACAAAACCTTGAGATCTTTCAAAATCAGCTTATCGCCAATGACAGCATCACTAAATTGTCTTTTTTCTTTCTTCGATTTTTTATTTTTGTAATTTGTTTGTAAGTTATTCCTCATTGCTTCTCCAAATAAAATTTTCTTCTTAACTTCTTGTACTTTGGTTTTGTCTGTAAGTAGTTCTGTTACTTTGGAATTAGGGCTGTGCAGTCGTTTTTTCAGTCTTATAATTATTTTCCTATACGCATTATTTTTTCGTTGCAAGGATTCTAATTGGGATTTATACATTTGTTCTTTTTTTTCTACTATGTAGCGCATCTTTCTCAATTTGCTTCTTAAGTTCTTGACTAATATTTCATGTCTTTTAGGTCTATTTTCATTATTATTACTATTATCTTCGGTGTCACTGGAGCTTGGTGTATTTTCATTCATATGTTTTATTCCTTCCTTGATTAACTTCTTTTTTTTAAAAGGTTTTCTAAAGTCTTTTCTCCATTTCTTCCTCTGTATCTTTTTAGCCCTTGGCGTCATTTCTGCAACTGACAAAAGTTTATTCTGTTCTCTTCGTTTTTTGTATCGTTGTCGTTCTTTTTCTTTTTCAAGGGCGTATAAAATAGGATCAGCTTTAATTTTAGCGTATCGATTCCGGCGTGCAATTTTAGCTTTAGTCAATGTTTCCTCCTTCGACTGCTTTTTTTTTCGAGGCATGTTTACTCTGAAAAAATAAAAAAAAATTGTAGTGGTGTCCGTATGTTGCTTTATTTGTTGCGGCAGTGTCAGTTCACACCGAACGATTAATAATCAATCAAAAAGAAAGAAAGAAAATTCATTTATTTGCCACAGTTAAGGCACACTACAAACACGAAATAAACAAAAATAAGAAAAGAAGCAATAAAATAAAAATGATCACGCGTTAATAGTAACAATTGAACATTGGGCTAGTCTAGCGGAGTAGAGAGTTTCAATATAATAAGAGGCCAGCTTATACTGGTACTAATTACCATTTTAAATTGCTCATTACTATTTGCCAAAACACGAATGGAAAAAAATGGTAATTATATAAATGGTAATTAGATATTTGTACACTTTGTCACATTATACGTTCTTTATAGAACATAATAACTTAGGAACATAATCATAGCAAAGAGTATCTTAAGGCAGCTATAACAATGCATAAAAATGATAAATAAAAATAATAGACTTACCACGGGAAACTCGAACGGTAAGGAGATTTTTGTTTGCCAAATACGATTTCTGGGCGATTAAGGTAGGCTCGTGTTGGCACCAAAACACTTTTTGACGTGTGACCCGCACGAGTCGAGACGCGGAACTGAGCGCGACTGCTGGGAGTTACTCTTTCAGATAGCAATACACTAGGCGGAAAAATAACTCTGCGACTGTGTGAACAAATGGTAGTGAGTCAAAACTGTTGGGACAGTTTTCAAAGTCGTTACAAATTACCTAAAAGTGTTCTTTAATGTGTATAGTTTGGGTAATTAGTAAAGCATGTCGTGTACTATCTAAATTATTACTTAAAAATACGATCTTCAGGTACATTTATTACTTTTCGAGCATTAACTGCTAAAATTTGGAAATTGGGACACGAATGGTGATGAGATTTGAGGAACGTTTATGAACATAACTTTGTTGTTTATAACAATAGGATTATTATTATGTACATCTGTAATTAGTACTGGAACTATGATAAACTTCAAATAAAAAAAATATGATTTAATATCTCAATAAGTAGTTATTTGGGGAAGGCCGCGTGATACGCACATGTTCAAAGAATCACCCGGGCGATGCCAACCTGGTCAGGTTTAATGCAGCTAAGACACAGGTGTGTCCCTTCTCCGCTAAAAGGAGCCAATTCGAACCGGCTCCTACTTTCGGTGGTGTAACCGTGCCGATAACCGATCATATTGAGCTTCTTGGGGTGACTTTAACTTCCACCCTCAATTTTGGTCCATTTATCGAGGCTAAGGCTCAGTTAGCATCAAAAAAGTTGGGAATCCTAGCCAAGGTGGGACGGTACTTCACACCGGAACAGCTGCTCAATTTGTATCAAGCCCAGGTTCGGTCGTGTATGGAATACTGCTCTCATCTTTGGGATGGATCTGCGAAATATCAACTGGACGCGCTCGAGTCTATCGAGAAGCGGGCCAAGAGACTCATTGGCAACGATGGACTGGTCGAGTCAAAGCTCCAGAGCCTTGAACACCGACGACGAGTTGCAAGTCTATCGGTTACATTTCGGGGAGTGTGCGATGGTTTTACACAATCTAATTCCGCCAAGCCCGTTCCATCATCGGACTACGAGACAAACGGCGAAGCGCCATCGTTACATGATGGATATCCCACCCATACGCACAAAACGTTTTGGGAATACCTTCATTGTGCGTACGGCTAAGGAGTGGAATTCCCTGCCGGAGTCTGTGTTTCCCGATAGCTATATCCTAGGAGTCTTTAAGTCAAGAGTGAATAGGTTACTTTTAGGTAAGCGTGCTCCATCTTCGACTAAATCATCACTTACCATCAGGTGAGATAATGGTCAAACGCGAATCTATTTAAAAAAAAAAACTGTCTGACTCTTTTTGGGGATGGATGGACCCTGGTGATGGTGTTTTTTTATATTTTATGCGTTTTTTAACCACCCAAAAAGGTGTACATATTGGCAACAAGAATTATTGACAAAGTGTAAATTAACGCGGGCGATGCCGCGGGCAAAAGCTGGTTTAATATAGATCAATATTGCCTTTTACAGTATGTAATGTAAATGAATAGTTTCGAAGATATTACAGATTTAAAATGCAAGGACGGAGCGGTGCCGGCGGAGGCCGGCGCACGTGCTTATGTTGCAGGTTTAGATTTGAGCGTTGAATGTTTTTCCCATGGTCAATTATAATATGTCGCACTTTCAAGAGTAAATACTAAAGAGACCATATATGTCGAATGACAAAAAAGCTGTCAACGTTGCATATAAAGACATTCTATAGTATGTTTAAACCAAAGAGTATGTAATACACTATGTTTAATATAAACATTGCACCTGTGCGAAACCGTAGGGGTCGCTAGTTCATAATAATGAGGAAAACGGAATGGAATCTCAACTCTCGAATTCCATAAACCTGAGGTCCCTTTCTCCTACCAAAACCTATAAGTATTTGGGTATGTTGGAAGCTTTAGGTATCAATGTAATATACTCACTATACAACGTGTAATTTCAAGGTTATAGGTATACATACCAAGTGCACGGCTTCTTTGGATGATAATAAACGATATGGCAAGGGTTTTCTAATCCTATGTGTACATGTGTGGAACTTATTAGAAATTTCAATACATTGATACCAGAGACCGAATTTTTCAAATTAAGAAGAACGAAGAGAATTATCGTTTTATTGGCAAGTGACGTGGAAAGTGATGACCCTCATAGTGATGTGACACGTTTCTTATTATTGGTATTCAAGAAACATACGAAATCAACAATTTGGGGTCAGTTCTGTGAGTCACTTATTTTGAGCTGAAACTTTGCATAGAGACTCCATACCAGATATTGTCTTCAGTCCTTTTGGATAGATATGGGGGTTCCGTTACACGTTGTATAACAATACGCACGAGTAGGTTGTAGGTTACACGTTTACTTATTTAAAAATTTTATTTCGTTACACTTACCTATATTGTAATGTTTAACTGTTTTATGTCCCAATAAATTAAAATAAAATAAAATGAAGCAATCTTTGAGGGAGCGCTTATTTGGCCTCCTAAAGAAGGTATTTAAAAGCCTTCTATCGGGTGGGAACAAGGTGCGTGCCTTCAGTGGTTGGGTCATGCCAGTATTGATATACACTTTTAGTGTACTCAAATTGACACAAACTGAACTTGATGCCCTGGATAGGAGAGTTCGGACACTGCTGACAGCATATAGAATGCATCACCCACCCTCGTCGGTGATGAGATGAGACTGTATATCCCAAGGAAATGTGGAGGTCCAGGCTTTTTGAATGCTAAAACTCTCTACAAGCGCGAGGTATGCAGTCTCAGGAAATATTTACATGCTTACGAAGTGGGAATAAATCGAGATGTAGTATCGGCGGACAAGATACTCACTCCGCTCTCCTTGGCTAATAAGAACTGAAGCAAACCTGCATCGAAGCCGGATATGACAGAGTAAGGAGCTTCACGGGCGTTATTTCCGAGCGCTGCATGGGCCTGACGTAGACCAATTAGCGTCCGTAGCTTGGTTGCGCTTCGGTAACCTCTTTGGGGAAACCGAAGGTTTTGTCTGCGGAATTATGGACGAAGTTATCGTGACAAACAACTACCGGAAATTTATTGTAAAGGATAGCACGGTTGACATGTGTCGGGCATGTCTCCGTCCGGGTGAATCAATCCGCCACATTATCTCTGGTTGTTCTCATCTTGCTAATGGAGAGTACTTGCACAGGCACAACCTTGCAGCCAAGATAATTCATCAGCAACTTGCTCTGCTCTCTCACACTATACCGGGACCGGTCCATCATCAGTACCAGTATCAGGACTATTGCAGCCAATAAGCCTGATATAGTGGTGGTGGACCGAATCGAGAGACATACTATGATTGCCGACGTAACCATCCCGCATGACGAGAATCTCGTGAAAGCCGACAAAGATAAGCAAATAATAAAAAATGAAGTATACTTGTATGTCTTATACTTGGCGCACGAGATGGGGGACATGTGGGATGTAAACTCGGCAATCATTGTACCGATAGTCGTCTCAGCCAATGGCTTAATAGCTAAGAGCCTCGACCAACACTTTATCGTTAGAAGATTCCTCTCTCTGGAGCTCTGACCTAAGATACTTAAAGGCTTGCACTACAAAGATAGATATAACCTTAAATATTGTTTTATTTGGTGTCTAATTCCGTTTAAAACAAGGGCTAGGAATCTAATCCTGATATGCCATGTGAAAGACTTTCTAGTGCGTCTTCTTTTGTAAGTTTTGAAGTCGGTTCAATTTTTTGTAAAAAAGTTTTTTTTTTAGTGTATCATTGTTTGTGTTACTTGAGATACCGTTCGCACTTACTTTTTAAAAAGAGTGTTTGCTGTACACGTTTTTTTTTACCCACTTAAACCATATTTCAGACGTGATTCAGAAGGTCTGTGCCTAAGCCGTGGTAATATTAATAGGCTGATTATGCTAAACAACACATAGATGTACGAGGGCAGCAATCGTGGGAGATTTGCTGTTTTAAATTGAAAAGTTCCATCACTTATCTCCGAAGGTCTTCATCAGAACTTGATGTATTATATACTAAAACCTTCCTTGTAAAATATGATTTCAAACAACAAAAATGCGATCGAAATCAGATCAGCAATACTGGTCGAATACAGAACCTCCTTTTTTGAAGTCGGTTAAAAATAAAGGAAATAAAATCGATATTCGAGTAAAGGAAAAAAAGAATTGAGTAGTTCCGGTAGCCATCTGTGGTCGTCATCATCAGTTCCACTTTACCAAATGGGACTTTTCAAGACCGAATGCACAAGTTACTATTAAAAATACCCAATTTGAAGAGCCTCTCCAGGATTCCATCATCAGATCCCGACTTGATGCCAATAGGACCAACCTTGAAGTGTACCGTTTCAAACAAAAAAGCATTTTCAAATCGGTTATGTGGTAAACATAAAATAATACAGTAGAATTGAGAACCTCGTCCTTTTTTTGAAGTCGGTAAAATTAATAATGACATGCATCTATGTGTGTATAAATCAATGTAACTAAAGTGAATAAACAGATTATATTCTGTTCGACTTCAAAATTAGGTTCAGAGCACTGACTAGGTAAGTGAATAAACAGATTATATTCTGTTCGATTTCAAAATTAGGTTCAGAGTAGGTACCTATAGGTACTTTTCCTATCTTAATAGTTCAGAGAATATAGAATATTTTTACTATGAAGGTTTTTTTATTCGTTTTGACTGCTGAAAAGCCGAGCCCAGCGAGTCCAACGAATAGCAACGCCTCCACAGCAAGGTGTGATTTTTGGCGGGAACTTCTCAATCCACCTGAAGGCTTAATAGAACGGTCTAAGAGCCTTCCACCTGAGCACGTGTTATCAGCAAGTCGGATCGGACAATGTCGCAATTTAGGAAGAAATAAGCCTAACAGTATTTTCGGCAAACGGCTCGTTACTGATGGAGATTCATTTTCTGTAGTTCTTACTTAACTTCTAGATTTATTATACTAGGTACGTTTTGTTCTAGTCATTGACTCTTATGGGTCGCAGTTCTTTCTTTATTTTCTGTCAGCAAGTTGGATCATACATTTCTTACTAAATGTAACCTAATTTTCTGGCAGCAGCTCGTTTCTGATGGTGATTATTTTTTGGTAGGGTCACAGTAAGTACTTACCTAAACTAATCTTATTATTTTGAGTTTTTTCTGTCTGAAAGACGGTTCTGACAGGGTCGCAGTTATTACTCAACCTTTTTTTCGGTGGGATACTCATCAAATAACTCCTCCCGCCCCGACAGTGAAAGGGAGTGTCAGACTAGAAAGTGAAGAGAAACGAGAGATGTGTTTTAGTCAGTAGAAACTGACTAAAACACATCTCTCGTTATAACATTTCCGCAATAACAACAGGCAATGACACTATCGAGCCCCTTCAATGGTGCTGACTACTCTTTGAGGCACGCGTAGAATACGATGCACCGTGGACTCGGGCCTGTACGAGTCGTATCGGATGGAAAGAGTCGCAGCTCGTTTCTTATGGTCACAGTTTTTACCTAACTTACCTTATTTTCCGGGAGTGTACGACTAAACGCCGACAGACAATACGTCGACAGACTGTACACCGACAAGACTTTTCTTCGACGGGACTCTTCGCCAACAGGACACTTCGCCGATAGGACACTTCGCCGACAGGACATTTCGCCGACAGAGCTCATCAGCGACACATCTTATCATCGATAATCAGATACATTGGAAATTGATTATGCTTGTCTTGTAATTATACAATTCATAAAAAATAAAAATCTTGCATTGGTTTCTAGTAGAGGTACATATGTATATTATGTATAATATCAATATGTAAAGATACCCATAAAAATGCATAGAAAAAAAAAGCTCCTGGCATACCTAGAAGCCAACGACACCCTCGGTGACCGACAATACGGTTTCCGCAAAAACCGGTCAACTGGGGATCTTCTAGCGTATGCCATTCATATCTGGAGTGAGGCCATTGAGAAGCACGGGAAGCACTTGCTATTTCTCTCGATGTCTCCAAGGCTTTTGATAGGGTGTGGCACGATAACCTTAT
Source organism: Tholera decimalis (assembly GCA_943138885.2). Classification (NCBI taxonomy): domain Eukaryota; kingdom Metazoa; phylum Arthropoda; class Insecta; order Lepidoptera; family Noctuidae; genus Tholera; species Tholera decimalis. The sequence goes on along the minus strand of OW964577.2, from coordinate 26,324,282 downwards.
TGCTAAACTTCCTTCTTTTGGTATACCCACTGAACTTTGCGTTTGGATAGAAGACTTCCTGAGAGATCGGTCTATTCGAGTGGTTATTGATGATTGCTCGTCTGGCCAATTGGCTATTAATGCCGGGGTCCCTCAGGGGTCAGTTCTCTCAGCAACTTTATTCTTGTTGCATATTAACGTGCCCGATACCTTTAGATATGCAGACAACAGCACTGTTGCTAAGAGATATATATCCAGCGCGCGTGCTAGTGGGTCACAAGTCCAGTCTCTCCGAGAGGCAATGGTGGGGCGCTTGAACTTGACTTTGAAGGCTGTCTCTGAGTGGGGCGTCGCCAACTTGGTCAAGTTTAATGCTGCCAAGACCCAGGCGTGTCTTTTCTCCGCAAAAAGGAGCCAATTTCAACCGGCTCCTTCTTTTCGTGATGTAAACGTGCCGATAACTGATCGCATCGAGCTTCTTGGGGTTACGTTGACATCCACCCTTAATTTTGGTCCGTTTATCGAGGCTAAGGCTTTAGCTGCCAAAAAGTTGGGAATCCTAGCAAAGGTGAGACGGTACTTCACACCGCAACAGCTGCTCAACCTCTATCAAGCGCAAGTTCGGTCATGTATGGAGTACTGCTCTCATCTCTGGGACGGATCTGCGAACACCAGCTTGATGCACTTGAGTCTATAGAGAAACGGGCCAAAAGGCTCATCGGCAACGAGAAAATGGTCGAGACAAGGCTCCAGAGCCTAGAACATCGGCGACGTGTTGCAAGCCTATCAGTTTTCTATAGGTTACATTTCGGGGAGTGTGCGATGGAATTGCACAGTCTTATTCCACCAAGCCCGTTCCATCATCGGACTACAAGACAAACGGCGATGCGCCATCGTTACATGGCACCCATACGCACGAAACGTTTTGGGAATACTTTCATTATGCGTACGGCTAAGGAGTGGAATTCTCTGCCAGAGTCTGTGTTTCCTGATAGTTATAACCTGGGAGTCTTTAAGTCAAGAGTGAATAGGTTACTTCTAGGCAAGCGTGCTTCATCTTCGACCACATCATCGCTTAACATCAGGTGAGATTATGGTCAAACGCAAGTCTACCAACTATAAAAAAAAATTGAACAAAAATAATTTATTTAAACAAACCTCTTAATAACAATAAAAATATCACAAAAACCAAAATCATTCTTTAATATAATATTACATTATGTTTTAAAATTAATAATATAGGATAAACCTTTTAAAAATGCGATCACATCTAAATTTAAGAATTGTATAGTTACAGGAAAAGCATAATCGATTTCCAAAGTAAGTATCTGATTATCGATGATAAGTTATGTCGCTGATGAGCCCTGTCGGCGATATGTCCTGTCGGCGAAGTGTCCTGTCGGCGAACTGTCCTGTCGGTGAAGTGTCCTGTCGGCGAAGAGTCTGAGAGAGATAGGTACTCTAAGATAGGTAAGAGGCGAGAGAGATAGGTACTCTGTCAAGTGACAACCACTGAGGACGCCTGTTACAGGACGATATAGACCGGTTTCTGAGTAACCCTCTTATCTTAAAGAACGTTTCAAGTTCCTTCATGACACACAAGCCAAATTTCTGAGGTCATCGGAAAACTTGAGGCTAGAGGTACCACGTCACTCCACCAATTTCTTTGGTAAGTCGTACGGAGCTCAAGCAGTACGACTGTGGAATACTATTCCCGTGTCAGTAAGACAAGCACAAACCCTTCCTTCTTTCAAAAACATGGTAAAAGATCTCTATCTCTCTCTTTAATTTGTTACTATTTTTTATATATCTCAGCTTTGTTTTTTTATGTATGTATATGTGTATTGAGTATGTAGGTTATTATTTATTTATTGTATATAAGTGGACACCATGGACTACCCGCGTATTTATTTTCTCCTGCTGTGTCAAATTCATCCAAAGGTTGTCTGTAAAAGATCGCTTTTAGCGATAAGACCGCCCATTGTAACATCTTTGTAGTTTTTAAGTCCTCATTTAATTCTGTTATGGCGTACAATAAAGAGTATATCTATCTATCTGCTCTAGAAATAAGTTAGATTTAAATATTGACAAATGTTACAAATACACTTACGCGAAAAGCAAATCCCATTATGTATGACATATAACATACAAGCTATCCCATACATCAATAACTAGGGTCAGCATCATCAAAGATCTCGGTACCTTTGATTCTAAACTTCTATTTGATTCTCACATTAATAATATAGTTAAAAAGGCTTCTACGGCATTGGACTTTATTTTAAGGATCTCCTCTGACGTCAAAAATGCTCAAAACAATGAAAATTATTTACTGTGCTTTTATCCGTAGTCACCTTGAATATGCTTTGCTTTGGAACCCAAATTATTATGTTTATATTAATCGCCTTGAAAGCATACAAAAATGATTTGTAAGATAGGTACATTTAATATCGTTCAAACTGTTATTTGCCTGACTACATAAGTCGATGTAGGAAATTTAATATTATAAATTTAGCATTTTTGTTTAGTATTATGAATAGAATATCAGGTTCAAAAAAGGTACTACTATAAACCTACTTCACACCCGAACAGTTGCTCAATCTCTATCAAGCCCAGGTTCGGTCGTGTATGGAGTACTGCTCTCATCTTTGGGATGGATCTGCTAAATACCAACTGGACGCGCTTGAGTCTATCGAGAAGCGGGCCAAAAGACTCATTGGCAACGATGCACTGGTCGAATCAAAGCTCCAGAGCCTTGAACATCGACGACGAGTTGCAAGTCTATCGGTTTTCTATCGGTTACATTTCGGGGAGTGTGCGATGGAATTACACAATCTAATACCACCAAGCCCGTTCCATCATCGAACTACGAGACAAACGGCGAAGCGCCATCGTTACATGGTGGACATCCCACCCATACATACGCACCTAACGTTTTGGGAATACCTTCATTCTGCGTACGGCTAAGGAGTGGAATTCCCTGCCGGAGTCTGTGTTTCCCGATAGCTATAACCTAGGAGTCTTTAAGTCAAGAGTCAATAGGTTACTTTTAGGTAAGCGTGCTCCATCTTCGACCAAATCATCACTTACCATCAGGTGAGATGGTGGTCAAACGCGAACCTATACTAAATATAATAAAAAATAAAAAATCAGGTTTAGCATCAGGTTCATCAGGTTAGGCAGATTAACAACATCAGGCTTCGTGTGCCGTCTTCTTTTCGTTGGGTACCGCATCTCCTTCATGTTCCTTTAGTAAAAACTATGTATGAACAAAACTCATATGTTATAAGGGCCCGTGGCACGGTTAATACGGTGTGTCAGGAAGTCGAGCTAGATTTATTTGGTAATACAGGGTCTTTCATTAAGCGTGTCCTATCTTTAAATTTAAATAAAACAAAGTGTGTGTGAGATATTATCGAAATTTTTTATTCGTTTGAAAGGCCTATCAATGCCATTATGTGTGGAATATAAAATCGTTCAAATGTCCGCCGTGGCTTCTCTGGGTGGTGCGCATCCGAAATATAACATTTTCCATTACTCTAACGCATAAACAAGTATGAATTAGACAGATAGCATTGGTTATGTTGGATTTTAGGGCCATTTTGGTTTGTGGCTTATTTGCATAAACCTGTGACTTAAGAAAATCCCACAAAAGAAGTCTAATGGGGTCAAATCACATGATATCGATGAAGATGATTTTCCCATGAAAATTAGGGTCTGTTGCCAAATGCTCCACAGCCCATTCAGCGAACACACGTCGTTGTCTATGGTCCTTGACCTTCAGCACCTGGACCAGTTGAACTTTATGCAGGTGCAGACCCAAGTCACGACGCAAAATTCGCCAAGTTGTGGTCTGTGAAAGGCCGAGTTCTTGTGAGCGACGCGAAATCGACTGCCTCGGATTCTCCTGCACACTCTCACGGACAGCGGCGATGTTTTCGGCAGACCTTGCGTTTCGTTGACGTACGGGTGTTGGTCGATCATTTACCGAACCAGTGGACTCAAATTTATCCACCACACGATGAATAGTCCTCTCGGTAGGACGATTATGGCGACCGTAAAATGGGCGAAGCGCGCGGTGCGTTGCCTGAACAGAACACTCATTTTGATAAAACAATTTTATCATTTGCACGTATTGTTGAATGACATAGCTATCCATGATGATTTGGCAAAACAGAATGAATAAATGACAACCAATTTGACAGATGTACCTTCAACAACATGGCCGCTACTAACTGTCAAAGTTCGGACGTGCCTATTGGAAGACCCGTTAGTATAAATAAATTTAAAATACTTTTTATAGTTTTTTATAGTTTAATGTTTCAATTTTATTACTCTCGCTCGTTTGGTTTGTATTGATTTTTATAAAGGTTTTGAGTTTCTGAATCTGATTTTTTTTCTAAGTACTACAGTAAATCTTATCATTATAGCAATATACATACATGTGAAAACTTGTAAGTGGCCATCGCCTAAATACTGTAATTTTTATATTCTGTTAATAAGCTGTAAGTTTTCTTAAAAGTAATCAAATACAAATAAAATAATACAACAACAACTCTGGGCTTGAAAATTATATTCAAAGCTATTTTGCTATAAAACTAAGCAACATTTTCCGATTATTGGCTAAATGATGCGTGTTTATGTATTTCTTGTGAAATTGTGATGAAGTTCAAGCATTAGCATTTTTTTTAAACATTGTCCTCATTTTAAGAATTTCTCCCGTATTTATGACTGCAATTTTACAAACACAGAGACCTACAACTAGACCATCCAAAAAATGTTCTGGCGCAGGAATCGAACCCGCGATAAACAGGGCAGCAGCTAATCGCTATACCACTGCACCGCGTCTTCGTCAATTCAAATTCAGTTTAAACTCTGGATTTCATGTAAGAAGCGATAGCTGTCAGCGACACCTGTATTGATTGAGCATAGATACCGCACCCTTATAAATAAAGTGACCTATTTCAAAAATTACTCCTTTATAATCTGTCCCATGACCAGTGTTTAAGTCTATCGGTCACGGGACCCTCTATTAATCATAATTTTGACACCTATTACAACGAGGATTTCGAGCTCAGACTGTATCTTAAAGAGTTACAAGAAATTTAAGTTACGACTTGCTAAATTGAAATTGAAATTGCTAGTGTAAGGAAATGTTTAAAACAAAAGTTTTAAACATTTCCTTACACTAGCAATTTCTCTTGAATCATGCGCGCATTTTTACAAACACACAGACCCGGAACAAATGTAAGTAGGCCATAAAAACATTTGTTCCGGTGCAGGAATCAAACCCACGACACGCAGCTCAGCAGTCAATAGCTCAGCCACTGCACCAAGCATGTTGACCACCCATGGAGACTCCTTTTCTTCTTAAGTGTTGATAAGGTGACTTGGCGCAAAGAAAAACACAAGTTTAAGAAATCTGTTTATTATTATAAAAAATACACTTTACTTACAAATACAAATGCAAGATAATACATTTAACTTTGGCATCAATCATGGAATGGAATGACGTAATTCAATACAAATAAACTCTTTAATTCACACAACAATAACACCCGTTTCAGAGGTTTCGTTTCACCTATTTTTTTTATTACGGTTAAGCCACTCTTAATTTGAACTTGATCACACCTGATGGTAAGTGACAGATAAAGTCTACGATAGAACGAGCGAGCTCAGAAGATACCTATCCACTCTAGCTTTAAAGACTGACGGGTCGTATGTGGTAAATATATTACGGGTATCAATTTAGTATCATCAATTGGATTTCGTCTCGTTTAGATCATCGAGCTGAATCGTTTCTGGTCCAGAGACTTGCAATTAACATTATCACAAAAAGCATCCGGTTCCGATCCGGGACAGTTCTTTCGAATAGGGTTGTCTATTGATTAGTTTTTATAAAGCTATAACCTGGGGGGTCTTTAAGTCAAGAGTGAATAGGTTACTTCTAGGCAAGTGTACTTCATCATCGACCACATCATCGCTTACCATCAAGTGAGATGGAGTCTATCAAAAATCAAAAATTAAAAAATATATATTGTAACAGCACAAACAAAAATTAGGAAAAAGCCGACAAAAAGTTCCAGAATCTTATACTGCATCCATGGTATCCGTTTGTGCGTCAATGTCACTACACTGACGCAGAAACGGAAGAAGTGTACACCCTGTATTTTTGTAGTATTATTTGGAATGATTTTTAATTAAGATAATAATGGCAGTGTTGTGGGTGTCAGTAGACAGTTTTGCGCACCCACTTCATGCGCGGCCCGCGCTGAGACATTATCTTCACGGACGCACTTGCCGCGCCTTTCACCACGTCTTGGATCTGAAACAAATGTATATACTTTATATACACAGTATATATTATTCATTGAATGTTAAAAAGACTACAGACACATGGGGTAATTCAGTTGATGTTACCAAGTCGATTATAAATATTGTAGCACCTACATTAGCTGTTATTTTTAATAAATGTATTGATCATGGTGAGTTTCCTGATCTAATGAATTATAGTAAAATACTACCATTATTTAAATCAGGTAGTACTTCAGACCCCACAAATTATAGACTTATATCAGTGCTACCTACTTTTAGTAATATTTTTGAAAAAATTATCTTACATCAAATGCAGAGGTATTTTAATAAGCACAAGTTACTGCATCACAAACAATTTGGTTTTACTAGGGGTTGTTCAACAACTGATATACAACTGACATATTTACAGTGCATGGGAAGATAAGTGCGATTTTTGGGCATATTTTGTGTTTTGTCGAAGGTGTTCGATTGTGTTCTCCATGAAACATTGATCAGGAAACTACACTACTACGGAATCCGGGATGCCTCTCTAGATCTTCTTACTTCATATTTAAGTGACAGGACTCAGAGAGTTGATGTGAACGGTAAAAGATCTCCCAGTCAAAAGTGGTGGTCCCCCAGGGCTCAATTTTAGGTCCTTTTCTATTTCTTATTTATATCAATGACTTGCCATTCCTAATAAAGGGTAATCATGATATAGTGTTGTTTGCTGATGATACTTCACTTCTATTTAAATTTAAACGTCAGCAGATGGTTACTGACGATGTTAGTAGTGCCCTTGCAATGGTAGTGAATTGGTAGAAAAAAACTAAGTGCATAAAGTTTACATTACCGCATGTTAGACAAGTAAACACAAGTGTGTCAATAAAGGGTGAAAGCTTAAGCCCGACGATACCAGTGTTCTTAGGCATTACTTTGGATGCGAAGCTTCAGTAGGGTCCCCATATAGACAAATTGTACAAAAAACTTAGCTCTGCAGCATTTGCCATTCGAAAAGTTCGTGGCCTAACTGATTTAGAGATAGCCCGTTTAGTGTTTTGCTATGGGGGAATGCCGCCGATATAAATACAATATTTGTATTACAAAAAGAGCCATTCGTCAGACGGCACTCCCTCAGAGATAAATTTAAAAAAATTAATATAATAACCGTGCCCTCTCACTATAATTATAAGAATCTCTTGTATGCACATAAAAATATTAATCTATTTAAAAATTCAGTGATATCCATAACGTAAATACTAGAAATAAACACAACTTTGTCGTTCCAAAAACAAGGCTCCAGAAAATAGGTGATTGTTTTAAATGCCAGTGCATACGTTTTTATAATAAACTACCCTGCCATTTGAAAGAACTGAGCCTCAATAAATTTAAATTAGTCATAAATCGCAAGCTTTGCCAGAAAGCTTTTTACACATTTAAAGGCTATATTGAAGATAAAAAGGCTTGGGATTGAGTTACATGTATGATATACAGTGAGCATTAGTGTTGTTTAGAATCACAATTTCTTGTATTTTATTTTTATAATAATTGACATTACACATTTTTTTTTTACTATACACTATGAACTATTTATGTAACTAAATATATGAACTATTCATTGGCTTGGCACTGACTTTAGCCATGTGAGTACCTAGCCCTTATTTTTTACGGAATTAGACATCCAATAAAACAATATTTAGGGTTATTTCTCTTTGTAGTGCAAGTATTTTTTGAAAGTTTTGAAGTCGGTTCAATTTTTTGTATACAAAAACTCGAATATATAAATGTATACTTACACTCAACATCAAACTTTGAGCGTTGCCCACAAGCATGTCCAGAGCTTCTTTGTCTTCTTGTGTGCCTGAAATTAAAATAATGCTATGATTAGATAAAATAATTATAGAAAATTCAATAAACACAACCTTTATTGGAACTAGTAAATACATTCAGTCTTGATTCTTTTTTTATCCAAAGCTACTGACGCCAATTTTCAAACTAAGCTACAGCTTTTGTTTAAGGAGACCGTGTTACAGTCATTACATACGATACAGAGAGAGAGAGAGACAGGTCAGTGCAAGACAAAAATGGCTTTTATTCTATAGGAAGTTGTTAACACCGTGATGTATACATCGTGTAATTTAAAGGGTATATACCAACGAATTAGGAATGATATAGAACACGAACTCCGCTCAAAAATGGTTCCACGCAAAACACAATCGAGTAGGCGGGGTAAAAAAAATACAATCAAAGCGCCTCTCAGTCTGACGTGTGCTCAGTGACAGACGCCAGAATCGTGTTGATTAGTGAAAAATCCAAGAAAAAGCTCGTTTCTGAGGGATAAAAATGACCTCCTGCGTAGTAAGGTGGTGTAAAAGGCGGAAAGAAGGAAGTAAAAAACTAACTGGGATAGCTTATCACTCGTAAGTAAAATAATTTCGTGTTTTATTTTCGTATAGACAACCACGAGTTGTCAGTATTATGCAACAGGTAGCCAGCCAGTTTTTAATACCTAACTATTATATATTTTATATTAACTACAGAGTTTTATAAATTGGATGGATTGGTTTGCCTGTGTGTTTCTTATTTTAGTTTCCCCAAAAAAGAGATTCGACGACTACAGTGGATTGCAGCAGTCCGCTTAGAAAAAAGAGAGGATGACTGGTTACCAACTAATGCCAGTAGGGTTTGCTCCATACATTTTGGTAACGAAGACATATATTCGTCACGCACTAGCTATCGTATGCTAAAAAATCAGCTGTGCGTATTTGTACGGTTAGTACTGTTGCACAGCATTTCGTGAAAAATTCTGGTAAATCCTAATAACTTAATTTAAGGATTGCTTAAGAATACAAATTTTAAATCACGTCTAATGTGTTTTATGTTATCAGTAGGTATTACACCACGTTGAAACAATGTAGGTCATTAAATCGGCACTCCGTATATGAGCTGATAAATAGAGCGAGCCAATATTTAGGAGATATTTCTGTCCATTTTACTAAACAACAAAGTTTTGTTTTGGGTACCTCAAGTACCATTAAATTTTGGCTCGTACTTTTTAAAAACCACCTTGTATATTAAATTTACTCTATTCACACATTATATATATATATATATATATATAAATCTAGTTTTAGAGCTTATAAGCCTAACGCTCTTCTAATGCGGGGTTAGTTATTGAGTTCTTATCTTATTTATGTACTTTAAGAAATTAATAAATATGAAATTCGGTAGATCCTGAGGAAATAATGATTTCCATTTAAAATAGGTATCAGGTAAGTAATAAAATAACTTATTCGTTTCCAAAGGGTGTTGTCCAAATGCTTGAAATGGACAGAAACTGCGAATAGTCCTTAATTCTTTTTAACATAAAATATGTATAATGAAATAATTTTCAAGTTTGTTTAAGTAGGATATAAAAATATGGAAATCATTAAAATATTTAACCTGATATCCGTTTAATTCATTCTTATTTTTATTGGAGGTCAGTGTTTATTTGACACTAGTAAGTGGCATTCAGCCAAACAGGAATCGTAAAATAATTTCTAACGAATTAGTTTGCAGATTAATTTGCAGATTAATGTTTGCACAGTAATTATTAATTTAATATAATTCGACCTATGTGTACCATAAATCTAAAAAAATAATATATGCATGTCAATATTAATTAAAATTAAACATTTTTTGAATAGAAAACGTATCGTAGGCTGTATGAATCACATCTTCTTTGCCTTACCTACTGACAGACTGACAGTTTGACACTACTGCATTTTCGATTGTTTGTTTACTTGATTCTACAATAGCGCTTGCGAATTGAGTTACATACGGATTGCTTTTTTATGGTATAGCAACGACTATGGTAATTTTTCGAAGATTTTGATTTTAGTTGTGCACACGATACCCATTTTTAAACACGGACTTAGGTTGGACCCGCCTAAACGATGACTTGGCATCCTTAACTTATTACGACCAATATTTCAGAAAAAGGTTTGTAACTGACTTCTACCTAGTTTTTTTGATAATTATTGAAATTGTAATGAGTTACCTACGATTTGTAGTAACATTTGGCGTATATTTCACTCTTGTTCATTTCAGGAATTTTTTATATGACCGACGGGCATTCCCTTTTATGAAGCTTTACACTTTTTGTAAACTTAATGTAAAGAGGTTTAGTATTAATTTATAATATTTGAGTTCATAATAAATGACTGACTCCTACTGCATACTGCATAACACCATCCTCGCCGCTCGATGTCACAAAACAATCCATCTCGTTCGCACTCGCTTGATTCGATATTTCAGTTTCACTCTAACATTATCTTACTAAATAAAATAGCGCCCCAAATGAATGAATTGACGGATCCATGCGCAGAAAATAAATTTAGCAAAGTATTTTGTTTTGTTTGTGCGCGTGTTGCATTCGTATTATCAGTTTAGTGGTATGAGTTTGGAACCATGTTTTAGCGGGCTTCGTTAGAGAGTTATATTTCTATATCATTCTTAATTCGTTGGTATATACATACGAAGTGCACGGCTTCCTGGAATGAAAAGAAATGATATGGCAAGGGTTTTGTGATCCTACGTCTACATGACGTGTGGAAATTATAAGAAATTTCAATACATTAAATGATAAATGATCTTTATTTTGCAAATTGGTTATTAAATAACCCTTTTATACGTCATTTTTTCGTGGACGAGGCCAGCCGGCCATACCAGAGACCGAATTTTTCAAATTAAGAAAAACGAAGAGAATTATAGTGTTATTGGCAAGTGACGTGGAAAGTTATCGACCCTCGTAGTGCGGTCACACGTTTGTTATGATTGGTATTCAAGAAATATATGAAATCGATAATGGGTATCAATTCTTCGAGTTACTTATATTGAGCTGAAACTGTGCGTAGAAAATACATACCAGATGTTGTCTTTAGCCCTTTTGGATAGACATGGGGTTTCCATTACACGTTTATGACCAGAAGTGTCACATTTTCTGGATTCTATCCTAACAGAAGTATAAAAAAATAAAAATAAGCTGTATTACCGTGGCGTCCGAGTGAGAATCCTTTGACCGTCGTCAACATCTTGAGCTGACCGCTGATGGTTGGAATCCTCTCGCAAGTTTGTAGCAAGTTCTAGAAAAAAAAAAACATCAAAAATTGTCTGTTAAAATTAATATAAAAAAATAAACAAAGCAATTTTATACGTTTCGCATTTTTATCAGCAGACCCTTTCATCAGATATCCATATCATGGCAGTGCACAACAATATAATTAGTCCGCCATCTTGTGTCGTCTGCCATATTGGATTTAAAATGACGTAGGTTAGCTAACTATGCATTGTCATAACACCTTAATCGGTTGAGGTTTACTGGTTCAAAAGTCAGTCACAAGATTTGAGCCGGACATACTAACGAAAGATACGCTCCATAGACTAGTTAAGATGTACAATAACTTCTTTGTTAATATTAATTATTAATCAAAAAATAAATATATAATAAATATAAAGAGAACTATTTCATTAATGTGAGTAGAATTCACATTACTAGCAATCTTGTTAACCTGTCCAACTAAGCTAAATATGTTTGTCTGGAGTAGGTTGACGGCACAATAGTGGCGGCGGGGTTCGAATCCACGACCTCTCGATCATATCTTAGCCATTATGGCTGCTTCCGCTAAGTAATATAAGTAAAAAAAAAGTAAAGAAAAAGAAGGAACAATTGTACCACCCACCACTGTTTCATCTTGTGGAAACGTGGTTGATTGTACATTGACTTTATTTTAGTTGTAAGAAAACAAAAAACAAAAATCTGTGCTACTGGTCACCAGGCCGATGTAAGGCTAGAATTTGCTTTTAATTAGGTGCCGTGTAAGGAAAAGAGATTAAACATTATTAAAAAGAAAAAATAGAAATAGAAATGTAGCTATAACACAAAAGAACAAATTATAAAATAAAATAAAACTCTATTCCCTCAATAGGAAGACTCAATTGCGATCTTTAAAGTTAGTTTAAGTACATGCTTTTCAGTTTCCTCATTTCTCTTCTCATCTAGTTTCATTTGTACAAATTACATAATTCAAAAATATAAACTTACAGTTTTAATCCTGTGATCAGTGCACTCGTGCGCAAGTTTCTTGGCGAGCCGGGCGACTTCGTGCGACTCTGTAACTATCGACTTGGAAGTCGTCAGGACTTCGCGCTGCTTGTCTGAAATACAAAACAAGATTATATTGATACATAGCTAGGCAATAAAATAGTGATTATTGTATATGTGCTCAAATGTTTCTATGTACATTAAAGTCTTGTGAGAGTTTATAAGGCCGCCATCTCTAATAATCTTTGTAATCCCAAGTAAGAACAGCTGTTCGGCGTAATTTTCAAGAGTAAGCAATATTTGTTGAAGGTGGTTAGTGGATAGCTGACCATCCTAACGTATCAAGTTCCCTCCGCGATTTGAAAACAAGAATAAGCTTTGTTAGATACAAGTTTTTTTTTTTTTAATAAATGCACCCGTCATCACAGGGCATTGTGAGCTTACTACCTCCAACTTGATTGGAGACCTTGTCATTCTTTATTTCATTACCAAACTTATGCTTTAAAAACTACTTACACGGGGACAATGATGGGGAAAATAGAAATAGCTTTTTACTATGATAACAATTTTTCTCTTAATATCTAAACTAATTCTAATTTTTATTTCGTTAAATCTACTATTCGCAAGTGGCAGTACAATTTTAACTATGGGATACAGAACTGAATAATTATGCTTAGTACTTACGTATATACAGTAAATCTATACTAATATTATAAAGCTGAAGAGTTTGTTTGTTTGTTTGTTTGTTTGTTTGTTTGCTTGAACGCGCTAATCTCAGGAACTACGGCTCTGATTTGAAAAATTCTTTCAGTATTAGATAGCCCATTTATCGAGGAAGGCTATAGGCTATATATCATCACGCTAAGACCAATAGGAGCGGAGCACTAATGAAAAATGTTTCAAAATCGGGGGAATTTTTTTCCACGCGGACGAAGTCGCGGGCGGAAGTTAGTTGTTTAATATAAATTCAAATTTATATGTTACAATTAGTATCTCATAACTAACTTACTTCTATGCTCCATACATTAATTAGAGAGTAACATATGTTAGCCTAAATATAAAACTATAGTTACCTAACATACTTTTCTTATGCCTTATTCCTATTATTAACTAATTTACAAATTTTTACACAGTAGTCGAGGAACATATCTCTGTCCTTCCCAGCTATTATTTCCGAGAGGGAATTCCTATCAATTTTAACGTCCAACATAAACTCCAACCTCTGCCTCTCGCGATCATGGGCCGGGCAGTACAGAAGGACGTGAAGGACAGACTCCGAACACGCAGGATCGCAGATGCACGATGGACTCTCCTTGCACTTGAAACGATTCAAGTACTCGGAGAATCCACCGTGCCCCGTCAAAACCTGGGTGAGAAATCTGTCCACCTTTATTTTACCGATGATCCTGTATGCGGCTATCGCATCAGGGAAAAACACCTTGGTGACACTAGCTGTTTCACCGGCACGATACCGCTGGTTCCATTCATCAAGCGATTGCATACGAATGCTCCGTTTGATGAATGAAACCGGGCAGCTGTCGTAGTCAAACGCGCGTTTTGACTTCAGCGCAGCCTCCTTGGCCAGATGGTCGGCACGTTCATTCCCCTCTAGTCCTGCGTGAGCTTTGATCCAGAACAAACTGACACTTTTGTCCTGGAGCAGAGCCCTTCGCAGATGTCCCCGCGCCTCGACGGCCAGGGGATGGAGGGCTTTCGGATTTTTAAGTGTGAGCAATGCCGACGAGGAATCGGAATAAATCCCGACTGATCCGGCCAAGTGGTCCGCGGCCATCCGCGCCGCCCGGCATATCGCCAGGAGTTCCGCGTGGTATACCGTACAGTAGGACGGCAAAGCAAGCTTGAGGGTTTTGGTTTCGGCGGCGCCGGTCCATGCGGATAACGCCGCTCCCACTTTGCCCTCAATCTTGCTGCCGTCCGTAAAGATGTTAAAGGTATTGGCGCAGTTTGCGTTATATTGGACTCCAGGTCGATATGACAGGCGGGGTGCGGAGACTAGATACAAGTTTGATTGTTTACGCTTGATAGAGATCGTAGATCTGGTATAAATCTCTTGACAGACAGACAGACCCGGGACGGACCGACAGACGGTCAATAAATTTATCCTATAATGGTTCTGTTTCTTTTAGGGCTTCTAGATTTTTGGTTTGCTAAATAAAAGTGATTGAAATATTATTTCATTAGTTCCGTTATGTTATCGATGATTTCTTCGCCGTTATACGCAACAGAACGGCATCCATGACGAGCAGGGTCCGTGGTAGTTCCAGCAGTACCGTCAGGGTGTTAGCGGACAAAATAAATAGTCCGTTTATTGTATATTGGGCAGATATACACCTGCAATCCTATAAAAAGTAATTTTTTGTCCTGTTTAACAACACATACTAACTTATCTAAAATGTTTTTTGTTCCTACTAACAACCTACTATCATTATATGTCTATGGGCCCTTAGGTCTGAAATAAAGATAATAATAAATAAAAATGAGTGTGTTACCGTTGCTCATGAAGTTGGAGAGCTTGGCCATGAGCACGGCCATGCGCTTGGCCACGGCCACGATCTCGTTGTCGCGGGAGGACCACTCGCGGATAGCCACGTGCAGGTTCAGCGCCTCGTTCTGGTAAACATACAGCATATACATTTTTTAAAATCACAAAAAAAAAATTGTGGCTAAGGACCATCTCGATCACGTCAGCTTTCTAACAAAAAAAAAATACGCAACATAATCGATCTATTCGTTTAGGAGCTACACACGTCAAACACGTCAAACTTATAACAGCCCTCTTTTTGTGTCGGGGGTTACTAAAACTTTTAATCGTCTTCTTTTTGGTCTTTTGACAATACTCGCGAGCAATAAAATCGACTCAACTTGTTATCGTGAATACGAGTATATTTGTATTTAAACAAATATTCGTCACTTGTGTATAAATATCATACGTAGCAGGCCCGGATCTAGGGGGGGGCAAGCCGGGGCCTATGCCCCGGGCGGCAAGTTCAGAGGGCGGCCAAATTCACATTTTACAGACGTATGGATAACTCATCATTTACTTAACTTTGACCACAGAATAAATAATAGTACAAGTACAGAAATTTCACTCTTATTTTACTGTGGATCTATCAACTCGACAGATACCCCCCCTGGGTATCGGTCGTTTTATAGTCTTTGGGTACAGTACACGGACCACGTGACCGGGTGCAGCGAGAGCGCGGGCTGGAAGCTGGGTCGCACTGCACGAACATTATTATTCGCGAGGTGCGTAGGAGCTAGAGCATGGAATATCGGAACCTTTTCCCAATACCGGTTTTTTTTCGATATTCAATTTTTTAATATCGGTATTCCGGTATTTCGATATTTTTCCGATATTATGGAAATAAAATGATGAAATTCGTTTTGATGTTGTAAGGGTCCAAATATTAGAATTTAGAGACTGTATCAAAGTGTGCTATGGAAATATAAAATCAACGTCATTTATTATTAAAAATATTTCATTGCAATCTTATATCAATTCGAATTTAAAAGTATGATACACAAAAAATATCAATTTCTTAACGTAGGTACTAATCAACACAAGTTAAAACAAGTAATTGAATAACATAATATACAACGTGTAACAGAATAAACGCAATTCCTGAAAGTAATTGGTTCAGAATCGGCTTTTGAATCGATTCCGTCATAAAAAATAGGTGTTAAATTTTGACGGGAAAATCTTTCATTTAACTTAAAATGGAAACACAGTATCGTCACATATTAATACAATCCTTAATTCAAGGAAATGCGCTCGTGTGCATGTCGGCCACTAACATTGCATGAGTGTACGCATCTGCGTAAGGATATTGTATGACGCACATACGTTTTGCGGATAACTATTTTATGAAAAATGTCTAGGTTTGGTTTCAATTTATTTAGTTACGGATGTTGTTTTAGACATCTATTTTAATATTCTAATTAGGGTGTCTGAGGTATTGCCCTTAATCTGTTTCACCTTGTATAAGTAAATATTACGATAAACGCAAAGAACCAGATATTCAATTGGAGGGAGAGTCATCTTATGGCTTTAAAGACGAAGACTACGACAATTCACGAGATCGCTATTGCTAAAATATGGAACGTCAGTTTTAGTCTCTTAAATTCACATTTAAGAGATCCATAAAGCCCTTTGCAGACTAGACGTAAACAAAGCCAGCGGGCCAGACGGAATACCTGCTCGAGTCTTAACAAGTTGGAGTTGTCACCTGAATCACACTCTTAAAATTAGAGTGGTGCCAATGTCCTGGAAGCAACCAGGATGTGCAACCAGTACCCAAAATACCTCCAGAATCTGCAAAGTGATGGATAGGATACTCAATAATAAGCTGCTAGCATACCTTGAAGACAATGAGCTCTTTAGTCTCTTCTTCTTCTTCGTATCGATGGTAAATTGCGTACTTTATATGTATTAGGCCCAGTCACGCAGGTCTCGTTCAGTGGCGTTTATTAGGTCTTCTAATGTACGCGTTTTTGGGTCATTTGAACACTCGAGCTAATGGGACATTGTTTGATCAGGAACGCCGTAATCGCACTGGGTGTCAGTTTGGCATATAATGCCCCATTTTGCTAAATTGTGCTTGCAGCGGCCTACTTAGGTTTGCAGTTCATTGATAGCTTTCCAAATTGGCCACTGAAAGTTACGTCCGGGTGGCAGATGTTCCTGGGGCTGAACGGAATTAGGCGGTGGCGGAAGGTAGTTTAGCTACTTAGTGACCACCAGTATGGCTTCCGCCTTGGCCGGTCGACCCGAGATCTTCTTGTGTATGTTACACACTGCTGGGGCGAGGCCATTAAGAAACACGGCAATGCTCTTGTAGAGTCCCTCAATATCTCAAAGACCTTTGGCAGGGTCTGGCACGCTAGTCTACTGAGCAAGCCTCCTGCACTTATCGTCCCTGCTGCCTTCTGCAACTGGATTTCTGACTTCTTAACTGAGCGGTCATCGATAGCTGCTCATCGGATCTTATGGCTGTCAATGTCAATGCGGTATTCTTAAGAGGTCTGTTCTCATTGCGATTCTTTTTGCTGCATATCAAGGATCTGCTCCAGCTCTTGGGTACGCGGGTGACAGCACAGACTTAAAGATATACTTATCCAGTGCTAGAGCTAGCAGGGATGAAACAGACTGTCTTAGAAAGGCCATGTTGGAGCGAATGAATTTAACCCGACAATCTGGTTAAATTCAATGCTTTGAAAACACAGGTTTATCTCTTCATTGCTAAAAGGAGCCAATTTAAATTATCTCCTACTTCCGAGGTGCATCTATACCTATCAGTTACCGACCGCCTGGAGCTTTTGGAGTTGACGTCTAACATAAACTTCGGCTCAATCATTGAGTCAAAGGCTTTGACTGCAGCCAAAAAGCTGGAAATCCTTCACAAGGTTAGGCGATACTTCACACCTGTACAGCTTTTAAATTTATATAAAGCAGGGTCTGTTCTTGCATGGAGTACTGCAGTCACTTATAGGATGGCTCAGCAAAATGCCAGCTTGCTGGACTTGACTCGGATAACGCAGAGTTAAACGACTCATAGGCGATGCAGTGTTAGCAGACAAGCTTCACAGCCTGGCTCATTGGCGAAACATTGTTTGCCTGTCGGTCTTCCACAAATTGTACTTCGGAGAGTGTGCGCAGGAACTCCACGACCCGATTGCTCCATCTACCTTATACTAACGATTTACCAGAAGTACTGCATGGTACCATTCTCACTTGTTCAAAATACCGTCTTGTACTAAGCGATTCTCCTCTACATTTATTGTGCGCACGGCCGAGGTTTGGAACTCTCTGCAGGCTGCTGTGTTTCCTTCTACGTATGACCCGTCTGCCTTCAAAGCAAGAGTGAACGGTCAACTTCTGGGCTCATCAGTAATAAAACATATAAATAAGTAGCAGAGGGTATTCAACGTATTGTCTTTCAGATACGATCTTATTTTGTTGCACGTATGTACATAATGCCGGGCGCCGGCCCAAGTGTTGTACACTTTTATATGGAAATACGAGTAATCATTTATAAATGACACTGTAGCATACGTATTATTATAATTAACCGATAGGTATTGTTTACATTAATTAAATTCAATGAAATAAGTAAGAAAGATTCTATTGCGTCTGGTTTTTTGTTTCATATAAAATATCGAAAAACCGATATTTGAAATCCAATATCGCTTATTTCAATATCGGATTTATGGTCCGATATTCCGGTTTTTCGATATTATCGAAAACCGGTATCCATGCTCTAGTAGGAGCAATATCAAAATAAAGTGTACCCTGCTGTAAAATTCGATTACTTATATTTCTTTTTCTTTTTATTTGACCAAAATGTAATAGTAATTATATTTTATTATGCAGGAAAACAAAAAGGAACGCGGAATTCGAGACATTTTTCCTATAATATTGAAACAAAACTAACTTTGTGGCGGAACTGGTTCCGTTGTGAATTGTGTGATTAGATTTGAAAAGCAAAATTTACGGAAAGAATGACACAAATAATCCATATTCATATTTATTTAAACAATTTATAAATGCACTTAATTGATAAATCAAAGAAAATAGCCTCAGCTTCAAGGTTTAACACAAAAATATTGTTTTTTATTCTGTTTCGTGTCAATGTCGCTTTTTACTTGACATTTTTTAAATTTTACTCCAAACATAATATTTTACTCAATATGCGTACCTTTTCGAAAAGTAATACATAATTGCGATATACATATTTGTGGTTGCACAGAAATAAAAGGTAAAAATTCATCTGATTTCATAGATTTAACTTCATCAATTTGAAGGGACAGTGACAAAATGAAAGTCTTAAAATCAAAATGTGACTCAGGCTGGCTGGACAAATCTTCAAAATAGCTCGCATTTAACTAGGTCAATAGAGCACTTTATGTGACGGCTTAACACCTTTATTTCAGAATTTGTGACGCTACAGAATCTAAGATAATCGATCGAAAACGTTTCCAGCCTGCTTGAAAAATCACTTTTCGCTGGTCTCTCAATCTCGGCAACGGAAGTTATTGTCACGACTTTTTATATATCAATGGGCGTCACACAAATTTGTGACAGGCATCGAGCTAAAAGTTTTGTGATACGTACAGCGGAATAGTAGAAAAATGCAAAAATCTGTGTCCAGCCAGCTTGAATTTACGTATAAAACTTCTGACGGGCAGTTCCGAAGCTCAATAACAGGAGCGTTTTTAAATATGGTTCCTTTACTAACATTTAATGACGCAATTTGTGACAGTAATAACGTTTGATTTATGGCGTCACATGTAAGTGTTTACGAGAAATCAATAAAAACTTAATGTCCAGACAGCCTGAGGTCAAGCTGGCTGGACACATGTATCTCCGCTGCCTGATGATCTACGGCCTTCGAAATATGTTCAAATTTTTGTGACGGGGACGATAATGATAACCTGAATTTGTGACGGAGAAACTTTGAGGAGTTTCAAAGATGTTGATCATTTAAATTTTCCCTTAAACAATACAAGATCTTATTCTTGCCCGTTCCGTTGCACTACTTAATAGATGGTCTGCTGAAAACTTTGCAAAAAATGAGACTAAATCCAATGGAATATTGGATAAAAGAGGCTGAAAAGGTTGCTTAAAAAAAGTGGTGATGACCCTATTTTGCATATCAAACTTATTCCGAAACGTAAAAACATTTTGATGAGATCTGTGAAGACGAATTACAAACATACCAACCAGTTCAAATGTTTTCTAAAGAAATAATGATGGTATTTGATCGAATCATATCAGAAATTAAAAAAAATTGATTGTGCTATCTTGCTGAATTTGAATTTTGCGTTTCTTAATGGTACAAATATTTAAAAAATGACAATTGAAGAACTGCAAAAGTATGGAGCAGATCTGGCTCGAAAATACGAGCGAGATTTAGCGCCGTTGAATTCTGCCAGGAACTCTACGTTTTAAAGAGCAAGCTCCGCTTTTATTTGGTGATATAGAAAAAGCTAACGGTTTCTATCTCTTGCAACAGATCTATTATCATGATTTGCAGGATGCTTTTCCGAATATTTGTATTGTCCTGCGGCTTTTCCGAATATTTGTATTGTCCTGCGAATTTACTCTACGCTTCCTACTACATCCGCAAGCTGTGAGCGAAATTTTAGCGAAATTTAAAATTATTTGCGATCTACTATGAGCCAGGAACACCTATCAAGCCTAGCAATCTTAGCGATAGAAAATCGAATGGCACATGAGTTAAATTATGACAAGGCTATAGATTTATTTGCTGAACAAAAAGCTCAACGAGTAAAATTGTAATTTTAATTCACAAATGCCATACATATTTGATTTTTATTATACATATTTTTATTTTAAATCCTATCAAATATATATTCTACACGTTCATTTCTTTACATGTGTAAATAAATAGGTTTAACACAGAAAGAACAGCGATGGATGCATTATTTCCGGAAGACCTCTGTCCAAATGACAATCAATTAGTGGACATCTGTTAGCTGGTATTATAAATATAATAAAGGTAAACATAAATATAAAGGGGTAGGGGCGCCATTTTCCAGTTTTTGCCCCGCCTAAAAATAATTGAAGATCCGGGGCTGATACGTAGTTTAAAAGCTTAAGACCTCAACTTTATATTGAATTACAATTCAGTTAGCATTTATTTTAAAAGTACTAAATAATTGTTGATAATTTTATTATAGTACCTAATTAATTCGATTTGGCTGTTGCTCGCGAGTGCAACAACCTGACTTTTAGAGGTTTTTTTTTTCGTACTGGTCAATATAAGAGCCTAGTAGGTTAAAATCTAAAGTGGACTTGGACATCCACAATCAGATTTGAGTGGACCTGTCCAAAAAGTGCAAGCATCTGTCAGTTATCGAGTAGCTCAACTTACGATTTAAAATGCTTAACGATTTGACAAACAAAGTAAGGATATTTGGGTAGGCCACACAAGTAATCGTACCGTCACATATTATTAACTAAATTATACACGAGAAACACTTACATAGATGGGTTGGTTCGGTCCTGGCTGGCTCTTGAACACATTCTCTCCGCCTAAAAGTGATTCCACTTCCCCAGTCGCTTGTAGAATCTGCAGATATGAATAAAAACATAAATAATCTTACTCCCTTACACTTTTCTTGTATTAAGAAAAATTACTATATTAGGCTTCTGTAGGTTATCATTTAGATACGCAACCTCCATTAAACCTCCTTAAAATCTTCGACATCATTTAAGGTCTTTAAAATCTTCAAGTTCATTTAAGATATTTAAAATCTTCAAAAGTTCATCTAAGGTCTTTAGTTGTACATATGTTTAACACATAAACGATTCTGATTCTGTAATAATAACTGCTCAAAATCTTCGTAGTGAGTTCTTGTTGTCAGTTCAAAAACGACGTATTGGTGCAGCTGCTAGCAGCTGACGTGGCGAAATTGACCTATAGTTGAGCTACTATTGAGTTATAAATGTTACCTTGGTAGGGGTATTTTTACAGTAAGATCCCCTATTGGTGCGGCAGCTGACGTGGGAAAGTGACCTTTTGTTGCGCTACAATTTTTACCTTGGCCGTGTATCCTTCCAGTCAAATATCCTGCTGGTTCATATGTCGGCAGCGGGCAAGTCCGGGTATCCTTACAGTAAGGTCCCCTACTGGTGCGGCTACTTGCAGCTGACGTGGGCATAGTGACCTTTTGTTGAGCTTTATTTATTACCTTGGCTAGGGTAACTTTACAGTGAGGTCCCCTACTGGAGTGGCTGCTAGCAGCTGACGTGCCAAATTGACCTTTTGTTGAGCTACTCAACAGTAGCTCAAACAGCTATATAATGATGTTACCTTGGCCGTGGTATCCTTCCAGTCAGGCATCCTGCTGGCGCGGGTGTCGGCGGCGGGCGTGGCGGCGCTGAGCTGTTGTTGAGCTACTGTTGAGCTATATAATGATGTTACCTTGGCCGTGGTATCCTTCCAGTCAGGCATCCTGCTGGCGCGGGTGTCGGCGGCGGGCGTGGCGGCGCTGAGCTGTTGTTGAGCTACTGTTGAGCTATATAATGATGTTACCTTGGCCGTGGTATCCTTCCAGTCAGGCATCCTGCTGGCACGGGTGTCGGCGGCGGGCGTGGCGGCGCTGAGCTGTTGTTGAGCTACTGTTGAGCTATATAATGATGTTACCTTGGCCGTGGTATCCTTCCAGTCAGGCATCCTGCTGGCGCGGGTGTCGGCGGCGGGCGTGGCGGCGCTGAGCTGTTGTTGAGCTACTGTTGAGCTATATAATGATGTTACCTTGGCCGTGGTATCCTTCCAGTCAGGCATCCTGCTGGCGCGGGTGTCGGCGGCGGGCGTGGCGGCGCTGAGCTGTTGTTGAGCTACTGTTGAGCTATATAATGATGTTACCTTGGCCGTGGTATCCTTCCAGTCAGGCATCCTGCTGGCGCGGGTGTCGGCGGCGGGCGTGGCGGCGCTGAGCTGTTGTTGAGCTACTGTTGAGCTATATAATGATGTTACCTTGGCCGTGGTATCCTTCCAGTCAGGCATCCTGCTGGCGCGGGTGTCGGCGGCGGGCGTGGCGGCGCTGAGCTGTTGTTGAGCTTCGGACAGCGCCTTCTGCAGCTCTGGGTCGCTCTTGGCTGTGCTTGATGACAGGCCCACGTGGATCACGCGGTTGGCGAGCCTAGATACAAATAGATTTGATTAAATCCATGCATGCCTTTTAAGTTCTGTCGTTTCCATATTTCCCGGCAATTTTGAATTTGGAACTGTTATATATTCGAATGTACACACATCAAAAGTGTCTAGGGATCAAGCATTTTTATGCGGATTTCTTGAGATTGAGATGTGGCTTTGTAATAAATTTATGATTTTATAAATTTATATGGATCCTTTTTGGTGCATTTCATAATTTGAAACAGGAACTGTTAATCAAATTCGAGTAAAAGATGAAAATCAGCTGTCAATATTTTCCCTATAAAAACATACAACGCATTGAAGACATTATTAGTGCTACTGTTTCCCTACTACTGATTAAAACCAACGTTATTATGGAGCGGCGACGTCATTTAAGCAGGGAAGAAATGCTCAGAGCCGTGGGAATGATTGAAGCTGGTTCCCGGCAACGTACTGTGGCTTTAGCTCTGAATACAAGTCAGAGTGTTATCAGTCGACTTTGGACACGTTACCGAAGCACTGGTACCGTGGCTGAGCGCCATGGAGGACGGTATCGCTGCACCACACGGAGACAAGACCGATACATTCAAATCGTAACTCGAAGAGCTCCAACAATAACCGCCATGATGTTAGCCGTGAGGCTTCATCACTCTTCAGGGAACTTAATTAGCGACCAAACAGTCAGAAACCGCTTGCATGAAGTGAATCTTCATTCCCGAAGACCGCTACGGGTACCACCTATAGCAATGCACAATCGTAGGATTCAATATCAATGGGCTCTTGAACACAGAAATTGGGCAGAAGAACAATGGCGTTTCGTGTGCTTTTCTGATGAGTCTCGTTTTGGTATGAGACCGGATACAAGACGTATACGACACTGGAGAACCCCTGGACGCCAACAGCGATTAAAATCCTGCCAGGAAGTCCATCCTTATAGTGGTGGAACCATCATGGTATGGGCGGGTATTTGGATCGGCGGAAGAACTGAGTTGATTTGGATCAGAGGCAACCTCAACGCTCAAATTTATGCTGAGACGATTGTATCTGACGTCATCGTTCCTCTACAAGTGCAAATCGGTCCCTTATTTCAGTTAATGCATGATAATGCACGACCGCACACCGCAAGAGTTGTAAGACAGACTCTCGCCGCAGCTAACATCAATGTCCTGCTCTGGCCTGCTCAGTCGCCAGACTTGAACCCGATTGAGCATGCATGGGATATGCTACAGAGAAGAGCTCTGCCGAATATGGAGGGTATCCAGTCGCAAGAAGACCTTTTTTTGTTGTTGCAACGAACATGGGCGGCCATTCCACAGCGTGATTTGGATGAACTCATTTTGAGTATGCCAAACCGATGTTCTTGTGTTGTTAGTGTTCGCCGTAGAAACACGGATTATTAATTGTTTAAGTTACCCAATAAAATTTTAAAGAAAACTGTTATTTCAGTTTTTTTTTCTAACTTTAATGTTAGTGGTTCAAATGTCAAAAATCCCTTTATTAGGAAAATGGCAAATTTCTTTATTAATGCAAAGGTGACTTGGTTTATCGTTACTGTGACAAACGAAAACACTTTATTTGATGAATCCTTAAAGAAAATTTTAATTAATATCAATCAGGAGAAAAGTTATTGCAAAAATATATGTTGATCCCTAGACACTTTTGATGTGTGTATTTAAATTTTGAATCTCAAATCAGTTGAAAGTATTAGGATTAATGCTATTGTTTAGTCACAGCATCGATTGGAATCTGTCAGGTTACGTACGAAAATGAATCTTTCTAAGGAAAATGTTCGTGCAATAATTTTCTACAACTTTAGAAGAGGCCTGACACGGCTTCAGTGTTTTAAAGAGCTAACATCTGTGTTCAGTGATGAAGCCCCATGTCTGCGGACTGTCGAACGCTGGTATTTAGAATTCCAGCGTTGACATACTAGTGTTAGTGACAAATCTCGCGAAGGACGCCCAAAATCCGCCTTTACTGAAGATAACATCATTGCTGTGAGACAACTAATTCTCGAAGATCATCATGTGACGTATTGAGAGATAGAAGCTCTATTAGGCATCTCAGAGACAACCATTCAGAAAATCTTGCATGAAGCGCTTGGTGTGAGAAAGCTAGTTTGCCGTTGGATATCGCATCTGCTTTCCGACGAACACAAGGCGGCCCGCGTCAGATGGTGTAAGAAAACTCGGCAAAGGTTCAACCGAGGAGAGTCAAATCACGTCTACGACATCATCAGTGGTGACGAATCTTGGATCTATGCCTACGATCCTGATTCCAAACAACAATCTACAATCTGGGTCTTTCAAAACGAGCTAAAGCCGACTAAAGTTGTTCGTTCTCGAAGCACTTCAAAGAAGACGGTGGCCACGTTCGTTGGAAAAACCTGTCATGTTGCGACTATTGCACTTGAAGATCGTAGAACGGTTAACGCAGAGTGGTATACCACAGTTTGTTTACCACAAGTCACCGACGAACTTCGAAAATCTAACTCAAAGCGACGCATCATCCTGCACCACGACAACGCAAGCTCACACAGCGCTCGTCAACGATTGAGTATTTGAAGCAGGAAAAAGTAGGAATTCTTGACCATCCTCCATACAGTCCTGACCTAAGCCCTAACGATTTCTTTACATTTCCTAAAATTAAGAAAAGTTTTCGTGGTCAAAGGTTCCAGTCCGGTGAAGAAGCAGTCGACGCTTTCAAGTCAGCCATTTTGAACACCCCCACTTTAGAGTGGAATAAATGTTATAATAACTAGTTAGAGCGAATGGAAAAGTATATTAAGCTACGTGGTGAATACTTTAAACAACAATAAAAAGTACTATAAGGTTCTAGTTGTGTTTTTTTCTTCAAACGACAAAACTTAAAAGACTTGCCTCGTATTACAAAAAACCTTTGCTTGACTTTTATTTAAGCGCGTTGCATTTAGCCTCTAATGTAACATCGTATTTGCGGTGCAACAAAAGCGTATTAGCACATTTATGTATTTTACAGGAGATAACTGTTTTATTTGTTTCCCGTTTACTGGATTTCTATTTAGACTTTTTATTCATTAGACTTTCACGAATATATTTGTTCCCTCTAATGTAGGCATGGCTTAAAGGAAATTTGGAATACTAAGCTTAATTTTGCCATTTCGGGTATTTAGTTTAGCCTTTGTTACATCGAAGGTGGTGATGATACGATATGTAGCCAGGGTGACGAAAGAATACTGGTTATTTGATGGGGAGGATAGGATAGAACAGGAATTATAAAAAAAAGTGAAAGGGTAAGTAATACGTCAGCGTTTTTTTTTTAATAACTTAACACGTAAATTAAACCTGCCATGTATCGGTGTGTGCTTCTAGACGCCTTAGCAAAAAGTTGAACCTAGAACCAACCAACTGGTACAGAACATGCAATTTCAATTTAATAAATTTATTTCGTATGACTAAGACGCTAACATAAACCTTTTTGAGAAAAAATAAGGATTAGAGGAGGCATGAAATTATTGTTATGAATTTATTATTTTGTTGTATAACTCCCCCTAAACAAAAGATGGGTTAGAAAATCTGCTATAGAGAATGGTATACTGACTTGGTGATAGCGTTCGAGGTGTGTGCGCACTTCATGGGGTCGTTGTGTTTGGTGGACTCCTCGCGCATGCGCTCCATTGTCTCGCCTGCAAGTCAAATAAGAGTTTACTGTTAGAACAAAGAGCTGCATTGGATGCACGATCGGGTCAAACCCAGGCATTGAGTAAATGTAATGAGCAAATGGATTTCTGTGTCAAATCCATCCAAGGGTAGTCTGTAAAAAAATAGCGATAAGACCGCCCAATGTATCACCCTTTTTAGTTGTTAAATCCTTGTTTGTTTTATTGTTATGATGTAAAATAAAGAATATATCTATCTTTTCGTCGTCTTCAGGTGATGATACCCGGACACCGGGTCACTGGTTTGAGTGTAGTCTCTGAAACCGGTGGAGGAAAATATCGAGAAGAAAGCGGCATGTCCTGGGACCGTAAGTGCGATATGCACCAATGAGTATTGGGCCCGTTTGGTAGATTATGGACCATTTTCTCCTATAGTGAGTTATAAGACGATCATGTGATATTATTTTAAAGAAAATTAAAATCAAAGGTGATCCAGAAGTACAAAGTCATATTTAACAGAAACTCGGAACTTCGGAGAGTGTGCGCAGGAGCTCCACGACCTAATCCCTTCATCCCCCTTTTACTACCGGTCTACCAGACGTACCGCAGGATACCATCCAGACTTGGTCGATATACCGTCTTGTCGTACTAAGCGCTTTTCTTCAACATTCATTGTGCGCACAGCAAAGGTGTGGAACTCTCTGCCGGCTTCTGTGTTCCCTACCACATATGACCCGTCAGCCTTTAAAGCAAGAGTGAATAGGCATTTTCTGGTCTCGCTCGTTCGATCGTAGACCTCATCTTACACTTACCATCAGGTGTGATCGAGGTCTAGAGCGGGCCCATTCGTAATAAAAAAAAATGTTCTACACGAAAGTTTTAAATTAAAAACACACTAACAGTATGAATAAATTACTAAATAAATTGTAAAATAAACAACTATTAAAATAAAAAAATAACAATATATTTTATAAGTACACGAAGGTAAATAAAATAACATGTAGTGCTTAGAGTGACATACAAATAACGTTACTTTCTCTTTACTTTTTACCAACTACAAAAAAGGTGAGTACTATTTTCGAGAGTATCTTTTTATGTATGTTCATTGATTTCTCCGCCAACTGTTGACCAATTTTCAGAATTGTTTTTAGTACGAAAGCCTATTGTTATTGTTGAGGTTAACCACCACGATAGGAGATTCGATCGGGATATTTTTTTAAATTGATAATAGAGTCGCGTTTGACTATTATCTCACCTGATGGTAATTATTTTCGTTACTTAGAAGTAACACAAAAGCAATGGTTTTTTGGAGACATACCTGCAGTTTGCACAAAGTCCATAGGATCAACGGACTGGTCGCAGAGGTCTCTGATCTTTGACAATGACTCCGCATATCTTGCTAGCAGACTCTTGTAGTTCTCTATCACAGCCTGCAGAAATAACAATAGATCAGTGTGATAAGAAGCGTCAACGTCGTTACGGTGTCGGAATTGTAATCGAAAGATCGCAGGTTCGAACCTATTACACTATTGCCGTACTCCAGACACAAGCATATTTAGCTTAGTTGGAGGGGTTAATAAGATTGTTAGTAATGTGAATTCTAGTCATAGTCATAGTCATAGTCATCTGTCTATATCAGTTCTCTTTTAAAATAAATGTAATAGTAATGGAGGGAGCTCGTGGCTGAATAATAACAACTGCGCAGGTCTATCTACCAGGTTAAGCAACGCTTGCCGAGGTCTGTCTGTAGATGGGTACGAGATTCCTCCGTTACTGGGAAAGTTTGTTAAGCTGTTGGTCCCGGTTATTATTTTGTACATCTCTAACTTTATTCGCTATGGGTACTCAGAAGCCAGAAAATCTGACACTAGTCTTGTATAGTATTGTTACGCCAGTCGCTTAGTGAAGTACGTCGAGAAACTTCGACAGAAATCTAGAATGTTCGAGACACTACCGCTATCTAGCGGCGAGTAGCAATACTGAGTATATCTAGTCGAGACACTAACGCCATCTAGCGGCGAGTAGCAGTTCTGTGTATCTCAAGTAGCTTCTGGAATATTCTAGGCAGTGTAGGCGGTGAGTCGATTTTACAAGAATGTTCTAGAACTCATAGACCAGCGTATAAATAGATCGCAGATGAAAGCAGAGTCAGTCTTATTACGAGGCGAATACGCGATATAATCGAAACTCTACAAGTGAATTTCAGTGCGATTTAAGTTTCAAGTATTGAAGTGACAATAACTGTGTTAATTTTTATTATTTGTTTACTTAATTACAGTGTTAATTTTGGTCTAATTGGCGTTAATTATTTCTATCCCGAACCCCAGCTCGTAACAGTATTACCCAGTTACTGGGTTGTGGAGGTCCGATAGACAGTCACTCCATGTATACAGTACGTTAACTAACAGAGGGCGTTTCAGTTAACTCGCTATAGTATAGCATCCATACATGCTAAAAAATATTACCATTCGAAAACAAAATGTTTTTATTTTTTTTAATATTAAAATATTCACTAAAAACGTTAAATTGATACACAAAAGAAACACTCTGTACACGCGTACTTGAAGGACGGCAACGCCGCAATTTATTTATGAATGACGGGCCACGCGGCCCGTCATTCATAAATAAATTGCGGCGTTCGGTGTGCGGCGATCTAATTGATGTGCTTATACTAACGGATTAACGGGAACGCCCTCTGTTAATTAACATACTGTATAATAACCAAAATCCAATATTCCACTCATACGGTTAGGCTGGAAGTCAACACAGTAAAAGTTAAATTTTATTGTTTCTGTATTTTTAAGAATCTATAATAAAAGATTACCTTGTCGTCTGGAGACGCAACTCTTTGCTGAGCTGCTTTCACTAACATGGGAGCTAGCAGTTCCGCCTGAAAGAAACCATATAATTAATACAAATTTCGTCATCTTTAGCGTGTTACAAATTGCTATAGCTATATAGTTTACTTTTTTACTTTGTAACATTTCATAGCGAGTAAGTTTGATGATTAAGTATGATCTAGCTTAACTTAAAAAACAAAAAAAAATACGTTTAAAAGTGTTATGTATTACTCGTTTACAATAAAATATTTCATTTCATTTTAATGTGAGTACAAAAATGCTAAACTAAACATTTTGAAAAAATCCTCGACTCGTGGCTAAGACGTAATTCAAAAAGCATAAAATAATTTAAACACCTCCGACTTAAAGAATTTATGGGTCGATAATAAAAGTAAAAACATTTAAAAGTTGAGTAGATCTCTCACGGAGTCGGTCATATACTATTGAGTATTAGTTTGCATAGAACTTCCCTACGTAGGTACCTATTTAGTTTTCGAAGATAGGGATGTGGCAATAACATATTTAACTACCTAAGAACTTAATAATATATCCAAGAAGCTCCGTCCGGGTCTGCCATCAAATGAACTAGTTTTGTAGTAACGTGAATAATTGGAGATAATTGATTGCTATATATATATGTAGAAATTTAAAATAGTGATGGCAGCCCCCGACGGATTTTCTTGGTTTTTAATATAGGTAAGTTTAGAATGAGTATATAATTTTTATTTCAACTCGACATCTTCACGCATTACCTCAATTAAGGGTCTTGATAGAAACAACAAAGTAATTAGTAACAAAGTAGTTTGCTGGTAATGTGAATTTCTACCCTCACTGCTCTCTTTTTTTACAGTGATCCTAAAAGGGTTCCGATTGATTATTTTAATGTCCATAGGATTGTTTTGGTGGTA
The DNA here is from genome assembly GCA_943138885.2 of Tholera decimalis. Classification (NCBI taxonomy): domain Eukaryota; kingdom Metazoa; phylum Arthropoda; class Insecta; order Lepidoptera; family Noctuidae; genus Tholera; species Tholera decimalis. Next base: position 26,293,860 of record OW964577.2, on the reverse strand, counting down.
GGGAACAAATTTGCCTGCTAATCTGGGAAATGCAAGCCTGAGTAAGTCGTTACCTGTTGGCTACAGCTGTTGAGCTGTGAGCTGACGGGAGTACTCGAGTCCTTATCGGTGTCGGCGATGAGGCGAGCTGTTCTAGTGACGCGGCTCAGCTGCGCCAGCAACTCCGCTATCTTCTTCTCCAGCAGGAACTTGCGTTTTGATTCGTCTAAACAAGTTAAAGATACAAAACCGTTAAGAAAATAAAAAACAAGCCAAGTGCGTGTCGGACTTGCGCACGAAAGGTTCCGTACCATTATCTATAAAAACGGCAAAAAAAATCCTGTCTGTTGTCATGGGAGCCTCTCTTAAACATTTGTTTTATTTTGATTATGTATTTTTAAACTGAATATACAACGTGTAACGGAAACCCCATATCTATCCAAAAGGACTGAAGACAACATCTGGTATGGAGTCTCTATGCAAAGTTTCAGCTCAAAATAAGTGACTCACAGAATTGACCCAAATTATCGGTTTAATCATAAACCAATAATACCAAACCACCAATTTTAACCAATAGTAACAAACATGTCACATCACTATGACGGTCATCACTTTCCACGTCACTAGCCAATAACACGATAATTCTCTTCGTTCTTCTTAATTTGAAAAATTCGGTCTCTTGTATCAATGTATTGAAATTTCTAATAAGCTCCACACATGTAGACATAGGATTAGAAAACCCTTGCCATATCGTTTGTTATCATCCAAAGAAGCTGTGCACTTGATATGTATATACCCTTTAAATTACACGTTGTATAACTAAATATTCAGTGAATATTTCAAGTGTCTACCTGTTGCCGTTATCAATATCGAGCAAAAAAATTACGTTTGTTGTATGGGAGCCCCCTTAAATATTTATTTTATTCGGTTTTTGGTATTTGTTGTTATAGCGGCAACAGAAATAAATCATCTATGAAAATTTCAAGTGTCTGACTATCATGGTTCATGAGATACAGCCTGATAACAGACGCACGGACAGCGGAGTCTTTGTAATAAGGTCCCGTTTTACCCTTTGGGTACGGAACCCTAAAAATATGTAAGAAAAATTTATTTATTTAGATTACAGATGATTAGAGGAGAGGAGATTTATCGGCTGTACACAGGTTGAGGAGTTCGTGGCTAAATAGAAACAGTTGCACGGGTCACTCCTCAAAGTTAAAAGGAGGCTCCCTAAATTGTATGTAATTTTGCATTAATATTCTGAAACAATCACGCATACAATCAAAATGGAACTTTATTATATGATTTATTGGATCTTTTTCTTTACATGTCTGAGATCAGTTACGTAATTGGAACATTTTCGCTCGATTCATTTTTTAACCGAATATCATGTCTTTTTTAAAGATTATTGAAAATTTAATCAAGATTACTCGGCTTTTATGTCTAAAATTAGTTTTGACAGTAAGAAAATATAGTTTATTATCCAAATACAAGATATTTTTTCTCTAGATCAATTATTACTTTAGTTATAAACGAAATAAGAATTCAGACTTACGACATTTATTTTCGGACCCAAATATGGTAAAAGAGCACATGTGATATTCAATTTTATTACTGCTGCGTGAGCGTTTAGCAAACAACGGCAGTTTCGAACCCGAACATGGTGAAAGAGCGCACGCGAAATTCAAACTTTATTACTGCTGTGTTAGCGTTTAGTACACAACGGCCTAACCGGGGTGCTTGGGGGCGGAGCTTGCGTGAGAATTATTTTAGAGTGCCTGGTCTTAAACAATGCTGGCCGCCGTGGGCAGGTGACAATCTTCACAAATCGAGATTTCTTCGTGCCTCGGAAAGCACTTAAAACCTTTGGCTCCGGCTATTATTTGTACATATTTGACAGTTATAACGGGTAGTCAGAAAATGTGATACTGGTTTTTTAAAGGCTTTCAAACCTAGCCACTGGGTGGTGGAGGCCAGAGAGGTAGTCGCTCCATGTTAAATTCTGATGCACCCAGTTCCATTGTAAGCCTACCCTGAAATAGTTGGGAAAACCTTAAGTAGAATGTATACAGGCTTCTTCTTATCGTGTGGGTAGTAAGCTCTAACGTCCCCATACATCCTAGTATCAGAGTTTATAGACCGCCTCAAGGGCCTCTGACGTGCTCTATTTTGGCGACCGGGACCACTGGCTTATACGCGCCTTTCGAAGCACGGAACCATCTTTTTATCAGAAAATTAGGTGATTCAGGCCTACAATATCCTAGCCAAACTGGAAACAACTTTACAAAGTATGCTTCCCGCGGGAATCGAACCCACGACCACCGGGTCACAAGACAAACGCCTAAACCACCCGACCACGGAGACAGTATACAGGCTGATAGGTAATGAAATGATGATGTTTTACAGCAAAAAATTTGTCATATTAACGGCTGAGTTTGCACGCGTGCTGAATTCTGCAATTATTGGATAGCGGTAGTAACTTATGATAGCTTCAGCGGGAGCTGAAAGTAAAATACATCGCACGGACTGTATATCTTAATCGTGGTAATTTTTGGAGTGCGTCACGGTTCCTATTGCAGCAATACGTCGCTCGCTCTGCCTCAACCCGCTGCTCAACTCCAGTCCGTCACTACCACGTGTTGTATAGACAATGACTGTTCAGGCATCAGTTCGACTCCCAGCCTCGGTGATCGAAGGTATTTCTATAAGCTAGCCTTAATAAATGTGTTCTGGAAGCAGCTAGAAGATGAGTACGTACCCTTCTCGTAGTCCGCCACAAGGTCGAGGTCCGCCAGCGGTTCCTCGGCGTCCATAAAGTCCAGCACCACGCGCGACACCACGCCGCGCTCGATACTCTTCTTCAGCTCGCGGACACGCTCCAACAGCACGCTATACACAGTAAGATGAGAGAGAGAGAGAGAGTGAGATGTTACGCAAGTGCCAGATCGTTGAGGGTGAAGGTTCTGTATCTGGTATTTAGTGAAAGAATAACTGCAGACAAAATAACTTTAAAAATATCATCAATCAATCCGTACTGGCCCTGCGAGCCGGATCAAGGCGTATTCACTCTCATAGAGAATGAGTAAATTTTTTTTAAGGGGACCAGCTCTTTGGTTAGCGTTCACATTACTAGCAATAATTAAGCTAATAATATACTTGTGCCTGAAGTGGGTTTACGGTAATAGTGTAATGGGTGATTTTCGAAACCGTGGCCTCTCCTCGATCACAAGCCCGACATCGTATTAGGCTACTGACGCTTTTTGTAGATAACGCTACAGTATTGTGGGTCTCACCTGTACTGCTCGTGGTCATACTTCTTGCTGCACTCAGTCAGTAGTTGTTCAGTTTCCATCACCAGGGTCTTCATGTCATCTTTCTCACTGCCTTTGAGGTCTTCCGTTACCTAAGCACATAGAAATAAGATCAAATATTTACTGTTATAGACATTCAAAGGCAAACTTTATTGCCTTTTCCACCAGTCTTAATTTCTACAAGATAAAAGTTATAGGTAAAATATTTAGAAAAAAAGCTATCAATATTTATTTCAATACAACAACTAAAAAAATAGGCGTCTAGGGGCTGTATGGTCATTGATACTATATACAACGTGTAACGGAAACCCCATATCTATCCAAAAGGAGTGAAGACAACGTCTGGTATGGAGTCTCAATGCAAAGTTTCAGCTCAAAATAAGTGACTCACAGAATTGGCCACAAATTATTGGTTTCATATGTTTCTTGAATACCAGTAATAACAAACGTGTCACAGCACTATGAGGGTCATCACTTTCCACGTCACTTGCCAATAAAACGATAATTCTCTTCGTTCTTCTTAATTTGAAAAATTCGATCTCTGGTAGGTATCAGTGTATTGAAATTTCTAATAAGTTCCACACATGTAGACAGGATTATTTTAGAGATTACAAAACCCTTGCTATATCGTTTGTTATCATCCAAAGAAGCCGTGCACTTGGTATGTATATACCCTTTAAATTACGCGTTGTATAAATAAAATTGAAGTCTGATTTCAAAACGACTGTGTTTTCTATCAAGAACACTAAATAATAAGGGCTGAGCAGGTCGTTCTTGAAGGTTAAACAACGCATTGGTCCGTGGATGGGTGTTTATTGTAACATGAAGATTCCGCTGTGCCTCGGAAAGCATGTTTTATTAAACTGTTGGTCCTGGCTATCGTGGTCAATCGTTACGGTTAGAAGCCAAAAAATCTAACAATAGTATTGCAAAGGGGTATCTTACTACTCAACGATCAGCAGTAATAGACTAGTAATCATTGTACCCTGTTAGACTGTAATCCTGAGCAGATAATGACGCTTGACAGCTCAACAGTTGAGCAGAGTTTGAAATGAAGCTGCGGAAGTAATTCTTGGTCTGTTCTTACCTTGTTAGCCACGTCAATGAGGTTGCGCACAGCTTGCTGCCCGTTGGTCTTCACGTCTGCCTTAGATACGGGTTTCGACAGCCATTTAGACGCAGCGTCAAACCTGATACACGAAATTGATGATTACAGTTTTGACTGTTTGTACAGTGTGTCAGACTCGATTCATGCATACACGAAACATATTATATTTGTATCAACTTTTATTTGCTATCAGGGGGAAATCTTCAAAAGCCGCCTGGATTTTTCGGGAACTTACTTTTACGGAGACTGTGGGATTTTTACCTCACTAAAACCATCCTACCATAAGCATGACAGCACGGCAGACCATCTAAAATGGAGTTGGACAGGACATATGCTACGCTATATGCTATGCTATGCTACGCCTAACCCTCAGACCATACTGGACCAGAGTTGCAGAAGATCGAGCTCAATGGAGAGAGCTGCAGAGGTGGCTTATGCCAAAAGGCACGTCGAATTGCTAGACGAGATATGTTATAAAAAACAAAAATCATAAACACAAAAATGTCATAATAAAAAGGGCAATTACCTTTTTAAAAAACTACTTTGGAGCCCCCTCTTTGCTATACATATGGAGAACGTTTTCTGTCTCTGGGGCGGATCTGCCAAACACCAGCTTGGTGCAGTTGAGTCGAGAAACGGGCCTAAAGGCTCAATGACAACAAGGGACAAGAGTCAAAGCTGTTTTGTGGTGACTATTGGTTACATCGCGGGGAGTGTACGATGGAATTGCACAATCTAAATTAACTTTGCTTTTTTAGATAGTAGTTACGTGTCTGCACCCACGACACAGGTAATTTTTTTATGAGTGGAGAAACGCAGTATTTTTTTTTTGTCAAAAACAGTTTTTTCATTAAACTTTTACATTTTCTAAAGACTGATTTGGAGCCTATAAATCTTTTAATAAACGCATATAAAGTACTCACTGTTTCTGCACATAGCTCTTCTTTTCCTCCTGTAAAATAAAAACAATCATTTTAATTAGAAACTTGAAGTGATTTAGAAGACAACCATGATAGATAACATATTGAAGAACGAATCTATTTGAATCGACTCTATACTACAATCCTGAGCTACTAAGACACACACTGTGCCTCGTTTAGAGACCAACACTACTTCCATTGTATTCATTATTATATTTTATTGTTTATTGTAGCTTTTAGGTCGATAAATGAAATTAATTGATTTTTTGGTATTTCATAAACAACGTTAGGAAAGATTTTAAACTTGAGGCGGTTTCTTTGATAAAATCGGTACTTGCTACACCATATAATTTCATAAGCCACCATGTAATTGGTGTAAATTATAATGGTGCACCATAAAAAGATATATATCTTTTAGGGTTCCGTAGCCGAATGGCAAAAAACGGAACCCTTATAGTTTCGATATGTCTGTCCATCTGTCTGTCTGTCTGTCCGTCCGTCCGTATGTCACAGCCATTTTATTCCGAAACTATTAAGACTATACATGTGAAAATTAGTAGGTAGATGTATTCTGTGAACCGCTTTCCGATTTTCAGAAAAAAAAATATTTAAAATAAAGGGGGGTCCCCATACATGGAACTAGAACTGAAAATATCTTTTTTCATGAAACCTATGCGTGTGTGGTATCCATAGACAGGTCTTTAAAAATGATATAAGGTTTTCTAAAACCACTTTTTCATAAAGTCAATCGTTTAAAAGATATAAGCTTCCAAAGTGGTAAAATGTGTCCCTCCCCCTCTAACTTCTATAATAATGGAGTGAAAAATCTAAAAAAAAATACATGCCTTTAGATCTTAATGTAAACTTTCAACCAAAATTGGTTTGAACGAAATCGGGTCAGCAGTTTTTGGGATACAGCATATTTTCTCTAACCGCAAATATAACTTTGTAATTCATACAAACACTATGAAAAACAAAGTAATTTAGCGTAGTTGTAAAAATGTAAATAACCTAGTTTTGAGAAATATTTAAGGTTTTTTTTTATTCGTCAAATAAATATACATATTGTATTATATTATTATAGTTACTACGGAACCCTTCATGGGCGAGTCTGACTCGCACTTGGTCAATTTTTAGAGTAATAGGTAGGTACATCAATGTATTTATTTATTTTTAGTCTTAGAAGTTTTAATTAATTTTTTTATGTAATTTTGTAGAATTAGCATAGATATAAGCGATTTGGCGTAAACTGTTAACTTATATTTGATAAATAAATGAATATGAATATGAATAACAAAATACCTCAGCATCCTCCGTAGAGCCTTCTATGAGCTTAGCACGCTGGCCACTACTCCTGGAATATAAAGTTCAATATTATCATACCATGACGAAAGTAAATAAAAATAAAATGCTGACCCATCCACGGCTGACCTCGGCAAGCGTTGCTTAACCTTTACGATCGATCCGTGCGGCTGTTATTATTTAGCCACGCTTCATCAACTTCATCAATCATAGAACTTTATACGTTCCTTCAGTGCTGTATACCTATTTATCGGCAAAAGTATTATACTATAAGCGCTAGCACATCAAATAATGAGTGGTACAGTAAGTAGTACATAATATTACCGTGGTAGTACCCAATCCGCGAGTTGACAGTATGTTTAAAAATTGAAAATAACTATTTAATTATGTAAATCTATTGATATGAAGCACAAAATAGTACAAATGAAGAAAAGATTTTTAATTATTTATTTTATTTTCCCTTGAGAAAAATGAGACTTTTTATCTGTGAGTCACGTGATTAGAAACACCAATCAGAAAACGAGACGTCATCGTTCAATATTTTGACAGCTGACTGGTTATCTTTAGTTGGTACTTAAGACAAAATAAGAAATAACTAACTAACTGCTTGCACTGTCTAGACCGGTCCGCTCAAATTTGCGTGGTTATTTTCTCAAAAGAATACCAAAGACATGAACCTACATGCTTCTCATATATTATACAAATACAAATTGTCTGGACTTTAAAAGAGACGTTGACGACAAACTCAGAGGGAGTTTGTTTCGGTGTTTCTTCTCAGAGTAGTCAGTAGGAAATACCGGCCTCATCTAGCTAAACTAAACACGCAAAAAAACATGACGTGTAAAAGTGTTATTTATAACCAATTTACAAATAAATATTTCATTTCATTTCATAACTAACTCTCTCTCTTCTGGTTCATTTGTCTTATCATCCTGTAATAGTTGTTCGATGAGTTCCTTTTTTTGTCTTTTTAAAAAAAGCAGATAGATAGATATATTATTTATTGTACACCATAACAGTAAAACAAATATGGACTTAACATGTGGTGGACATCCCACCCATACGCACGAAACGTTTTGGGAATACTTTCATTGTGCGTACGGCTAAGGAGTGGAATTCCCTGCCGGAGTCTGTATTTCCTGATAGTTATAACCTGGGAGTCTTTAAGTCAAGACTGAATAGGTTACTTCTAGGCAAGCGTGCTTCATCTTCGACCACATCATCGCTTAAGATCAGGTGAGATTGTGGTCAAACGCAAGCCTATCAATTACAAAAAAAAAAAAAAAAAACTGGTGGTCTGCACAGCTGATAATAATTTTTCACGTTCATAATAGAGTAAAATATCATAAAATACCCGAAGTACATTTATGTGCCAAATGCCAGGAAGTTGTTTTTTGAACGATGACGTCATACATAGTCACGTGACCACAATGCCGATTTAGGCCATAGTTTTTTAATAAATTAAAAAATTACTAATATTTTAATTGAAAGGTTAAGTGATGAATGAAATATTATTTTACGAGTACACGTGAAGCGCTTCGAAGCGTTTCAAACAATTTTTACAAAGTTGTCAACTCGCGGATTCATATGGCTTACTGATGATAATGTACCTGCGCAGAACATGAATGTTCGCACCGCGCTTCGTTTCCCTTACCGCTATTGGTCGGCAGCTACCGCCATGTTAGCGCGACGCGTGACGCGTGAGTGAGACGGAACTAACAGCTGCAGTGTATTATGAACCTTATAGTAGGTTTTAAGAGGCGGCTCCCTAAATTCTATGTAATTTTGAATTAATACCTATTCTGAAACAATCACGCATACAATCAAAATGAAACTTTAGTATATGATTTATTGGATCTTTTTCTTTCCATTCGATTTATTGCGAGATTTAACCGAGCGAAAATGTTCCAATTACGAAACTGGTCTAGAAGTTTCGTAATTGGAACATTTTCGCTCGGTTCATTTTTTAATCGAATATCATGTCTTTTTTAAAGATTATTCAAAATTGTATCAAGATTACTCGGCTTTTATGTCTAAAATTAGTATTGACAGTAAGAAAATATAGTTTACTAGCTTGTGCCAGTGGCTTCGCCCGCGTGGGAAGTTTTTCCCGTGTAAATCCCGATCCCGTGGGAATTTCGCAAAATCCTTTCTTAGCGGATGCCTACGTCATAACATCTACCTGCATGCCAAATTTCAGCCCAATCCGTCCAGTGGTTTGGGCTGTGCGTTGATAGATCACTATGTCAGTCAGTCAGTCAGTCAGTCACCTTTGAGTTATATATATTTAGATTATCCAAATATAGGACATTATTTCTCTAGAATAAGAAATAAGAATTGAGACTTACGACATTTAGTTTCGAACCAGAATATGGTAAAAGAGCGCACGCGATATTCAACTTTATTACTGCTGCGTTAGCGTTTAGCACACAACGGCAGTTTCGAAACCTACCATGGTGAAAGAGCGCATGCGATATTCAACTTAATTACTGCTGCGTTAGCATTTAGTATGCAAATCTTAGCTCGACCGATTAATTCATTTACCGCGTTTAGTGCGCTTCGGATTACTTCGGAACACAAAGCTCTGCAATTATAACCTGTAAAATAAAAAGTCTGACAGCAAGTATAGAGCGCGGAGAAAATAACATTTAATTACAGTTTTATTTGTAAAAAACATAAAAACTATTCTGATCACTATGAAATTCCAAACATTAACAACATTATTGCAACAAGTTACAAAAATATACATTGCCCGATGTGTACGCAATGACCAAGTCCGCTTACAAACCGTGTAAACGGTTTTGTAGGGCATTCGCTTATTTTTAAGATGCAAATGTAACATGTTTTAATAACAATAAAAACAAAAAAATGTACTGCATGCGTTGCGTCCTCAACTCAACCATTGACGTGTCGTCCTTTGCCCTGATTGGCCGTAATGCACGGCGCATGTTTATCGACAGTGAGTTACAATCAGTAGCAAGCTCTCGATTTAGAGCGTGTGTAATTTATTTGTGTGCGTAAAATTCGCATACGTAACGGGCCTCTTGCTTGTAGTGGAGCTAAAGAGTGGGAGACGAGGGCGAGACGCGTTCTCATACAAATCAGGAACTATTTCATTTCTAACCTCTTTTATCTGTTCTGTGTTCGGGGCCATACTTTATTTTCTGTGCGAACGAAGATTCACGACGCGCCTTATCAGTTGGGTACTACTGTATCAGAGTGTTGATGATTTAGATCTCTCTACCAGCATCATTTAACTTAAGAAAATTATGTGTAACTAAGTTTTCGAACACCACTGAAACTGTATTTTTGTTATACATTAGGTACTATATTAATCTGTCTACTGGCTCTTGTTCTATTCTCATACTCTCTGTGATACTTGTAATTGGTCTTCTTTCAATATTTTCCAACTATATACCGCAACCTCGGAATATAAGGGTCGGTAGAATTCTGAGACGCTCTTCTATTCTACAGTAGGATTTTATGATTTTCCCACCGAAAAAAAAATGCTGTATGTTTTCCTAAGATAATAAAGAAAATAAGACAAGTATGGTATGGAAATGCGTTCGGTTTTGGGAATACTTTCATTGTGCGTACAGCTAAGGAGTGGAATTCCCTGTCGGAGTCTGTGTTTCCTGATAGCTATAACCTGAGGATCTTTAAATCAAGAATGAATAGGTTGCTTTTAGGTAAGCGTGCTCCATCTTCGACCACATCATCACTTATCATCAGGTGAGATGGTGGTGAAACGCGAGCCTATAACCCATAAAAAATAAATCTTACCTGACATTCTTGAGCAGGTTGTCGAAGGCATCGAGCACATCTTTCCGTTTGTTGAACATCACCCATTTCATGACTTCCGGTTCCTCTGGAGCTGACTTGACTTGCTTCACTAGTTCTTCGGTGTTTGTCAGAAGAGCTCTGTGAAAAAAACAAGTTTACTTTATTTATTTATTTTATTTTATTGGGACATAAAACAGTTACACGTTACAATTTTAGTAAGTAACAAACTAGGGTAATAGAGGTAAACCATGTAACCCACGCCAATGTCCGCGGAATAATCTATTACGTAGAACTAAAACAAAACCACGCATCTGGAGGTGATTTAGGTTCGGTAAAACTAATAATTATTGTGCAAGCAATTGAATAGTCATTCTTTTAAATTTTGTTTGAGATAATGAAAATATATCAAAATCGAAAAAGTGTGTGTTTAGTAAGAACACTCACTAAACGGACGTAAAATCCAGGCTATCCTGGATCTTTCCTTCTTTGGTATTTGTTGAAATAAAAACTTTCTGGTACTTAGCAGTTGGGTACTTTCCTAAAATATTTTGTTTAGTCCGTTACTTAGGTTAACAAAAAATATTGGACACGTATTTTTTATTTTTTCACGTAACTGAAAAATGAAAACGATACAGTGGGTCGAAAGTTCGCGTGAGGTCACGCTGTGGGATACTTTTTAGCACTTTGTGACGTTAGCAGCCCCCACCCCTGGACTTTGAAGCTTTTCATCTTTGTAAATTTGTATTGATTTGAAAAGGCAATAATTTTTTTTTTTAATCTTACTAACGGACCAAATAAAACAATAATTTCGTAACACAGTAAACTACCCTACTAAACAATATTATTGATTAGACTGCCAACCAAAAAGCAACTTTACATTGGTTGCATTGTTGATATTAATAAAGAGTATTATTATCAAATATAAGAATAAATACATCTAACGCCGTCCACTTTAACAACAGAGAGCGTTTAAGTTTTGAATTATCAACTTTATTTCAAAAGACGTAAAGTTGATATTTATTTGGACCATAAAATAACAAAATACAAGCAGTGTTTCTGTAGTACTCACAGGGAACTCTTCACGACGTCGTCGACTTGCTGCTGGGTGTCAGCAGAGAGCTCGCCCGCAGTCGGCACTAGCTGAGGGTGCTCTATCAGATTGGACGCATCGTTGATATCATCCATCAGATCCATCACCTTAGATATTATTGCTTCCTAAAACATCCACAAAATATGTATTACTATAGTTAAAATTGTAAAAGGGAGGTTAAATTTTATAAACCACATCTTGGTGATTCGTATTTTATTGGGTGTAAATTTTATTGCATTATATAGGGTGTGCATTTTGTTGAGTGGTAAATATCTATAACAAAGTGTAAATTTCTCAGTAATTGCTCGCTTCGCTTGCGATGTGAGCCCGTTACAAAGCTAAGATTATGAATTCAAGCTTTTTCGATTACAACTATTTACGAATAAGTTTAATAAAAATTGTTTGAACTGATTAAATTTTACAAATATATACATTTGCGGCCCAAAAATTTATGCGTAACGTCAACAAATATTTTCGGTATACTTAATATATATCAAATCACATAGCTTATTGTGTGGATTTCAAATAATACAAAAGAAACAGTTTTGAGTTGTTGTTTTAGAAAGTACTTTCATCTAGTTTCGCTCAACAGCAATATTAATAAAGCCTCAAATATTCTATTAATATTTAATACCTCCTCCTCATTACCTTGTCATTAGCGTTTCCTTTCACTCCCGCGAACAGAGCTTTACTCGAGCGATCCACCTCCTTGCGACACTGTTTCAGCATCTCCTGGAGCTCGCCATGCTTGGTCTTCTCGATGGCATCGTCTATACCGTGCAGCAGATCTTGAACTTGGACTTTCAGAACTTCAGTTTCTTCTTTCACCTGAAATATTATTCAAGCATATTGATTAGAGTAGGCTTTTGTGTTCGCTAACACATGTGAAATTAGATTAAATGATGAAATGATGTTTATTTTTGCAAATAGGTTATAAATAACACTTTCACACGTCTTTCTTTCGTAAATGTAAACTAGATGCCGCCTTTAAAGCAAGATTGATGAACAGACATCTTCTGTGCTCGCTCGTTACATCGTAGACCGCAGCGTGGCAGGCGTGATCCTGAATACAGTTAATTATTATTATTGTTATAGAACTTTTAAGTTTTAGTTTATAAGTGTTATTTGAGGATTATTAATTTGGAAAAACGAGGACTGTTTCTAAGCTCGTTGGCTAGTTTTAAACTAAATCAACGGGCTAAGCTAAGTGTACGATGTGTCGAACGGATGTTTGGAGAAGTTTCATTTTCTTTTATCTGCATGAACTTCACTATTCTACAGGCATTCAGAATGACTGCTTTTAGGAGTTAATAGATTTTATTATGATTATGTTGTTACCTGTTCCTCGTCATTGGCCATGATGACAGACACACAGGTATCCTCGACGGCTGCCACAGCCTTGTGGAGCTTCGCTACATCCACGATGCCTTCCTTGCCAGCTGAATCATCTTTCTCCGAGACTGATATCTGTGAACGAACACAATTTAGATAGATAGATAGATAGAATATACTTTATTGTACACCAAAAATTGAAACACACAAGTGTATAACATTATTGCTATCATTTTTTTGGTTTTTTAAAACAATTTTGTATCTTTGTAAAATGGTTACAAATAAAACTTTATACACGTCCTAGAATTTCATAGTTTTTCCACATTCCATGTCTTAAAGTGAGCAGTTTAATATAAACAATTTTAAATTTAAATATTGTAAATTTCAAATCCTACTCCACTCTTCATTGCAATTTTAATCAAATCTAAACAGAACAGATGCAGAAACGTTCTTATTTTGTGGTAAATACAGAAAACCCTGTTAAGAGTTACTAGCTTCTGTCCGCGACTTCGTCAGCGTGGGAGGGTTTTCCCGTGTAAATCCCATTCCCATGGGAATTCCAGGATAAAAAGTTGCCTATGTGTTATTCCAAGATGTCAACTATTTACTTACCAAATTACATTCCGATCCGTTAAGCAGTGAAGAATTTTGCGTGAAGAATCACAAACCTCACAAACTTTCGCATTCATAGTATTACTAGCTTTTGCCTGCGACTTCGTTCGTATGGGAGGCTTTTCCTGTGTAAATCCCGATCCCGTGGGTATTTCGGGTTAAAAACTATCCTATGTCCTTCCCAGGGTCATAAACTATCCCATGCCAAATCGGTTCAGCGGTGTAGGCGTGAAAAGGTAACAGACAGAGTTACTTTCGCATTAATAATATTAGTAAGTAAGTAAGTAAGTATATTAGAAAGTATAGTAAGTAAGTATGGATTAGTAAGATAAGATGGAGGTAATAAACTGACCAGATAAGCGGCCTGGGCGGCGCACTCACTGCTGTTGCTGACGGCCGACACCACGTAGTTCAAACTCTTCAGGAATTCCTCACGCGATATGGCCTGGTCACTGTTTAGTTTCTCTGTAACAAAAATATAGTAATAAATTGTTTATTTTTTTCTCAAAAACAGAAGTAAAGATATGGTTAAAATTCACATTACTAGCAATCTTGTGAACTAACCAACTAAGCTAAATATTCTTATGTCTGAATTGGGTTCACAGCAATATTGTAATGAATGAGATTTAAAGCCGCGACCCGTCGATTACAAGTCTGACAGTCCGACACTTTAGCCAATAGGGTAGCTCGTCACCCGACAGAAGCCAGGCCCGTCGTGTTCCGCGCCTCAAAGAGTGTCAGCAAATTGTCGGGGCCCACAAGGGGGCCGTTGCCTGCCGGGGTTGCGGAATTGTTCAAAAGAGTTACCGCGGCATCGGGACACGAAGGATAAATGATGGAACACGGATGGGTTTTAGTCAGCAAAAGTCTGACACACACTCTCGCTTTACCCAGGTCGGGAGGCAGTCATTGCATGATTTCCCACCCTTAAAAAAACCATTGGGGTATTTATTTATTTATTTACACTTCATGCACATAGGTACAGTCGGCCAAGAAAGTGGTGTACCACCCTAAGGTTGAATATCGCTTGCAGATTCATAGGTGATAAAGATTAGTTTCGCTTGCAGATCGATCTGACAACTTCTATTGCTGTCTTTATCTGATTATTGATAACGACTATTACTGTTTGTAACGTGACAGCAGTTCTTAGTTTGAACTTGATGGAACCAATGACGTCGTAAAATCAACGGCGGGGGGCTGTAGATTTTGATGACAAAATTGTATCTACAAATTCAGAATTGTAATCAACAAGTTACATAAAATTGTAAAGGCACAAGGCGAGTCCACAAACCTACAATTTCTGTAAACTTGTAATTACAATATCAATAAAAAACAAGCTAAAAATAGATTTATCCTTTTATTAAATTTCTACAATCAATTTTAAAATACTTATAACAAACAAAAACATAGCATATATAGTAATATTTAGAAGATATTGAAAATTTTTAAAAATTAGAAACGGTTGTAACCGCCGTTGGCCTCTATAACCTCTAAAAGACGAGACCTCATTGAACCAACAAGCCGTGAGCAAATATCGGTTCCCCGCATTTCCTCCCAGATATAATTACAGTGACTAATAAGAGCTTGTTTGGTTCTTTCATTTTGATGCGACCATCGTTGGACCATAAGGCCCCAAAGATTTTCTATCGGGTTGAGGTCCGGCGATCTTGAGGGCCACTGAATTACCCTTACGTCAGTGTGTGAACGAAACCAGGCTCTTACGATCCTCGCATTATGAATTGAACAATTATCTTGAACAAAATCAAATTGTGGCACTTCGTTCTCCGGGTAAACATTACGGACTGTCGGTAGCATTGCATTCTGAAGCACGTCGATATAATTTACAGCCGTCGCTCGAGGAGGTAGAGAACACAATTCTCCTACACCATCCGTACTCATCCAGCCCCAAATATTTACGGAAATTCGACCTGATTCTCTATTTGGGATTACATGATCATCTTTATACCGTGTTGAATTATATCGCCAAAGGTGAAGACGTCCATGCTGACTGGATTTAAACGTTTTTTCATCACAAAACACTGTATTAGACCAATCAAACTCTAAGTGCTCTCTGGCGAAGTTCAGACGAGCAAGTCTGTGAGCATCCGTCAAATATATTTTCTTGGCGTAATGCCTGTGGTGCAACCCCATGTAATGTAGATGATTCCTTATTGTTTGGGCACTCACATCGAACATCTCCGCAAAATGTTTTGTGGGCTTAAAACCATTGATTTCATATTCCCGTCTCATGAATTCTCTATCGTTATTGGAGAGTGCAGGCCGGCGACCACTTCTTCTGTGATCCAACAAACTTCCCTCCTCTCCTTCACGACGAATCCAAAAGCGGACAGAACGGGATATTCAAATTCCGGGATATCGCACTGATACTACTTCCCTCATTAAATTGGGCAATTATTTGTGCTCTTTCGGCAATGGTCAAGTTGGCAGGCATTGAGATGATTTTATATGCAGTTGATTGAAAAATAACACGGAAAATATATCGATTTTTTGCATATATTTGACAAAATGTCAATTGTCAGTTTTCTTTTTCAAATGGAATTCGGTTGTCTAAATAGTTTTTATTACTTTTGTTTGGAAACATTTCAATTGCTTTGTAGAAACTAATGTCCTTTTCATTTATACTAAAGGTTAATATGTCATGTACTTATATGTGACATATGACGTATGAATACTAAATACATAGGTTTACGTCATGATAATGTTGTCTCTTTCAGTAATATCTTTTTATAACGAACCTTGTTGTAATTTTCGATGACCGGGAAACTAAATCAAAACTGGTACACCACTTTCTTGGCCGACCGTACAAAGGCGGGTGGTGCAATATGTACGTAAGAAGTTGTAATAAAAAGTACAAATCTACATAAATACCAAAATAAATACTTAAATAATAATTATATATATACAACGTGTAACGAAATAAACGCAAGACCTCAGACACCCCAATTAGAATATTTAATTATAGAACTAAAACAACATCTGTAATTTAATTTACTTAAAGAACACCCAGTTTTATTAAATAAAATGGTTGTCCTGACTGAACGTAAAACGTTCGAGCATACTACTCTATCCCTACGCACACTCGTGTGCGTGCCTACGTAGTAGGTACTAACAGAAAGCTACGCATTAGGTATTCATCTGTACGTTCATTGACCGAACATTACCTACGTAGTTTGATACTAATAATTTGCGATATTACCGTATAACTATTATTGCTAGTTGCCTAACTAGTTTGATTCCATCTTTCCATCACAATTAGACAGGCTTTGGACTGACAGCTTCGAATGATTTGGTTTCATTACGGATACGGAAGTATTTTTAAATTGAGCAACTTTTCACCCCACCTCGATCTATCAGTACCTACGGCAATACCTAAAGGCGCCCGCGTCTTTTCACCCTCTACTAAGTCGTGTTTACATTTTTATTAGGTACGTATAAAAAAAATATTCAAAGTCGGCGTGTTTAACCCCTCAGATAACGAAAATTGAAAAAAAAATGATTGTGACCACCGGGGGCCTTACGCTCCTTGAGCCCTAAGACGACCCACTGACCAAAGATTTGAATCATAATATTTACAGTACCTACTTAAAATCGTATTATGAAGGTACATACCTGAGGTATTACTAAATACTTCTTTGTCCCCTGTTTAGAAGATTTTCAAAATGTCCACCACCTTGCTCGATACACATTATTGCACGTTTTCTTAAGTTAGTTTTTAGTTTTTTAAGCACCTCAGTTTCACATTTCACTATAACAAACGCGAGTTCAATTTTATGTTTGAGGTCATCGACACTTGTTGCTTCGTTTACATACACGAGCGATTTTATTCGACCCCAAAAAAAAAAGTCCAACGGTGTTAGATCAGGGGATCTGGGAGCCCACTGTACCGGACCCCCACGACCTATCCAACCAGGGCCATATTCCGCATCAAGATGCCGTCGGACGTTCCACGTGAAATGCGCGGGAGCTCCGTCGTGTTGGTAAAACACGTCTCGTAACAACGAGAGAGGGACGTCCTCCAATAACTGGGACAATACCTCTTGTAAGAACTGTAGGTATCTCCAGTCAACCTCGGTAAAAATACAGGGCCAAGTACGCGTGTACCTAGAACGCTCGCCCACAAGTTCACGGAAAACCTGTGCTGGAATGAGTCCATACGGCATGCATGTGGGTTTTCGTGCCTCCACAAATGCATGTTGTGCTGGTTGTAAATACCAACTCGTGTGAAGGTGCTCTCGTCCGTCCAGATGATGTTTTGTTGCCAGTTTTCCAACAACCACCTACAAAATTGTAGTCGTGGCAAATAGCTATATATAGCTTTATAGATAGCTTTTTATAGATAGCTTTCAAGCAATTATGCGCAAGAGAGCGGCATCCCTGATGCACAGGATGCGGGGGAGCGCCAACAGTATCCTGAGAGTGATTGTGGACAAGCCAGACTGTCCGTTCCCGTTTTATTGGACCCGTTTGCATAACGGCGGGTCTAGTGCAGCAGACGGACTAAAATACATGAATTAGATTTTAGAATTTTTAATTGTATTTGATTTTAATTTTGTAATTTTAATTTTATAATTTTAAATTTATTATTTTGAAATTTTAATTTAATGTATTTGAGTATTTTATGATAAATTGTTACTAACATAGTATAAGTTGTCTTACTAACACTATGGATTTTATGTCTGATGTATAATAAATAATAATAATAATAATAAATAGTCAGTCGGCATCAGCTCCTGACAACGTCGTAGGTGGAAGGGGTGTTCGCCATCAGCACGTAATGTTCTCCACACGTACATGTGGCTATAGTTAAACAACGGCGCTGCTTCCCTCGTGCTGCTCCCTGGATTTTCATCGAAATAATCGAGAATGTTTTTCTGCAAACGACTAGAGCGCACATTCGTCCCTCTATCCATTGCCGTGTTAGGATGAAACGTTCCAGAGTCCCTCATGCGCTGAGTTGCACCTAGCATTATCCTGGCACTCACTCTGGTACCATGTCGTTCATTGAACACTCGACACGCTAACTCCACATTATCGTCGCAACGAGCTAGTGTTCTCACCATCTCCGTGTACTGGATATTGCTATACCGAAAAGCCATCGCGTGCGTAAACAAGTAACAACAACAACAAATTTACGAAATCCACTCGTCAATGGCGGCACGCGACGGATAACTGATTTCGTTTCATATCGGATGGGCGACGGTGGCGCGTGTGCGCGGCGGCATATCAAACGTCAAAGGGCTAAGTCGGGTAAATTATTGCGTCTCGCTCTTTCATATTGATTTTGCGTTTGCAAAAAACGTACCTTAGATTTTCTAATATTTTGTCATTTCTCAACAAAAGATTGTGAAATGCGGAATTACAAATTCAGTCATGCATTTAAAAAAGCTTTATTGCTTTGAAATAAGGTTCAAATTTCCTTAAATTACGTACAATAGGGGTGTGTGTGTGTGAGTAAGGATAGATATGATTATTATTATGAGTGACCAAACTACAAAGTACAAATTCGGTTGTGCAGTTAAGTAAGACGGACTGCTTGGAATTAAGGATTAATCTTCCTTAAATTAAAATTTTATTTTTCGCACACTAACTGAAATGTAAAATGTATTGATATTATTTACGTGTGTGTATGGATAGCTATTGAGCGATCTACAAATTCAGCCATACATTCATATGGGCTTTTATTGCTTTGAGATAAGGCTTAAATTTCCCTAAATAAAATATTGTA
Organism: Tholera decimalis; assembly: GCA_943138885.2. NCBI lineage: Eukaryota > Metazoa > Arthropoda > Insecta > Lepidoptera > Noctuidae > Tholera > Tholera decimalis. The sequence continues at coordinate 26,274,677 of OW964577.2, read as the reverse complement.
TTACGTTGGCTTTACGCAGTGATCCTACTTTAGGTTAAATAAAGGATTTTTCCGAAAAACATTAACACATATAAATAATGATGGAAATCTTCTGAAAGCCGATTCTGAGCAAACTACTTTCAGGTCTTGCGTTTATTCTGATACACGTTGTATGTACAACGTGTGACGGAAAGGGTATATACATACCAAGGGCACGGCTTCTTTGGGTATTATCAAACGATATTGGAAGGGTTTTCTAATCCTATCTCTACATATTCGGAAGTAATGAGAATTTTTAATACATTGATACCAGAAACCGAATTTTTCAAATTTAAATAAACACTTCACAGAAGAGATTTATCGTGATATTTGCAAGTAACGTGGAAAGTTATTGACCTACGTAGTGCGGTGACACGATTGTTATGATTTAAATTTAAGAAACTTACGAAACCGAAAATTTGGTATCAATTTTTAGAGTAAATATTTTAAGTTGAAACCCTTCCAATATTGTTAAATATCATCCAGAGAAGCCGTGCCCTTGGTATGTATATACCCTTTCCGTTACACGTTATATACAAGGTGTAACAGATGAAGCGCAATACCTCAAACACCCCAATTAGAATATTAAATTATAAGTCTAAAACAACATCCGTAACTAAATAAATTGAAACCAAACCTAGACATTTTTTATAAAATAGTTATCCTTACTAAACGCAAAACGTATGTGCGTCATACAATATCCTTACGCAGACGCATACACTCATGCAATGTTAGCGGCCGACACGCACACGAGCGCATCTCCTTGAATTAAGGATTGTATTCATTAATCATGATACAGTGTTTCCATTTTAAGTTAAATGAAAGATTTTTCCGTCAAAAATTAACACCTATTTTTTATGACGGAAAGCGATTCAAAAGCCGATTCTGAACCAACTACTTTCAGGAATTGCGTTTATTCTGTTACACGTTGTATATATACTCAAGTATCATATGAAAATTATATTTGAAAATACAGCTCATTGGTGAAGAAAGTAGATTGGTGAAGTAGGTATTGACGCTTGTGTATGTATGTATAGGGTACGTACGCAGCACGTCTCTCTGGGACTGCAGGGTGTCGACGCAGTGCGCGTAGGGCAGCGCCCCGCAGGGCTGCGGCGGGGACTGCAGCAGGCTGCGCTGTAGCTTGTGTATGTATGTATAGGGTACGTACGCAGCACGTCTCTCTGGGACTGCAGGGTGTCGACGCAGTGCGCGTAGGGCAGCGCCCCGCAGGGCTGCAGCGGGGACTGCAGCAGGCTGCGCTGTAGCTTGTGTATGTATGTATAGGGTACGTACGCAGCACGTCTCTCTGGGACTGCAGGGTGTCGACGCAGTGCGCGTAGGGCAGCGCCCCGCAGGGCTGCGGCGGGGACTGCAGCAGGCTGCGCTGTAGCTTGTGTATGTATGTATAGGGTACGTACGCAGCACGTCTCTCTGGGACTGCAGGGTGTCGACGCAGTGCGCGTAGGGCAGCGCCCCGCAGGGCTGCGGCGGGGACTGCAGCAGGCTGCGCTGTAGCTTGTGTATGTATGTATAGGGTACGTACGCAGCACGTCTCTCTGGGACTGCAGGGTGTCGACGCAGTGCGCGTAGGGCAGCGCCCCGCAGGGCTGCGGCGGGGACTGCAGCAGGCTGCGCTGTAGCTTGTGTATGTATGTATAGGGTACGTACGCAGCACGTCTCTCTGGGACTGCAGGGTGTCGACGCAGTGCGCGTAGGGCAGCGCCCCGCAGGGCTGCGGCGGGGACTGCAGCAGGCTGCGCTGTAGCTTGTGTATGTATGTATAGGGTACGTACGCAGCACGTCTCTCTGGGACTGCAGGGTGTCGACGCAGTGCGCGTAGGGCAGCGCCCCGCAGGGCTGCGGCGGGGACTGCAGCAGGCTGCGCTGTAGCTTGTGTATGTATGTATAGGGTACGTACGCAGCACGTCTCTCTGGGACTGCAGGGTGTCGACGCAGTGCGCGTAGGGCAGCGCCCCGCAGGGCTGCGGCGGGGACTGCAGCAGGCTGCGCTGTAGCTTGTGTATGTATGTATAGGGTACGTACGCAGCACGTCTCTCTGGGACTGCAGGGTGTCGACGCAGTGCGCGTAGGGCAGCGCCCCGCAGGGCTGCGGCGGGGACTGCAGCAGGCTGCGATGTAGCTGCAGACAGCGGTGCACCTCCCCGCATTCCTGGCTCACGCGGGACTTAGGGTTCACGGTCCGTACCTGGGGAAATAAAAAAGAGTTTAGTCAGGTAAGCGATGAAAAAAAATTTTTTTTTCGTTTATTTATAAGTACACCAAAAAAAAAATTTATATATCATGCAAAATTGCGAAGATCAGATAGGTAGTCGTAAATCACTAATACTCAGCTGCATCTCGTTAGTTTGAAAGCTGACTGCAAAATAATTGGGAACAGGCTTATAGGCCTGCGTGCCTGTAATTAATGTTTTTTTTTATTTAGTTATCGCTCGATACGACTAATTCATGAGGGTATAACATGTAGTTGAACAGGCTGGCCTTATATCAACACGAGCAGTCGCGGGGGCTTCGCCCCTGTCGACTTTATCACAATAAAAACATAACCTTCTCTTGCAATCAGGTTTAACCTTCCTACAGTTTCAAGCTTTCATACCAATATTTCATCTATACTCAGAAATCGAATTCGAGATCAAAAATGTAAACAAAGGTGTTGAATTTTAAATAATATCCTCAATTGTGTAGTTTGACGAAAAGTGCTAAAACATAGTGCTAAAACTGTAGGCATATAAACAGTTAAAATATAATATTGCACACAGTTTTCAACTATAATGAAACGTAAACTACGATACAAGAATAAAATACAACTGTTTGAAATAAAATCGTACAAATTATTTTTATGCTACTGACAATAAGGCAGTAGTCTTAAACATTTGGACTTCATTTAGTATTTCAACTAGCGAATTGCCTCGGCTTCGAATGAGTGCTTATTACTAATAAAATAAATGAGAATTTTCTTACACACAAACCTTGTCCTAATAATTATAAATAGTGATCAGGACTACAAAAGGCCAGCCAACGGTAACTAGACTGTCTGAACTTGTCCACGGTTCGTGGAGCCCTACCGTTGCTTTCAACAACAATAAACAAAAGGCTCTTCGGCCTACAAACCATATATATAAATAACAGTTCTAACCACTTACCTTCTGCACTGGGTACACCAACTTCGACCTTCCTAGGCCACGCCCAAGTGTGGTATGTATGTAAATATGAGGTGAGTAATTGAAAAGTGTGATGTAAGTCACGTGTTCTAGAACGTTCACAAGGCGTCGATCTCCAGATGGCGCGGTCTAGACAGCATCACAGCCCAAACTCACACCGGATTGAAGCTATTTATCACTACTTATTTCCAACAAATGCGCGTGCCACGCGGTGGCATCAACCCGGCGATAAATCCAAAAATATCCCAGGGTTTTCGTCAAATGGGGATTACAACTTCAAACAATAGTTAATCGCGACCCAATTATCGGTTGCAAACGGCGATTCCAAACGATATTTTACCAATTACAATTAAATCAACAGGTCCGACGCGGACATTTTTCAACAAGGAAGCAAAGTCAATCTGTCAAGTCAAAAAGTTATGTCAAGTGTCAACATCAAAAAGACAATAGAATGTTGCCACACCAAAGATCGTTCAAAAATACATTTGGGACGCAACAAATAGCAAAAAAATAAATGAGCTAAATCGGTGAAAAACCACAAGCAACTTGTTTATAACAATATAAATTTTCATTACGTTTACCTTACTTATTATATTAGGACTTATCATAGGCTATCGTATTTTTCATTTTAACACGCTGCTTTTTTCCAAAAACCCTAAATTAAAAAAAAAGAGCTTACTGTAAGTAATTTGAATTATTAGGGAAATGTTGACTACCCCTGGACTGTCACTTTGACAATGACATTTCTTTGTTTACATTTTTGATCTCGAATTCGATTTCCGAGTATAAAGCCACCCTGTACTTTCGAAGATTAGCACGTTTAAACAAACAAACTTTCTAACTAACTTTTGAATAGATTATATCTAGCATTATAGCATCTAACACAGATTCCACGCCTCTTCGCTATCTACTACTATTACTACTACACTAGGAAATTTCAGTCGTCATTGAATGAATCAAATAAAGTACAAACCAATTTGTTGATAGAATCGTTGAGAAGTCGGCACGCTTCCAGAAGTTTTCGTCTTGCGTCATGATGGTTGGGGTCCTGAAACATTATAGTATAATAAATACATCAACATTGATTCTATTGACTCATAAAGAAAAGAAGATTAGGACTGATACGAATTCCGAATGTCCATTTTGTTATTAATATCATTTTCAAAATTACATTCAAAACAGGATTTAAATTTGCGGGCGTGATGCGCATACTGCATCCTGCATGCAAGAAATAACAACTGGCTTTTAGAGGAATTAATATTTGATTTTCTTTTGTTGTAATAAATCATTTATATTATTGTAATTTCACAATTAGGTGCTCATATTTTTTTAAGGAAAATCATCGAATAACTTCTCTCGCTCTGGATTAAGTGGAAGGGAGTGTCAGACTTCTACTGACTAAAAACCCACCCTGTTCCTTCAGCTACCCATAAATACCGGGGCAGCGGTATCTTGCTAGTACATTTCCGCAGCCCCGGCGGGCAATGGCCTTATGAGGCCCCGTCATTAATGCTATGCTAATATATGTCACATGTCTTCGAATTTTGGTTGTAGGACATGTTGGTTTCCTCAAGATGTTTTCTGTCACCGATTTGAGAGACACAAATTAATGTGCCTGACTGGATTCGGAACCACGACCTGCAACTCGCAAGTCAAACCTGTTACCACCGAGCAACCACAGCTCTCAAACTCCTAATACAAATAAATATCGAGTTTTATTTAGCAAAATAAAACTTGATTTTACAGGGGACCGTGAGATGGGTACAACGAAAGAGGAATAGTGGAGAATCCACTTTTTTTATTTTATGTGTATGACATAGGTACCGGATTTCATTTTATTGGAGCTCATACGTTAATTGAATAAGCTTTGTTACTACATTTAAGTTGGATTATTTCCTTGATTCTGCTTACTTATTAGTATCTTATACAATACAATAATTTTTAATATGATGTGTACCTGAGAGACGAGTTCTGAAGTCTTCAGCAAGCTGTACGTCGCGAGACACATCTCATGTGACGCTTCTTCGATCTTCTGGCATTGGACGGGTTTCTGGAAAAGTTCACATAAGCATCAACAAATGTATTCACGACTTTTTCCTACTTTGAACTTACCTTGAGTTCAAAGTAGGGGATTACTATTAGAGAATAGCAGAGTTGTCTCACAGACCTGTTTCCGGCAGAAGAAACCGGCAGAGTTACACACCAATACACCTTTAAGAGTCACCACCAATCGTTGACTGGTAGAGAATGTCCAAGGCATTAAGTCTGCGTTTGTAATTTTATGTTACATAATCTAAATAAATAAATAATAGTTTACACGGGATGAATGACTTTCCGACGTCCATAACCCAGTGACTGGGTAATACAATGCCCTTTGGCAAAAATAAATTTGTCTTTTCATGCAGTCCGTTATTTTTGTCAAGATGAATAAATGACATCTAGGACAAACAATATGACGTTGGAAGTCTTTGCCGAGAAAAACAAAATGACGATCATTCAAGGCAGTTATTAAAGGTAGAGAAGAGGCTGTCTTTTGTACAACTTTGAACGTCATTACGGGTAGTCTACAGCCTGAAATTCTGACACTGGTCTTGCGAAGGGGTACCGTGTTGCTCAGCTATTAAGTAGTAGAGATACTGCTACGAGGTCACTACTACTAGTACGGTACGGTGGGTACTAGTACTGGCTCAGATAGGCAGACGCTTCATGTAGACTAGTACTCAGTTGAATCCGGTTAGACTGAAAGTCGACCCTGACATAGTTGGAAAAAGGCAGGTGATGATGACGTAAGGTGATTGCAGACAGAGGTAAATTGACTACCAATGTTTGTGTTTGTGAAATTGAGTATTATTATATTACTGTTACGAGCTGGGGTTCGGGATAGAAATAGTTTACACCAATTAAACCAAAATTATCACTTTAATTAAAAAAACACAAAACAAAAATTAACAAAAGTTATTCGCACTACAATACTTGTCGCTTAACACTTAAATCGCACTGAAATTCACTTGTAGAGTTTCGATGATATCGCCTCGTATCTTCTAATAAGACTGCCGTCTGCGTTCCTCTGCGATCTATTTATACCCCGGTCTATGAGTTCTAGAACTTTCTTGTGAAATTGACTCACTGTTTATACTGCCAAGAATATTCCAGAAGCTACTCGAGATACTCAGTACTACTACTCGCCGCTAGATGGCGTTAGTGTCTCGAACGTAATAGAAGTCAGTCGAACTTTTTCGATATACTTAGTACTCCTACTTTCCGCCAGGTGGCGTTAGGGTCTCGAACATTTTAGATTTCTGTCGAAGTTTCTCGACGTACTTCGCTAAGCGACTGGCGTAAAATTACGAATGAACTCGCTCTTGACCTCAATCAAACCAGATGTTAAGGGTAAGATGAGTTCTACGATCGAACGAGCGAGCCCAGAAAATGCCTGTTCACTCTTGCTTTAAAGGCTGATGGTTCATATGTGGCAGGTATATTTTAGGTATCAGATTAAGTAGCACTAATTGGATTTTCATCTGAGAAATTATTGTTCAACGCGGAAGCCGGCAGAGAGTTCCACACCTTGGCTGTGCACATAATAAATGTAGAGAAGAAGCGATTAGTACGACAAGACGGTATATCGAGCAAGTGTGTATGGTATCCTGCAGTACGTCTGGTAGACCGGTAGTGAAAGGGGGATGAAGGGATAGAGTAGGAAGGGATAAAGCATTAATAGCCTAAAGGATAAGGTGTCGGACTTGTGATCGGGAGGTCAAGAGTTCGAACCCAACCCCTTACACTATTGCCGTGAACCCACTCCAGACACAAGCACATTTAGCTTAGTTGGAGGGGTTAACAAGATTGCTAGTAATGTGAATTGGTAGAATTGTTAGTTATCTTTAAAGAAAGAGTACCTTGGTGTTCTCCATCTGGCGCGCCGTGCAGCTGAGCTGCTCCGCCACGTCGGCGGCGGCGTGCAGCGAGCGCGCCAGGGACTCCGGCTTCTTCACGCTCAGCACCACTGTGCCACTCATGGACGACAGCTTGGTGGCCAGCTGATGCAGTTTGTCTTCCAGTTGCCTGCGATACAAAAACACATGTAAGACCAAAGCCAATATTATTCAAGTTCGACTATGATGCTGTGGAGGACATCATTAAGGGCAAGTACCTCTAGTGATATTTTTTTAAGGCGATATGGTCGAGCATAAAACCTACGTTTATACATGCACACACACACACAAAAACACACGCACACACACAATTGTTAAACATATATAATTCAAAGTAGCATTGTTAAATTCATCTATTTATTTTATTTTTTTGTTATTATTGTTTAAGCTCTTCCAGCATCATTTAATTTCATTAATTTTGTATTTTTCTTTTTCTCTCATGTTGTTGGCTTAAAAATGTAACCTATTGTCATGGGGAACAACCTGGTTACTGGTCCTGTAATACAGTAAATACTAGCACAGGAGCTAGGGAATTCTTGAATGTACTAAGTACATAAAACTGTCAATTGTGGCACATGTCTGGTCTATAAAATATGTTAAATATAACCCACTACGTTTTGCACGGGTTTCCTACTATTTAAAAAATAACTAGAGATACATATAACATGACGCAGTTAATAAACAAAAATATCAGTTAGTAATGTGTGATGATCGGGCACACAAATATACAGTAGACATTATATCATACAGTCGACTGGCGATCCTTAATAATTATATGGATTTGCTGCTTGAATATACTTTTACTGAGGAACAGGATGTCGATTATATTACAACACTGTTGTAAGTTTCAACAATGCGATGAAAATCGACCCCTGTGGCTGTTGTAATTTAGCTACGAGCTCCACTCGGCTACTATAATAATAATTTAATAAATATTATTTATTGAACATAAAAATAGCTAGGCGAGCCTGTGTTACAGAAATCAATGTCCTACGCTATACATTAATACATCATATTTCAATTTTTATGTAATAAATTACAAACAAAAGAACTATATCTACAGAAAAGGCTTGCAACAGTCAAGAATACACCTTTTTTCAACTTACGTCTTAAATACTAAACAAATTTTAATGAATTTTGGTATAGACATAGATCGGGTGTAATTTTCTTACCTTTTTACGCGGATGAGGGACGGGATAAAGCTAGGAAGTAAATAAACTACTTACTTGGCAGTTCCCTCGACCGGCGTTTTCTTACACAGTAGCAGTTTGTTGATATCATTTGATTTCAACGCGGGGTTCTTTATATTGTGTGAAGATATCTTGTAGTCCAAGTCGTTGAGTTCCTAAAACAGTGTAAAGATCTTGTGAAGAAAGTCGCAAATAAATTTAAATGGACCTCTCACTTTAAACTGAGCAACCGTCGAGTTTCTTACCGGTTCTTCTGCATAGGAAACGACTAATTCGAACCGTTTACTACCTTCTAACATTTTATTGACATAAACAACAACTTTTGTTCTATGACTTTTTACCCGACTGCAAAGGAAGGGTTATGTTTTTCGCGCGTATCTTGTATGTATATATGTATGTAATATTCTTTATTACCTCATATCTCCAGAACCACTGAACGGATTCACATAATTGAGGTATCGTTAGATTTGTCTTAGCAGCCCAAGTGTTCTTAGATAGGTGACATTTGAAAAAATCAAACATGGCGGCTGTGTGAAGCCATTATACATAGTGAAAAAAAATGATTTCTTTCGAATACCACAATATGGGTATCAAATTAAAGGGCTTATCGCAAGGATTTCAAAAAGGTATATCGTATTTATCATTAGTGTAAGAGTAGCAAAAATAATACAAAGATAAAGTTAAAAATATGGTCTTAGAGCTCTTTCACTTTCTTAATCCGGTGGGGTGCCAATGTGACACGACCGGGAAAATTAAAAAAATGTTAATTAATATTTTAACTGATAAGTTGAAAAAAAATATTATTTAAAAAAATCTAAAAACCCGACTGCTCAACTGAAATGCAAGAAACAAGCACATTTTTATTTTAAAAAGTGACAAGCAGGCGGACCCGTAAAATAAAAAAAAAAACGTTCAATTAGGTCCCGCCTGCTTGTCCCTTTTTAAAATAAAAATGTGCGTGTTTCTTGCATTTCAGTTGAGCAGTCGTGTTTTTTAGATTTTTTTAAATAATTAGAAAACATAATACATTTATAAAGATCCCCTCCGCTGCTTTTATATTATAAAAGTTTACCTACATCTAGCGCTTTCTTTTGCTTCGCAGACTGCGTAACATTTGGAACGATCAATTAATTTTTTTTTTTTATGAAAATCTGTTGAACTAAAATATGATGAATTATTAAAAGTCGTAGAACAAAAGTTGTTGTTTATGATATTACTAACATAATCCTGAGAGGTTGTTACTGTTTTACCAATGACCCTGTATATCTTTAAATTATAAATTCTGACCTGTAATAATTTGTGTGCCTGTGAGTCAGGGTTGTGTATGTTAGACGTGGAGAGGTGCACTGGCTCACTCCTCACGCACTCTCTCAGGATTTCGTTCGTCGCTTCCACCACTTGATTTAGGTCACTTAGGTATCTGTAACGTAAGGTATAAATACATTGATATTTTGCTAATATGCCACGAGGTAATCCGACAAGTACTATTTTTATCTGAGGTTCTTTTTTCAAAAATCATTGTCATATTTTCTCGTATCTGATCCTCGTAACGTCAGTCAAAATGTATAAATGAGAGCCAAGACAAATGACTTTGACATGGATATGTTAAGATGGTCACCCATCGACGAGCCGACTTCGGTATGCGTTGCTTGACCTTGAAGATCAACCCGTGCGGCTATTATTATTAAGCCACGAGCTTTTTTATTGTTTACAGGCTCGCGTTCCACCATCCAGCAACCACCATCCAGCAACCACCATCTCACCTAATGGTAAGTGATGATGTGGTCGAAGATGGAGCACGCTTATCTAAAAATAACTTATTCACTCTTGACTTAAAGATCCTTAGGTTATAGCTATCGGAAAACATAAACTCCGGCAGGGAATTCCACTCTTTAGCCGTACGCATAATGAAGGTATTCCCAAAACGTTTAGTGCATATAGGTGGGATGTCCACCATGTAACGATGGCGCATCGTCGTTAGTCTTGTAGTCCGATGATGGAACGGGCTTGGCGAAATTAGATTGTGTAATTCCATCGCACACTCCCCAAAATATAACCGATAGAAAACCGATAGACTAGCAACTCGTCGTCGATGTTCAAGGCTCTCGAGCTTTGACTCGACCAGTGCATCGTTGCCAATGAATCTCTTGGCCTGTTTCTCAATAGACTCAAGCGCGTCCAGTTGATACTTGGCAAATCCATCCCAAAGATGAGAGCAGTACTCCATACACGACCGAACCTGGGCTTGATACAAATTGAGCAGCTGTTCCGGTGTGAAGTACCGTCTCACCTTTGCTAGGATTCCCAACTTTTTTGATGCTAGTTGTACCTTGCTGGCTATAAGAATAGGTTAGAATAAAATGCTGATCGCGGGGATAGCTTCCAACGGCAGTCGACTTAAGGCATCGGACGTAACGGCTGTGTCACTCGGACTCTGATGACCTCACTTTTTGTAAACGAATTATTTGTTCTTAAAACCAAATTTTAATTGTGGAATGAATCACGCTGGAGTATGTTTACATGTTTTTGTTGAAGTGTTCCCATTGTAAGGTGTTTCTCCGTTCTCTTCTTCTACGATCTACCATCAGCTGTTCCTTTTCTTTGTTTGCTGGGACACTGTACCCGACTACGTAGTCAATAGCTTCAGCTTTGCTAACGCTTGCTTTGTGTTTGCGCTTCTAAGGTTTATATGTCTGCCTTTTGACCCTCGCTACGCGTACCTGGCGAGTGGAAAAACCTGACCTAACCTAGGTCTTACTGCAGACCTTGAAGCTAGAGTTGGGATGGATCTGGGACGTCGGCGGAGCTGCAACACGGTTCAGGCCGGTGTTTCCAGTGAACTACCTACCTATCTTACAATCTATGCGTGGTTGGCAATAGAAGTTGTGATAAATAAAGGATCGATTTCTATCAAATTATACAGGGTGGCACTGGGGACATCGACGCGCAACCGCTTATCATAGATTCAGTAAATTTTTCGTCGACTTTTTCTACATTTAATAAAATTAAGAAAAAGCCGGTGCAATAAAAAAACAGTAAATTCATTTGTTTCACTTAAAACAGCAATGTAAATAAAACTCGAAAGTGCTATCTGATCAGCTGTGTTGACCTCACAAATGAACTCTATCAAAACAGCTGATCAGGTAGCCCTTTTCGAGTTTTATTTACATTGCTGTTTTAAGTGAAATAAGTGAATTTTATTTTTTTTAATAAAATCTCATTGGTTTAGATAGAAACAATGATTTTATTCAGGTTTCAGTAAAAAAATTGCAGAAAAAAGCTGAAAATTTTAGAAAAAGCTGGCGAAAAATTTCAACGCAGAGGGATCCAGAATCATGTACGGAATCCATGGTAAGCGTTTGTACGTCGATGTCCCTGCCAACCTGTATAGTCTTTATTTCGACCCTCTATCTACCTATGATGATGATGTGGTCGAAGATGAAGCACGCTTACTCAGAAGTAATCTATTCAGTCTTGACTTAAAGAGCCACAGGTCATAGTTATGACTAATAGCAGCTAATAGAATTGGACAGTAGGAGTGTACCTGTCAGCGGGCTTCAGATGCTGTGTGCCCTCCCCCTGGTCCCGCGTGTTGCGTGCGGCGGCGGCGGCGTAGTGCGTGAGAGCGCGGCACACGGGCGCCGGCTCGCCGCGCACGGCCTGCGCACGCGCCGCCACCAGGCCACCCGACGCGCGACGCAGCGCCGCAGCGCTGTGGCTCTGGGGGGCAACAAACAGACAGTTCATTAGTGGGGAGGCTATGTCCGCAGCCGTCTCCTTGTAATACGGCCCAGATAGATAGATATACTCTCTATATTTACACCATAACAAAATTAAATAAGGACTTAAAAAACTACAAAGGATGTTACAATGGGCGGTCTTATCGCTAAAAGCGATCTTATACAGACAACCTTTGGAAGGATTTGACACAGCAGGAGAAAATAAATACGCGGGTAGTCCATGGTGTACTATTCACTTATATACCTACAATAAATAAGTAATAACCCTATATACTCAATACACATATACATATATATACATAAAAAAAAACAAAGCTGAGTTATATAAAAAATAGTAACAAAGTAAAGAGAGAGATAGAGATCTTTTACCATGTTTTTGACTTGGGTGAAGTTATGCGTCGTTACTGGCTCATATTTATTGCTTTATCATCTTAACAACTACACGTATTACATATACATGGTTATTATAAAAGTCTTAGTTAAATTAATTTCTCTGCATCAGAATCGATAAGAGAAAGAGAGAGAACATTGGAGAAAAAAATATGACGTCTTTTTATTCTTGTATTTTTTTTTAAATAAATTCCTGATTTTTTGAGTAAACATAAATCTAATGCGTACACACGCTAGTAAGCAACAAAAGCTCTAAATTCGACTGTTTTATAGGATAAAATTGATTCTCATTATGTGTCTGTTAATAAACTAGAAATAATAATTAAATTATAAATTAAAATATTCCATTCTGAACGAAGTCCTATTAAAATAGCTAAGGTTTTCTGATAACGCTGTATTCACAAAGTGCTAAAGGAAGAAGCACTAGTCAAACAATTAAATTTCTTTCCTGACGGATTTTTTAACATTACCCTACCCCTAGTGTAAAAAAATACACTCACAAAACAGGAGAAATTCAGGAATTTCTGCTGTATCATGGGTGCATTTTAATAAACGCCCAGACCGGAACAACTACATATTTTTCGGCCATACAAACATTTGTGTCATTTAAGGCTTGTATTCATGCCAATAACCTTGACCATTTGGGTGGAGCTAACGACCCCTCTCCGCGCGCCACTCCGCGCAGCTCCGCCACCCGCGCGCGCGCGCGGCCCTCTCCCGCACCTCCAGCATGCGCCGTCGCTTCGCCTAGTCTCGGCACAGAGTATCGAAATCACAGAAGGTCAAGTCATCGTGAAAGTTAAATTCATTTTTATTTGTACCGCATCAAAAGCGGTCAAATTTTGTTTTTATTTATTATCTATTGATATGGATGCACTTTTAGTATGTACTGTAGAAACTATACCTCTATTATAAATCAGCCTGGCTTGAAACATGAGGTAAACAACTTGATGTATCTTTTTAACTAAGTAATAAATAAAATAAAAATTAATGGCTAAATGTGTTGCTAAGCGCAAAACTCAGGAATGGCTGGACCAATAGGGTTTTTTTTTTACGAATTTTCGTTGTAGTCTGAGGAAGGTTTCTATGAAGAGAAAAATAGTAGGTAGGTATGTAGGGTAGGTATGTAGGTAGCAACTTAGAGTAAGGTAGATAGGTAGTATAATTATTACTAGTGTATGTCATATTATTTGTTATATCTATACTAATATTATAAAGCGGAAAAGTTTGTTAGTTTGTTTGTTTGTTTGTTTGTTTGCTTGAACGCGCTAATCTTGGAAAGTACTGGGTGGATTTGGATGAAATTTGGTATGGAAATAGCTTGAAGCTTGAGGAAGGTTATAGGCTACTTTTTACCCGACTGCAAAAAAGGAGAGTTATGTTTTTACCGTGATAGAATCCACGGGAGCGAAGCCCCGCGTGAGTACTAGTTTTTTTATAAACAAATAGATTATAACTAAAATTCACTGAAATTTAACTTTCTTTCACCAAGTATTTTTATTCTTTTGGTTAGTTGAACTTCTTCATTCTCACTTATTTCTCCATGTTCACATATATTTATTTTTGGAAATTTTGATAGCCATATAAAATCTTGTTCTATGTTTTCTTTTTGTCCTTATTCGTTCTTGTTTTCTTCTTTTTTCTGTTCAATCTATTTTGCTTTCCTTAGTTCTATTTCCTTCTCTTTGTCGTTTTCTTCTTTCTCTTGTACATTATCTTAACTCTATTTCTCTATCTCAACTGGTGGCTTCGCCCGTACGAAGAGAAACCGGTTCATATCGGCTCAAACCAGGCCTCGCTCAGACGAAGTGCACACACTACACACGCGCCTTGCCAAACGCAAAACCACCTCTGTAGTGTACCTATCATAGCGCAGTTTTATGAAGCTTACCCTCTGTCCGTTTACTCTGTGCTATCTACTTTTATGCGAGGTAAGTAAAGCGATAGTTTATAATAAAATCTATACTATATATAATCTATACTAATATTATAAAGCGGAAAAGTTTGTTTGTTTGTTTGCTTGAACGCGCTAATCTTCGATAGTACTGGGTGGATTTGGATGCAATTTGGTATGGAAGTAGCTTGAAGCTTGAGGAAGGTTATAGGCTACTTTTTACGCGACTGCAAAAAGGAGAGTTATGTTTTTACCGTGATAGAATCCACGGGTGCGAAGCCCCGCGTGAATACTAGTATGTAGATAAAACTTTAAACTTGCCTTGATAATAAATGTATACCCTTTTGTTTGTAATATTTTTTTAGACCCCTCTTCATTCGTTTCTTCTTATTCCCCATGTTTTACAAACTAAATTTAAACACTAATAAAACTCTAAAAAACTATAACTTTATAACACTAACACTACTTATAGATACATAGAATACTCTTAACTTATAAACAAGAATCAGAAATAAAACTTTTTAGCAAAAAATAGAACCGACTTTCATATAAAACACTACAAAGGCAAAAATAACTTTAATTTTGGAGGTCGGTGTCATTTGTTTTGTATTTTCTTTTTTTTTGACACCGCCTTCCGAAATTTAAAGTTATTTTTGCCTTTGTAGCGTTTTTATATAAAAGTCGGTTCTATTTTTGGTAAAAAGTTTTATTTCACGCTTTTTAGTGGATCGGTTTGTTATTTATCTAGTTACAAAAGCTAAAATGTCAACTACTTATCACCTTTTACAAAATATTGCTTTTCCCGGTGCAGAGCCGTTAATTTTTGAGGAGTTCTCCTGGTACATCACCATCAGCTCTACTTCACCATATGCATTGTGATGAGCATAAAGTGCTTAACATCTATATTCAAGTAATCTAATTTCAATCCACGAAATAATTATTATTGAGTAGTTTCGATGGCCTTCTGGGGTCTTTGTCATCAGTTCCACTTCCTCAAATGGTGCTTTTCGAGAGCAACTGCACAAGGTACTATAAGAAATATCCAAAACGCAATAGGTATGCCTATAATATTTGAAGAGTTCCCTCGATTTCTCCATGATTTCATCATCAGATCCAAACGTGACGACAATGGGACCAACTAGAAAGTATATTCTTTCAAACAAAAAAGAATTTTCCAAATCGGTCCAGCCGTCTGCGAGTAATGAAGTAACATACATAAAAAAAAAAGTTCAAGACGAATTGAGAACCTCCTCCTTTTTTTTAAAAGTCGGTTAAAAAGCTATTCCACTATTTACAAAATTAAATTATTGCAATAATATTTTACAATTTTATTTCGTAGTGCTTGAGTTCTCGCAACGCGACGTACGTCCACCTAGCAACACGATGCGCCCCGCACTGAATTTGTGGACGAGTGCGGGGGTAATGTAAACGCAGTCTTTAATCGGACCCATTTTTAATTTATTGTAATAAAAATAATACATATTTGTAAAAAGTAACAAAACCAAATTATTTTCATTTGTATTGCAAAGCAGTAGTATATTTTTTTATACTCTTTTGATAAGAAATTAAGGAGTAAAATTGTTTCATCTCAATGATTTGGAGGTGATTTGGCATTTTTTTTTCTTATTATGTGATACCGATAGAAAAATTGTGGCTAAACTAAATTACGGTTCATATCATGTAGATTACTATCATTTTTTTTCAGATGTAATTTCTCTGTAATTGCCGATGAAAAGTTGCTTCATCTGAATGCTTTTTTCAAGCTTTTTTCGAGAGAGCAGCCTTAACCTCCAAATTTTAAACAATCGTGCTGCAATCGTTTTAAATAACCAATGAGGCAGATCACACGTTCCAAGTGCTACACACATTTCTAGTAAATAAAAAGTATTATTAGAATATTACCTATTAGAAACTTCTCATTACATAACATAACCACCACACGGGCTCTGTGCGGTTAGTTGGATGTCCATGTCACATGTCTTCAGAATTTTAGACCGCAGCAATGGCGGTTTCATCACGATGTTTAGATGATGTGATGACAAAAATTACACAAAGTAATGTTCCTGCTTGGGCTCAAACCCACGACAAACAACATGTAAGTCGTGCAAATAGGGAGCCTCTCATATCATATAAAGTTACTTGATATATTTTTAGTTCAATAACGTTCACAAGATATAATAAACGTGAGTTATAGCCAACTGTTGATATAATTTCTTTAGATATAACATTTATATACTCTAAAACTTATTTCGTATAACGTTATTGGATATAACATTTATTTAATCGAAAATCATTAGGCCTGTCGTTTAAAATATATAATATTGCGATTAATTTGATTACGCGTGCTACGGGAGCGGCGTGGCAGAAACGAATCGCTGCAAAACCGACTCCACGTAGTCCTGTCTGTCCTACCCCTAGAGTGTTATTTAAAATCGCGTAGGCGCGGAGAAGCAAGGCGGCCTGCGAGCTGAGGAGCAGGTGGATTTAATACCGCGGCTTCGGCTTGCTGGCCGGCTTCACCGACTAGCCTCAGCCGCGGCGGTGAGCCTCAAACACATCTGCGATGATAAGCTCACATGGGACCGCCGGAGCCTTGCAGCGCCAGAGCCGTGACAAAAACCATACCTGCTGCATGTTGCATGCTTGCTTGCGTGCGGCATGCTTGCTTGCATACTGCATGCAACATGGTGTATGCTTATTGCATGCATTCTGCATGCATACAGCATGTATGGTGTATGCTTGTTTGCATGCCTGCTGCATGCATGGTGTATCCTTGTTTGCATGTTTTTACAGGGAAATAAAAACTAGGCATTTTATCATATTATACTAAATAGGTTTCATGTCTTTTGAGTGGTATATCAAACGATTTAATATTAAATATATGTTATGCTTATAAAAATTAGTTGATTTAAAATTATATCAATCGTTTATTATATTAACTGATCATTAATCACAGACATGAACCTACATGTTTTTCATATAATTGGACCAACACAAATTGTATGGACTTCAAAAGAGACGTTGATTGACCTCTGAGTTTGTTTTAGTATTACTTCTCAGAGTAGTCAGTTAGAAAACACCGGCCCCATCTAGCTAAACTAAACTTAACACGCAAAAAACATGACGTGTAAAATTGTTATTTATAACTAATTTACAAAATAAATAAATATTTCGTTTCATTTCATTATATCAAATAAAGGAGATGTTTCATTTTTATATGGGGCTCCGGCCATAACATGTACATTTCAGCAAAGCTGGGAAACTTACCCCTGAATAGAATAAAGTAACATGTTTTTCATAATATCAAATGGTTTTCATGTACAAAATAAAAATTAAAAATGTTTGTCCTAAGAGTTATGACAGCCATGACAGGTTGTAGAAATGACGTTTACTTAACCTTGTTTTGTTTTTGTTCATCAGAACTAACCCACAGAACACTATTACCCTAGCGGAGACCTGATTGACTGATAGAGTTTTAACTTTCAAGACAACAAGCGGTTATTTTGAATTCGTTCAGAAACACATTCCAAAATTGGACACTAAAGATTTTTGTAACGATGAAATCGTCACACTTAATAAACTCACTCAAAAATATGTACAAGAGAATAATAGTAATTTATTTTTAACACTACAAGAATACACACATTTTTGAATTATCTTCTACGTAACATTGATTTGATGAGACATGATTTCAGAACGAATGAAGTATGCAAGCAAACGAGACGCCATGTTGAATAAAACATGGCAATAATTGAAAAACTATTATTTTTTGTACACAACAAATCAGTCTCAAATTCACCAGAGAATATTTTTCCCCGATTTGTAGTATTTTTTCCTCTTTTTCGATAAATGTACATCTGATGGCCGAAAATGGAACATTTCCATTATAGATTCAGTTGTTATATCTTGTAAATATTAGAGATTTTGTAATTATATCATATTTTTTTTTTTTTTATATTCCACAACTTTTCACACAACGCCATCTAGTCCCAAACTAAGCAGAGCTTGTGGTATGGGTACTAGACAACTGATAAACATACATATATATTTCTAAATACATACATATTATAGATAAATTACACCCAGACAAAGAACAAATGACCGTGCTCATCACACAAACATTTGTCCTAGGTGGGAATCGAACCCACGACCTTGCGCACAGCAGTCAGGGCCACTGACCACTATACCAACGGGCCTGTCAATATATTACTTACCCGTGCAAGTAAACACTGAGCTACCACTGCTGCAATGAAAACCTATCTCTATACTAGCAGTCGCGCTGGCTATCGCTCCCATGGACTTCATCATAACATAACAACATAACCCTCCTTTTGCTGACGAGTAAAAAGTATAATCTTCTTCAAATTAAAAGCCTCTAAATCAATAACGATTAAAAAAAAGCCTTCTTGAAGCTTCAAGATACTTTGATCACTACCAATAAATTACCAATTGCATGTATACACGCAATACAAACATACACACACACGACACACACTCCCAACGCCACATCACTAATCAAACACACACACACACACATCGCTACATCACTACTCAAATATACACACTCAGATATTTTTACTTTTTTTTTCTTAAGTTCCTTATACAATGTTTAATAGTATTATTCTTAAAACTTAATTGTAACTAATACAGTACCTATAATGTTTAGTTTTAGTTATGGAAGAGTGGAGTCTCCTTATACAGACATTATTTGTCTAAAAGGAGGCTCCAAACACTGTGCTATGTTGTACGAAAACTGGATTTTTCAATAAATATTTTTTCCCAAATTTCTTTAGTACTGTCAAAGATTAGCACGTTCAATAAAACAAACTTAGAGTTAAAATATGTATAGTGAACAATTTTGGGTGAACATAGTACCTTCTCCTTCTGACTCTTCCTAGCCGCTTCCTTAGCCAGCGGCGACAGGACTGTTGTCTTGAACTCGTCCAGATTCCTCAAAGTCTCGTCGAATGCCAAGTTCTTTGTCATCATCATGTGAGCGTTGGTCGCGAACCTGGGGGTAAAGACATATTCTCTTAAAACCTGTTCAGAACAACCGGGTGAAAAACTGATTGGGAGGTATGCAGCAGTCCTACTGCTACGTAAATATATATACCGTTATGGTTACCAAAACTTGCTAGACAAACTATTCAACGTACTGCTACGATGGGGGAATTTAATTCGCAAAGCAATTCGAAAGATACGGAGATACTTGATTCTCCCGTTTCTAAAGTAAACAAAAAAAATGTCATCAACCCAAAAACCTAAGACTAATGAGGGTTTTCTGGAAAATTTAAACCACCAGTTGGCGTTACTGAGGCGAGAGGTCTTCTTTTTTTTTCTTTGGCAACTGAGCCGGTGTTTGACTATTCTGCCAGTGTCATGTTATGACGGCAGCAAAGGTAGGCCGTCGAACTTTGTACTTTGTGGTAGCTGTTAGTTCAGCTGCAAGGACGAACACCTTTGGAAACGAATCTTTGATGTATACATGACATTGACGTCAATTTGACAGATGTCAAAAAACTTAAGCATTTGACAAATGCTTGGACTAGATGCCTCAGTGCTGCCGCCTGGTGTACGTTATTATAGAAAACCCTGATTGAGGCATGAGGCTCAACCAGACCAGTATCAGATTTGCTGGCTTTTGACTTACCGTAAAGACTGTCAAAGATATCCGTTAGTGATTACAAAATATGCCATTGGGTTTTCCTAATAGAAATTTCTCAGTAGTAGCCCAGAGTTTTAGTAGCTGGTGGTGTGAGACCTTCGCGCCTCGGAAAGCACGTTAAGTGGTTGTTCCCGGCTGTCAATTGGACATCTTTGACAGTCTTTACGGGTAGTCAGAAGCCAGAAAATCTGACACCGTTCTGCTTCTGGCCAAGGGGTTTAGAGTGATCTAATAGGCAGTCACTATATGTAACATACCAATACTCTGTTGCATCTGGCTAGACAGGAAGCCGACCCCAACATGGGCTAAATAGATGAACGAACTTGTATTTTTACTATTAAAGGCTTTACAAAAATTGTTACCTCAGCATGTGGCAGCTCTCCGTTAAAGCCAAGGCCTTCGCTCTGAGCGCCTGTTTAGCCTTCTGGTCGTGAATGCCTTGTATCGCAGTATTGATCTCCTTCACCAGGACATCGCAATCCTGCAAGAGCAAGCAAAAATCAGGATACTTCTTCAGGATCAGGTTCTTGAAAATTCTAATTTAAGTTACACACAAAACGTTTTGGGAATACTTTCATAATGCGTACAGCTAAGGAGTGGCATTCCCTGTCCAAGTTTGTTTTCTAATAGTTATAACCTGGGTTACGATCAGGTCAGATGGTGGTCAAACGCGAGCCTATTATAAAAAATGTTTCACCCTAGTTTGAATTGAGAGGTAAACAAACACAGCGATAGTGTGGGACGAAATAAGACGAGAGCTTGTGGAAGAGAGAGGGTCAAATGAAGAGAAAACAGAGTTTATAAGATGAATGCTTTTCTTTTTACAACGGAGCGGATATGCTTCCCAAATTTCAACACCAGTTTGGGTTGAAAACCAGTACCGGGCACTAGCTGTCTAGAATTTTAAACCCGACCTTTTTGGCGCAGCCGTGAGGCAAATGACATTTATATACGCCTAGCTTTTGCCCACAACTTCGTTCGCGTAGGAGATTTTCCCCGCGTAATTCCCGATCCTGTGGGAATTCCGGAATAAAAACTATTCTATGTCCTTCCCAGGGTCCTAAACTATTCCCATGCCATGTGGAGCATGTATAAATGAGAGCATGTTTTTTTTTTCTATTTTTCCTTCAACACTCCATCAGACTTCTACTGACTAAGGCCGCGGTATCTCATGAGAACATTCCTGCAACCCTGGCAGATGTGTAGAGCGCCCACTGTTTCACTGAGCTCTTAGAGAGTAAAGCAACAGGGAATTAACCTGTGTTTGGACACACTCGTACATAAAATCTCGCTCGGAGAATTAAAAACTAATTATACCTACGGTATTAGCAACTAAAGTATTATCGTGCAAGAGGTCTCGGTTTAAAAATTACTATTGGATTTTTCTGTTAGAAATTTTCAGTAGTAGCACTGAGTTTGGAAGTTGGTGGTGTGATCCTGCGGCTGATCTCTCTCCGGTCGTGTCGGATTGCCGGCCCATCGAACAATGAAAACAAAAGGAATAGAGAGTGTACCTGTACTTGCGCACATACTTTTTTACAAATTCAAATTCGAAATTATTTATTTGCTCAAATAAGGTGCAGAAATGTCTTACAGAATTATCAGAGAATCTCTTATTTTGCCTGTAAGATCGGCGTGCAAAAATGGTATACAAATGATTAAACATGCTTGCTTTCATACAAATTAATGAATTAATAATATACTTATATTAACCCTTGGGGTGCCTGGTGGATGAAAATCATGCGGCGTGCCTGGTGGGTCTGTGGAACCCGTAAACAATTGTTGTTTTTATTTTTATTGAATGTGTAAAAATGACAAATAACACGTTTTTATGTATTCTAATAATGATTTTAAATTAAAACCAATGTAGTTTTACAAATTTTTATTTCAAATTATTAACAAAATTAAAAACCTCTAATTTTAGGTAACAAAAATGAACACACTTATGTTAAAATCAACATCCAGACTGCTGGAGGGGCGACAAAATGACCGCTAGTCTATATCGCGAAGCTACTCAAGAGCGCAGCAGGCGTGGTTATGAATTTGAAAAAACATTGTCGATTCCTTGATGCGACGGGTCCGTCAGACCCACCAGGCACCCCAAGGGTTAATAGCATGTTCAAAAATTATTGAAAATATTACAAAATGTCATGAAATATTAATTAATAAAATGTTTAGAAATAATTACAAATGTCATAAAAATATGTCACAAAAATGTCTTACAATATGTCCCAAAAATGTCATGCTATATGTCACAAAAATGTCATACAATATGTCACAATAATGTCGTAAAAATAGGGCCCATACCATTATTATAGTTTCAAACTCAAATGGGTCCCGCCTGCTTCCAACTTTTATTTAATTTAAAATGGGCTTGTTTTTATTAGCTTTTCAGTTAGTTTTAGTATTAGGTTGCAGTCGGGTTTTTTAATTTTTTTAATTACTTTTTTTTATTTCCAGCTTTTTAGTTTACAAATGTGAGAGATTTCGCAGACGATTTAGTTCTTGATATGTGTTTTTTACGATTTGTGTCTTTGAATTACTTTTAACCATATAAGTTGTATATATGTTTGTAATCACCTTTTAAAACCCTTTATTTTGATACCCCACTCGATAGGTTTTGAGATAAAACTTTTTTGAAGGCATAATATGGCGCCAAAAATCCGCCATTTTGGTTTTTTTTTATTTTGATATATCCAGTGTCACTTTCACAGTCAATACGAATCTAACGATACCTCTCAAGCTAAAATCCGTCGAGCCATTCAGGCCACAGAGCGTGCCAAACAATTATACATACATACATACTCTCGAAAAATATAACCCTCCTTCTGGCGCAGTCGGGTAATAATATACAAATCACAGGAAAAAGAAAATGCATGTACGAATTAAAACCTAAAATAATCAGAATCAGAATCAGAATTGTTTATTTGTGATACATAGGTACAGTGGTTGGTAAGGTTTTAATATACAGTGCGCTATGATCAGCCTATTAAAGGCATACAAAAAATAAATAAAATTTTTACATGCAAATAAAGATAAGTTATTATAAGTACGATTAAGTCAAGTAGTCAAAATAATTTGTTAAGTAAATGTCAAAAAATTAATTTATTCAGATTTAAATAAATTATTAAGATTTGTGATTACAATATAGTCAAGGAAACAAATTACATTACATTACAAAAATAACAATTACAAAATGTCAAAATTTATCTAATAAAAAATCTGATACACTATAATAACATTTTTGACACAGCATACTTCTCAGTTTTTGTTTAAATAAGTTAATATGTAGTGTTTTTAGTTCTTTTGGCAATTTATTATATATAACTGGTGCCATGTGAAAGACACTTTTATACATTAAGGCAGTATTCGTTTTTGTAATACACAGACGACTTTCGTCCCTTTGGGTCCGATTAAAAGCTATAGATGCTAAAGTATATAGATGAGGATTTTGTTTAACAAAAACCGCTACTTCAAATATATATAGTGATGGTAATGGAAGGATACCATGCTTTTTAAAGAAAGGTACACAGCTTTCCGTTGATTTGAAACCAAACATAGCCCGAATGCATCGTTTCTGTGCCTTAAAGGCGAGGTCTTTGTCGGTGGAATTGCCCCAAAAAATTATGCCATATCTGAGTACAGATGCCACTAGCCCATGATACGCAGTTAAAAGGGCACTGGAGTTTATTTTTTTTGCAAGTGTATGTAAGGCATAGGCAGATTTGCTAACTCGCTTGCATAGTTGTTGAATATGCGGTTTCCAGGTCATTTTGTCATCAATATACAAGCCTAAAAATTTACAATTGTCTACTTCCTCTATTTTTGCATGTCAAAATTTACATTTAGGTTATTTGGTGCCGGTAAACGTTGTCTAAAGTGCATTAATTTAGTTTTGCTTAAGTTGGCTTTTAGATTATTAATATTAAGCTAATTCATGACTGAGCTCAATGTGTTATTTATGTCATCTTCATAGGTATTTATGTCTTTACATTTTATCGTTACTATACTGTCGTCCACAAAAAGAGCTAAAGGATTATCAGTGGCATTGGGTAAGTCATTGATGTACAATATAAAAAGTGGTGGTCCCAAAACGGTTCCTTGAGGAACACCGTAGTTTACTTGACGTTCACGTGATCTAAAGGTTTCCTCTTTTTTTGTTCGGATATTCACTCTAGTCAATTCAGTGTACTGGTGACGGCCTTTGAGTTACGATTCAAATAATTGCAGAACATTACCTCTTATTCCATAATCATTAAGTTTGCCAACCAATATATTATGCTCAACGTAATCAAAAGCCTGTGTCATATCCATAAAGATAGAGCAGACAGGTATTCTTTTGTCAACATTAACCATAACAAAATCCAGAAAGTCATATATGGCCATATTTATAGATTTATTGTGTCTAAAACCTTTTTGTTCTTTTGCTAGAATATTGTTATTTTCTAAATAGTTATTAAGTTCTTTGTAAATATATTTTTCGAATATTTTGGAAATAACTGGAACTAAGGCAATAGGTCTATAGTTTTCTAGACATTCTCTGTTATCTTTTTTGAAGATTGGTTTTATGATAGAAGTTTTTAATTTGTCAGGGTAGATTCCAGCTTCAATAGATAAGTAGATTTATCAGATAGCAAAGATGAGCAGAAATATTCGTAGCTATGTATTTCAAGACTTTAGTTGATATGCCATCATAATCTACACTATTCGTATTTTTTAAACTCCTGATAATCTGCAATACATCATGTGGCAAGCATGGTTTCAGAAACATAGACTTTGGCCTAGTAGACATATAAAATTTATACTGCATGTTGAGTGAATTATCCTTAGGTAATATTTTATCGATGAAGTAATTATTAAAAGCATTAGATATTTCACAAGGATCAGTTATTGTTTTGTTATTTATTTTAATGCTAGTTATAGTATCACTTGGTAAATTTTGTTTAGGCTAAAGTAGGCAGCTATGCAAAAATTGGGTATTACACATATATCTTCATGACCCGACATCATAAAATGTTCAGTCAGACAAATGACATCAATATCAGTTTTACGATCCGATAATTCTTGTAAGCAGATCGTTAATGCATCCGACTTGCTCCTCAAACCTGCAATATTTTGGTGCAGTATGGTGATGTATTTATGGCCGAAAAAGCTTTTGCGGAGTAGGTTTAAGGGTGATATTTTGACTCGGTGACATTTCCTTGTTTTGATCAACTACATATTTACAACTAGTCATGGAGGATTCTACATAAAAAATCATTCTATTAATATCCTTGAATAATAAGTGCATTCCGGAACTATTTATTGCGCCAGTGCGTCTGTCGAACATCGTGTCGTCATATCTCAAATTCTCGTTGCTGTCCAAAAAGTATGCATGTTCGTGAGTAACTGTATCCAAATATAATAAATTATTGAAAGTTTCTACTCTTGAATTGTACAAGTAGTTGTTGGTAAAGAATTTGTACGTAGGGGTGCAGATAATTATGTTAGTGTTTGTGATTTCCTGTAGGACTTGTCTTATCTGTAATATACAGTCTAAATATCTATTTGTCACTTTAAAGTCCTCTTCACCTAGTAGAATAATGCAAAAGTCCAGTGCAGTAAAATTCGCTAACTTTTCTTTAATACCTTTCAATAGAACTTGCATACTACCATGGGGTGTGATGTAGTGACAAAGTTCACTTTTCTCAAAAACTTTTTTGCAAAAAATAAAACCGACTTCCATATCAAAACACTACAAAGCCAAAAATAATTTTAATTTCGGTAGTCGGTGTTATTGTTTTTGTATTTTCTTTTTTTTTTCACACCGCCTTCCGAAATTAAAATTATTTTTGGCTTTGTAGTGTTTTGATATGGAAGTCGGTTTTATTTTTTGCAAAAAAGTTTTTATTTTCGTGCTTTTTAGTGGGTCAGTGAATTTTCCAAATCGGTTCGTAAATGACGGAGTTATGCGCGAACAAAAAACGCAATGCAGCGTAAACGAAAAGATCATCAACGTAAATATTTTTTTAGACTTTTGTTGATTTTTCAGAAACGGCTTGTCCGATTTCGATAAAATTTTCATGGGACCATTTGGGAAGTATACCCTTTCTAACAAAATCAGAATTTTTCAAATCGGTTGGCAAACGACGGAGTTATGCGTGGACAAACATAAAAAAAAAAAAAAAATACAAACATCCGAATTGAGAACCTCCTCCTTTTTTAGAAGTCGGTTAAAAACACTTTCTGCAATATAAAGCAAGTTGTTTTTGTTGTCTGTGCTTATAATACATATTTTGTTGCGTTTAGAATCATTTTTGACTGTAGTCTCTCTTTGTAGTGTTGGTTTATTAGTATTATTTTCTTCGATTTTGGTGTTTCTGTTTGAGTTTGTTTATTGTTTTTATTGTTACTGCTTTTGTTTTTTTTTGAGCTGGACGACTTCAGTTTAGTGGGTGTTAAAGTTACTTTCTTATACAGATCATTATTTTTACTCAATTTTTCATTTAAAGACTTGAGATTACTATTTTCCAAAGACAAAGATTCAATTTCCGAGTGAGCGCTCTGTAGTTCTAATGTAAGATGAGTAATTTGTTCACGTAGTTTCTTAACTACATCGCCTTCGTCATCGGACATTTCGGGTACACTGGTAACAGTCTCATTTAATGTTGGTGTGGCTGCTATTACCTCACTGTCGTTTAATATCGACTCTGACTGCGTCCTCGTACGGCGGAATGTGATATTATCCAGAAAATTCATGTTAGACTATCACACAATAGTACTAATGTTTGAAATAAACTTTAAAAAGTGAATTCGACTCTCTGGGGATCGAACTCGAAACTCTTCGTCAAAACGATGTTAGAGGCACGACTGCGGTCCCGAGACCAATCGTACAGCTACGTAGTTAGGCGAAACAGTGATACATATTCATAGTATGTTTAATTTAAAAATAAAAAGGCGTTGTGATGATTCATGCAATAGTTATTTTTGCACTTTTTTTTCCACAAAAACATTTGTTTTTTGTCACGGTTGTTGTACGAGCCAATAATGCTCATACAGCAAAACTACGTATATAAGTACTCATTGATATCACTTATGAATCAAGTCGTAACTAAACCACCGACACGCGTTAATGTGCGGAAAAACATAACATTAAGTGCGGCTCAGATTACTAAACACTCCTAAACTGTTTAGAATAAACTCTGGAATTTAACAGTGGTTTTGGTGTTCCTTTAACAACGACCGGGTTACTCGTCAACGACGAGAAGACCCCAACATCTTTTGGTCCTTTGAACCGGAGGTCACGGATCCACGGAAATACAACGTGAGAATCATCGTGACTCCTCATCAGGCAGAGTATTTAACGTGGCATAACCCAGATACGTTAGCAAATCGGTGCTGCTGGCCTCCCACAAGCGGGTCTCACCAGTAGCATTAAGACGTTGCACATAGCGTAAAGGAGGGTGAGCTACACTAAGTGCCTGCCACTAACGAACCAGCAGAAATTACGTCTACTGCTACAAACAGGAAATAATCAGCGGAGATAGCGTCTACTGCGATTACTTCGAAACCAGCGGAGATTACATTTACTGCAGAAACAAAATAGCAATGTCCACAGAAGACTCCACCGCGTTTGCTGAACTAATAACTAAGCAGCAAAACAGCTATGAAAACATCAAAACTATTCAAAGTAACTACAAAAAGGATGCTATAAGTAGAAAAACCATAGCATACCTCAACAAGCGCATCGACTCCTTAAAATCCCTGTGGGATGAATTTCGATCCAATCACGATATCTTGAAGAAGTATGAGGCAGTCCAAAGACACCACGACTACTTTACACAAGATATCTTCATCATAACAAAAGGCATGTTTGACGAAACAATGCGATCAATGTGTCAACTGCGAAACGAGTTGATAAACGAACCTGGAACTTCAGGAATATCAAAACCGAAAATACCAGAAACTCCCGGAACACCGCGATTTGATACAACTGAAATACACCAACAAATGAAAGATGAAACGGACAAACATCTAACAACGATGTTACGTAATCAAATGTGTAACTTCAACGCCTTGAAGCGAGCGGTCTCCAAAATTAACCTTGATGGCATGAACGAGAAGTGGCAACTTCAAGATCAACTCAACATATTACGATCTAAGTGGGAATCTATCGACAAGATTCACTGGGAACTAAGCTACTTACTGCAAGGGAATGACAAAGACTACGAAACAAAATATGACCATTGGGAGCAAGTCTACGACGACCTAAAGGAAAATATGAACAGAAAAATCTTTGAAACATCCCATTATGAAAAAACAACACCGCGTATGGAGTTGCCGGAGTTCGACGGAACTTACAGCAATTGGATCTCTTTTAGGGATTTATTCTTTGAGATGATCCATAATAATCCAACGCTGAACAAAACGCAGAAAATGAAGTTTCTCAAATCAACATTGAAGGGTGAAGCGGAAAAGCTAATCAAGCACCTTCCTGTGAGCGCTGAGAATTATGACTCGTGCCTCGATATCATTCAGCATCGCTACGATAACAAGCGATTACACTTCACTTCACTTTCGTTCACTTCATACATAGACACACTTCTCCATCAAGCGTCAATCGAAAAACCGAATTCGACCAACTTAAAAAAGCTGTATGACACAACGAAAGAGTGTCTAAATGGCTTAGAGAACATTAACATCGATATTCCCGCATGGGGTCCACTTATCGTATATTTGCTATCTTCCAAACTGGACGAAGTCACTTACGGTGACTACATCAAAACCATGAAGCATTCAAGAGAGCTTCCAGATTTAAAAGAGTTTATGGAGTTCCTAGAATTGCAGTTTATGACGTTAGAAACATCCCGTACCAAAAAAAGCGGAGGAAAACAAAATAATTCAACGAATAATCAACATAAAAGTTATAACAATAACAAGTCAGCGAACTTTAAAGACTCAGAAAAGTGGACAAAAACCTTCCATGCATCGCTAAAGAAATGTCCACTTTGCAAAAACGATCACAAGCTGATGCAGTGCGCAACATTCCTGAACATGGATGTCGCAACGCGAATCCAAACAACAAGTAATTTGAACTTATGCAAAAATTGCTTGTTTAGTCACGGCGAAAATAAATGCAAGTCAACGAGAAAATGCCGCACGTGTAACTACAAGCATAACACCCTTCTTCATGATGATAATTTGAAAGGGCAACGATCAAAGCCGACCTCATCTACAGAAGCTGAGCGAACATCTAATCACGTTAACGGAGAACAAGAGATTCTCTTAACGACTCTTCAACTTAGGGTCAAAAATAGGGAAGGAGATTACGTCTTCCTTCGGGCATTACTGGATCAAGGATCTCAAGTGACCTTAATCACAGAAAATGCTGCTCAACGGTTGAATTTACCCCGAAACAAAATGAACGCTTCTGTCACTGGCGTTGGCACTACAATGGGCAGAAGTAAAGGGATGATAAAATTAGAATGTAAATCAATCCACTCGGATTATACATTCCAAACTGAAGCCTTGGTAATGAGTAAGCTCGTCAATAATCTGCCTAACTCAACGATCAACACAGAGAGCTGGACGCATCTTCAGAATATCAAGTTGGCCGATCCAGCCTACAACATCTCTGGACCTATCGATATACTGCTTGGAGCTGATGTTTACTCCGATGTGATCTTAGGAGGAATAATCAAACACAATAATGACTCGCCAGTAGCGCAACAAACAAAGTTGGGCTGGATACTGTGCGGTGCGACAAAGCAGTTTAACTGTCTAGTTACTCTAACAGAGCTAGAAAACTTAACAAAATTTTGGGAAGTAGAGGACATTCCTCCGGAAGCCGAACTTACCTCGGAAAACGAATACTGTGAAAAATATTACACAGAAACCACAAAGCGATTAAGCGATGGGCGTTATGAGGTCAAGATGCCTATGAAGGCTAACTACGAGCAAAACATAGGAAACTCGAAACCTCAAGCTACAGCTCAATTTCTTCATTTAGAAAAGAAAATGTCGAGACAAGAACACTTCGCTGAATTATACAAAGAGTTCATTAGAGAATACATTGAACTGGGCCACATGAAACCAGTGACAGATTCCGAAGGTCAAGTACAAGCCTACCTACCACACCATGGCGTAGTCAGGGAGTACTCAACGACAACCAAACTACGAGCTGTTTTCAACGCATCGATGAAAACCGACTCCGGATACAGCCTAAATGACTTGATGGAAAAAGGGCCAAATCTTCAAAAGGACATTTTAACTCTGATCATAAAATGGCGGAGCTATAAATATGTTCTAACGGCGGACATTGAGAAAATGTACCGTCAAATCCCTATTCATCAAGATCAGCAATGTCTTCAAAAAATTATTTGGAGAGACTCCATGAGAGAACCACTTCGAGAGATGCAGCTGTGTACCCTAACATACGGGACAAAAGTCGCACCATTCATAGCGATGCGCACTCTCCAACAGCTAGCCAAAGATGAAGGCAACGCTTTCCCGCTAGCCCAAAAGGCGCTACAAAACGAATTTTACATGGATGACGCCATCACAGGTCACCATACTGTAGAAACAACAAAACAACTTCAAAAGGAGCTAACCGAACTCTTAAAGAAAGGTGGTTTTGTTTTACGGAAATGGTCCACGAACGAATCATCTATTCTCAAAGAACTGCAAAAGAAGGAGAAAAGAAATAACAACGAATTTAATTTCAAGCAACAAGAGTTCAGCAAAACACTTGGGCTCGCATGGAATGATGCAAGTGACACATTCCATTTTATTAGCGAAGCGCCTAACAATAACAAAAATGCACCATACAGTAAACGCCGATTATTGTCAGAAATAAGCAAGATTTACGATCCGCTTGGTTGGTTAGCTCCAATGACCCTCCAAGCGAAACTGCTTTTCCAAAAATTGTGGAGTGACAACTATCATAACATTGGCTGGGATGAAAATGTACCAGATAACATAGAAAAAGAATGGAGGCAAATTAAATCCGATCTACCAAACATAAACAACATAAGTTTACCAAGATGGATAAAAAACGAAAACAATCAGACGATCGAATTGCAAGCCTTCTGTGACGCGAGCGAAAAAGCCTACGCATGCGTTATCTACAGCCGAACTACGTCACCTACCGGCGCGTACGAAACTACACTACTGGCAGCAAAAACTAAGGCCGCGCCACTCAAAAAGAAAACTTCGATACCGAAGTTGGAATTATGCGCCGCAGTTTTGCTAGCAAAACTCTTAGAAAGGGTAACTAAGATCCTGAAAGAAAACCATCTAAAGATTACATGCTGGACCGATTCTAAGGTCGTTTTAGCATGGCTTCAGGGCAGTCAAACGAAATACGAAAAGTATATAACTAACAGAACGGCTCAAATATTAAACATCGTGCCTGCGATAAACTGGGGTTATGTAAAGACAAACGAAAACCCTGCCGACTGTGCAACAAGAGGACTTTCACCGAAAAAACTGGTTGATTTTACCCTGTGGTGGGAAGGCCCTAAATGGCTTAAGGAGCAAGAAACACAAGCCCTTAACGCAAAAGAAACTTATACCACAAATGAGGGCTTCTTATCTAACTGTTACACGATTAACAGTACGGAACCCATGTCAAATAAAAATGAATTAATTCATTCATTACTTGAGCGACATAGCAACATGGATCGTATTACAAGAATACTCGCCTTAGTGATACGTTTTGCTGATGCATTACGAAACAAACGTAGATCAACCGAGTGGCATGAGCTCAGCTTGAATGAAATAAATAACGCACTATGTATAATTACCAAATCAGTGCAAGGGAATTATTTTGAAAATGAAATAAATTCTAGAAAAGAAGCACCATTTTGAAACTAAACCCATTTTTGGATACTAATGGAGTTTTACGTGTTGGAGGACGTCTTAACCACTCAAACTTGCCAGTGGAAACCAAACACCCCATCCTCGTCCCAGGAGAGGGAAGATTAACTCAACTCATCGTTGAAAAGGCACATCAGCGAACCTTACACGGTGGAGCAAGATTGACACTGGCCGACACTCGAAACAATTACTGGATTATCAGCGGCAATCGAACCGTCAAGAAAATATTACGACAATGCATCCGATGCCGGCGATACGCAACTAGCCAAACTGAACAGCTGATGGGCAACCTTCCTAAAGAAAGGATCACTCCTTCGAGGCAGTTTTCACATACTGGCATTGCTTTTACAGGCCATGTGGATATAAAGATAAACAAAGGCCGTGGGATAAAAACCTGCAAGGGCAACATAGCCATATTTATATGTATGTGCACAAAAGCAGTACATATCGCACTCGTTTCGGACCTATCGACACAAACCTTCATCGCAGCACTAAAAAGAATGTGCGCTAGAAAAGGAACCCCAAAACATATCTACTCCGATAACGGAACCAACTTCGTCGGAGCCGCAAGAGTCTTACAGGAAGAGTTCCAACTATACAAAACAATGCTATCCTCAGAGTTCTTTAAGGAAATCAACAACCTTCAAATTGAGTGGCACTTCAACGCTCCATCCTGGCCTTCAGCAGGTGGCCTATGGGAAGCTGCTGTACGTTCCATGAAAGCACACCTGAAACGGGTAATCGGACAAACAAAGCTTACCTATGAATAATTTGCAACGCTTTTGACAGAAATCGAAGCGTGCATGAACAGCAGGCCATTGTGCCCTTTATCAGAGGATGTGGACGATCTGGATTATCTTACTCCCGGTCACTTCCTAACGGGAGGTCCAACACTAACGCTACCAATCAACGAACCTGAAGAAATGAAAGCTATAGACATCAGAAACAAATGGAAACTCATTGAGCTCATGCGTCGACACTATTGGGAACGCTGGTCGAAAGAATACCTTCATTTATTACAAAACCGGAACAAATGGAAACACACTAAGGAAAACATACAGAAGGAGCAACTAGTTCTCATCAAAGAAAGTAATCTACCTCCAAGCAGGTGGGCAATGGGCCGCGTAGTGGAACTACATCCAGGCAGTGACAATTTAGTTCGAGTGGTCACGCTCAAGACACAAAATGGGTTACTCAAGAGACCCATAACTAAAATAGCCCCGCTACCTATAAACGAGGTATGTGGATGCACTGAATCACAGAAAGTGAGTCCGGAAACTGAGCCTTGCAAGCAACGTAAAAGGACTAACAAAACCCAGAAGAGGGTGAACAGCTTGCTTATGGTGTTACTAGTAGTGTTTACAACGCTATCATGTGGACTAGCAACACCCCTGCAACATTTTAAAATAACAAAACTGCCTGAAATCCAACCAATGTACTTTGATCCAGTCGGAAATATCCAACTAATTCACGACGAATGGAAACTTCTGGTTTACTATAATCTGACAACATTCTGGCAAAGTACAACAAAGGTGGAGAAATTCGTGAATCGTTTAGCACAATTATGTGATACGATGCCTAACGAACCATGTCACGCTACGACACAACAACTCAAGTTCGAAATGAACCAGTTGAACGAGTACAACATATTGTTACGTTCTCAACATCAACAACGAAAGCGACGGGGCTACGTTAACGGCGTAGGAAACCTTGCACGAGCCCTATTTGGTGTCCTTGACAGCGATTTTGCTGAAAAATACGCTCAAGACATACAAAAAATAAAAACGAACGAACAATATTTACTGCAGCTCATAAGAAATCAAACACTGATTATCGAGGCAGAATACAATGTCATAAAGAAAAATGAAGACTTCGTAAAAACGCAACTAGAAGTAATTCAGCGATTCATGAATGAAACGAAATATAATACAGCAGTGATAGAAAACAGATTTCAAATAATGAAAACAATGACTGACGTCAATTCCGGAGCCATAACTGCTAGCTTGCTTATCTCAGTACTGAGAAGAAACCAACAAATGCTCCTAGATGCATTGACCGATATCTATAGAGGTCATCTGGATATGAAATTATTCACTCCAGAGCAACTATATGAACAAATGCACTACATTGCAGGTATTATACCGAAAAGATTGACACTACCAATCAAAAACAGCAATGGAGCCGATAAGAGTATTTACAACATTATTTATGTCAAAGCCCGGCTCAACGAACAATACCTACTCTTCGAATTACACATACCATTACTAAGCGATGATGAGTATACATTGTATCACAATATAGCTATACCTAGACAACAAACTCCTAACCTGTGTCAGGTAATAGCGACAAGAACTCAGTATATTGGAGTTAACTTCGCAAAGAATACCTACATACAGATGGACGAGGTTGATCTACAGCAATGTTCAACAATGACAGCGGACAACCACATCTGCCATGCCTCCACAACAATCAGCAACCTGCATGGAGCCACGGCATCTTGCGAAGCCCAAATACTAAGCCAGAATGTGAATAACATTACATGTGATTGGGTACCACAAAAATGCTCCGACCATTGGACAAAATTACAGAGGTCAAACATATGGCTGTATAATTGTATCAATGAGTGTACGACTCGCATTGTATGCGAGAATCGCATTACAACAACAATCATAACAAAGACGGGGCTCCTTGCCCTAGGTCAAGATTGCATACTTCAGCACAAAGATGCGACGATCTATTCCCATAACGTTCTGAGTAGTAGTACCAATATTGGAACAACTTTGGAAGTACCAACTATAGACTCACCAAATGATATGTGGAATACGTTCAAAAATACAAAATTTGTATTATCAAAACAAAGCGTATCAAGTGAACACAAATTATTAGATGACCAGATAACCGCACAAAAGGGACAAGAGAATCTACCTAGCGACTTAAGTGTCCACGACATTAGCAACTACGCTATGAGCACTTTGCTGGTGGGAGGAACTATTGCCGCTATAATAGTGTGGCGAATCAGAAGGTATCTACAAGCACGCAAGGAGAGCAATACCCCTACATCATACAACACTCAAGAAACCGAAGATATAGAGCTAAAGGAGATTCCTGCCTACGCTAAAATACGAAGTGGACATACATCAAACTGCCGTCCTCACCAACCAGCAATTGGATCAAGATTTAGACTTTAAATAATTATTTAAGAATTTATATTTAAGTCTTGCTTATTGTTTTGATTGCTTTTGTTTTTACATAATTTAACAATTACTTAAATATCTAACTTGTAACGCAAGTTTGGTGAACTGAACACGTACCTATACCTTTCCCTCGGGAGCATGTACGAGCCAATAATGCTCATACAGCAAAACTACGTATATAAGTACTCATTGATATCACTTATGAATCAAGTCGTAACTAAACCTCCGACACGCGTTAATGTGCGGAAAAACATAACATTAAGTGCGGCTCAGATTACTAAACACTCCTAAACTGTTTAGAATAAACTCTGGAATTTAACAGTGGTTTGGTGTTCCTTTAAACAACGACCGGGTTACCCGTCAACGACGAGAAGACCCAACAGTTGTGTTCAGAATGTGTCCACTGTTATGTTTTAAATTACACTATTCACCTTCCTAATACACACTCAAGTTTATTGAAGAAAGAAGTTTATGATTTTATCATTGTTTATTTTTTACTATTTTGCTACAAATAAAGTTGATTGGTTCGGTTTATTACAGCTGTTTTAACACCTTAACGATTGTCACTTTAATGTTTTTAACACTTCAAATGTTTTACTTATTTATTGGTTGGTGGATACACTTTGTAATGTTTTTTATTCATGAGAAAAACTGAGTGATTTTGTCCAAAAAGTTCACTACTTTCACATGAGATAACACTTGACCTTATAGTTAATATCGTACTGTATAGATTTAAGTAACTTAATAACAAATCAACACTATAATCTATTTTTAACAAAAATAATATACGGAGCTCATTTACTTTGATGTTCACTTGTTGACAGCACCATCTGTCCTCCTTTAATATTTATACCTTTACAACTTATAATCTAAGAACTCAGTACGCTATAAAAACATTTGTCAATTAATAAATCCGTCAAACTACGTTTAAATTTTAAAAATGGTAGTGCTTTTATGGTACTTGGAACTTTATTAAATAATTTGATGCACATAATGTAGCTATTATTGGATGTGATTGTGAGTTTTGTTTTTGGTCGATGTAACTTATTAATATTATGTGACCGAGGAGCATAATAACTTGCCGCATCCTGAAATAGTCCCCTATGCTTGTAAACAAATATACACGATTCCAAAATATAGATTGATGGTAGTGTAAGAATCCTGTATTTTCTAAAGAAAGGACGACAAGACTCTATTTGTTTTAACCCAAATATGGCTCTTAAAGACTTTTTTTGCATTATAAATGCTTGATCAATTTCAACGCAGCGACCCCAAAGAATGACACCATACCATAGGATGGACGCAATATAGCCGTGATATGCAGTAACCGCAGCGCCTCTGGATATTTCACAGCTAATACGTCTCAGAGGATAAATAAAACTATTCACTCTTCCGCAAACATCATTTACGTGGTTCTTCCACGAGTAGAATTTGTCTAAAGTTATACCAAGAAATTTAATTGAGTCAGTTTCCGTCAGGGCTACCCCTTTATGAGCTACTTTTAAGTCTACAGGCTTATTTCGGTAGGTATGAAATTATATAAATTTTGTTTTAGTAATGTTTACCTTTAAGTTATTCGCTTCTAACCACTCTATAGATGTTTGGAGCGCGGCGTTGATTTCTTGCTCATATGTATTTTTGTCATTGCACTTTATGACAATAGTAATATCTTCCTCAAATAATACACATTTGTGATTTATAACATTTGGAAAGTCATTTATGTAGAGCAAGAACAATGGAGGACCTAAAATACTGCGGCACACCATATATCCATTTAATAAAAGCGCAGACTGGTGAATTTCTCGTGTTTTGGTTTGATCATTATAACTAAAAATTTCCACTGCTTGTACTCGATCAGATAAATATAATTCTAGCCAGTCATACGCTTTTCCTCTGATTCCGTATCTGTAAGCTTTAGCTAGTAAACGTTCGTGACAGACATGATCAAAAGCTTTGCTCATGTCCAGGAAAAGCACTGAAACAGGGATCTTGCTGTCAATAGAGTCGGTTACTGATTTTAATAATTGAAATGCTGCTAAAGATGTGTTTCTATTTTTGCGAAAACCATTCTGTTCATCACTTATAATATTGTGCTTTTCAATAAAGTTTAATAATTTGTTAAGGAAAACTTTTTCAAAAAATTTTGAAAATATAGGTATTAGTGTGACAGGTGTATAATTGTCCATTTGAGTTTTATCTCCTTTTTTATATAAAGGTTTTACAGTTGATCTCTTTAATATATCGGGAAATATTCCCTGTTCTAATGACAGGTTAATAACGTGCAAAAGAGGTCTTAGAATGACATTAACGGATAATTTTATAATGTCAGTGCGAATTTCATCATACCTAGAAGCTTTGGAGTCATTTAGAGACATAATATTTTTTTAGGTCACTCTCATCTAATGGACATAGAAATATAGAGTTGGCAATTAATTCAATATAACCTAAGTTATTTACATTAGAATGTTGTTCCCCGTCTGGGTTATTCTTGGCGACTATGTCAATAAAATAATGATTAAAATGATTTGCGATAGAGTCAGGACTTACATAATCGTTGTTGTCAATAGTAATTTTAGATGTACTATATATACTACTACTTGTGCACTATAATATCTACTGCGCAGCTGGCTAATCAATTATCAGATTAGCCGATGTGGCTAAGATCGGCTAGGAGACCTACTATTATTATCGTTGTTGAAACTCACCTGTCCAAACATATCGAAATCCATGACATCGTCGACGGTCTCTATGACTGTCACACCATCTCCGAAATTGACAGGTGGGTTCAATAACCTTGTGGCATCCTCACCGATTTTGCTGCACAACAGTTTTATATCCTGTGGAAAGCAATAAAGTAATTTAACTGTAATAATAATAATTCAGCGTTTGATGTTCGCATTACTGGGACATCGGTCTCCTCGAGATTTTGTAAATGTAGGTTGTGGACGTGAAACTTGATCCCATAGGCTTCAAAAGCCTATATATTGCCCTAGAACGACGTCTAGCTTCCATTAAAAGTCCTATTCTAACCAGTTAAGCCGTTTCAGAGATTAGCACGGGCAAAGAGATGGACGACAGAGAAACAGACGGACGAAAAATTTTAAAATGTTTGTTTGTATTTAAGTATCGTATAAATAACTATACGAAATAACTACATATAAGAAAAACACAGTCATTCAATGGCATACAATTAAATTTTATTCATACATAATTGTAAGATAAGATGCAGGATAGATATATTTAGATTTCATTGGCAATGATGCACTGGTCGAGTCAAAGCTCCAGACAGAGCCTTGAACATCGACGACGAGTTTTTGTCTATCGGTTACATTTCGGGGAGTGTGCGATGGAATTACACAATCTAATTCCGTCAAGCCCGTTCCATCATCGGACTACGAGACAAACGGCGAAGCGCCGTCGTTACATTTAGGACATCCGACACATACGCACAAAACGTTTTGGAAATACTTTCATTGTGCGTAAGGCTAAGGAGTGGAATTCCCTACCGGAGTCTGTGTTTCCCTGACTTAAAGACCCCTAGGGTATAACTATAACCTATGCGTCTTTAAGTCAAGAGTGAATAGGTTACTTCTAGGTAAGCGTGCTCCATCTTCGACCACATTATCACTTACCATCAGGTGAGATGGTGGTCAAACGCGAACCTATTAACGTAAAAAAAAATATTGTCTAACGTAACTTACTACTACAGACATAAATTATATTCTAGTCTACTCTATAATTATCCATACATGTAAAATAAATAAATAGATAAATCTAGGTAAGGAACACAACTTACATCAGTAGTTTTCTTGCCCGCGGGACCTTCGTACTTCTTTGCACTTGACTCAAGTTCACCAGCATTCTTCACCAAGTCTTGTAAGAAGTCCTAGAGACACAAAATCTTCTAATCAGTTCATTATAACCAGAATTTAAACATATTAGTGGTCGAAATATGATCATAATTCACATGGTTTCGAATGCAATATTAAGTACTAGGTGTGCCCCGTGGTTTCACCCGCGTTAATGAACATATAAACAGTACCCAAAACTAGAACCAACTATGGCAAAAAAATGCTTACTTTTGAAGGAGCACAACTTTATAATAAAACTAGCAGTTGCTCGCGACTTCGTTCGCATGCGAAGTTTTTCCCGTGTAAATCCCGATCCCGTGGGAATTTCGCAAAATCCTTTCTTAGCGGATGCCTACGTCATAACATCTACCTGCATGCCAAATTTCAGCCCGATCCGTCCAGTGGTTTGGGCTGTGCGTTGAGAGATCACTATGTCAGTCAGTCAGTCAGTCACCTTTGAGTTATATATATTTAGATACCGTCATGTATTAGAAATCTACATTCTTTCAATGCATTGAATACCCAACTTAGCCAGTATGTAATGGCCTTGTAATGGCCGATCAATCACTTGTTGGGAGATGAATGCATTGGATGGGTAATTAGTTTGTACAGTCTGTAATTGGTGACGACGAACTTCTTGTAAATTATTTTTTAGTATTATTCTCAAGTAAGTGACATTGTTGTTTTTATTGAGAATAAAGATTTTAACCATATACAAACTTTCATCCTCTATTTAAACACTTAGGGGTATTTTTGAAAAAATAAAGAAGCGTATAATAGTTGACCCGGGGTCTTCAAATATTCTCATTCCAAATTTCAACCCAATCGGTGAAAGCGTAACAGACAGACAGACAGACTTTTGCAGGTTTAATTTTAGAAAGGATGCAAAAATATTCCTTTCTGCAATTCTCTCTATACAATTTTCGTAAAAAGGGGTACAATAATTTTGCTTCCCGTATGACATAATAAAAGAGAAAGATTATATAAAATGCTATGGCGTAGCAAACGCTGGTCTACGACGTAGCAAGTGAGCTACGGCGTAGCGTCAGCTTTAACTTTGAGCAACGAATTAGGAATGATATAGAATCATAACTCGCTTATGAAGCCCGCTAAAACATGGTCCCAAACTCATACCACTAAACTGATAATACTAATGCAACACGCACACAAACAAAACAAAATACTTTGCTAAATTCATTTTCTGCGCATGGATCCGCCGACCCATTCATTTGGGGCACTATTTTATTTAGTAAGATAATGTTAAAGTGGAACTGAAATATGGAATCAAGCGAGTGCGAACGAGATGGATTAGTACGTGACATTGAGCGGTGAGGATGGTGTTATGCAGTATGCAGTAGGAGTCAGTCATTTATTTGGGGGCACGGCAGTGCCCCCGCCAAGTCGAGCGCAAAGCAAACACTGCAGTACCATCCTTTTCTGGAACCATTTCGGCGTATTTTCAGGCCCCTATTTGGGACTTCTGGATAGATTTAGAACACTGAAATTATCGTTATCTAGTAAGCTACCAGCACACACTTAAACCACAAAATTTCATGTTTGTAACTTGTTTATTTCCTAAGTTATGCAAAAGCAAAGTTGTACTATTTCGACACATATAGACTCACTGATCATCAAAATAGAACTAGTACTTCCCATAAACCTAGAGAGCTGAAATTTGGCATAGAAGTAGGGTTTAGTGCCTATATGAAGGGAAAACTATCAAAACTAGGATCATGGAAGATCTGGAGTACGTTACGACCCTGAATAGAAACCGTAACAGACCAGCCAAACTATTGAAATTATCGTCATGCTATGTTCACAAAATTTATTAAGCGTGGTTAGGCCTTTATTTTGAAATTAAAAAATTGAAGGTCTGAAGAATCTGATATATAAGGTGCTATAAAAATATCTGCCACGGCTGTAATGGGAGACAGTATTGTGTTTATAGATTACAATAGTAAAGATAAATTATTGATTATTTGTCATTTTTTTTTTCATACAAAAAATCGTACGTATGAATTTGAATTGAATTATTGGTATAAAACCATCCCGTAGACTTAATACGCTGTTGCCGTACCGCACCGAATTCCATTCAATCATTTCGCTAAACGCCGGCGCCGTTCATACACTGTTGCCACTCTTATCAAACAATGCCGCCGCCGCGCGGAGGCCACTCGGTCATCAAAGCGCAGCCCCGCGCACCCCACCCCCACCCCCTCACCCGCACTACCCCGTTCGTCGCACGCGCCAGCCGACCGCCCGCTCCGCTCGCCAAGTCGCCAGTCGCTCCCCGCCCGCTCGGAAGTTAGGTTTAGCGGTCAGCGAAGGGAATATCGCGCGCGCTTTCGTTAAAAATGCCTCCCAGACGACGGTATTCCAATTAAGAATAATTATGTTGAAATGGTATTATGTTATCGCGAGTGTAACTCCATAACTGCGCATGCAGTAAACTTATATCAGCAGAGGTTTGGTGTGCGAGTTTGTCATCATACCATTCTGGATGCCGTGTACAGATTAAGACAACACGGTCGCTTTGATCCGCCTCCGGTTGACGCAGGCAGGTCTCCATACTCTGCCGAACTCGAAGAGGAAGTGTTGGACTTCTTCCGGCGTCATCCTCTTGCGAGCAACCGGGATGCTGCTCGAGTCTTTAACGTGAACTTTTAAATCGAGAAGGGCTCCATCCTTACCACTTCACAAGAGTACAAGAATTGCATTTATATGACTACGCGGCTCGCCTCGCGTTTTGTAATTGGATTCGAGAAGAACGCCACAACATTCTGTGGACTGAGGAGTCCACATTCACACTGGTTGGTATGTTCAACATACACAATGCGCATTATTGGACTGAGGCGAATCCTCGTGTTGTGCGGCCTGACCACTTTCAGACTCGGTTTAGTGTTAATGTGTGGGCCGAAATACTCGGCAACAGAATTCTAGGACCAGTGTTCTTGGACAGACTGAACGGAGACACGTATCTGCGCTTACTACGAACCCGTGTCAGAAGAATGTCGGAACGTATTCCTCTTGAAGAGATAAGAGGGATGTGCTTTCAACATGATGGGGCACTACCTCATTTCTTGAACTAAAAAGGCGCATCAAACGCGCATTTAATCAAGTAAAAAGTGAAACGGACACATTAAATAAAGTGAAGAGACACGTGCCTACATTTTTCTGCAACGCGAAGGCGGACTTGTGCAACAGTTTTGTAGTTAAGTAGGTAGGGAGTGTGTAAATAACTGTAAACACGGTGCAATTGTTGTAAATAAGATGATTGATGATTTATTTACGTCAGTTTTTTGGAAGAATGCGGTAGCAGGTAAGAATAATTGAACTTTTAAAACACTTGTATGCCTGCGTATTATTGCGTACGAATAGTGACGAACTAGTCAGCTGATTTCAATTTTCATTCACAGAACAGATGGAAAGAGATAGCAGTTGTTTTCATTGACGCACACATCGTGCGTAATTCGTGAACAACGTTATGCAGAGTAGAGTCAATGTTTATTTAACTACTTTATTTTCTCAAATTGAATTAACTGTTCCAGGGTACAAAATTTATTCACTATTGTAATCTATAAGCACAATACTACCTTCCATTAAAGCCGTGGCAGATATTTTTATAGCACCTTATATATAGTCCCTAAGAGCTCAGCTGAACTATGAGAGATATGCAAATGCGCCTTGACAAAAGTTATTCAGAGTGACGAGTCCCTTCTACTGATGTGTATAAAAAATTGAAAGTTTTAAATTTTCTGATGAAGAACTGTTAGAGCTCAGCTGAACTATGGGAGATATGTTAATACGCCTTGACAAAAGTTATTCAATGTGACAAGCCCCTTCTTATAATTGAATATGACACTGGAGTCTGAATAATTAAGAAACTAATCAAGTAAAAAATAGCTTTCTGCAAAAAGAAGTGAAATCCCACCAAAATATCCTGTAAAAAATTATCCAAGTCTCGCCTAAGCTGCTTGTTTCTCTATAAAAAGTAATGAAATTTCTAAGCAAAGCAAAGCCAAGTCTAAGGATCTTTACTGCAATTTCGTTATTAATATAGTTAGATTTTATGTGACTTGGCCGTTGACTTCGATGTATTAACTAGTAAAAGTGCAGAGTATGTTCAACGGCCGGTTACATAAAATCTAACTACACTTCTGGACACATCTATTGGCCCACCTTAGAGTTTAGGTTTCGATGGCCCCTACCGAAATATGATTGCTAGATTGAACAAAAACTGTTGATGCAGTTTTAAACCTGATACATTTTACCATCTTTTTCGATCGTATAGTTTTAAATTTGAATTCAGAATACCATACGACATGGACTACGCCTAACAAGTCGGATATGCGCCTTGTTAAAGGCAATTAATTTTTGAATAAAAAACATGTTTTATCAAATAAAGGTTTAATTTAATAACGCGTGTTGCCTCCATGGGCATCTACCACAGCTCTCATACGATTAGGCATAGAGTTTATCTACCGCTCTATGAAATTTTGAGGGATCATCTCCCATTCCTCTTCTATGGCAGTTTTCAACTCCTGCATCGTCTGGGCAACTGGCTGACGAGCCCTAACACGCCTTTTTAGCTCGTCCCACATGTGCTCAATGGGGTTCATGTCTGGGCTTCTGGCTGGCCAGTCCATAACTGTGATGTTCACATCCCGAAGATATTCCCTGACGATGCCGGCCGCATGGGCTCTTGCATTATCATGCATAAAAAGGAAATTTGGGCCCACATAGTCCGCGTATGGTATCACGTGAGGTTCTAAGCACTCACGAATGTATCTTTCAGCATTTAATGTTGGCAGCCGTGGTCCTGTAACAACCTCAAGTTGAGTTTTGCCGCTCGCGGATATACCGCCCCAGACAGTCCATGAGCCACCGCCATAAGCAACCCTCTCTTCAAAGCAGCATTGTGCGAAACGCTCTTCCTTACGCC
Organism: Tholera decimalis; assembly: GCA_943138885.2. Lineage (NCBI taxonomy): Eukaryota > Metazoa > Arthropoda > Insecta > Lepidoptera > Noctuidae > Tholera > Tholera decimalis. The sequence goes on along the minus strand of OW964577.2, from coordinate 26,230,820 downwards.
GGTAGACCTTCTTCCTTCCATCATTGCCATGTAACACAATTTTAGACTCATCAGAAAAGAGTACACGGCTCCAATCTTGCTGTGTCCAATTTAAATGACTGCGTGCGAAATGAAGGCGCGCTGTTCGGTGGGCTCGCTTTAGTTTGGGCCCATTAGCTGGCTTGTGTGGTACCATATCGCGTTCTTTTAACCTTCTCCGAACAGTTCGAGCGCTCACAGATACTCCGTGGAAGTCGCGAAGTTGGTTTTGTATCTCAATGGAGGTAAGGTGACGATTTCTCAAGCTGGTCGTCACGATGAATCGATCCTGCCTTTCAGTTGTGACCCGAGATCGTGGCCTTCCTTGGCGACGAACAAAGCCGCCAGTCTCTAGGTACCTCCGATAAACATTTCGGACCGCAGATCGACTTAAATTAAGTTGAGCACTCACGTTTCTTTGGCTGTGTCCGGCCTGAATAAGTGCCACAGCTTGGGCGGCGACTTCAGGTGAAGTATCCATAGATTATTGATAGAACCTCACCTTAATGTTAAGAATAAGTAATGTTTGTTGCAAAAGCAAAGATATCAATCACTTTTTCAAGAATTAAATCCAAGTAAACCAATAAAACCAAGTTTTCTTAGTATTCGATTGTTTGATATCAACAAACAGGCTCCAAATTGTCTTTTGTTTCTTTAAATTCTGTGTTCGAAATTCAAAAAAAGACTATTGAATGAAATTGAGAATGTGCCAGGTTCAAAACTGCATAAAACCTTTTTGCTCGACCTAATATAAAATTTTAGCTAGGACCAAACGAAACTGAAAATACAAGGTGGGCCAATAGATGTGTCCAGAAGTGTATATTAATAAGGAAATTGCAGTAAAGATCCTTAGACTTGACTTCGCTTTGCTTAAAGATTTCATTACTTTTTATAGAGAAACAAGCAGCTTAGGCGAGACTTGGCTAATTTTTTACAGGATGTTTTGATGGGATTATAAATTAATAATTACATCTCTTAATCTTTAGTTTAAAAAGATTAAAGCTTCATAAATTTGGCAACGAAACAGTTATTTTGTTACTTACCAAATATCTAGTTCAAATGGAAATAATAATTTCCATATATTACAGATATAGACATCATAGTTCCGAATGCGATCCATTCATATCAATAGCCGTGAAAACGAATTTCAAAATAGTAAATGATTCTGAAAGCATACCCTGAAGTCCACAATATTGTTCTGTTCCTGTCCGGCTAGCGAGGGTCTGGTCTGCAGCAGCGTCACTTGCAGGTCATTGATAACCGCATCTAACTCATTGTGCCTGTTTGTGTCCTGCAATAGAAAATTTTTGAATGTAATAATGATAATATAGTTCATTTATAGTAATCATTCAGTCTATTACGTTCTTACTTCTGGGAAACAAGACTCGTCTCAATGAGAGAGAATTGTAATCTACCACACCGGTCCAGTGAGGGTTGCTGGATATAACATGTATTGAGAGCAGTGATGATGATTTATCCTCTAGAGCCCCAGCGGCACAAAAACGTGCCAGTAAACAAGTATTAGTTGAGCCCCACTGGCACAAATTTGTGCCCCCAAACTCCAACCGATTTAAAACTGTATTTGTAGTAAAGATACATAAGTCTTAAAATCGTTTGTGACCGGGGTCAGATTACGCTTACGATAAGAGCCCGCCCGCGGTGCTTGACGGATGGTTGACGTAAATAATGGCGGTCCTTGAGAGGTTAAATTACACAGAGTAAAGTTAACTGGGTTCTCCCACGCCCTGCACCGTGGTGCAGAGCAGTGTTGGCCCAGTGGTAACATCGTGACTATCTGCAGTCGTTAAATTATATATTTTAATTTTAATAAACAGTTAATATAATGCTCTTTCCTTTACTGTAACGAGAGAATTATTTCTTAAATCTATATGTAATCTGCTTATATTTACAATATTATACAAGGTGTAACAGATTAAGCGCAATACCTCAGACACCCCAACTAGAATATTATATATTATATTATATAAAGCTAAATTACCACTCACTGACTGACTGACTGACTGACTCACTCATTGACATAATTGTTCTCCCAGATGGTGGATGGGGAGGTGGGTATATTTTGACAGATTCGTAAACAAGTAACTCTCAAACCTACGGGAAAAGTGCCAAACCTCCCCTTTTCCCCCCTCTTCTCCCCCCCCCCTATCGTATCTCGGAAACTACGAGACCCGTATTTTTTTCTTTTTACGGATTCGTATAGAGGAGGCTCGGTAAAGTAAAAACCATTTTTCAAAGTCCCCCCCCGCCCCCCTTCTCCCCCCCTTTAGGCGGATCTCGGAATCTAAGAGACTTGGAACATTTTTTTTTTCAGATTCATTTAGAGGGGCAATGCTTTAGTCGAAATACTTGTGCAACCCCCCCCCCATCACCCCCCCCCCTCTTTTTTTTTTTTTTTTTCACAAGCACGCGAGGTGCTTGCACCTCGCGCAACACGCAAATACTAAACCCCCCCCATCTCCCCCGCCCCCCATTTTTTTTTCTTTTTTTTCTCTCAAGCACGCAAGGTGCTTGCACCTCGCGCAACACGCAAATACTTGATTTAGAGGGGCAATGCTTTAGTTTTTTTCACAAGCACGCGAGGTGCTTGCACCTCGCGCAACACGCAAATGCTAAACCCCCCCCATCACCCCCCACCACCCTTTTTTTTTTTTTCACAAGCACGCGAGGTGCTTGCACCTCGCGCAACACGCAAATACTAGTTATACTATATAAAGCTAGATTACCACTCACTGACTGACTGACTCACTCATTGACAGAATTGTTCTCCCAGATGGTGGATGGGGAGGTGGGTATATTTTGACAGATTCGTAAACAAGTAACTCTCAAACCTACGGGAAAAGTGCCAAACCCCCCTTTTCCCCCCCCTTCTCCCCCCCCTATCGTATCTCGGAAACTACGAGACCCGTATTTTTTTCTTTTTACGGATTCGTATAGAGGAGGCTCGGTAAAGTAAAAACCATTTTTCAAAGTCCCCCCCCCCGCCCCCCTTCTCCCCCCCTTTAGGCGGATCTCGGAATCTAAGAGACTTGGAACATTTTTTTTTTTCAGATTCATTTAGAGGGGCAACGCTTTAGTCGAAATAATTGTGCAACCCCGCCCCATTTCCCCCCCCCTTTTTTTTTTTTTTCACATGCACGCGAGGTGCTTGCACCTCGCGCGACACGCAAATACCATTTTCTTTTTTCACAAGCACGCGAGGTGCTTGCACCTCGCGCAACACGCAAATACTAAACCCCCCCATCTCCCCCCATCACCCCCCCCCACTTTTTTTCTTCACAAGCACGCGAGGTGCTTGCACCTCGCGCAACACGCAAATACTAAACCCCCCCATCACCCCCCCTTTTTTTTTTTTTTCACAAGCACGCGAGGTGCTTGCACCTCGCGCAACACGCAAATACTAGTTATACTATATAAAGCTAGATTACCACTGACTGACTGACTCACTCACTCACTCATTGACATAATTGTTCTCCCAGATGGTGGATGGGGAGGTGGGTATATTTTGACAGATTCGTAAACAAGTAACTCTCAAACCTACGGGAAAAGTGCCAAACCTCCCCTTTCCCCCCCCCCCCCCCCCATCGTATCTCGGAAACTACGAGACCCGTATTTTTTGTTTTTTACGGATTCGTATAGAGGAGGCTCGGTAAAGTAAAAACCATTTTTCAAAGTCCCCCCCCCCCCCCCGCCCCCCTTCTCCACCCCTTTAGGCGGATCTCGGAATCTAAGAGACTTGGAACATTTTTTTTTTTCAGATTCATTTAGAGGGGCAATGCTTTAGTCGAAATACTTGTGCAACCCCCCCCCCCATCACACCCCCCCTCTTTTTTTTTTTCTCTCAAGCACGCGAGGTTCTTGCACCTCGCGCAACACGCAAATACTTGATTTAGAGGGGCAATGCTTTAGTTTTTTTCACAAGCACGCGAGGTGCTTGCACCTCGCGCAACACGCAAATGCTAAACCCCCCCCATCACCCCCCACCACCCTTTTTTTTTTTTTCACAAGCACGCGAGGTGCTTGCACCTCGCGCAACACGCAAATACTAGTTATACTATATAAAGCTAGATTACCACTCACTGACTGACTGACTCACTCATTGACAGAATTGTTCTCCCAGATGGTGGATGGGGAGGTGGGTATATTTTGACAGATTCGTAAACAAGTAACTCTCAAACCTACGGGAAAAGTGCCAAACCCCCCTTTTCCCCCCCCTTCTCCCCCCCCTATCGTATCTCGGAAACTACGAGACCCGTATTTTTTTCTTTTTACGGATTCGTATAGAGGAGGCTCGGTAAAGTAAAAACCATTTTTCAAAGTCCCCCCCCCCGCCCCCCTTCTCCCCCCCTTTAGGCGGATCTCGGAATCTAAGAGACTTGGAACATTTTTTTTTTTCAGATTCATTTAGAGGGGCAACGCTTTAGTCGAAATAATTGTGCAACCCCGCCCCATTTCCCCCCCCCTTTTTTTTTTTTTTCACATGCACGCGAGGTGCTTGCACCTCGCGCGACACGCAAATACCATTTTCTTTTTTCACAAGCACGCGAGGTGCTTGCACCTCGCGCAACACGCAAATACTAAACCCCCCCATCTCCCCCCATCACCCCCCCCCCACTTTTTTTCTTCACAAGCACGCGAGGTGCTTGCACCTCGCGCAACACGCAAATACTAAACCCCCCCATCACCCCCCCCCCCTTTTTTTTTTTTTCACAAGCACGCAAATACTAGTTATACTATATAAAGCTAGATTACCACTGACTGACTGACTCACTCACTCACTCATTGACATAATTGTTCTCCCAGATGGTGGATGGGGAGGTGGGTATATTTTGACAGATTCGTAAACAAGTAACTCTCAAACCTACGGGAAAAGTGCCAAACCTCCCCTTTCCCCCCCCCCCCCCCATCGTATCTCGGAAACTACGAGACCCGTATTTTTTGTTTTTTACGGATTCGTATAGAGGAGGCTCGGTAAAGTAAAAACCATTTTTCAAAGTCCCCCCCCCCCGCCCCCCTTCTCCACCCCTTTAGGCGGATCTCGGAATCTAAGAGACTTGGAACATTTTTTTTTTTCAGATTCATTTAGAGGGGCAATGCTTTAGTCGAAATACTTGTGCAACCCCCCCCCCCATCACACCCCCCCTCTTTTTTTTTTTTCACAAGCACGCGAGGTGCTTGCACCTCGCGCAACACGCAAATACTAGTTATATTATATTATATAAAGCTAAATTACCACTCACTGACTGACTGACTCACTCACTCATTGACATAATTGTTCTCCCAGATCACAGTCTAAAGATCATACAGTCGTCCGACGAAGACGTCTAGACAGGGCAATCGTGCGGGGTGTGAGGGGCGAGACGCGGGAATGCCGATCCCAAGCTGCGAACAAAACTATGTTAGCAGCTTGGGAGACATCATTCGGGGCTAGCACGTGTTTGTTTTTTAATTATTTATTTAAAGTGGTACATACGACGTATGCTGTGAGAGATTGCAAGTCGTCATCTTGTTTAAATAAAGATCTCCGGTTTCATCAGCTTCCACACACAGAAGAAAGGTAAATAATTAATAATGTTTTGTTATCGTTTTATTTGTAATGTCGTGCCGCGTTGATAACGCTAACAAAATAGCCGAACGGCGGACGGTAAAAAAATTATATCTAATAGATAATCGCACAGGGCCGTGAGGGTTTGGACATTTTATATATTTTTACATATCTCTTGCTCTGTAAGTACACCCTTACACCCCTGAATGCCGGGGTGTATGACTATCATTACAGCATAGGTTTTGGAATTTGAAAAAAGAACTGTCATACTCATACTGCACGAAGAATATTTTTAAAAAGTTAATTTTTTTTTCTCGGTATCGATTAATTACTCGAATCGGAATCTAGACAATTTATTTTATAAAGATTTTATTTTAAATATGGAACTATTTGTTTCCACATCGTATGTTAGATGGAATCGATTTAAAAATCAAACTGGCCAGCAAGATTTGACGCGCTTGCGTGCGTGAAAAAAAAAGGCAGTCTATTAGTAGGCGCGAAAGCATCGCGAAAATAATTAATTTTCTTGTTTGAGTTCTTTTTCAAAAGTTTTAAACATGTCTAGTGACGAAGACATAGATCTAACGCCCGATTTTATTAAAGAAAGGGCAAAAACAGTTGTCGAAAATATATTACCGCCGAACTCGAAAGAAAGATATGTAAAGGCATACGACGAATTTATGAAATGGCGGTCAGAAAAAAAAGTGAAATCTCTTTCTGAAAGTGTTTTTATATCATATTTTGATGAATTATCTAAGAGGCTACAACCTTCCAGTTTATGGTGCTTTTATTCCATGCTAAAATCTACAATGATGACAAAACATGACGTGAATTTGAAAGATTTTTCTAAACTTACTGCTTTCTTGAAAAGGCAGTCTGACGGCTTTAAAAGCAAGAAATCGAAGGTATTTACTGCAGAAGAAGTACAGAAATTCTTAAATGAAGCTCCGGATGAAATTTATTTAGCAATAAAGGTACCTACGTATTTACTTGCCCTTTTTAATAAGTTACCAAAATATTTCACAGAAATACTATGCGAATTTGGTGCCTTTAATACAACTTATGTCTTTTTTACAGGTTGTTCTAATTTTTGGGATATCGGGAGCCTGCAGAACCGTGGAATTGACAAACTTGACAATAGAAAATGTAGAAAAACATAACAAATTACTACTCATAAAACTGCCTAACACGAAAACTAAAATTGACCGGTCATTTGTTGTGCATGAAGAATTTGCAAATTATGTTGAAAAATATCAAGCTCTTCGGCCTGAAAACGTGGATACAAATCGTTTTTTTCTTAATTACAGTAAAGGAAAATGCCACAGACAAGTAATAGGAAAAAACAAATTTACAGGCATGCCAAATCAAATAGCCACATATTTAAAACTGAGTAACGTAGAGTTATACACCGGGCATTGCTTTCGCAGAACATCAGCGACTCTATTGGCTGATTCGGGAGCCAACCTCACTCTGTTAAAAAGGCACGGCGGCTGGAAGTCCAGCAAAGTGGCCGAAGGTTATATCGAAGATTCGATGGCAAACAAAAGCAAAATTACTTCTAAAATAACAGAAAATATAAACTTAAAATCACCACGTCAAAGCACATCATCTGAGCCATTTTTTAATGAAGAAAATAGTACCAGTCAACTGCCGCCATTTACGATGCAAGAACCTCAAGTCACTCAAACTCAAGTCTTATCATCACAAACTCATATTCAAACTATAAATATACCTAAAAAGAACGTGACCATATCTCTTACAAATTGTAATAATTTTACTATTAATTTTAATTAAATACACATTTTTTTCTTCTTAATAAATGTTCATTGAAACCTGCTGTCTTGTTGTTTACTTACCTCACAATCGATATGTAAAGCAGAGTATTTATCTCGGGCGTAAGCATCAATTGCATACTCGGGTTAATTAGCGCCTTCGCTTCGCTCAGGCGCCAAAAACCTCGTATGCAATTGATGTCATACAGCCCTTGGTTAATAATCTACTATTATACCTACTTAATATTATTAGGTGTTCTATTATTATTCAAAATGATAACGATACTTTGAAGCTTTATTCGAATACAGATAACGAAAAATAGTAATTTCAAATTGAAGATGGTGAACTTTTTTATTATTTAATAAAGGTGAATTTCGAGATGGTGTACGTATTTTTTTTAAATAAAATATTGGTGTCAATTTAGAGTTTAATTGGGGTGTTTGTTATGAAAATGCCATCCTTTTTGAAATCCAAGATGGCGGACGTAATTTTTTTTTAATAATTTGATATGGGGTCAATTTTGAGGTTAATTGGGGTGCTTGTTACGAAAATGCCATCCTTTTTGAAATCCAAGATGGCGGACGTCATTTTTTTAAATAATTTGATATGGGTGTCAATTTTGAGGTTAATTGGGGTGCTTGTTACGAAAATGCCATCCTTTTTGAAATCCAAGATGGCGGACGTCATTTTTTGTAATAATTTGATATGGGTGTCAATTTTGAGGTTAATTGGGGTGCTTGTTACGAAAATGCCATCCTTTTTGAAATCCAAGATGGCGGACGTCATTTTTTGTAATAATTTGATATGGGTGTCAATTTTGAGGTTAATTGGGGTGCTTGTTACGAAAATGCCATCCTTTTTGAAATCCAAGATGGCGGACGTCATTTTTTGTAATAATTTGATATGGGTGTCAATTTTGAGGTTAATTGGGGTGCTTGTTACGAAAATGCCATCCTTTTTGAAATCCAAGATGGCGGACGTCATTTTTTGTAATAATCTGATATGGGTGTCAATTTTGAGGTTAATTGGGGTGCTTGTTACGAAAATGCAATCGTTTTTGAAATCCAAGATGGCAGACGTCATTTATTTATTTATTTATTTATTTATTTATTTATTTACACTTTATGCACATAGGTACAAAGGCGGACTTAATGCCGTAGGCATTCTCTATTTAATAATTTGATATGGGTGTCAATTTTGAGGTTGATTGGGGTGCTTGTTACGAAAATGCCATCCTTTTTGAAATCCAAAATGGCGTACATAATTTTTTTATAATTTATTTATTTAAAAAACCTTCACTTAAGCAACATTACGGTACAGTAAGTGTCACAGTACCTAATTATTACGTGCATCAGTTCAAATTTTAAATCTCTTTGTATACGCCTCATCTGCATTTTTATGTTCACCCTCAACTCCTAAATAATACGTGCAGTAAAGAGCAGGTTAAAATTGTTTTCATTATTATATTAAGTAATAATATTGCTAACGATGTCGATCTGCAATAAAAAAAAAAAAACATTTCATAAATATTGTTTATTTGTGACAACCCTGGCCGCTGCGAGACTGTCTAGACGTTGTCGGCATTTTCCACAAGATCAAAGGCGTCAACCTACTGTACGATCTTTATACTGTGCCCAGATGGTGGATGGGGAGGTGGGTATATTTTGACAGATTCGTAAACAAGTAACTCTCAAACCTACGGGAAAAGTGCCAAACCTCCCCTTTCCCCCCCCCCCCCCTTCTCCCCCCTCCCTATCGTATCTCGGAAACTACGAGACCCGTATTTTCTTTTTTTTACGGATTCGTATAGAGGAGGCTCGGTAAAGTAAAAACCATTTTTCAAAGTCCCCCCCCCCCCCCGCCCCCCTTCTCCCCCCCTTTAGGCGGATCTCGGAATCTAAGAGACTTGGAACATTTTTTTTTTCAGATTCTTTTAGAGGGGCAATGCTTTAGTCGAAATAATTGTGCAACCCCCCCCCATCACCCCCCCCATTTTTTTTTTCACAAGCACGCGACGTGCTTGCACCTCGCGCAACACGCAAATACTAGTTATATTATATAAAGCTAAATTACCACTGACTCACTCACTGACATAATTGTTCTCCCAGATGGTGGATGGGGAGGTGGGTATATTTTGACAGATTCGTAAACAAGTAACTCTCAAACCTACGGGAAAAGTGCCAAACCTCCCCTTTTCACCCCCCTTCTCCCCCCCCCCCTATCGTATCTCGGAAACTACGAGACCCGTATTTTTTTTTTACGTATTCGTATAGAGGAGGCTCGGTAAAGTAAAAACCATTCTTCAAAATCGCCCCCCTTGCCCCCCTTCTTACCCCCTTTAGGCGGATCTCGGAAATTAAGAGACTTGGAACATTTTTTTTTTTCAGATTCATTTAGAGGGGCAATGCTTTAGTCGAAATACTTGTGCAACCCCCCCCCCCCATCACACCCCCCCTCTTTTTTTTTTTTCACAAGCACGCGAGGTGCTTGCACCTCGCGCAACACGCAAATACTAGTTATATTATATTATATAAAGCTAAATTACCACTCACTGACTGACTGACTCACTCACTCATTGACATAATTGTTCTCCCAGATCACAGTCTAAAGATCATACAGTCGTCCGACGAAGACGTCTAGACAGGGCAATCGTGCGGGGTGTGAGGGGCGAGACGCGGGAATGCCGATCCCAAGCTGCGAACAAAACTATGTTAGCAGCTTGGGAGACATCATTCGGGGCTAGCACGTGTTTGTTTTTTAATTATTTATTTAAAGTGGTACATACGACGTATGCTGTGAGAGATTGCAAGTCGTCATCTTGTTTAAATAAAGATCTCCGGTTTCATCAGCTTCCACACACAGAAGAAAGGTAAATAATTAATAATGTTTTGTTATCGTTTTATTTGTAATGTCGTGCCGCGTTGATAACGCTAACAAAATAGCCGAACGGCGGACGGTAAAAAAATTATATCTAATAGATAATCGCACAGGGCCGTGAGGGTTTGGACATTTTATATATTTTTACATATCTCTTGCTCTGTAAGTACACCCTTACACCCCTGAATGCCGGGGTGTATGACTATCATTACAGCATAGGTTTTGGAATTTGAAAAAAGAACTGTCATACTCATACTGCACGAAGAATATTTTTAAAAAGTTAATTTTTTTTTCTCGGTATCGATTAATTACTCGAATCGGAATCTAGACAATTTATTTTATAAAGATTTTATTTTAAATATGGAACTATTTGTTTCCACATCGTATGTTAGATGGAATCGATTTAAAAATCAAACTGGCCAGCAAGATTTGACGCGCTTGCGTGCGTGAAAAAAAAAGGCAGTCTATTAGTAGGCGCGAAAGCATCGCGAAAATAATTAATTTTCTTGTTTGAGTTCTTTTTCAAAAGTTTTAAACATGTCTAGTGACGAAGACATAGATCTAACGCCCGATTTTATTAAAGAAAGGGCAAAAACAGTTGTCGAAAATATATTACCGCCGAACTCGAAAGAAAGATATGTAAAGGCATACGACGAATTTATGAAATGGCGGTCAGAAAAAAAAGTGAAATCTCTTTCTGAAAGTGTTTTTATATCATATTTTGATGAATTATCTAAGAGGCTACAACCTTCCAGTTTATGGTGCTTTTATTCCATGCTAAAATCTACAATGATGACAAAACATGACGTGAATTTGAAAGATTTTTCTAAACTTACTGCTTTCTTGAAAAGGCAGTCTGACGGCTTTAAAAGCAAGAAATCGAAGGTATTTACTGCAGAAGAAGTACAGAAATTCTTAAATGAAGCTCCGGATGAAATTTATTTAGCAATAAAGGTACCTACGTATTTACTTGCCCTTTTTAATAAGTTACCAAAATATTTCACAGAAATACTATGCGAATTTGGTGCCTTTAATACAACTTATGTCTTTTTTACAGGTTGTTCTAATTTTTGGGATATCGGGAGCCTGCAGAACCGTGGAATTGACAAACTTGACAATAGAAAATGTAGAAAAACATAACAAATTACTACTCATAAAACTGCCTAACACGAAAACTAAAATTGACCGGTCATTTGTTGTGCATGAAGAATTTGCAAATTATGTTGAAAAATATCAAGCTCTTCGGCCTGAAAACGTGGATACAAATCGTTTTTTTCTTAATTACAGTAAAGGAAAATGCCACAGACAAGTAATAGGAAAAAACAAATTTACAGGCATGCCAAATCAAATAGCCACATATTTAAAACTGAGTAACGTAGAGTTATACACCGGGCATTGCTTTCGCAGAACATCAGCGACTCTATTGGCTGATTCGGGAGCCAACCTCACTCTGTTAAAAAGGCACGGCGGCTGGAAGTCCAGCAAAGTGGCCGAAGGTTATATCGAAGATTCGATGGCAAACAAAAGCAAAATTACTTCTAAAATAACAGAAAATATAAACTTAAAATCACCACGTCAAAGCACATCATCTGAGCCATTTTTTAATGAAGAAAATAGTACCAGTCAACTGCCGCCATTTACGATGCAAGAACCTCAAGTCACTCAAACTCAAGTCTTATCATCACAAACTCATATTCAAACTATAAATATACCTAAAAAGAACGTGACCATATCTCTTACAAATTGTAATAATTTTACTATTAATTTTAATTAAATACACATTTTTTTCTTCTTAATAAATGTTCATTGAAACCTGCTGTCTTGTTGTTTACTTACCTCACAATCGATATGTAAAGCAGAGTATTTATCTCGGGCGTAAGCATCAATTGCATACTCGGGTTAATTAGCGCCTTCGCTTCGCTCAGGCGCCAAAAACCTCGTATGCAATTGATGTCATACAGCCCTTGGTTAATAATCTACTATTATACCTACTTAATATTATTAGGTGTTCTATTATTATTCAAAATGATAACGATACTTTGAAGCTTTATTCGAATACAGATAACGAAAAATAGTAATTTCAAATTGAAGATGGTGAACTTTTTTATTATTTAATAAAGGTGAATTTCGAGATGGTGTACGTATTTTTTTTAAATAAAATATTGGTGTCAATTTAGAGTTTAATTGGGGTGTTTGTTATGAAAATGCCATCCTTTTTGAAATCCAAGATGGCGGACGTAATTTTTTTTTAATAATTTGATATGGGGTCAATTTTGAGGTTAATTGGGGTGCTTGTTACGAAAATGCCATCCTTTTTGAAATCCAAGATGGCGGACGTCATTTTTTTAAATAATTTGATATGGGTGTCAATTTTGAGGTTAATTGGGGTGCTTGTTACGAAAATGCCATCCTTTTTGAAATCCAAGATGGCGGACGTCATTTTTTGTAATAATTTGATATGGGTGTCAATTTTGAGGTTAATTGGGGTGCTTGTTACGAAAATGCCATCCTTTTTGAAATCCAAGATGGCGGACGTCATTTTTTGTAATAATTTGATATGGGTGTCAATTTTGAGGTTAATTGGGGTGCTTGTTACGAAAATGCCATCCTTTTTGAAATCCAAGATGGCGGACGTCATTTTTTGTAATAATTTGATATGGGTGTCAATTTTGAGGTTAATTGGGGTGCTTGTTACGAAAATGCCATCCTTTTTGAAATCCAAGATGGCGGACGTCATTTTTTGTAATAATCTGATATGGGTGTCAATTTTGAGGTTAATTGGGGTGCTTGTTACGAAAATGCAATCGTTTTTGAAATCCAAGATGGCAGACGTCATTTATTTATTTATTTATTTATTTATTTATTTATTTACACTTTATGCACATAGGTACAAAGGCGGACTTAATGCCGTAGGCATTCTCTATTTAATAATTTGATATGGGTGTCAATTTTGAGGTTGATTGGGGTGCTTGTTACGAAAATGCCATCCTTTTTGAAATCCAAAATGGCGTACATAATTTTTTTATAATTTATTTATTTAAAAAACCTTCACTTAAGCAACATTACGGTACAGTAAGTGTCACAGTACCTAATTATTACGTGCATCAGTTCAAATTTTAAATCTCTTTGTATACGCCTCATCTGCATTTTTATGTTCACCCTCAACTCCTAAATAATACGTGCAGTAAAGAGCAGGTTAAAATTGTTTTCATTATTATATTAAGTAATAATATTGCTAACGATGTCGATCTGCAATAAAAAAAAAAAAACATTTCATAAATATTGTTTATTTGTGACAACCCTGGCCGCTGCGAGACTGTCTAGACGTTGTCGGCATTTTCCACAAGATCAAAGGCGTCAACCTACTGTACGATCTTTATACTGTGCCCAGATGGTGGATGGGGAGGTGGGTATATTTTGACAGATTCGTAAACAAGTAACTCTCAAACCTACGGGAAAAGTGCCAAACCTCCCCTTTCCCCCCCCCCCCCTTCTCCCCCCTCCCTATCGTATCTCGGAAACTACGAGACCCGTATTTTCTTTTTTTTACGGATTCGTATAGAGGAGGCTCGGTAAAGTAAAAACCATTTTTCAAAGTCCCCCCCCCCCCCCCGCCCCCCTTCTCCCCCCCTTTAGGCGGATCTCGGAATCTAAGAGACTTGGAACATTTTTTTTTTCAGATTCTTTTAGAGGGGCAATGCTTTAGTCGAAATAATTGTGCAACCCCCCCCCATCACCCCCCCCATTTTTTTTTTCACAAGCACGCGACGTGCTTGCACCTCGCGCAACACGCAAATACTAGTTATATTATATAAAGCTAAATTACCACTGACTCACTCACTGACATAATTGTTCTCCCAGATGGTGGATGGGGAGGTGGGTATATTTTGACAGATTCGTAAACAAGTAACTCTCAAACCTACGGGAAAAGTGCCAAACCTCCCCTTTTCACCCCCCTTCTCCCCCCCCCCCTATCGTATCTCGGAAACTACGAGACCCGTATTTTTTTTTTACGTATTCGTATAGAGGAGGCTCGGTAAAGTAAAAACCATTCTTCAAAATCGCCCCCCTTGCCCCCTTCTTACCCCCTTTAGGCGGATCTCGGAAATTAAGAGACTTGGAACATTTTTTTTTTCAGATTCATTTAGAGGGGCAATGCTTTAGTCGAAATAATTGTGCAACCCCCCCTCATCACCCCACCCCCATTTTTTTTAAAGTGAACAATCCATTACCACAAGCACGCGAGGTGCTTGCACCTCGCGCAACACGCAAATACTAGTTAAATTATAAGTCTAAAACAACATTCGTAACTAAATAAATTGAAACCAAACCTAGAAATTTTTAAAAAAGTAGTTTTCCTTACTAAACGCAAAACATATGTGCGTCATACAATATCCTTACGCAAACGCATACACTCATGAAATGTTAGCGGCCGACACGCACACGAGCGCATTTCCTTGAATTAAGGATTGTATTAATTTGTCATGATACTGTGTTTCCATTTTAAGTTAAATGAAAGATTTTTCCGTCAAAATTTAACACCTAGTTTTTAGACAGAAATCGATTCTGAAACTGATTCTGAACCAACTACTTTCAGAAATTGCGTTTATTCTGTTACACGTTGTATAAGTTTTAAGGTACCTTGGTGAAAGAAAAATAAAGATGTTTATTATGACTTTGTCTTAGAGCGAATGTCCCTTAAAATCTGAAACTCCTGTAAGCTTTAAATATCAACAACTAACAACTGTTGCGACTTACTTGTGGTGCTCTCTGGTACCGAGCGTTCGCGAGGTCGAACGCACGAAGAGCCTGCTCCAACCGTGCACCGTAGTCGATATATTCCTTCTTCTGTTCTATTGGCATTTCACCGTATTCTGCCCTGTTCTGGAATGTAACAAGCAATGTTTCTTTCAATAGATGACTAAGTCAAACAATTTTTGTGTACACCTTACAATATTTACTTATAACCAGCGAGTCTGATAAAAATTAATAGCTGACTGTTCACTAATCGTTAGAAAATAAATGTTTTCATAGACCCACCCACTCAAATATAGGAACTCAAAACCACAAATATACTCGTTAAACAAAATCTGTGAGTCGAAAGTTGTTGTCTTTCTGAACTTTCAAACCTTTTTATATGTATAGATTATTAGCCGACCCAACTGAGTCCAATATTTCGTAACTATAAGTGACAGCCGAGAACAAAAGCCTATTGTACTTTCCGAAGTTCTGTGGAATCTCCAAAAAACTCATACACGGACTGACCCCGAATTTTGTCGAACGAAGTACACAAAATTTGTATTTGGTTTTCTTCAAAATTGTTGACAACCACGCTAACCTAAATGAAAGTGTTAGAAAGTCAATATATACCTTAGCCGTTTCAATGATCTGCAGGGTCATATCCCGAAGAGGACTGTCCAGGTTCACAAAGGGTTCCGCCTCCTTCCTCTTCCCTAGTTTTCCTGACTGGATGTCCTTCCTCAGGTTTTCCACCAAGTCTTGAAGATGGGCAGCTTCCTGAGTCAGTTTGTGGACGGTGGGCTGTTGGGTGGAGGCTAGAGGGGCCCAGGTCTTGGAGAACTTGGTGAGGGAGGATGAGAGGTTGTCGGCTGAGGATATGAGGGTATCCTGGCAGGTCGCGTGGTGGATCGTTGGAGCTATGAGCTGTGGAGAGGAGAGTGTGGTTTAGTTGGTATTGGGTGTAGCAGTCGGTGGTTCGTCGCTTTTAAACAAGTGATAAGTACATCTTATTCATATTATACAGTTATTACTACACGAAATTTCAGGGACCAGCTTGATCAGCCAAAATATATCTAGTGTAACGTAATTTCAATGTAATAAGAAAAACTGTTTCCATTAACCAGTCACAATCAGACTATTGTTTTCTTTATAATTGTAGAGTAACGTTACAACAGAAAATCTTTTAGGTTACTTCGCCCTACCAACGCGGAGGATATTCATGAGGATTTTTCTGATCAGCTGGTCTAGACGAACGGCAATGAGCCATCGTTACATGGTGGATATCTCACCTATACCCACAAAACGTTTTGGGAATACTTTCATCGTGCGTATAGCTACGAAGTGGAATTCCCTGCCGGAGTCTGAGTTTCCTGATAGCTATATAACCTCGGGATTTTTAAGTCAAGAGAGAAAAGGTTGCTTCTATATTAACGTGCTTCATCTTCAACCACATCATCGCTAACTATCAAGTGAGAAGATGGTCAAACGCAATCTTATAAACAATTAGTACCTTGGCAGTATACACCAGTTTGCCGGCAGTGTCGACGCAGCTGGCTCCAGCGGTACAGATGTCCTGGACGCAGGCCTTCCCTTCTGGAGTGCTGCTGTCTGCACTACTGGCCACGTTGCTCGCCTCCAGCGCTAACCTGGATGCTGTGTCGCCGATTGCTTTAGCTCGGGATATCACCTGGAGATCAGACAGTTACACGTATAGGGAAAACTTAAGGAAACGATGTTTTAGTGAGAAACGGATGTCATCATCATAGTACATATTATTATAGTTGTTCTTATACATAAATAAATACAAAGTATAGTTTGATGAATCGAGGACACAATTATACGAAGCGAGTTTGCTTCAAGTTCACCGATAAAAAATATTCAATTCCACTTCATCCACTGGCCATTGAATTTTCGATCTAAATAAGAAGGCATGTGCCAGAAAGCTCTTAGATAAAGTTTTAGTAAACCGGTCTGTAGATATTTAGATACTACTTCAAAACCGTCTATTTAACTTTGAATAAACAAAATCATTTGATTTAAACTAAGTTTTGTATCAGATATAGGGACGTCGTTCTGCCCGGAATAGAAGCTCCACCTACCGGATCCAATTATCTTTTCAAACCTTCCACAAACTTATCGAAACATGTTCACAAAATTTGATCCAAATCTGTCCAACGATTTAGGAGGTGGCTAAGTGACAAACACATGAACATTAAGAACAGTAATTTAGAGAACGAGATGAAAACTAACATAGCTTATAAGACCTTTGTTACTAACATTATATGGACAATTTTTTAAGTCTGAAATAAATGTATTCTATTCTATTATTAACTATATTCATTCAGATTACACACCTGTTTCTCCAAACTCGGGTCGATCTTACAGCTGACCACACGAAGTAATTTCAGAGACTGGTCAGCGAACACAATGGCCGCATTGTTCAGATTCTGTGGAATAGACAAACAAATTAACTATTCAAAATCTTATCCTCTTGATTTAATTACTTAGCTTCAAAGGTGTCTTCTTCCTTTTAGATAATCTACACCTTATTAAATTTGATAGAAATAACTATTATAAAATTCAGTCAGAAGTTAAAAAACTGCAATAAAAATGGAAAAATTTAGAAAAAATGCTGACGAGAAATCCTACATTGAGGTGTCCAGAATCATGTAGGACATACTGAATACATGGTATCCATTTCCATATACACCCTATGTAGGTACTATAGCAAGTGGCTAGTTATACAACATCTAATTTAAAGGGTATATACCTACATACCAAGTGCACTGCTTCTTTGGATGATAACAAACGATATGGCAAGAGTTTTGTGATCCTATGTGTGGAACTTGTTAGAAATTTCAATACATTGACACTAGAGACCGAATTTTTCAAATTAAGAAGATAATTTTCGTGTTATTACCAAGTGACATGGAAAGTTATTGACCCTCGTAGTGCTGTGACACATTTGTTATGATTGGTATTCAAGAAATATATGAAACCGATGATTAGGTATCAATTCTTTGAGTCGCTTATTTTGAGCTGAAACTTTGCATAGAGACCCCATACCCATATCAGTCCTTTTGGATAGATATGGGGTTTCCGTTACACGTTGTAGAGTGGATACTAGTTCTAAGGTAAAGCAGCATACCTTGACTTCCTCCCTACTGCTGGCTGCATTACAGATGCCCTTGGTGGCCTGGCAGAGACCTGCCATGTCCTCCACGAACGGCTTGCGAGCGTGATCCGGCAACGAGCTGTAGATCGCACTGCCGTCTGTTACAAGACATGCAAAAATATTATAAAAACATAAATTTATTTCATCATACTATGAATATGTACCGGAGTTAGTTTCAGAAATCAAACTAATCGTGTACTTCTTTCAGATCCAATTTTGAAACGGAAACATTTGAAATCCCTAAAAGTAGAACTAATCTTGGCCGTTCCGCTCCTTTATACAGGTTTTTGTGCAGTTATTATAAGTTGAGCACGCGTACCAATGACTTGGACATATTTTCAAATAGTCTGAATAAATTCAGGCGTTATATCATGACCCTCGGTTCATAGTTGTTTCATTTATTTCTGTTAGAAAAATTACAATCTGCCTTGCTAAATACTTTGCTTTCGCTGTCGGATCCACAGTGATTTTTTGTGATTCATTTAATTTAATTTTTACATTCAAATTTTAATTAATTTTTATCCTATTTATTTTTATTGCAATTAATTTAACTATGATATTATGATTACTTTAATTTGTTAGTTAATATTGTTATTTGTATTGTTTTAATTTGAGTTCTCCATTTTAATGTGAATATTGATCACAATCAAATGAAATTATGTTGTAATTTAAGTTTAATTAAAATGAACCCTATTTATAAGAACTGTAATTAATGTATTAGGAAATAATTTATCTTTTATTTATATGTTTTAATTTCTTTCTTTTTACTTTTTCTGTTAATTTTATAATTAATATTAATCAAACTTAATGATAGTGTAATAATTTAGTGTTATTTATTGTATTCCGACTCACTGAAATTCCAATGTTATCTTTGCTTTGTTTCAATGCAACTTTAGCTCAAGATTTTAACGTTAATGTTCTCTTAATTTTTAATTTAATTTAATTTACTCTTTATACAAGTGCTGTGCACACCTATAAGTGACGAATTCACCACAAACTATTTCATTCGAGTCTTTTTTTTTATTTGTTAAATGACTAGTGAGTAAGTCGTTGGTGTGTCAATACATAAATAAATAAATATTATATGAATATTTCCTCAAAAGAGCACCATAGACATGAACATGCTTACATGCTTTACATGCTTACATGCTTTTCATATGATTGGACCAACACAAATTGTATGGACTTAAAAAGAGACGTTGACCTCTGAGTTTGTTTCGGTGATCTCATCTAGCTAAACTAAACTTAACACGCAAAAAAACATGACGTGTAAAAGTGTTATTTATAACCAATTTACAAAATAAATATTTCAGTTCATTACAATTTCAATGTTAGGAAAAACCTTTAAGCCATAATTAGCTTGTGATAGGTAGTTACTTTTCAAAGTATTCTTTAAAGACTTAGCTAAATATAATAAGTGTTCATAGATAAAAAAAGATTCCGACGAACTGAGAGCCACCTCCTTTTTTTGAAGTCGGTTAATAATATAAAGGCGTTTGGTGCATCGTGTGCTTAATTGAATTGGTTGACTGAGAGGGTTATGTCCTATCCTACCAGAAATTAAAAAGAAAATAGATGACTAATGTCATTAACATAGTATTTAAAAGTATCTAAAACAATACATATTACTCTAAAAAAAATTAAAGTCGATAAAAAAAATTGCCACACGATGCACCCAACATCCTGTATAAAAATGAATCCCTATTTGCCTTGGTCACGACTTAACTTGAGAACAAATAAAAAATATATTTCATCATTTTTAAATTCCCTGATACCTTGTATAAAGTTCTTACGGTTCTTATAATGAAAATAGGAAATTTGAAATTTTGCTTTGATGTTTGTGTTTCAGTCACGTAAAATTGGCTAAAGGGATTAGACCTAAATTTTGGACATTTATAGATTACATCCTAACTACTACTACTAACATACAAACATATGGCCTACTTTTTACCCTCTAAATAAACGCTGGCTAATTTCAGACAGAGCACACATATACCCCGTACTACACACCCTATTGCCACGGAAATTTTGAGGTGTTTAAGGTAAGTTTACACAAAAATCAAGAGCAGCGAACAATTTCAAGTATTTCTTAAATCCCGTTTAAAAACACGTTATTGGTATCTTCAAATTACTTTTACGTAAGTTTAAGATTCTGGTAGTAATATTAGTTTAATTTTTATCGTAGGGGTCGCAGGTTCTAGCCCCACCCATTACAATACTGCCGTGAACCCACTCCAGATACAAGTATATTTAGCTTAGTTAGAGGGGTTAACAGGATTGCTAGTAATGTGAATTCTACCCTCATTGCTAGTAATATTAAAAAAAAAATAAGTTTGATTACCATTGACAACGCTCTTGACAGATTCCGTCAAAGACACAGTAGGTTCCAGTGCAGCCTTGTAGTCCAGTTTGTCTGCATCTGAAATAACATGACAGTATTATATGATGTGGAAGGCTTGAATCACAAACGATAAATAAACTTGGTAATTCCAAGCTTCAAGTTGGCTCCTCAATAAGTGAACAATTGCAGTTAGGTTAAGCAATTACCGACTTTTTAAACTACTATTTCAGCGACTGTAAAGAAGTCATTTTTTTCATAATCTTGGCATTATGGTGCTACTAATATTTTTCCAAGTCACATCCATATTCTGAGATGAGAGCCCTTAATTGTTAAATAAATCTCACTTAAATGTCCTGGCGATATTCAAACGTATATGTTTGTACGCAATTATAATCTGAGAATAACAAAAAAGAGTGTCGACCAAGGTGCGGAGTATAGTCCCCTAAAATAGTTTGGATAAAAAAATGAGTTGTAGGGTGAGATAGACAGTCGGGTCCATGTACAACACTAGTACTCAGCTTTTGGTTAGACTGGGAGCGACCTTAAAATAGTTGAGAAAAAGCTAAGCAGATAATGACAAGAGACATTATAAACGTCACTTGACCTCCTGAAGCGCTATTCTGTAAGGATCTCTCTAGGAAATCTTAGGTCAGTTACGACACTTTGGCGTATTAATTTAACTCAATTATTGTTTATATTATTTTATTTCTGACATTCCTTTTTGAATTTGAACCATAATTATTAAAAATATTGTTATTATAATTTAGCATCAATGTAATCAACTTGACATTTGTACGCCCATGTGGTAGAATGTAATGACAAAATATAAACATGTAAATTTAATACCATGTTATATATATACCAGCCTTGTTCTGGCAAATAAATGATTATGGTTATGATAAGTGAAGTGAACGAGATGCGAATTCTGGTAATAATTGTAGTATGATAATTTAATGTAACTTTTAATCTGGAATTTAATTTGTCATTCAATTTGGAATTTAATTTGACATTTAATTTGATAATTTGACATTTTATTTTTTATATTAACTACATTTATTGTAAATTTCTCATTTGTATCTAAAACTAGGAAGCCGAGTAATTGACTGAATTTGTATTTTTTTGTTTTATACCTGGACCTGAAATAAATGTTTTTTTATTATTATTATATGTTACGTACAGTTGGCAGCGACCAAGGCAGCCACGTGCACCCCCGCCCCGGCGAGCGAGTCCTCCATGTGCTGCTCCCGGCGAGCCACCTGCTCGGCGGGGAGGCACGCCGCGGCACTCTTCGAGTTGTGCAGCTGCCATACAATCAGAATTCATTCACACATACATCTATTTTACTTCAACATGAATTTTGTACACAATTAAAATTAAACTTGACAGTAAAACTGAAATAAAACAAACAAAACCAGCCAAGTGCGAGTCGGACTCGCGCATGAAAGGTTCCGTACAATTATCCATAAATTGAAAAAAAAAATCACGTTTGTTGTATGGGAGCCCCCCTTACATATTTATTTTATTCTGTTTTAAGAATTTGTTTTTATACCGGCAACTGAAATACATCGTCTATGAGAATATCAGCTGTCTAGCTATCGCGGTCCATGAGACAGACAGACAGACAACGGAGCCTTAGTAATAGGGTCCCGTTTTTACCCTTTGGGTACGGAACCCTAAAAATCGTGCTCAACGCTGTTGACCCATAATGAATAACCTCCTCAAGAGAGTGGCGGCGTTTATTTATTTAACGACAACCTACAAAGCAAACACGAAATATGTAAAAAGTACATCTTCTTAGCATGTCGATGGCAAAATGCTAAATGGAATCTGCCCAGAACTGGGCAACAAGTTTGCCACCGTCGGTAGCTTCCATCAAGTCCTGCAGTAAACAGTTGACAGGACACGCAGGACAGGAAATTAAGTGCGCCATGGTTTGTGGAGCAACACCATAAATATACACACTTTTTATCTATACTTATAATAAATCTGTAGAGAGGTCAATTCTGTACATGAAATATATTTACAAAATAACTATCAGGGGGTGATTAGGGATCGATACTGATGCCAAAAATGCAATCAGTAAAATTTTTGTCTGTCTGTCTGTCTGTCTGTCTGTCGATCTGTCTGTCTGTCTGTATAACCGTTATAGAAACAAAAACTACTTGACGGATTTTAACGAAACTTGGTACAATTATTTTTCATACTCCTGAGCTGGTTATAGTATACTTTTCATCACGCTACAATCAATAGGAGCAGAGCAGTGAAGGGAAATGTTGGGAAAACGGGAGAAGTTACTCCATTTTTTGAGCTTCCGTCGCGTGTGCAACCTTAATGGTTAAAGCTACACAGAAATGATTTATGACAGAAATGTTCTCCTTAAAATTATATAAAAAAAATTGTCAGATGACTGCCTTTTAAAGAATCACGGCAGATATATCATTACGCTAAGGCCAATAGGAGCGGAGCTCCAATGAAGAATGCTTCAAAATCGGGGTTAAATTTAACGTTAGCCCAAAGTAACTATTCCACGCGGACGGAGTCGCGGGCAAAAGCTAGTATCTAATATAGTAGCAGTATTTTAGCTTGAACTACCAGATTTTTATATTTTCAATAACTATTATTACAAAACTTGCTGTGCCTGCGAATCCGTTCGCGTGGGCTACAGAACAGGCACAAAAGTACACAAGACTCGTCTAATTTTATAAGTTCTTGTTCTGTCTAGTTTTATAAGTTGTAGTTCTGCCTAATTTTATAAGTTCTAGTTCTAGACTGCTCACCACTTTGAGACCATCTTCTGCACTCTTCAGCCCTTTCTCAGCGCTGTCAATCATGTCTTTGAACTGCTCGTATGCAATCTTCTCCTCTGCAATAGCTTCCAAGTTCCTGGTGTCATCAGCCACTATTCCTGCTTGAGCTGTACAATTTAAAGACATAGTATTATTGTATGCATTTGCAGAACTGAGAGAATCAAAATGGTGACTTAATTTGACTATCTCACATGGTTCAATTTCCTTTGGTTTTAAGTATTACAGAATTTCAACACGTCTTTTTCATGATTACTTACTACCAAAGATGATACTAAATAATGAGCCGAGGTCAGTCCATCGACGGTGATCATTATAATATATCGCAATGCCTCTGTGACTCGAAAAACACGTTAATCCGTTACTACGGTCTATATCTTGCCGTGTCTTATATTCAATAAACCCAATATTGTATCCTTTGAGATTAAATATATACATAATATTACATATTCAATTATGTAATATTATGTTTTCAAATGCCATGTTTTTTTTTTATTACGGATGAGCCCACTCTTGACCTCGATCTCGCCTGATGGTAAGCGATAGATGAGGTCTACGATGTGACGAGCGAGCCCAGAACATGCCTATTTACTCTTGCTTTAAAGGCAATGAGTGCTTAAAAGGTCATAAGTGGCAGGGAACAGAAGCCGGCAGAGAATTCCACAACTTGGCTGTACTATTGACCAATCTTCCGCATGCTCACCTTTAAGGCTATAATCGCATAGCACAGCTCATAACTCGATCACCTAATGCATGTATTTTGAGCAATAGGATGCACGAAGCGTATTTTAGTAGTGTTCGTAATAGTAAGTATTGATATAATGTTACATGCTCTGTACTCACAAAATGCATATTGTCTCTAATTGGGCGAAGCCAGGAAGGGGTGTGGTTTGTCACTAGCTGCGCTTCCGCAGAAATATTTTCTTATGTGAGCATGCGTATCTTTGGCCGATAGTACGTACAATAAATGTGGAGGAGAAGCGCTTGGTACGACAAGATGGTATACCAACCAAGTGTGGATGGCTTTGACAGTTGTTCTGGTAGTCAGGAGCCAGGAAATCTAATACTATTCTTGCCAAGGGGTATTTTTTTACCCAGCTATAAAGTTTTGGACATGAGATATGCCATCGCTCCATGTAAAACACTAACACACAGCTGCATCCGGTAATACTAAAAGTCGTTCCCAATTCAGTTGGCAAAAGAACAGTTGAAAATAGAAGCGTCAATAGGCTGAGATGTCGGATTTGTGATCGAGAAATCGCAGGTTCGAACCCCACCCATTGCACTATTGCCGTGAACTCCAGACACAAGCATATTTTAGTTTAGTTGGAGGGGTAAACAAGATTGCTAGTAATTTCAATTCTAACCACATTGCTGGATTTCTAAAAAGAGATGATGCTTCCTATCGATGTTATCTGTTGAGTTCCTATTGTCTCCCTTACCCTGGCTCTCTCCATGGCGCAGGGTGTCGAGGAACTCCTGTGTAGCTCCTGCTGCAGCGGGGGACCTCACGGCTTGCGCGATGGTGTGTGTCTTCGGGTCTCGTACCGGAGTGGACGGGGCTTTCCGACTGGGCACTGCGGGTTTTGTACCTGACAGAGTAACACATTTCATTCATATGTTTTAATTTTTTTATTACTGGTTAGAGGCTTGCGTTTGACTACCATCTCATAATCAGGTAAGCGATGATGTGGTCGAAGATGAAGCACGCTTACATAGAAGTAACCTTTTCACTAGACCCCCAGGTTATAGCTATCAGGAAACCCAGACTCTGGCATGTATTCCACTCCTTAACTATACGCACTTTATAGTTATTTATATAGATTCTAAAAAATGTTATTAACATACAATTACTATAAACATGAATGTTAAAAATAATTATAAAAGTTTTTGGAATACGTTAATTGTGCGTTCTCAGGTAAGGAGTGGAATCCCTGCCAGGTTAGGATCGTTTCAGTTATAACCTGGGGGTTTTTAAGTCAAGAGTGAATAGGTTACTTCTAGGATAGCGTGTTTCAACTTTGACAACATCATCAACGGTAATTTTTTTTATGAAATTTGCTATTGATTCCAAATAAATAGCTCGAGTCATAGTCATAGAACATCAGGTGAGATTATGGTCAAACGCAAACCTATCAAATATAAAACAGAGTCTTTTAAACTTGAGAAACGGACGTATCTTATTTGTTGCGTTCTCAAGCTAAGTTTATTTAGTTTCAACTTAAATTCTACTAGCGCAAGGTCGATATTTGTTTTGAGCTCTGCCTCAGACATCACTATATATAATTAAACTTACCTTGCGAACTGTCAGGACCAACGATACCTATCAGCTTGCCTGATGCATTGGCCAGCTTAGCGGACGCCTCGTGTAGTTTCTGTAAAAAAATATTTATATTATATTGATGGTCGTTGAGCTCCTTAAATTTCTATGTTGAGCTAGAAAATAACTATCATTAGATCGCACTGTCTGGACAGGTCCACTCAAATCTGTGTCACTTACATGGTACTTATACATCGTTATTATGAAAGCCTTAGCTAAATTAATTTGTCCGCATCTGAGTCAATAACAGAACACATTAGAGACGATTTTTTTTTTGCTTTTTGCCGTAATAATTTCCTGATTGATCTATAAAAGATTGCTGCACTAGTAAAGTGCTACTTTAGCTTCATGCATTTAATGCGTACACATACCAATAAGTGGCAAAAGCAAACATAAAGCTTCTTAGATAATGTCGGCTGTTTTGTTTGTAGGATAAAATTGACTCTCATTATCTCTGTGTCTGTTAATAAATAAGAAATGATAACACAATTGTTAATTAATATATTATATCAATTAAAAAGCTTTCTGAATAACGCTGTATGATTTGACTAGTACGGATTGTCTGGATTAGGAACCCAATCTCAAACTTTGTTAAAATTTGAGAAGAAAAGAATAGGCACATGAAAGCAACGGAAACAGCATTCGAAAAGTATGTCATGTTTTTGTTTTTATACATATGTTTGAGTGACTGACGTAGTTATTATTTCTAAAACCACGTAACAGATTATACTACAACTAGCTGTGCCCCGCGGTTTCACCCGCGTATAATCCTACTACTATTATTAATGTGTAATTTTATGCGTCAATCTAATTCGCAATGGGTAGAGCATCGCGAAGTAAATATAGTTTAATTTAATAATATTGTCAAGAATACATTTAGAGTATTTTTAAGGCGACATTATATGGCAGCGACCTTGAGCGACTGGGGAGAAGCTTGCGTCACTCCCCGCGACCGCGCAATGCACCCCCGCAACGCAAGCTCGAAATTTCGTAAGGTAACCATACGTTTCAAATAGTAAAGACTGTACTGCCTGATTTATTATCACCATCCAAATTTTTTCTGGACTTTAATTGTCTGGTCATTGAAAACTACTATGTGTATTTAGACAAGTAAATCTATCTATCTATATATATAAAAATGACTATGTGGCTACGCTACTTAGACTCATTTGATACTCGTAAATAATTAAGTTTTAATAACATTGAAATCGGAATATTGAAATAAGTATGAATTTATTTGTCAGCAATCATGTCCTCATTTTCGACATGCTGAGTTGAGTTTTTCCCTTTTGTATACAGCCAGAACTGAATTTTTTTTTAATAGTTTATAGGCTTGCGTTTGACCATAATCTAACCTGATGTTAAGCGATGATGTGGTCGAAGATGAAGCACGCTTGCCTAGAAGTAATCTATTCACTCTTGACTTAAAGACTTCCAGGTTATAACTATCAGGAAACAGACTCCAGCAGGGAATTCTACTCCTTAGCCGTACCCATAATTAAAGTAATCTCAAAACGTTTCATGCGTATGGGTGGGATGTCCACCATGTAACGATGGCGCATCACCGTTTGTCTTGTAGTCCTATGATGGAAAGGGCTTGGTGGAATAAGACTGCAATTCCATCGCACACTCCCCGAAATGTAACCGATAGAAAACTGATAGGCTTGCAACACGTCGCCGATGCTCTAGGCTCTGGACCTTTGTCTCGACCGGTTTCTCGTTGCCGATGAGCCTTTTGGCCCGTTTCTCTATAGACTCAAGTGCATTAAGCTGGTATTTGGAAGATCCGTCCCAGAGATGAGAGCAGCACTCCATACACGACCGAACTTGCGCTTGATAGAGGTTGAGCAGCTGTTCCGGTGTGAAGTACCGTCTCACTTTTGAAATGAAATGAAATTAAATATTTATTTTGTAAATTGGTTATAAATAACACTTTTACACGTCATGTTTTTTTGCGTGTTTAGTTTAGCTAGATGAGGCCGGTATTTCTTAACTGACTAATCTGAGAAGAAACACCGAAACAAAATCAGAGGTCAAAGTCTCTTTTAAAGTCCAGACAATTTGTATTTGTATATGAGAAGCATGTAAGTTCATGTCTGTGGTATTTTTTTGAGGAAATAACCAAGCAAATTTGAGCGGACCTGTCCAGTCAGTGCAAGCATTTGTCAGTTATCGTGTAGCTCAACTTAGAATTTAAGGAGCTCAACAATTTGACGAACAATACCAAAGTAAGGCCATTTGGGTAGGCCACACAAGTAGGTACTCAAACTACTTGACATCATTAAAGAAATTATAGTGAAAGTAAAAACTATGAAGATAGAATAACCTACATTGTCCTCACAAGTACAATAATGAAATAATTATATTTATATACAACGTGTAATTTAAAGGGTATATACATACCAAGTGCATGGCTTCTTTGGATGATAACAAACGATATGGCAAGGGTTTAGTAATCCTAAGTCTACGTGTGTAGAACTTATTATAAATTACAATACACTGATACCAGAGACCGAATTTTTCAAATTAAGAAGAACGAAAAGAATTATCGTGTTATTGGCAAGTGAAGTGGAAAGTTATTGACCCTCGTAGTGCTGTGACACGTTTGTTATGATTGGTATTCAAAAAATATGTGAAACCAATAATTTGGTATCAATTCTTTAAGTCCGTTATTTTGTGCTGAAACTGTGCATAGAGACTCCATACCAAATGTTGTCTTCAGCCCTTTTGGTTAGATATGGGGTTTCCGTTACACGTTGTACATAAAAAAAACAATAAACAAAAACAAAACTAATAGGTATATACAATACTTTTTTTTCTCTTTATTGATTATAAGGATATACAATACTTGAAAACGCAAATATTCTAATCAATCAAAAATAAATCATCAATCAAAATTTTAAAACTAAATGAAAAGGCACACGTATATCACTGGAGCATCTCATTCCCAGGCCTTCTTGTCCTCAATATAATCTGTAACTGTGTAAAAAGCTTTCTGACATAGCTTACGTTTTATAAATGATTTGAATTTATTAATACTTAGTTCTTGAATATGGCTAGGAATTTTATTATAAAAACGTATACATTGGCATCTAAACGATCCACCAATCTTTTTTCCTTATTTTAGGAATGACATATGTGTCTTTGTTCCTTGTATTTACACTATGAATATCACTGTATTTTTTAAAAAGATTAATATTTTTGTATGCATAGAAGAGATTCTCATAAATATACTGAGATTAATATTCATAGTCAGAGTCATTCAGAGTCATAATATTAATCTCTTTAAATTTGTCTCTTAAGGAGTGCTTAGGACTTAATTTATAAATTGCACGAATGGCCCATTTTTGTAATACAAATATTGTATGAATGTCGGCGGCGTTTCTCCAAAGTATAATGCCGTATGAGATCACTCTGTGAAAGTAACTAAAGTAGACTAAACGTGCTGTTTCGATATCAGTTAATCCACGTATTTTTCTAACGGCATATGCTGCAGAACTTGGCTATTTTGACAATTTATATGGGGGCCCCACTGAAGCTTCGCACCCAAATTTATGCCCAAGAAAACTGTGGTATCTTCGGGTTTCAATATTTCGCCCTTTATCCCGGAATCCGTAGTGGTGCAGTTTCCTGATTAATGTCTCATGGGGGACACAGTCAAATACCTTTGAAAAATCGCAAAAAATGCCCAACACTTACCAACACTTATCTTCCCATGCATTATAAATGTGTCCTAAAAGTTCAACACCAGCCATCAGTTGTTGAACGTCCTTTTGTAAAACCAAAGTGTTTATTATGTAGCAATTTGTGTTTATTAAAATATCTTTGCATCTGCATTAAAATAATTTTCTCAAAAATTTTACTGAAAGTGGGCAATACAGAAATAGGTCTATAATTAGTAGGGTCAGATGTACTAACTGATTTAAATAGTGGGATTATTTTACTATATTTCATTAAATCAGGAATCTCACCGCAATCAATACAATTATTAAATATAACAGCTAATGTAGGAGCTATAATGTGTATAATGGACTTAGTAACATGAACAGAATTACCCCACAGATCTGCAGCCTTTTTAACATTCAAAGAATTAAAAGTTTTGATGATGTCATTAGAAGTAACATATTGGAATTTAAACTCTGAACTACAAACTGGAACACTTTTTTTAAGTAATGTGTCTGCAGCAATGGCAGATGATTTTAGCGACTTGATTGTCGATACGGGTATGTCAATGAAAAAATTTTCAAATTCTGTGGCGACTTGTGAATCTAATGTTATTATATTATCATCAATAGTTAGGGTGTAATTACTAGGATTCCCAACTTTTTGGCAGCCAATTGAGCCTTAGCCTCGATAAACGGACCAAAATTAAGGGTGGATGTCAACGTAACCTCAAGAAGTTCGATGCGATCTATATAATATAAAGCGAGTTATATAATATAAATTAAATTTAGGTAAGTATAGGCACGGGCGCGAAAGTAGGATTGACCATATAACATTAGATCTCCGCATTCAAGGTCATGGTACTTTCGTACCATAGCTAGCTATAAGTACCTACAACTATGTCAAAAACCGCACTCAAGTATTTTTTAAACTAATCTGGACTGTCCTTACTACGCTGTAGTATGGTTACATTATAGTTAAATACTCACCTCGTACTCACCACAAAAAAACACTATTATTTCAATGAAATAAAAAATTACTAAACATTAGATCTCCGCATTCAAGGTCATGCTACATAAGTACCTACCCTAGACCTATACCTACAACTCGTGTAAATATCAGCTCTCAAGTATTTTTTGATACTCTAATCCGGACTGTCCTTAGTACCTACGCTGTAGTATGGTGCTATTACATTGCAATATTTACCTCGTCTCTGCATTTTCGCGGCGAGAATCTAAGTTATTTGATATACTCCAAAAAAAAAACATAATTTGAATAAAATAAAAATAATTTGAAGTAAGTACCTATTAAATATTAGATCTCCGCATTCAAAGTCATGCTACTTACGTATCAAGAGCTATACCTACAACTATTCCAATATCAGCAACACTCAAGTATTTTTTGAAACTCTAATCGAACTGTCCTTACTACGCTCCAATATGGTTACCTACTCGTAAATTACATTTCAATACTCACCCTGTCTCTACATTTTTGACTCAAGAATCTTTACTATTTGGTGTTCTCCTAAAAGGAAATAACATAATTATTTCAATAAAATAAAAGTTTGTTTACTACATTTAAATCACATTTATTTTATTCCAATATGCTAATTTAAACTATTGATAGAGATTATATAAATAATCTTCTTCTTATCGTGTGGGTAGTAATGTCTAATGACCCCATACACCCTAGTGTCAGAGTTTCTAGACTGCCTCAAGAGCCTCTGACGTGGTCTATTCTGACGACCGCCATTTGGCGACCGGGACTACCGGCTTATATGTGTCTTCCGAAGCACGGAACCATCTTTTTATCAGACAATCAGGTGATTCAGGCCTGCATTGTCCTAGCCAAAGTGGAAACAAATTTACAAAGTATGCGTCCCGCGGGAATCGAACCCACGACCACACACAAGTTAAACCCCTAAACCACTCGACCATGGCGGCAGTAAATTATATAAATAATTAAAATTCGTTACTTCATTAATCTATTTTTAACATTGTAAGGCGTTTCTTTTTTAGTGTTTTGGGTTTACCAACCATTTTGGCGTTAAACTTCTATGCGAATAAAATCATTTTGTATTTTTTGCGCGGAGCGTTAGCGTCTACTCGTGACAGTGGTCAGCGATGCACTGCCGCCCGTCGCCCGCAAGAGCCCCCGATTCATTGCGCACCTAGATTATTCGAATAATAATACACCATGACTTTACCAAACACAATATGAAGAAAAGCCGTATACTAAAAGATTGGCAATTAAATTATCTTTTAGACTGTGAAAGTTTCATAAAAATACACCCAATGGTTGTTGCCTGATCTTCGCTTTTATGCCCGCGTTAGACGTACTTTTAAAAATAAATTACACAATGTTTTACAAAAAAATATTTAAATATTCATATATCAAATTATTAAGGAAATAGTCTAGTTTATCATTATTTTTTTTTCAAAGCATACCGACTAGCCGTTTAGACGTGATCTTGGATTAAAAATCATCGAAAATCGAATATCTGCCCCTTAAACTGCTGACCCGATCTCGTTCAAACCAATTTTAATTGAAATTTTTATTAAGATCTACAGCATATATTTTGTTTTGGATTTTGACTCCATTATTATAAAAGTAGGAGGGGGTGGGGGGTGAAACACATTTTACCACTTTGGAAGCGTATATCTTTCGACTGACTCGCCCATGAAGAATTCCGTAGCTATGCTTGCTAGCATAGATTAACGTAAAAAAATGCTGTTATCATAATGTTTATATGACAAAGTTTTATTTGCGGATTTTGCAAATGTGAAAATGAAATCACAAAAACTGTATCTCGTTCGAATCAATTAGCTAAAAGTTTTCATTAGAATCTACAGCATATTTTTTTATATTTTACACTTTATTATTTTAAAAGTTAGAGACACATGTTACTACTTTGGCACTACCAAAGTAGTAAAATGTGTCCCAAAATATATCTTTCAAACGATTGACTTTGACAAAAATGATTACATGAACCTCAGAATCATTTTTAAAGGTCTATTTATAGACGCCGACACCCGTATAGGCATAAAGGCTTGATGTAAAAAAAAATAGTTTTAGTTCCATGTATGGGGAGCCTCCCCTTAATGTCTTTTTTTTTACATTATTTTCGCATAAAAATCGGAAAGCGGTTTGCAGAATACATCTATATATCAAGTTTGAACTCTGTAGTGTTAATAGTTTCGGAATAAAATGACTGTAACATACGGAAAGACGGCCAGATAGACATGACGAATAGTATAAGGGTTCCGTTTTTTTTGCTATTCGGCTAAGGAATCCTAACAACATCGCTTTTAAAGTATGCCAACGTTGAATTTCTGACCCGATTTTCGGGTGGGAAAATCACCGAATGACTTCTCTCGCTCTAAGAGGAGCGAGAAGGAGTGTCAGACTTCTACTGACTATAAGCCCACCCAGTTACTTCAGCTGCCCTTGCCTTCCGGGGCCGCGGTATCTCATTACAACATACCTTTAAACTGAACGATGACATAAAAAATGGGATGAACAAAACAACACCCTATCAAAATAACTTATTCAACTAAAGAGAAAGTAAAATATAAATATTCAAATGTATAGATACAAAAATACACATCTGACGTAAAAGAAGCTTAAACAATTTTACATAGGAAGTTTCTTAGCCAAGAAGTCGAAATGAAACCAAGATAAGGTTCACTATCAGTGCGGTATCTATCGCGGAGTGGTAGAGTACCTACGCGAGTCATGCTGAACGCGTCGCGTCGTGCATCCGCGGGCCGCCGCGGCCGTTTCGGTGAATAGCGTTGTTGAATAATTTTAATTTTACATTTTCTCCTAAACTATAAGTCCAAATTATTTACTGTAAAAGGCAAAGATAATCTTCATAAAATTGTCTTGATGATGAAATTACTTTCAAACGCAAATATTAATATGGCCGCATAATAATAATACTACAAAGACATACCTTATTTTTTTAATATTTTCTTAACATAATTTGCCTTATTGTGGATTATTTATAAAAGTTAGATATGCAGTACCGCGGACTTTTTTTTAGATCTACATAAACCCTACATTTTTGTAGTACATGATCTTTACGTATAACTCAGCATTTCGCCAGCTCACGCGATTATAGTAATTTAGCGGCATATTTTCTTCCGACTTACTTCACCAATACCTTTATTGTAGGAAAACCGAGAGGAGTAGCGTAATGCTAGATAGCCTATAGCCTTCCTCATGAAACTGCCTATCATAATCAGAAAGAATTTTTGAAATCCACCCAGTACTTTCGAAGATTAGCGCGTTCAAGCAAACAAACAAACTTTTCCGCTTTATAATATTAGTATAGATTTACATTAATAAGAAGAGCGTCAGATTACGAAAGTTTATGCATATAAATTATAAATATCACCCATGCAAATCTTGGGCACTTCTTAATACATAATATGTTTATATGCTTATTTCCAAAACAATTTATAAGTACAGACGCCAGCACATCAAGCTACAACAATCTGTCAAATTTCTTTA
The DNA here is from genome assembly GCA_943138885.2 of Tholera decimalis. Classification (NCBI taxonomy): domain Eukaryota; kingdom Metazoa; phylum Arthropoda; class Insecta; order Lepidoptera; family Noctuidae; genus Tholera; species Tholera decimalis. The sequence continues at coordinate 26,197,031 of OW964577.2, read as the reverse complement.
ATAGATTTTCAACTTTATTGTTAAAAAAATAAGGTTCAAGGTTGATTGGGAAAATTTGACAGTTTCGGGTAGCTTCATGTGCTGGCGTCTGTACTTAACAATCTCAATGAGGCAACAAATTCTGTTAAGGCATTGAGTTTAGCGTTTGTAGCTAAACTAGGCTGCAGACGCTAAACTCAACAAAGGCTGTATTTCAGCTATCAGTTACCATTCCCCTCGTATTTTATAAAATAATATAATATAGGTGCCAAAAAGTGGAAGCATGCAAAATCAACAATAGAGAAAATAATGATAATGCTCTCACCGTGGGATGTCCAGCAGAGCTACAGATGTCGCGGCTGGCGTCACACAGCTCCCGCAGCTGTAGCAGTGTGGTGGCCTGAGGCACAGGGTCCTGCGTGCTGCACAGCTTGTGGGAGTCTGCGGGAGACATACGGAGTACAACAATCAAGTGATATCTTCTTTTTTATTCCGGATCAGCCTTCTTGACCTCGATCTCGCCTGATGGTAAGTGATAGATGAGGTCTACTATGAAAGCCCAGAAAATGCCTGTGCACTCTTGCTTTGTCTGGCAGGAAACACAGAAGCCGGCAGATAGTTCCACAACTTGGCTGGTCAAAAGGAGTACACTGAATTTTTTTTTTCAGTGAGAAAATCATCACTCTATGGGTGGAACGGAACTGACTCCCTGACCCCCACCCTGCTCCTTCAGGTGCCCTTGCATTCCAGGGCCGCGGTTTCCTTGATGCGCGCGTGGAACACTCGGCTTACCGGCCGGTGAGCTGCCCCTGCTCGCCGTCCGCAGGCCCGCCCGAAGGTGGCCGGAGATCGAAATCGGATCGGAGAAAAAGGTTGTCTCTCCCTCATGCGTACAGCCTCCTCCGTTGCTAGCATGACTGCAGAAAGAGGCAACTACATGCCATTCTCCCTCACCCCGCACAATGGTAAATCAGAGCCGTACGCGAGAGGTAAGTATCCCTCTCCATTTCCAGTTCGTGTAGAAAAAGCTCGTGGCTAAATGATAGCAGCAGCGTCAATCTTTGAAATTGCAATAACTTGATGTAAATCGTTTTGAGGCATATAGCGAGTGTTACATATAGCGAGTACAGCTAAGTAGTGGAATTACAATAGTTGAGTATACAGTTTAGTACAATAGATTACAAGTAATACAATATGATGTGTGTAGACCAACCTTGCACAACTTGTGGCATCAGCTCAGTGATGGTGATGACAGCTCGCTCGGCAGCCGGGTAGTCGGGGTGCTTCCCATCTGCGGAATCAGTAACAATTAGTACTATTCAATCTAATCAAAAACAACCTTAAGACGTTTTCAATCTTTCGGAAGTCGTGACGAATGGTCAGAAGGTAAGAAAAAATATAGGAGTTACTTTGATGCAAACATGTTGATGATGACGGGCAAGAATGTAATTATTATCCAATATTATTTTATATATAATATATTATTATTCTAATCCTTCATATTTGAATTCGTTTTGCACACATTTAATTATTCCTGATATTTGATTGGTTTTTCAAGATAAAATTATAAAATTTGTAAAATACGGAAAAGATCATCTATACATATAATAAAAGTCTGTATGTTTGTTTGTACACGCTAATCTCCGGACCTATTGGGTGGATTTTAATAAAATTTAATTCGATTGTTAACATCCTCGAGTAACACATAGGCTTGCTTTTTATCCCGGAATTCCCACGGGATCGTGATTTATGCGAGAAACCCCCCACGTGAAAGAAGTTAAATAAGAGGGAGGGGAGTTACCTTGCGTGGCGGCGGCGAGTGCTGCGACGGCGGCGTCGAGCTGCGCCAGGACACGAGCGAGCTGCTGCTGCAGAACTGCTCCGTCCGCCGGCTTCAGCTTGTGAGGTACCACCGGCTGCCGAATACAACAATAACTAACACAAGCATTCAGCTCCTGCCAGGGTTGCGGAAACGTTCTAACGAGATACCGCGGCCCCAAAATGCAGAGGCAGCTGAAGGAACAGAATAGATTTTTAGACAGTAGTAGAAGACTGAAACTCCCTTCCGCTCTACCGAGACAAGGTTTTTCAAACATTTGTGTACGGTTACATTTAAAAGTTATTCTGTTATCAAGAGGAACAGATTCACTCCAACAATTTCCTTGATAAGTCATTCGCGGATCACAGCAGTACGGTTGTGGAATGCTCTCTCAGTTAGACAAACACAAATCCTTCCTTCTTTCTAGACAAAAAATACCTTTACACATTATTTGTCGTGTTAAATTTAAACTAGATGAGGCAAACATCGTCCTTATCCTAGCTAATCGTCCTATGGAAAAAACACCGAAACAAATTCAGAGGTCTGTTTCAAAGTACAACATTTATGTCTGTGGTGCTCTTTAGAAGAGAAGCATACAGATTTGAGTTAACCTGTCCAGACAGTGAAAGCATTTGTCAGTTATCGTGTGTTACCATAGAATAAGTAATTATTGTAAAATAGGTGTGTTTAAATTTTGGTGTACCTACAATAAATTATATTCTATTCAACTTTTGAAACAGTATTTTATTGTATTTGGTATTGTTTCTTCTTTTAGCAAAAAAGCAAAACAAGTTTTTATTTTTTGGAGTTTCCGATATTTCGACATTGTTATGAGCGCCATCTATGATCGTGGCGCTTGCAACAGCAAAATAAATATACATGGTAAATATCCCGTTTTAAGTATTAGTTTAAGAGTAATCCTATGTGGAGGCTGTAACAGTACCTTCTTCATCTGCTGCTCGGCAGTCTTCAGGTGTTTCTCGGCTGCAGTCACGTTGCTCACAAACTCAATACGCTGCTTCTCTTGTTGTGGCGACAGTACTACATCTGTATCAGAAACATTCAATTTATACACTGGTGTTACACCACACACACACACACATACACACACACACACACACACATACACACACAAACACACCAACACATTCATTTAATACTCCCCATGCACACTTCTTGTTGACGTTTATTATACCCTATACGTTTGTTACTTATAGTTAATGAATTGTAAATCCGGAATTGGCTATGAGATTAGATCTAGAGATTTATAGAAGGGTTATCACGAAAGCTAAAAAATAACAGAGATAATGAAATGAAATGAAATATTTATTTTGTAAATTGGTTATAAATAACACTTTTACACGTCATGTTTTTTTGCGTGTTAAGTTTAGCTAGATGAGGCCGGTATTTCCTAACTGACTACTCTGAGAAGAAACACCGAAACAAACTCAGAGGTCATAGTCTCTTTTAAAGTCCAGACAATTTGTATTTGTATACGAGAAGCATGTAGGTTCGTCTGTGGTATTTTTTTGAGGAAATAACCACGCAAATTTGAGCGGACCTGTCCAGACAGTGCAAGCATTTGTCAGTTATCATGTAGCTCAACTTGGAACTTAAGGAGCTCAACAATTTGACAAAAAAAAAAAACAAAGGACATTTGGGTAGGCCACACAAGTACTCAAACTGCTTGACATCATTAAATAAAGATAAAATAAATAACTCTACAAACACTAGCAAAGAAATTTTGAAAATTGTTAACAATTGTGTGAAGCTACCATGTTACTCCAACAAGGTACACAACGGGTCGAAAATGAAATTTGTTCTAGTTCTACCACTCTTAATGAAATTTCTAGTATTGTCAGAAAAATGGGTAATAAACGTTCTTGTGGTTACGATGAAATTCCTATATCTGTTATTAAAGATCATTTAAATATACTTGCTGAACCACTCTCTTGCTTATTTAATAACGTATTGACGAAGGAATATTCCCAGAACAGCTAAAGGTAGCCAAGATCATACCAATCCACTAAAAAGGCAACAAATCTGATCCTAAAAATTACAGGCCTATCTCTTTGCTACCAACGCTCTCAAAGATTTTCGAAAAAATACTAAAATATCGGCTTTTACTTCATATTAACTTAAATAAAGTTTTAAATAAAAGACAATTTGAATATCAAATAAATGTGGGCACAGGGGATGCTATATATATGCTCTTGGTAATGATATAATCAGCAAGTTAAATAATAAAATGAGAGTAGCTGGTGTATTTTTAGATTTAAGCTCAGCTTTTGACACTGTTGATCATGACTTACTAATAACTAAATTAAATCACTATGGAGTTAGAGGAAAAGCCTTACAACTTTTGTCTTCCTACCTAAAAAACCGAAAAATGTTTGTTGAAATCATTGAGACGAAAGATGGACAAAGGCAAACCTATAGATCTACTTTTTTTAATATTTGTGCCGGTGTTCCACAAGGATCTGTATTGGGTCCCATATTATTCATTTTGTTCACTAATGATTTAATTAATTATATTAATAACGTTCTGCCAGACTTGAACCTTGTGGTTTTTGCAGATGATACAAATGCCATTATTGCAGCTGAGCATATAAATGAACTCACGAAAAAGGTCAATGCAGCTTTATGCTACCATTACTCATGGTTTACTGCAAATAAACTTAAAATCAATAGTATGAAAAACAAAATACTTTTATTCAAAACAACTGCTCGTAATAAAGATACCATGGAGGTTAAACTCAATGAAAACAAAATAGAACTTGTGAGTGAAGCAAAATTCTTGGGCATACATATGGACGAATCGCTCAATTGGAAGAAAGAGCTAGCCACTATAGATGCAAGAATATCATCTGCATGTTATGCATTGAGAACACTTCGTGATGAAATTGACACTAGACAATTAAATTAAGCGCTAATTGAATCTAGATTAAGAAATAGCATACAATTTTGGGGAAATAGCTATAATTATAATTGCCAAAGAGCTTTCGTCCTTCAAAAAAGAGCCATACGAACCATTGTCCGAATTTCACAACGACAGAGTTGTCGTCCACACTTTGTACATCTAAAAATCCTAACCGTACCCAGCCTCTACGTGTTAGTACTCCTGACTCACCTTAAAAAGTATATGCACGAATATGAGACATTTGAGGAAAGACTGGTTAGGGAGAATACACGCAGGAAGGATTTAAATAATAAAATTAGTCCTTGCTTAAATATAGTGAAGCACAGTCCACGTTACCAAGCAGTGCAAATATTTAATAAATTACCCTTATCCCTAAAAAGCATTATTTATACATCCGAATTTAAGAAAAATCTGCAGGTCTTCCTCTTGGATAAGTGTCTCTACTCAATTAATGATTTGTAACTTTGTGACCACATGTGTTTGGACTTGTATATTACTATGTTTTCTTTTTTTTTCTTCTAATTGACAAGAACTTAATATTATGTGTTAATGTTGTGAACGTATAGGATTTATATTTTTTGTCTATGTTATTTTTATTTTTATTATTGTATCGCAACTGTAGTTTTATAGGATAATTTTACACACAATGTATATTGTTAAATGAATAAATGAAATGATTAGAGGATTTTGTTATAATTTATAAATATATAAATAAAGATGTTATGGATTTTTTAATGACAAATTGTTTATTATGTCTCAAACAGTAACATTAACAAATGTGGATGAAACAGCCCCAGTAAGTAGTTAATAACACTTGTGTCGGGGTTGTCTCGCTCCTCCCCTTGAAAGTTAGTTGACAATATTAAGACAGTAGATTTAAAAACTTATAAATAATTTTAAGAACAAAAAGATTGACTTAAAAGTCATAAAGCAATGTAATTGCAGCTCTGTATAGTGTGTTATTGTGGGTGTGTCTATAGAATTGTGTGAGTTTGAGAGTGTATGGATGTGATGATGTGTGCGTGTATAGTAGGATGTGAGTATCAGTGTGTGTGTGGATGTGATGGTTTGTGCGTGTGTATTTGAGTATGTGTATGTGAGGATGAGATGCTGCGCGCGGAATTAAATGGTAGTTTTCTATAATATATCATTATACAATGCTATATTATATGGAACTCGTGGCTAAATAATAACAGCCGCACGGGTCGATTTTCTATGGTAAGCAACGCTAGCCGAGGCCGATCTTTGGATGGATGATTATCTTCGAGATTCCTCCGTGCGTCGGAAAGCACGTTAAGGCGTTAGTCCCGGCTGTCACTGTACATCTCGTTACGGGCAGTCGGAGGCCAGAAAATCCGACATTAGGTTGTGGAGGTCAAATAGACAGTCGCTCCTTGTAAAACCACTAATACTCAGCTGCATCCGGTTAGAGAGAAAGCAGACCCTAACATAGCTGAGAAAAGGCTAAGCAGATGATGATATACATGTAATTAAAACTGAAATATCCACCTTTAATGTCAAAATAAAAACTATTTGATAACACAACGAAAAAGTCTGCGGCGTCACAACAAAAACCACAGATGCATTTATTAAACATTTCTTTTTCATTAATTTTAGTGGTGTTCCCTATATTTATTTTAAAAAAATGTTACCGCGAGCGAAGCCGCGGGCAGCAGTTAGTTGTTATATAAAATCAAGATATATTTAAATGCCTATATAGGCCTATGTGAAATAAAATATTTTTGATTGATTTATAAAATCCGCTAATTGAATTAAACCTATAAGTGCGCTATGAAATAGGTATTTCAATAGATATTAAATTTTGAAATGAACACGAAGAAAGGCCTTTTTAGAGGTACCTTTGCAGTGGCTTTTGCAGCAGTGGGAAAATATAGTTTATTTTTACCCTGTTCAGTAATCTTGCAAGCGTCCACGAGCTCGTCCAGCGTGTGGTCCAGCTGCTGCTGCGAGCTCAGCACCTGCTGCTTCATCTCCGGCCGCTGCTGCAGCTGTGGCGCACACGATGACGTCAGCTCTGATGCTGTGCTGCGCAGCCTCTCTGCCGCTGAGATCACTTCCTTCTGGCACTGAGGGTCTCCGATATAACTCACCAGCAGACTTGCAAGCGTCCACGAGCTCGTCCAGCGTGTGGTCCAGCTGCTGCTGCGAGCTCAGCACCTGCTGCTTCATCTCCGGCCGCTGCTGCAGCTGTGGCGCACACGATGACGTCAGCTCTGATGCTGTGCTGCGCAGCCTCTCTGCCGCTGAGATCACTTCCTTCTGGCACTGAGGGTCTCCGATATAACTCACCAGCAGACTTGCAAGCGTCCACGAGCTCGTCCAGCGTGTGGTCCAGCTGCTGCTGCGAGCTCAGCACCTGCTGCTTCATCTCCGGCCGCTGCTGCAGCTGTGGCGCACACGATGACGTCAGCTCTGATGCTGTGCTGCGCAGCCTCTCTGCCGCTGAGATCACTTCCTTCTGGCACTGAGGGTCTCCGATATAACTCACCAGCAGACTTGCAAGCGTCCACGAGCTCGTCCAGCGTGTGGTCCAGCTGCTGCTGCGAGCTCAGCACCTGCTGCTTCATCTCCGGCCGCTGCTGCAGCTGTGGCGCACACGATGACGTCAGCTCTGATGCTGTGCTGCGCAGCCTCTCTGCCGCTGAGATCACTTCCTTCTGGCACTGAGGGTCTCCGATATAACTCACCAGCAGACTTGCAAGCGTCCACGAGCTCGTCCAGCGTGTGGTCCAGCTGCTGCTGCGAGCTCAGCACCTGCTGCTTCATCTCCGGCCGCTGCTGCAGCTGTGGCGCACACGATGACGTCAGCTCTGATGCTGTGCTGCGCAGCCTCTCTGCCGCTGAGATCACTTCCTTCTGGCACTGAGGGTCTCCGATATAACTCACCAGCAGACTTGCAAGCGTCCACGAGCTCGTCCAGCGTGTGGTCCAGCTGCTGCTGCGAGCTCAGCACCTGCTGCTTCATCTCCGGCCGCTGCTGCAGCTGTGGCGCACACGATGACGTCAGCTCTGATGCTGTGCTGCGCAGCCTCTCTGCCGCTGAGATCACTTCCTTCTGGCACTGAGGGTCTCCGATATAACTCACCAGCAGACTTGCAAGCGTCCACGAGCTCGTCCAGCGTGTGGTCCAGCTGCTGCTGCGAGCTCAGCACCTGCTGCTTCATCTCCGGCCGCTGCTGCAGCTGTGGCGCACACGATGACGTCAGCTCTGATGCTGTGCTGCGCAGCCTCTCTGCCGCTGAGATCACTTCCTTCTGGCACTGAGGGTCTCCGATGGTTGGGGCTGTTGTCTGTGTACAAAGTGAATTAATTATTTTAAACATAAATTAAGTAACCCTAATTTAAGTAGCTAAGGACTATTTTGATCACTTCAGCTTTCTGTCCATTCGTTTAGGAGCTACAATGCCACAGACAGACACACAGACACGTCAAAGTTATAACACCCCTGTTTTTGCGTTGGGGTTTAAAAATAAGGTAAAAAAAAGTTCGTTCTCCACGCTGCCGGTTGGTAATGTACTCAAGAGACTGGCGGCATTGTCACGGCTTAGGATAAGTGGAGACTTTTAGATTCAAATTTTAAAACGTTTTGAATAAAACTTCTCTTCTTCTCAGTCGCTTCACTCTTGACGGGATGGTCGTGGTCGTCACGTGGTATCTTCGTGTTGAGTGACCCGCTCTATCACCCGCCGCCATTCTTCTCTGACATATGCCTTCCTGCGGCACTCGTGCATGGCGTTGCCAGTGGCCGCTTTAACTTGGTCTGTCCATCTCACATTATTTGCAAAATATCGATTATTTATTTGTATCTTCCTTCTGAACTATCGGACTTAACGGATTAAAGCGTGTTTGCAGCGTTACTACAGTTAAACTATCCTTATTGTGCAGGAATGTAAGTACGTGGATAATCTGGAGCGAATCCATTTTTGGAACCGGGGTCACAATCAATATCACTCTATTATAGCCCTAGATATTATTTATTTATTTACTCAACATCATAAAGATTTTAATTTTTTCAATAATTTACCCGGAACCCCTATGTTGTGATATCCAGCGGTCAAAATCAAAACAATTCTCAATTAGTTCTCCTTACCTGTGCGACAGTAAGCAAGGCCTGCGCCGCGTCGGCTGCGCGTGCGCCGCTCACGTCGAGCTCGGCGGCTACAGCAGCGTCCGGGATCATCTCCGTCAGGTGCTGCACCTGAGATAGCAGCTCGGAGGCCTTGCCGCACGACGCTGCTGATAGTGCTAACACCTGGTGGAAGTAATACCTGTGCGACAGTAAGCAAGGCCTGCGCCGCGTCGGCTGCGCGTGCGCCGCTCACGTCGAGCTCGGCGGCTACAGCAGCGTCCGGGATCATCTCCGTCAGGTGCTGCACCTGAGATAGCAGCTCGGAGGCCTTGCCGCACGACGCTGCTGATAGTGCTAACACCTGGTGGAAGTAATACCTGTGCGACAGTAAGCAAGGCCTGCGCCGCGTCGGCTGCGCGTGCGCCGCTCACGTCGAGCTCGGCGGCTACAGCAGCGTCCGGGATCATCTCCGTCAGGTGCTGCACCTGAGATAGCAGCTCGGAGGCCTTGCCGCACGACGCTGCTGATAGTGCTAACACCTGGTGGAAGTAATACCTGTGCGACAGTAAGCAAGGCCTGCGCCGCGTCGGCTGCGCGTGCGCCGCTCACGTCGAGCTCGGCGGCTACAGCAGCGTCCGGGATCATCTCCGTCAGGTGCTGCACCTGAGATAGCAGCTCGGAGGCCTTGCCGCACGACGCTGCTGATAGTGCTAACACCTGGTGGAAGTAATACCTGTGCGACAGTAAGCAAGGCCTGCGCCGCGTCGGCTGCGCGTGCGCCGCTCACGTCGAGCTCGGCGGCTACAGCAGCGTCCGGGATCATCTCCGTCAGGTGCTGCACCTGAGATAGCAGCTCGGAGGCCTTGCCGCACGACGCTGCTGATAGTGCTAACACCTGGTGGAAGTAATACCTGTGCGACAGTAAGCAAGGCCTGCGCCGCGTCGGCTGCGCGTGCGCCGCTCACGTCGAGCTCGGCGGCTACAGCAGCGTCCGGGATCATCTCCGTCAGGTGCTGCACCTGAGATAGCAGCTCGGAGGCCTTGCCGCACGACGCTGCTGATAGTGCTAACACCTGGTGGAAGTAATACCTGTGCGACAGTAAGCAAGGCCTGCGCCGCGTCGGCTGCGCGTGCGCCGCTCACGTCGAGCTCGGCGGCTACAGCAGCGTCCGGGATCATCTCCGTCAGGTGCTGCACCTGAGATAGCAGCTCGGAGGCCTTGCCGCACGACGCTGCTGATAGTGCTAACACCTGGTGGAAGTAATACCTGTGCGACAGTAAGCAAGGCCTGCGCCGCGTCGGCTGCGCGTGCGCCGCTCACGTCGAGCTCGGCGGCTACAGCAGCGTCCGGGATCATCTCCGTCAGGTGCTGCACCTGAGATAGCAGCTCGGAGGCCTTGCCGCACGACGCTGCTGATAGTGCTAACACCTGGTGGAAGTAATACCTGTGCGACAGTAAGCAAGGCCTGCGCCGCGTCGGCTGCGCGTGCGCCGCTCACGTCGAGCTCGGCGGCTACAGCAGCGTCCGGGATCATCTCCGTCAGGTGCTGCACCTGAGATAGCAGCTCGGAGGCCTTGCCGCACGACGCTGCTGATAGTGCTAACACCTGGTGGAAGTAATACCTGTGCGACAGTAAGCAAGGCCTGCGCCGCGTCGGCTGCGCGTGCGCCGCTCACGTCGAGCTCGGCGGCTACAGCAGCGTCCGGGATCATCTCCGTCAGGTGCTGCACCTGAGATAGCAGCTCGGAGGCCTTGCCGCACGACGCTGCTGATAACGCCAGCACCTGGAGGAAACAAAGCTACTTTTTAATCCCTGGATGCTGTAATTTAATCCCAAACCTTCCCTTCTGAGAAATCGTATTATACAGAGGGTGAGTCATAAATTCTTGCGGTTTTGACCTCATAATATAAAGAAAGTCTGTCATATTAAAACATTCAGTTTATTATTCAAAATATAAACCATTGTGTTCAATAGTCAATACCCAACGCGCAGCCAGTTCTTTTATCCCTTGAAGATACCAGTCTTGTTTTAGACGCGAAGAAATCTCGGATTGCGTTTTCAACATCTTGCAGATTATTGAATTGTCGTTTTTGTAAGAAGTGAGCTAATACTCGAAAAATGTAATAATCAGACGGCGCGAGATCAGGGCTGTATGCTAGGTGCGGCAACAGCTCGATTCCTTTCAGTTCCGCTATTTTTTTCTTAGTCAAACTTCCAGTATGAGGAGGAGCTGCAACAGTGCTCATTGTCGATTAACCAAAGCTGGATATTTTTCACTCAGAGCAGCATACACACATTCCAATTGGGCTGCGAAAAGCTCTGCTGTAATTCCATGGCAATGTGGAATCAACTCCCAATAGACTGGTCCCTCAAAATTCCACCATAAACACAACATTACCTTTTTTCAAAGCGGTAACCGCGATAACCACTGTTTTTTTTATATCTGGATTTCTAAAATACACCCACTTTTCATCACATACGACGATTCTTTTGAAAAAAACATCGTCAAGTTGATTCTCCAGCAAATGTCTGCATACATCTATCCGACGTTGAGCCTGTTCAGGGGTTAACTCGTGTGGAACAACTCGGCAGCTCTTATAACTCTTCCCAAGCTTGTGTAAGTGGCGAACGACACTAGATTGAGATATGTTAAGTTCGCCAGATATGTCACGAGTACTTTTGCTAGGTCCCGCTTCTATAGCTTGATGTAATGATTCGATATCCGTCGATATAGGCCTTCCAGTACGTGGTTTATCTTGAAGGCTCAAATCTCCCGATCGAAAACGCTGAAACCAAAATTGTGCTGTCCATTCTGTAACAGAGTTTTCACCCTCCACACTACGAATTTCTTGAGCAGCAGTTACAGCTAAGACACCTTTTCAAAGAAACAACGAAGAAGTCCTCGAATAACTAGCTTGTCTTCCATTTTGTTTATTTCACACATTTTTATTTACGAATGCAGAAGCAATGCGCGCTGTATACCTCAAAACTACAAGAAATAACCTGCACATCGTTATTCCCTTTGTTCAAGTGACTAGTGCGTAACCGCAAGAACTTAGGACTCATCCGCTGTATTTTGCAATTTTTTTTTTCATGAGAACTAGCAATATGGGTGTAATTCACATTAATATCAATCTTGTTAACCTCTCCTTTTTTTTTTTTTAACGTGGGGAAATCCTCATGGACTACCTCCGCCTGGGGAATGGCGGAGGGGTGTGCCGGATTCTTACCGGCTAAAACCACCCCGGTGTCTCCTCACACGTGCGTGGGGGGCCGCGGGAAACCTAATTCTTCCGCAGCCCCGCACTAGTGCTGGTCGGGTCTGTCCCGGCCTCGCCTCCTGCACGGGGTAGTGAGGTGTTGAACTACCCCGTGCATCGCCTCGCTCCAACTAAGCTAAATATGCTTATGTCTGGAGTATGTTCACGGCAATAGTGTAATAGGTCGGGTTCGAACCCACGAGCTTTCTGTCAGAAGTTCAACACGTTAGGCTATTGACTATTGACGCTTCAAAATATATACATGTATGTTATAGGTTTCCGGTTCATAAAACCATTCTCACTTGCACTAATCGAAGAACTAACCTAGAAACAATTTAAACTCAACTGTACAGACATAGAGTTTATTAAAGTGCGTAAGATCTGCTATTATTATTATTATTTCTTTATTTCTAATTATATACATACAAATTACATTTTTAAATATTTCTATAAAACACAAAAAACATTTAAAAATATAAAAAATAGTAGCCCACCGGTATCGGGAGCAGGGTCCAAGCTACCGGTGGTCAGGGCTCTAGAGAGAGGAACCTCCTAACGATACGCGCCGTGTCCAGGAGCACCGCTTTCTGAAGCAAGCCCTTGATCCAGCCGCCTAACGAGAGCCTCCTAAGGTGTTGGTCGAGGCTCTTGGCTATTAAGCCATTGGCTGAGACGACTATCGGTACAACGACTGCCGAGTTCACATCCCACATGTCGACAATCTCATGCGCCAAGTCAAGATATTTGATTTGCTTATCTTTCTCGGCTTTCACGAGGTTCTCGTCATGCGGGATGGTTATGTCGACAATCATGGCACGCCTCTCGTTTCGGTCCACCACCACTATATCAGGCTTATTGGCTACAATAGTCCTGTCAGTGATGATGGACCGATCCCAGTATAATGTGATATGGCCATTATCGAGAACTGGGTCGGGCTCATACCTATAGTACGGCACTTCCGATTCCACAAGAGAATATTTCAGAGCAAGTTGCTGATGAATAATCTTGGCTGCAAGGTTGTGCCTATGCAAGTATTCTCCATTAGCAAGACGAGAACAACCAGAGACAATGTGACGGATTGATTCACCCGGACGGTGACATGCCCGACACATGTCAACCGTGCCATCCTTCACAATAAATTTCCGGTAGTTGTTCGTCATGATAACTTCGTCCATAATTGCACAAACAAAACCTTCGGTTTCCCCAAAGAGGTCACCGAAGCGCAACCAAGCTACGGACGCTAACTGGTCTACATCGGGTCCATGAAGGGCCCGGAAAAATCGTCCGTGTAGCTCCTTACTCTGCCATATCCTCCTTCGATCGTTAGTGTCTAGCACTGCAGGTTTGCGCCAGTTCTCATTAGCCAAGGAGAGCGGGGTGAGTCCCTTGTCCACCGCTACTACATTTCGATGCATACCCACTTCAGAAGCAAGAAAATATTCCCTGAGACTGCATACCTCGCGGTTGTGGAGAGTTTTGGCATTCAAAAAGCCTCGACCTCCGCATTTCCGTGGGATATACAGTCTCATTACCGATGAACGTGGGTGATGCATTCGATATGCAGTCAGTAGTGTACGGACTCTCCTATCCAGGGCGTCAAGTTCCGTTTGTGTCCATTTAAGTACGCCGAAAGAGTATATCAATACTGGCATGTTATTATTATTATTATTATTATTATTATTATTATCTTTATTTCAGACCTAAGGGCCCATAGAAATCATTACAAATAATGTTAGTAGGTTGTTAGTAGGTACAAAAAGCATTATATATAAGTTAGTATATGTTAGTAAGCATGACAAAACAAAAATTACTTTTTATTGGATTGCAGGTGTACACCTGCCCAATATACAATAAACGGACTATTTATTTTGTCCGCTAACGCTATGAAGCAACCTTTTTTTTTTTTTTTTTTAACCTGGTAAAATTATCAAATAAGTCCTCCCACTCCGGGCAGGGTGGGAGGGACTGTCAGACTTTTACTGACTAAAATCCACGGTGTTCCTTCAATAACCCAATAACCCTTTACATACCGGGGCCACGGTAACGGGATGAGTCCCACGACCCCGGCAGGCTTCGGCCCTCTGCAGAGGGGGCCTCGTCATGTTGCTGACGCTCTTTGAGGCGCGCGTGGAACACGACGCGCCGTCGACCCGGGCATGGTCCATGGTCGGACAGCGAGTTGCCCTTTACTCGCTGTCCGCATGCCCGCGCCTACGGTGGCCGGAGATCGTCGGCCGACGTCCGACGCCGTGGGCGTCTACCACTGCGGCTGGGCTGGAGGGAGGACGCCATCCTCTCCCTCTCGCGGCCCGCCTTCTCCTTCGGAAGCATGACTGCTTCGCAGAAGGAGGCGACCGCTTCCCACTCCCTCTCGCCCCGCAGCATGGCCTCGACCAATGCCGGGCGCGAGAGGTCTCCGCCTATCGCCGCCGTGAGGACACGTCGGTGCTCTGCCCAGGCGGGGCAGTCTTGCACCGTGTGCTCTACGGTGTCCTCAGGGCGACCCTCGGAGTGGTGACACCCAGACGTTTCCTCCTTTCCCATCAGACACAGGTACCTCCCGAAACTTCCGTGTCCGGTGAGGACCTGCGTCATGCGGTAGGTCAGGACGCCGTGACGCCGATCTAGCCACTCCTCAAAGAGGGGTCTTACCGCCGCAATTGCGGCGTGCCCGGCCGTCGGTTGCGACAGTCGCTCCCTCCATACTGCCCTGAGATCGCGCCGGAGCTCTTCCCGCCGCGCCTCGACTTCTCGAGGCAGCGGGGATACGCCCCGGCGCTGCGCCTCCACGTGCCATTCATAGACGCGCTGGAGGGCAGTCGCCTCCAGATCCCAGGGCAGCAATCCGGCAAGGAGGTTATGAAGCAACCTAGTGATTTATTTTTATTTTGCTTTATTTCATTTTACCCCATACCTGTTGATCTATTGACTTGAAATCCGGTACACACTTTAGCGTTTTAAGATATGATGTTATCAAACGAATGCCCTAAATTGATGAGAAGAGTCGTGTGATAACTTGTTAATATTGTTTTAAGCTTTTAATACATTTACTTCACCATTATTACGTTTTTTTTTTAATAAAACCGTTTAACTTAATAATATTATTACTAATTTTATTAAAATATTTTCCAGGCCCATTTTCTTTATTTTAAATATTGTCAAAGGTCTATTTTTTTTCCTCACCTGCTGATCGTGTGCCTCTCGCATGGCATCAGCTTTGGGATCGACGATGGCCACCAGCTTGCCGGAAGCCGCCGAAAACTTGGTAGCAGCATCGCTGAGACCCTGCAATGCAGTAAATCAACTAATACATTAGAAGCCATAGTCAAAACCCGTGCGAGACAGAAACTGGAATATACATATCCGATAGTGCCGATACCCTGCTACTGGACCGTAGGGGTCAGATAGGTAGTTGTTCCTAGTACTCAGCTGCATCCGTTAGACCCGAAGTTGACCCTGATATAGTTAGGAGCAGGCTAAGCAGACGCTGGTGCCACTGACCTGTGCTTGTCCGGCAGAGTCACACAGCCGGCGACTCGCGTCACAGAGCGCTCTCAGCTGCTGCAACATGTCGGCTTGTTCTGCTCCCGACTTGTTGCCGCACACTGTGTGAGACTCTGCAAAAATACCGCAGAATTGGTACACAACCTAGTAATCAGTATTCACGCTATATACAATGTCTAGCAGCCGCGCGGGGCTTCGCTTCCGTAGACATTATTACTGGAAAAACATAAATCTCCTTTTGCAGTTGGGTAAAAATCAAGCATATAACCCTCCTCTAGCTTCAAGCTACTTCCATGCCGAATTTCGTCCAAATCTACCCAGTACTTTCGATGATTACTGCGTTTAAACAAACAAAATGTTTTGCTTTACTATATTCGTACAGATACTTAACTACGATTTTTTATTTTTTCGGGGCAAATCATCATATGACTCCTACCGCACTGGGTAGAGCGGAAGGCCTATGACCTATGTATGGTTAGAGTTATTTTTGCAGCCGTTTCATTCGCATCGGAGTGATCCACGAAGAACAAAGAAGAAAATTGAAGATGCTGTTGATGCATGCAATATTATATAACTTCATTTATTTTAATACGTGAAGCCAAACTTTGTGCCCCTTTATACGAATACCACGCGATTGAAGGAGTATGAAACTTGGCACATTGTACGTTTATATCAAAGACTATAAAACCACTTGACCGCGCATACAGTGCTCCGATGCTCGAAAATTATTTGTGTTTTGTCTCTTATTCATTTTGCACGCATAAAAATGTTGTAGTGGTGTGAAAAACATTCCCAAACATGACACACAGATACGAAATGGATGACATAACTATTCATCAGTAATGAAATACTACGAAAATTATTTTTTATTTAATCAGATTATAAGCCACCGCAGGGGTCTATTTAAAATAGTGGTTTGGGTAAACAAGCACACGGATGAGTCGCGTATTGATGTCTTTTTGAAAAGTCTCTTTCTTTCGTTAAGAAATTCTAATTCTTTTATCCCTTTCTTTCCCTTTATATTTTTATCGTAAAAATCCGTTACCTTTAACGGCTGAATACTAATATCGATAATCATAAAATTAAACTTATTTTTTTTTTATTAAATTCAGATACTGTCATAAAATACCTATCTACATTTAGAAAAACCGACTTTAAAAAAAAGTAGGAAGTTGTAATGTTTTTTCTTCTGTGTGACGTGCATGTTTTCATTTTAGATTTCCGAAGATTCCAGAATTAAAAGAAAAGTGGATAGATAAGGTTACTAGGAAATATTGGTTTCTAGTTTTGTTTTTATTGATATAATGTTGAGAAAAGTCAAATCGTGAATATAAAGTACCTTTATTCAATCTTTTTAGGCTTCAAATAGTATGACGGACTCTAATACTAATTAACTTAGGCCTTCGCATTACAATATCGCCCTCGTAAGTTTACGGCACGTAAGGGCAGTCGAAGGAACAGGTTGTGTTTTCAGTCAGTAGAAGCCTGACACTCCCTTCTGCTCCACTCATAGAAGGAGGAGTCATTAGATAAATCATGTAATGAATCACCACCAAAAAAATAAATCATTACAGAGTGGTTGCTGAAGCTACAGTTGTTGATTCACAACTGATATTAATTAAAATATTTTTATGGGATTTTTACTCAGTATTGTTACAGTATAAAAATCATTTTTATCGATATCGACTACTTTCTCTTAATCAAGTAGACCAATCGCTAACCAGGCATATATACGCAACTTGACCTTCAACTGACCAATTGTAGCTCTACATTTCTCTCTCGTCCCCCGGCCCGTAGTAGTGAGTCGTGTTCTTCACGACCTATACTCTCTCCAATGGTTATATACTCTCTGGTTTATATGGAGCAAGAGTGCAGAAAGCTAATATTTTTATATTTAAATAAACTATGTCTAAATTTCGACTACTGGGCTAGTTTTCGGCGGAATTAATTAACACTAGATACATTTTTATGAAGTATTAGTTTGGTATGGACTTGCGTAAAATAACGCCTGATTGCATTCTGTATAGTATAAAGCTGAAAAGTTTGTTTGTTTGAACGCTCTAATCTCACGGACTGCTGTTTTATTGATTAATTATTTTTATGTTGGATAGTCCATCGCGGAAGACTATAGGCTGCAGACATAGGCATAGTTTATAAACTTTTTTTCAACTTACAATAAATATGCGAATAAAACGCAAAATAAAATTTTCTTGGAAGAATAAAGTCGTCGATAGTGGCAATCTCTTTTCACTCGTATACGCCGTTGTTATAAAATGACTAACCTTTTACAACTTGCGGCATCAGCTCAGTGATAGTTCTGACAGCGCGGTCTGCTGCTGCATAGTCGGGGTGCTCGCGATCTGATAAAACATTAAAATAAATAACTCATTGACATTTTTACAAGTTTTCTTGGATTTCTTGGCAATGAATGCCTTTTTCTGAGTCGTCACAACAAGTTTTCTTCTTCCATTCTCCCGTGTCAGACGTCACAGCAACATTTACTTCTTTTTCTTTCATATCATTCTTCACACAATCATCCATCAATCCGTATTTTCTGTAGACTTCCATTTCTATTTATTTTTTTATTCGGTCTTAGCCCACTCTTTACCCCGGTCTCGCCTGATGGTAAGCAATAGATGAGGTCTACGATGAGACGAAAGAGCCCAGAAGATGCCTGTTCACTCTTGCTTTAAAGGTTGAAAGATCATAAGCGGCAGGGCACACAGAAGCCGGCAGAGACTACCTCTCTATCCATTAGTGTTGCCCAAATGAGAGTCTCGCAAGAGTCTTGCAATCCTATTGCTATTTATTAAACGGTAGTTGAGATCTCAGAACAATGTAACAGAGTAGGTTCAAAATGTACCTACTCTGTTACATTGTTCTGAGATCTCAACTACCGTTTAATAAATAGCAATAGGATTGCAAGACTCTTGCGAGACTCTCATTTGGGCAACACTACCATCCATCAAACCGACGGGTTTAGAAATGTTAGCAGGAAAGACAAATATGCGTGTGATGGATTATTCAAATAATTTCAGTTGGTTTATTACATTAACTCAAGTTTGTTTCTTCAATTGAACACAAATTAAAATATAACTATAATAATGATAACCTTTTTAACATGTGATACACAAAATTTAACTATTTATTATCAAAACAATGTAAACACTATTACGAAACCTATTTATAAGATAGTTTAAACTGTTCTTTCATTGTTGTCTTATATAACAACATACTTGAACGTTATTTAAAAAATAACGTTGTTTGTTTACTAATTCTGTCATCGTAAGACTAATATGTAATTGAACTAATTAATTTCAACATATTTACTGTATTTTTATATCATTTAATCATAGTTTAATGTTAAAATATAAAGGTTAACAAATCTGTTTTAAAATCGTACGATATGACGTCACTTGTTTACACTGTGTATAAAAGCCGCCGCTCAGTCGTTCTAGACACAGTCAGTCACTCAGTCGCTCTGGAGCAGTCACACCGAACGGACCTAAGTTAAGTGAACTTGTGTTGTTTCTAACTTTTATTAATATTTTTATGTGTAGAATTGGTATAAAAATCCTATCGTATTGCTATTGTATTTGAATATAAATTAATTACTTTGTATTTGATACTTTAATGTGACAGTGTTATTAATTGATAATTGTGTGATAATTTAATGAACATTTGGTATTAATTCTATAAATAACTTTACTTATATAATATGTAATAGAACAATGAAATAGTAGATAATTATACAAGTAAATAAAGCTATTAGTTATAACGATAGTAATCACATTGTGGTACATATTGTAAAGTACATATAGTGAATTGATGTTTATGTGAAGCTTCTTGCCTTTCAAAACTAAAATCTCTTTAGCTCAAACTTTAATCCAGCCGATTATTGATTATGCCGATGTCTGCTATTTGGATGCCACTGAGGAGCTCTTATGTAAGCTTGAGCGCTTGCAAAACTTGTGTATTCGCTTTGAAGTGGCTCCCTATCCGTCTTCGCAGGAACACTCGAATATTATTCCTTCTGTACAACATCCTATTCAACCCTGCATATCCTAACTACCTGCGTGATCGTTTTTCATTCACTTGTCCTACTGATGCACTTTGTAGATCCCACCTTAAACTCCATCTCAATTTCCCATCCCATAAAACCCGTTTCTATTCCCACTCCTTCTCCTTTCATGCAGTACGACTGTGGAACTCACTTCCCGCTAAAATCCGGGAAGCTAAATCCATTAATATTTTCAAAAAGCTGGTCAAAGATCATTACCTATCCAACATCCCGTAATTTTATATATTTATTATAGGTATATATTTTTATAGCATTAATATAAATATGTATTTTAATTTTATGTATGTATATATTTGTTTATTATATCATTATAGTTTAATTGTATAGCTAAGTATGTTTTATTTATCGTAACTAGTATTTATACACACTGTGTCTATCATCTCCTCTTGAACTCTCCTGTCGCAGGTCTGCTGGAAGAAATTTCTTGGGAAATAAGCAGCACCTTTGTGCTCTTTTGTCTGTATTTAATTATTTTTTTTGTAAGTGTCATGTGTGTACATAAATAAATAAATAAATAAATAAATTAATTAATTATGTTTTGAAAAGAGTAACTGTGGAGTTTCTTGCCGGTTCTTCTCCACAGAAAACAACCCTTTCCGAACCGGTGGTAAATGAATAAATTGATATTGCTATACAAATGGCTAAATTATTTCTATAATATACCTGACAATCATGGTAATATCGATTAATTGATAATTAATCGGTAAATACATATAAATTGATATTGATAATTAATTACTTTTAAAAAATAACAACATTCTTTATACATATACTATATATATACATCACATTTTATACACTTAAATTCACACGTGTTATCCCACCTCATTAAATATCCATCAAACAAAAGAGTGGAATTCCCTGCCAGAGTGTGTTTTCCGATAACCTGGGGGTCTTTAAGTGAAGAGTGAATGTTAGAAGAATAAATAAATGAATTAATTAAATTAAAATTAAATAAATTAAGAAGGTTACTTCTAGGTAAGCGTGTTTCATCTTCGACCACATCATCGCTTGTCACAAGGTGAGATTGTGGTCAAACGCAAGACCAATAAATAAAACAGAGTGGGCAAGTTACCTGCAGTGGCGGCGGCGAGCGCTGCGACGGCGGCGTTGAGCTGCGCCAGCCTGCTGGACAGTCTGTGCTGCATCGCCTCGCTGTCTGCCTGCTGCATCAGCTGGCATATCAGCGGCTGACAATGCAACATTTACACTTAGTACTCCACAAAAGCACTAAGTCACAGCGCGTTTGTGTGGCACTTGTGCGCTAAAGCGACGAATCACCACGCTCTGTGGCCTGAAGTGTTCTGCCCTGACGAGCTCTAGGAGGCAAGTCGGTACTCGCACCACAAACGCCTTGAAGTTGACGTAGTGATGCAAATCTAACTGTTGCACTCTGATAAATGATCTTTATTTTGCAAATTAGTTACACACATTTACACGTCATTCTTTTCGTAAATTTAAACTAGATGAGGTCGAGTTTTCCTAACTGACTACCCTGAAAAGAAACACTGAAACAAACTCAGGGGTCTGTCTCTTTTTAAGTCCATACAATCTATACTGGTTAAAAGTATTATGAGAACCTTGTAGGTTACCGTCTGAGGCGATTTTCAGGAAAAATGCTCACAGATTTGAGTGGGCCTGTCCATACAGTGCAAGCATTTGTTAGATGACGTATAGCTCAACTTAGAACAAGGAACAGGTTAACGATTTGACGAACAACACCAAGGTAAGGTATACGTTTGGGTAGGTCGCAAAAAGCACTCAAACTGCAGGACAATCATGTTTAACTCGAACAAAACAACATACATAGTTCACATATTCACAATAGTTCATAATGAGGATTATGTAGATTAGTCTGAAATGACCTTTTGAGGAAAGAACCACACAGAATTGAGTAGACCCGTCCTGTCATTGCAAGCCTTTGTCAGTTGTCTGTAAGCTCAACTTTGGACTACTAACTCTCACCGTGTAGTTGATCCTTTGGCTATATTCATTCATAGGCTCGTGGCTTAATAATAACAGCCACACTACGTCGCTAGATGGCACTGATGAAGTAAACATCCGAGGTGTAGTTCTCTGATATATTATTGACTTTAATATTATAAAACAAATAAAAACGTACATTAAATTGTGTTTAATAAGTTCGTTACGGTGTGAATGGTGTGCACAAACGTTATCCAAATAAACTATTTGATATATTTTCGAATAAGTCAAGACAAATAAAAAGTAAATAAACATTAAATAGTACTGTGATAAACAATTACCTACGTGAAATACGCTAAAAACTAAGTGACAAGTGTATAAAAACCGGTACAAACTGTTAGCAGAAGACGGGTAGCATAGAGGGAGTAACGAGTCGTGTTGGGGCGCAACCTATAAAAGCGAGCGCGCTCATTCTAACGCTCTCTTTCGGCGGCGTTCACTAGTTAAGGAGAAACTCTGTCAGTTTGAGTAGTCAACTTGCCTATTTTCTGATTTAATTTTGTCATCTTTGTCGTTTAATTCAGTTTGTAGTTCATTGTTTCATTGATTTAAAAATAACCGTTTGTGCTTTCGTTATAAGTTTAAATTGTTAAAGAAATAAAAGAAGTGTTGTGTTTCGTGTTATTTTTTTTTAGTTAATTATCCTTCTGGTTTCTAACATCAGAAGTGGGATACCTACTTTCACGCGCCCTGATCTACTCTAAGTTTTGAGATAAGGCAGTTTGACTTTTCAAATTGGTTTTGAATCGCATACCTGCACGTTTTATCGAGGAAGTACATAGAAACGTGTTGTACGAAACGATCGTAAGGCCATAGGGCTGTGGTTAAGTATACATCGACTGTTTCTGGTGAGTACGTTCCAATTTATTTAGGTACACTGAATAGTGAGCCAATTATTGTTTTAACTGAATACAATTAATATTCCTATACCTGAATAATGAGTGCAAAGTTTTATCGCTGTATAGATTAATTTCTATTGATTTACTTGGTTAAATTGTAAAAAAAAGTTCTGTGGACATAAGGCATTGATATAACCTCTAGTTGCAACTATTTGCATCTATTTTTTAAGCTTTATTAGCATAATTTTGCTAGTGTTTTGAAGCTACCCACTTTTTGAAGAATAATTATTTATTCACACTAGTGAGTAGTTGTTAAAATGCCTAATAGTAATCGTATAAGTAGACGTCGTTCTGGAAGTCGTGACTCGCATTTGAATCAAAGATATTCGAATCCCAAACACGGTAAACGATGTAAGCCCTCTGATGATGTATTAACCCAACAAATGCAACAAATCTTAGGCAGATTGACATCGTTAGAAGAACAGCGTCACTCGTCTCCGCCGCCCCATGGAGAATCAACGGCTGACGTTTCGGTGACGATACCGATGCGGCCACAGTCAACTGAGCCCGCAGCTACGCTTGGCGAGCACACAGGCTGTCCAGGGTCTACCGCTGCATCCTCACCGGAGCATTCTACAAGTGCTGACGTGGCCCGTGACCTCAACGTGACCGAACGCATCATAGACGCGATACGATCAATCAACACGACGGTGAGATCTAACCAATCATACTATATTTCTAACTTCGATCCAAGTATTCATGACATCGATGCATGGTGTGAGGAAGTTGACCGCGCTAAAGTTATAAATAATTGGAACGATAGTGAATGTTTGTCTCGAATAGGGAACTGTTTGAAAGGTGATGCTAAGACATGGCTTAACGAGTGGGTAACAAATGATCGGAGTTGGAGCAATTTCAAAAGGGAATTTAAACCTTTGTGTCCTAGGAAGCTAGATGTCGCGAATATATTATATGACGTCATGAACACTAACTCGGACAAATACCCGACATATGCAGATTATGCTCGCCGGTCGTTACTTAGGTTACGCATCGTTAAAGGAATAAGCGATGAACTAGTTTCAGCTATAGTGATACGGGGCATTACGGACCCCCATATCCGTGCTTCGGCTACTAATGCCAAGTTAATACCAAATGAGTTAGTAGAATTCTTCTCTATTTATGTTAAACCAAATACCTCAACTTTTACCAAAAAATATAACACGGGATCGCGTAATGATCATTCTGTAAATCACAACCATTCTAATCGCAAACGTAGATTTGATGACGGCAAATGTTTTCTATGTGGTCAATACGGGCATAAACAATCAAATTGCTCAAAGAAAACTAAACATACCTCGGGTAACGATAATTTCAATCAAAAAAATCCATCTGATCTATGTAAATTTTGTAAAAAACCTGGCCATAGAATTGAAACTTGTTTTGCTAAATTAAAATCAGAATCTCGCAATACAAATAATGTTAACCTTTGTCAAGAATACCTTAATACTACGAACAAGGATATTATGGTGGCGGTTATTCAAGGAATTCCAGTAGACATTCTTATTGATAGTGGCTCTAGTATATCATTGATTTCTTCATCACTATTAAAATATTTTACATGTGCGCGCAAGCCTGCTTTTAGAGTACTGAGAGGTATCGGTGGTCATGAAGTTGAGTCTACCTACTTTGTTACCTTACCAGTAGAATTTAATGAAATAACTCTGGAAGTAGACTTGCACGCTGTTTGTCCAGAAAATCTGAATATTCCAATTATTATTGGCACGGATGTACTTAATCGTGAAGGGGTTACTTACATACGAACACGTGAACGGCAATATCTTACTCGTAGATCTAATTTCACACACAATGCGTTAGTCACGACTCAAGCTCATGTAAGAACTGATTTGACCGGCCAACACTTGCGAAAATTACTTGGGGTGATTAACGAATTCTCAAACTTCTTTATTGATGGGACTGCCACCACGACAGTCAATACCGGCACCATGTCAATTAAATTAAACAGTAACGCTCCTATTAATTATAGACCGTATCGCCTATCATTCACTGAAATTTTAAAAGTTCGTGAGATAATTCAAGAACTTCTTGCGAAAAATATCATACGAGAATCTGAGTCAGAATACGCGAGCCCAATCTTGTTAGTTAAGAAGAAGGACGGGTCGGACCGTATGTGCGTTGATTATCGCAAGTTAAATGAGATCACTATTAAAGATCGCTTTCCATTACCACTTATTGATGACTGCGTTGACAGGTTAGGTAAACACAAATATTTTAGCAGTCTGGACATGGCAACAGGGTTCCACCAAATAGCAATGGATAGTGATGGTGCATTTCAGGTGTTATGAGATGCAAGTCAACGCCCAATTCTGTTACAAACTTTGTGAACTCTGAACTCTGAAACATACGACCACGATCAGCAACAATTAACTTAGGAGATCCAAATAAAGAAATTACATGCTGAAAATGTTTCTTTAACTCGTTAGCATCCTGACCATACATGGGGTACAAAAGGCAGTATTTTGAGAAAGCATCAACAACAATTAGTACATATCTATAACCATTTGACTGGGGTAAAGGACCTAATGCATCTGCATGTACAACTTCGAACGGGTTGGATGGCTTTTCCCACGAGTGTATGAATTGAAGGGGAGCTCTCGGAATTTTCTTATGGGTTATGCAAATTAGGCAGTGGTCAATATATTTTTTAACAAATGACTTAAGAGAAGGGAACCAAAAATGTTTTGTAATGAGTTCTAAAGTTTTGCCTATTCCTAGGTGATCATGCTCATCATGAAATATTCTAAGCAGACTGAGTCTGTGCCCTTTGGGTACAAAGCACAGATATCTAGGTTCCTCTCCCACTGGTGAGTACCTATAATACAAAAGGTCATTTTTCTTAACATAACGTCTAGAGTCAATCACTCCATCCGTCAACTTTTGGATAAGCTGTTGAGTTTCCTCATCAGCAGCCTGAGCTATTTGGGCCCAGTTTTGTTGTTTGCGGGCCTCACAAATATTAACAGGGTTACGACTCAAATAGTCAGCATGTGACATAGAGGTGCCCTTGCGATATTCAAGCGTAAAATCAAAATCCTGCAAATATATCCACCATCTGGCCACACGTGGTAATAGGTCTTTCTTTTGTTGCGTAGATTTAAGTGCGTTACAGTCTGTAACTACTTTAAAATGAACGCCGACCAGATAGTGCCTATAGTTTTGCAGAGCTTTGACGACAGCAAGAGTTTCAAGTTCGTAGGAGTGATACCTGGGCTCGGCACCCTGGGTTCGTTTGCTGAAATAACCTACTGCTCGTTTGTAATTCTTATCATGAACCTGAAGAAGCACCGCACCATATCCAATGGAACTTGCGTCCGTGTGGACCTCAATGGGCAAGTCGGGATCATATATTGCTAAAACCGGTTCGCTAGTGAGTTCTAAAATTATATTTTGCCGTGCTTCTTCTTGCTCACTACCCCATACAAATGGTACACCTTTCTTAGTCAATTTTGTGATAGGGGCAACTTTAATAGCAAAGCCGGCTATATAGCGGCGGAAGTAACTGGCCAAACCTAAAAATTGACGGACTTGCTTAAGATTCTTTGGGATTGGTGACTCTATCAAAACGTTGGTTTTAGATTCGCTCGGTCGTACCTGTCCTTGACTTATAGTTCGGCCGAAATACTCGATTTTAGTTGCTAAGAATGAACATTTCCTTAAATTAATGGAAAAACCAGAATCTGTTAAGGTTTTAAGTATTTTGCCTAAAATACCTAAACCCTCATCAACCGTATTACTCAGAATTAAGACATCATCGACGTACACCAGGGCTTCACCAGATTCAATATATTGACGAAGAGTTTTAGAAATAATTCTCTGATAGACGATTGGAGCGTTTGCTAAACCAAAAGGCATTTTTAAATATTCATAGTGCCCCTCAGTGTAAGAAGTAAAAATTGAAGTTGGTGTTGTGTGGAAAAAATATTTAAGCGATGAATCATTCTTGACGACTTCTTCATTATTTGAATGATATTTTCGTAACTACTTGCAAATTTCACACTCTTACTTAATGTTTGAATAGCCTAAGTATAACAGTGTTGGACTGCTGAAACACTGAGTGCTGGTTCGGATCCCACGAACTGAGAACCTTTTAGTGTTTCATAAAATCCCAAAATCAATATGAACTTCTTTGGGAACATCACACAACGTCGTAATCGAAGAGTCTCCGAAACAAAAAGTGAAGACTTAAATTTAACAAGTAGTGAACTTAGATAGCACCACTAGTAACAGTCTACCAAACATATCAGACGACGAGGACTCCGAAGAAATACTTCACCTAAAAAACAAATTTAAAGAATTAACGCTGCAACTAGAGACTGCACACCGAGAAGTTGAATCCCTAAATATGGACAACACAAATCTCAAAAAGACCATCGAAAACTTAACAAAAAAGGAAAACATTTACAAAAAAACTTACAACTGACATTGTAAATAATACTCCAAAAAAGAAAAAATGTACGCAAACTGTTCCTACAATAGATCTAAGCACTACTTCCAAGTCGACGAAGAAAGTTATGCAGCTTACACCCGAAATGGCTGATAAATCAACTCCAGAAGTTATACCCCAGATGGTTAATAAGTCTACTCAATGTGAAAACATAATTAAAGAAAGAAAGACAGAAGTACAACTTACACAATTAAACTATAAGAGTAAACCGAACGATACTAGAATGAGTAAATTATGTATTTTAAGTAGCAATAAAAATAATAAAATGTTAGAAATTGCACAAGATATTTTCCCTAACTATAGAATCTGCCACTACCTGACACCCAACGGAGGTGTTAAGTACCTTATCTCTGACTTGGATCTCAAATTAAAGGACTACAATAAGAATGACTACTGTTTGATATTTGTAGGGGAAGAAGACTTTCGTCGGACAAAGAACTATGTCGATCTAACTATTCGTGTAACGCTGTCAAAATTACAGCACACAAATATCATATTATGTGCTCCCACGTTCAAACTAAATGACTACTCTACAATGTTTAATTCGAGAATTGAAACCTTTAACAGTTTAATATATTTAGATGCTTTTTCATATAATTTCGCCTACTTATTTGATTCTAATTATTATCTTGATTATGATTTTAGTATGTTTGCTAAAAGTAGTCGTTCTGTAAATAATCGCGGTATGGCCAATATATTGCATAATATAAGTTTAATGATTAATGAATTTACAGTGCATAGTGACTTAAATACGTGTAATTCTTGTGATAAAGTGACAGATTTGCCTCACTCTGTAAAAAGCAATGTTAGTGATGAAAATGAACTGTTTTTTCTCTAATAGATATATCAACATATTGCATCAAAATATAGCAGGTTTGATAAATAAAGCAGATGATCTGTTAGTATGTCTAGAGGAGCTATCTAATAAAAAGACAAATGTTGATGTCTTGTGTATTACGGAGCACTTTATCATGGAGGGGTATCAAAATTTATTGTTTTTGCCTAACTATAATTTGGTTGCACATTATTGTAGAATAGAACAAAAAAGGGGTGGTGCATGTATCCTTGTTAAAAATGGGCTACAATGGAAAGAATTGCCAAAAGTAGCAAAGTTATCAACTCCAGGCATATTTGAGTGTTGTGGCGTGGAACTGACTAGTTATAAGATCATAATTGTGTGTATATATAGAATTCCGAACTCAAATAATTTAAGTTATTGTTTTGACAAACTCGAAATGCTCTTTCGTGAATTTTTACGTTCATGTCGTAAGAAAATTGTTATCTGCGGAGATTTTAACATTGACGTACTCAAGCAAAATAGCGCAACGAATGACTTTGAATGTATTTTAATGAGTTACAATCTGAAACTTGCTTTGAAACAACCAACTCGCATGGCCAGTTTATCGTGCATTGACAACTTTGCGCATAACTTTAATGCATGTAAGACTGAAGTATTAGAATGGGCATTATCGGATCATACAGCACAGTTGCTTCAGTGTCCAGTACAAAAAACATGTTGTATTAAGTATTGGTACGCAACTAGAAGGGACAATAGTACGGAAAATATAGTAAAATTTAAAAACCATCTCATGAATCTTACTTTGTCAGAAATTTATGACACTGATGACCCAAATGTAGCGTAATTATTTCATTGAGATTTTCAAGCTATTGTACGATCTGTGTTTCCCATTCAAAGTGGTTAAAATAAATACAACAAGAAGAACTAAGTGGTTGTAAAAAGGGATCAAACTAAGCAGTAAAAAGAAAAGAAAACTCCTATGGCAGTTTAGACTTAATCGTAGCAATATTAATAAAACCATATTACATAATTATACTAAAATGTACAAAAGAATTATCTACTTAACACAAAAAGCGCAAAACAACTACAATATAAAAACATCTAAAAACAAATCGAAAACTGCGTGGCAAATTATCAATCGTGCAAAGTGTAACATACCTAAATCTAACATAAATAAAATTAAAATGGGTGGCTGCGTCATATCTCATCACAAGACTATTGCAGAAGCATTTAATAATTTTTTTTTTGATAAAATACAGCCAAAACTGAGTGTCAACTGCAGACCTAGGGCGTGTACATTAGACTACAATAATAAAACTATGTTTATGGCCCCTAGTATACCAGACGATATTAAAAAGATAATAATGTCCTTGCATAATACAAACAGTGTGGGATATGACGGTATTGCTACTTATATACTAAAACACGTTGCGGATGAAATCTAAAATGTCAACGATCTAATTAAATCTTACATATTTAACAGAACTCAAATAACACATATAAAACAAATTAATATGAAAAGTAAACATGAAATGGTATTTCAGTCCTCAGAACGTATAGTTTCGTTTGGTGTGCCACAGGGGAGTGTTTTGGGGCCTCCTTTATTTATATTATACATAAATGATCTACCGAAAGGCATCCCTCAACCTCTGACACTATTTGCCGATGATAGCACCATAACGATACCTTGTAAAAGTGTTGATACTTATGAAAAGGACATAAATGATTCTATAAATTTAATGGTAAAGTGGCTAGATGATAATAACCTAAAAATTAACCTAACTAAAACTAAATTAATACATTTTAGTCAACGAATAGTAAAAGTAATTTAAATATACACTACGATGACCAGCCTATAGAAGAGGTAGAAACAACAAAATTTTTAGGGCATTTTCAATGTGGAATTGATAAAAAACTGAATTGGAAAACCCATATCGAAGTCTTATGCAAGAAAATCAGTAAATCTGCCTATGCCCTGCACACGTTGTCGTCTATAATAGGTGTGGAGGCATTACTTACAGCCTACTATGGTTTAACTGAATCCCATCTACGCTATGGTGTCATTTTTTGGGGCAACTCAACAGAAAAGGACACGGTGTTCAAGGCTCAAAAGAGGTGTATTCGTTCAATATTTAAAATTAAACCTACTGATAGTTGCGTGCCTTACTTTAAAAAATATAAAATACTTAATTTGCCATGTTTGTACATTTTTGAGGTAGCTGTATTTGTCAAAACAAATCCACACCGATTTAAACGATTAGATGAAGTAGTGCCACGTAATAGGCGCGACAACAGTAGGATATGCTCTCATACTGCGAGAACATCGGTCATGCGCAAAAGTGTTTTCTGTATGGCTCCTATGATATTGAACAAATTGCCTAAAAGTTGGAGAGAACTGCCCTTGTCACTTTTCAAAAAAAAAGCTGAGAATTTTTTTAGTTAATAAAGTGTATTACAATGTTTTAAATTTTTTGAATGAAAAGGACTTTTCTCTTCCGACTTCTAATAGATAGGTATGGTTAAGTATAACAATCTATTGAGGTGAATTTTAAATCAATTGACTTTTGAATCTATTTGACTGCATAATAATGAATATACTGGACATAATGTAATTTTTTTTAATAATATACTTATACTATAATGTCTTGACATCAATTTATTATTTATTTCTTGAGTATTTTGTAATTAAATTTAAAATGACTGTATGTAAATGCAATTAAATGTAATTTTTATGCCTACATTATTTGTACGCCGTTATTGGCAAAACATGGACGCTCACAACACACTATTAATTTAATACCTTGCATATCTGATAAGTCAGTTTATGTATACGCATGTTTGACAAATAAATTATCTTTCTTTCTTTCTTTCACACGGTTCCAACTTTTTATTTTCATTAAAAAAAGTTTATTTATTTATTTATGTACACACATGACACTTATAAAAAAAAAATTAAATATAGACAAAAGAGCACAAAGGTGCTGCTTATTTCCTAAGAAATTTCTTCCAGCAGACTTGCGACAGGAGAGTTGAAGAGGAGATGATAGACACAGTGTGTATAAATACTAATTACGATATAAAACATACTTAGCTATAAAATTAAACTAAAATGATATATTTAATAAATATATACATACATAGAATTAAAATACATGCTATAAAAATATATACCTATAATAAATATATAAAATTACGGGATGTTAGATAGGTAATGATCTTTGACCTGCTTTTTGAAAATAGTAATGGATTTGGCTTCGCGGATTTTAGCGGGAAGTGAGTTCCACAGTCGTACTGCATGAAAGGAGAAGGAGTGGGAATAGAAACAGGTTTTTTGGGATGGGAAATTGAGATGGAGTTTAAGGTGGGATCTACAAAGGGCATCAGTAGGACGAGTGAATGAAAAACGATCGCGCAGGTAGCTAGGATATGCAGGATTGAATAGGATGTTTTACAGAAGGAATAATATTCGAGTGTTCCTGCGAAGACGGATAGGGAGCCACTTGAGATCCTTGCGAAACTGAGAGACATGATCGTATTTCCTCAGACCAAAAACAAAGCGAATACACAAGTTTTGCAAGCGCTCAAGCTTACATAAGAGCTCCTCAGTGGCATCCAAATAGCAGGCATCAGCATAATCAATAATCGGCTGAATTAAAGTTTGAGCTAAAGAGATTTTAGTTTTGAAAGGCAAGAAGCTTTGAAGGGATTTTAAAGAGTGGAAGGAAAAGTGCACCTTACGACTAACCTCACTTACTTGCGCTCGCCAAGAAAGATTGCTGCGATTGATTGATGTGGGTAGAAATCACATTACTATCAATCCTGTTAACACCTCCAACTAGGAGTGGATTCATAGCAATAGTATAATGGCTGGGGTTAGAACCCGCGACCTCTCGATCACAAGTCCGACACCTTAGCCATTAGGCTACTGACGCTTTAAGATTAAACATCGCTTGCCGAGGTCAGTCCGTGGGTGGGTGTACGTGTTAACATATCGAGATCCCTCCCTGCCTCGTAAAACACGTTAAGTCGTTGGTCCAGCTATCATTAATTGTGCATCTTTGACAGTCGTTACGGGTAATCAGAAGCCAGAAAATCAGGCACCACTCAACCCCAACACAAGGTAAAAGGCTAAGCAAATCGACCGTCCCACGCAATAACTCGGTAATTGAAAAATCAAAATTTTACAGGAGAAAAGATTTACTGATTTTATCAAATATCTTTTCAACGAGTAAGACTATTGAAATGAAATATTTATTTTGTAAATTGGTTATAAATAACACTTTTACACGTCATGTTTTTTTGCGTGTTAAGTTTAGCTAAACTAAACTTGAGTTCTAAAATTAAAAATAGTAGTAATGTAATTAAAACGACTTGGGATATTATAAAAAGCGAAACGGGGAAAGTCTTGCAACCGAAATAGTGATTACACCCTCACCATTGATGATAATATAATAACATTAGACTCGCAAGTCACCACAGTATTTGAAAATTTTTTCACTGACATTCCCGTATCGACAACCAAGTCGCTAAAATCATCTCCCATTGCTGCAGAAACATTACTTTAAAAAAATGTTCCAGTTTGTAGTTCAGAGTTTAAATTCCAATATGTTACTTCTAATGACATCATTAAAACTTTTAATTCTTTGAATATTAAAAAGACTGCAGACCTGTGCGGTAATTCTGTTGAAGTTACTAAGTCAACTATACACATTATTGCTCCTACATTAGCTGTTATATTTAATAATTATATTGATTGCGGTGAGTTTCCTGATTTTATGAAATATAGTAAAACAATCCCACTATTTAAATCGGGTAGTACATCTGACCCTACTAATTACAGACCTATTTCTGTACTGCCCACTTTCAGTAAAATTTTTGAGAAAATTGTTTTAATGCAGATGCAAAGATATTTTAATAATCACAAATTGCTACATAAAAAACAATTTGGTTTTACAAAGGGTCGTTCAACAACTGATGGTGTTGAACTTTTAGGACACATTT
Source organism: Tholera decimalis (assembly GCA_943138885.2). Taxonomy (NCBI): domain Eukaryota; kingdom Metazoa; phylum Arthropoda; class Insecta; order Lepidoptera; family Noctuidae; genus Tholera; species Tholera decimalis. The sequence goes on along the minus strand of OW964577.2, from coordinate 26,164,232 downwards.
ATAATGCATGGGAAGATAAGTGCGATGCGTTGGGCATTTTTTGCGATTTGTCTAAGGCATTTGACTGTGTTCCCCATGAGACATTAATCAGGAAACTGCACCACTACGGATTCCGGGACACCTCTCTGAATCTTTTAACCTCATTTTTGAGTGAAAGGATTCAGAGAGTCGATGCGAACGGCAAAAGATCGCCGGGATCTGTGGTCAAGATGGGGGTCCCCAAGGCTCAATTTTAGGTCCCTTTTTGTTTCTTATTTATATAAATGATTTGCCGTACCTGATCAAAAATCATGACATAGTGTTATTCGCTGACGATACTTCTCTTTTATTTAAAATAAAACGTCAACAGCAGGTTACTGAAGAAGTAAATAGAGCCCTTGCAACTGTAGTTAGCTGGTTTAATGTTAATAATCTTCTTCTTAATGAGAAAAAAACCAAATGCCTAAAATTTACATTACCTCATGTTAGACAAGTGAATACTAGTGTATCAATAAAAGGCGAAATATTGAAACCCGAAGATACCACAGTATTCAATTTCATTGAAGTCATTGGTGTATTAAATGAAAGCTATTTTTACGCGGAATATGACTGTGATGTTAAAATGAAATTCCTTTTATTAAAAACCTGGTAATTTATGAAAATAAATAATACTTTAAAAAAATACATAAAATATTACAGTAATAGTACTTACGGGGTTATTGTAGTAATTTTATCACATAAAATATTTCGTAACATTATATTATGGACTTTTAGGGTGTTAACTTTTTATCGTAGGGCTGATACATAACGTGCTTTTACGGAGTTATTGTGGTAATATCCAATAAATTTAGAGACGGTATTAATAAATAACATAATTATTGAAATATTACGTACATTAATGAGGCAATACCAATCTTAAATAACATTGTTATTGTGTATTACGGAATACATATATTAATATGAATTCAACAAAAACGACGTACTCACTTTTACCAAAAACTTCATGAAAATTATTTACGCCAATAACCCGGTAAACGCAACTTACAAAAATATTTTTTTTTTTTCGTAAAGTTCTATAACAGGTTATTAGCCGATATATATTTCTGTCTAAATTCCCAACAATAAACTCGTGTGTCACAATATGTTTGTAAATATGATTAGGAAAAATGTTAAAAAATTTGCTAAGGTGTATTCTAGTCCATAGATGCCGAATTTGACATAACAGCATAAAACCCATTTTTTTTCTTAAGCCTAATAATAAAAAGAGGGAATATAAAATACAATACAATACAATAAATACACTGAAACTATACACATGGCTGAGTATAGGCATAATTTTGTAGTGAACTTCTAGCATCCAAACTAGGACATGTCCTGTATCTTGGGTGCTAGCGTTTTTCCCTAGACTATTCACAAAAGAGAAGCCCAGCTCAGTGTATTACAAGGTCACAAACTATATTATTATTTTATAATGGTATCTTATATAACACAAAAAGTAAGTAAAAACTAGTAAGGTGGTTTTGTGTATATGCGTCTTTATTGTGTGAAAAACAATAAACACGTGTGTCACAATATGTTTGTAAATATGATTAGGAAAAATTTAAAAAAAATTGCTAAGGTGTATTCTAGTCCATAGATGCCGAATTTGACATAACAGCATAAAACCCATAATATCACATTACCGAGTTATTGCTTGGGAGGGTCGAAATGATAATGACTTTCAAACCTGTTATTAAGCAAAGACAAGGTACATAGCGGGACCAACCGCAAATTGTCATATGTATAATTTTGATAAGATAAGATAAGTCTTTATTTGCATTAAACATAGTATAAAAGTGTTACAAAATGGTTATAAAAAGTGCACATGTTTAGCTGTATAGATAATATCTATAAATTGCATGCAAAAAAAATGTCAAAGAAATGTCTCAGATTATGTTTTTGCTAACAACTATTAAAACCATATTCAAACTTATGTCTTAATACTAAAAAAATCATTAACATCATCAAATTATGTCTTCATACCTACTTAAAAAGTCATTAATAAATCAAATATTGTCTTAATAAAAAGAAATCATTAACATAATCCAAAAATACTAAAAACATCATTAATGTCATAAAAATTATGTCTATTCAACCATTTATATAATTTTATTTTAAATAAATTAATATTATTCAATAGTTTTAATTCATCTGGGATTTTGTTTTAAAGGGGCACGTGTGAACTATTATAACGTTAATAGCTGTATAATGGATGATTTGTGGCCCACATTACAGCTTATTTCTGAATATGTCTACCGCTAATCAGCCTTTATACTGCCATTGATAGTGTCTGCATAGCGGCTGTTTAAACATTCACTAGATGCCTTGCAGCTGCTTAGAGACTCACTAGTGTATCGAATTAACGGCATTTACTTTATAGTGGTTCACATAGTACCTTTAATCAGACTTTATCTGAATAGAAGTAGCATGTGGTACTGTAATCAGTCAGTGTAACTTGTAATGTTGATGGCGATTATACTGACGTACAAACTATAAATATACTGATTCATTTTTCAACTTTTAAGTTGTTTTGTGAATGAATTAGGAATGTATTGCATTAGTTTTTACTTCCTGATAACATAATAATAACTTTTTATCATATAATTCTTTTCAAAGCACAAAACATTGTTTATTCAAGTTTTCATCACGACTTATTTATATCACAAAACTAATTAAAAACAGAATATTTTCGAGGCGCACTAAAATTTTCTTAGACAATATATATGTATAATGTCAGTGAAATTACATTCCCAATCATTTTTCTTTTATTAATTTGTAAAACATAGTACTTATCAGGGAATATGAATATTATCCACGTATAATTCACTCCACGAAACAAGTGTTCAATTGGCAGCTACGGGTTATTGTATTTGCTTCTATATGTTTGCTACATCAAATATGTTCACTTTTACACTGGCCGCAAGCAGCCTATCTCGGTTTAAAACATCTATTAAGAGTGTAGATGAGGCATATTTACTGAATAAAGAGTAACTTGTGATCTCTTAAACCCGATTTACACTTCAATAAGTACAGTAGCGAGTTAACTTGCGTCATCGGCGAGTTAAGTTGTTATTGTAGTTTGAACGGCAAAAGCGACTTAAGTAGTAAGTTGTTGATTAAGTTGAGTTAAATAGATCGCGATCCTATTTTTCGGCGAGTCCAGTGCGAAGTAGCCCCCTCTTTCGCGTCTCCCGCACCCCTCCAACTTAACTGGCTAGCATGTAGACGGGCGAGTTTAGTACAGTCTAGGGATGTGACATTGTACATAAAAAATCGATTTTTAATTAATAGATTATATATTTCGCATGAAAAATCGATGAATAAATAATCGAATTTTCTTAAGAAAATAATCGATTTGGTTATATTAATCAATTTTTTCTTTAAAAAAAATCGATTTTAATCGAGTATGTCCATAATCGATTATTATTTCACATCCCTACTAGGGATGTAACATTGTACATAAAAAAATCGATTTTTAATTAATCGATTATATATTTAGCATGAAAAATTGATTAATAAATAATCGATTTTTCTTAAGAAAATAATCGATTTTGTTATATTAATCGATATTTTTTTTTATAAAATCGATTTTTAACCGATTCTTTCCATAATCGATTATTATTTCACATCCCTAGTAGGGATGTAACATTGTACATAAAAATCGATTTTTAATTAATCGATTATATATTTAGCATGAAAAATCGATTAATAAATAATCGACTTTTCTTAAGAAAATAATCGATTTTGTTATATTAATCGATTTTTCTTTTGATAAAATCTGTTTTTAATCGATTATTATTTCACATCCCTAGTTCAGTCCATAAATTTGTAGGTTGCGGCCGCGTACACGTGTTATTTTCTTTTCTTCTTCTCGGGCAACTTATGACTACTCACTCGCCTACGTTTGGACGCTACTTACAACTTACTACTTATTACTTAACTGTCTGAGTTCTTAACTCGCTACTGTACTTGTTGAAGTGTAAATCGGGCTTTAGTCAGTCGATATTCAGCGCATAATACTTTTGTTACCCTTTATAACACTGTTAAATTGCTGCTACACAGCTCCTAAGCAGCTACGTGAACTTAAGGCTGAATAATTTGTGCCCATTTAAGAGTTATAAGAGCTATGTAAGGCCCTATACAGCCCTAATTCAGCTTTTTTATTCAGCTTTAAGCATGATGGGAATCCGTTATTCGGCTGATAAGCAGCCTCGTGTGCTACTTGGGCTATAATAGAAATATCATCAGCAAATAATATACATTTGTGTTTAGTAGCTAATAGTATGTCATTAATCTATCTATACTTATAATAAATCTGTAGAGAGGTCAATTCTGTACATGAAATATATTTCCAAAATAACTATCAGGGGGTGATTAAGGATCGATACTCATGCCAAAACTGCAATCAGTTAAATTTTTGTCTGTCTGTCTGTCTGTCTGTCTGTATAACCGTTATAGAAACAAAAACTACTCGACGGATTTTAACGAAACTTGGTACAATTATTTTTCATACTCCTGAGCGGGTTATAGTATACTTTTCATCACGCTACAATCAATAGGAGCAGAGCAGTGAAAGGAAATGTTGGGAAAACGGGAGAAGTTACTCCATTTTTTAAGCTTCCGTCGCGTGTGCAACCTTAATGGTTAAAGCTACACAAATCATTTCATGACGGAAATGTTCTCCTTAAAATTATATAAAAAATATCCCACGACAGCATATGTCTAACTTTTATGGTTGACTCACAATAACACGTGTAACTCCCGATAGCTTAGCAGTTCGAAGCTTTCTGATTATAATATTTGTCTACTCTTACGTTTATAACACTCTCAGTCACCCCTAATTGAAAAAGTTAACATTATTAACTATTCCATAAAAAAATTGGCCAAGTGCAAGTCAGTCTCGCCCATGAAGGGTTCCGTAGTAACTATAATATAATATGCAAATTTATTTGACGAAAAAAAAACCTTACAAATTTCTTAAAACTAGCTTATTTACATTTTTTACAACTGCGCCAAATAAATTTGTTTTGAAAAAAAAAACCTTACAAATTTCTTAAAACTGGCTTTTTTACATTTTTTACAACTGCGCCGAATAAATTTGTTTTTCATAGTGTTTGTATGAATTACAAAGTTATATTTGCGGTTTTAGAAAATATGCTGTATCTCAAAAACTGCTGAACTGATTTCGTTCAAACTAATTTTGGTTGAAAGTTTATATTAAGATCTACAGACATATATTTTTTTTAGATTTTTCACTCCATTATTATAGAAGTTAGAGGTTGTGTCCGCCACACACACATTTTACCACTTTGGAAGTTTATATCTTTTAAACGATTGACTTTATGGAAAAGTGGTATTAGAAACCCCGATGTCGTTTTTAAAGAACTGTCTATAGATACCACACATGCATCGATTTCATGAAAAAAAATATTTTCAGGTTTAGTTCCATGTAAGGGGAGACCCCCTTTATTTTAAATATTTTTTAATTTTTTTCTCAAAATCGGAAAGCGGTTCACAGAATACATCTACCTATCAAGTTTCACATGTATAGTCCTAATAGTTTCGGAATAAAATTGCTGTGACAGACGGACGGACGGACAGACAGACAGACAGACAGACGGACAGACATGTCGAAACTATAAAGATTCCGTTTTTTGCCATTCGGCTACGAAACCGTAAAAAGAATCATATAAATCGGTATAGAAACACCAAAGTTATACATGAAATACGCTTATAATAATAAGCCATCGCGCGTGAATACTGAATCATGCTATAAGGATTATTTTTGAGAATCGGTCGCCGCCCTCGACGCGTCTCGCGGTCGAAGCGTTCTCTAGGTACTTAAGCCTCATGTGAACGTGATCTAAACAATATTACCAATACATTAACTTACGCTGACGGAGTCGCGGGCACAGCTATATTGTATCATTACGCTAAGGCCAATAGGAGCGGAGCGCCAATGAAGAATGCTTCAAAATCGGGGTTAAATTTAACGTTAGCCCAAAGTAACTATTCCACGCGGACGAAGTCGCGGGCAAAAGCTAGTATAGAATAAAAATAACATGGGCCTCAACACACTCCCTTGAGGAACGCCGCACTTTGTGTCCCTGTAGTCTGAAGAGTAAGAAGTAAGATCATTTTCATATACTTTATTAACGACTACGTATTGTTTTCGATCACTTAAATAAGATGATATCCACTGCAAGACTAGGCCTCTTATTCCAAGATTTTCTAAGTTTTTCAATAAAACGTCATGTGCAACAAAGTCGAAAGCTTGTGATAAATCGAAAAACAATCCTGTAGCTAAGCAATTATTATTCAAGCTAGTCAGAACATTATTCAAAAGAGTAAATGTAGCAAGCGTCGTGGACTTGCGCTTTTGTAACCCAAATTGTTCATTCGCTATGATGTTATAGGTATTTACTACAAAATTCTACAAGTCTTTTGTTCATACATTTCTCGAATACTTTTGAAAAAATAGGTATAAGAGTAATAGGACGATAATTCTTAACGTTCTAACTTGAGTTTTAGTATTTCAATTCTGTCTTCTTTTTTTCCTTAGTTTGTATGCAGTTATTTTCTTAAAGGGACAGGGCACGTAGATATTAGTTTGAAATGTGAAATTATATGTGTAACAGTGTACTAATCGATGAAGAGCTAAATAAAATAATCCTATGATTCACCGATGTTTCTATAACAAGACAATACACCGACCTTTTTGAGCTGTTGTTCGGCAGCGTGCAGCTGTTGCTTGGCTTCTGACACGCTGCTGTTGAACTTCAGTCGCTGCTTCTCCTGCGCCTGAGCTGACGGCACATCGACCCAGCCTATCAACCCACCTGAAGGTTTGTGGCCAATTAATATTCACTATTATCAAAGTTTTTAAGCTAACATGTCACTAACAGTATCATTAGAACTTAAAACAGGATATTTAACATGTTTATTTATTCTTTCAAGTTTGACATGGCAAATATCGCGTTTCAAGTTCTAATGATAGATAGATAGATAGATTATACTTTATTGTATACCAAAATTTAAACACACCTATTTTACAATACTGCTTATTCTATGGTAACAATGGCGGTCTTAACCTTTGGAAGGACTTTAAAAACTTTAATTAAAGTGGCGAGGGCTAAATTAGTGTACTTACTACATTACTCATAAAAACAGAGAAACAAAAATTATTTAAATACACACATCAAAAGTGTCTAGGGATCAACATATATTTTTGCAATAACTTTTCTCCTGATTGATATTAATTAAAATTTTCTTTAAGGATTCATCAAATAAAGTGTTTTCGTTTGTCACAGTAACGATAAACCAAGTCACCTTTGCATTAATAAAGAAATTTGCCATTTTCCTAATAAAGGGATTTTTGACATTTGAACCACTAACATTAAAGTTCGAAAAAAAGACTGAAATAACAGTTTTCTTTAAAATTTTATTGGGTAACTTAAACAATTAATAATCCGTGTTTCTACCGCGAACACTAACAACACAAGAACATTGGTTTGGCATACTCAAAATGAGTTCATCCAAATCACGCTGTGGAATGGCCGCCCATGTTCGTTGCAACAACAAAAAAAGGTCTTCTTGCGACTGGATACCCTCCATATTCGGCAGAGCTCTTCTCTGTAGCATATCCCATGCATGCTCAATCGGGTTCAAGTCTGGCGACTGAGCAGGCCAGAGCAGGACATTGATGTTAGCTGCGGCGAGAGTCTGTCTTACAACTCTTGCGGTGTGCGGTCGTGTATTATCATGCATTAACTGAAATAAGGGACCGATTTGCACTTGTAGAGGAACGATGACGTCAGATACAATCGTCTCAGCATAAATTTGAGCGTTGAGGTTGCCTCTGATCCAAATCAACTCAGTTCTTCCACCGATCCAAATACCCGCCCATACCATGATGGTTCCACCACTATAAGGATGGACTTCCTGGCAGGATTTTAATCGCTGTTGGCGTCCAGGGGTTCTCCAGTGTCGTATACGTCTTGTATCCGGTCTCATACCAAAACGAGACTCATCAGAAAAGCACACGAAACGCCATTGTTCTTCTGCCCAATTTCTGTGTTCAAGAGCCCATTGATATCGAATCCTACGATTGTGCATTGCTATAGGTGGTACCCGTAGCGGTCTTCGGGAATGAAGGTTCACTTCATGCAAGCGGTTTCTGACTGTTTGGTCGCTAATTAAGTTCCCTGAAGAGTGATGAAGCCTCACGGCTAACATCATGGCGGTTATTGTTGGAGCTCTTCGAGTTAAGATTTGAATGTATCGGTCTTGTCTCCGTGTGGTGCAGCGATACCGTCCTCCATGGCGCTCAGCCACGGTACCAGTGCTTCGGTAACGTGTCCAAAGTCGACTGATAACACTCTGACTTGTATTCAGAGCTAAAGCCACAGTACGTTGCCGGGAACCAGCTTCTATCATTCCCACGGCTCTGAGCATTTCTTCCCTGCTTAAATGACGTCGCCGCTCCATAATAACGTTGGTTTTAATCAGTAGTAGGGAAACAGTAGCACTAATAATGTCTTCAATGCGTTGTATGTTTTTATAGGGAAAATATTGACAGCTGATTTTCATCTTTTACTCGAATTTGATTAACAGTTCCTGTTTCAAATTATGAAATGCACCAAAAAGGATCCATATAAATTTATAAAATCATAAATTTATTACAAAGCCACATCTCAATCTCAAGAAATCCGCATAAAAATGCTTGATCCCTAGACACTTTTGATGTGTGTATTAAAATAAATAAATGTATATGCAAATATATATATATATATATATATATATATATATATTATATATACGTCCTAGAATCTTTTTGGCGTCATGCACGTCGTGCAACCTTACGACGTCCCCCAGTTCCCCTTATATTTTTTAACAAGTCTAAATGAATATTGCTTAGTTTGTCGATTTCCAGCAACGTGGGGTACGCCATTTTCCGATAATTTTATTTTTCACGATATTCCTCTTGCAGTCATGCCCCAACATTTTTGAACCCCGAACCATGGTAATACATTCTAGGCGTCCTGGATATACTGATTGCGATTTACCTATGGCATGGACTACTTAACGTCCCCGCAGGTATTTGGGAGTGCGACGTTGCCAGCTTTCAATTTATCTACCCATCTCTTTCTTTTATTATCGCTTGACAGTAGTCCACAGTTTGAACATTACACTTGTCACAATATTCGTAAGATGTGCTAATATACGGATGCCCGTATTGATATCTGTGAATATCGCATATTATGCTATTAATATTATTAGTTCTATAGTTAGTAAGAGTTTGTTGTGTTGTTAGGAGCGTAAATAAAAGGATTGAATAGTAAACGTATGGCTTCTCTTTCATACAAAACTTAACGAACGGATTTGAATGACATTAGGGACTGAAATACCTAGTTAATAATAAGATGAACAATTATTGAGGTTCCAGTGAGATTTTTACATGAGAAGTCGCGGGACATATCTAGAATGACATACTATTGTAAATATTTCTCTACTTTTTACCAATTTAAACAATGTGCACAGTAAGTTCATTGGTGAGTCAAGTTAAGATTTAGTATGATAAAACTAGCTTAGCTAAGCTTAGTATATCTATGCAAAACATCACGAAGACGTTGGCATGTCTCTCTTTTCCTCGTGGGGTCTGCTTACAGAGAGAGAGAGAGAGAGAGAGAGAGAGAGAGAGAGAGAGAGAGAGAGAGAGAGAGAGAGTTAAGTACTTCTGGTCATCAGATTCTTATATAATGGGTCACATAGGTGATGAAGGCCTAGTGTCTCCATCGCCGGGTAAAGGCCAGTTTCCAGCAAGTACATGGTGGGATCTGATGAAGTTAGTAAAAACTGGTCAAGTTACAAACTGAGCTTCCCTGAACATGAAAGTGCAACCGAAAGCACTTTGGGCTTTCTCGTTCAAATCTGGTGCCGCCCGATTGGGTATATAGTACCTCCATCTTACAGTAGTTTGCAGGCAAATAGCATTCCTGCAATTAAGGTCACCAGGCTATTGAACGTCCATATATAGCTTTTGACGTCCGTATATACCTATTGCATGTCCGTATATGTATTGTGGTTATTGATGATAGGCTCGATTCTGACTACTATCTCACCTGATGGTAAGCTGTATTTATTGTGTGCACGGCCAAGGTGTGGAACTATCTGCCGGCTCCTGTATAATTAAGAGTAAACAGACACTTCTGGGCTCGCTCATTCCTTCTTAGACCTCATCTTTATTAATAATATGCTCACATTTGACCACCATCTCACCTGATGGTGAAGCGATGAGTGATGTGGTTGAAGACTAAGCACGTTTATCTAGAAGAAATCTATTGACTCTTAACTTAAAGAGCCCTAGTATAGCTATAATAGATATTTAATACAGTTCCACTCCATAGCTATAAAATGAAATTTCTCAAAACGTTTTGCGCGTATGAGTGGGATGTCCACCATGTGACGATGGCTCATCGCCGTTCGTCTTGTAGTCTGATAATGGAACGGGCTTGATGGAATTAGACTGTGTGAGTCCATGGCACACTCTCTAAAATTTAACCGATAGAATTGCATCGTGTCGCCGATGTTCAAGGCTCTAAAGCTTTGACTCGACCAGCCCCTCGTTGCTAATGAGACGTTTGGTCGTTTCTCGAATGAGTCAAGTACATCAAGATATTCCTATGTGAAATACCTTTGCTAGGATTCCCAATTATTGGCAACCAGTTGAATCTTAGCCGCGACGAACAGACTAAAAGTAAGGGTCAAAGTTACCCCAAGAAGCTCGCTATGATCGCTTACTGGCTCGTTTTCACCACGGAATGATGGAGTCGGTCGGAAACGCCTGGGCCCAAGCGGCATTAAACTTAACCAAGTTAGCATCAACCCATTTGGTACAACCTTTAAGGACATATTAAGCGGCCCATCATGACATCACGTAGACCGAATCTGAAACCCATTAGCATGGGCGCAGGATATATATCCTTCAGCAACTGTGCTGAAGACTGAATTAACCTTAAGTTCTGTGCATTAAATAGCTATTGAACGTCCGTATATAGCTATTGAACGTCCATATATAGCTATGGAACGTCCGTATTTGGCTATTGAACGTCCATATATAGCTATCGAACGTCCATATATAGCTATTGAACTTCCGTATTTCGGGCACTCTAATAGATAGGACATGGTTTTACCAGGCAAGAGTGCCCGAGTGCGAGATTCGCAGTCCAGAGATTGTTTTCCAAACTGGGTTCTGTAAGTCACGTCCGGGAGGTAGATGCTCCTAGAGCTGAACGATATTAGGCAGACACGGAAGCAGTATTAATTCCTCAACACTTTTCTTACATGTGGATGGTCATGTGGTCGGATGGACCGAGTGCAGCGAAAAAAATATATCCCGCACTTGAGTCTACTTGCTATTGTTAAATTTTCGTAAAGAAGATGACGGGAATCGATTTCTTGCTAGTATTTTTCAAGCGCGCATGCGACTTTCCTTCTTATGACAATGTTTTACTGCGACCGGTTCTTACATTGAAGCTCACGTGGTTGATCATGTATTGAGCTAAAATAAATACAAGAAGCTCAAAGACACAGCGCCCTATCCAAACATACTATGTAGTTCGGCAATACAATACCCATTTGGGAGGTTTGGCTCTTACGCACATGTTGATGTGGCTTTACCGTGGGGAAATGTGAGCCCATAGACATAGCTCTATTTTCGTGGTGGTTGGCTTAAAATGTCCGAAACCTAGGAAGACTTCAGATACGCTATAAATAACAGTCTCATTATTGTGGTTAGGAAGTGTATATTTTTGTTTCGGAATGAGTATAGAAACACATATAGAATGGTAAACGTATGTTTCTTTTTCACACAAAACATATTTTTCTAGTGTCTTTTCTCTCTCTCTCTTTTTTTGTATCTCTCTATAGAGTTAATTAGTAGTCAAGTTCTTCTGGTCATGCATCCATCGTTATAAAGGAGGAAGGTAGGTGTCTCGGCGAGTACATGGTGGGAACATGTGAAGATAGTAAAACTGGTCGAATCGCAAACTGGACTTCCCTGAAGACAAATGCGCGAGCACTGTGTGATTTTTCGTTCAAATCTGGCGCAGCCGGACTGGGTACAGTGCTTCGATCTTACAGTAATTTGCAGCCAAATGGGGTTACCTTAAATAGTATCGTATTCTTGCAATAAAAGCCGCTAGGCTATTGAGCGTCCGTATAAAGCTATAAGACGTCCGTATATAGCTATTAATAAAATTAAATAAGGTTTGGATCTTGCGCACGTACCGTTTGCGCTTTATCGTGCGAAAATGTGAGATAGATGTACATACCTCTATTCTTTCAAAATTGCATTTATCGACGCGAAAGTAAATGTCCAATACTTATGAGGATTATAGATGCACTATAGGAAGAAGTCTGATTACTGTGGTTTAGAAAGTGGGGAAGTAAGTCTGAGTAACTATGTGTTACTAATAATATCAAAAATTTTAACTGCTTTTCAGAGTTAGAGTTAGGGGTCATTAAATGAAGCTGCAGTATTTATTTATAATTAAAAGTTGATTTCATGTTCCTTCTTTTAATATTGCAAATTGAAAATGTGTCACACATAAATCCAATATATTAAAATACAAATCAGAAACTCTGTCAAGCATGAGGTGAGCGAGCTGGCAACGTCGCAAGTGCGGACGCCAAATATGCAGATTCGCAGTCAGGAAGTCCCCGAGATATACGGCTGTGAATATACGCGCTACAGCAGCGCCTCACCTGCGCTGAGATTACTTCGGGAACTTTTTATTATATTTTTGCAGCCATTTATCAAACTTTTTCGCTTCTATCGATTTTTGTCCTACGGCTAACCAGGACCAATAGGACCTAAGTGCCACCAACCAAAAAAGTGGCGTCCGGTATGCGGACGACATATGCCGGTGGACGCCAGTTTAAACGTACTTTTTTCTTCAGAGGACGGCTAATTGGTTGCAGGATAAATATATATATATATATATATATATATATATATATATATATATATATATATACAATGTAATACATAGGTAATTCAATAAGACAATACATATAATGTGTTCTTTAACATCAAGTGGAGAGAAAACAAAAGAATAGCCATAAATTGAAATGAAAATAATTAGCAACCGAGCTTTTAAAAGTAGCCAGTGACTGAGCTTGTCTTACTGACACCGGCTATGCATTCTATATTGATGATTGATGATTGATTGATGAGCCATAGAATTTAGTGAAATGTGCAGGCATTGAAAGTCTCAAATTCTCCGATGATCTCAAATCTCTTACATGTGTGTCATGAAGGAACTTAAAGCGTTCTTTGAGATAAAACGGAGTTGTAGGATTAAAGACAATACTGTAAAGTAATGATAAAATATGTGCATTCCGGCGAAGGCGGATCGGCAGCCACTTGAGTTTAATGCGAAACTCAGAAACATGATCATATTTGCGCAAACCAAATATGAATCTGATACAAAAATTTTGGAGTCGTTCAAGCTTATCTAGCTGCACTTCAGTAAGATCTGGATAACTTGCATCAGCATAGTCGAGAACTTGTATAATGCTGCTGTAGACAAATTCTGTCCAGGGGTTTTTGATTTTACTTAGTCGGAACTCTACGATATGAGAGTACATACACACGATTTAATCATTACTTTGAATACAACCAATTATCAATTTAAATACTTTCTGTAAATTCCTCAAAAACCAAATAACAAATCGCACCTTCAGTAACCCTTATCTGGTGCAGAAATTGTATATGGTGTATTTCTAATATAACAGCACTAAGGCGGACATTAAGCTCAGCCTCATTTCGTCAGCAGGCCATAATATCTATGACCGATTGGTGCGTAATTCTGGTAATCTTAAAATGCCAGTAGTGAAAAATGTTAAAACATACAATTATGCCCTGTCTGTTTAAGGGTTGATATAGCTCACCAGCAGACTTGCAAGCGTCCACGAGCTCGTCCAGCGTGTGGTCCAGCTGCTGCTGCGAGCTCAGCACCTGCTGCTTCATCTCCGGCCGCTGCTGCAGCTGTGGCGCACACGATGACGTCAGCTCTGATGCTGTGCTGCGCAGCCTCTCTGCCGCTGAGATCACTTCCTTCTGGCACTGAGGGTCTCCGATATAACTCACCAGCAGACTTGCAAGCGTCCACGAGCTCGTCCAGCGTGTGGTCCAGCTGCTGCTGCGAGCTCAGCACCTGCTGCTTCATCTCCGGCCGCTGCTGCAGCTGTGGCGCACACGATGACGTCAGCTCTGATGCTGTGCTGCGCAGCCTCTCTGCCGCTGAGATCACTTCCTTCTGGCACTGAGGGTCTCCGATATAACTCACCAGCAGACTTGCAAGCGTCCACGAGCTCGTCCAGCGTGTGGTCCAGCTGCTGCTGCGAGCTCAGCACCTGCTGCTTCATCTCCGGCCGCTGCTGCAGCTGTGGCGCACACGATGACGTCAGCTCTGATGCTGTGCTGCGCAGCCTCTCTGCCGCTGAGATCACTTCCTTCTGGCACTGAGGGTCTCCGATATAACTCACCAGCAGACTTGCAAGCGTCCACGAGCTCGTCCAGCGTGTGGTCCAGCTGCTGCTGCGAGCTCAGCACCTGCTGCTTCATCTCCGGCCGCTGCTGCAGCTGTGGCGCACACGATGACGTCAGCTCTGATGCTGTGCTGCGCAGCCTCTCTGCCGCTGAGATCACTTCCTTCTGGCACTGAGGGTCTCCGATATAACTCACCAGCAGACTTGCAAGCGTCCACGAGCTCGTCCAGCGTGTGGTCCAGCTGCTGCTGCGAGCTCAGCACCTGCTGCTTCATCTCCGGCCGCTGCTGCAGCTGTGGCGCACACGATGACGTCAGCTCTGATGCTGTGCTGCGCAGCCTCTCTGCCGCTGAGATCACTTCCTTCTGGCACTGAGGGTCTCCGATATAACTCACCAGCAGACTTGCAAGCGTCCACGAGCTCGTCCAGCGTGTGGTCCAGCTGCTGCTGCGAGCTCAGCACCTGCTGCTTCATCTCCGGCCGCTGCTGCAGCTGTGGCGCACACGATGACGTCAGCTCTGATGCTGTGCTGCGCAGCCTCTCTGCCGCTGAGATCACTTCCTTCTGGCACTGACGGTCTCCGATGGTTGGGGCTGTTGTCTGTGTACAAAGTAAATTAATTATTTTAAAAATAAATTAACCTAAGTAACCCTAATTTTAAGTAGCTAAGGACTATTTTGATCACTTCAGCATTCTGTCCATTCATTTAGGAGCTACAATGCCACAGACAGACACACAGACACGTCAAAGTTATAACACCCCTGTTTTTACGTTGGGGGTTAAAAATAAGGTCCGAAAAAGTTCGTTCTCCACGCTGTCGGCTGGTAATGTACTCAAGAGACTGGCGGCATTGTCCGTGCTTAGGATAAGTGGAGATTTTTATACTCAAATTTTAAAACATTTTGAATAAAACTTCTCTTCTTCTTCTCAGCCGCTTCACTCTTGACGGGATGGTCGTGGTCGTCACGTGGTATCTTCGTGTTGAGTGACCTGCTCTATCACCCGCCGCCATTCTTCTCTGACATATGCCTTCCCGTGGTACTCGAGCATGGTGTTGCTAGTGGCCGCTTTAACTTGGTCCGTCCATCTCACATTAAAACTTGACTCATTGTTAAAATTGATTTTATTTGGAAAATATCGATTATTTGTATCTTCCCTTCTGAAATATCGGACTAAACGGATTAAAGCGTGTCTGCTGCGTTACTACAGTGAAACTATCCTTATTGTGCAAGAATGTAAGTACGTGGATAATCTGGAGCGAATCCATTTTTGGAGCCGGGGTCACAATCAATATCACTCTATGCCCTTTTTTTTTCTTTTTTTTTAACCTGGTAAAATTATCAAATAAGTCCTCCCACCCCGGGCAGGGTGGGAGGGACTGTCAGACTTTTACTGACTAAAATCCACGGTGTTCCTTCAATAACCCTTTACGTACCGGGGTCACGGTAATGGGATAAGTCCCACGACCCCGGCAGGCTTCGGCCCTCTACGCGGGGGGCCTCGTCATGTTGCTGACGCTCTTTGAGGCGCGCGCGGAACACAACGCGCCGTCGACTCGGGCATGGTCCATGGTCGGACAGCGAGTTGCCCTTTACTCGCTGTCCGCTTGCCCGCGCCTACGGTGGCCGGAGATCGTCGGCCGACGTCCGACGCCGTGGGCGTCTACCACTGCGGCTGGGCTGGAGGGAGGACGCCGTCCTCTCCCTCACGCGGCCCGCCGCCTCCTTCGGAAGCATGACTGCTTCGCAGAAGGAGGCGACCGCTTCCCACTCCCTCTCGCCCCGCAGCATGGCCTCGACCAATGCCGGGCGCGAGTGGTCTCCGCCTATCGCCGCCGTGAGGACACGTCGGTGCTCTGCCAAGACGGGGCAGTCTTGCACCGTGTACTCTACGGTGTCCTCAGGGCGACCCTCGCAGTGGTGACACCCAGGCGTCTCCTCCCTAGATAATATTTATTTATTTACTCGACATCATAAAGATTCTCATTTTTTTAAATATTTTACTCTGAACCCCACACTAGGACACCTTGTTGTGATATCCAGCCTTCAAAATGAAAACAATTGTCAATTAGTTCTCCTTACCTGTGCGACAGTAAGCAAGGCCTGCGCCGCGTCGGCTGCGCGTGCGCCGCTCACGTCGAGCTCGGCGGCTACAGCAGCGTCCGGGATCATCTCCGTCAGGTGCTGCACCTGAGATAGCAGCTCGGAGGCCTTGCCGCACGACGCTGCTGATAGTGCTAACACCTGGTGGAAGTAATACCTGTGCGACAGTAAGCAAGGCCTGCGCCGCGTCGGCTGCGCGTGCGCCGCTCACGTCGAGCTCGGCGGCTACAGCAGCGTCCGGGATCATCTCCGTCAGGTGCTGCACCTGAGATAGCAGCTCGGAGGCCTTGCCGCACGACGCTGCTGATAGTGCTAACACCTGGTGGAAGTAATACCTGTGCGACAGTAAGCAAGGCCTGCGCCGCGTCGGCTGCGCGTGCGCCGCTCACGTCGAGCTCGGCGGCTACAGCAGCGTCCGGGATCATCTCCGTCAGGTGCTGCACCTGAGATAGCAGCTCGGAGGCCTTGCCGCACGACGCTGCTGATAGTGCTAACACCTGGTGGAAGTAATACCTGTGCGACAGTAAGCAAGGCCTGCGCCGCGTCGGCTGCGCGTGCGCCGCTCACGTCGAGCTCGGCGGCTACAGCAGCGTCCGGGATCATCTCCGTCAGGTGCTGCACCTGAGATAGCAGCTCGGAGGCCTTGCCGCACGACGCTGCTGATAGTGCTAACACCTGGTGGAAGTAATACCTGTGCGACAGTAAGCAAGGCCTGCGCCGCGTCGGCTGCGCGTGCGCCGCTCACGTCGAGCTCGGCGGCTACAGCAGCGTCCGGGATCATCTCCGTCAGGTGCTGCACCTGAGATAGCAGCTCGGAGGCCTTGCCGCACGACGCTGCTGATAACGCCAGCACCTGGAGGAAACAAAGCTACTTTTTAAGCCCTGGATGCTGTAATTTAATCCCAAACCTTCCCTTCTGAGAAATCGTATTATACAGAGGGTGAGTCATAAATTCTTGCGGTTTTGACCTCATAATATAAAGAAAGTCTGTCATATTAAAACATTCAGTTTATTATTCAAAATATAAACCATTGTGTTCAATAGTCAATACCCAACGCGCAGCCAGTTCTTTTATCCCTTGAAGATACCAGTCTTTTGTTTTAGACGCGAAGAAATCTCGGATGGCGTTTTCAACATCTTGCAGATTATTGAATTGTCGTTTTTGTAAGAAGTGAGCTAATGCTCGAAAAATGTAATAATCAGACGGCGCGAGATCAGAGCTGTATGCTAGGTGCGGCAACAGCTCGATTCCTTTCAGTTCCGCTATTTTTTTCTTAGTCAAACTTCCAGTATGAGGAGGAGCTGCAACAGTGCTCATTGTCGATTAACCAAAGCTGGATATTTTTCACTCAGAGCAGCATACACACATTGCAATTGGGCTGCGAAAAGCTCTGCTGTAATTCCATGGCCATGTGGAATCAACTCCCAATAGACTGGTCCCTCAAAATTCCACCATAAACACAACATTACCTTTTTTCAAAGCGGTAACCGCGATAACCACTGTTTTTTTTTATATCTGGATTTCTAAAATACACCCACTTTTCATCACATGCGACGATTCTTTTGAAAAAAACATCGTCAAGTTGATTCTCCAGCAAATGTCTGCATACATCTATCCGACGTTGAGCCTGTTCAGGGGTTAACTCGTGTGGAACAACTCGGCAGCTCTTATAACTCTTCCCAAGCTTGTGTAAGTGGCGAACGACACTAGATTGAGATATGTTAAGTTCGCCAGATAAGTCACGAGTACTTTTGCTAGGTCCCGCTTCTATAGCTTGATGTAATGATTCGATATCCGTCGGTATAGGCCTTCCAGTACGTGGTTTATCTTGAAGGCTCAAATCTCCCGATCGAAAACGCTGAAACCAAAATTGTGCTGTCCGTTCTGTAACATCTGCTGTTAATAATTCGCTCTTATCAACTGACATTCACCACCCAGCTTTTTATGTACAAGTTCCAATAAAAATACCTTCCATGATAAAAAATAATACTAAACGAATCATGTATAATTTTTTTAAATCGAATTATACTGAAATAAATACTGCCATTAGAAATATAGATTGGGAAAACATACTTGAAGATTTATCTCCTGATGATGCAGTTTCTACTTTCTACGAGAAAATGTACGCCATTATTAAATTACATACACCCCCCTACAAACCCAAAAATTATAATTTCCCTATTTGGTTTTCAAGATATCTTTTACAAACATACAAAAAGAAAAATCGTGCTTGGATCAAATGGAAAAAATATGGAAACATTTCTGATTACGAAATATTCGCCATCAATAGAGCTAAATTCAAAAAAGAGGTACATCAATGCTTTAAGGCGTATATAAATAAGGTAGAAGATAGTGTAGGCACTAATGTCAAGGCGTTTTGGTCGTATGTATCAAGTCGTAAACACACTAATAGTGTCCCATCAAGCGTTTATTACCAACATCAGACGTCAAATGACCCCATTTCAACATGTAATTTATTCTCGATATTTTTCCACTCGGTATATGAAAACTCTACATTCGACCATAACTTATGGGTGCCGCCGCCCCCTAGTCCTGAATTCGATATTAACCTTTGTCATTTACACTTCTCGATGCACAAAATACGGAAGGAACTTAAATCTTTGGACGCGACTAAAGGAGCTGGGCCAGACGGTATCCCACCCATATTCTTGAAAAACACAAGCGATACTTTGAGCATTCCATTATTTATATTATTTAATAAATGTATAACCATAGGCGTATTCCCAGAAGTGTGGAAACGCGCGAATATCATTCCAATCCATAAATCTGGCGCTAAAAATGACGTGACTACATATCGCCCAATTTCCTTACTGTCTGCACTTTCTAAACTATTTGAGAAACTTGTTCATAACGAAGTCTACCCCATTTTACGCAGTGCTATATTAAAAGAACAACACGGGTTTGTTAAGGATAGATCACGCGTTAGTAATCTCCTTATATTCACGTCACAACTTTTTGAAAGTATCGATAATAGGCAACAAATTGATGTAATATACACTGACTTTCAAAAAGCATTTGATAAAATTGATCACACGCTTTTACTCGATAAAATTGCATATAATGGCATTAGAGGAGACTTGTTGCGTTGGTTCATATCTTATATTACCAATAGAACCCAAAAAGTGGTAATCAATGGCTATGAGTCTAACTCAATCCATGTAACATCAGGCGTGCCACAAGGATCTATATTAGGACCTCTTTTGTTCATTTTGTTTATTAACGATGTCAAAACCTGTTTTAAAAATTCAAAATTTCTACTTTACGCGGATGATTTAAAGATTTATAAAAAAATAACAAATCAAGCAGATTGTATTTCTTTTCAAGACGACCTAGACCGTTTTGTAGACTACTGCTCATCCAACAAACTCTACCTTAGTTATTCTAAATGTCATAACATCACTTTTACCAAAAAGAAACACATTACTAAATTTAATTATGTTCTGGGCGATACTGTTCTAGATAACATTAGAAGTCTACGAGATCTTGGTGTTCAATTAGACTCTAAGCTACATCTAGATGTTCACGTCGCAAAATAATTAATAAGGCTTACCAAATGTTCGGATTTGTAATGAGAGCAACTAGAGATTTCCACCGTCCCTCTACCTATCTACGCCTATATAAGTCCATAATCCGGCCACAATTAGAATATGCAGTTCCCATCTGGAATCCGTACTACAGAAAGTACATTGACAGCATTGAGGTTATCCAACGGAAATATCTGCGCTCTATGCACTACCGGTGCTTTCGTAAAAAAATATCTTCCCACTCCCTTCATCTAAAATACGACCTGTTGACTCTAGAGTCAAGACGCACTCTGCTGGAAATGATGACGCTATTTAATATATGCCGCAATAAATTCGATTGTACCGATTTAGTGAACAGTTTGTGCTACCTGGTTCCTCGTACTGTTCATAAACGTGAGGTGCGGTCAATTCGCCTATTTGCTACCAATTTTTGTCGAACTAACTCTGGCGCGCGCTCACCACTGTTCCGTTTAGTTGACACATATAATAAGCAATTTGACTCAGTGGACATTATGTTTCTGAGTAAGAATGTTTTCAAAAAGCAAGTATGTGCAATCTTAAAAGATAAGGAAGCTAAAGCTAATTATGCATAATTATAATGTATATATGCTTACTCTATAATGTATGTGAATGTGTTTTTATGTATCTATAAGTTTAGTTTTATTCAGTTTAAGCCTGATGTCTTGCAACTAGTTATTTCATATAACAATCTGTGGATAATGTTGTGAGCAGTGTATTTGTTACATCTAAATCTTAAGCTTTTTTGTTAATTTTTAAATACTCTGTTGTTTGTTATCCCTAATAAAATAAAATAAAAAAATAAAATAAAAAAGTAACAGAGTTTTCACCCTCCACACTACGAATTTCTTGAGCAGCAGTTACAGCTAAGACACCTTTTCAAAGAAACAACGAAGAAATCCTCGAATAACTAGCTTGTCTTCCATTTTGTTTATTTCACACATTTTTATTTACGAATGCAGAAGCAATGCGCGCTGTATACCTCAAAACTACAAGAAATAACCTGCACATCGTTATTCCCTTTGTTCAAGTGACTAGTGCGTAACCGCAAGAACTTATGACTCATCCGCTGTATTTTGCTATTTTTTTTTTCATGAGAACTAGCAATATGGGTGTAATTCACATTAATATCAATCTTGTTAACCTCTCCTGCTCCAACTAAGCTAAATATGCTTATGTCTGGAGTATGTTTACGGCAATAGTGTAATAGGTCGGGTTCGAACCCACGAGCTTTCTGTCACAAGTTCAACACGTTAGGCTATTGACTATTGACGCTTCAAAATATATACATGTATGTTATAGGTTTCCGGTTCATAAAACCATTCTCACTTGCACTAATCGAAGAACTAACCTAGAAACAATTTAAACTCAACTGTACAGACATAGAGTTTATTATAGTGCGCAAGATCTGCTATGAAGCAACCTAGTGATTTATTTTTATTTTGATTTATTTCATTTATCCCCATACCTGTTGATCTATTGACTTGAAATCCGGTACACACTTTAGCGTTTTAAGATATGATGTTATCAAACGAATGCCCTAAATTGATGAGAAGAGTCGTGTGATAACTTGTTAATATTATGTTTTAAGCTTTTAATACATTTACTTCACCATTATTACGTTTTTTTTTTTTAATAAAACCGTTTAACTTAATAATATTATTACTAATTTTATTAAAATATTTTCCAGGCCCATTTTCTTTATTTTAAATATTGTCAAAGGTCTATTTTATTTCCTCACCTGCTTCTCGTGTGCCTCTCGCATGGCATCAGCTTTGGGATCGACGATGGCCACTAGCTTGCCGGAAGCCGCCGAAAACTTGGTAGCAGCATCGCTGAGACCCTGCAATGCAGTAAATCAACTTATACATTAGAAGCCATAGTCAAAACCCGTGCGAGACAGAAACTGGAATATACATATCCGATAGTGCCGATACCCAGCTACTGGACCGTAGGGGTCAGATAGGTAGTTGTTCCTAGTACTCAGCTGCATCCGTTAGACCCGAAGTTGACCCTGATATAGTTAGGAGCAGGCTAAGCAGACGCTGGTGCCACTGACCTGTGCTTGTCCGGCAGAGTCACACAGCCGGCGACTCGCGTCACAGAGCGCTCTCAGCTGCTGCAACATGTCGGCTTGTTCTGCTCCCGACTTGTTGCCGCACACTGTGTGAGACTCTGCAAAAAAACCGCAGAATTGGTACACAACCTAGTAATCAGTATTCACGCTATATACAATTTCTAGCAGCCGCGCGGGGCTTCGCTTCCGTAGACATTATTACTGGAAAAACATAAATCTCCTTTTGCAGTTGGGTAAAAATCAAGCCTATAACCCTCCTCTAGCTTCAAGCTACTTCCATGCCGAATTTCGTCCAAATCTACCCAGTACTTTCGAAGATTACTGTGTTTAAACAAACAAAATTTTTTGCTTTACTATATTCGTACAGATACTTAACTACGATTTTTTATTTTTTCGGGGCAAATCATCATATGACTCCTACCGCACTGGGTAGAGCGGAAGGTCTATGACCTATGTATGGTTAGAGTTATTTTTGCAGCCGTTTCATTCGCATCGGAGTCATCCACGAAGAAGAAAGAAGAAAATTGAAGATATTAAATAACTTCATTTTATATTATATAACTACATTTATTTTAATACGTGAAGCCAAACTTTGTGCCCCTTTATACGAATACCACGCGATTGAAGGAGTATGAAACTTGGCACATTGTACGTTTATATCAAAGACTATAAAACCACTTGACCGCGCATACAGTGCTCCGATGCTCGAAAATTATTTGTGTTTTGTCTCCTATATATTGGCTACAGTACAGGAACCATTTCAGTTGTGACCAAGTGTTAGACCTGTGTGCATGCTGAACAATTTATTTTTTTTAAATTTTGTATTCATTTTACACGCATAAAAATGTTGTAGTGGTGTGAAAAACATTCCCAAACATATAGATACTAAATGGATGACATAACTATTCATCAGTATTGAAATACTACGAAAATTATTTTTTATTTTGTCAGATTATAAGCCACCGCAGGGGTCTATTTAAAATAGTGGTTTGGGTGAACAAGCACACGGATGAGTCGCGCATTGATGTCTTTTTGAAAAGTCTTTTTCTTTCGTTAAGAAATTCTAATTCTTTTATCCCTTTCTTTCCCTTTATATTTTTATCGTAAAAATCCGTTACCTTTAACGGCTGAATACTAATATCGATAATCATAAAATTAAGCTTATTTTTTTATTAATTTCAGATACTGTCATAAAATACCTATCTACATTTAACCGACTTTAAAAAAAAGTAGGAAGTTGTAATGTTTTTTCTTCTGTGTGACATGCATGTTTTCATTTTAGATTTCCGAAGATTCCAGGATTAAAAGAAAAGTGCATAGATAAGGTTACTAGGAAATATTGGTTTCTAGTTTTGTTTTTTTTTTATTCACAACTGATATTAATTAAAATATTTTTATGGGATTTTTACTCAGTATTTTTACAGTATAAAAATCATTTTTATCGATATCGACTACTTTCCCTTAATCAAGTAGACCAATCTCTAACCAGGCATATATACGCAACTTGACCTTGAACTGACCAATTGTAGCTCTACATTTCTCTCTCGTCCCTCGGCCCGTAGTAGTGAGTCGTGTTCTTCACGACCTATACGCTCTCCAATGGTTATATACTCTCTGGTTTATATGGAGCTAGAGTGCAGAAAGCTAATATTTTTATATTTAAATAAACTATGTCTAAATTTCGACTACTGGGCTAGTTTTCGGAACATTTTTATGAAGTATTAATTTGGTATGGACTTGCGTAAAATAACGCCTGATTGCATTCTGTATAGTATAAAGCTGAAAAGTTTGTTTGTTTGAACGCTCTAATCTCACGGACTGCTGTTTTATTGATTAATTATTTTTATGTTGGATAGTCCATCGCGGAAGACTATAGGCTGCAGACATAGGCATAGTTTATAAACTGTTTTTCAACTTACAATAAATATGCGAATAAAACGCAAAATAAAATTTTCTTGGAAGAATAAAGTCGTCGATAGTGGCAATCTCTTTTCACTCGTATACGCCGTTGTTATAAAATGACTAACCTTTTACAACTTGCGGCATCAGCTCAGTGATAGTTCTGACAGCGCGATCTGCTGCTGCATAGTCGGGGTGCTCGCGATCTGATAAAACATTAAAATAAATAACTCATTGACATTTTTACAAGTTTTCTTGGATTTCTTGGCAATGAATGCCTTTTTCTGAGTCGTCACAACAAGTTTTCTTCTTCCATTCTCCCGTGTCAGACGTCACAGCAACATTTACTTCTTTTTCGTTCATATCATTCTTCACACAATCATCCATCAATCCGTATTTTCTGTAGACTTCCATTTCTATTTATTTTTTTATTCGGTCTTAGTCCACTCTTTACCCCGGTCTCGCCTGATGGTAAGCAATAGATGAGGTCTACGATGAGACGAAAGAGCCCAGAAGATGCCTGTTCACTCTTGCTTTAAAGGTTGAAAGGTCATAAGCAGCAGGGAACACAGAAGCCGGCGGAGACTCTACCTCTCCATCCATCAAACCGAGGGTTTAGTAATGTTAGCAGGAAAGACAAATATGCGTGTCATCCCACCTCATTAAATTTCCATCAAACAAAAGAGTGGAATTCCCTGCCAGAGTGTGTTTTCCGATAACCTGGGGGTCTTTAAGTCAAGAGTGAATGTTAGAAGAATAAATATATAAATAAATTAAATTAAAATACGTTAAGAAGGTTACTTCTAGGTAAGCGTGTTTCATCTTCGACCACATCATCGCTTGTCACAAGGTGAGACGGAGGTCAAACGCAAGACCAATAAATAAAACAGAGTGGGCAAGTTACCTTGTGTGGCGGCGGCGAGCGCTGCGACGGCGGCGTTGAGCTGCGCCAGCCTGCTGGACAGTCTGTGCTGCATCGCCTCGCTGTCTGCCTGCTGCATCAGCTGGCATATCAGCGGCTGACAATGCAACATTTACACTTACAAATATATTTATGTAAACGTTAAACCTATACTAGTACCACTCCACAAAAGTACTAAGTCACAGCGCGTTTCTGTGGCACTTGTGCGCTAAAGCGACGAAACACCACGCTCTGTGGCCTGAAGTGTTCTGCCCTGACGAGCTCTAGGAGGCAAGTCGGTACTCGCACCACAAACGCCTTGAAGTTGACGTAGTGATGCAAATCTAACTGTTGCACTCTGATAAATGATCTTTATTTTGCAAATTAGTTACACACATTTACACGTCATTCTTTTCGGAAATTTAAACTAGATGAGGCCTAGTTTTTCTAACTGACTACCCTGAGAAGAAACACTGAAACAAACTCAGGGGTCTGTCTCTTTTTAAGTCCATACAATCTATACTGGTTAAAAGTATTATGAGAACCTTGTAGGTTACCGTCTGAGGCGATTTTGAGGAAAAATGCTCACAGATTTGAGTGGGCCTGTCCATACAGTGCAAGCATTTGTTAGATGACGTATAGTTCAACTTAGAACAAGGAAGAGGTTAACGATTTGACGAACAACACCAAGGTAAGGTATACGTTTGGGTAGGTCGCAAAAAGCACTCAAACTGCAGGACAATCATGTTTAACTCGAACAAAACAACATACATAGTTCACATATTCACAATAGTTCATAATGAGGATTATGTAGATTAGTCTGAAATGACCTTTTGAGGAAAGAACCATACAGAATTGAGTAGACCCGTCCTGTCATTGCAAACCCTTGTCAGTTGTTTGTAAGCTCAACTTTGGACTACTAACTCTCACCGTGTAGTTGATCCTTTGGCTATATTCATTCATAGGCTCGTGGCTTAATAATAACAGCCACACTACGTCGTTAGATGGCGCTGATGAAGTAAACATCCGAGGTGTAGTTCTCTGATATATTATTGACTTTAAAATTATAAAACAAATAAAAACGTACATTAAATTGTGTTTAATAAGTTCGTTATGGTGTGAATGGTGTGCACAAACGTTATCCAAATAAACTATTTGATATATTTTCGAATAAGTCAAAACAAATAAGTGAAGTGACGAAACAGATTATAACGTAAATAAACATTAAATAGTACTGTGATAAACAATTACCTACGTGAAATACGCTAAAAACTAAGTGACAAGTGTATAAAAACCGGTACAAATTTATGTAAGAAGTAAAAATTGAAGTTGGTGTTGTGTGGAAAAAGTATTTGAATGATATTTTCGTAACTACTTGCAAATTTCACACACTTACTTAATGTTTGAATAGCCTAAGTATAACAGTGTTGGACTGCTGAGACACTGAGTGCTGGTTCGGATCCCACGAACTGAGAACCTTTTAGTGTTTCATAAAATCCCAAAATCAATATGAACTTCTTTGGGAACATCACACAACGTCGTAATCGAAGAGTCTCCGAAACAAAAAGTGAAGACTTAAATTTAACAAGTAGTGAACTAGATAGCACCACTAGTAACAGTCTACCAAACATATCAGACGACGAGGACTCCGAAGAAATACTTCACCTAAAAAACAAAATTAAAGAATTAACGCTGCAACTAGAGACTGCACACCGAGAAGTTGAATCCCTAAATATAGACAACACAAATCTCAAAAAGACCATCGAAAACTTAACAAAAAAGGAAAACATTTACAAAAAACTTACAACTGACATTGTAAATAATACTCCAAAAAAGAAAAAATGTACGCAAACTGTTCCTACAATAGATCTAAGCACTACTTCCAAGTCGACGAAGAAAGTTATGCAGCTTACACCCGAAATAGCTGATAAATCAACTCCAGAAGTTATACCCCAGATAGTTAATAAGTCTACTCAGTGTGAAAACATAATTAAAGAAAGAAAGACAGAAGTACAACTTACACAATTAAACTATAAGAGTAAACCAAACGATACTAGAATGAATAAATTATGTATTTTAAGTACCAATAAAAATAATAAAATGTTAGAAATTGCACAAGATATATTCCCTAACTATAGAATCTGCCACTACCTGACACCCAACGGTGGTGTTAAGTACCTTATCTCTGACTTGGATCTCAAATTAAAGGACTACAATAAGAATGACTACTGTTTGATATTTGTAGGGGAAGAAGACTTTCGTCAGACAAAGAACTATGTCGAACTAACTATTAGTATTCGTGAAACGCTGTCAAAATTACAGCACACAAATATGATATTATGTGCTCCCACGTTCAAACTAAATGACTACTCTACAATGTTTAATTCGAGAATTGAAACCTTTAACAGTTTAATATATTTAGATGCTTTTTCATATAATTTCGCCTACTTATTTGATTCTAATTATTATCTTGATTATGATTTTAGTATGTTAGCTAAAAGTAGTAGTTCGGTAAATAATCGCGGTATGGCCAATATATTGCATAATATAAGTTTAATGATTAATGAATTTACAGTGCATAGTGACTTAAATACGTGTAATTCTTGTGATAAAGTGACAGATTTGCCTCACTCTGTAAAAAGCGATGTTAGTAATGAAAATGAACTGTTTTTTCTCTAATAGATATATCAACATATTGCATCAAAATATAGCAGGTTTGATAAATAAAGCAGATGATCTGTTGGTATGTCTAGAAGAGCTATCTAATAAAAAGACAAATGTTGATGTCTTGTGTATTACGGAGCACTTTATCATGGAGGGGTATCAAAATTTATTGTTTTTGCCTAACTATAATTTGGCTGCACATTATTGTAGAATAGAACAAAAAAGAGGTGGTGCATGTATCCTTGTTAAAAATGGGCTACAAGGGAAAGAATTGCCAAAAGTAGCAAAGTTATCAACTCCAGGCATATTTGAGTGCTGTGGCGTGGAACTGACTAGTTATAAGATAATAATTGTGTGTATATATAGAATTCCGAACTCAAATAATTTAAATTATTGTTTCGACAAACTCGAAATGCTCTGTCGTGAAATTTTACGTTCATGTCGTAAGAAAATTGTTATCTGCGGAGATTTTAACATTGACGTACTCAATCAAAATATGGCAACGAATGACTTTGAATGTATTTTAATGAGTTATAATCTGAAACTTGCTTTGAAACAACCAACTCGCATGGCCAGTTTATCGTGCATTGACAACTTTGCGCATAACTTTAATGCATGTAAGACTGAAGTATTAGAATGGGCATTATCGGATCATACAGCACAGTTGTTTCAGTGTCCAGTACAAAAAAACATGTTGTATTAAGTATTGGTACGCAACTAGAAGGGACAATAGTACGGAAAATATAGTAAAATTTAAAAACCATCTCATGAATTTACCTTTTCAGAAATTTATGACACTGATGACCCAAATGTAGCGTAATTATTTCATTGAGATTTTCAAGCTATTGTACGATCTGTGTTTTCCATTCAAAGTGGTTAAAATAAATACAACAAGAAGAACTAAGTGGTTGTCAAAAGGGATCAAACTATGCAGTAAAAAGAAAAGAAAACTCCTATGGCAGTTTCGACTTAATCGTAGCAATATTAATAAAACCATATTACATAATTATACTAAAATGTACAAAAGAATTATCTACTTAACACAAAAAGCGCAAAACAACTACAATATAAAAACATCTAAAAACAAATCGAAAACTGCGTGGCAAATTATCAATCGTGCAAAGTATAACATACCTAAATCTAACATAAATAAAATTAAAATGGGTGGCTGCGTCATATCTCATCACAAGACTATTGCAGAAGCATTTAATAATTTTTTATTGATAAAATACAGCCAAAACTGAGTGTCAAATGCAGACCAAGGGCGTGTACATTAGACTACAATAATAAAACTATGTTTATGGCCCCTAGTATACCAGACGATATTAAAAAGATAATAATGTGCTTGCATAATACAAACAGTGTGGGATATGACGGTATTGCTACTTATATAATAAAACACATTGCGGATGAAATCTGCGGTCACTTGAGTCATGTCAACAATCTCAGCATTAGTGCAGGCGTTTATCCTGATGCTCTAAAAGTTTCTATTGTCAAGCCACTATTTAAAAAAGAAGATAGGGAGTTAATGGAAAACTATCGGCCTATATCACTAATTCGCATAATTTCTAAAATATTTGAAAAATACATTTACAAGGAATTAAATTCATTTATAGAAAAACATAAAATTGTATGCGAGGAACAGAAAGGATTTAGAATGGGTGAAACTATTAATATGGCCATTTATGATTTTTTATTTAATGTTACATATAACGTTGATAAGAGGAAACCGGTCTGTGGCATATTTTGTGACATGACTCAAGCCTTTGACTATGTGCACTATGGTACACTCTTAAATAAACTTGAAGCATATGGAATTAGAGGAAATGTCAACAATCTAATTAAATCTTACATATTTAACAGAACTCAAATAACACATATAAAACAAATTAATATGAAAAGTAAACATGAAATGGTATTTCAGTCCTCAGAACGTATAGTTTCGTTTGGTGTGCCACAGGGGAGTGTTTTGGGGCCTCCTTTATTTATATTATACATAAATGATCTACCGAAAGGCATCCCTCAACCTCTGACACTATTTGCCGATGATAGCACCATAACGATACCTTGTAAAAGTGTTGATACTTATGAAAAGGACATAAATGATTCTATAAACTTAATGGTAAAGAGGCTAGATGATAATAACCTAAAAATTAACCTAACTAAAACTAAATTAATACATTTTAGTCAACGAATTAATAGTAAAAGTAATTTAAATATACACTACGATGACCAGCCTATAGAAGAGGTAGAAACAACAAAATTTTTAGGGCATTTTCAATGTGGAATTGATAAAAAACTGAATTGGAAAACCCATATCGAAGTCTTATGCAAGAAAATCAGTAAATCTGCCTATGCCCTGCACACGTTGTCGTCTATAATAGGTGTGGAGGCATTACTTACAGCCTACTATGGTTTAACTGAATCCCATCTACGCTATGGTGTCATTTTTTGGGGCAACTCAACAGAAAAGGACACGGTGTTCAAGGCTCAAAATAGGTGTATTCGTTCAATATTTAAAATTAAACCTACTGATAGTTGCGTGCCTTACTTTAAAAAATATAAAATACGTACTTTGCCATGTTTGTCCATTTTTGAGGTAGCTGTATTTGTCAAAACAAATCCACACCGATTTAAACGATTAGATGAAGTAGTGCCACGTAATAGGCGCGACAACAGTAGGATATGCTCTCATACTGCGAGAACATCGCTCATGCGCAAAAGTGTTTTCTGTATGGCTCCTATGATATTGAACAAATTGCCTAAAAGTTGAAGAGAACTGCCCTTGTCACTTTTCAAAAAAAAGCTGAGAATTTTTTTAGTTAATAAAGTGTATTACAATGTTTTAAATTTTTTGAATGAAAAGGACTTTTCTCTTCCGACTTCTAATAGATATGGTTAAGTATAACAATCTATTGATGTGAATTTTAAATCAATTGACTTTTGAATCTATTTGACTGCATAATAATGAATATACTGGACATAATGTAATTTTTTTTTTTAATATTTTATAGTTATACTATAATGTCTTGACATCAATTTATTATTTATTTCTTGAGTATTTTGTAATTAAATTTAAAATGACTATATTATGTAAATGCAATTAAATGTAATTTTTATACCTACAATATTTGTACGCCGTTATTGGCAAAACATGGACGCTCACAACACACTATTAATTTAATACCTTGCATATCTGATTAGTCAGTTTATGTATACGCATGTTTGACAAATAAATTATCTTTCTTTCTTTCTTTCACACGGTTCCAACTTTTTATTTTCATTAAAAAAAGTTAAGCAATGTGGGTAGAAATCACATTACTATCAATCCTGTTAACACCTCCAACTAAGCTAAATATGCTTGTATCTGGAGTGGATTCATAGCAATAGTATAATGGCTGGGGTTAGAACCCGCGACCTCTCGATCACAAGTCCGACACCTTAGCCATTAGGCTACTGACGCTTTAAGATTAAACAACGCTTGCCGAGGTCAGTCCGTGGATGGGTGTACGTGTTAACATATCGAGATCCCTCCCTGCCTCGTAAAACACGTTAAGTCGTTGGTCCAGCTATCATTAATTGTGCATCTTTGACAGTCGTTACGGGTAATCAGAAGCCAGAAAATCAGGCACCACTCAACCCCAACACAAGGTAAAAGGCTAAGCAAATCGACCGTCCCAAGCAATAACTCGGTAATCGAAAAATCAAAATTTTACAGGAGAAAAGATTTACTGATTTTATCAAATATCTTTTCAACGAGTAAGACTATTGAAATGAAATATTTATTTTGTAAATTGGTTATAAATAACACTTTTACACGTCATGTTTTTTTGCGTGTTAAGTTTAGCTAAACTAAATTTGAGTTCTAAAATTAAAAATAGTAGTAATGTAATTAAAACGACTTGGGATATTATAAAAAGCGAAACGGGGAAAGTCTTGCAACCGAAATAGTGATTACACCCTCACCATTGATGAAAATATAATAACATTAGACTCGCAAGTCGCCACAGTATTTGAAAATTTTTTCACTGACATTCCCGTATCGACAACCAAGTCGCTAAAATCATCTCCCATTGCTGCAGAAACATTACTTAAAAAAATGTTCCAGTTTGTAGTTCAGAGTTTAAATTCCAATATGTTACTTCTAATGACATCATTAAAACTTTTAATTCTTTGAATATTAAAAAGACTGCAGACCTGTGGGGTAATTCCGTTGAAGTTACTAAGTCAACTATACACATTATTGCTCCTACATTAGCTGTTATATTTAATAATTGTATTGATTGCGGTGAGTTTCCTGATTTTATGAAATATAGTAAAATAATCCCACTATTTAAATCGGGTAGTACATCTGACCCTACTAATTACATACCTATTTCTGTACTGCCCACTTTCAGTAAAATTTTTGAGAAAATTATTTTAATGCAGATGCAAAGATATTTTAATAAACACAAATTGCTACATAATAAACAATTTGGTTTTACAAAGGATCGTTCAACAACTGATGCCGGTGTTGAACTTTTAGGACACATTTATAATGCATGGGAAGATAAGTGCGATGCGTTGGGCATTTTTTGCGATTTGTCTAAGGCATTTGACTGTGTTCCCCATGAGACATTAATCAGGAAACTGCACCACTACGGATTCCGGGACACCTCTCTGAATCTTTTAACCTCATATTTGAGTGAAAGGATTCAGAGAGTCGATGTGAACGGCAAAAGATCGCCGGGATCTGTGGTCAAGATGAGGGTCCCCCAAGGCTCAATTTTAGGTCCCTTTTTGTTTCTTATTTATATAAATGATTTGCCGTACCTGATCAAAAATCATGACATAGTGTTACTCGCTGACGATACTTCTCTTTGATTTAAAATTAAACGTCAACAGCAGGTTACTGAAGAAGTAAATAGAGCCCTTGCAACTGTAGTTAGCTGGTTTAATGTTAATAATCTTCTTCTTAATGAGAAAAAAACCAAATGCCTAAAATGTACATTACCTCATGTTAGACAAGTGAATACTAGTGTATCAATAAAAGGCGAAATATTGAAACCCGAAGATACCACAGTATTCAATTTTATTGAAGTCATTGGTGTATTAAATGAAAGCTATTTTTACGCGGAATATGACTGTGATGTTAAAATGAAATTCCTTTTATTAAAAACCTGGTAATTTATGAAAATAAATAATACTTTAAAAAAAATCATAAAATATTACAGTAAAAGTACTTACGGGGTTATTGTAGTAATTTTATCACATAAAATATTTCGTAACATTATATTATGGACTTTTAGGGTGTTAACTTTTTATCGTAGGGCTGATACATAACGTGCTTTTACGGAGTTATTGTGGTAATATCCAATAAATTTAGAGACGGTATTAATAAATAACAAAATTATTGAAATATTACGTACATTAATGAGCCAATACCAATCTTAAATAACATTGTAATTGTGTATTACGGAACACATATATTAAAATGAATTCAACAAAAACGACGTACTCACTTTTACCAAAAACTTCATGAAAATTATTTACGCCAATAACCCGGTAAACGCAACTTACAAAAATAAAATATATTTTTTTTTTCGTAAAGTTTTATAACAGGTTATTTGCCGATATATATTTCAGCCTAAATTCTCAACAATAAACACGTGTGTCACAATATGTTTGTAAATATGATTAAGAAAAATTAAAAAAAAAATTGCTAAGGTGTATTCTAGTCCATAGATGCCAAATTTGACATAACAGCATAAAACCCATAATAGCACATTACCGAGTTATTGCTTGGGAGGGTCGAAATGATAATGACTTTCAAACCTGTTAAGATTAAGCGAAGACAAGGTACATAGCGGGACCAATCGCAAATTGTCATATGTATAATTTTGATAAGATAAGTCTTTATTTGCATTAAACATAAACACAGTATAAAGGTGTTACAAAATGGTTATAAAAAGTGCACATGTTTAGCTGTATAGATAATATCTATAAATTGCATGCAAAAAAATGTCAAAGAAATGTCTCAGATTATGTTTTTGCTAATAACTATTAAAACCATATTCAAACTTATGTCTTAATACTAAAAAAATCATTAACATCATTAAATTATGTCTTAATACTTAAAAAATCGTTAATAAATCAAATATTGTCTTAATAAAAAAAAATCATTAATGTAACGTTAGGTAATACGTGAGTAATACAACAAGCTCCAGCAATGACTAATCTCTTTTAATACGTTCATATACCACCACCAAATACATTCTACCCACATCACATAATAGTAACATCCTCCTTTCACAGAGAAAAAAAAAACATAAAAATAAACGAAGTAGTATACAATTACACAATTACTTAAAACACAAGTTGTATCTCCCGTAAAGAAAAACAAAGAAAAGAAATATACATACAGGGGTATATATACAAATATGCACAACATCTAAACAAGAATAATCACCTGACAAACAAACATAAATAATTTAATTGATCATACAAAAATAGCTTAATGACTAGTCTCCATGCTTTTTGTGAGCAGTAACATTTATATTACTTATTCTTAGCTTCAGTAATTCATTCCATAAATGTTAATTTCATAATTAATTTGGTTGAATATTAAACATTAGTACATTATACATTTAGTATGTTTTCCCTAAATAATACTCACATTATATCATACACATTTTAAATATTACACAACATTTTTTTTTTTTTTTTACAATATTTATTAAATTCTACATCACAATCAGTTATTATACATTTAAATCCTTCTGAATATCAATATTGTGTAGCCGTTGATAATACGGACGAGGATTTGAACTTGATGTAGGTATTAATATTTCACGGGTATCCCCATCTATTCGGCGGTCGCACCGTCCTGCCAGAACGAGTAACATAATTATTATTGGAAGGTGGCGGTTCACAATGTAAATTTAAATTACTCGAGGTTTCACAATCATAATCAAACTCATAATCTCGAGTAGGGCTACGTCTGTGCGAGTGATCTGTTATCATGTGCCGTCTATTTCGAACAACTATTTTTCCATTATTTAGACGAATAGCATATGACCTATTTCTTAGCATTCTATCAACTACACCCGGTACCCAATACTTTTTTATTGTGTCGAAATATCTTACATATTGATTCACTTGTAATGGAGTTAAGTTCTTACAACTTTTATCATAAAACTGTTTTTGTTTATATTGCCGTCTAATTAGTGTATTCTTTATGTTATGATGCACATTTGGAACCAATAACCTTATCGGGGTCGGAACAATACTTCTTAATTTTCTACTTTGTAAAATTTCTGCTGGAGACGCTAGATCACTACCTAACGGTGTATTCAAACATTCCAATAATGCTAGTCTATAATCGGTGTGTGCCTCTGTTGATTTTTTAATTATGTTTTTCACTGTTTGCACTGTGCGTTCAATTTGACCATTTGATTGGGGATAATAAGGTGATGACGTCACATGAGTAAAATTCCAATCTAGGGCAAATTTCCTAAATTCGAATGATGTAAATTGCGGACCACAATCTGACATTATAGTATTAGGTATTCCTTGACGGCTAAATATATTTTTTAAATGATTAATTATACTACCTGACGTTGTACCATGTAATTTAATTAATTCAAAATATTTACTAAAATAATCTACTAGCAACAAGTAGTCCGTACCCTTATATTGAAATAAGTCTACTCCAACCTTGGCCCATGGTCTGTCAGGAACCTCATGAGAGTTAAGCTCTTCTTTTTGATTATTATTCCTATGCTTTAAACAAATATCACAACTTTTAACCATATTTTCAATATCATTGCTAATACCGGGCCAAAATATTATTTCTCTAGCACGCAATTTACATTTTTCGATTCCCATATGTCCAATATGAATCTTTTTTAACATCTCTCTTCTCATAACTTTAGGTATAATTATTTTATCTGATTTCCAGATCAACCCATTAGCTACAGTTATATCTTCCTTAAACTTCCAGTATGGTTTTACACTAGCTTTTATTTTATCTTTATTTTCAGGCCAACCTTGTAATACACATTTATTTAATTCAATCATCTCTTCATCCAATTCTAGCTGTTTTTGAATGGTTATGAATTGAGCGTCCGTGAGATATTCGCATTTATTTTTAACATTATCGGTCAACATGCATACTTCATCGTTGCCGCTACCTATCTCAGTTTGTGATGTTCCTTTGCCCACTTGTTGGGACGTTTCGTAAGCGCGAGATAACGTGTCCGCTATATACAAATGTTTTCCCGGTCTGTAAACTAATGTAAACGTATAGCGCTGTAATCTTAATAGCATCCTCTGTAAGCGGGACGGAGCGTCAACAATTGGTTTTTTAATAATGCTTATTAAAGGTTTGTGATCGGTTTCTATTGTTACATCCGAACGTCCAAAAATATATGCATAAAATCGCTCACAGGCAAATACGGATGCATACAATTCTTTTTCAATCTGAGCATACCTTTGCTCTGTGATAGTTAAAGCCTTAGAAGCATAGCACACGGGAAGCCCATTTTGCATTAAGCACGCACCAAGTCCTGTGGAACTGGCATCCACGGATATAACTATTGGCTTTCCTAAACTATAATATTGAAGAACCGGCCTCTTAATTAAGCACATTTTAAGATGAGCAAAACACTGCTCATGACGCTCATCCCAATGCCATTCTATCTCCTTTTTAAGTAACTCTCTCAGTGGCAAAGTTTTATCCGAAAGATTAGGAACAAACGACCCTACGTACGTAATCAATCCTAAAAAACGTTCTACGTCTTTCCTATTCTTCGGTACTTGCATGTTTTTTATTGCTGACAAGTGTGAATCATCAGGGCTCAATCCATCTTTTGTAATGCGATGACCTAAATATTTAATATCCTGCAAACCAAATTTACATTTCTTTAGGTTTAATTTTAAATTAATTTTTCTACATCTGTCTAACACTGCCCTTAAAATCTCGTCATGCTTGTTTTGATCTGGAGCGTAAATTAATAAATCATCAATATACATACAAACACCTTCTATATCATCGAAATGTTCATACATTTTCTTATGGAAAACCTCCGAAGCCGAACATATGCCAAATGGCATTCGTAGAAATTTGAATCTACCAAAGGGTGTGTTAAAAGTACAAAATTTACTACTTTCACCTAATTTTACGTTCCAAAACCCTGCCGAAGCATCTAATGTGCTAAAATACCTAGCTCCTGCTAACTTTGATACTATTTCATCTATTGTGGGTAACTTGAAATGTTCTCTCCTAATAACCTGATTTAATTCCTTCGGATCTAAGCAAATTCTTAAGTCCCCGTTAGATTTTTTTACAACTGTAATACTACTGACCCAGTCAGACGGACCCTCAACTTTCGCTATTATACCCTGAGACTCCATTTCCAACAATTTTTTCTTAACATCCTCACTAATCGCAAACGGCAACTTGCGAGGTGCGTGCACTACGGGAACGGCATCGTCTCGAATTTGTATGTTGTATTCTCCCGGTAAACAACCTATACCTTCGAAAACATCTTTATACTCCTTACATAACTTGGATTTGATATCAAATCTCTGCACAGACATAACTCTCTGAATTAAATTCATTTCCACACATGCGTAACGTCCTAATATTGGCATACTACTGACATCTGCAATTTTAAACTCCAATAAATACAGCTTATTTTTATAATATACTTTTAAGTGTGTTTTGCCTAAAACAGTAATCAAATCACCTGAATAACCACTCAATTTAGTGTTAGTTTGTAATAACTTATCAGTCGATATTCCTAATCTGGATAAAAATCGCATAGGTAACACATTCACGTCTGCACCCGTATCTAGTTTAAAGTTTATGGGATGTTGATTAATTGTCAAATTTATAGTCCAATCATTCACTTCTTTATCTAATGAAAAAATTACCTTTTCATCTGATGCTTCCACGAAGTACACACCACACATTTTTGCAAAATGATTCATTTTTGAGCACCGTAGACACCGCTTACCATACGCTGGACAAGCATTCCCTCCGTGCATAGTCCCACACCTGCCGCACTGAGGCACCGTGCGCGATCTGTACATCTGCTGCTGCATAGGACGCGCGACGCCTGCGGTGCCGGCGCGCGAGCTGTCCCCGGCGCGCGAGCTGTCCCCGGCGCGCGAGCTGTACCCGGCACGCGCGCTGCGCCCGGCCGCGCCCCTCGCCGGCCCGTGTCCATCGCGTGATCGCATCGCTCCATTCATGCAACCGTCGCATGTTCTCGAAAACGACGACACTCCATATGCTATGCTACTACCACGCCTTAATTCACATATTTGTTTTTTTTCTTCAGGGGTGCTGATGGTACACTCCTGTTGAATTACATCAATGGCGTCATTCTCCCTCTTAATATTCTCAGAATACATTCTGGATGCCACCGCTACTCGACAAATTTCTAGAGCTTTCTTTAAAGTAAGATCCGGTTCCCGAAGTAACCGTTCTCTTATCGCCGAGCTTGTTACTCCACATACCAGTCGATCTTTTATAAGTTCATCGTTCAAGTTTCCAAACTCACACGTTTTCGCCAATCTCCGTAAATCAAATACATATTTATCAATTGATTCATTTTGCTGCTGATCTCGTATAAAAAACTTGTGTCGTTCGACCGTTAAATTTTTTTTCGTTTTAAAATGTTCATCCAACTTTTTACACGCACCGTCTAAAGTCACTTCCTCACTTTGTTCCAATATTTCACGGCATTGCTCACCAATGATATGCAGAAAAATGTTCAGTTGTACCGCTGAAGTTTTTTTCGAAAGTTCACACGCGTCGAAATATATCGAAAAACCTTTCTTCCATCTTTCCCAACTATCGCTCAACTTGCCAGAAGCCACATCAACCGAGTTCTCATCAAATTTAAACGGTGACGGTGGTGATAACACTGTTTCCATTTTTATTATTTACACACACTATTTCCGAGTCCTTTTTACTTTATTTCACACACTTAATATTATCGTCTTGTAATTATAATCCTACCGGCTGCGCCATGTAACGTTAGGTAATACGTGAGTAATACAACAAGCTCCAGCAATGACTAATCTCTTTTAATACGTTCATATACCACCACCAAATACATTCTACCCACATCACATAATAGTAACAATTAACATAATCCAAAAACCATTAATATCATCAAATTTTGTCCTAATACTAAAAACATCATTAATATCATAAAAATTATGACTATTCAACCATTTATATAATTTTGTTTTAAATAAATTAATATTATTCAATAGTTTTAATTCATCTGGGATTTTGTTGTATATGCGCACACACATCACAAGACAGGTTTTAGCATATTTGCTAGATTTAGGAGTATCCTTTAACACAAGTCTATGTGGATCCTTTCTGGGTTGGGGGATTACTTCCCATGCTTTTTGGAACAATCCCTTATTATTGTAGACAAAATTACAAATTTCATAGATGTAAAGAGATGGGAGCGGTAATAAGCCTAGCTTTTTAAAAATTGATTTGCAGGACTCGTCAGGACGGATTCCACAAATGGCTCTGATGCATTTCTTTTGTGCAATAAATGCTCTGTTTTTATCCGTGCTGTTTCCCCATATAATAAGCCCGTAGCGTTAAATGGATTATATGTATGCGTGGTATGTTATTATTGCTGTTTTTCTATTTGTTACATTCTTTACTTGATTGAGAGCATACACAAACTTGTTAATCCTGTTGCACAGATTATCTAAATGTCCTTTCCAATTTAAGTCTTGATCAATGAATACACCCAAGAATTTAATTTGTGTTACTTCTTTCAATCTTCTTTCTTTCTATTAAGTTAAAAATTATATTTAGTATGTTTAGATTTATTAAATTGTATTAAATTTGATTTATCTAAATTGATTTTTAATTTATTCGTCTGTAGCCATTCTAAAATATTGTCAATAGTATTGTTTATGTCCATTTCATGATCAGATATTAATTTATGATTCTTATCGGATGTTACTATTATAGAAATATCATCAGCAAATAATATACATTTGTGTTTAGTAGCTAATGGTATGTCATTAATATAGAAAAAAAATAATATGGGCCCCAACACACACCCTTGAGGAACGCCGCACTTTGTGTCCCTGTAGTCTGAAGAGTAAGAAGTAAGATCATTTTCATACACTTTATTAACGACTACGTATTGTTTTCGATCACTTAAATAAGATGATATCCACTGCAAGACTAGGCCTCCTATTCCAAGATTTTCTAAGTTTTTCAATAAAACGTCATGTGCAACAAAGTCGAAAGCTTGTGATAAATCGAAAAACAATCCTGTAGCTAAGCAATTATTATTCAAGCTAGTCAGAACATTATTCAAAAGAGTAAATGTAGCAAGCGTCGTGGACTTGCGCTTTTGTAACCCAAATTGTTCATTCGCTATGATGTTATAGGTATTTACTACAAAATTCTACAAGTCTTTTGTTCATACATTTCTCGAATACTTTTGAAAAAATAGGTATAAGAGTAATAGGACGATAATTCTTAACGTTCTAACTTGAGTTTTAGTATTTCAATTCTGTCTTCTTTTTTTCCGTAGTTTGTATGCAGTTATTTTCTTAAAGGGACAGGGCACGTAGATATTAGTTTGAAATGTGAAATTATATGTGTAACAGTGTACTAATCGATGAAGAGCTAAATAAAATAATCCTATGATTCACCGATGTTTCTATAACAAGACAATACACCGACCTTTTTGAGCTGTTGTTCGGCAGCGTGCAGCTGTTGCTTGGCTTCTGACACGCTGCTGTTGAACTTCAGTCGCTGCTTCTCCTGCGCCTGAGCTGACGGCACATCGACCCAGCCTATCAACCCACCTGAAGGTTTGTGGCCAATTAATATTCACTATTATCAAAGTTTTTAAGCTAACATGGTCACTAACAGTATCATTAGAACTTAAAACAGGATATTTACCATGTTTATTTATTCTTTCAAGTTTGACATGGCAAATATCGCGTTTCAAGTTCTAATGATAGATAGATAGATTATACTTTATTGTACACCAAAATTTAAACACACCTATTTTACAATACTGCTTATTCTATGGTAACAATGGCGGTCTTATCGCTGAAAGCGATATCTTCCAGACAACCTTTGGAAGGACTTTAAAAACTTTAATTAAAGTGGGGAGGGCTAAATTAGTGTACTTACTACATTACTCATAAAAACAGAGAAACAAAAATTATTAAAATATTAAAATAAATAAATGTATCTGCAAATATATATATAAATACAATGTAATACATAGGTAATTAAATAATACAATACATATAATGTGTTCTTTAACATCAAGTGGAGAGAAAACAAAAGAATAGTCATAAATTGGAATGAAAATAATTAGCAACTGAGCTTTTAAAAGTAGCCAGTGACTGAGCTTGTCTTACTGACACCGGCAATGCATTCCATATTGATGATTGATTGATGAGCCATAGAATTTAGTGAAATGTGCAGGCATTGAAAGTCTCAAATTCTCCGATGATCTCAAATCTCTTACATGTGTGTCATGAAGGAACTTAAAGCGTTCTTTGAGATAAAACGGAGTTGTAGGATTGAAGAGAATACTGTAAAGTAATGATAAAATATGTGCATTCCGGCGAAGGCGGATAGGCAGCCACTTGAGTTTAATGCGAAACTCAGAAACATGATCATATTTGCGCAAACCAAATATGAATCTGATACAAAAATTTTGGAGTCGTACAAGCTTATCTAGCTGCACTTCAGTAAGATCTGGATAACTTGCATCAGCATAGTCGAGAACTTGTATTAAGAATAATGCTGCTGTAGACAAATTCTGTCCAGGGGTTTTTGATTTTACATAGTCGGAACTCTACGATATGAGAGTAGATACATACACACGATTTAATCATTACTTTGAATACAACCAATTATCAATTTAAATACTGTCTGTAAATTCCTCAAAAACCAAATAACAAATCGCACCTTCGGTAACCCTTATCTGGTGCAGAAATTGTATATGGTGTATTTCTAATATAACAGCACTAAGGCGGACATTAAGCTCAGCCTCATTTCGTCAGCAGGCCATAATATCTATGACCGATCGGTGCGTAATTCTAGTAATCTTAAAATGCCTGTAGTGAAAAATGTTAAAACATACAATTATGCCCTGTCTGTTTAAGGGTTGATATAACTCACCAGCAGACTTGCAAGCGTCCACGAGCTCGTCCAGCGTGTGGTCCAGCTGCTGCTGCGAGCTCAGCACCTGCTGCTTCATCTCCGGCCGCTGCTGCAGCTGTGGCGCACACGATGACGTCAGCTCTGATGCTGTGCTGCGCAGCCTCTCTGCCGCTGAGATCACTTCCTTCTGGCACTGAGGGTCTCCGATATAACTCACCAGCAGACTTGCAAGCGTCCACGAGCTCGTCCAGCGTGTGGTCCAGCTGCTGCTGCGAGCTCAGCACCTGCTGCTTCATCTCCGGCCGCTGCTGCAGCTGTGGCGCACACGATGACGTCAGCTCTGATGCTGTGCTGCGCAGCCTCTCTGCCGCTGAGATCACTTCCTTCTGGCACTGAGGGTCTCCGATATAACTCACCAGCAGACTTGCAAGCGTCCACGAGCTCGTCCAGCGTGTGGTCCAGCTGCTGCTGCGAGCTCAGCACCTGCTGCTTCATCTCCGGCCGCTGCTGCAGCTGTGGCGCACACGATGACGTCAGCTCTGATGCTGTGCTGCGCAGCCTCTCTGCCGCTGAGATCACTTCCTTCTGGCACTGAGGGTCTCCGATATAACTCACCAGCAGACTTGCAAGCGTCCACGAGCTCGTCCAGCGTGTGGTCCAGCTGCTGCTGCGAGCTCAGCACCTGCTGCTTCATCTCCGGCCGCTGCTGCAGCTGTGGCGCACACGATGACGTCAGCTCTGATGCTGTGCTGCGCAGCCTCTCTGCCGCTGAGATCACTTCCTTCTGGCACTGAGGGTCTCCGATATAACTCACCAGCAGACTTGCAAGCGTCCACGAGCTCGTCCAGCGTGTGGTCCAGCTGCTGCTGCGAGCTCAGCACCTGCTGCTTCATCTCCGGCCGCTGCTGCAGCTGTGGCGCACACGATGACGTCAGCTCTGATGCTGTGCTGCGCAGCCTCTCTGCC
The DNA here is from genome assembly GCA_943138885.2 of Tholera decimalis. Lineage (NCBI taxonomy): Eukaryota > Metazoa > Arthropoda > Insecta > Lepidoptera > Noctuidae > Tholera > Tholera decimalis. Next base: position 26,121,324 of record OW964577.2, on the reverse strand, counting down.
GCTGAGATCACTTCCTTCTGGCACTGAGGGTCTCCGATATAACTCACCAGCAGACTTGCAAGCGTCCACGAGCTCGTCCAGCGTGTGGTCCAGCTGCTGCTGCGAGCTCAGCACCTGCTGCTTCATCTCCGGCCGCTGCTGCAGCTGTGGCGCACACGATGACGTCAGCTCTGATGCTGTGCTGCGCAGCCTCTCTGCCGCTGAGATCACTTCCTTCTGGCACTGAGGGTCTCCGATATAACTCACCAGCAGACTTGCAAGCGTCCACGAGCTCGTCCAGCGTGTGGTCCAGCTGCTGCTGCGAGCTCAGCACCTGCTGCTTCATCTCCGGCCGCTGCTGCAGCTGTGGCGCACACGATGACGTCAGCTCTGATGCTGTGCTGCGCAGCCTCTCTGCCGCTGAGATCACTTCCTTCTGGCACTGAGGGTCTCCGATATAACTCACCAGCAGACTTGCAAGCGTCCACGAGCTCGTCCAGCGTGTGGTCCAGCTGCTGCTGCGAGCTCAGCACCTGCTGCTTCATCTCCGGCCGCTGCTGCAGCTGTGGCGCACACGATGACGTCAGCTCTGATGCTGTGCTGCGCAGCCTCTCTGCCGCTGAGATCACTTCCTTCTGGCACTGAGGGTCTCCGATATAACTCACCAGCAGACTTGCAAGCGTCCACGAGCTCGTCCAGCGTGTGGTCCAGCTGCTGCTGCGAGCTCAGCACCTGCTGCTTCATCTCCGGCCGCTGCTGCAGCTGTGGCGCACACGATGACGTCAGCTCTGATGCTGTGCTGCGCAGCCTCTCTGCCGCTGAGATCACTTCCTTCTGGCACTGAGGGTCTCCGATATAACTCACCAGCAGACTTGCAAGCGTCCACGAGCTCGTCCAGCGTGTGGTCCAGCTGCTGCTGCGAGCTCAGCACCTGCTGCTTCATCTCCGGCCGCTGCTGCAGCTGTGGCGCACACGATGACGTCAGCTCTGATGCTGTGCTGCGCAGCCTCTCTGCCGCTGAGATCACTTCCTTCTGGCACTGAGGGTCTCCGATATAACTCACCAGCAGACTTGCAAGCGTCCACGAGCTCGTCCAGCGTGTGGTCCAGCTGCTGCTGCGAGCTCAGCACCTGCTGCTTCATCTCCGGCCGCTGCTGCAGCTGTGGCGCACACGATGACGTCAGCTCTGATGCTGTGCTGCGCAGCCTCTCTGCCGCTGAGATCACTTCCTTCTGGCACTGAGGGTCTCCGATATAACTCACCAGCAGACTTGCAAGCGTCCACGAGCTCGTCCAGCGTGTGGTCCAGCTGCTGCTGCGAGCTCAGCACCTGCTGCTTCATCTCCGGCCGCTGCTGCAGCTGTGGCGCACACGATGACGTCAGCTCTGATGCTGTGCTGCGCAGCCTCTCTGCCGCTGAGATCACTTCCTTCTGGCACTGAGGGTCTCCGATATAACTCACCAGCAGACTTGCAAGCGTCCACGAGCTCGTCCAGCGTGTGGTCCAGCTGCTGCTGCGAGCTCAGCACCTGCTGCTTCATCTCCGGCCGCTGCTGCAGCTGTGGCGCACACGATGACGTCAGCTCTGATGCTGTGCTGCGCAGCCTCTCTGCCGCTGAGATCACTTCCTTCTGGCACTGAGGGTCTCCGATATAACTCACCAGCAGACTTGCAAGCGTCCACGAGCTCGTCCAGCGTGTGGTCCAGCTGCTGCTGCGAGCTCAGCACCTGCTGCTTCATCTCCGGCCGCTGCTGCAGCTGTGGCGCACACGATGACGTCAGCTCTGATGCTGTGCTGCGCAGCCTCTCTGCCGCTGAGATCACTTCCTTCTGGCACTGAGGGTCTCCGATATAACTCACCAGCAGACTTGCAAGCGTCCACGAGCTCGTCCAGCGTGTGGTCCAGCTGCTGCTGCGAGCTCAGCACCTGCTGCTTCATCTCCGGCCGCTGCTGCAGCTGTGGCGCACACGATGACGTCAGCTCTGATGCTGTGCTGCGCAGCCTCTCTGCCGCTGAGATCACTTCCTTCTGGCACTGAGGGTCTCCGATATAACTCACCAGCAGACTTGCAAGCGTCCACGAGCTCGTCCAGCGTGTGGTCCAGCTGCTGCTGCGAGCTCAGCACCTGCTGCTTCATCTCCGGCCGCTGCTGCAGCTGTGGCGCACACGATGACGTCAGCTCTGATGCTGTGCTGCGCAGCCTCTCTGCCGCTGAGATCACTTCCTTCTGGCACTGAGGGTCTCCGATATAACTCACCAGCAGACTTGCAAGCGTCCACGAGCTCGTCCAGCGTGTGGTCCAGCTGCTGCTGCGAGCTCAGCACCTGCTGCTTCATCTCCGGCCGCTGCTGCAGCTGTGGCGCACACGATGACGTCAGCTCTGATGCTGTGCTGCGCAGCCTCTCTGCCGCTGAGATCACTTCCTTCTGGCACTGAGGGTCTCCGATATAACTCACCAGCAGACTTGCAAGCGTCCACGAGCTCGTCCAGCGTGTGGTCCAGCTGCTGCTGCGAGCTCAGCACCTGCTGCTTCATCTCCGGCCGCTGCTGCAGCTGTGGCGCACACGATGACGTCAGCTCTGATGCTGTGCTGCGCAGCCTCTCTGCCGCTGAGATCACTTCCTTCTGGCACTGAGGGTCTCCGATATAACTCACCAGCAGACTTGCAAGCGTCCACGAGCTCGTCCAGCGTGTGGTCCAGCTGCTGCTGCGAGCTCAGCACCTGCTGCTTCATCTCCGGCCGCTGCTGCAGCTGTGGCGCACACGATGACGTCAGCTCTGATGCTGTGCTGCGCAGCCTCTCTGCCGCTGAGATCACTTCCTTCTGGCACTGAGGGTCTCCGATATAACTCACCAGCAGACTTGCAAGCGTCCACGAGCTCGTCCAGCGTGTGGTCCAGCTGCTGCTGCGAGCTCAGCACCTGCTGCTTCATCTCCGGCCGCTGCTGCAGCTGTGGCGCACACGATGACGTCAGCTCTGATGCTGTGCTGCGCAGCCTCTCTGCCGCTGAGATCACTTCCTTCTGGCACTGAGGGTCTCCGATATAACTCACCAGCAGACTTGCAAGCGTCCACGAGCTCGTCCAGCGTGTGGTCCAGCTGCTGCTGCGAGCTCAGCACCTGCTGCTTCATCTCCGGCCGCTGCTGCAGCTGTGGCGCACACGATGACGTCAGCTCTGATGCTGTGCTGCGCAGCCTCTCTGCCGCTGAGATCACTTCCTTCTGGCACTGAGGGTCTCCGATATAACTCACCAGCAGACTTGCAAGCGTCCACGAGCTCGTCCAGCGTGTGGTCCAGCTGCTGCTGCGAGCTCAGCACCTGCTGCTTCATCTCCGGCCGCTGCTGCAGCTGTGGCGCACACGATGACGTCAGCTCTGATGCTGTGCTGCGCAGCCTCTCTGCCGCTGAGATCACTTCCTTCTGGCACTGAGGGTCTCCGATATAACTCACCAGCAGACTTGCAAGCGTCCACGAGCTCGTCCAGCGTGTGGTCCAGCTGCTGCTGCGAGCTCAGCACCTGCTGCTTCATCTCCGGCCGCTGCTGCAGCTGTGGCGCACACGATGACGTCGGCTCTGATGCTGTGCTGCGCAGCCTCTCTGCCGCTGAGATCACTTCCTTCTGGCACTGAGGGTCTCCGATATAACTCACCAGCAGACTTGCAAGCGTCCACGAGCTCGTCCAGCGTGTGGTCCAGCTGCTGCTGCGAGCTCAGCACCTGCTGCTTCATCTCCGGCCGCTGCTGCAGCTGTGGCGCACACGATGACGTCAGCTCTGATGCTGTGCTGCGCAGCCTCTCTGCCGCTGAGATCACTTCCTTCTGGCACTGAGGGTCTCCGATATAACTCACCAGCAGACTTGCAAGCGTCCACGAGCTCGTCCAGCGTGTGGTCCAGCTGCTGCTGCGAGCTCAGCACCTGCTGCTTCATCTCCGGCCGCTGCTGCAGCTGTGGCGCACACGATGACGTCAGCTCTGATGCTGTGCTGCGCAGCCTCTCTGCCGCTGAGATCACTTCCTTCTGGCACTGAGGGTCTCCGATATAACTCACCAGCAGACTTGCAAGCGTCCACGAGCTCGTCCAGCGTGTGGTCCAGCTGCTGCTGCGAGCTCAGCACCTGCTGCTTCATCTCCGGCCGCTGCTGCAGCTGTGGCGCACACGATGACGTCAGCTCTGATGCTGTGCTGCGCAGCCTCTCTGCCGCTGAGATCACTTCCTTCTGGCACTGAGGGTCTCCGATATAACTCACCAGCAGACTTGCAAGCGTCCACGAGCTCGTCCAGCGTGTGGTCCAGCTGCTGCTGCGAGCTCAGCACCTGCTGCTTCATCTCCGGCCGCTGCTGCAGCTGTGGCGCACACGATGACGTCAGCTCTGATGCTGTGCTGCGCAGCCTCTCTGCCGCTGAGATCACTTCCTTCTGGCACTGAGGGTCTCCGATATAACTCACCAGCAGACTTGCAAGCGTCCACGAGCTCGTCCAGCGTGTGGTCCAGCTGCTGCTGCGAGCTCAGCACCTGCTGCTTCATCTCCGGCCGCTGCTGCAGCTGTGGCGCACACGATGACGTCAGCTCTGATGCTGTGCTGCGCAGCCTCTCTGCCGCTGAGATCACTTCCTTCTGGCACTGAGGGTCTCCGATATAACTCACCAGCAGACTTGCAAGCGTCCACGAGCTCGTCCAGCGTGTGGTCCAGCTGCTGCTGCGAGCTCAGCACCTGCTGCTTCATCTCCGGCCGCTGCTGCAGCTGTGGCGCACACGATGACGTCAGCTCTGATGCTGTGCTGCGCAGCCTCTCTGCCGCTGAGATCACTTCCTTCTGGCACTGAGGGTCTCCGATATAACTCACCAGCAGACTTGCAAGCGTCCACGAGCTCGTCCAGCGTGTGGTCCAGCTGCTGCTGCGAGCTCAGCACCTGCTGCTTCATCTCCGGCCGCTGCTGCAGCTGTGGCGCACACGATGACGTCAGCTCTGATGCTGTGCTGCGCAGCCTCTCTGCCGCTGAGATCACTTCCTTCTGGCACTGAGGGTCTCCGATATAACTCACCAGCAGACTTGCAAGCGTCCACGAGCTCGTCCAGCGTGTGGTCCAGCTGCTGCTGCGAGCTCAGCACCTGCTGCTTCATCTCCGGCCGCTGCTGCAGCTGTGGCGCACACGATGACGTCAGCTCTGATGCTGTGCTGCGCAGCCTCTCTGCCGCTGAGATCACTTCCTTCTGGCACTGAGGGTCTCCGATATAACTCACCAGCAGACTTGCAAGCGTCCACGAGCTCGTCCAGCGTGTGGTCCAGCTGCTGCTGCGAGCTCAGCACCTGCTGCTTCATCTCCGGCCGCTGCTGCAGCTGTGGCGCACACGATGACGTCAGCTCTGATGCTGTGCTGCGCAGCCTCTCTGCCGCTGAGATCACTTCCTTCTGGCACTGAGGGTCTCCGATATAACTCACCAGCAGACTTGCAAGCGTCCACGAGCTCGTCCAGCGTGTGGTCCAGCTGCTGCTGCGAGCTCAGCACCTGCTGCTTCATCTCCGGCCGCTGCTGCAGCTGTGGCGCACACGATGACGTCAGCTCTGATGCTGTGCTGCGCAGCCTCTCTGCCGCTGAGATCACTTCCTTCTGGCACTGAGGGTCTCCGATATAACTCACCAGCAGACTTGCAAGCGTCCACGAGCTCGTCCAGCGTGTGGTCCAGCTGCTGCTGCGAGCTCAGCACCTGCTGCTTCATCTCCGGCCGCTGCTGCAGCTGTGGCGCACACGATGACGTCAGCTCTGATGCTGTGCTGCGCAGCCTCTCTGCCGCTGAGATCACTTCCTTCTGGCACTGAGGGTCTCCGATATAACTCACCAGCAGACTTGCAAGCGTCCACGAGCTCGTCCAGCGTGTGGTCCAGCTGCTGCTGCGAGCTCAGCACCTGCTGCTTCATCTCCGGCCGCTGCTGCAGCTGTGGCGCACACGATGACGTCAGCTCTGATGCTGTGCTGCGCAGCCTCTCTGCCGCTGAGATCACTTCCTTCTGGCACTGAGGGTCTCCGATATAACTCACCAGCAGACTTGCAAGCGTCCACGAGCTCGTCCAGCGTGTGGTCCAGCTGCTGCTGCGAGCTCAGCACCTGCTGCTTCATCTCCGGCCGCTGCTGCAGCTGTGGCGCACACGATGACGTCAGCTCTGATGCTGTGCTGCGCAGCCTCTCTGCCGCTGAGATCACTTCCTTCTGGCACTGAGGGTCTCCGATATAACTCACCAGCAGACTTGCAAGCGTCCACGAGCTCGTCCAGCGTGTGGTCCAGCTGCTGCTGCGAGCTCAGCACCTGCTGCTTCATCTCCGGCCGCTGCTGCAGCTGTGGCGCACACGATGACGTCAGCTCTGATGCTGTGCTGCGCAGCCTCTCTGCCGCTGAGATCACTTCCTTCTGGCACTGAGGGTCTCCGATATAACTCACCAGCAGACTTGCAAGCGTCCACGAGCTCGTCCAGCGTGTGGTCCAGCTGCTGCTGCGAGCTCAGCACCTGCTGCTTCATCTCCGGCCGCTGCTGCAGCTGTGGCGCACACGATGACGTCAGCTCTGATGCTGTGCTGCGCAGCCTCTCTGCCGCTGAGATCACTTCCTTCTGGCACTGAGGGTCTCCGATATAACTCACCAGCAGACTTGCAAGCGTCCACGAGCTCGTCCAGCGTGTGGTCCAGCTGCTGCTGCGAGCTCAGCACCTGCTGCTTCATCTCCGGCCGCTGCTGCAGCTGTGGCGCACACGATGACGTCAGCTCTGATGCTGTGCTGCGCAGCCTCTCTGCCGCTGAGATCACTTCCTTCTGGCACTGACGGTCTCCGATGGTTGGGGCTGTTGTCTGTGTACAAAGTGAATTAATTATTTTAAAAATAAATTAAGTAACCCTAATTTAAGTAGCTAAGGACTATTTTGATCACTTCAGCTTTCTATCCATTCGTTTAGGAGGTACAATGCCACAGACAGACACACAGACACGTCAAAGTTATAACACCCCTGTTTTTGCGTTGGGGGTTAAAAATAAGGTACGAAAAAGTTCGTTCTCCATGCTGTCAGCTGGTAATGTACTCAAGAAACTGGCGGCATTGTCACGACTTAGGATAAGTGGAGATTTTTATACTCAAATTTTAAAACGTTTTGAATAAAACTTCTCTTTTTCTCAGTCGCTTCACTCTTGACGGGATGGTCGTGGTCGTCACGTGGTATCTTCGTGTTGAGTGACCCGCTCTATCACCGCCGCCATTCTTCTCTGACATATGCCTTCCTGCGGCACTCATGCATGGTGTTGCTAGTGGCCGCTTTAACTTGGTCCGTCTATCTCACATTAAAACTTGACTCATTGTCAAAAATTTATTTTATTTGGAAAATATCGATTATTTGTATCTTCCTTCTGAACTATCGGACTTAACGGATTAAAGCGTGTCTGCAGCGTTACTACAGTGAAACTATCCTTATTGTGCAAGAATGCAAGTACGTGGATAATCTGGAGCGAATCCATTTTTGGAACCGGGGTCACAATCAATATCACTCTATTATAGCCCTAGATAATATTTATTTATTTACTCGACATCATAAAGATCTTAATTTTTTCAATAATTTACCCTGAACCCCTATGTTGTGATATCCAGCGGTCAAAATGAAAACAATTGTCAATTAGTTCTCCTTACCTGTGCGACAGTAAGCAAGGCCTGCGCCGCGTCGGCTGCGCGTGCGCCGCTCACGTCGAGCTCGGCGGCTACAGCAGCGTCCGGGATCATCTCCGTCAGGTGCTGCACCTGAGATAGCAGCTCGGAGGCCTTGCCGCACGACGCTGCTGATAGTGCTAACACCTGGTGGAAGTAATACCTGTGCGACAGTAAGCAAGGCCTGCGCCGCGTCGGCTGCGCGTGCGCCGCTCACGTCGAGCTCGGCGGCTACAGCAGCGTCCGGGATCATCTCCGTCAGGTGCTGCACCTGAGATAGCAGCTCGGAGGCCTTGCCGCACGACGCTGCTGATAGTGCTAACACCTGGTGGAAGTAATACCTGTGCGACAGTAAGCAAGGCCTGCGCCGCGTCGGCTGCGCGTGCGCCGCTCACGTCGAGCTCGGCGGCTACAGCAGCGTCCGGGATCATCTCCGTCAGGTGCTGCACCTGAGATAGCAGCTCGGAGGCCTTGCCGCACGACGCTGCTGATAGTGCTAACACCTGGTGGAAGTAATACCTGTGCGACAGTAAGCAAGGCCTGCGCCGCGTCGGCTGCGCGTGCGCCGCTCACGTCGAGCTCGGCGGCTACAGCAGCGTCCGGGATCATCTCCGTCAGGTGCTGCACCTGAGATAGCAGCTCGGAGGCCTTGCCGCACGACGCTGCTGATAGTGCTAACACCTGGTGGAAGTAATACCTGTGCGACAGTAAGCAAGGCCTGCGCCGCGTCGGCTGCGCGTGCGCCGCTCACGTCGAGCTCGGCGGCTACAGCAGCGTCCGGGATCATCTCCGTCAGGTGCTGCACCTGAGATAGCAGCTCGGAGGCCTTGCCGCACGACGCTGCTGATAGTGCTAACACCTGGTGGAAGTAATACCTGTGCGACAGTAAGCAAGGCCTGCGCCGCGTCGGCTGCGCGTGCGCCGCTCACGTCGAGCTCGGCGGCTACAGCAGCGTCCGGGATCATCTCCGTCAGGTGCTGCACCTGAGATAGCAGCTCGGAGGCCTTGCCGCACGACGCTGCTGATAGTGCTAACACCTGGTGGAAGTAATACCTGTGCGACAGTAAGCAAGGCCTGCGCCGCGTCGGCTGCGCGTGCGCCGCTCACGTCGAGCTCGGCGGCTACAGCAGCGTCCGGGATCATCTCCGTCAGGTGCTGCACCTGAGATAGCAGCTCGGAGGCCTTGCCGCACGACGCTGCTGATAGTGCTAACAGCTGGTGGAAGTAATACCTGTGCGACAGTAAGCAAGGCCTGCGCCGCGTCGGCTGCGCGTGCGCCGCTCACGTCGAGCTCGGCGGCTACAGCAGCGTCCGGGATCATCTCCGTCAGGTGCTGCACCTGAGATAGCAGCTCGGAGGCCTTGCCGCACGACGCTGCTGATAGTGCTAACACCTGGTGGAAGTAATACCTGTGCGACAGTAAGCAAGGCCTGCGCCGCGTCGGCTGCGCGTGCGCCGCTCACGTCGAGCTCGGCGGCTACAGCAGCGTCCGGGATCATCTCCGTCAGGTGCTGCACCTGAGATAGCAGCTCGGAGGCCTTGCCGCACGACGCTGCTGATAGTGCTAACACCTGGTGGAAGTAATACCTGTGCGACAGTAAGCAAGGCCTGCGCCGCGTCGGCTGCGCGTGCGCCGCTCACGTCGAGCTCGGCGGCTACAGCAGCGTCCGGGATCATCTCCGTCAGGTGCTGCACCTGAGATAGCAGCTCGGAGGCCTTGCCGCACGACGCTGCTGATAGTGCCAACACCTGGTGGAAGTAATACCTGTGCGACAGTAAGCAAGGCCTGCGCCGCGTCGGCTGCGCGTGCGCCGCTCACGTCGAGCTCGGCGGCTACAGCAGCGTCCGGGATCATCTCCGTCAGGTGCTGCACCTGAGATAGCAGCTCGGAGGCCTTGCCGCACGACGCTGCTGATAGTGCTAACACCTGGTGGAAGTAATACCTGTGCGACAGTAAGCAAGGCCTGCGCCGCGTCGGCTGCGCGTGCGCCGCTCACGTCGAGCTCGGCGGCTACAGCAGCGTCCGGGATCATCTCCGTCAGGTGCTGCACCTGAGATAGCAGCTCGGAGGCCTTGCCGCACGACGCTGCTGATAGTGCCAACACCTGGTGGAAGTAATACCTGTGCGACAGTAAGCAAGGCCTGCGCCGCGTCGGCTGCGCGTGCGCCGCTCACGTCGAGCTCGGCGGCTACAGCAGCGTCCGGGATCATCTCCGTCAGGTGCTGCACCTGAGATAGCAGCTCGGAGGCCTTGCCGCACGACGCTGCTGATAGTGCTAACACCTGGTGGAAGTAATACCTGTGCGACAGTAAGCAAGGCCTGCGCCGCGTCGGCTGCGCGTGCGCCGCTCACGTCGAGCTCGACGGCTACAGCAGCGTCCGGGATCATCTCCGTCAGGTGCTGCACCTGAGATAGCAGCTCGGAGGCCTTGCCGCACGACGCTGCTGATAGTGCCAACACCTGGTGGAAGTAATACCTGTGCGACAGTAAGCAAGGCCTGCGCCGCGTCGGCTGCGCGTGCGCCGCTCACGTCGAGCTCGGCGGCTACAGCAGCGTCCGGGATCATCTCCGTCAGGTGCTGCACCTGAGATAGCAGCTCGGAGGCCTTGCCGCACGACGCTGCTGATAGTGCTAACACCTGGTGGAAGTAATACCTGTGCGACAGTAAGCAAGGCCTGCGCCGCGTCGGCTGCGCGTGCGCTGCTCACGTCGAGCTCGGCGGCTACAGCAGCGTCCGGGATCATCTCCGTCAGGTGCTGCACCTGAGATAGCAGCTCGGAGGCCTTGCTGCACGACGCTGCTGATAGTGCCAACACCTGGTGGAAGTAATACCTGTGCGACAGTAAGCAAGGCCTGCGCCGCGTCGGCTGCGCGTGCGCCGCTCACGTCGAGCTCGGCGGCTACAGCAGCGTCCGGGATCATCTCCGTCAGGTGCTGCACCTGAGATAGCAGCTCGGAGGCCTTGCTGCACGACGCTGCTGATAGTGCCAACACCTGGTGGAAGTAATACCTGTGCGACAGTAAGCAAGGCCTGCGCCGCGTCGGCTGCGCGTGCGCCGCTCACGTCGAGCTCGGCGGCTACAGCAGCGTCCGGGATCATCTCCGTCAGGTGCTGCACCTGAGATAGCAGCTCGGAGGCCTTGCCGCACGACGCTGCTGATAATGCCAGCACCTGGATGAAGTCATGATTACGGTGAGAGAGGCGATACCTACAGTGAAACATACTGTCATGCCAGATTTATATGTTTTGGTTATTCTCTTTTTTTTTCGGGGAGTACATTATTTTGTAAATTTTGTAAATTGGTTATAAATAACACTTTTACACGTCATGTTTTTTTGTGTTTTAAGTTAAGCTAGATGAGGCCGGTGTTTCCTAACTGACTACTCTGAGAAGAAACAACGAAACAAACTCAGAGGTCAACGTCTCTTTTAAAGTCCATACAATTCGTATTTATCAATCCATATGAGAAGCATGAAGGTTCATGTCTGTTGTGTATTTTGAGGAAAGGAGCACGCAGATTTGAGCGGACCTGTCCAGACAGTGCAAGCATTTGTCAGTTATCGTGTAGCTCAACTATGAACTTAAGGAGCTCAACGATCTAACGAACAATACCAAAGTAAGGACATTTGGGTAGGCCACACAAATACTCAAACTGCCAGACATCAACTATAAATTACAATGAAAATAGCATAAAATAGCATATTCGTTTCATTTTTGGCCTTCGAAAATATGATCACGTTTCTTCCTTCCGTTCTCAGCTTAAATGGTTGCCTATCCGTCAAAGGAGATCCCTCAGATCCCTCTGTATGCTCTTCACTATTATGAACGATCCTTGTGCTCCTGTTTACTTAAAACAAAATTTTAAATTGTTGGGCAGTTCTCATGATCTTAACCTTCGCGCATCCAAAAACTTACTTCTTCACATTCCTTCATACCGCACCGGGTTTCTATCTAATTCTTACGCTATTTCTACTATTCAACTCTGGAATCTGCTACCCCTTGACATCAAGACGGCTGAGTCAAAATTTTCTTTTGAGCGCAAAATTAAAAACCACTACTTAAGGGGCTGTTATTCTTAGTTTGGTCTTCGTCATAATTATTATGAGCTCTCTTATTCAGAAATAATATTATAAAGCACCGTATCTATTAGTTTGTCATTTTAGCATATATGTGTATTTTATTAGTATTATATTTATAAGTATTAAATATATTATTTCATTCCATTTTCACACCTACCACAGTGTGTTTTTGTTTAACCCAAAGGTTGACTGGTAGAGAATGCCTTGCTGCATTAAGTCCGCCCATGTAACACAATTGTACATAAAGTTTAAATAAATAAATAAATAAACAAGAAATAATAACTTACATATTTCTCACATTCACAATAATAAAAATATAAAAGAAAAAAAAAACGTAAAAAGACATAATGAAATAAAAAGTATACAATACTTTAGAAAGTCAATAATTAACATAGCAAAGTATAAAGCAGCAATAATAACTCAGGATTAAGTAGGTGTATCATTGGAACAGCTCATACCCAAGCCATTTTGTCCTCAATATAATCTTTGACTGTGTAAAAAGCTTTCTGACATAGCTTACGTTTTATAAATAATTTGAATTTATTAATGCTTAGTTCTTGAATATGGCTAGGAATTTTATTGTAAAAACGTATACATTGGCATCTAAACGAACCACCTATTTTTTTAGCCTTGTTTTAGGAATAACATACTTATCTTTGTTTCTTGTATTTACATTAAGAATACTGTATTTTTTAAACAGATTAATATTTTTGTGTGCATACAAAAGATTCTCGTAAATATACTGAGATGGCACAGTCATAATAGTAATCTCTTTAAATTTGTCTCTTAAGGAGTGTTTAGGACTTAATTTATAAATAGCACGATAGCCCTTTTTTGTAGTAGAAATATTGTGTTAATATCGGCGGCATTTCCCCAAAGTAAAATTCTGTATGACATCACACTGTGAAAGTAACCGAAGTAGACTAAGCGTGCTGTCACGGCATATGCTGCAGAACTAAGCTTTTTTGACAACTTATCTATATGTGGGGCCCCACTGCAGCTTCGCATCCAAAGTTATACCCCAAGAATACTGTGGTATCTTCGGGTTTCAATCTTTCACCCTTTATTGATACACTAGTATTCACTTGTCTAGTATGAGGTAATGTAAATTTTATGCATTTGGTTTTCTTCTCATTGAGAAGATTATTAATATTAAACCAGCTAACTACAGTTGCAAGGGCACTGTTTACTTCATCAGTAACCTGCAGCTGACGTTTCATTTTAAATAAAAGAGAAGTATCGTCAGCGAATAACACTATATCATGATTTTTTATCAGGTACGTCAAATCATTTATATAAATAAGAAATAAAAAGGGACCTAAGATTGAGCCTTGGGGGACCCCCATCTTAACCACAGATCCCGAAGATTTTTTACCGTTCACATCGTCTCTCTGAATCCTTTCACTCAAGTATGAGGTCAGAAGATTCAGAGAAGCGTCCCGGATTCCGTAATAGTGGAGTTTCCTGATTAATTTCTCATGGGGAACACAATCAAATGCCTTAGACAAATCGCAAAAAATGCCCAACGCGTCGCACTTATCTTCCCATGCGTTATAAATGTATCCCAAAAGTTCAACACCACAATCGTGTAGCAATTTGTGTTTATTAAAATATCTTTGCATCTGAATTAAAATAATTTTCTCAAAAATTTTACTAAAAGTGGGTAGTACTGAAATAGGTCTATAATTAGTAGAGTCTGATGTACTACCCGATTTAAATAGCGGTTTTTTTTGCTATATTTCATTAAATCAGGAAACTCACCGCAATCATTACAGAATGCCTGCTCCCGCTCTTGGTCGGGGCGGGAGGATTTGTCAGACTTCTACTGACTAAAAACCCATCCTATACCTTCAGTTACCCTTGCGTTCCGGGGCCGCGGCATCTTGTTATAATATTCCTACAAACCCGATAGAAACTATTTATATTTCCAACAAAGTAAAATATATATAAATAAAGTTTTGACATCATCATACACAAAAACCGGCCAAGTGAAGTATGTCTCGCCCGTGAAGGATTCCGTAGTAGCAAGCAAATATTAGTAAAATATTACTTTGTTCTTCATAGTGTTTGAAAGAATGATAAAGTATTTATAAATGATACGGTTTTGGAAAATGTTCTATATCTCAAAAAATGCAGACTGTATGTCGTTCAAACTAACTATCGTTAAAAGTTTTCAATAAAATTTATTATTTATATATTATATACTTTATTGTACACCTTACTTAAGGATAAAATTATAAAACTAGTGTACAATTGGCGGTCTTATCGCACAGGGCAAGCTCTTACAGACAACCTCTGGATGGACAGAAATTATAGGAGATAGATTTATTAGGGCTGTCAGTGTACAACATCATACATAATACTAACCAAACATCATAATATAAAATACATACCACAAAATATAATATATAAATATATACTAATACATATCAAATTCATAAGAGAGAAAGAAGGAGAAAAAATTATAGTGAGAGGTAATGCTCCTTCACCATTCTTTTGAACGTAGATAATGTTTGAGTACGCCTCACATCTATGGGTAATGCATTCCACAAGCGGGCCGCTTGTATAGTGAAAGATTTATCGAAGAAAGAAGTGGAATGCATACGGATACTTAACTCTAAATTTTCCGAAGATCTCAAGGACCTTGAATGTGTGTCACAGAGAAACTGAAAACTATCTTTAAGATAAAAAGGAGTGGAAGGATTAAATAGCACATTATAAAGCAGAGAAAGTAAATGAAAATTCCGGCAAAACCTAATAGGAAGCCATTTGAGCTTAGTACGAAATTCAGAAACATGGTCATATTTGCGCAAGCCAAATATAAACCCAATACAGAGATTTTGAAGTCGCTCTAGCTTGTCGAATTGGTCTTGGGTCAAATCAAGATAGCTGGCATCAGCATAGTCCAAGATAGGAAGAAGAAGAGATTGTGCAATTGCAATTTTAGTGGTGATGGGAAGAAAATTACGCAGGCGTCTCAGGGAGCCTGCAGAGGCAAACTTTTTTAACTTTTTTACGACTGATTTCCTGCAGTTGCTTCGTCCAAGACAGAGTTTTGTCGATGTATATCCCCAAGTTTTTCACGGCGTGACTGAACGGAATAACGGTGTTATTAAAGGAAACTTGGGGAAGTGTCGACCAATCGGTCTTAGATATAGTCCGGGAACTACCAACAATAATGACTTGGGTTTTGGCAGGATTGATTTTCAGTCCGAACTCAGTGCTCCAATCATTAGTTCAAGCGAGGTCCACATTAATTGTCTCAATGGCATCAGGTAAATCTACGAGGGGGCTTGCATGTTTTGCAAATCATCAGCATACAAGTGGTAGAAGGAAGATAGTCGTTGAGTGATAGCATTAATAATAAAAACTTTATACCAAAAAATTAAACCGACTCCCAAAAACACTGCAAAGTGAAAAATAACTTTAATTTCGGTAGTCGGTGTCTTTAGTTTTGTATTTTCGTTTTTGGCACCGACTTCCGAAATTAAAGTTATTTTTCACTTTGCAGTGTTTTTGGGAGTCGGTTTAATTTTTTGGTAAAAAGTTTTTATTTCACTCTTTTTAGTTGGTCGATTTTTAATTTACCTAGTTAAAAGAGCCTAAATGTCAACTACTTATAACCTTTTACAAAATATTGCTTTTCCCAATGCTGGGCCGTTAATTTTTGAGGAGTTCTCCTGGTACTTCACCATCAGCTCTACATCACCATATGCATTGTGACGAACATAAAGTACTTAACATCCATATTCAAGTATTCGAATCGCAATCCACGAAATACTTATTATTCAGTAGGTTCGGCGACCATCTGTGGTCTTCATCATCAGTTCCACTTCCCCAAATGGTATTTTTTAAGAGCAACTGCACAAGTTACTATAAGAAATACCCAAAACGCCATAGGTGTGCCTATAATATTTGAAGAGTTCCCTCGATTTCTCCAGGATCCCATCATCAGATCCTGACTTGGTGATAAATGGTACCAATTTCAAAGTATACCCTTTCAAACAAAAAAAGAATTTTCCAAATCGGTTCAGCCGTCTTCGAGTAATCGGTGATCATACATAAAAAAAAAAAAAAAAACATAGAAAAAAAAAATATACGCGTCGAATTGATAACCTCCTCTTTTGGTCGTCGGTTGAAAAGTAAAGGAGATAAAACGCCACCCTGCGGCACAGAGGTGTCACACCAAGAACAGAAAGAATCTTCAGTGCAAATACGCTGCCGGCGACCAAACAGGTAACTACGAAACCAGCCAATTACCGAAGGAGATATGTTAAAAGAGCATAGAATACCAAGCAAAATGTCGAAGTCAATTGTATTAAAAGCATTGCTAAAGTCAAGTAGTGCGAGTATAGTTAACTTCCCCATCTCCATGCCTGACCTTATATCATCTGTAAAATGAACGAGTGCTGAGGTAGTGCTGTGACCGGGTCAAAAACCAGATTGGAAGGGATTTAAAAGATTATGTTTAGAAAGGAATGCGCTGAGTTGTTGATGGACAAGTTTTTCAAGGACTTTGGATAGAAAAGGGAGATTGGAAATGGGTCGGTAGTCAGAAAAGGATGCAGAATGTGATTTCTTTGATAACGGGATAACTTGAGCGTCTTTCCAAACTTGTGGAAAGATACTACTAGAAATGGAGAAGTTAAGAATATAAAGGATGGCCGAAAGAATGTTGTCAAGGATAGGAATGATCATCTTACGACTGACACAGTCACTACCAACAGCATTGGACGTAATAGACACAATACTCTTTTTAACATCACAAACAGTGAATTAACTTATGACAAAAGGAGAATAATCAGGTACCGGAAGGTTTGAAAGATAATTTAGAGTAGCAGCTATCTAATACAGGCGAAGTAGAAAAATGACTATTAAGTAAGTTGAAGTCTAAGTCCTTAGGAATTGTTTCATGAGACTTTTTTCCGATACCTAACGATGTGCGAAAATTCCAGACCTTAGCTGGATCACCATTCTGAACCGAACTGTGGATATATTGGAGGTTTGCATTTCTACACACCTTGCTGCAGTGATTTCTAATTGACACATATTTTCCCTGTTGCTGTCATTGGGTTGAATTTTGAACTTAAACTTGGCAGCTGCTTTCTTATTAATCAGTCATTTTATTTCATCAATCAGCCAAGCCGCTGGGAGGTGCTTTACTCTTACAGCTCGAACAGGCGCATGCCTGTCGTAAAGCTGAATAAGGGAAGAAGTAAAAAATTCAACCTGTTGGTCGACCGATGAAGATTCAACCAGAGGCGCCTAATTAATGTTGTTGGCATCCTCTCGAAGCTGATCAATGTTCATTCCACTAAAATTGCGAAGGAGAAGATTTTTGGACCTATGCTTGGGAGGACGAATTTTATAAGATGTGAAAATTAAGTTATGATAGGAAAAAACGTCTGCCGAACATTGGCCATGCTTAGCGACATGATCAAGAGATGAAACAAAAATAAGGTCAAGTAGTGAAGGAACTGAGTTAGGAAAATGGTGAGTGGCATCAAGATTGAGAATAGAGAGATTGGTTGACTCAACAATTTGGAGAAGAGAATGAGAAAAATCTACAGCATATATTTTTTTAAATATCTTGCACGGTCTTATTTTTAAATTTAGAGCGGGAGGGAGATATATTTTACCACTTTGGATCTTTCAAACAATTGACTTGGAGAAAAAATGGTGTTCTGGAACCTCAAGATATAGGAACGCCGCTTGAATAATAATAGCCTCCTTCAAAGAGTACCAAATTAATGTCCTTTGTCTTTTGCTTTCTCTATCCAGTTTTCGCCTTTTATAATACTTTTTTAATTTCTATAATTTGTTATTAAAACGAATTTATATAATAATCCCAATCGTATATTTTTTTGTGTATAAAAAAAAATCATTTATTTCAGGTCCAAGACCCATATAAAATAAAATAAAAATACACAAATTAAAACAATTGCTCGGCTTCCTAATTTAAAATACAAAGGGAGAAATTTACATACAAAAAGATTCAAAGATATATTAAAAGTCAATTAAGTTAATAATAATAAATAAAAAAATAAAAAATCATGTCAAATTATCAAATTAAATACAAATTAAATGTCAAATTAAATTCCAAATTAAAAGTCACATTAAATTACCAAACCACAGCTATAATAGAAAATGTCAAATTATTTTTCTTTTATTTACATTAACAATATGCCGGTCACAACAGTGCCTCACATACAGACAATCAAGCCTCCCCGCAATCATTGCCAGGACAGAGTTGGAGCTGTCTCGCACCCTGCGCACCAAGGACGCGCACCGCTTGCGCATGGTGGCGTGGAAACAGTCGGTGCGCGCTTCCGAAAACATGCCCGAGGCGCTGCAGAAACGAGGCAGACCCAACACTGCCCTGAACGCATTGTTATACTGGACGCGGAGGGCATTGTAGCTAGCTTGTGTATAGCGAGCCCACAGGCTGCACGTGTACAAAGAGGTGCAGTACGCCTTGAAAAGGGTGATCTTAACTAAGTTAGAACAACGTGCAAACCTGCGGGCGAGCATGTTTGCTCTTCTCGACAAAGCCCTCCGCTCCCGTTCGATGTCAGCGTGGTCTCTGAGATCAGACACAACCCAATGCCCAAGGTATTTAAATTGTTCCACTCTATCCAGAGGTAAACCACAAAGATGTACTGGAGGCACTGTTTCTGGGCACTTAGCACCACCTGCCTCAAAGACCATGCATTTGCTCTTTGACACATTATATTTAAGGCCATGTGCACCCGCGTACTCCTCACAAATATGCAGCAACCTCCGCAGACCACAGACCGACGCACTCAGCAGCACCATGTCGTCAGCATAGCTTAAATTGTTGACGCATACCTCGTCAACATGACAACCGACATGCTCACTGCTGAGCGCAACGATGAGTGCATCCATGTAGAGGTTAAAAAGGGTGGGTGAGGTCAAGCCGCCCTGCCTCACACCACACTCCAGACGATATGGCTCCGACACCGCCTCCGCCCACCTGACATGGTTAACCTGATGCGTATACCAATACTTGAAGATTGCCACAAGTTCGGGAGGAAGGTTAATACTCTCCAGCATATCCCACAGGATATCATAGGCAACCAGGTCGAAGGCCTTGGATAAGTCGAGGAAACACGCATATACGGGGGTCTTACGTTCCGTATAGTATAAGCTTATGTTATTATAATAGCTCAGCCTGCGACTTTAGTCGCGTGAAAGATTTATTTTGGAGAAATTAGAAGCAAGAATTCTATTCCCGCAAGAATTCTAGAACGGAAAGTAGCATGTTGTTATGCTACTTTTAGTAAAAGCTTAATAAAAAAAACCATAATAAGCTCCTCTATCTTCCACTGAAATCGTTTATAAACCCATTATAATCGGTTCAGTCGTTTCAAAGATTTTCCCGGACAAACAGAAAGCTAAACAGAAATACATTTAAAAAGAAGTTCGTTGTGTTTTTACCCGACTTAAAAAAAAGAGGAGGTTCTCTGTTCGTCGGAATATTTTTTTAAATGTATGTTCCCCGATTACTGTCGTCAAGTCAGGATCCGATATTCCGGTAGTCAGTGTCTGGTTTTGTATTTTCGTTTTTGACACCAACTTCCGAAAAAAAGTTATTTTTCACTTTGCAGTGTATTTTTGGAAGTCTTGAGGTGGCCAATTGTCATCAAATTAAAATCTGATGATGGAATCCCAAGGAAATCGGGACAAACCCTCGAATTTTATAGGCATAGTTAGTTTTTCGTATATTATTGTCTAACGCAATTCAGATACTTGAGCCGAGTTATCACCATCTCGTGTTGCTGAGCAGATGAAAGGTAATCAATGAATCGGGATCTGATCATGGAATCCCAGGAAAATCAAGGGAAACCGTCGACTTTAAGGGCACTGACAACGTTCTACATATACTTTCTAAACCAATTCAGATATTTCTATCTGATAATCATTATCTCATGGTGCGGAACTGATGATAAAAGTTACAGGATCTGAAAGTTTCTCAAGAGACTTCTAAAAAAGCACTAATGCAATTTAGATCGCGTTTTCAATGTTGACCTTTTTATTTTGGCAGCACCTATGACTGGTCTGCCCATGGTGATACTTAACTTAAGAATAACCGTATTATATAATTACTCTTAAAAAAATTGAAAACTTTTTCGCAAAAACTTTAGCCAACTTCTCCGAATCAAAACTATTCATGGAGTTGGCACCGATTTAACCTAATAAGTACCTAGCACTTATAAAGAACGAAATGAGACATCCAATGAAACAATCTTCCAGATTTCAGTGCTTTAGGTAGTGTTTCTGTTCGTATTTTGGTTAAAAAGTTTTTATAACCCTTAGATGCCGTTAGAAGGGAAGCTCTCATGTTACTCACCTGATCCTCAAGAGCTTGCTGCTCAGCATCACGCTTAGGACTGACGACATACACCAGCTTGCCGGAAGCCTCAGAGAACTTAATGGCAGCATCGCTAACACCCTGCGACACAAAAAAAAATATGTTTCGATACCCAAAATTCAATGGATTTTTAAGCAGACGCTGGTGCCACTGACCTGTGCTTGTCCGGCAGAGTCACACAGCCGGCGACTCGCGTCACAGAGCGCTCTCAGCTGCTGCAACATGTCGGCTTGTTCTGCTCCCGACTTGTTGCCGCACACTGTGTGAGACTCTGCAAAAAAACCGCAGAATTGGTACACAACCTAGTAATCAGTATTCACGCTATATACAATTTCTAGCAGACGCGCGGGGCTTCGCTTCCGTAGATATTATTACTGGAAAAACATAAATCTTTTTTGCAGTTTGGTAAAAATCAAGCCTATAACCCTCCTCTAGCTTCAAGCTACTTCCATGCCGAATTTCGTCCAAATCCACCCAGTACTTTCGATGATTACTGCATTTAAACAATAAAACTGTTTTGCTTTACTATATTCGTACAGATACTTAACTACGATTTTTTACTTTTTCGGGGCAAATCATCATATGTCATGACTCCTACCGCTCTGGGTAGAGCGGAAGGGAGTGTCAGACTTAAACTCACCCCACCCCCTCCCTATTCCTTCAGTAGCCCTTTCGTTCCAGAGCGGTGGTATCTTGTTACAACATTCCTGTTACCCCGTAGGAACTCTTTATATTTCGAGCAATCCTTTGATCTCAACATATACATGTTTATCAATATAGACTCTAGTATTATAAGCAAATCTGTGACCTATGTATGGTTAGAGTTATTTTTGCAACCGTTTCATTCGCATCGGAGTGGTCCACGAATCAACATCTATTGAAGATGCTGTTGATGCATGCAACATTATATAACTTCATATCTTATTTTAACACGTGAAGCCAAACTTTGTGCCCCTTTATACAAATACTAGTACTCACGCGGGGCTTCGCTCCCGTGGATTCTATCACGGTAAAAACATAACTCTCCTTTTTTGCAGTTGCATAAAAAGTAGCATATAACCTTCCTCAAGCTTCAAGCTACGTCCATACCAAATTGCATCCAAATCCACCCAGTACTTTCGAAGATTAGCGCGTTCAAGCAAACAAACAAACAAGCTTTTCCGCTTTATAATATTAGTATAGATTACGTGGTCGTAGGAGTATGAAAAATGGCACATTGTAAGTTTATATCAAAGACTATAAAACCACATGACCGCGCATACAGTGCCCCGACGCTCGAAAATTATTTGTGTTTTGTCTCGTATATATTGACTACAGAACAGGAACCATTTTAGTTGTGACCAAGTGTTAGACCTGTGTGCATGCTAAACAATTACAAACTTTAAATTTTTGTATGCTATTTAAAAAGTATAAAAATGTTGAAGTGGTGTGGGAAACATTCCCAAACATATAGATACTAAATGGATAACATAACTATTCAACAGTAATGAAATACTATGAAAATTATTTTTTATTTAATCAGATTATAAGCCACCGCAGACGTCTATTTAAAATAGTGGTTTGGGTGAACAAGCACACGGATGAGTCGCGCATTGATGTCTTTTTGAAAAGTCTCTTTCTTTCATTAAGAAATTCTAATTCTTTTATCCCATTCTTTCCCTTTGTATTTTTTATCGACCTTTAACGGCTGAATATTAGATCGATAATTATAAAATTAAACTTAATTTTTTTATTCATTTCAGATACTGTCATAAAATACCTATTTACATCTAACCGACTAAAAAAATATAAGGTTACTAGGAAATATTGGTTTCTAGTTTTGTTTTTATTTATATAATTTTGAGAAAAGTCAAATCGTGAATATAAAATACCTGTATTCAATCTTTTTAGGCTCTTAATAGTATGACGGACTCTAATACTAATTAACTTAGGCCTTCGCATTACAATATCGCCCTGGTAAGTTACTTTGTTTCGACGATGAACCCACGGGTTAAGTGTATGTAGCCAGGGTTCGTTATGCATTTATTGCATATACCGCGTCCCCGGCACGTAAGGGCAGTCGAAGGACCAGGTTGTGTTTTTAGTCAGTAGAAGCCTGACACTCTCTTCTGCTCCACCCGTAGAAGGAGGAGTCATTAGATAAATCATGTAATGAATCACCACCAAAAAAATAAATCATTACAGAGTGGTTGCTGAAGCTACAGTTGTTGATTCACAACTGATATTAATTAAAATATTTTTATGGGATTTCTACTCAGTATTGTTACAGTATAAAAATCATTTTTATCGATATCGACTACTTTCTCTTAATCAAGTAGACCAATCCCTAACCAGGCATATATACGCAACTTGACCTTCAACTGACCAATTGTAGCTCTACATTTCTCTCTCGTCCCCCGGCCCGTAGTAGTGAGTCGTGTTCTTCACGACCTATACTCTCTCCAATGGTTATATACTCTCTGGTTTATATGGAGCAAGAGTGCAGAAAGCTAATATTTTTATATTTAAATAAACTATGTCTAAATTTCGACCACTGGGCTAGTTTTCGGCGGAATTAATTAACACTAGATACATTTTTATGAAGTATTAGTTTGGTATGGACTTGCGTAAAATAACGCCTGATTGCATTCTGTATATTATAAAGCTGAAAAGTTTGTTTACGCTCTAATCTCACGGACTGCTGTTTTATTGAATAATTATTTTTATGTTGGATAGTCCATCGCGGAAGACTATAGGCTGCAGACATAGGCATAGTTTATAAACTGTTTTTCAACTTACAATAAATATGCGAATAAAACGCAAAATAAAATTTTCTTGGAAGAATAAAGTCGTCGATAGTGGCAATCTCTTTTCACTCGTATACGCCGTTGTTATAAAATGACTAACCTTGAACAACTTGCGGCATCAGCTCAGTGATAGTTCTGACAGCGCGATCTGCTGCTGCATAGTCGGGGTGCTCGCGATCTGATAAAACATTAAAATAAATAGGACATTGCCATTTTTACAAGTTTTCTTGGATTTCTTGGCAATGAATGCCTTTTTTCTGAGTCGGCGCAACAAGTTTTCTTCTTCCATTCTCCCGTGTCATACGTCACAGCAACATTTACTTCTTTTTCTTTCACATCATTCTTCACATAATCATCCATCAATTCGTATTTTCTTTAGACTTCCATTTCTATTTATTTTTTTATTCGGTCTTAGTCCACTCTTTACCCCGGTCTCGCCTGATGGTAAGCAATAGATGAGGTCTACGATGAGACGAAAGAGCCCAGAAGATGCCTGTTCACTCTTGCTTTAAAGGTTGAAAGGTCATAAGCAGCAGGGAACACAGAAGCCGGCGGAGACTCTACCTCTCCATCCATCAAACCGAGGGTTTAGTAATGTTAGCAGGAAAGACAAATATGCGTGTCATCCCACCTCATTAAATTTCCATCAAACAAAAGAGTGGAATTCCCTGCCAGAGTGTGTTTTCCGATAACCTGGGGGTCTTTAAGTCAAGAGTGAATGTTAGAAGAATAAATATATAAATAAATTAAATTAAAATACGTTAAGAAGGTTACTTCTAGGTAAGCGTGTTTCATCTTCGACCACATCATCGCTTGTCACAAGGTGAGACGGAGGTCAAACGCAAGACCAATAAATAAAACAGAGTGGGCAAGATACCTGCAGTGGCGGCGGCGAGCGCTGCGACGGCGGCGTTGAGCTGCGCCAGCCTGCTGGACAGTCTGTGCTGCATCGCCTCGCTGTCTGCCTGCCGCATCAGCTGGCATATCAGCGGCTGACAATGCAACATACAACTCGTAAGTTTGTGCCTATAACCACGGGAGCTCCACTTCTGCCCATAGACTACATAATATACTACGTACAGTCGCCAGCACATCAAGCTACCCGAATCTGTCAAATTTACCCAATTGAGTTTGAACCTTATCATGTTGTAATAAAGTTGTAAATCTATTAAATTATTTTAACAGCTTGGAGTAGGTTGAGGTGCCGGCCACCGTACATAGATATAGTTTTCATAATTGACTAATCTTACAAGAAATGGCTCAAACTGAACAAAAATACGAGAGAAAGCTAACAGTGTACATCTGCAGGAAAGTACCAGAGATTAATTTCACAGTCAAGTATCTATAATTTCTAATCGACTTCGAAAAGAAGAAGGTCCTGATACTTAATTCGGGTGGTATGTTCTTTTTTTTTTAATTTACACCTTATCACCATATACTTAAAGTCATATAACGCAAGACTGTTGTTTGCGTTCGTATACTGACCTCTTTGAGTCGTTGCTCGGCTGCATCAAGTCGTTCCTTGGCACCTGACACACTGCTGATGAACTTCAGTCGCTGCTTCTCTTGCGTCTGAGCTGATGGCACGTCCCAACCAATTAATCCAGCTGTGGGATTTAAGTCTGTATGAGAACATAAAGTATTTTGCTATAGGCCAAATCCGAAGACGTGCCTACCACCAACCTGTACTGGTCCCGTGTGGTGGATTACTGCCTTTTCTGTCTCAAAGAGACCTGGGTCCCAGCAGTGTAAAATTTACAGGTTTATCTTAAAATATACACTCTTTTGCAAAAAAAACGGGCACCTAAGGAAATTTACGTTCTAAGGTCGATTTGAGTTAATTAAATGAAATTTATTGCTTTGACGTAGTCTGTATACTTATAATCGTATAAATTAATGCACGTGAAGTGAATTCGGGCAATTAAAAGAAAAAAAACGACGGATTCTTTAAAACCGAGGTACACGCTCAAACAATAAGAAGTGGTCGGCAATGAAGACAAGATTTGTTTTTTACTTTTTTTAATTAAATAAAGTTACAAATGTAAAAACCTAATAACGAGTGTGACCTCCTCTTGCCAAAATCAAAGCTTGAATTCTTCTGTGCATGCTTTCCACGATGTTTTTAATAACGTTTTGAGGAATACGTTCCCACTCTTCTGCAATGACTCTTTTTAGCTCCCTGATGTTTTGTGGAGCAGGTTGCACTGATCTTACCCGTCTCTTTAGAACATCCCAGACATGCTCAATTGGATTGAGGTCAGGACTTCGAGCTGGCCAATCTAAACGACGGATCCCAACTTCTTGCATGTACGCTTCCACGTCGCCAGAACGGTGCGGGCGAGCATTGTCGTCCATAAAAATGGAATCTTCCCCGAGTGCAGTCAATGTGGGTTGTGCATATGGAATTAGGACTTCCATTATATATTTTGTTTTCATATAAAATTTTCATTGTTTTCATAGAAAATGGAACATTAATTGCACACCGGCAATTAATGTTCCATTTTCTATGAAAACTAACTCCGCACGCTCCGTTGAATTAATTGCTGCCCAAAAAATAACGGAGCCTCCGCCATAAGGAGTGATTTCTTCGAAACACACTTCCGCATAGCGTTCCCGTGGTCTTCGCAGCACTCGCCGGCGACGGTCCTCTCCACACAAAGAGATTCTAGCTTCATCAGAAAACAATGCTTTATTCCAGTCCTCCAGAGTCCATGAAGCACAGTTCCGAGCAAACTGAAGTCGAGCAACACGGTGCTCACGGAGTAATTTAGGGCCCCGAGCTGGGCGGTAACTCCTGATATTGGCAGCCAAAAGCCTCCTCCTGACCGTCCACAAGCTAACTTCTACTCCTCTTACTTCTTCAAGGCTCTTCTTCAGGTCCACACTTGACGCTTTACGATTCCGCAACGCCTGACTCATCAAAAAGCGGTCATCTCTTGGTTCTGTGCATAGTTTTCTTCCCAAACCAGGTCTTCTTTTGACCGAACCGGTGTTTTGATACCGTTGCCAAGTCCTCTGGACAGTTGAACGACTCACATTTAGCTGCTGAGACACGTAAGTTTGCGAACAACCTTCTTCAAGTAGGGCTATAATTTTACCGGCCCTTATCGCTTTATCACTCATATCAAAAAGTGGTATTTAATGTAAAAAGAAAGATTAAATTATTTAATTTACAGAAAATATCCAAAAAGTTTTAAAATATCGTAATCAGTTAAAAATCGTTTCAGCAATTCGCGCCATTAGTAAAGCAATTTTAGAATAATCCACAATAATCATTATTTTTCTTTTATTAATTTCAAATTTTAAATTTGGAACGTAAAGAATCATGCCAGGATGCTTCAAATAACATGCCAATACATCGTTAAATTAATAAAACCTATTTCTTGTTCTTCTTCATTGAAGTTCATTGAAGAGAAAAAAATCTAAAGTGCCCGTTTTTATTGCAAAAGAGTTTATGAATTTAATTCGCACTAGGTCGGTATTTTTTATTCATTTACACTTCATGCACCTATGTACAAAGGAGGACTTAATCCCGTAGGTATTCTCTACCAGTCAGCCTGCAATGACGGTGTAGAGATATCGTGGTAGGTGTAATAATTAAATACTAGAGGTGATATTAAAATATATATATATAAAAAACAGGAACTATTTTCAATTTCACTACTTCTTATGGCTGTGTAGAAATAGAATACGTTTCTTCGGTGCTATTAACTGGATTATTGTATCTTTATTGTCATACTGACCACTATCTCCTGACCGGCAAGCGTCCACGAGCTTGTCCAGAGTGTGGTCCAGCTGCTGCTGCGAGCTCAGCACCTGCTTTTTGAACTCCGGCTGCTTCTGGACATGCGGCTCGATGCAAGCTGTCAGCTCTGATGCTGTGCTGCGCAGCCTCTCCGCCGCTGAGATCACTTCCTTCTGGCACTGAGGGTCCTCGATGGTTGGAGCTGCCGCCTAGATTACAGAAATATAAATTAGCCATTTTCTGGGTATGTCCGATGTTGGACAAGTTCAAGTCGGACTTGCCTACCGAGGGATCCGTACCAATTTGTAGGTTACATATTTCTGGAATCAAGTCTCAAGCTTTCTTCTTTTTTAGGGTTCCGTACCCAAAGGGTAAAAACGGGACCCTATTACTAAGACTTCGCTGTCTGTCCGTCCGTCTGTCTGTCACCAAGCTATATCCCAAGAACCACTATAGCTAGACAGTTGAAATTTTCACATATTATGTATTTCTGTTGCCACTATAACAACAAATACTAAACACAAAATAACATAAATATTTAAGGAGGCCGGTAGGGCCTCAAAGACCATGCACTGACTTTTTGCTGCACTATATTTTAATCCATGGCTAACAGCATAATTTTCACAGGTCTCGATAAGCCTGCGTAGGCCACACACTGACGCGCTCAGCAAGAGCATATTGTCTGTATAGCTGAGATTATTGACACATACTCCATTAATATGGCAGCCGATATGCTGCTTGCTGAGCGCGGCAAAAAGGTCGTTCATGTACAGATTGAAAATTGAGGGAGACGTCAACCCCCCCTGCCTCACCCCGCACTCCAACCTATACGGCTCCGACATTGTCCCCGCCCACCGGACCGAGTTGACCTGGTGTCCATACCAATACCTAAAGATGTTAATTAATTCCTTCAGTAGTTTTATGTTTTCCAACTTCTCCCACAGGATATCGTACGACACCAAGTCAAAGGCCTTAGAAAGGTCTAGGAAGCAGGCATGAACCACTGTGTTACGTTCCGTATAGTGTCTGACGACATGCTTAAGGCACAGTATTGCACTCTCAGTAGACAGATTGGGCCGAAAATCAAACTGATTGTCGTGCAGAAACAAGTACTTATTTGACTGTGTTAAGCAAGCCGTCAAACACTTTTGCAATAGTTGTTGCGAGTTAAATCGGCCTGTAATTATTTTTATCTGATCGATCCCTGGTTTTATTTTTAACTATAGGCACAACAACCGTTTTCATGTACTCTGGAGGTATACGTAAGTAGGAGTGGCTCACGCACAAGGAATAGAACATTGCCAGAACTCGAGGTAAGTGAGGCCCAGCGTGAAGAAGATGATCAATGCTGAGGCCGTCGTGGCCGGGAGACTTGCCCTTAGCTATGGTTCTCATGGTTTTTTTTAACGTCTCTGGCCGTAAAACTGGGCTCCACCGGCTCGCTCCGTCTCTCAGCATCAATCATCCCCCTCGACTGACCTAATAGCGACTGTACTTTAAACTGGTTTACGAAGCTGTCAGCAATCCCCTTCAAATCAAAAATTTGTATCAGCTACAATCGCACTGAGATAGAAGAAGCAAAAGTAAGTGTGTTTTTAGGTTTACATATTGACAATAACCTTAATTGGAAGGCTCATATAGAACAACTATGTAAAAGAATAAATAAATCTGCATATGCGCTTTTTCAACTGGCCAGAAAAGTTAATATAGACGCGTTACTTGTTTCTTACCATGGTTTAGTAGCCTCACTTCTCAGGTACGGAATAATTTTTTGGGGTAATTCCCCAGATAGGGAATTAATATTTAAGGCACAAAAAAGGTGCATCAGAGCTATGTGTGGTCTGAAAACAGATGACAATTGTGTACCATACTTTAAAGCATTAATAGATACTTACGCTACCGGCGATATACATATTGGAAACCAGTGTCTTCATCAAATCAAATCCCAACCTTTTTGAAATCAATACAACGGTACGAAATGTTCCAATTCGTAAACAATACAAAAATTGTTTGAGTAATTATAAGTGCAGGACTGCATTATTAAGGGAAAGCGTCTTGGGTATGGCTCCACGCATTTATAACAAAATTCCAGATTCCATAAAGGAATTAAATTTGACACAATTTTAGAAAAAAATGCAATTACTCTTAATTAACAAATGCTATTATACCATTGACGAATACTTAAATGACGAATTAATTTAGTACCAAAATTATTAATACTGTAATTTTTATTATTTGACGTTTTAATTCATTGACATTTTGATTAATTGATATGTTAATTCCGTTGACTTTCAATTATTTTTAACCGACTTCTGAAAAAGGAGGAGGTTCTCAATTCGGATGTTTGTTTGTTTTTTTTTTTTTTTTTTTTTTTATGTTTGTTCGGGCATAGCTCCGTCACTTGCCAACCGATTTAAAAAATTCTTTTTTTGTTGGAAAAGGTATACTTTCCAAATGGTCCCATGAAAATTTTATCGAAATCGAACAATCCGTTTCTGAAAAATCAACAAAAGTAAAAAAAAAATATATTTACATTGATGATCTTTTCGTTTACTCTGCATTGTGTTTTTTGTTCGCGCGTTTTTTGTTTTTTCTAATTGACATTTTGGATTTTATAACTTGATCAATTACAAATTGACCCACTAAAAAGCGCAAAAATAAAAACTTTTTTGCAAAAAAAATAAAACCGACTTCCATATCAAAACACTACAAAGCCAAAAATAATTTTAATTTCGGAAGGCGGTGTGAAAAAAAAAGAAAATACAAAACCAATAACACCGACTACCGAAATTAAAATTATTTTTGGCTTTGTAGTGTTTTGATATGGAAGTCGGTTTTATTTTTTTGCAAAAAAGTTTTTATACGTATTAATTATTTGGCATTTTTATTATTGGACATTTTGATTATTTGACATTTATTGGCACTTTAATTATTTTGACATTTTTTTTTCTTAGATATAAATAATTCCTCATTTAGATCTGACATAATAATTGGTTAGTGTTTAATTTATTAAAATGTAATACTAAAATAATGCATGATATTTTTACAATATTTGGAATAATGATACTCGCAAGGATTTGCACACCGCATTTGTACGCCTCCTGGCATAACATAGCGCTCTATTTATAAATATAAGATCTGTACTTTCTACCTATGTTAACAAATGAATAAATAATTTCTAATTTCTAATCACTCAAGGCACCGACACTCGCCGGAAGTCCAGGCATTGCATTAATTTTCCTAGTACTTTGCCAAAAATCACGAAGTGCCCCCTATATTTTTTATTACAGCTTCAACAGATTGTAGGCATTAGTGGTTTTATTATATTACATATATAGCGGTATTGTTTTAATTTCAACTCGATGACGAGAGACAGACAATAAAGCGACAAGACCGCCATTGAAACCATAGAATAAGCAATATTGTTAAATAAGTGTGTTTAAATTTTGGTGTACAATAAAATATATTTTATCTATCTAAAGTGATGCTTAAGGGTTCTGTTTTAGCCATTCGGGTACGGAACCTTAAGAACTAGCAGCATGTTACCTGTGCGACCGCGTTCAAGGTGTGAGTATCCTGCAGCACCGCGGCCCCGGCCGGGATGAGAGCGGCAGCTACCCCGGCGCCCGGCTGCTGCGACACTCGCTGCAAATCTCCCACGTGTTGGCTGGCCTGCTTGCATGCTGCTCCAGACAGATCCAGTACCTTCACATACACCATCGCATCATTACACCATGGACTACCAGCGTATTTACTTTCTCCTGCTGTGTAAAAGCCATCCAAAGGTAGACAACTTTTTCGAAAAAAAAAGGTAAGAGATCGGATTTAGCGATAAGACCGTTGATCCGACGTGCGGATCCAAATGTCCTGCCCAGTCCCAATTGAGCAGTTTTTGGAATTACAACAGCTGTATATTTTTTTAAATTGATATTATGCTCGCGCTTGACCACCATCTCACCTGATGGTAAGTGATGATGTGGTCGAAGATGGAGCACGCTTGTGTAGAAGTAATATTTGTTTTGGAACCCTGTATTGTGTTTAGAACACGATCTGTTAATTTAAGACTTCGTATACTGCGTTCCAATGCTCTTTGGCAAACCTTGAGTTAGGACTTCTAGATGTTAGTCAGAAACTAAGTCCATATGCCTGCGTTTTAGGGCAATAGGCAATTCACCTTTAAATAGTTCCTTTATGGACCAGTAAGTCTTCCAGGCATTTTCCGTTGGTCTTTCAGCTTCTTTTTCTTGTTTCACCTAGAGACTACTTGGCCCAAGTAAAGGTACTTATTCCTGGACATGTTTTTGGGTGTTCCATTAGACATGACTTTGGTCTTCGACATATTGGTCTACAATCCAACCTCAAGGTTTGCGTCCCTTAATTCTTGAAGCATCTGCTGAAGTTCAGTAACTGAAGACGCAAAGAAAACAATTTCGTGTGCAAAACGTCTCGTCCCGCCGAGGACAATGCCTCTCTGCGTTCAATCAGCTGCCAACATCCTGAAGATTTCTTATAAAATTCTTCGAGGATACTGGTGACCAGTTTAGGAGAGAGCTGTTCGTCCTGTTTGACGTCATTCTCTATTTTAAGTTTTGGATTTGTGGTTTGTAATTTGTTTGTGGCTGTACTGTTTCTGTAAATATTGCGTCAATTGATGACGCATGTAGTATGTATGTAGGTAGGATCAATGTCTTGTTTGCTAAAGGCGTTGAAAATGGTTGTATGTGAAATGTTATCGAAGGCTTTGGAATAATCAACAACCAAAGAAATTGAAATTCTTGGTATTTTTCCAAAGGCAGAGCAAACATTTGATGATTTTCCCACCGACAAAAAAAAACGTTCATCTTCGAAACTGAGTAACAGAGCCATTTTTCAAGAGTATTGAAAACCGTATTAGTTTCTTCTTCTTCTAAACTTATTTTCTAAAAGTTCCAATCATAATGATGTTCCAAAAATTACCCTTCTACATTTAGCGATAAGACCGTCCATTGTAACACCCTTTGTAATTGTTAAGTCCTAATGTAATTCTGTTATGGTTAAGAAGATTATATATATATATATATCTATCTCACCTGTTTCTCTTTCGTCTTATTGGCGGCAGGGCTCACGAGGAACACCAACTTACTGGCAGCCTTGTTGAATTCCTTAGTGTCGACTTTGGGACTCTGTAAAAATATTACAAAATTTAAAAACAAGCAATTAAGTTTTAAACTATTTTAAAAGTGAGCATTTCAATAGGTAGTCAGGTACCTGGTCTGTGTGTTTATGCAAGTTAATTTAAATGTCTGTAAATTTCTAGAGTTTAATTAAGAAGAAAGTTATGAGTAAGGATCATTTTTCTTGTTGTACAACCGACAAATTTGCATCATGACCCACCGTAAGCTTATTTTCTGACAGAAATTTTCAAATACAATTAGGTCGACATTCGCGTAAACAAACATTTCCATGGTAACGACCTTGTCATCTGCCATTTAATAAATCCGACCTGTATTGACATAGTTTACTTAATATTTAAACGTGTGCATGCACTGTAAAGGAGGGGAAATATTTGTTATTTTCATGGTTTCAAACGATTTATCCTTAAAGTGGGTCATGATTCAATTTTTTCCAAGGACTGTGGCCAGGACTTTGTTTTCTGATAGCTATAACCTGGTAGTGTTTAAGTCAAGAGTAAATAGGTTACTTCTAGGCAAGCGTGCTTCATTTTCGACCGCATTGTAGCTTAACATCAGGTGGAATGTAGGCCAAACGCTTATCAACAATAAAATTGTCGATTGTACTTCCGAAGTTTACTGGCAGAGAAGGCATTATTCCACACCATCTATACGACATTACTTCACATGAAGTGTAAATAAATAAATAATACAGCACAGTGTTACTTTATAACAGATATTGTGTTGTTCAAAATTAAATTTCTAAACAAAAAGCTTACATTCTCAGTGTTCTCGCAAATACTGCGGCTGGCTTGGCACAGTGCCTTCAAATCCTCTAACATAGCGACTTGTCCAGGTTGGTCCTTTGTGCTGGACAATTTGCGCGAATCTGCAATAAAGTATACATCATCATCATTTGCTTAGGCTTTTCACAACTAAGTTGGGGTTAAGTACTAGTGTTTTACATATAACGACTGTATATCTGAACTCCTCAACTCGGTAGCTGGGTAGGACGATAAACCTTGGCAAGCGCTGCCAGTGTTGCTGGAAGCTGTTATTATTAGCAAGGAAGTTTTCTGGCCAGGATTTTATGGAGATAAGCTCCATATAATAGAGGAAAACCAGTCAACTGGATATAAATTTTGATTTCGGACTGCAAATGAGAAAATCCTGATCATCCAAATCATGTCCATCCTAGATATATCGCCCCCAGGACCTTAAAATAATATCTAGATTTTTTGTGACACTAGATTGTCCATAGAGTATTAGTAATACAATGGTACTAATGGAAGCATTTAATCAAATTAATAAGCAGTAATATGTAAAAAAAGTGTAGATACTAACCTTGCACAATGAGCGGCATCAGTTCAGATATTTCTTTGACGGCTTTTTCAGCCGCCAAGTAGTCTGGGTTTTCAGCATCTGGACAGAGAAAGTGTTTTATGGTTGAATGTATGGTCTATTCATTCAAAGGTTATATCAGGAAATATAGAAGTTTAAATGAACCCTATATTTTTTCACAAGAAGATGCACGGAGCATCTCTCTCGTGTACGAGGAGAGTTATGTTATTGGGACAGCCCTTAATCTGTCTCCTTGTCGCCCTGTGCGATAAGACCGCCCATTGTACACTAGTTAAATTTTTTGTATATATTTATTTATTATATTTTTATAAATATAATAAATAAATAAAAACACGATAAAAACATAACTCTCCTGTTGTAGTCGGGTGAAAAGTAGACCTTTCTCAAGCTTCAAGCTACTTCCATACCAAATTCCAGAACTTTCGAAGATTAGAACGTTTAAACAAACAAATAAACTTTTGCACTTTATAATATTAGTATCGGTTCAATAAAGAAGCCCCGTGTCGTGCCGTATGTGCACTGACCTGCGCGTGCGGCGGCGAGGCGGGCCACGGCGGAGTTGAGCTGAGCCAGGCGCTGCGACAGCCGGTGCTCCAGTGCTGCTGCTTCTTCAGGCTTCAGAGACTGCTTCATCAGCGGCTGTACACACACAAAGCTAAATAAAACAACACGTATCTCAAAAATGTATAAAATACTATCTCCTGCCCGTGTATTCACTCGCGTGATATGGTTTTTCCGCTGAAAAGGTTAAAATCGGTTAAGTGGTTTAAACGTGAAACTTAAAGAGACATACAGAATTACTTTTGCATGTATGTGACATTAGCCTAATGACTAAGGTATCAGACTTGAGGTCGAAAGGACGCAGGTTCGAACCCTACCCATTACACTATTGCAGTGAACTCACTCCAGACACAAGCATATTTAGCTTAGTTGGAGAGGTTAATAAGATTGCCAGTTATGTGAATTTTACCCACATTACTAGTTCTCTTTTAAAAACAAAAAAAAAAACATAATATTAGTAAGATGAAATGCTTGAGTGATTGTCAATAAATCACGCGTCTACAGTTCTAAACTAAAATTGGTATACAAATGGACCTTCTATTCAATTACTACTTTCATTGACACGTAAAAGCTAAATGATAGAACTAGAAAGATTAAAAATCTAGTTCATTACTGGCTATCCATGAACTTATTCACTGATCTCTTCTCATATGGATTAATTAGCTCTTCAACACACAAAAAAAGTTTGTTTGTTTCAACATTAAACTACAAAATGCATTTTAGTAGAATTTGAAAGAACTATTGTCCAACTTTTGTATAATGCTACTAGGTTGAGAAGTACAAACTTTGTGAACGGCTGCTACCACCCTGTTTAATTGTTAAGTCCATAATTTAATTTTACTGTTATGGTGTACAATAAATAATATATCTATCTATCTTAACGCGATATAGTCACACTTAAACTAAACTGTAAGGTATATTAGAGAATACAATTTTGTCATTGGCTTTTTATAGTGTAAATATAATGACACCATTGAGTACCTGTTTCAGTTGTTGTTCGGAGTCGTACAGGCGATTCTTAGCTCCCGTTAAGCTGTTCACGAACTTGAGGCGTCGCTTCTCTTTCTCAGCCGGTGATATTGTGGTTTGACTTCCTGTATAATATATGTTGTGTAAGATTTGCATGTTTAAAATATTTACTACAGAGACCCGGCCCGGTTTCACCAGTTCTCATTCTGTTGATATACACGAAACCTTAATAAATTATACACCAAAACCTTCCTCAAGAATCACTCTATTCATTGGTGAAAATGGAATTAAAATATATTCGCATATAGAAAAATCTAAATTAATGATTTTACACAGCAGTCCCTAACAAATTCTCATTCTATATTATCATGAACATCAATAACAACAGCTGATCGGTTGACGACATTTTACAATATTTAAAATCGTTTTAACGCTGATTGTTACACTGGTATAGGTAACGCCAAATAACTTGGCAAGAGTCGTTCAATGCGCAGAAGTCGATTTTTAGGTGTCAGCGGTTGTCAGCGGGATGCGGGGTATGACGTAGCGCCGCTCCCAGCGCGCGTGCGGTGCGTCAGTAGTTCTCGTTCCATGTGCTCCCGAATATGCGTACACGAAAGTTGTACCCTTTGCGTTTGTTACGAGTTGTTGTTTTAAATTTAGTTTTTGTTACGTTGATTACAATGCCAGGACCTAATACCGTTTTACGCAGACTATTAAAACGTCAGAAAGAACAGTTAGACACTACAGTTAAGGAAGGTTGAAATTCCGAATTCGTCACTCTCTTTAGGACACCGGGAAAAAAGAAGAATAATAAAAGGGGCAGCAGTTTTATTAACTAATTGTGCCGACGAGAACATATTATTTTTAATGTCTTTTTAAATATATTTTTTTCACTTTTAAATGTATTTATGTATTATATCTATTTTATTTATAATACCAAATTAACGAATTAATTCCTCTTCTTTCTTTAACATTCTTCTGAACATATATGATTAAAAATAAATGATGGCAATAACCATAGAATAATGGCAAGCAGTAAAAGTGACCACATTTTTCTTCCACTAAGTGCACGATGCGCGAACTTACCCCCACTTCGCCAAAACCTTGCCAAGTTATTTGGCATCATCTATACCTCGAGGAAACAACGGCACATCTATACTAATATTATAAAGCTGAAGAGTTTGTTTGTTTGTTTGTTTGTTTGTTTGTTTGCTTGAACGCGCTAATCTCAGGAACTACGGATCTGATTTGAAAAATTCTTTCAGTGTTAGATAGCCCATTTATCGAGGAAGGCTATAGGCTATATATCATCACGCTAAGACCAATAGGAGCGGAGCACTAATGAAGAATGATTCAAAATCGGGGGATTTTTTTTTCCACGCGGACGAAGTCGCTGGCGGAAGCTAGTTTACGATATTTGTTTTATATGATTATTTATTTGTATCACAAAGGAAACACATTTATTAATATCATAATAACAATTATACAGAAGGATGCAGTTTTGACGACTGATTAGCTACTCTTACTGAGAAAATATTAGAGTATTTTGAAGGAGGTAAACTGGCTGATAATATATATTTTTATTGTTGATAGACTCGAGTTTGACCACCATCTCACCTGATGGTAAGTGATGATGTGGTCGAAGATGGAGCACGTTTACCTAGAAGTAACCTATTCACTCTAGACTTAGACACTCAGGTATATACAACGTGTAATTTAAAGGGTATATACATACCGAGTGCACGACTTATTTGGATGATAACAAACGATATGGCAAGGGTTTTGTAATCCTAAGTCTACATGTGTGGAGCATATTAGAAATTTCAATACATTGATACCAGAGGCCGAATTTTTCAAATTAAGAAGAATGAAGAGAATTATCGTTTTATTGGCAAGTGACGTGGAAAGTTATTGAACCTCGTAGTGCTGTGACACGTTTGTTATGATTGGTATTCAAGAAATATATGAAACCAATAATTTGGTATCAATTCTTTGAGTCAGTTATTTTGTGCTGAAACTGTGACCAGATGACCAGATGTTGTCTTCAGCCCTTTTGGATAGATATGGGGTTTCCGTTACACGTTGTATAAGCTAACAGGAAACCTAAAGTAGTAGTGGGTACATAGTAGTTTTTACAATACACTGGAGTATGGTAGAATTTTAACTTACTAACCAGACATTTGTGATAATCATGTAAATTATAATTTACGTTGTATTAGATATCGATTTATTTAATAGCAGTAATGTTACTCACCGCTTTGTGCAGACTTGCAAGCGTCCACGAGCTCGTCCAGCGTGTGGTCCAGCTGCTGCTGCGAGCTCAGCACCTGCTGCTTCATCTCCGGCCGCTGCTGCAGCTGTGGCGCACACGATGACGTCAGCTCTGATGCTGTGCTGCGCAGCCTCTCTGCCGCTGAGATCACTTCCTTCTGGCACTGAGGGTCTCCGATATAACTCACCAGCAGACTTGCAAGCGTCCACGAGCTCGTCCAGCGTGTGGTCCAGCTGCTGCTGCGAGCTCAGCACCTGCTGCTTCATCTCCGGCCGCTGCTGCAGCTGTGGCGCACACGATGACGTCAGCTCTGATGCTGTGCTGCGCAGCCTCTCTGCCGCTGAGATCACTTCCTTCTGGCACTGAGGGTCTCCGATATAACTCACCAGCAGACTTGCAAGCGTCCACGAGCTCGTCCAGCGTGTGGTCCAGCTGCTGCTGCGAGCTCAGCACCTGCTGCTTCATCTCCGGCCGCTGCTGCAGCTGTGGCGCACACGATGACGTCAGCTCTGATGCTGTGCTGCGCAGCCTCTCTGCCGCTGAGATCACTTCCTTCTGGCACTGAGGGTCTCCGATATAACTCACCAGCAGACTTGCAAGCGTCCACGAGCTCGTCCAGCGTGTGGTCCAGCTGCTGCTGCGAGCTCAGCACCTGCTGCTTCATCTCCGGCCGCTGCTGCAGCTGTGGCGCACACGATGACGTCAGCTCTGATGCTGTGCTGCGCAGCCTCTCTGCCGCTGAGATCACTTCCTTCTGGCACTGAGGGTCTCCGATATAACTCACCAGCAGACTTGCAAGCGTCCACGAGCTCGTCCAGCGTGTGGTCCAGCTGCTGCTGCGAGCTCAGCACCTGCTGCTTCATCTCCGGCCGCTGCTGCAGCTGTGGCGCACACGATGACGTCAGCTCTGATGCTGTGCTGCGCAGCCTCTCTGCCGCTGAGATCACTTCCTTCTGGCACTGAGGGTCTCCGATATAACTCACCAGCAGACTTGCAAGCGTCCACGAGCTCGTCCAGCGTGTGGTCCAGCTGCTGCTGCGAGCTCAGCACCTGCTGCTTCATCTCCGGCCGCTGCTGCAGCTGTGGCGCACACGATGACGTCAGCTCTGATGCTGTGCTGCGCAGCCTCTCTGCCGCTGAGATCACTTCCTTCTGGCACTGAGGGTCTCCGATATAACTCACCAGCAGACTTGCAAGCGTCCACGAGCTCGTCCAGCGTGTGGTCCAGCTGCTGCTGCGAGCTCAGCACCTGCTGCTTCATCTCCGGCCGCTGCTGCAGCTGTGGCGCACACGATGACGTCAGCTCTGATGCTGTGCTGCGCAGCCTCTCTGCCGCTGAGATCACTTCCTTCTGGCACTGAGGGTCTCCGATATAACTCACCAGCAGACTTGCAAGCGTCCACGAGCTCGTCCAGCGTGTGGTCCAGCTGCTGCTGCGAGCTCAGCACCTGCTGCTTCATCTCCGGCCGCTGCTGCAGCTGTGGCGCACACGATGACGTCAGCTCTGATGCTGTGCTGCGCAGCCTCTCTGCCGCTGAGATCACTTCCTTCTGGCACTGAGGGTCTCCGATATAACTCACCAGCAGACTTGCAAGCGTCCACGAGCTCGTCCAGCGTGTGGTCCAGCTGCTGCTGCGAGCTCAGCACCTGCTGCTTCATCTCCGGCCGCTGCTGCAGCTGTGGCGCACACGATGACGTCAGCTCTGATGCTGTGCTGCGCAGCCTCTCTGCCGCTGAGATCACTTCCTTCTGGCACTGAGGGTCTCCGATATAACTCACCAGCAGACTTGCAAGCGTCCACGAGCTCGTCCAGCGTGTGGTCCAGCTGCTGCTGCGAGCTCAGCACCTGCTGCTTCATCTCCGGCCGCTGCTGCAGCTGTGGCGCACACGATGACGTCAGCTCTGATGCTGTGCTGCGCAGCCTCTCTGCCGCTGAGATCACTTCCTTCTGGCACTGAGGGTCTCCGATATAACTCACCAGCAGACTTGCAAGCGTCCACGAGCTCGTCCAGCGTGTGGTCCAGCTGCTGCTGCGAGCTCAGCACCTGCTGCTTCATCTCCGGCCGCTGCTGCAGCTGTGGCGCACACGATGACGTCAGCTCTGATGCTGTGCTGCGCAGCCTCTCTGCCGCTGAGATCACTTCCTTCTGGCACTGAGGGTCTCCGATATAACTCACCAGCAGACTTGCAAGCGTCCACGAGCTCGTCCAGCGTGTGGTCCAGCTGCTGCTGCGAGCTCAGCACCTGCTGCTTCATCTCCGGCCGCTGCTGCAGCTGTGGCGCACACGATGACGTCAGCTCTGATGCTGTGCTGCGCAGCCTCTCTGCCGCTGAGATCACTTCCTTCTGGCACTGAGGGTCTCCGATATAACTCACCAGCAGACTTGCAAGCGTCCACGAGCTCGTCCAGCGTGTGGTCCAGCTGCTGCTGCGAGCTCAGCACCTGCTGCTTCATCTCCGGCCGCTGCTGCAGCTGTGGCGCACACGATGACGTCAGCTCTGATGCTGTGCTGCGCAGCCTCTCTGCCGCTGAGATCACTTCCTTCTGGCACTGAGGGTCTCCGATATAACTCACCAGCAGACTTGCAAGCGTCCACGAGCTCGTCCAGCGTGTGGTCCAGCTGCTGCTGCGAGCTCAGCACCTGCTGCTTCATCTCCGGCCGCTGCTGCAGCTGTGGCGCACACGATGACGTCAGCTCTGATGCTGTGCTGCGCAGCCTCTCTGCCGCTGAGATCACTTCCTTCTGGCACTGAGGGTCTCCGATATAACTCACCAGCAGACTTGCAAGCGTCCACGAGCTCGTCCAGCGTGTGGTCCAGCTGCTGCTGCGAGCTCAGCACCTGCTGCTTCATCTCCGGCCGCTGCTGCAGCTGTGGCGCACACGATGACGTCAGCTCTGATGCTGTGCTGCGCAGCCTCTCTGCCGCTGAGATCACTTCCTTCTGGCACTGAGGGTCTCCGATATAACTCACCAGCAGACTTGCAAGCGTCCACGAGCTCGTCCAGCGTGTGGTCCAGCTGCTGCTGCGAGCTCAGCACCTGCTGCTTCATCTCCGGCCGCTGCTGCAGCTGTGGCGCACACGATGACGTCAGCTCTGATGCTGTGCTGCGCAGCCTCTCTGCCGCTGAGATCACTTCCTTCTGGCACTGAGGGTCTCCGATATAACTCACCAGCAGACTTGCAAGCGTCCACGAGCTCGTCCAGCGTGTGGTCCAGCTGCTGCTGCGAGCTCAGCACCTGCTGCTTCATCTCCGGCCGCTGCTGCAGCTGTGGCGCACACGATGACGTCAGCTCTGATGCTGTGCTGCGCAGCCTCTCTGCCGCTGAGATCACTTCCTTCTGGCACTGAGGGTCTCCGATATAACTCACCAGCAGACTTGCAAGCGTCCACGAGCTCGTCCAGCGTGTGGTCCAGCTGCTG
Source organism: Tholera decimalis (assembly GCA_943138885.2). NCBI lineage: Eukaryota > Metazoa > Arthropoda > Insecta > Lepidoptera > Noctuidae > Tholera > Tholera decimalis. The sequence goes on along the minus strand of OW964577.2, from coordinate 26,080,920 downwards.
CTGCGAGCTCAGCACCTGCTGCTTCATCTCCGGCCGCTGCTGCAGCTGTGGCGCACACGATGACGTCAGCTCTGATGCTGTGCTGCGCAGCCTCTCTGCCGCTGAGATCACTTCCTTCTGGCACTGAGGGTCTCCGATATAACTCACCAGCAGACTTGCAAGCGTCCACGAGCTCGTCCAGCGTGTGGTCCAGCTGCTGCTGCGAGCTCAGCACCTGCTGCTTCATCTCCGGCCGCTGCTGCAGCTGTGGCGCACACGATGACGTCAGCTCTGATGCTGTGCTGCGCAGCCTCTCTGCCGCTGAGATCACTTCCTTCTGGCACTGAGGGTCTCCGATATAACTCACCAGCAGACTTGCAAGCGTCCACGAGCTCGTCCAGCGTGTGGTCCAGCTGCTGCTGCGAGCTCAGCACCTGCTGCTTCATCTCCGGCCGCTGCTGCAGCTGTGGCGCACACGATGACGTCAGCTCTGATGCTGTGCTGCGCAGCCTCTCTGCCGCTGAGATCACTTCCTTCTGGCACTGAGGGTCTCCGATATAACTCACCAGCAGACTTGCAAGCGTCCACGAGCTCGTCCAGCGTGTGGTCCAGCTGCTGCTGCGAGCTCAGCACCTGCTGCTTCATCTCCGGCCGCTGCTGCAGCTGTGGCGCACACGATGACGTCAGCTCTGATGCTGTGCTGCGCAGCCTCTCTGCCGCTGAGATCACTTCCTTCTGGCACTGAGGGTCTCCGATATAACTCACCAGCAGACTTGCAAGCGTCCACGAGCTCGTCCAGCGTGTGGTCCAGCTGCTGCTGCGAGCTCAGCACCTGCTGCTTCATCTCCGGCCGCTGCTGCAGCTGTGGCGCACACGATGACGTCAGCTCTGATGCTGTGCTGCGCAGCCTCTCTGCCGCTGAGATCACTTCCTTCTGGCACTGAGGGTCTCCGATATAACTCACCAGCAGACTTGCAAGCGTCCACGAGCTCGTCCAGCGTGTGGTCCAGCTGCTGCTGCGAGCTCAGCACCTGCTGCTTCATCTCCGGCCGCTGCTGCAGCTGTGGCGCACACGATGACGTCAGCTCTGATGCTGTGCTGCGCAGCCTCTCTGCCGCTGAGATCACTTCCTTCTGGCACTGAGGGTCTCCGATATAACTCACCAGCAGACTTGCAAGCGTCCACGAGCTCGTCCAGCGTGTGGTCCAGCTGCTGCTGCGAGCTCAGCACCTGCTGCTTCATCTCCGGCCGCTGCTGCAGCTGTGGCGCACACGATGACGTCAGCTCTGATGCTGTGCTGCGCAGCCTCTCTGCCGCTGAGATCACTTCCTTCTGGCACTGAGGGTCTCCGATATAACTCACCAGCAGACTTGCAAGCGTCCACGAGCTCGTCCAGCGTGTGGTCCAGCTGCTGCTGCGAGCTCAGCACCTGCTGCTTCATCTCCGGCCGCTGCTGCAGCTGTGGCGCACACGATGACGTCAGCTCTGATGCTGTGCTGCGCAGCCTCTCTGCCGCTGAGATCACTTCCTTCTGGCACTGAGGGTCTCCGATATAACTCACCAGCAGACTTGCAAGCGTCCACGAGCTCGTCCAGCGTGTGGTCCAGCTGCTGCTGCGAGCTCAGCACCTGCTGCTTCATCTCCGGCCGCTGCTGCAGCTGTGGCGCACACGATGACGTCAGCTCTGATGCTGTGCTGCGCAGCCTCTCTGCCGCTGAGATCACTTCCTTCTGGCACTGAGGGTCTCCGATATAACTCACCAGCAGACTTGCAAGCGTCCACGAGCTCGTCCAGCGTGTGGTCCAGCTGCTGCTGCGAGCTCAGCACCTGCTGCTTCATCTCCGGCCGCTGCTGCAGCTGTGGCGCACACGATGACGTCAGCTCTGATGCTGTGCTGCGCAGCCTCTCTGCCGCTGAGATCACTTCCTTCTGGCACTGAGGGTCTCCGATATAACTCACCAGCAGACTTGCAAGCGTCCACGAGCTCGTCCAGCGTGTGGTCCAGCTGCTGCTGCGAGCTCAGCACCTGCTGCTTCATCTCCGGCCGCTGCTGCAGCTGTGGCGCACACGATGACGTCAGCTCTGATGCTGTGCTGCGCAGCCTCTCTGCCGCTGAGATCACTTCCTTCTGGCACTGAGGGTCTCCGATATAACTCACCAGCAGACTTGCAAGCGTCCACGAGCTCGTCCAGCGTGTGGTCCAGCTGCTGCTGCGAGCTCAGCACCTGCTGCTTCATCTCCGGCCGCTGCTGCAGCTGTGGCGCACACGATGACGTCAGCTCTGATGCTGTGCTGCGCAGCCTCTCTGCCGCTGAGATCACTTCCTTCTGGCACTGAGGGTCTCCGATATAACTCACCAGCAGACTTGCAAGCGTCCACGAGCTCGTCCAGCGTGTGGTCCAGCTGCTGCTGCGAGCTCAGCACCTGCTGCTTCATCTCCGGCCGCTGCTGCAGCTGTGGCGCACACGATGACGTCAGCTCTGATGCTGTGCTGCGCAGCCTCTCTGCCGCTGAGATCACTTCCTTCTGGCACTGAGGGTCTCCGATATAACTCACCAGCAGACTTGCAAGCGTCCACGAGCTCGTCCAGCGTGTGGTCCAGCTGCTGCTGCGAGCTCAGCACCTGCTGCTTCATCTCCGGCCGCTGCTGCAGCTGTGGCGCACACGATGACGTCAGCTCTGATGCTGTGCTGCGCAGCCTCTCTGCCGCTGAGATCACTTCCTTCTGGCACTGAGGGTCTCCGATATAACTCACCAGCAGACTTGCAAGCGTCCACGAGCTCGTCCAGCGTGTGGTCCAGCTGCTGCTGCGAGCTCAGCACCTGCTGCTTCATCTCCGGCCGCTGCTGCAGCTGTGGCGCACACGATGACGTCAGCTCTGATGCTGTGCTGCGCAGCCTCTCTGCCGCTGAGATCACTTCCTTCTGGCACTGAGGGTCTCCGATATAACTCACCAGCAGACTTGCAAGCGTCCACGAGCTCGTCCAGCGTGTGGTCCAGCTGCTGCTGCGAGCTCAGCACCTGCTGCTTCATCTCCGGCCGCTGCTGCAGCTGTGGCGCACACGATGACGTCAGCTCTGATGCTGTGCTGCGCAGCCTCTCTGCCGCTGAGATCACTTCCTTCTGGCACTGAGGGTCTCCGATATAACTCACCAGCAGACTTGCAAGCGTCCACGAGCTCGTCCAGCGTGTGGTCCAGCTGCTGCTGCGAGCTCAGCACCTGCTGCTTCATCTCCGGCCGCTGCTGCAGCTGTGGCGCACACGATGACGTCAGCTCTGATGCTGTGCTGCGCAGCCTCTCTGCCGCTGAGATCACTTCCTTCTGGCACTGAGGGTCTCCGATATAACTCACCAGCAGACTTGCAAGCGTCCACGAGCTCGTCCAGCGTGTGGTCCAGCTGCTGCTGCGAGCTCAGCACCTGCTGCTTCATCTCCGGCCGCTGCTGCAGCTGTGGCGCACACGATGACGTCAGCTCTGATGCTGTGCTGCGCAGCCTCTCTGCCGCTGAGATCACTTCCTTCTGGCACTGAGGGTCTCCGATATAACTCACCAGCAGACTTGCAAGCGTCCACGAGCTCGTCCAGCGTGTGGTCCAGCTGCTGCTGCGAGCTCAGCACCTGCTGCTTCATCTCCGGCCGCTGCTGCAGCTGTGGCGCACACGATGACGTCAGCTCTGATGCTGTGCTGCGCAGCCTCTCTGCCGCTGAGATCACTTCCTTCTGGCACTGAGGGTCTCCGATATAACTCACCAGCAGACTTGCAAGCGTCCACGAGCTCGTCCAGCGTGTGGTCCAGCTGCTGCTGCGAGCTCAGCACCTGCTGCTTCATCTCCGGCCGCTGCTGCAGCTGTGGCGCACACGATGACGTCAGCTCTGATGCTGTGCTGCGCAGCCTCTCTGCCGCTGAGATCACTTCCTTCTGGCACTGAGGGTCTCCGATATAACTCACCAGCAGACTTGCAAGCGTCCACGAGCTCGTCCAGCGTGTGGTCCAGCTGCTGCTGCGAGCTCAGCACCTGCTGCTTCATCTCCGGCCGCTGCTGCAGCTGTGGCGCACACGATGACGTCAGCTCTGATGCTGTGCTGCGCAGCCTCTCTGCCGCTGAGATCACTTCCTTCTGGCACTGACGGTCTCCGATATAACTCACCAGCAGACTTGCAAGCGTCCACGAGCTCGTCCAGCGTGTGGTCCAGCTGCTGCTGCGAGCTCAGCACCTGCTGCTTCATCTCCGGCCGCTGCTGCAGCTGTGGCGCACACGATGACGTCAGCTCTGATGCTGTGCTGCGCAGCCTCTCTGCCGCTGAGATCACTTCCTTCTGGCACTGAGGGTCTCCGATATAACTCACCAGCAGACTTGCAAGCGTCCACGAGCTCGTCCAGCGTGTGGTCCAGCTGCTGCTGCGAGCTCAGCACCTGCTGCTTCATCTCCGGCCGCTGCTGCAGCTGTGGCGCACACGATGACGTCAGCTCTGATGCTGTGCTGCGCAGCCTCTCTGCCGCTGAGATCACTTCCTTCTGGCACTGAGGGTCTCCGATATAACTCACCAGCAGACTTGCAAGCGTCCACGAGCTCGTCCAGCGTGTGGTCCAGCTGCTGCTGCGAGCTCAGCACCTGCTGCTTCATCTCCGGCCGCTGCTGCAGCTGTGGCGCACACGATGACGTCAGCTCTGATGCTGTGCTGCGCAGCCTCTCTGCCGCTGAGATCACTTCCTTCTGGCACTGAGGGTCTCCGATATAACTCACCAGCAGACTTGCAAGCGTCCACGAGCTCGTCCAGCGTGTGGTCCAGCTGCTGCTGCGAGCTCAGCACCTGCTGCTTCATCTCCGGCCGCTGCTGCAGCTGTGGCGCACACGATGACGTCAGCTCTGATGCTGTGCTGCGCAGCCTCTCTGCCGCTGAGATCACTTCCTTCTGGCACTGAGGGTCTCCGATATAACTCACCAGCAGACTTGCAAGCGTCCACGAGCTCGTCCAGCGTGTGGTCCAGCTGCTGCTGCGAGCTCAGCACCTGCTGCTTCATCTCCGGCCGCTGCTGCAGCTGTGGCGCACACGATGACGTCAGCTCTGATGCTGTGCTGCGCAGCCTCTCTGCCGCTGAGATCACTTCCTTCTGGCACTGAGGGTCTCCGATATAACTCACCAGCAGACTTGCAAGCGTCCACGAGCTCGTCCAGCGTGTGGTCCAGCTGCTGCTGCGAGCTCAGCACCTGCTGCTTCATCTCCGGCCGCTGCTGCAGCTGTGGCGCACACGATGACGTCAGCTCTGATGCTGTGCTGCGCAGCCTCTCTGCCGCTGAGATCACTTCCTTCTGGCACTGAGGGTCTCCGATATAACTCACCAGCAGACTTGCAAGCGTCCACGAGCTCGTCCAGCGTGTGGTCCAGCTGCTGCTGCGAGCTCAGCACCTGCTGCTTCATCTCCGGCCGCTGCTGCAGCTGTGGCGCACACGATGACGTCAGCTCTGATGCTGTGCTGCGCAGCCTCTCTGCCGCTGAGATCACTTCCTTCTGGCACTGAGGGTCTCCGATATAACTCACCAGCAGACTTGCAAGCGTCCACGAGCTCGTCCAGCGTGTGGTCCAGCTGCTGCTGCGAGCTCAGCACCTGCTGCTTCATCTCCGGCCGCTGCTGCAGCTGTGGCGCACACGATGACGTCAGCTCTGATGCTGTGCTGCGCAGCCTCTCTGCCGCTGAGATCACTTCCTTCTGGCACTGAGGGTCTCCGATATAACTCACCAGCAGACTTGCAAGCGTCCACGAGCTCGTCCAGCGTGTGGTCCAGCTGCTGCTGCGAGCTCAGCACCTGCTGCTTCATCTCCGGCCGCTGCTGCAGCTGTGGCGCACACGATGACGTCAGCTCTGATGCTGTGCTGCGCAGCCTCTCTGCCGCTGAGATCACTTCCTTCTGGCACTGAGGGTCTCCGATATAACTCACCAGCAGACTTGCAAGCGTCCACGAGCTCGTCCAGCGTGTGGTCCAGCTGCTGCTGCGAGCTCAGCACCTGCTGCTTCATCTCCGGCCGCTGCTGCAGCTGTGGCGCACACGATGACGTCAGCTCTGATGCTGTGCTGCGCAGCCTCTCTGCCGCTGAGATCACTTCCTTCTGGCACTGAGGGTCTCCGATATAACTCACCAGCAGACTTGCAAGCGTCCACGAGCTCGTCCAGCGTGTGGTCCAGCTGCTGCTGCGAGCTCAGCACCTGCTGCTTCATCTCCGGCCGCTGCTGCAGCTGTGGCGCACACGATGACGTCAGCTCTGATGCTGTGCTGCGCAGCCTCTCTGCCGCTGAGATCACTTCCTTCTGGCACTGAGGGTCTCCGATATAACTCACCAGCAGACTTGCAAGCGTCCACGAGCTCGTCCAGCGTGTGGTCCAGCTGCTGCTGCGAGCTCAGCACCTGCTGCTTCATCTCCGGCCGCTGCTGCAGCTGTGGCGCACACGATGACGTCAGCTCTGATGCTGTGCTGCGCAGCCTCTCTGCCGCTGAGATCACTTCCTTCTGGCACTGAGGGTCTCCGATATAACTCACCAGCAGACTTGCAAGCGTCCACGAGCTCGTCCAGCGTGTGGTCCAGCTGCTGCTGCGAGCTCAGCACCTGCTGCTTCATCTCCGGCCGCTGCTGCAGCTGTGGCGCACACGATGACGTCAGCTCTGATGCTGTGCTGCGCAGCCTCTCTGCCGCTGAGATCACTTCCTTCTGGCACTGAGGGTCTCCGATATAACTCACCAGCAGACTTGCAAGCGTCCACGAGCTCGTCCAGCGTGTGGTCCAGCTGCTGCTGCGAGCTCAGCACCTGCTGCTTCATCTCCGGCCGCTGCTGCAGCTGTGGCGCACACGATGACGTCAGCTCTGATGCTGTGCTGCGCAGCCTCTCTGCCGCTGAGATCACTTCCTTCTGGCACTGAGGGTCTCCGATATAACTCACCAGCAGACTTGCAAGCGTCCACGAGCTCGTCCAGCGTGTGGTCCAGCTGCTGCTGCGAGCTCAGCACCTGCTGCTTCATCTCCGGCCGCTGCTGCAGCTGTGGCGCACACGATGACGTCAGCTCTGATGCTGTGCTGCGCAGCCTCTCTGCCGCTGAGATCACTTCCTTCTGGCACTGAGGGTCTCCGATATAACTCACCAGCAGACTTGCAAGCGTCCACGAGCTCGTCCAGCGTGTGGTCCAGCTGCTGCTGCGAGCTCAGCACCTGCTGCTTCATCTCCGGCCGCTGCTGCAGCTGTGGCGCACACGATGACGTCAGCTCTGATGCTGTGCTGCGCAGCCTCTCTGCCGCTGAGATCACTTCCTTCTGGCACTGAGGGTCTCCGATATAACTCACCAGCAGACTTGCAAGCGTCCACGAGCTCGTCCAGCGTGTGGTCCAGCTGCTGCTGCGAGCTCAGCACCTGCTGCTTCATCTCCGGCCGCTGCTGCAGCTGTGGCGCACACGATGACGTCAGCTCTGATGCTGTGCTGCGCAGCCTCTCTGCCGCTGAGATCACTTCCTTCTGGCACTGAGGGTCTCCGATATAACTCACCAGCAGACTTGCAAGCGTCCACGAGCTCGTCCAGCGTGTGGTCCAGCTGCTGCTGCGAGCTCAGCACCTGCTGCTTCATCTCCGGCCGCTGCTGCAGCTGTGGCGCACACGATGACGTCAGCTCTGATGCTGTGCTGCGCAGCCTCTCTGCCGCTGAGATCACTTCCTTCTGGCACTGAGGGTCTCCGATATAACTCACCAGCAGACTTGCAAGCGTCCACGAGCTCGTCCAGCGTGTGGTCCAGCTGCTGCTGCGAGCTCAGCACCTGCTGCTTCATCTCCGGCCGCTGCTGCAGCTGTGGCGCACACGATGACGTCAGCTCTGATGCTGTGCTGCGCAGCCTCTCTGCCGCTGAGATCACTTCCTTCTGGCACTGAGGGTCTCCGATATAACTCACCAGCAGACTTGCAAGCGTCCACGAGCTCGTCCAGCGTGTGGTCCAGCTGCTGCTGCGAGCTCAGCACCTGCTGCTTCATCTCCGGCCGCTGCTGCAGCTGTGGCGCACACGATGACGTCAGCTCTGATGCTGTGCTGCGCAGCCTCTCTGCCGCTGAGATCACTTCCTTCTGGCACTGAGGGTCTCCGATATAACTCACCAGCAGACTTGCAAGCGTCCACGAGCTCGTCCAGCGTGTGGTCCAGCTGCTGCTGCGAGCTCAGCACCTGCTGCTTCATCTCCGGCCGCTGCTGCAGCTGTGGCGCACACGATGACGTCAGCTCTGATGCTGTGCTGCGCAGCCTCTCTGCCGCTGAGATCACTTCCTTCTGGCACTGAGGGTCTCCGATATAACTCACCAGCAGACTTGCAAGCGTCCACGAGCTCGTCCAGCGTGTGGTCCAGCTGCTGCTGCGAGCTCAGCACCTGCTGCTTCATCTCCGGCCGCTGCTGCAGCTGTGGCGCACACGATGACGTCAGCTCTGATGCTGTGCTGCGCAGCCTCTCTGCCGCTGAGATCACTTCCTTCTGGCACTGAGGGTCTCCGATATAACTCACCAGCAGACTTGCAAGCGTCCACGAGCTCGTCCAGCGTGTGGTCCAGCTGCTGCTGCGAGCTCAGCACCTGCTGCTTCATCTCCGGCCGCTGCTGCAGCTGTGGCGCACACGATGACGTCAGCTCTGATGCTGTGCTGCGCAGCCTCTCTGCCGCTGAGATCACTTCCTTCTGGCACTGAGGGTCTCCGATATAACTCACCAGCAGACTTGCAAGCGTCCACGAGCTCGTCCAGCGTGTGGTCCAGCTGCTGCTGCGAGCTCAGCACCTGCTGCTTCATCTCCGGCCGCTGCTGCAGCTGTGGCGCACACGATGACGTCAGCTCTGATGCTGTGCTGCGCAGCCTCTCTGCCGCTGAGATCACTTCCTTCTGGCACTGAGGGTCTCCGATATAACTCACCAGCAGACTTGCAAGCGTCCACGAGCTCGTCCAGCGTGTGGTCCAGCTGCTGCTGCGAGCTCAGCACCTGCTGCTTCATCTCCGGCCGCTGCTGCAGCTGTGGCGCACACGATGACGTCAGCTCTGATGCTGTGCTGCGCAGCCTCTCTGCCGCTGAGATCACTTCCTTCTGGCACTGAGGGTCTCCGATATAACTCACCAGCAGACTTGCAAGCGTCCACGAGCTCGTCCAGCGTGTGGTCCAGCTGCTGCTGCGAGCTCAGCACCTGCTGCTTCATCTCCGGCCGCTGCTGCAGCTGTGGCGCACACGATGACGTCAGCTCTGATGCTGTGCTGCGCAGCCTCTCTGCCGCTGAGATCACTTCCTTCTGGCACTGAGGGTCTCCGATATAACTCACCAGCAGACTTGCAAGCGTCCACGAGCTCGTCCAGCGTGTGGTCCAGCTGCTGCTGCGAGCTCAGCACCTGCTGCTTCATCTCCGGCCGCTGCTGCAGCTGTGGCGCACACGATGACGTCAGCTCTGATGCTGTGCTGCGCAGCCTCTCTGCCGCTGAGATCACTTCCTTCTGGCACTGAGGGTCTCCGATATAACTCACCAGCAGACTTGCAAGCGTCCACGAGCTCGTCCAGCGTGTGGTCCAGCTGCTGCTGCGAGCTCAGCACCTGCTGCTTCATCTCCGGCCGCTGCTGCAGCTGTGGCGCACACGATGACGTCAGCTCTGATGCTGTGCTGCGCAGCCTCTCTGCCGCTGAGATCACTTCCTTCTGGCACTGAGGGTCTCCGATATAACTCACCAGCAGACTTGCAAGCGTCCACGAGCTCGTCCAGCGTGTGGTCCAGCTGCTGCTGCGAGCTCAGCACCTGCTGCTTCATCTCCGGCCGCTGCTGCAGCTGTGGCGCACACGATGACGTCAGCTCTGATGCTGTGCTGCGCAGCCTCTCTGCCGCTGAGATCACTTCCTTCTGGCACTGAGGGTCTCCGATATAACTCACCAGCAGACTTGCAAGCGTCCACGAGCTCGTCCAGCGTGTGGTCCAGCTGCTGCTGCGAGCTCAGCACCTGCTGCTTCATCTCCGGCCGCTGCTGCAGCTGTGGCGCACACGATGACGTCAGCTCTGATGCTGTGCTGCGCAGCCTCTCTGCCGCTGAGATCACTTCCTTCTGGCACTGAGGGTCTCCGATATAACTCACCAGCAGACTTGCAAGCGTCCACGAGCTCGTCCAGCGTGTGGTCCAGCTGCTGCTGCGAGCTCAGCACCTGCTGCTTCATCTCCGGCCGCTGCTGCAGCTGTGGCGCACACGATGACGTCAGCTCTGATGCTGTGCTGCGCAGCCTCTCTGCCGCTGAGATCACTTCCTTCTGGCACTGAGGGTCTCCGATATAACTCACCAGCAGACTTGCAAGCGTCCACGAGCTCGTCCAGCGTGTGGTCCAGCTGCTGCTGCGAGCTCAGCACCTGCTGCTTCATCTCCGGCCGCTGCTGCAGCTGTGGCGCACACGATGACGTCAGCTCTGATGCTGTGCTGCGCAGCCTCTCTGCCGCTGAGATCACTTCCTTCTGGCACTGAGGGTCTCCGATATAACTCACCAGCAGACTTGCAAGCGTCCACGAGCTCGTCCAGCGTGTGGTCCAGCTGCTGCTGCGAGCTCAGCACCTGCTGCTTCATCTCCGGCCGCTGCTGCAGCTGTGGCGCACACGATGACGTCAGCTCTGATGCTGTGCTGCGCAGCCTCTCTGCCGCTGAGATCACTTCCTTCTGGCACTGAGGGTCTCCGATATAACTCACCAGCAGACTTGCAAGCGTCCACGAGCTCGTCCAGCGTGTGGTCCAGCTGCTGCTGCGAGCTCAGCACCTGCTGCTTCATCTCCGGCCGCTGCTGCAGCTGTGGCGCACACGATGACGTCAGCTCTGATGCTGTGCTGCGCAGCCTCTCTGCCGCTGAGATCACTTCCTTCTGGCACTGAGGGTCTCCGATATAACTCACCAGCAGACTTGCAAGCGTCCACGAGCTCGTCCAGCGTGTGGTCCAGCTGCTGCTGCGAGCTCAGCACCTGCTGCTTCATCTCCGGCCGCTGCTGCAGCTGTGGCGCACACGATGACGTCAGCTCTGATGCTGTGCTGCGCAGCCTCTCTGCCGCTGAGATCACTTCCTTCTGGCACTGAGGGTCTCCGATATAACTCACCAGCAGACTTGCAAGCGTCCACGAGCTCGTCCAGCGTGTGGTCCAGCTGCTGCTGCGAGCTCAGCACCTGCTGCTTCATCTCCGGCCGCTGCTGCAGCTGTGGCGCACACGATGACGTCAGCTCTGATGCTGTGCTGCGCAGCCTCTCTGCCGCTGAGATCACTTCCTTCTGGCACTGAGGGTCTCCGATATAACTCACCAGCAGACTTGCAAGCGTCCACGAGCTCGTCCAGCGTGTGGTCCAGCTGCTGCTGCGAGCTCAGCACCTGCTGCTTCATCTCCGGCCGCTGCTGCAGCTGTGGCGCACACGATGACGTCAGCTCTGATGCTGTGCTGCGCAGCCTCTCTGCCGCTGAGATCACTTCCTTCTGGCACTGAGGGTCTCCGATATAACTCACCAGCAGACTTGCAAGCGTCCACGAGCTCGTCCAGCGTGTGGTCCAGCTGCTGCTGCGAGCTCAGCACCTGCTGCTTCATCTCCGGCCGCTGCTGCAGCTGTGGCGCACACGATGACGTCAGCTCTGATGCTGTGCTGCGCAGCCTCTCTGCCGCTGAGATCACTTCCTTCTGGCACTGAGGGTCTCCGATATAACTCACCAGCAGACTTGCAAGCGTCCACGAGCTCGTCCAGCGTGTGGTCCAGCTGCTGCTGCGAGCTCAGCACCTGCTGCTTCATCTCCGGCCGCTGCTGCAGCTGTGGCGCACACGATGACGTCAGCTCTGATGCTGTGCTGCGCAGCCTCTCTGCCGCTGAGATCACTTCCTTCTGGCACTGAGGGTCTCCGATATAACTCACCAGCAGACTTGCAAGCGTCCACGAGCTCGTCCAGCGTGTGGTCCAGCTGCTGCTGCGAGCTCAGCACCTGCTGCTTCATCTCCGGCCGCTGCTGCAGCTGTGGCGCACACGATGACGTCAGCTCTGATGCTGTGCTGCGCAGCCTCTCTGCCGCTGAGATCACTTCCTTCTGGCACTGAGGGTCTCCGATATAACTCACCAGCAGACTTGCAAGCGTCCACGAGCTCGTCCAGCGTGTGGTCCAGCTGCTGCTGCGAGCTCAGCACCTGCTGCTTCATCTCCGGCCGCTGCTGCAGCTGTGGCGCACACGATGACGTCAGCTCTGATGCTGTGCTGCGCAGCCTCTCTGCCGCTGAGATCACTTCCTTCTGGCACTGAGGGTCTCCGATATAACTCACCAGCAGACTTGCAAGCGTCCACGAGCTCGTCCAGCGTGTGGTCCAGCTGCTGCTGCGAGCTCAGCACCTGCTGCTTCATCTCCGGCCGCTGCTGCAGCTGTGGCGCACACGATGACGTCAGCTCTGATGCTGTGCTGCGCAGCCTCTCTGCCGCTGAGATCACTTCCTTCTGGCACTGAGGGTCTCCGATATAACTCACCAGCAGACTTGCAAGCGTCCACGAGCTCGTCCAGCGTGTGGTCCAGCTGCTGCTGCGAGCTCAGCACCTGCTGCTTCATCTCCGGCCGCTGCTGCAGCTGTGGCGCACACGATGACGTCAGCTCTGATGCTGTGCTGCGCAGCCTCTCTGCCGCTGAGATCACTTCCTTCTGGCACTGAGGGTCTCCGATATAACTCACCAGCAGACTTGCAAGCGTCCACGAGCTCGTCCAGCGTGTGGTCCAGCTGCTGCTGCGAGCTCAGCACCTGCTGCTTCATCTCCGGCCGCTGCTGCAGCTGTGGCGCACACGATGACGTCAGCTCTGATGCTGTGCTGCGCAGCCTCTCTGCCGCTGAGATCACTTCCTTCTGGCACTGAGGGTCTCCGATATAACTCACCAGCAGACTTGCAAGCGTCCACGAGCTCGTCCAGCGTGTGGTCCAGCTGCTGCTGCGAGCTCAGCACCTGCTGCTTCATCTCCGGCCGCTGCTGCAGCTGTGGCGCACACGATGACGTCAGCTCTGATGCTGTGCTGCGCAGCCTCTCTGCCGCTGAGATCACTTCCTTCTGGCACTGAGGGTCTCCGATATAACTCACCAGCAGACTTGCAAGCGTCCACGAGCTCGTCCAGCGTGTGGTCCAGCTGCTGCTGCGAGCTCAGCACCTGCTGCTTCATCTCCGGCCGCTGCTGCAGCTGTGGCGCACACGATGACGTCAGCTCTGATGCTGTGCTGCGCAGCCTCTCTGCCGCTGAGATCACTTCCTTCTGGCACTGAGGGTCTCCGATATAACTCACCAGCAGACTTGCAAGCGTCCACGAGCTCGTCCAGCGTGTGGTCCAGCTGCTGCTGCGAGCTCAGCACCTGCTGCTTCATCTCCGGCCGCTGCTGCAGCTGTGGCGCACACGATGACGTCAGCTCTGATGCTGTGCTGCGCAGCCTCTCTGCCGCTGAGATCACTTCCTTCTGGCACTGAGGGTCTCCGATATAACTCACCAGCAGACTTGCAAGCGTCCACGAGCTCGTCCAGCGTGTGGTCCAGCTGCTGCTGCGAGCTCAGCACCTGCTGCTTCATCTCCGGCCGCTGCTGCAGCTGTGGCGCACACGATGACGTCAGACTCTTAGTCGTGTTGCGGAGCCTCTCCGCCGCTGAGATGAGCTCTCTCTGACAGTGAGGATCTCCTATGGTTGGAGCTGTCGCCTGCAACGAAGTTTGGATATTAAAAATGATTGAAACTGTTATAATTAAACTCGACATCAAATCCAGGCTTTGCACTAGCTGCCTGGGAAGGATGCAGTAGATCTTTGTTTACACCACCCAGAAAGATGGAAATAACCTGTAACAGCTCTTGGTTACTGGGAAGGTCGATGGCAAGCTACAATCATAGTCATAGTCACCACAGTCTTACGAAATGTTCTGAAAGAATCCACTCAGCACTCAACAGCAAGCTACAGGATGCAGTCCACGACACCAAAAGGATAGACATTGATGGAAACGGAGCGTAAAATATGAAATAATTTCCCATAGGGGGAATCACAACCCATATCCTAGAAAAATATTCTAGGATAAAAAATTCGACGATATGTGACATCCACCAAGCCCACACTGGCCCCGCGTGATGGATAATGGCCCATTCCGTTTCATAAAGACGAGGTCTCAGCAGTGTGAATATAATAATCTAAATTATATTATTCCATTAAGTACTTTCCTCCCCTTGCAAGATATCCGACATTTAATTACTGTCCTATCAAGAAAACGTGTTAACCAACCTGTGCGACAGTAAGCAAGGCCTGTGCAGCGTCGGCAGCGCGAGAGCCGCGGTTGTCGAGCTCGGCGGCCGCGGCAGCATCCGGGATCATCTCCGTCAGGTGCTGCACTTGAGATAGCAGCTGTGATGCTTGGCCACACGCGTCCGCTGATAAGCCGATCACCTGCAAACACAATTATTATTTTTACGAAGTAATATGTATGGTGTGCTAGAACCATAGCGTGTGTTGTGGTTTCTGCCTGTCAATAAATTTTATTTTCACCAATATATCTAACAGTAACATATTCATATTTAGTTATATATTATACATATTTAGTTGCGAAGTAGTACAACACTGAAAATACTGTGGGGACTGGTAACTAAGCTAGGCCAGAGGCTTGTTAGTACTAGAGTGATTCTTTTATATGTGTGGGTGTAAAATATTTTTAAAGTAATTATGAAGAGGTTTGTGTGACTCTTAGAGTAAGTAAATGTGTGTTTGTGGTATAAAGTGTAAGGTTGTGTGTTATTTGTTTATGTCAATATACTTGTTACTCGATTAGGTACTAAAGCGATGTGAAGTTCTAAGATCATCATAATCTACAGGTTCTTTGAAAGGTAAGTTTTGGAGGGAAGTTAGTAAGGAAACCACTACAGTTTTGATCGTTAGAATATTAATATTTAATATTTAAGGGAATATCGCAACTCGGGAAACTCAACTACTAGTATATGTTGGTACAATTAACTGAAGCGTTCAGGCCTTTAAAATCTTTGACATCATCTTACCTCATTTTCCTTATCATTGTCAGCTCCTGGAGATGCATTGAATACCAGGTTCCTGGATGCTGCAGTGTACTTGGCAGCAGCGTCAGCCAGACCCTGCGACAAGTGTTTATTACAAACCTCTATTTTTTTATAAAGAGAACAATGTGGGTAGTATCCACATCACTAGCAATCTTGTTAACCCCTCCAACTGAGCTAAATATGCTTGTGTCTGGAGAGGGGTCACGGCAATACCGTAATGGGTAAGGAACAACCAAGCGGCTGGATAATGTGGTGGTTATTTTATCTTCAAGAAGAACAGACTAACGGTAATCAGATCTCATTGACAACATTGTTAGCTTACGCCTTACGTTAATATACGTATACCCTTCCTCTTTGTAGTGGTGGCAAGCGCGACTGTTGTGCACGATGTCTCGAGTTCGATCCCCCGGGTCGGGCAAATAGTGTTATTAAGTTATTATATAAGAAATTTCTCAGTAGAAGCCAGGAGTATTGAATTTACCCTGTGCCTCGGAACACTTTTTCCTTCGGTTTTGCACTTGATTTCTCTCCGGTCGTATCGGATTCAGTAAAGTAAACGAACAGAGAGTGCTTTATACTTGCACATACTTGTGCACTATAATTATATATCCTACGCCGAACAAATCGGTCAGGAAGACTACACATTCTTTCTTCATAACGATCATAACATTCATGTTCATTAGTTCTAGATAAGGTGGACTTGGAGACGTCCGCCACCCCTTATAAGTCGTCGTGGGAGGAATCAAACATCTCACTCCGTTGGTACCATTCCTGAGCTGCGGTGAAGAGTGTTTAAGTGCTCCCGCAGCCCCCAGCGCAAGTGTGCGAGGGAAGAAGTCTCCTTAACTTATCGAGAAAGCACTGTCCCTTTGTAGACCATACTGTTATTCTTAAGCTAAGTATCACTATAGGCAGACGAATGAAAGGTACTGCCAAAATAAGAATTACAACAGTGAAAACCACATATAAATTAGATCAATTTTTTTGAGATAACTCTTTTAGAAACTTTCAGGTGTTGTTACTTCTATCAGCTCAGCAACATGACATGATGATTACCGAGTTCCAATATTTGAATTACGTTTTTCAAAGTTGGTTTTCTATCAGTTATATTTCGATTGAATTGCGCAATCTAATTCCGCCAAGCTCGTTCCATCATCGGACTACAAGATAAAAGGCGATGCGCCATCGTTACATGGTGGACATCCCACCCATACGCACAAAACGTTTTGGGAATACTTTCATTGTACGGCTAAGGAGTGGAATTCTCTGCCGGAATTTGTGTTTTTTGATAGCTATCACCTGGGAGTCTTAAGTTAAGATTGAATAGGTTACTTCTAGGCAAGCGTGTTCCATCTTCGACCACATCATCACTTACCATCAGGTGAGATGGTGGTCTAATGCGAGCCTATCATCAATAAAAAAGCGTCAAGGCATGAGCTAATAGTCTCACCTGAGGTTGTCCGGCACTGTCACACATCTCCTTGCTGGCGTCGCACAACGCTTTGATGTCTCGCAGCATCTCCGCACCAGCGGCACTGCTCTTAGTGCCACACAGTTTACGTGTATCTGCAAGATAATATTCATAATTAGATATATAAACATACTCTACCTATATTGTAAAACAACAGAAACAAATAAGGACTTAACAACTAAAAAGGATGGTACAATGGGCGGTCTTATTGCTCAAAGCGATAATTCTTGTCGTTATAAACGACAGTAGTCTAACGGCTATGGTAGCAATGTGGGTAGAATTTATATTACTAGCAATCTTGTACCCAGCAACCCAAACCCAATAAGCTAAATATGCTTGTGTCTGGAGTGAGTTCGCGGCGATATTGTAATTGATAGGGTTAGAACCCGACCGGAAAGGCTGACCCTATTTATTTAAAAATTTACAATCATGGAAACTTAATTAAACATCCCTAAACAACGTCCCTGCGAAACTTGTAAGGCAGGGGGCCTTCGCATGGCAGAAGTGTGGTTTTAGCCGGAAGGAGTCCGGCACTGCCCAGACTGCCTTCATTATGGGGTATTCTGGGCGTCCATGAGGATTTCCCACTCCTGCCACCAAAAAAAAGGCCGACCCTAACCCATTACACTATCGACGCTTCAGTGTAATGTACTTTAGTAGCATTTTAAGACGTAAACAGATAACTAACATACTGTCAGACAGTTTTACCTCTGCAATTATAATATAAGTTTTAAATTAGTTTATCAATTAAACCAACCTTGCACCACGTGGGGCATCAGTGAGGTGATCTCATTGACAGCTTTCTCGGCAGCCGCATAGTCGGGGTTTTCGCGATCTGAAAATATTTGTAAATCGACGTAAGTACTCAGCTACCTAGTTACTAATGCAAAATGTACTCTATGTACTATTGAGATATGGTGTGATTTGTATCGTTCAAACAACGCATATTATGGACAAATAATATAGGTACTACCTACTACATAAAGTTGTTCCAGCAGTGAATTACATTTAATTCATAAATATAATACCATTTATAAACCATTTCTTTATAATGGATCAATATTTTTAGAAGTAGAAGAATTTCCAGTATCATAAACATTTGCACGACTGATAAGATAAGAGTCCTGAATGTATCTATACCATGTATATTGTTGTTTATATCTCTAGAGTGGGCGCGCCTTGCCGCAAAACGTCAGTGGGCGCGTGGGGAGCGTTTTGCCGCTCCTATTCATTGGCCATTTTTAGTAGGAATACAGTAATTGAAACAATTTATTTTTTCATGACAAGAATAAAACACAATAGAGTAATGAAAAATAAACCTAGTTTTTGGACTCTTATTTAAGAACTTTGGTTCGAACGATCATTGCACAGTAATTTTGAGCATCAGCAACACTCTTTTTCCCCGCAAAGAAATATTTTTTTATGTCTGAACAGAAGATCTTATGGTCATAAATATAGCTTAATCAGGTTCATGCAAAATATAGCTTAATCAGGTTCATGCAATTTCTTTCATATATTATCGGTATAGCTCCAAAATAATTTACAAAGCCAATTCTGAAGGTTTTGTAAATTACTTGACTATTTATACCGACGATATATTTCATTGAAAAAATAACCACATTGGCCTTTTGCGAGCCATTCTTCCGACAGAATATTTCGTTTTAATCGAGACATACTTTTAAGTCCTGAATTTAAGAGATTTTTTAATTATTGACATAATTACACCATAAATCATAAACCAACTTCAACTATTAAAAAAATATTATGACACTATTTTAACATACGTGAGAAGGCGCACGGTGAGCAAATTGCCGCCAAGCGATACCTGCTGGGCATAACCACCTCCTCTAGTGCCCACTCTAGGAATATCATTTTTTTTTTTAATAATTGATATGTTAACGATTGACCACCATCTTACCTTATTTATACTATCGCTTTTATTTTTAAAAGTCATAGAACAAATGTTGCTGATTATGATGTAAGTAACATAGTCCTGAGAGGTTTTCGGTGTTTTACAATTAACCCTGTATATATATATATCTCCAGTTATGCCGTCTTGTCGTACCAAGCGCTTCTCCTCCACATTTATTTATTTATTTATTATATACTTTATTATACACCTTACAATATTTCTATGGATACAAAAAAAAATAAACTAGTGTACAATGGGCGGTCTTGTCGCACAGGGCGATCTCTTACAGACAACCTTTGGATGGACAAACTTAAAGGAGACAGATTAAGGGCTGTCAGTGTACAAACATCATAATATTAATTGAACATAATAATATTTAATTATTTTTTTTTAATTGCGTTCCATTTTACGTACAGTTCGATGTTTTAGTTTTGTTTTTATTTTTGTTTTTTTCATTTCTCCTATATTGTTGTTTTACTTGTATAACTTTGCTAGATAATACTGTAAAATTTCTGCCAATATATCAGCGAGTGGGGGAGGTTTTCTCAGAGGAAAATCTTAATTCTTTAATTTAATAGTGTTTTAGTATTTATTCTTATATTTTAAATATTTATATATATTATTATATATATATTATTTATATTCATGGATGATGTAGCTGATCTTAACGACAGCTTCTTTTCGTGCTCTTCTTCTACTAGTTTTGTTAGTGCGGACAGTGACTCTTCCTTACCACTTACTTTGCATGATAAAATCTCTTCTCTTTTCTCCAATGACCCTAAGAATCTGCATATAGCTCACATAAATGCTCAGAGTGTTCCTAGTCACTATTCTGACCTTCTGGCATCCTTTAGCAGTGCTCACTTGGATGCACTCTTGATATCGGAATCATTTTTGAAACCATCTCTACTCAGTACTCACTCCCCGGCTTTGTCTTGATCCGCAATGATAGGACTGACAAAGGTGGAGGAGGTGTTGCTATATACCTGCGTGCTGATTTACCCTACAGGGTGGTCAGTTCATCTCCATCTCGGTATTCTGAGTCGGCTGAATACTTGTTTCTTGAAATTATTGTTCATCACACAAAGGTTTTACTTGCAGTGCTCTACAGTCCTAATCTTCACATAGACTACTTCAATTCTCTCGACTCCACTCTCAGTGATCTTTGTCCCATGTATGAGCATGTCATTTTAATGGGTGATTTTAATACTTGCTTAATTAAAAATGATTCTCGCTCCCTTAAACTCCGTTCACTCTTGTCTTCTTTCAATCTGCAAGTTTTGCCTCTTTCTGCAACTCACTATTTTCCTAATTGTACACCCTCTTTTCTAGATCTCATGATTGTCTCCTCACCTAGTAATGTTTCTTACCATGGCCAACTTACTGCTACTTTTTCTTACCACGATCTCATTTATCTTTCGTATCGTATTCGTGTTCCCAAGCGTAAGCCCCAGCTTTTATATCTCCGCAACTACAAGGGCATAGATCTGGATGCTTTGCGGCGTGATGCCGGCGATCTTGACTGGACCCCTCTGGTTGAGAACGATGACATCAACGATAAGGTGAATTGTTTTAACGCAACCATTCTCGACTTATACGATCAGCATGCCCCTATCAGACGTGTCAAAGTTAGACATAACCCTGCACCATGGATAACGCAACAAATTAAAGAGATTATGGCTCGCAGGGATAAAGCTAAGAGCAGATATAAGCGCAGACCTTCAGAACTGAATCTCTCTTATTACAAATCGTTACGTAATCGCTGCAGTCATCTGTGTCAAGATGCTAAGAGACGCTATTTTCACGACCAACTCAATAATCGCAGTTCTTCCGATGTATGGAAATTTCTCAAATCTGTAGGCATAGGTAAGTCACCTACCAACCAGTGTAAGGATGTCAACCTCAATGATCTAAATAAGCATTTCTCTTTCCTTCCCTTTTCTCTTGATCCGTCTGTTAAAGCTGCAACACTAGAGAGTCTTTCTAGGTTGCCGTTACCACTTTGTCCTCTCTTTAAGCTTAGCGATGTTACTGAGGATGACGTTAAGAAGTCTATTCTTGCGATTAATTCTTCAGCAGTCGGTAATGATAAGTTGTGTTCAAGAATGATTACTCTTATCCTTTCCTCTTTACTTCCTGTTCTCACTCACATCTTCAACCACTCATTTTCCTCTTGTTCCTTTCCGTATGTTTGGAAACAGGCTCACATAATACCTTTACCTAAAACTAACAATTCTACTTTATTAACCCACTTTAGACCCATTTCTATCCTCCCTTTTCTCTCTAAAGTTTTTGAGCACATAGTTCATAGACAATTATCATTTTTCTTGGCGTCAAACTCGATAATATCCCCTTTTCAATCCGGTTTTCGCTCGGGTCACAGTACTGTAACCGCGCTTTTAAAAGTGACTGATGACATCCGCTGGGCAATGGAGAATAAGTCCCTTACAGTTCTTGTATTGCTGGACTTCAGTAGCGCATTCAACTCAGTGGATTTCGACATATTACTAGGTATCCTCAAATCTATCAATTTCTCTCCTTCCACTTTAGCCTGGTTCGGATCTTATCTTCGGGGACGTTCTCAGTGTGTTCGCCTGGAGGAGTCCTTCTCTGATTGGTGTAGCCTCACTGAGGGTGTTCCTCAGGGTAGCGTTCTCTCTCCTCTTCTTTTTTCAATTTTCATAAACTTTGTTACCAGAGTAATCTCCTCTAGTTTTCATCTCTACGCAGATGACTTGCAGCTTTACCGTCATTTTACTGTAGTTGACGCGGGTTCTGCAATTGCTGCAATGAATCATGACCTGGCTTGCATCAGCGTTTGGGCTAAGTCATTTGGTTTGCAAATTAACCCAACTAAATCCCAGGCCATGATCATTGGCAGCAGATTCGTTCGCAGTGCGGCTGTTGTTGCATCTCTGATGCCTTTATATCTCGACGGTGTTCGCATTGACTATACCGAAACCGCTAAAGATCTGGGTGTAGTTATTGCCTCCAATCTCTCGTGGCGTGCTCAGGTCAATGAGGTCAGCCGAAAGGTAAATTTCTCCTTTCATTCGCTGAAATGCCTTCAAAGTCTTCTGCCCTTGAAGACTAAAGTTTCTTTGGCACAAACACTTATTCAGCCGATTATAGATTATGCCGACGCCTGCTATTTGGATGCTACCGAGGAGCTATTAAACAAGCTTGAGCGCTTGCAAAATCTGTGCATTCGCTTTGTTTTCGGTCTTCGAAAGTATGACCATGTTTCTCACCTTCGCAAGGAACTCAAGTGGCTCCCAATCCGTCTTCGCAGGAACACTAGGATTTTGTGTCTCCTCTTCAACATCTTACACAACCCGTCTTACCCTTCCTACCTGCGTGAGCGCTTTTCTTACGCTCGTTCTAGCGACGTACCGTGTAGATCACACCATAAATCCCTCCTTAAATCTCATCCTCATAAAACTAGCTACTACTCTTATTCCTTCTCTGTCCATGCTGTAAGATTGTGGAACTCACTTCCGCCTAGCATTCGTGATTTAAAAACTATATCTTTATTCAAATGTCGATTAAAAGAGCATTACCTTTCCTCTTAACTGTGTTAATTATTTATTTATATATTTATATTATATGTTTATATATTCTTACATTATGTATTTATTTAAGTATATGTTATTTTTATTGCATTATAAGTATATGTAGGTATACCTAATATTTTAGTTTTAGTTTTAGACTTCACATATTAATTTTTATTTCTCTTCTTGTTCTCACACACTATTGTCTACATTTCTTTTTCACTTCTCCTTTCGCAGGTCTGCTGCAAGAAATTTCTTAAGAAATAAGCAGTACCTTTGTACTCAAATATTATAATTATGTTGTCCTATTATATTTTACTGTGTGTACATAAATAATAAAATAAATAAATAAAATACATACAATACCAAAATCATATACTAATAAATATTAGATGTATAATTGAGAAAGTAGGGGAAAAGTTATAGGGAGAGGTAATGCTCTTTCACCATTCTTTTGAACGCTGGTAGCGTTTGAGCACGCCTCACTTCTATGGGTAATGCATTCCACAAACGAGCTGCCTGTATAGTAAAAGATTTGTCAAAGAAAGAAGTGGAATGCATACGAATACTCAACTCTAGATTTTCCGATGATCTCGAGGATCTAGAATGTGTGTCACAGAGGAACTGAAAACGTTCCTTAAGATAAAAAGGAGTGAAAGAATTAAATAGCACATTATAAAGTAGAGAAAGTAAGTGAAGATTCCGGCGAAACCTAATAGGAAGCCATTTGAGCTGAGCACGAAAATCAGAAACGTGGTCATATTTGCGCAAGCCAAATATAAACCTGATACAGAGATTTTGAAGTCGCTCTAGCTTGTCCAATTGGTTTTGGGTCAAGTCGAGATAGCTGGCATCAGCATAGTCCAGAATAGGGAGAAGGAGAGTTTGTGCAATTGCAATTTTAGTGGAGATGGGAAGAAAATTACGAAGGCGTCTCAAGGAGCCTGCAGACGCAAATACTTTACGACTAACTTCCTGTAATTGTTTAGTCCAAGAAAGGGTGTCGTCAATGTGTATTCCCAGGTTCTTCATAGTGTGACTGAAAGGTATGACGGTGTTATTGAAAGAAACCTGGAGAAGTGCCGTCTAATCAATCCTGGAGATAATACGAGAACTACCAACAACAATAACCTGAGTCTTAGCAGGGTTGATTTTCAGCCCAAACTCAGCGCTCCAGTCACCAATTCGAGCAAGGTCCATTTTAATAGTTTTAATGGCATCAGCTAACTCTACGAGTGGAGCTTGGGTGTAAATTTGAAGATCATCAGCATACAAGTGGTAGAAAGAAGATAGTCGTTGAGTGATAGCATTTATAAAAAGTACGAAAAGTAAAGGAGATAAAACGCCACCCTGTGGCACACCGGCAGAGGTATCACACCAAGAAGAAAAGGAGTCCTCAATGGAAATACGCTGCCGACGACCAAACAGGTAACTACGAAACCAGTCAATTACCGATGGAGATATGTTAAACGAGCAGAGAATGCCAAGCAAAATGTCGAAGTCAACTGTATTAAACGCATTACTAAAGTCTAGTAGTGCAAGTACAGTTAACTTATAATCTATAAAATCTCCATGCCAGACCTTATATCGTCCGTAATATGTACGAGTGCAGAAGTAGTGCTGTGACCAGGACGAAAACCAGATTGGAAGGGATTCAGGAGATTGTACACTTCTGGACACAACTATTGCCCCACCTTAGAGTTTAGGTTTCGATGGCCCCTACCGAAATATGATTGCTAGATTGAACAAAAACTGTTGATGCAGTTTTAAACCTGATACATTTTACCATCTTTTTCGATCGTATAGTTTTAAATTTGAATTCAGAATACCATACGACATGGACCTACGCCTAACAAGTCGGATATGCGCCTTGTTAAAGGCAATTAATTTTTGAATAAAAAACATGTTTTATCAAATAAAGGTTTAATTTAATAACGCGTGTTGCCTCCATGGGCATCTACCACAGCTCTCATACGATTAGGCATAGAGTTTATCAACCGCTCTATGAAATTTTGAGGGATCATCTCCCATTCCTCTTCTATGGCAGTTTTCAACTCCTGCATCGTCTGGGCAACTGGCTGACGAGCCCTAACACGCCTTTTTAGCTCGTCCCACATGTGCTCAATGGGGTTCATGTCTGGGCTTCTGGCTGGCCAGTCCATAACTGTGATGTTCACATCCCGAAGATATTCCCTGACGATGCCGGCCGCATGGGCTCTTGCATTATCATGCATAAAAAGGAAATTTGGGCCCACATAGTCCGCGTATGGTATCACGTGAGGTTCTAAGCACTCACGAATGTATCTTTCAGCATTTAATGTTGGCAGCCGTGGTCCTGTAACAACCTCAAGTTGAGTTTTGCCGCTCGCGGATATACCGCCCCAGACAGTCCATGAGCCACCGCCATAAGCAACCCTCTCTTCAAAGCAGCATTGTGCGAAACGCTCTCCCTTACGCCGGTAGACCTTCTTCCTTCCATCATTGCCATGTAACACAATTTTAGACTCATCAGAAAAGAGTACACGGCTCCAATCTTGCTGTGTCCAATTTAAATGACTGCGTGCGAAATGAAGGCGCGCTGTTCGGTGGGCTCGCTTTAGTTTGGGCCCATTAGCTGGCTTGTGTGGTACCATATCGCGTTCTTTTAACCTTCTCCGAACAGTTCGAGCGCTCACAGATACTCCGTGGAAGTCGCGAAGTTGGTTTTGTATCTCAATGGAGGTAAGGTGACGATTTCTCAAGCTGGTTGTCACGATGAATCGATCCTGCCTTTCAGTTGTGACCCGAGATCGTGGCCTTCCTTGGCGACGAACAAAGCCGCCAGTCTCTAGGTACCTCCGATAAACATTTCGGACCGCAGATCGACTTAAATTAAGTTGAGCACTCACGTTTCTTTGGCTGTGTCCGGCCTGAATAAGTGCCACAGCTTGGGCGGCGACTTCAGGTGAAGTATCCATAGATTATTGATAGAACCTCACCTTAATGTTAAGAATAAGTAATGTTTGTTGCAAAAGCAAAGATATCAATCACTTTTTCAAGCATTAAATCCAAGTAAACCAATAAAACCAAGTTTTCTTAGTATTCGATTGTTTGATATCAACAAACAGGCTCCAAATTGTCTTTTGTTTCTTTAAATTCTGTGTTCGAAATTCAAAAAAAGACTATTGAATGAAATTGTGAATGTGCCAGGTTCAAAACTGCATAAAAACTTTTTGCTCGACCTAATATAAAATTTTAGCTAGGACCAAACGAAACTGAAAATACAAGGTGGGCCAATAGATGTGTCCAGAAGTGTATTTAGAAAGGAACGAGCTAAGTTGTTGGTGGACAAGCTTTTCAAGGACTTTGGATAGGAATGGGAGAATAAAAATAGGTCGGTAGTCAGAAAAAGATGGAGGACGAGTTTTTTTGGGTAAAGGGATAATTTGGGCATCTTTCCAGGCTTGTGGAAAGACACTACTAGAAATTGAGAAATTTAGGATGCATAGAATGAACGGAAGAACGTTATCAAGGATGGGAATGATCATCTTACGGCTGACACAGTCACTACCCACAGCGTTGGACGTAATCGACATAACACTCCTTTTAACATCACAAGGAGTAAATTGACGTATGACAAAAGGAGAATAATCAGGTATCGGAAGTTTAGAAAGATAACTTAAAGTAGCAGTTTTAGTAGCCCTATATATTGATGGCGAAGTAGAAAAATGACTATCATACTCTGTGCTCACCTGCAGTAGTGGCGACGAGCGCGGCCACGGCGGCGTTGAGCTGAGCCAGGCGGCCTGATAGCTGCTCCTCCAACACTGCTGCGTCTTCCTCTCGCATCATACTTTGTGCTCACCTGCAGTAGTGGCGACGAGCGCGGCCACGGCGGCGTTGAGCTGAGCCAGGCGGCCTGATAGCTGCTCCTCCAACACTGCTGCGTCTTCCTCTCGCATCATACTCTGTGCTCACCTGCAGTAGTGGCGACGAGCGCGGCCACGGCGGCGTTGAGCTGAGCCAGGCGGCCTGATAGCTGCTCCTCCAACACTGCTGCGTCTTCCTCTCGCATCATACTCTGTGCTCACCTGCAGTAGTGGCGACGAGCGCGGCCACGGCGGCGTTGAGCTGAGCCAGGCGGCCTGATAGCTGCTCCTCCAACACTGCTGCGTCTTCCTCTCGCATCATACTCTGTGCTCACCTGCAGTAGTGGCGACGAGCGCGGCCACGGCGGCGTTGAGCTGAGCCAGGCGGCCTGATAGCTGCTCCTCCAACACTGCTGCGTCTTCCTCTCGCATCATACTCTGTGCTCACCTGCAGTAGTGGCGACGAGCGCGGCCACGGCGGCGTTGAGCTGAGCCAGGCGGCCTGATAGCTGCTCCTCCAACACTGCTGCGTCTTCCTCTCGCATCATACTCTGTGCTCACCTGCAGTAGTGGCGACGAGCGCGGCCACGGCGGCGTTGAGCTGAGCCAGGCGGCCTGATAGCTGCTCCTCCAACACTGCTGCGTCTTCCTCTCGCATCATACTCTGTGCTCACCTGCAGTAGTGGCGACGAGCGCGGCCACGGCGGCGTTGAGCTGAGCCAGGCGGCCTGATAGCTGCTCCTCCAACACTGCTGCGTCTTCCTCTCGCATCATACTACACGCCGCCGGCTGTTATGTTAAAAGAAATAAATAAAAATAAAATAAAAATCTCTTAAAAGTAACCGTAGAGTTTCTTGCCAGTTCCTCTTCATAGAAAACGACCAATTAAGAACCATGCTCTAGCTTTTGACGTTTTATAAGTGCCCATGTAAGCCTATGTGAAATAAAATATTTGTAGTTTGAGTGATTGGTTATTAAACCTACCAAACTTAACATATCTTGTATACAGAACGTACCTTAGTGAGTTGTTGCGCAGCCGCATCCAAGCGACGTTTGGCTCCAGTCATGCTTTGCACAAATTTCAGACGTTGATTCTCTTTCTGGGCTGGTGATAATGCAACACCGGGTGAATCTGAGAGAGTAAAAAATTTATTAGGTACTTAAAAAATATATTAATACTTTATGACACATACTATGTTATGAATTTATGATGCATGTCGTAAATTTATTAGTAAGGTACAATCGACTAATTTGAATCATCAACTTTCACAATAAATCGTTTGAAAACGTCAAATTAACAAAGATTCCCCTTTAAAGTGCATGCCGCTCTAAGGACGTTTTAAATATTGACAGATAATTCTCCGTGTAATTAAATAGCAGACAACCATGGACATGTAGATGGAACATCGTTGGAAGCCTATCAGTTTTCTATCGGTTTCATTTCGGGGAGTGTGCGATGGAATTGCACAGTCTAATTCCACCAAGCTCGTTCCATCATCAGACTACAAGACAAACGGCGATGCGCCATCGTTACATGGTGGACATCCTACCCATACGCACAAAACGTTTTGGGAATAGTTTCATTTCACGGCTAAGGAGTGGAATTCTCAGCCGGAGTCTGTGTTTCCTGATAGCTATAACCTGGGAGTCTTTAAGTCAAGAGTGAATAGGTTGCTTCTAGGTAAGCGTACTTCATCTTCGACCACATCATCGCTTATCATCAGGAGTATTTGACCAATATCAACAATTTTTTTAAATGTATGGTTACGCGAATGTTAACCAAATAGTATTTGAATGTCTTTTTTTTTTACATCGTAAAATCATCAAATAAGTCCTCCCACCCCGGGCAGGGCCGGAGGGACTGTCAGACTTGTACTGACTAAAATCCACGGTGTTCCTTCAATAGCCCTTTACGTTCTGGGGTCAAGGTAATGGGATAAGTCCCACGACCCCGGCAGGCTTCGGGCCCTCTACAGGGGGGGCCTCGTCATATTGCTGACGCTCTTTGAGGCGCGCGTGGCTATACACTTGACGATCTTATGTCTGCATCAGCGATCTACATTTCCAAGGTAGTAAAATGTGTGTGTGTGTGTGTGTCCGGGGGGGACTCTAACTTTTAAAATAAGAGAGGAAAAAATCTATACAAAAATATTCTGTACTGTAGATTTGAATGAAAACTTTCAACAGTATGAAACACAAAATGACAAATGATAAATCTATGCTTGTCACTACCAAACCCTACATGGGTGAGTCCTATTCGCAATTAGATAGTGTTTTTAGATAGAACATAATGAAAGTTATAATATTATTTAGACAATAATATTTAAGCGTCAACAGCCTAATGGCTAAGGTGTCGTACTTTTGATAGAGAGGTCACTTGTTCAAACCCACACTATATACCATACACTATCGCCGTAAAACCACTCCAGACACAAGCATATTTATCTCAGTTAGGGGGGTTAAAAGCTGCGTTGCCGTTTCGTACGGCATTCAGGCGCTTTGTACGGTATACGGCAGAGTGGTCATTGCCGTACACTAAAATACGGCCATCAGGCAATCATAGCATAAGGAAATATTGGGTATACCACTAGCTACTATATACGTAAAAACGTATATAGTAGCTAGTGGTATACCCAATACTTCCTTATTTATGAAATGCAGTAAGAATAACCTTAAACGAAATTAAATAAATTGTAGATGAAACATAACCAGCGTATGTGTAAAAATGAACGCTTGATTATGAAAAGATTGCCACTAAAGATATCTTAATAGGCGATATTGAGGATTTGATAGGAGAGGAGTGATCTATGGTTTCTATCAAATCTATAGGTTCAGTGGCATCTTTTTCATAAACAGAAGGTTTTTTATTTTTCTTTTTCATGTAATTAAAAAAAAATGTACGGCAATTTTTGTTTCAATACGGTAATTTCTTCTCTTGCGTACGGTAACTCTACAAATGACCAGCGGCAACACTGGTTAAAATATTGCTAGTAATGTAAATACTACCTAAATTGATAGTTCCCATTAAAGAAATTGTGTGAGTTGTAAATTAATTAAAAAATCATGGATTAATTTTCAAAGAAAAAAATCATTGGCATAACAGCCATGAAGAGACTGTCCAGAATACCATCTACATTGTATGAGGAAGGTACACTGTAAGGTTTGTGTGTTAATCTAGATCAAATTTATTGATTTTACGGTCTAATTTTACATTCTCTATCAATTTAAAATAATTGATAGGGATGTAAAAGTAGACCGATTAATTAACCAAGCGAAATATGCTTGATAAAATTTTCATATTGGACATACCAGCCTGCTCCATCTCGCAGACAGCGGCCAGCTTGTCCAGAGTGTCAGCCAGCTTGTGGTGAGCGTCCCTCGCAGCATCACGCGCCTGTGCTGTGTGCGGCGCCTGCTGAGCCTGGCAGGACCCGGCCAGGGAGCCTGAGGACGCCTGGAGCTTGCTGACGGCGGAGCCCAGGGCGTCGCGGCAGCGCGGGGAACCTACGCTTGCGGCTGTCACCTGTGTACATATTACAAAGTCACGCTTGTGCTGAAGAACTCGTTGCTTGTCCGATCCAGCCTGTCCCTAGCCGCCCTCCAACAGAGACACACAACCCGAGGTCCGTACCCAACAGGGAGTGCAATTAGCCTGTAGTATTTTGATAATTTAATATAGCCTCTAGCAAGTCCGGTTTAGCAGCCGACCATCGTCAGAGGTTGCGAAAGACCACTCACAAAAAAATGTATAACACGGCGGCGCGAGTCGATCTATAAAGTTAAGCAGGACTTGCCGGGGTCGGCTGTGGAAGGATGACCATCATAACATATCGATATTTAAAAAAAATCCTCTGTTACTCTGAAAGCACGCTGTTAGTCCCGGCTATCATTCGTACAAGTTTGACGGTCGTTACGAGAAATCAGTAGCCAGAAAATCTAACACCTATCATGCCAAGACGTATCGTGTTACCCAGCTACCAGGGTATGAATATTAGATAGCCAGTCGCTGTATGTAAAACACTAGTACTCTGCTGCATCCAGTTAGACTGGAAGCTAAGCCCGATATACAAGAGAAGTCTAAGCAGACGAGGCAATCTATACTAATATTATAAAGCTGAAGAGTTTGTTTGTTTGTTTGCTTGAACGCGCTAATCTCAGGAACTACGGTTCTGATTTTAAAAATTCTTTCAGTGTTAGATAGCCCATTTATCGAAGAAGGCTATAGGCTATATATCATCACGCTAAGACCAATAGGAGCGGAGCACTAATGAAGAATGTTTCAAAATCGGGGGATTTTTTTCCACGCGGACGAAGTCGCGGGCGGAAGCTAGTGTCATGGATAAGTATTTGATATTATTTAACAAAATGATCTTATGTCTCCTCCCGTCCTGGATAAAGCAGAAACCACCTTAATTGTGCCTTTAATTGTCCTTAAAAATATCTATATATACATATAGTAAAACAGTAAAAAAATTGTGTCTGTACATTTAAATTTTGTACAAAAATAATAATTGAGGTGGGTTAAGAAACGGTAAACCGTGTTTGTCTGTTTGTACACGCTAATCTTCGGACCTACTGGATTAATTTGTAGTTGACATCTTGGAATAACAAATAGGATACTTTTTATCCCGGAATTCCCACGGCATCGGGTTTTACGTGGGAAATCCTCCCACGCGAACGAAGGTGCGGCCAGCAGCCAGCAATATACAACGTGTAATGGAAACCCCATATCAATCCAAAAGGGCTGAAGACAACATCTGGTATGGAGTCTCTATGCCCAGTTTCAGCACAAAATAAATGACTTAAAGAATTGATACGAAATTATCGGTTGCATATTTTTCTGGAATATCAATCATAACAAACGTGTCACAGCACTACGAGGGTCAATAACTTTCCATGTCACTTGCCAATAACACGATAATTCTCTTCGTTCTTCTTAATTTGAAAAATTCAGTCTCTGGTATCAATGTATTGAAATTTTTAATTAGTTCCACACATGAAGACATAGGATTACCAAACCCTTGCCATATCGTTTGTTATCATCCAAAGAAGCCATGCACTTGGTATGTATATACCCTTTAAATTACACTTTGTATAATATAACTTTATTAACACTCACAGTATAAAACCTAAAGACAAATAGTTATTTGTTATACAAGATTGCAAAGTTGCTTTTTAACCGCGTGCTCAATTTTGATGACCGAGCAAGCGAAGGATTCTAAAATTGAATCACGAGTGCAGCGAGTGATTCCAACATTAGAATCCTGAGCGTTAGCGAGGGAATCAAAAGAGCACGAGGTGAAAAATCTTTGCACTCGAGTGCAACACGTAACTTTTCATCCCACCTCAGCGAGGAAATGACTAAATGCAAAAAAAAAAACATTTACATTCACAAGATACTTTTATTCCAGTTTAGGTATTAACTACTACATTATGCTAAGTAAGTATTACAGAATAATCTTTAAATTAAAACAAATAATACTTAGGTATAATTAAGAAAAATTGAAAGTAACGTTGCTACAGTTACTTAAATTAAGTGTAATATGTAATATTTTGTTAGGTACTGTAAATTCAATTTACTTTATCCTCTAGCGGATAAAAACGGCTTTTGCACTCAGATATCGAAGAGCAAAAATACTCTTTCCGAGATGGGGGGATGAAAAATATTAATAATGTTCCACAACTTTCACACAACGCCATCTAGTCCCAATCTAAGCAGAGCTTGTGCTATGAGTACTAGACAACTGATAAACATACATATATATTTCTAAATACATACATATTATAGATAAATTACACCCAGACAAAGAACAAATGATCGTGCTCATCACACAAACATTTGTCCTGGGTGGGAATCGAACCCACTACCTTGAGCATAGCAGTCAGAGCCACTGACCACTAGACCAACAGGCCCGTCTATATTAAACCCATACATGAGATCTATACAGTCGACATATTCAGGTGGCCCTTAGGTTCCGGGGCCGCGGTATGTCGCAGCAGTACTGACCTGAGCTACAGCCAGCAAGGCATGTGCATCGTCGTGTGTCTGGTTGGCGAGCTGGCCGAGCTCGGCAGCTGCGCCCGGCTCTGCTTGCTCCTTCACCAGCTGTGCCTTGGATACCAGGTCACATGCTTGCTGGTGAGCCGTGGAGGAGAGATCCATGATCTGAGTGAGATGAAGTAGGTTTATTGAACATTAAATTGCTAAGTACAAGTACATCTAATCTAATATATAAAAATCTCGTGTCTCAGTGGTCCTTATCGAACTCCTTCGGCTTGGCTGCTTTTATAATTTTTTTTTTGTATTCAATTTGTAGGTCTGTGAATAGCTGTAGTCTTTTTTTTTCAGTATAAAAGTTTTATATAATAAAACAACGTTTACCGGGTCAGCTGGTATTTTAATAACAATCTAAAACACCTCACAAAATCTATTATACTTTAAAACTATTATTCTAGTTTAAAACATGTATTTACAAAAAAGGGAAGGAACTAAAAAAATTAATTAGCGTTTAAAGTTCCCACCGCTGGGACGCAGGTCTCCTGTCTATGCAAGGGAATGTGGGACGTAGATCCCACGTTTTTTTTTTTTTTAATTGATTATAGGCTCGCTATTGACCACCATCTCACCAGATGGTAAGTGATGATGTGGTCGAAAATGGAGCACGCTTACCTAAAAGTAACCGATTCACTCTTGACTTAAAGACCCCCAGGATATAGCTATCAGGAAACACAGACTCCGGCAGGAAATTCCACTCTTTAACTGTACGCACAATGACAGTATTCCCAAAACGTTTAGTGCGTGCCCAATGCAGGTTTATTTTTATATCTTCGGCTTTTCGGTCTTCAGACATGTCAGTTTCCTTACAATGTTTTCCTTCACCGTATATCAAAATAATTTTCGTCATTTCATCTCATCATCACAAAAAAACATTTATAAAATTACTATCATAGCTGATCAACCTCTATCAAGCGCAAGTTCGGTCGTGTATGGAGTACTGCTCTCATCTCTGGGACGGATCTGCCAAATATCAGCTTGATGCACTTGAGTCTATAGAAAAACGGGCCAAAAGACTCATCGGCAACGAGAAACTGGTCGAGACAAAGCTCCAGAGCCTTGAACATCAGCGAGGTGTTGCAAGTCTACCAGTTTTCTTTCGGTTACATTTCGGGGAGTGTGCGATGGAATTACACAGTCTAATTCCACCAAGCTCGTTCCATCATCAGACTACAAGACAAACGGCGATACGCCATCGTTACATGGTGGACATCCCACCCATACGCACGAAACGTTTTGGGAATACTTTCATTGTGCGTACGGCTAAGGAGTGGAATTCCCTGCCGGAGTCTGTGTTTCCTGATAGCTATAACCTGGGAGACTTTAAGTCAAGAGTGAATAGGTTACTTCTAGGCAAGCGTGCTTCATCTTCGACCACATCATCGCTTAACATCAGGTGAGATTATGGTCAAACGCAAGCCTATTAACCATAAAAAATAACTATTAAAAACAAGGTTATTTTGCGTAGTTACTACGAAACCCTTCATCGGCGAGTCTGACTCCTACTTGGCCAATCTTTTAGCTTCTCAGGAACGTATTGCACCTCCCACGCTATCTCTCCACCACACATGGTTGACTGGTAGAGAATGCTTTCGCCATTAAGTTCGTGTGTGTACCTTTGTGCAAGAAGTGTAAATAAATACTACTCACGTGTTTCTGCTTTCCCTTATCAGCGTCAGGACTGACGAGGAACACCAGCTTGCCTGATGCAGCCGCGAACTTCGAAAGCGGTTCTCCTTGAGCCTGCAACATTTCCTTTTATTAGGACACTAGAAAACATAATCCTCCTATTTTGCAGTCGGGTAAACAGTAGCATAATTATAACGTTCCTCAAGCTTCAAGCTACTTACATGCCAACTATCATCCATCCAGTACTTTCGAAGATTAGCGTGTTTAAACAAACAAACAAACTTTTCCGCTTTTTATATTAGTTTAGATTTACCAAAGATATCTCTTCTCTTAGCCTGCAATTGCTTAATAATGCTGCTGATAATTTGGTTTGGGTTAAATTATATCTTGAGTAACACGCCAGTAAGGATACAACGCTATGTATTTACACAATCCTTAAATTCTTTACGTGTACATATATCAATTAATATAAGTTAGACTAGTCATTCATAACATAAAAATACGCTTCGCTCAAGTGGACTTTATAACGATAAAATCATAGCCCTCCTTTTTTGCAATCGGGCGAAAAGCCTATAACCTTCCTCAAGCTTCAAGCTATTTTCATGCCAAATTTCATTCAAATCAACCCTGTACTTTCGTATATTAGCGCGTTTGAATAAACAAACAAAGTTTTGTACAAAAATGCAGCAGAAGTATCCAGCCCAGACCCACCTCAACTTGGCGGTTTTTAGACACCTTTTTATTACTAAGTGTTGAGTAAATCACACATTATTGTTCGCAAAAGTTTTCTTGCGCTTTTTGTGGATAACGGTGCTGGTTGCGTTATTACCTAAGTGTTTTATATGTGACCCATCTGTTGTAAGTAGTATTAAGTATTATTACGCGATAATTTGTAACTTTAGTTTTGTAAATGCGGAAGTTTGTATAAACACGCTTATCTTCGAAAGTAATGGGTGGATTTGGATGACATTTTGAATGGAAGTTGCTTGAAGACAGTTAAAAGTAAAGAAAAAAAAATAAGCATAAAAGGCAAGCAAAAAAACTGATGTACCTACACATTTGCATATTTTTTATATATGCATTTTTTGGGTTCTTTCTACTTGGCTGCAAAAGAAGGGTGGTTATGTTTTTGTCCTGATATAGTCCACGAAAGCGAAGCCTCGCACGACTTCTAGTAAATAAATAAACGTCAGTGTGTTGTGCTAAGTGTTAAATAATATAATACGTACATGTTGGTAGCCATCTCCCTCGCACATCTCTTTCGCAGCATCACATAACGCAAACAGGTTCTTCTGCATCGCGGCGCGTGTTGCCTCGTCTTTGTCTGAACTTACGATCTGCATATCTGAAATGGTATCAGTTTTTCATGCGGACATACGGAACTCTAAGTCATAAGTAATTTATTTCAGAACAATACACATTGTGTAGAAATTGTGTAAAACAAAACAGTACCATTAAATGAAATATATCAAACGAAGAGAGATCAAAAAAAATCATGTCAAATATAATAAAATAACAAATTGAAAACGATAATAATCCTCATTCAATTTAAAATAATAAATAATACAATAAAACAATAGTCGAAAAAAAATGAAAATCAAATTAACAAAGATTATAAATATAGAAAATAAAATTGCAAAAAAAATAAAATAAAAAATTGTGTAAGAAAGATTAAAAATGTCTTCTCGTTTTCTATGAATAATCAATAATAAAAATAGAATGTCAATAAATTAAATAAAAAAAAAAGGTTACAAAAATGGTCCGTAATAATATGTCATTTAATTATTAATTATAATGTCAAAAGATAAAATCTATCAATATAATATGTCATCTTTGAGTAGTACAATAATATAAAAAGAACTTATAAATAAAAAATGACAATAATAGTCAACATGTCATTTAAAACACTATAACAGACATTACCCTGTAATACAGCTTGGCTACTGCAGTATGTCCTCATACCTTTGGCTATTTGTGGCATCAGGTCTGTGATGGTAGACATCGCCAGCTCAGCAGTCTCGTAATCAGCATTCTCGCGATCTAAACATAAGAGGAAAACTTAATGTATCTGTACTACATAGAAAATTAACATTAGACTAATATAGATCTAGGAACGACAAAATCAAATACTTGAACACCATTTGCAATGTGAAAATGTACTGTACCTATCTAGCAAAACTTATTTTAATTTTTTTTTTTATTTCAAATTAAACATCACCCCTACATTTAGCTTTCCATCTTTGACCACATCATCGCTTATCATCAGAGGAGATTGTGGTCAAACACGAGACTAGTATCAATAAAAAACTTGCACCTTGTTGATAAATAGATAGATAGATATACTCTTTATTGTACACCATAACAGAATTAAATGAGGACTTAAATACTACAAATGATGTTACAATGGGCGGTCTTATCGCTAAAAACGATCTTTTAGAAACAACCTTTGGATGGATTTGACACAGCAGGAGAAAATAAATACGCGGGTCGTCTATGGTGTACTATTCACTTATATACAATAAATAAGTAATAAATAACCTACATACTCAATACACATAATTATACATATATAAACATTAAAAAAAACAAAGCTGAGATATAGAGTATGTTAATTAACAGAGGGCGTTCCCGTTAGCCCGCAATAGTAGATATAGCATCCATACATGCTAAAAAATATTAACATTCGAAAACAAAATGTTTTTATTTTTTTAAATATTAAAATATTCACTAAAAATGTTAAATTGATACGTAAAAGAAACACTCTGTACACGCGTACTTGAAGGACGGCAACGTCGCAATTTATTTATGACACGGGCCGCGTGTGCGGCGATCTAATTGATGTGCTTATATTATTGCGGGTTAACGGGAACGCCCTCTGCTAGTTAACATACTGTATAAAAAATAGTAACAAATTAAAGAGAGATATAGAGATCTTTTACCATGTTTTTGAAAGAAGGAAGGGTTTGTGCTTGTCTTACTGACACGGGAAGAGTATTCCACAGTCGTACTGCTTGAGCTGCGAACGACTTACCAAAGAAATTGGTTGGATTGGAAGCCGACTCTGACATAGTTGGAGTAAGGTTAAGCAGATGGTACAGTCTCACCGGCAGTGGCGGCGGCGAGCGCTGCGACGGCGGCGCTGAGCTGAGCCAGCTGTTGCTGCAGACGCCGCTGTGCTGCCACCTTCTCCTCGTCTGTCGGGGCTCCCGCACCACTCGCTGCCAACTAAGCAGAATCGTGCATTTATTTATATATTATATACATTATTGTACACCTTACAATGAGGTATTCCTCAAAGCGCTACCATTTTGAAGCGCACCTAATGAAGCGCTCCTTTTTTATTCCTCGGAGCGCTCCTCTTCCGATAACATGGTATCGGGAACGCTACTAAAAGGAGCGCTCCGAGGAATAAAAAAGGAGCGCTTCATTAGGTGCGCTTCAAAATGATAGCGCTTCGAGGAATACCTCCTTACAATACATTTAAGGATACAAATAATAAAACTAGTGTACAATGGGCGGTCTTATCGCACAGGACAATCTCTTACAGACAACCTTTGGATGGACAGAAATTAAAAGAGATAGGATTTAGGGATTTAAAACAAATCGTAGGTACATGTTGTATACTGTCGTTACATGATGTACATCCCAACCACGAAATGGTTAGTAAAACTAGGATGTTGCTCACCCTTCTGGAGGGTCTAGGATTGAACGAATGATTTATTTGTAGTACTCGTACGCACAACACGCTCTTCGCTGTGCAAAAAATTCACATACATACATACATATACAAAGGTATTCAAGACACTTTCTTTACCTAATCATCACTACATAAGGAAACAATTCACACAAAAATGGTAGTTAACTTGCCTTTGGTTTTTGCATTCAATTTTAATAATTTGATAAAGCATATACTTTGTAACGTACCTCATCAGGTGTCTGTTACGCATAAGTATAGTGCCACCAAACACAAAGCATATCAATTACAATAATGGTTCGTTTCAAAGCGATTATACATCCATTATTTCTACCTGCAAGTGTTAGGTTAGTACCTATACCTACCTATCTAGACCAACGAATATCACACCTGTTTACACCAACGTACATATATTGTACTGTCAAGTTTATTACTTTTATTAGAACACCAATTACAAGTTGAGGTATCTGAATTAAAAAAAATTATACTTGTAAATGCATTGGTTTAGTTGGATATAACCGAATCTGTATTGCGCTAGATATCTAAAAATATTTGCAAATCATATATTATATTATGTCGACACACAAAAGTAGTTACAATGTTAGGTGTTTACATATCGATTGGATAATTTATAAATGTGGATTCGTCGGCGCCGTGGCTTAGTTGGTTAAAGCGCCTGTCTAGTAAACAGGAGATCGTGAGTTCGAATCTCGCCGGGGCCTTGTGGTTATATTCGTTTTTTTCATGAGTAATTGTTTTTGATTTATGAATTTTTTTGAACTTGCAGTAGTTAGGTAACTTTTCTTAATATCTATCGAATATATAACTATAAACAAACATAATATTTAGAAGTCAAGCAAATAGTTTTATTAAGATCAACTGGGTTCGTGAAATATTTAAGAAAAGTTAATAATTGGTATATTTTTTGCGATTCGCCTATTTTGATGGCCATTGACATAAGCTTCTTAGATTCTTATCCAGGCAATTCATCTTCGACCAAATCAGTTGAGATAACGATCAAACGTGAGCCTATCATGTAAGATACGCAATGAATTGACAATCACTTCCTTTTTTACAAGTCCGTTAAAAATACACTCCATTGTCTACAATATATAACTCAATTACATGAGATTAAATAAACTCTATCTGACTTTATCACACCGTGTTCCCTCGCACGCTTGCGTCGGGGTGCTGGAACCTTTACATACTATTCAACGCGATTACCAAACGGACCCAACAAAACTTGAGCGTTCAGCTCAAGAATTAAAAAAATACTTTTTAGCTAAAGAAGCCGGCAGAGAGTTCCACAGCTTGGAAGTGTGGACAATAAAAGTGGAGAAGCGCTTGGTACGACAAGACGGTATATCAACCAAGTGTAGGTGGTACCCAACCGTGCGTCAAAATTATTTCACATTTCTTGTATTTCATCTACTTCTGTACATACCTTATTCCAGTCATCCGCCTTCACTCCTAGCAGCTTTTTCTTGGCTCCAGACAAGGTGGTTATGAACTTGAGCCGTTTCTTCTCTTGGACCGGTAGCCCGATGTCAACATCATCAGTAACTGTGTACCACATAATATTATTATGGTTAAAGTTACACGGCACCTGCCAAGGCTTTACAATAATATTAATATAATGGATTAATCACTAGATTCTAAGCCACAATATTCTTTGATCCTATGTCACTTAACCTATATACAAAATTGGTTCTAGTTTGAGCTACATGCTCAAAATTGACGCACTACTTTAACTATGCCTAGTAAGCCTAGGAGATAGGCAGTCAGCTTCTGCTTGATTTTTAATACGTTTTATAGCGACATTCGTGTTTAGTTTTATAGCTAATGGTAATGAAACCAATTCTAGAAATCTCTAATCTGCTTTCAATCTACTAGTAAATTTTTGTTTCAGGGACTGTTCCAGTCTGAATGGAGCGGAAGGGATTGATAAACTTCTAGTGAGTATAAACCCACCCTGTTCCTTCAGTTGCCCTTGTGGTCCGGGGCCGCGGTATCTCGTTAGAACATTCCCGCTTGCCCAGCAAGCAGTGGGCCTGTCGAGACCGGTCAATGGTACTGACTGTGCTCGCCACCCGCAAGCCCGCCCTACTCTACTTAGACAGTTATCCGACTGTCGGCAAGGAAACGACTACCTATTGGCGATTTACTCGTTCAAGAAAAGCACAATGAAATATACATTCCGTGTAAACGAAAGAAATGCATAATAATATATTAATTGTTGCTTTTTGACTGTTCACACTGCCGGCGACGACTCACTTCACTAGTTCTGTCGCTGAGCGACAAGAGCTGTCAAAGATAATACTCGATCATCGATGCTCGCTTGGCGGTCAGAACTCACGCCCAGAGACCAACTAGCGGTCCAGCGGACCAACTAGCAAGTAATCGCCCATCGCACTCTTCCACTCGCTTATAGCTCAGCGACAAAACTTTCGTAACTACACGCTCGCTGCTCGCCAACTCGTTTTCAGATGCTAGCTCTACTCGCTACTCGTTCATCGTCGGCGGAGGGACAACTGCCTTAGTCTATCTATATTTTTAATAAAAAAAATGAAATAAAAATCTTTTATTTTCAGGCTTCTAAGGCCCATAGTGTTAGTCTCACAAATTACTTAAAAACTATGCATCAATAATCAAATGAATGATTAATAGATTGATTACCTTCCAAGTTGGCATAAGCATCCTTCAACCTGTCGAGCGCCTTCAAGACGTGGTTCCTCCTGGAGTGCAGCAGGTCCGCCATGTGCTGGCGCGTGGGGTCCTCCACCAGCGGCCTCCAGCTGCTCTCCAGCTGGTTGACTGCCGACGACAGGCCGGCGGCCGCGGCCGACAGGGCGCTCTGGCAGTGAGGCTCGTGAATCGCTGGGGCTGTTAGCTGTACACATATATGTGGAATTAATTTTGAGTAGAAAGGAACATATGTAGAGGTGCGAGTGAAAGGATATAACAGTGAGGGAGAGAGCGGAACGGTTCAGAGACGAGAGACGAAGACGGACGGACGATCAGATGTCATGCAATAAACGAATAGCTGAAGTTTTTTTTTAAATAGCGTGCTCTAAACTTTTACAAAAATATAGCAGTATATCGCACCCTTAGTAATATAAGGGCACAACTCAAAAAGTAGATTTTTGGGAAATCGCGTTTCAAGATTCTGGATTCCTACATAACAGATTTTTTTTCATATAACATGCTTATTATTTAAGTTAGCCAACCGGTATAGTTAGTTAACCGGTAGCGAATTTCATTTTGTGCCCTTAGCATTTAAAACCTCAGTTTGCAAAAATTTTGACTTGATTCCTTATATCACTGAGGGTGCGATATGTGAAAGTGCTTCTTTTATTTCACCGCCTGATCTCGCATATATTTATATTTTTTAAGATAACTAGCAATGTGGGTAGAATTCACATCACTAGCAATCCTGTTAACCCCTCCAACTAAGATAAATATGCTTGCGTCTGCAGTGGGTTCACGGCAATACTGTAATGGGTGGGGTTCGAACCCGCGACCTCCGCGAAGTCCGATGCCGTAGCCATTAGGCTATTGGCGCTCATGATTGTGGTGATGAGATTCAATGTACATACATTGCATCTCATCACCAATAATTCCCACGGGATCGGAATTTAGGCGGAAAAAACCTCCCACGCGAACGAAATTGCGGGTAAAACCTAATTTATAATATTAGTAAGATAAGAAAGATGACCACGACCTCACTGGCAAGAGTGTGCCGCCTGAGAAGAAGAGCATGAGTGTTACCTCAGCACTATGCAGCAGGTCCCTGGCGGCGCCCTGAGCGCGGAGCCCCGCGTCGGCCACACGGGCTGCGGCGGGCATGGCGGCCGCCTGGCACGTCAGCTCGTTGGTGCTCACCAGCAGCTGAGACACCTTGGCTCCCACGTCCTTAGCTAGCTGGATGATCTGGTGGGGTAGAGGATACATACATATACTCTTTATTGTACACCCTAACAGAATTAAATGAGGACTTAAAAACTACAAAGTGTGTTACAATGGGCGGTCTTATCGTTAAAAGCGATCTTGTACAGACAGAAGGTGGTTTTATGCGGAGATTTTAACATAGACATAATTAAAAGGAATAGATTTACATTGGACTTTGAATCTCTACTTCTCAACTACAATCTCAAATTGGAAATACATCAACCAACACGACTAATGAGCAAAACTTGTCTGGATAACATAGCTCATAATTCTAAGCAAGAATGCAAAAGTGAGATTATAGATCTTGCTCTATCTGACCATACAGCTCAACTATTGAAAATCCCAGTTAAAAAATCTTGTATTATTAATTCGTGGCGAATACGAAAACGTGAGATCACAAAAGAAAATTTGATAAAATTTAAAAATTATAACGAAAACGTGAGATCACAAAAGAAAATTTGATAAAATTTAAAAATTATATACAATGTCTTACTTTCTCGGACGTATTTGGTACCGAAAACGCAGATGAAGCCTATGATAATTTCATTGAAATTTTCTGTTTATTGTATAACCTTTGCTTTCCTACTAAATGGGTTAGTATTAAACCAGACAGAAAGAGTAGGTGGATATCTCGGGGTATAAGAATTTGTAGTCGGAAACAGAGACATTTACTGTGGAAGTATAGATTATCTCCTACGCGTAAAAATAAATATATTTTTAAAACTTATGCACAGAAACTCAGAAAAATCATTAGACTCACCCAAAAAGCTCAAAATAATTATATTATAAATAATTCTGAGAACAAGACCAAAGCAGCATGGCAAATTATTAATAACACTAAATTCATTAAAGATCCTATTTTACAAATAAATAGACAGAATTCTATAATTAAAAACCCTCAGGAAATTGCTGAATCTTTTAATAACTACTTTGTAGACCAAGTACAAGATGTATCAA
The DNA here is from genome assembly GCA_943138885.2 of Tholera decimalis. NCBI lineage: Eukaryota > Metazoa > Arthropoda > Insecta > Lepidoptera > Noctuidae > Tholera > Tholera decimalis. The sequence continues at coordinate 26,038,819 of OW964577.2, read as the reverse complement.
ACGGAAAACCAGAATCAGACAATAACATTGGTATAGCAAATAACCCGAACTCAATGTTTATGCCGCCAGTTATTCCACAGGAGGTAGCTAGAGCAATAAAAACACTTAAAAACAGAAAAATTCATGGCTATGATGGAGTAACAACGACTGTAGTTAAATTTGTGTCTGATATAATTGCTGGACCTCTAAGTCACATTATGAATGCAAGTATTAGTTCAGGTACCTTCCCCAATAGTCTTAAAAAAGTAATTATAAAACCACTCCATAAAAAAAATAGCAAAGAAGACCTGGCTAACTATAGACCAGTGGCTCTTATTCCAGTGTTTTCCAAGGTGTTTGAAAAAATCATATATGAGTCAGTTTATAATTTCTTAACAAAAAATAAAATCTTATGTGAGGAACAAAAAGGATTCAGGAAAAATAAAAATATTAATATGGCAATATACGATCTACTGAATAATGTAATGCCAAGTGTAGACCATAGAAAGCCTGTATGCGCCATATATACTGATGTTACGAAAGCATTCGATTATGTAAACCATGACGCGCTTTTAAACAGGAGAACTTTTTTTGACAGGAGTGAGCTTGTCAATGTCAATGCGAAACGTCAATAACTTGCTCTGCATAAAATAACTGTTTAATAATATACACAAGTTAGAACCAGTGTTTTAAATAACTCTAACATATAGACAAATAAGTGAAGTTCAGTGACTAATGTTTGCGTGGACAAAAAACAAGACTCTACTGAGCTATGTGAAAAATGACCATGACAGTTGTGAACCTTTGGAAAGTGAGCAAATAGTGAATATATACCGATAAACTTTTTAAACAATAACGTAAAAGTAATCCAAATAAGACTGTGACTGAATGCAACAAGGTACCTAAACGTTTAAAGATATTTCTGGTGTTTTTTTTTTTATATTGAAAGGTGTAAGACAGCCGTTGTTTTGTTTACATTTTAAATCTTGACACCAATCTTTAAAAGTGCACCATCTATCGGAAAAGAAAACAAACTTTCACCCAGTTACCGCTCGACAATCAGTGCTGCCCGAATAAAATAAATATATGGGTAATACATCTTGAGAACAGAGCCATCTATTCCGCGCTTGATATACTAGAAGTCCGTTCGTCAATACTGGTCACCAATTCAAAGATCATTAGTAATGTTCTATTGGCCTTGCGGTAAGAACTGTAGAGTGCCAATATCTGGGTACTGAGTTCTAATCTCAGTGTGATTAGAATGTTCTTTTTGGGAATTGTAATTAGTTTCTCTCTAAAACTATGAATAACTTTCTTGGAAATATAACATTCCGTGGCAAGCGCGTCCGAACAAATTCGGACCCGATACCAGATGACAATGACGAAAATTTGACATCTCAGTCACTAGAGTGCACTACCAACAGTTTACCAGACATATCAGAAGATGAAGACTACGTAAAAACACTAAAACAAGAAATTCAAAAACTTGAATCGCAATTAAATAGTGCTCACAAAGAGATAGAATTATTAAACCTAGAAAATAGTAAGCTGAAACACATAAATGAGAACTTGACCAAAAAGAACCAGATATTCAAAAAAGTAACATCCGATAGTCCTATGAAATCTAACCGAAGTACACCAAAAAAAATACCTATCACTAACTCTAAGTCAAAACAGACACAAACTGATATCTTAGTACCTTTACCTGAAGAATATGACACTGAAACGGCGCAAAACACGCGAAAACCTAGTACTACTGTAATAAGCGACAAAACTACTCAACAAATATGTATAAAAAAAGAAGTATGTGTTCTTAGCACCGATAAAAGACAAAAGGTCTTAAACATAGCACAAAGTGTATTATTAAAAGATCAAGACGAAATGTGCCACTACCTAGCACCGACAGTCGGTATAGAACAACTTATTACTGGAATTCAGACCAAACTATCTGACTTCACCATTCATGACTATTGCATAATATTGATTGGATCAGAAGACTTTAAATCTACACATGACTACAGCAAAATCATAATCCATATTCGGGATGTCCTGAGTAAAATAAAACACACAAATATTATTATATGCCTACCGACATATACCTATACTAGAAATAATGACATCTACAACTGGAGGATTGAGACATTCAATAACATGCTTTACCATGACATAATGTCCCATAAATACGCCTACTACCTAGATTCAAATCAGCACCTGAAGTGTGATTTAAGTATGTTTAGGAAAAGTCCGGATTTGTAAACAACTTAGCAATGCGGACAATTTTTGAAGATCTTAAGACTCTTATTAATGACATCGAATACTGTAATACTAACTACCATAGCGAATTCTGTGACAATAACCATGCGATTTATGACGAAGCCTCTGAAGACGATAATGAAAGCACTTCTTGTAAACATCAACCTTCAAACTTTTTTCGTGACTAAACACCTTAACGTGTTGCATCAAAATATCGCTGGACTATTGTCAAAATCTGAAACTTTAACAGTGTGCCTAGAAGAACTAAAAACCTCTCAACCTGGTGTAGAGGTACTATGCATCACTGAACATTTTATTATGGAGGGCTACGAAAAACATTTAGATATTCCTAATTATCAGCTCGCAGCCTGCTACGCCAGGAAAAACAGCAAAAGAGGTGGAGCATGCATTCTGACTAGAAACGGACTACAGTACAAGGAATTAAAAACGATTTCGAGATTTTCATTAACCGGTGTTTTTGAATGTTGTGCCATCGAACTAATTGACTACAAAATTGTTATTGTATGTATTTATAGAGTCCCAAATAGTAGTAATTTCAATACGTGCATTGAAAAATTACATATGATTTTACGTGAACTGTCCAATAAGCCCTTTCTAAATAGTAATATTGTTATAGCAGGAGATTTCAATGTAGACATCCTTAAAAGGACTTATCAAACCTTAGAGTTGGAATGTCTGTTATTGAATTACAATTTGAGATTGTCTATTTTTCAGCCTACTAGAATGAAGAGTCAAACATGTATAGACAACATTGCTCACAATTTTGAAAAAAAATGCAAGGCGGAAGTGATTGAATTTGCCCTATCAGATCACACTGCACAATTGCTGAAGTGTCCCGTAAAAGTGGACTGTATTTTGAAATATTGGTACAAATCTCAACGGGATTTTAGCCCGGACAATATGATTAAATTCAGAACCTGTCTTGAGAAGCTGACGTTCTCTGAAATCTATAACAGCGATGATCCTAATGTTTCTTTTAATTATTTCATAGAACAATTTAAATTATTTTACGACTTATGCTTCCCCCGTAGGCTCATAAAAATGCAAACATGTAAAAAGCCAAAATGGATATCGCGTGGACTCAAATTATGTAGCCAAAAGAAAAGACAATTATTATGGACATATAGACTCAAACCGACACAAATAAATAAAATAAAATATTCTAAATACACCAAATTATTTAAAAAAATTATTAAACTGACTAAGCGATCTCAAAATGACTACAATATTAAAAACTCTGACAATAAAAGTAAAATGACATGGAAACTAATAAAGAACTCTAAATTTAATTTACCAAATGACTTAATAAATACAATACAAACGGACAATAGAACAATTAACAATCCTCAAATAATTGCTGACAAGTTTAACGCCTATTTCATTGATAAAATCGTTCCAATACCAGGGATACGCAAAAAATCAACTGATTACATTTTAAGCAAACAAAAATCCATGTTCATGGCACCGTGTCAACCAATCCAAATATTTAATATTATAAAAAGTTTAAAAAACACTAATAGCGTAGGTTATGACGAAATTTCAACAAAAATCATAAAACATGTTGCTGATCTGATTTCTGTCCATCTGAGTCATATACTTAATTTGTGTATCAGCCACGGTGTTTTTCCTGACCGACTCAAGATATCTATTATAAAACCCGTTTTCAAAAAAGGGGATAAACAGAAAATGGAAAACTATAGACCCATTGCGCTTTTGCCAATTTTCTCAAAAATATATGAAAAATATATTTATAACGAAGTATATGCATATTTAGAAAAACATATGATTCTCTGCAATGAGCAAAAAGGTTTCCGGAAAAATAAAACTATAAATATGGCAATCTATGACTTCTTGAATACAATTATGACTAATATTGATAAAAAGACGCCTGTTTGTGCTATGTACTGTGACATGACACAAGCTTTTGACTATGTTGACCACAATATCTTAAGAAACAAACTATACTCGTATGGAATAAGAGGCAATATTCTGGATTTATTAATGACTTATCTGTCAGATAGAAAACAAAAAACTGCTATAACAGACTTAAATTTAAAGACAAAACAAGAAGTTATATACCTATCCAAAGAACGTACTGTATTCTTTGGCGTACCACAGGGCAGTGTTCTGGGACCCTTACTTCTTTTAATATATATTAATGACCTGCCCAAAGCTATAAATTGCCCTATAACCCTATTTGCTGATGATAGTACGATAACAGTAGCTGGAAATAAACCCGACCAATACAAAACTGATATAAATGACGCGTTAATCTCAATAATTTCCTGGCTTAACAATAATAACTTAAAAATTAATCTAAGTAAAACTCAAATAATGCATTTTGGCCAGAGAAAACAGAGTAAAAAAATGAAGGTAAAATTCCAAAATAATGTGGTTAATGATGTGGACAGTGCAAAATTCCTCGGCCTTACAATAGATAGTCAGCTTAACTGGAAGAATCATATTGAAATATTATGTAAGAAAATAAGTTGCTCATCCTATGCCCTATATAAACTTTCTCCAACCGTTAACACTGATGCACTACTCATAGCCTATCATGGTCTTGTTGCATCAGTGTTAAGATACGGCATCATATTTTGGGGTAACTCTACTAATAGGGAAGCCGCGTTTAAAGCGCAAAAGCGCTGCATAAGATCTATGTTTGGGCTTCAGGTGACGGACAGTTGTATGCCTTATTTCAGAAAGCATAAAATTCTCACACTTCCTGCTTTGTATATTTATGAAACTGCCTTATTCGTAAGATTAAATCCAAATTTATTCTCTCTCCTATCTGATACTGTACAACGTAACAGGCGAAATGACATTCTACGCGGTCGCAGAGCCAAGACAGCTCTCATGCGGAAAAGCATATTCTGCAGAGCCCCGCAAATTTATAATAAAATTAAAAAATCAATTAGGGAGTTAGATTTGGCTGGTTTTAAGAAGCAATTTAAAGAATTTCTATGCACTAAATGCTACTATAGTTTGAATGACTACTTAAATGACACATTAATTTAATTCAATTATTGTTTATGTTATTTTATTTCTGACATTCTTTATTAAAATTTGAACCATTACTTATTTAAAAAAATGGAATTATAATTTAGCATCTATGTAATCAACTTGACATTTGTACGCCCATGTGGTAGAATATGATGAGACTATATACGTATATGTAAATTTAAGACCATGTAATTATGCATACCGACCATGTTCTGACAAATAAATGATTATGATTATGATTATGATTATGAAAACAAACTTTACACGTACGGCATTAGAGGCAATGTCTTAAATCTAATCAGGTCGTACCTTACTAATCCAATGCAATGTACAGAAATATCAAGGATATGTATGAAAATTAAACTAGAACATAAATATCTATCCGGCTACAGAGTAATAAAATATGGCGTTCCCCAAGGCAGCGTACTTGGGCCTTTATTGTTTCTGTTATATATTAATGACTTGCCTCGCCATATCCAACAACCTATGGTTTTGTTTGCAGATGACAGTACGGCAATAGTAAAATGCAGCAATATAAAAAATTACCCCACTGACATTAATATTACATTAAAAAACATAATAAATTGGCTTAATAAAAATAATTTAATTATAAATATTCATAAAACAAAAGTCATGCATTTTTATCAGCGCCTAGGGACTGTAAATAATGATGCTGAAGTCAATGGACAAATAGTAGACTCGACAAATGTTACAAAATTCCTTGGCATTCAAATTGACAACAAACTGACTTGGAAACCTCATTCAGAGGAAGTTTGTAAGAGGCTAAGCAAGTCAGCGTACGTACTTTATAATCTAGCAAAAAAGTAAACTCTCGCACCGTACTGGAAGCTTATCACGGTCTGGTTGCATCAGTTTTGAGATTTGGAGTTATATTCTGGGGTAACTGTACTGACAGGGAGAGGATATTCAAGGCTCAGAAGCGTTGCATAAGATCAATGACTAGTCTTAAAAATACCGACAGCTGTGTACCTGTGTTCAAGTCTCTAAAATTACTCACCTTTCCGTCTTTATATATATTAGAAGTTGCATTGTTTGTCAGAACAAATTTACACCTTTTTACTCGAATAGACGATATTAGAACACGGCCGGGATCTGTTAGATCACAATATAAAAATCTAATGTTCACAGGTAGGTACAAAACAGCGTTATTAAGAAAAAGCTTTTTATCAATGGGGCCTGTAATTTTTAATAAAATACCTCATGCGTATAAAGAAGAACCATTAGGTATATTTAAAAAGAGGCTAACATCCTTACTTTTGGATAAATGTTATTATTCAAAAAATATCAAATTCTCTCACTTCCTTCCTTATATATACTAGAAACGGTATTATTTGTTAAAAAGAATCCCCAACTGTTTGCAAGATATTCAGATGGTTCTGAACGCAGTCAACGTGACCATCGGACACTTCGCTTACACAAAGCAAAAACAGCTCTCATGAGTAAGAGTATATTCTGTATGGCGCCAAGATTATACAACAAGGTACCAAAGGCATATAAAGATTTAAATATAAATAGTTTTATAAAATCATGCGAAATCTTCTAATAAATAAGTGCTATTACAATGTTGCCGACTACTTAAATGACAAACTTTAAAGGGACTCAATTGACATGCGATTTATTTTTATATAATTTTTGAACTTATTGACATTATTGAAATAATTAAGTTTAATGACATTATTATTATTTTACATATTGTTTCGAATGGACATTATTCAATTATTAATTATTATTTCTTAAGTAAATATTATTATTATTTTGACTCAACTTTCATTGCTTTATAATTTGAATAATTTTTCTTTTCGCTATTGTATTTGTACGCCTTTCTAGGCAAAACATGTTGATACTCTTATTGTTATTGTAATCCTTCCAACTGATTATAAAACTGACACATGTTTTTGACAAATAAATATATCTTATCTTATCTTATTCTATACGAGATTTTTTGAATGATAAAGGATTATAATGTTATATTGTTTAATTATATTTTATTTAAAATTTAATGCAATGTGTTATAACTGTAATTTAATGTAGTGTTTTATAATGTAATTTAATGTAATGTAATGTAGTTTTGTTTGTGTGTGTTTTTGTAATGTAATGTAGTTGTTATCATCCAAAGACATGTCATTTTTTATTTTATTATGCTTGAATAGATGTAAGTTTTTATACTTTTACATGCCGTAAGGTAGAGTGTGATGGAACTATTATTTATTAAAATATTCGACATCTTATTTTGTATACCCACATTCTTCGCAAAATAAATGATTTGATTTGATTTGATTTGAAAGCCTTTGGATGGATTCGACGACAATAATGAGCATTTTAGTGCAATCGACATTTTACATCTCAGCAAAAATAGTTTAAAAAAAGTATCATTAAAATACTTAGGGATCGGCAGAATGTTCCGTAAGTTTAGTTTCCATATCGGTTTTGTTTGCCTAGGTTCAGCTTTGATTATTTTATATTTGTTTAATAATAGGAAGTGCCTCCGCTGCCGGCGCCGGCTACCAAAAATATCACTATTGGGAACCAGCGGTAAGTATACTACCGGCAGCCGACATTTAAAACAACGGCTGCCGGCGCCGGCACTCAAAATAGGAACCGGTGACAATGCGCAAAACGCTAGGTTCCAGTGCCGGTAAAAAATATTAAAAAAGAAATATAACCTCATTACAAAAAATAATGACATGGCAGCTAATATTAACAGACGGATATCAAACATTGTATTATTAGCAACTATTGATTAACACCCCGACTCAGAGTACCCCGACTCGGATAGGTTAGATTAGAAGGCTAAAGCGGGAGCAAAGCTGAGCGGAGCTCCCGCCTTAGCTTTCGTGGTTATTTTTTTTAAACCACCCAGAAATAGGAGCCCCGCGTCTATTTTGCGTAAAAACTGTTGTCGCCTGACAATAAATTCAGTTGCTACACCATAAAAGCACTGCCAACTTAAATTTAAACAAAGCTTGGAAATCAATATAAAGCTGCTACTTTATGCTTAAAATGCTACTTCACTGTAGCTGCCAACCTATTATTTTTCCTACTCATTTTAATTATTTCTAAAACCCTAAATCGAGTTTCCAGTAACTGTTAGAGCCTTTTTAAATTTGGATTTTTTTGTAAAAGTTCTTGACTGACTTTTTATGTTCAAGAATAATGAATCAAAAAATTGCATGATGATCTGTGAGTTTTCTATTGGGATAGGTTGATTTAGTAACCGTAGCCAGCATCCTTGTCGGCAACCGGCGTCGGCAATCTATTCAGCAACCGGCGCCGGCAGCAGAGGCACTCCCTTAATAATAACCATATTATTTATCGCTGAATCACATCACAGGATTGTTTTGTTTGTAAACATACACAACTACACACATAAACACACAATAAGAATCTAGTGTGAGTGCAATAGTTTAGTATTTTAGGCTAAGTTTTGTTTATTGTAATAATTAATAGTTTGGTTGATCAACTCTGCAATTGTCTGCTCACAAATACATTTAAATATTTACAGTAATATGAAGAAAATGTTGTGGGTTGTTTATTAGATAAGTTTATAGTTTAAGATATTTTTGTTATTTTTAAATACGCAGCTGTTTATTTTCCCTACATAAATAAATTAATAAATGTCACTTGAGGAGCATATACACAAAGTTTCAAGTGAATCCATCGAAGAAATAAAACAATATCCTATAAATTTTGACTCCCTTTTTAACCCAATTAGGGGAGGAATTTCTAAAAATCCTTTCTTAGTGCTCCCCTACACACCCCAAGGAACATACATGCCAAATTCCAGCTTCTTGTGCCCAGTAGTTTCGGCGGTGCGTTGTCTGTCTGTAAGTCAGTAACGGAAGCGTTTTATATACACTGGACAGCAAATAAACCGAGCCACCCGCTACCTAGGCACTCTAATTCGATTTTCTCAAAAACTAAAAAATTATCAAAGTTGTACCTACAAAAAGTGCGTTTCATGGTGATTAAAATGAAATGAAACTCATTGGGTTTAATCAATATTTCAGTGTTTATTAAGGATTTTACAAAGAAGAGTCGTTTTCCAGTCGTAACAATCGTTAGTAATGATAAAGTGAAAAAAAAAAATTAAAGCCAAAAACAAAGATAAAATCAATAAAAAGTTTTTGATCAATATTCCGTATTCCCTCCCCTTGCTCGGATAACTGCCAGCATCCTTGTGTTCATCGACCTTACGAGCCTGACGATAAAATCTTGAGGAATTGTATTCCACTCCTCTTCAATTGCGATTCGCAGCTCTGGAAGCCTTGTTGAAGCAGGTACCCGGGCTCGAACCCGACGTTTCAGCTCATCCCATAAGTGTTCTATCGGATTCAAGTCCGGGCTTCGAGCTGGCCAGTCCATCTTACGAATGCTGACGTCGCGTAGATAGTGGGTCACCACATGAGCAACATGAGGCCGTGCATTATCATGCATCAATTGCATATCCTGTCCGATATATCCTGCGTAAGGTACCACATGGTCTGCGAGGGTTTCAGTAATGTAGCGATGAGAAGTCAGTCCACGTGTACGGCCCGTCGGTTCGATGAAAACTAACGCTGCATGTGCTGTTAACGAGATGCCGCCCCAGACCATTACAGATCCTCCTCCATAAGCAACAGTTTCCTCGATGCAACACTGAGAATAACTTCTCCAGGGCGACGATATACTCTCTGACGTCGATCACTTCCATGTAGACTCACCCTGGTCTCATCAGTGAAGAGTACATTACTCCACTGCTCTAATGTCCAATCCCTATGCTCTCGAGCAAATTCAAGTCGTGCTCGACGGTGTGCTACCGTTAATGCTGGGCCTGTTGCAGCTCTTTTTGGGGTCAGGTTCCGTTCAGCAAGTCTCCTTCTGACGGTATCTGAACTTATGACCACTTGGCGTTCGTCACGCAGACTTTGTTGGACTTGAACTGCGTTGAGGTGGCGATTTCGCAGAACAGTAAGGTGGATATAACGATCGTCTGCTGCTGATGTAGCCCTAGGTCTGCCCGTACCTGGACGGCGATCGAATGCTCCAGTCTCTAGGTATCGTCTGTAAACTCGTTGCATCGAAGATCTGCTGATTCGAAGCCTTCGAGCGACTTCACGTTGCGCAATGCCTGCTTGAAGTAATGCTAAAGCTTGAGCTGCTTCCTGAGGTGTTGTATCCATTATTAATCGAAAAAAGTAGCAAAAACACACGCGTCTGAGCAAACGATGGACAAAAACTAAAGAAATGATAAGAAATATCCGACTACCCTCATTGTAGAGAAAAAGAACGCTAATTTCAAACTCAGGTGAAAACAAAGCAAATCGTTAGCATTGTTTGTTGCTTGATTACAATGTAAGTTGACGGTACTTTCGAATTAATTTGTAGTCACTTTAATCACCATGAAACGCACTTTTTGTAGGTATAACTTTGATAGTTGTAAGTTTTATACTTTTTGAGAAAATCGAATCAGAGTTCCTAGGTAGCGGGTGGCTCGGTTTATTTGCTGACCAGTGTATATTGATTGATGATTATTACGTCGAGACGTCAAAAGTCTAATTCAAGTACAATTTCTTCACAATAATCACATACCTCATTCTCTTTTTCTGCATTAGTTCCATGTGAAAACTTGAACAACAAATTTCCAGCGACGTTCGCGTACTCATTAGACGCTTGCTGCATTTTCTGTAAAAAGGAATGAAGTAATTATTCACCGAACCATCGATATCAGAATATCAAGAGACTCATCGTCAACGAAGCACTGCTCGAGACAAAGCTCCAGAACATCATCAGCAATATGTTGATGATGTTTTGGAAGCCGATGGTTTGATATAAGTCATATTTCAAGGCGTGAGCGATAAAATCGCACAATGTAATTTTAATTTAAAAAAAAGGGAAGCAATGTGGTTAGAATTCACATTACTAGCAATCTTATTAACCCCTCCAACTAAACTAAATATGGTTGTGTCTGGAGTGGGTTCACGTATTTAATGTAATGGGTGGGGTTTGAACCGGAGACCTCTCGATCAAGTCCAACATCTTAGCCATTAATAATTGACAGTCCAAATAAGATTTACAATCACAACAAGACATTCCTGTATCGACAACCAAGTCGCTAAAATCATCTACCATTGCTGCAGAAACACTACTTAAAAAAAATGTTCCAGTTTGTAGTTCAGAGTTTAAATTCCAATATGTTACTTTTAATGACATCATTAAAACTTTTAATTCTTTGAATGTTAAAAAGACTGCAGACCTGTGGGGTAATTCTGTTGATGTTACTAAGTCCATTATACACATTATTGCTCCTACATTAGCTGTTATATTTAATAATTGTATTGATTGCGGTGAGTTTCCTGATTTAATGAAATATAGTAAAATAATCCCACTATTTAAATCGGGTAGTACATCTGACCCTACTAATTACAGACCTATTTCTGTACTGCCCACTTTCAGTAAAATTTTTGAGAAAATTATTTTAATGCAGATGCAAAGATATTTTAATAAACACAAATTGCTACATAATAAACAATTTGGTTTTACAAAGGGTCGTTCAACAACTGATGCCGGTGTTGAACTTTTAGGACACATTTATAATGCATGGGAAGATAAGTGCGATGCGTTGGGCATTTTTTGTGATTTGTCCAAGGCATTTGACTGTGTTCCCCATGAGACATTAATCAGGAAACTGCATTACTACGGATTCCGGGACACCTCTCTGAATCTTTTGTCCTCTTACTTGAGTGAAAGGATTCAGAGAGTCGATGTGAACGGCAAAAGATCGCCGGGATCTGTGGTCAAAATGGGGGTCCCCCAAGGCTCAATTTTAGGTCCCTTTTTGTTTCTTATTTATATAAATGATTTGCCGTACCTGATCAAAAATCATGACATAGTGCTATTTGCTGACGATACTTCTCTTTTATTTAAAATCAAACGTCAACAGCAGGTTACTGAAGAAGTTAACAGAGCCCTTGCAACTGTAGTTAGCTGGTTCAATGTTAATAATCTTCTTCTTAATGAGAAAAAAACCAAATTCCTAAAATTTACGTTACCTCATGTTAGACAAGTGAATACTAGTGTATCAATAAAGGGCGAAATATTGAAAGCCGAAGATACCACAGTATTCTTGGGCATAACTTTGGATGCGAAGCTTCAGTGGGGCCCCCATATAGATAAATTGTCAAAAAAGCTAAGTTCTGCAGCATATGCCGTTAGAAAAATACGTGGATTAACTGATATCGAAACAGCACGTTTAGTCTACTTTAGTTACTTTCACAGTGTGATGTCATACGGCATTTTACTTTGGGGAAATGCCGCCGACATTCACACAATATTTGTATTACAAAAAAGGGCCATTCGTGCAATTTATAAATTAAGTCCTAAGCACTCCTTAAGAGACAAATTTAAGGAGATTAATATTATGACTGTGCCATCTCAGTATATTTATGACAACCTCTTGTATGCACACAAAAATATTAATCTGTTTAAAAAATACAGTGATATTCATAGTGTAAATACAAGGAACAAAGACACATATGTCATTCCTAAAACAAGGTTAAAAAAAATAGGTGGTTCGTTTAGATGCCAATGTATACGTTTTTATAATAAAATTCCTAGCCATATTCAAAAACTAAGTATTAATAAATTCAAATTATTGATAAAACGTAAACTATGTCAGAAAGCTTTTTACAATGTTAAAGATTATATTGAGGACAAGAAGGCTTGGGAATGAGATGCTCCAGTGATATACGTGTGCCTTTTTTATTTCTTTTTAAAATTATGATTGATGATTTATTTTTGATTAATTAAAATTTTGCTTTCTCAAGTATTGTATATACCTATTAATTTTTGTTTTTGTTTGTTGTTTTTTTTATATATTGTTGTTTTCTTTTTTTTTATATTGTTGTTTTTTTTTTTATATATATAAAATTATTTCATTATTGTAAATGTGAGGACGATGTAGGTTATTCTTTCTTCATTGTTTTTGCTTTCACTATAATTTATTTAATGATGTCAAGCAGTTTGAGTACTTGTGTGGCCTACCCAAAGGTCCTTACTTTGGTATTGTTCGTCAAATTGTTGAGCTCCTTAAGTTCTAAGTTGAGCTACACGATAACTGACAAATGCTTGCACTGTCTGGACAGGTCCGCTCAAATTCGCGTGGTTATTTCCTCAAAAGAATACCACAGACATGAACCTACATGCTTCTCATATACAAATACAAATTGTCTGGACTTTAAAAGAGACTTTGACCTCTGAGTTTGTTTCGGTGTTTCTTCTCAGAGTAGTCAGTTAGGAAATACCGGCCTCATCTAGCTAAACTAAACACGCAAAAAAACATGACGTGTAAAAGTGTTATTTATAACCAATTTACAGAATAAATATTTCATTTCATTTCATTTCATTTCATTTCATTTCATTTCATTTCATTTCATTTCATTTCATTTCATTTCATTTCATTTCATTTCAACACAAGAATCATTTTTTCAACACAAGAACATCGAAAGCGAATCAAGATGTGATCCCTATTACCATCAGTATTGCATTTTCTCAAACTGAAACTTGGCAAGAGATTGCACAGAAAGGAGATAATTTGGAAGGAGAATAGAGGCCTTTGTCTAGCAGTGGCACACAAACTAGGCTATCATCAAAAACTGATAATATTAAAATGGCTGCAATGTAAGTTTTTATTATTATTATGGATGAAACTGCTCTGGACCTCGATCACGCCTTCTTCTTTTTGTTAGCGAGAATATTTTATACTATTAGATTGACCCAAAACTCATCTACGTGAACTCCGCTCGCTGATGCATACATAAGATCATCAAGAGTGGTGACAGGGCATATGGAGCAAGATAGTAGGTAAGCCATTGTCTGTAGGGTCACGCCGCAAATACATTTAAGATCTAAGCTATCTGTAAATCGCTACGTCCGACTTGGCTTCGCCTGATGGTAAGCGATAGATCAGGCCTACAATGGAACGAGTGAGCTAAGAAGATGGCTGTTTACTTTAGCTTCCTATTAATACCAACCTCATGGTTCTGGTCACCAGTCATGCCGCAAACCTTCTTGGTGGCGTCGAACAGAGCTCGCATCTCGTCCTGTAACTCCTTGCGGGCTGCTGGGTCCTTGGTACTGGCCAGTATCTGGGCATCTAGGAGTAGACGAAGAATTTAGACCGGAAGAACTTGCCTGAAGCTTGTGACTTAAGTTTTAGACACGAACTTCTTCATCTTATCCGTACTAATATTATAAATGCGAACTCTGTCTGTACGTTACGCTTTAATAGGTAAACCACAGCACCGATATGGATTAAATTTGGACTGAAAACAGTTGAAAATCCCGTTTCAAACATATTATGCTACTTTTTTTAACAAAATAAGTAAAGTTGATGTAACATAACCTAATATTTTTTTACTAATTAGGTATACCTGACACTTACATACAAGAACAGTATTATGACATACCTGTTATAATACTGTTTTTCTAAGTATACCATACTTACTATGCGTTTCAAATGCTAATAGGAATTTCAATTACCTTTATCTGTCAAATGTCACTCAAAAAGTACGGTTTGCAAAGAAAACTTAGACAAGATATCTTGTTACCGAGTCACCGGGTTGTGGAAGTCAGATACGTAGTGTCTTTATGTGTAAAACACTAGTTCTCAGCTGCACCAGGTCAGACTGGAAGCTAACACTAACATTATTGGGAAAAGGCTAAACAGATAATGACGAAGACCAAGTTTACTCTGAAATAAGTATTCCATAAATATGATCGTCCCAATTCTTAACCTCTGACTTAAAGGTGGTGTACTAGAATGGTCTCGTTGATCTTGCGAGCGTGAGAACCTGGGTTCATTTCCCGAGGTCATAGTGGTATTGGATTTTCCATTGAGAGTTTTACGTATATTATAATTGTCTACTTTAAAATTTAAATAATAAAGTCGACTAACATATTTATGTTGAGAAATTCTGAAACAGCAGTTTACAATTAACATTAGGATCGCGATATGGTATGCTGGTACGCGTATTTACAACATGCAACATAATTATTACACATCCTGAAATAAGCATATTCAGAATCGTTTACCATAATTTAAAATATAGGATCATTATTATCCCAAAAATAATTAAATTAACTTAAATAACACTCCCACCGCTGTACAGTCAAAACAAACCAAAAAGGAACCGTATATTAACATACCTACTACTTCATAAATAGGGTACTTCCGGTAGTGAAAAATAAATGACGAGATTAAAATTAAAATTGATGTATAAAATACTTAAATATTTTGATTTTGAGTTATAAAAGCACATTATTGTTATATTAGATTAAACTTAAAAGTCGTCATTCTTAATCACGTGACCTAAAACACGAGCCGCCATGGAGTGACGTCATATAGGCAAAAGTTGTCAGCTGTACAGTGTAAACAGCTAGGTACATATCTATCAACTTTAACTTCAAGGAGTAATAATTGTGTTCTTTCGTCAGTGCAATTCATTTGTACCTATTTATTAATTAAAATGCAAAGCGGTTTTGTAAAAGCAGATAGTACGAATCTGCTAAAAATTGGTTCAATGATGGTTGCAAAGTCCTTTGTATGTAACTCTGACTTCTGTTCTGCCGAGTTCTGGAATGTTAAAACATATTTTACTGTACGTTTCAACTACTATTAGAGAAAAACTTAGCGCCATATTGTGACGTCTTAGCTGTCAAATAGAACCGTTTGGGTAGAGTTATAAAAACAAGGATTTATTAAATTATTTATTTACAAATATTGAGCGAAACAAAACTAGTCCCCTTTCCATATTTTAGTGGTCGAACGCGAGCCTATCTTCAAAAGTAAATTAAAATTTGAAGTCAGACTCCGTTATATTATTTTTCGCCATTATGTTTTCTTTGCAAACCGTACTTTTTGAGTATCATATTTTCTGTCCTCTGACTACCCGTAACTAATGTCAAAGATATGCTTTCCGTGCTTTCCAAGGCACGTAAGAAACTCGATATGTTAAGATGGTCACCCATACACTGACCTCGGCAAGCGTCGCTTAACCTTGAAAATCTGTTCTGCGGCTGTTATTAGTCAGCCTTGAGCTCCTCACAGAGCAGTAGACCGTAATACAATGTGCACAATATTGTTACGCCAGTCGCTTAGCGAAGTACGTCAAGAAACTTCGACATAAATCTAGAATGTTCGAGACACTAACGCCATCTAGCGGCGAGTAGCAGTACTGAGTATATCGTGTCGAGATACTAACGCCATCTAGCGGCGAGTAGCAGTTCTGTGTATCTCAAGTTGCTTCTGAAGTATTCTTGGCAGTATAAACAGTGAGTCGATTTTACAAGAATGTTCTAGAGCTCATAGACCGGGGTATAAATAGACCGCATAGGGATGCAGAAAGTCCGTCTTATTACGAGGCAAATACGCGATATAATCGAATCTTTACAAGTGAATTTCAGTGCGATTTAAGTGTTAAGTGACAAGTGTTGTGGTGCGAATAATTGTGTAAAATTTTTATTTTGTGTTTAATTAATTAAAGTATTAATTTTGGTTAAATTGACGTTAATTATTTCTATCCCGAACCCCAGCTCGTTACAGTATATACAAGGTGTAACAGATTAAGCGCAATACTTCAGACACCCCAACTAGAATATTAAATTATACCTAAGTCTAAAACAACATCCGTAACTAAATAAATTGAAACCAAACCTAAGCATTTTTTATAAAATAGTTACCCTTATCAAACGCAAAGCGTTTGTGCGTCATACAATATACTTACGCAGACGCATACACTCATGCATTGTTAGCGGCCGACACGCACACGAGCGCATTTCCTTGAATTAAGGGTTGTATTAATTTGTCATGATACTTTGCTTCCATTTTATGTTAAATTAAAGATTTTCCGTCAAAATATAACACCTATTTTTTATGACGGAAATCGATTCAGAAGCCGAATCTGAACCAACTACTTTCAGGTATTGCATTTATTCTGTTACACATAACATTGTAATAAATAAATAATAAACTGGGTACCTTTCGCTATCTCAGGCATTAGTTCGTTGATGGCATTCATAGAGTTAATTGCGGCCGCGTAGTCGATGTTCTCTGGATCTGAAAAAAATAACACTAAATCAGTCACTGCTTTGCCAATTTTTTTGAGTTTTTTTTACTGGCTTGCGTTCGACCACCGTCTCACCTCATGGTAAGTGATGATGTGGTGGAAGATAAAACACGCTTCCCTAGAAGTAACCTATTCACTGTTGACTTAAAGACCCCCAGGTTATAGCTATCACACACACTACAACAAACACACACTAGAACAGAAAAAACAGACAGAACACCACAGACAGCTTTAAATAAGTCATCGGAGTGCATGAAAGGAGCCTGTTCGAAGGCACCGACACCCTGAAAAGCTAATATTCAGTAACGCAGCGTTATATGAGATAATCTCAATATCAATTTCAAGCAGCAAGCACATCGTGCATTACATATAGGTTGTATGAGTGCCCACTTACAAGTACATGACTACTTAATTACTCTGAGCATAATTACGTTTTCAAGCACAATCAAAATTAAAATTCAATACGAAATTTGAAAGACAAATGATAATCAAAATAGATCTTAAGACACTTACCAGAATGTGCCATGAGGTATAACGCAATGGCGGCATTGAGCTTTCCTACTTTATCCTTCAGGGCTTTTTCCAGCTGCCTCTGTTGTTCCTCGTCCAGCTTAGGTCCCTTGTAGTCCTGAAAAAACGAACAAAAGCTTGGATGTAAAGAACCGTGGTATTTAACTAGTGGCTTGAAGTTAATTACGAATTAATGAAATACATTAGGGACAGGTAATCATTACATACATAAAAAAATAAGTATAAAAGTGTCAATAGCTTAATGTTTAAAGTGTCGGCCATCGGCATCGAGATGTCGCGGGTTCATACCTGACCCATTGTACTATTGCTGTGAACCCACTCCAGACACAAGCATATTTAGCTTAGTTGGAGGGGTTAACAAGATTGCTCGTAATGAGAATTTACCCACTTTACCAGTTCTCTATAATAAAAACTTTTTTGCAAAAAATAAAACCGACTTCCATATCAAAACACTACAAAGCCAAAAATAATTTTAATTTCGGTAGTCGGTGTTATTGACTTTGTATTTTCTTTTTTTTTTTCACACCGCCTTCCGAAATTAAAATTATTTTTGGCTTTGTAGTGTTTTGATATGGAAGTCGGTTTTATTTTTTGCAAAAAAGTTTTTATTTTCGTGCTTTTTAGTGGGTCAGTGAATTTTCCAAATCGGTTCGTAAATGACGGAGTTATGCGCGAACAAAAAACGCAATGCAGCGTAAACGAAAAGATCATCAACGTAAACATTTTTTTAGACTTTTGTTGATTTTTCAGAAACGGCTTGTCCGATTTCGATAAAATTTTCATGGGACCATTTGGGAAGTATACCCTTTCTAACAAAATCAGAATTTTTCAAATCGGTTGGCAAACGACGGAGTTATGCGTGGACAAACATAAAAAAAAAAAAAAAAATACAAACATCCGAATTGAGAACCTCCTCCTTTTTTAGAAGTCGGTTAAAAATAATATATATTTTGTTTTAATTGAAGAATTATCTGCTTTTTGCATATGAAACATTAAGTTTTTATTGATTTCTCGTAAACTCTTACATGTAACGCCATTAATCAAACGTTATTACTGTCACACATTGCGTCACTAAATGTTAGTACTTATAGGAACCATATTCGACAACGCTCCCGTTATTGAGATTCCAAAGTGCCAGCCAGAAGTTTTATACGTAAATCCAAGCTGGCTGGACACAGATTTTTGCATTTTTCTACTAAAGCGCTGTAAGTATCACAATACTTTTAGTTCGATGCTTGTCACACACATTTATGTGACGCCCGTTGATATTCAAAAGTCGTGAAAATCACTTCCGTTACCGAGATTGAGAGACCAGCGAAAAGTGGTTTTTCAAGCTGGCTTGACACGTTTTCGATCAATCATCTAAGATTCTGTAGCGTCACAAATTCTGAAATAAGTGTGTTTAGCCGTCACATAAAGTGCCCTACTGACCTAGTTAGATGCGAGCTATTTTGAAGATTTGTCCAGCCAGTCTGAGTCACATTAAGAAATACCCAAAATGCTATAGGTGTGCCTATACTATTTGAAGAGTTCCCTCGATTTCTCCACGATTCCATCATCAGATCCTAAAATGATGACAATGGGACCAACTAGAAAGTATACCCTTCAAGGGCGGATCCAGGGGGGGTCATGGGGTCGTGACCCGCCCCCTGAGCTGGATGGGCCACTAATTAAAATTTTTAAACATTGTTATATATAATACAGGGCAGTGGATGGCCAAGTGGCAGCGGAGTCAGGAAATACAAATTATAACTTCTTGTGACTTGACCACAATTATGTGACCCCCTCCCCTGGCACCAAAGCCGGATCCACCTTAGATACCCTTTCAAACAAAAAAAGAATTTTCCAAATCGGTCCAGCCGTCTTCTAGTTATGAGGTAACATACATTAAAAAAAAAAGGTCAAGACGAATTGAGAACCTTTTTTTGAAGTAGGTTAAAAAGAGTGTTACCTCATGCAGAGCCTGCGCGGCAGTATCGACGGAGTGCAGCGCCGTGGTGGCGGCCGCTATGAACGACGCTCTCCTGATGGTCTGCTCGGTCTTCTCGCCGTCTCTGAAGCTCTTGCGCGAACGCTGCAACCGTTACATAGCATCGTTAGAGGGATCACAGCGGTTTCTGAGGTGGGATACATAGAAATCATATGAAAGTAGGTGGATAATCTGTTCTGTTTATTGAACGAGGTCTAAAGATTTTTGATTTTTAGATTTATTTATTTGCATCAAACAGGATTACTTAAAACTAACACATATAGGACCATCTGCAGCCAAACTAGGTGAAACACCTGTATCTCGGCATACAGCGCATGCCACAACAACAATAAACTAAATATTTGAAAAACTGAATCACACTAAATATTAAATAAGTGGTCAATAGCGAGTCGAACTTCAAATTCGGACCAGATATTGATTTAGATTTATATTTGGCCAACTTTTTCTTTCACATCATGGCTTCCATGCGCACTATTACCTTCGCGCAGTTGCGAGTAGAGCATAATGAATCCATCTTAATGGGGTCAGATATTCAGAGTAACAGACACCAATGATTGCTGAAAAGGATCCCATTCATCGTGATGGACGGAACCTTTACCCAATATAACTTAAGCGTCAATATTGGACTTGTGATCGAGAGGTCACAGGTTCCAACCCCACCCATTACACTATTACCCTGAACCCACTCGAGACACAAGCATGTTTAGCTTAGTTGTAGGGTTTAACAAGATTGCTGGTTATGTGTATTCTACCCACATCGCTAGTTCTGGGGTTTAATTAAAAAAAAAAACAACCATAGTAATTACTTAAACAAATACTTTAAAAAAGTACCACATTAAACACCCAGTGTTCTTTCTCCTGTCTCTTACATTGATCTATGCTGTGCCCGAAAGGGTCCATAATTGTGACTTATACAGCTTATATAACATTATAGTACACAATAAAGACCTTAAAAAATAAAGAAAGTGAAATATCATACCCTGAGAAAGCCGCTGCGTTTCCTAGTTTTGGGGTCTATCGAGAAGTACATCTGAGTGGTCAGGTCGGCGATACACTCCGCAGCATCCTTCGCGTCGTTGGGATTCTAAAAAATTTACACATTAATATTAAGTACCAGTAGTGGTGACAAACGTTTTTGTATTATATTATTGTACAGAGCCAATGCCTGCCATGGTTGCCAGGAATATTCTAACGAGATACCAAAAAAACTATATAAGTTTTTAAGCTAACATGGTCACTAACAGTATCATCACAACTTAAAACGGGATATTTTGTATTTCATAAAAGTCCACCCGCAATGACTTCAGTTCATCCGTGACCATGGTGCTTGCAATAAATACACATGCTAAATATCCAGTTCTAAAAAAAACTATTGGTAATCGCTTACATTTCTAGATTTTTGGCATCGTAAGGGAGGGTCAAGACATGGACGCGCTGTACGCATAGATGCTCTCTATAAAGGGGTTAGCGACAGTGTCTGCTCTTTATTTATTTCATATTGACGTCTTAATCAAACTTACGACTTTCCCCGGCTCTATAGCTCCTGTCAACTTGTTCATGAAGTTGTTCAGATCTTGTAGCTCTTCCAGAAGCATCTTCTTAGCGTCTTCTATGTCTTGCTTATCTGCTGTCTCTTTCACACCTAGCAAAATATACAGTTTGATTATTAAAGCCTATATTTGCTATCCAGAGGGCCACTGAAAGCCGAGAGGGCATGCTGAAAACCGACTAAGGCATAAAATTTCATGACTCTCATTTGACCCGTACGGATTGTATGGACTTGTAAAGACTGAGTATGATAGTGTTTCTTCTCTATGTAGTCAGTGTGATTATCGCCCTTAATTACACACATCAAAAGTGTCTAGGGATCAACATATATTTTTGCAATAACTTTTCTCCTGATTGATATTAATTAAAATTTTCTTTAAGGATTCATCAAATAAAGTGTTTTCGTTTGTCACAGTAACGATAAACCAAGTCACCTTTGCATTAATAAAGAAATTTGCCATTTTCCTAATAAAGGGATTTTTGACATTTGAACCACTAACATTAAAGTTCGAAAAAAAGACTGAAATAACAGTTTTCTTTAAAATTTTATTGGGTAACTTAAACAATTAATAATCCGTGTTTCTACCGCGAACACTAACAACACAAGAACATCGGTTTGACATACTCAAAATGAGTTCATCCAAATCACGCTGTGGAATGGCCGCCCATGTTCGTTGCAACAACAAAAAAAGGTCTTCTTGCGACTGGATACCCTCCATATTCGGCAGAGCTCTTCTCTGTAGCATATCCCATGCATGCTCAATCGGGTTCAAGTCTGGCGACTGAGCAGGCCAGAGCAGGACATTGATGTTAGCTGCGGCGAGAGTCTGTCTTACAACTCTTGCGGTGTGTGGTCGTGCATTATCATGCATTAACTGAAATAAGGGACCGATTTGCACTTGTAGAGGAACGATGACGTCAGATACAATCGTCTCAGCATAAATTTGAGCGTTGAGGTTGCCTCTGATCCAAATCAACTCAGTTCTTCCGCCGATCCAAATACCCGCCCATACCATGATGGTTCCACCACTATAAGGATGGACTTCCTGGCAGGATTTTAATCGCTGTTGGCGTCCAGGGGTTCTCCAGTGTCGTATACGTCTTGTATCCGGTCTCATACCAAAACGAGACTCATCAGAAAAGCACACGAAACGTCATTGTTCTTCTGCCCAATTTCTGTGTTCAAGAGCCCATTGATATCGAATCCTACGATTGTGCATTGCTATAGGTGGTACCCGTAGCGGTCTTCGGGAATGAAGGTTCACTTCATGCAAGCGGTTTCTGACTGTTTGGTCGCTAATTAAGTTTCCTGAAGAGTGATGAAGCCTCACGGCTAACATCATGGCGGTTATTGTTGGAGCTCTTCGAGTTAAGATTTGAATGTATCGGTCTTGTCCCCGTGTGGTGCAGCGATACCGTCCTCCATGGCGCTCAGCCACGGTACCAGTGCTTCGGTAACGTGTCCAAAGTCGACTGATAGCACTCTGACTTGTATTCAGAGCTAAAGCCACAGTACGTTGCCGGGAACCAGCTTCTATCATTCCCACGGCTCTGAGCATTTCTTCCCTGCTTAAATGACGTCGCCGCTCCATAATAACGTTGGTTTTAATCAGTAGTAGGGAAACAGTAGCACTAATAATGTCTTCAATGCGTTGTATGTTTTTATAGGGAAAATATTGACAGCTGATTTTCATCTTTTACTCGAATTTCATTAACAGTTCCTGTTTCAAATTATGAAATGCACCAAAAAGGATCCATATAAATTTATAAAATCATAAATTTATTACAAAGCCACATCTCAATCTCAAGAAATCCGCATAAAAATGCTTGATCCCTAGACACTTTTGATGTGTGTATATAAACTTGGAAAAGTATTATTTAATAATCAATTTTCCATTTATCATCAGATGAGATAGCGTTAAAACCGTGAGAAAATCCATACTAAGATAAAACAGCGTCTAAAGTCTATCTATACATATGTCACGTTTACACAGCTCAACTGCTGAAACGATTTAGAGGAAATTTGGCTTAGGGATAGTTAAAGACGCAGACATAGGCTAAAATCTATACAAATATTATAAAAAGGTATATTTTGTGACTGAGATTGTATGTAGGTTTTCCGAAACCAATAATCCAACACTTCATCAGTAGATTGGTACGCTATCACTGAGTCATATATCATTTCTCGCAGAAAAAACTTTCTACGCGAACAAAGTTGCGATCAACAAGCTAGTTTATAGTAAACATTTTTGAATGTGAGCGGGTTACCTTTTTCGACCACTGGAAAATCGTCCTGCATAGTTCTCACTATTTGCTGAACGTCGTTCACGTGCGTGTCCGTGGGATCTGATGGAGAATGAAAAGATTATCTAAAAGGTCCACTTGATGTTGTATATTTATTGTATATTGTATAATATATATTGTAGAATATATATTATGGACTGCAATACAACACCAAATATAAAAAGTAACAATTATTAAAAAACTGAAAAACTCAGAAACATAGGATATAGTGTCACTCGTGCATGTTTTAAAACGACTTAGTTTATAATTATATAAAATGTGGATAACGTAGTGGGTTACACACTTATACATATTGTTGCATGATAATTTTAAGTTCATTTACAGTGTGTAATTGTTTGTTTTCCCGAATAAATATAATAAAAAAAATAAAAAAAATAAAATTAAACCTGTAAGGCGTAGCAACATTTAAAATAGAAGAGAGAAAGAGCGTTTTAATCGATTTTCCACAACACTAAAATTTATTAATAATTTCATTATTGTCTGTTATTGTTATGTCTAACGTGACCAGACGTCCCGTTTTGAACGGGACTGTCCCTTTTTATAATTACGAGTCCCGGTGTCCCGGCAATGATCTCTGGGACGCAAAATTGTCCCGTTTTCTGAGACCGCGTCAACGGACTCATCGGTCGATGCGAATATAGTCGAGAATGGCCAAGACGTCGTCGCTCGCGCTTTGTTGACTATTTATTTGACAGATTTTTCGTTCGCCCACTTCTCGATATTTGTTTTGTTGTTGTTACGTGTTTTTTACGTAGTTTATATTTGACATTAACATTCATATCTGGAGTGAGGCCATTAAGAGGCACGGGGAAGCACTTGCTGTTTCCCTTGACATCTCCAAGGCCTTTGACAAGGTCTGGCACGATAGCCTTATTGCTAAGCTTCCTTCCTTCGGTTTACTCACTCAACTTTGCGTTTGGATTTAAGACTTCCTGAGAGATCGGTCCATTCGAGTGGTCATTGATAGCTGCTCGTCTGGCCAATTGGCAATTAATGCCGGGGTCCCTCAGGGATCTGTCCTCTCAGCAACTTTATTCTTGCTGCACATTAACGATCTGCGCCCAGTACCTTTGGGTATGCAGACTACAGCACAGTTTCTAAGAGATATGTCGCTGGACACATATCTCTTAGAAACTGTGCCGTAGTCTAGCGAGCTGGTGGGTCACAGAGCCAGTCTCTCCGTGAGGACATGGTTGGGCGCTTGAACTTGTCCTTGAAGGCTGTTTCCGAATGGGGCGATGCCAACTTGGTCAAGTTTAATGCAGCTAAGACACAGGCGTGTCTCTTCTCCTCAAAAAGGAACCAATTTGAACCAGCTTCTACTTTCCGTGGTGGAACCGTGCAGATAACCGATCATATTGAGCTTCTTGGGGTGACTTTAACTTCCACACTTAATTTTGGTCCGTTTATCGAGGCTAAGGCTCAGTTAGCATCAAAAAAGTTGGGAATCCTAGCCAAGGTGAGACGGTACTTCACACCGGAACAGGTGCTTAATTTGTATCTAGCTCGGGTTCAGTCGTGTATGGAATACTGCTCTCATCTTTGGGATGGATCTGCGAAATACCAACTGGACGCGTTTGAAGCGCCATCGTTACATGGTGGACATCCCACCCATACGCACAAAACGTTTTGGGAATACCTTCATTGTGGGACGGCTAAGGAGTGGAATTCCCTGCCGGAGTCTGTTTCCCGATAGCTATAACCTAGGAGTCTTTAAGTCAAGAGTTACTTTTAGGTAACCGTGCTTCATCTTCGACCACATTATCGTTTACGATCAGGTGAGATGGTGGTCAAACGCGAACCTATTTTCAATTAAAAAAAACACATTTATATGATTTGTGTAACAGTGTTATTCTAGAATATTATTGGAAATTGTATATTTTAACTTATTTTATTTGGTACCTGTAATTTTTTTATGATTGTGTCTACTTAGTTATAATTTTAAAAATTTCAACACAATGTTAAAATTTTTATAAAATAAATTAAATTAAATATTAAGTTAAAATGCCGAAACGCAAGTGTTCGTTCAAAGTTGACTTACAAGCAAAATATCCGTTCATCAAGCAACTAAATACTTCCTCATTGTGTCAGATGCGAAAAGTGTCGTACAGAATTTAGTGTTGTCCACAGTTGTGCCAGTTGTGTGTTTGTGTTGTGATATTGAACAGCATTTATAGTCTGAAAAACATAAAAATGCCGATCGTGCCGCCGCGCGCCGCTTCTAGTTTTTCGATGTTAAACTTTTTCAAGAAATTGGACGGGCCAACTTCAAAGGATTTGGATATGGCCGCGGCAGAAGGCGTCTGGGATTATCACACGATAGAAGAAAACCGCAGCTTTCGGTCTAATGATTGTTCATGGAAATTAATTAAATCATGTTTTGATCGCACGTACGAAAAAAATATTGTGAAGATATATATTTTTATTTAGACGATTCGAGTTGAAGCTCTAAAGGAGTTTTGAGCCGAAACTGAAACGGAATATCAACAAATGCTCGACTATATTCAGTAAATACTAACACTTCTTTCAGTGACTGGGCCACCACTGGTATTTATAAAAGTAGAAATCGGCTTTATGAACTCTATGAGGAGCGGTCTTACACTAACTCGGCAGAATTTCATTTATATGTTAAGAACTATTCTAAATTATTTAAAAAAGTCTGTTATATTGCCAAGTCTCGCTACTTGAGTTCTAAAATTAAAAATAGTAGTAATGTAATTAAAACGACTTGGGATATTATAAAAAGCGAAACGGGAAGGTCTTGCAACCGAAATAGTGATTACACCCTCACTATTGATGATAATATAATAACATTAGATTCACAAGTCGCCACAGAATTTGAACATTTTTTCACTGACATTCCTGTATCGACAACCAAGTCGCTAAAATCATCTACCATTGCTGCAGAAACACTACTTAAAAAAAATGTTCCAGTTTGTAGTTCAGAGTTTAAATTCCAATATGTTACTTTTAATGACATCATTAAAACTTTTAATTCTTTGAATGTTAAAAAGACTGCAGACCTGTGGGGTAATTCTGTTGATGTTACTAAGTCCATTATACACATTATTGCTCCTACATTAGCTGTTATATTTAATAATTGTATTGATTGCGGTGAGTTTCCTGATTTAATGAAATATAGTAAAATAATCCCACTATTTAAATCGGGTAGTACATCTGACCCTACTAATTACAGACCTATTTCTGTACTGCCCACTTTCAGTAAAATTTTTGAGAAAATTATTTTAATGCAGATGCAAAGATATTTTAATAAACACAAATTGCTACATAATAAACAATTTGGTTTTACAAAGGGTCGTTCAACAACTGATGCCGGTGTTGAACTTTTAGGACACATTTATAATGCATGGGAAGATAAGTGCGATGCGTTGGGCATTTTTTGTGATTTGTCCAAGGCATTTGACTGTGTTCCCCATGAGACATTAATCAGGAAACTGCACTACTACGGATTCCGGGACACCTCTCTGAATCTTTTGTCCTCTTACTTGAGTGAAAGGATTCAGAGAGTCGATGTGAACGGCAAAAGATCGCCGGGATCTGTGGTCAAAATGGGGGTCCCCCAAGGCTCAATTTTAGGTCCCTTTTTGTTTCTTATTTATATAAATGATTTGCCGTACCTGATCAAAAATCATGACATAGTGCTATTTGCTGACGATACTTCTCTTTTATTTAAAATCAAACGTCAACAGCAGGTTACTGAAGAAGTTAACAGAGCCCTTGCAACTGTAGTTAGCTGGTTCAATGTTAATAATCTTCTTCTTAATGAGAAAAAAACCAAATTCCTAAAATTTACGTTACCTCATGTTAGACAAGTGAATACTAGTGTATCAATAAAGGGCGAAATATTGAAAGCCGAAGATACCACAGTATTCTTGGGCATAACCTTGGATGCGAAGCTTCAGTGGGGCCCCCATATAGATAAATTGTCAAAAAAGCTAAGTTCTGCAGCATATGCCGTTAGAAAAATACGTGGATTAACTGATATCGAAACAGCACGTTTAGTCTACTTTAGTTACTTTCACAGTGTGATGTCATACGGCATTTTACTTTGGGGAAATGCCGCCGACATTCACACAATATTTGTATTACAAAAAAGGGCCATTCGTGCAATTTATAAATTAAGTCCTAAGCACTCCTTAAGAGACAAATTTAAGGAGATTAATATTATGACTGTGCCATCTCAGTATATTTATGACAACCTCTTGTATGCACACAAAAATATTAATCTGTTTAAAAAATACAGTGATATTCATAGTGTAAATACAAGGAACAAAGACACATATGTCATTCCTAAAACAAGGTTAAAAAAAATAGGTGGTTTTTATAATAAAATTCCTAGCCATATTCAAAAACTAAGTATTAATAAATTCAAATTATTGATAAAACGTAAACTATGTCAGAAAGCTTTTTACAGTGTTAAAGATTATATTGAGGACAAGAAGGCTTGGGAATGAGATGCTCCAGTGATATACGTGTGCCTTTTTTATTTCTTTTTAAAATTATGATTGATGATTTATTTTTGATTAATTAAAATTTTGCTTTCTCAAGTATTGTATATACCTATTAATTTTTGTTTTTGTTTGTTGTTTTTTTATATATTGTTGTTTTCTTATTTTATATTGTTGTTTTTTTTTTTATATATATAAAATTATTTCATTATTGTAAATGTGAGGACGATGTAGGTTATTCTTTCTTCATTGTTTTTGCTTTCACTATAATTTATTTAATGATGTCAAGCAGTTTGAGTACTTGTGTGGCCTACCCAAAGGTCCTTACTTTGGTATTGTTCGTCAAATTGTTGAGCTCCTTAAGTTCTAAGTTGAGCTACACGATAACTGACAAATGCTTGCACTGTCTGGACAGGTCCGCTCAAATTTGCGTGGTTATTTCCTCAAAAGAATACCACAGACATGAACCTACATGCTTCTCATATACAAATACAAATTGTCTGGACTTTAAAAGAGACTTTGACCTCTGAGTTTGTTTCGGTGTTTCTTCTCAGAGTAGTCAGTTAGGAAATACCGGCCTCATCTAGCTAAACTAAACACGCAAAAAAACATGACGTGTAAAAGTGTTATTTATAACCAATTTACAGAATAAATATTTCATTTCATTTCATTTCATTATAGCAAAGCCTCTTATGCCTGCCTTGGAAAGGGCTTCAAACATGTATCAGTGATTTAAAAACTACTTTTTGAGTATTGAAAAATGTCCCCTGTTACTAAAAAAGTTTTTTGAAGATTCCACATCCAAACTGTGGCTTTATTTTTTACACGCTCAGTCAACAAGTTTTCAATAAGCTGTATTGAAACTTGAAGGTTAGACTACTACTACTCTTACCATAGAAACGTAGATGTTTTATTGGGCTGATTTAAAAAAGGTCCCCGCATAGGAAATTGTTGAAACGTCTGAGAAAACCCAGTTACAAATTTCAGTTCTACGGGGCGATGTTGATTATTAAGGTGAATATAAAAAAAACGTGCTAAGAATTTCATTTTTACTTAAAATCATCACCACAGCAAATTAGTTCATCTGTCGTAACTTTTAAGCTAACTGACTATGCCTAAATAAAAAACTCAAAAAAAAAATTTTTTTTCGTTGACAACCTGTTAATTGACCTTAATAAACCAATGTCCCGTTTTGAGACAAAAAATAAATGGTCACGTTAGTTATGTCCCATGTAGTTCGTAGTCAGTAAAATGTATTACTTAATTCGGATCTCGAACAACGGAAATTCAGTTGTAAATTACAATTATACTAAGAAGTACTCTTTCAAAATACAAAATTGCTAAAACCGTTATATTATTTGTGTTTATGGCAAGATTCTAATCTATTGCTAAATTGTGATACAATTTAACGCAATATTTACGATAGATTTTAATCTTTCGAACAGAGACAGTAAAATTGTGAAATAGCAAACAACCAGTTATGTTAGTTACCTGTGAGTAGCCCCACAATCTTCACGGAGTTGGAGTTCATTCGATTTAGCTTTCTTATGCAGTCCTGTGACATGTCACCGCGGAGAGGCATCTCACCTTTCTACAAGAAACAAATTACTTTATGACAATCTAAATATATATAACTCAAAGGTGACTGACTGACTGACTGACATAGTGATCTATCAACGCACAGCCCAAACCACTGGACGGATCGGGCTGAAATTTGGCATGCAGGTAGATGTTATGACGTAGGCACCCGCTAAGAAAGGATTTTGCGAAATTCCCACGGGATCGGGACTTACACGGGAAAAACAGAAACTCCACAACCCAGTAACTGGGTAGCACGATACACCTTGGCTAGACCAGAGTCAGATTTTCTGGCTTCTGACTGCCCGTGACGACTGTCATAGATGTCTTAATAGGGTAGTTTCGTGTGTTACAAAATAATTATTTTATTTGGTCCATTAGGTAGATTTTCAAAAAATATTGGTCACGTATTTTTTGCCTTTTCAAGTCGAGCAAAATTCACAAAGATGGAAAGCTTCGAAGTACAGGAGTGGGGGCTGCTGACGTAACACTCCGGTATAATTCATACCGGAGTGTGACGTCACGCGAAACGGACTAAATAAAATATTTTAGGAAACTATCCTATTGACAGTTGGGACCAACGGCTTGATATGCTTTCCGGGGCATAGCGAGGCATATAATAACTTCTAAACTTCGAGCCACTACTGAAAAATTTATGACACAAAAACCCTATAGCACTTTTGGCCAACCTGGGAATCGAACCCTTTATGCTCAACAGTCGCGCTTGCAATCACTACACCAAGGAAGCATGTTCAAACATTTTAAAACATGTGGCATCCAACTTTGTCTCCCTAAGATAAAGCCTGTGTCGCAGCAGTGACAACATTATAGGGTGATCATGCTGTAAACCATCTTACAATCTACTTACCAAGGCTTGTTGCTGGTTCCGTAGATGGTCAGTGACCACAATCTGTTGTACCGTTGTTATCATCGTGCCGGATTGGGCTTGGGATCCTACATGAAAACGATTATTATTATTCACCGGACAAAAATAAAGTAAGAAAGGTGTAATAAGTCAGGTGTGCTCAATCTTCATCAACTTTTAAAACCCTTATAAACATCTCTCCTTGATCGTCTTTACTTGAATTCCATGCTTTGTTTTGTAACAATTATTGTATATGTCGGCGCAAGTTATAAATTACTGGATAGGTTTAAATTAGTATAGATTTAATTATCATAGTCAGTTTGCTACTTTTCAATACAAAAAGCAGTGTTATGATTTGCGGTTACTATAACAGCAAACCATAACTAAAGGTTTATTTAAACTTAGGTTTAAAAACAAGATACATGTTACTAAATTCATTTCTTGATTATTAAGTGACATGCGTTAGTTTTAAAATAACTTCTGTTTATTTATTGTTTAAGAAATAGTCGATTGACTACTGTGTCGCAAGCGAACAATATGGAGCGCGCTTAAAATGTTTGAGTAAATGTTTAAAACAACACAGAATTAATTCAATGTTAAAATCTAGTGCTAAAATTATAAAACTATTTAACAAATCTTAGTTGGTTACTTCAATGAATGTTATGTGTTTGTAAACAAAAGATGTGTAATGACTTCGCAACGACGGCGCCACTTTAGTATTTTCCTGTATTTTCAAATGGCGAGCCGCTGCGAAGCCACAGTTTGAACTGAAGTTTGTGAAGGCAAGACTTGGTGTTTTAACTGGAATATCTTGTGAGTAAAGTTTATATTTTCATTTTGATTTTAAGGTGGTTTTAATTGTGTTAGTTTTTAATAAGATTAAAACGTGTGCAAATAAGATTTGTGTGTATTCATTTTTGCAATGAGTGAACCTAGCATTGGATATGGTTCACAATTTCTAAAAATCCGAATGGTACCGGTCCTCCGTTATATATTAGGGTATATATTATTGTAGTGCCCTAAATACCACCTGCAGTACTAACTCTTCTAGGCTCTTAAATCAATCCAAAGGTTGTCTTTGTCGACTCAAAGCGCCACTCTCTGTGTCTCCTTATGTAACGCTTTATTACTCATTATTATTATTATTATTATTATTAATATTATAAAGCGAAAAAGTTTGTTTGTTTGTTTGTTTGTTTGTTTGTTTGTTTGTTTGTTTGCTTGAACGCGCTAATCTTCGAAAGTACTGGGTGGATTTGGATGAAATTTGGTATGGAAGTAGCTTGAAGCTTGAGGAAGGTTATAGGCTACATTTTATCCGACTGCAAAAAAGGAGAGTTATGTTTTTACCGTGATAGAATCCACGGGAGCGAAGCCCCGCGTGAATACTAGTCTATACTAATATTATAAAGCGGAAAAGTTTGTTTGTTTGTTTGTTTGTTTGTTTGCTTGAACGCGCTAATCTTCGAAACTACTGGGTGAATTTGGATGAAATTTGGTATGGAAGTAGCTTGAAGCTTGAGGAAGGTTATAGGCTACTTTTTACGCGATTGCAAAAAGGGGAGTTATGTTTTTACCGTGATAGAATCCACGGGAGCGAAGCCCCGCGTGAGTACTAGTAGGTATTATAAAGCGGTACAGTTTGTTTGTTTGAACGCGCTAATCTTCTAAAATACTGGGTGGATTTGGATGAAATTTGGTATTGAAGTAGCTCGAAGCTTGAGGAAGGTTATAGGATATATAATAATTTTTACCCGTCTGCAAAAAAGGAGGTTTTGTTTTGATCGTGTCGTATCGAGCAGTTGCCTATGACTTCGCTCGCATGCATTTCCCAAGTGCGTTAGTGGATTTTTTGGTCCACAATCCCGTTCACACCTCTTCAAAACCCCTTGCAAAAGTTTCATCACAATCTTATAGATAGTTTAAGAAAGAATAGACAAATACACAAACATATTTCATTTGGATAGATAAATCTATATAAAAAGCAAATACCACTCACTGATTAATCACGAAATCTCAGAAACTACAAGTAGTAGGGCTATCAAATTTTGCATGGGGGTTCCTTTTAGTACACAGATGCTCGCTTTATACGGGAAAAACTTCCCACGCGAACGAAGTCGCGAGTAACTGCTAGTAGAATATATGTATGTATAAGCTCTATTCTTAGGGCCGTATGAAAGTCATCCCCATATACATTCTGATAGCTGAATAAAACTTCAATCAGTAGAGCTCTTACCTTGCTCATAATCCATTAGTTTGGTGGGGCCCACGAAGGATTCCGTCACTAGTTTAGTCGGATTGTTAGCGCCACACATCTCAATTATATTACCCCTGAAATAAACAAAGTGGTATATTTATTGTACCTATCTCACAATCTCGATACATCCTAAGGGAACTTATTGCTGCCTATTTAGGTCTCGTATGCTAAGTAATGGTCTACACGTCATCCAAGTTGAATTCAAATCAATACAGCCGTTAAGTAGTTATTGATTAACATACAGCCATATAACCAGACCCTAATGTTTATAGCATCACGCATATTCGAGAGGGGGAAATCATCAAATGACTCCTCCCATTCTTGGTGGAGTGAAAGACTAATGTCACATTCATGCAATCCCCTCGCTCTTGTGCCAGCCTCATCCAGGATCTGTGGTGTGGTTGCAACTATGTACGCTGTCCTTGGACGCAACTCTGCACCAAGCCTAGTCAGATGTAATGTCGTACATGTCAATTATTTTTAATACAGATGCGTTTTAGTGTGGAAGCCTTTTAAAGGAGTCTGGACTTTTAAGGGAAAGACGAGAGACTGTTGGATAAGGAAAGAAAATTAAATCATTTTTACCTTACTAAAAGGTTAACAGCTACTGATAAAAATACCTCTCCGGAACATTTTCTGTGCAACGTCTGTTATGAAGACACTGTAAAGGAGTCTCTCCTGAACGTCGGTAGACCGTGATCATTGTGCCGCTGTCTTTCCTAGGGTTCTCTGTCCTAACCGTGGACTTTCAGAGAAAAGACCAGGGATTGTTCGATTGGGTAAAGGGGTCTTAAAGGCAACCTTCTCCGTGCAACATCTGTTAGGGAACATCTCAAAGAAGCTATAAAGAAATATCTCCTGAACGTCGATAGAACGTGATCACTGTGCTACGTCCTAGGGTCACTCAGTAGTACCTGGACACCAGATAGTTTCATATAGAAGTCCTGTAATAGTGCGTACTCACCTGCCCATCTGCACGTTGTCGTGACAGATGGCCATGGACTCGCCGGGGCTGTAGCTGGGCTGGGCCAGCATCCGCCGCCGGATGATGTCGATGTAACCCTGCAGGATGTCCCGGATGCGGTGGCAGTCTTGGGTCTTCACACTGTATTCTTTGTCACTACAAAGAAAAGTGATTTGAATAGAGCGTAGAGATTATATTTGTCCGATTTATTTATCAACTTTTACACAGGTCTAAAGTTGCTTTGAATGGTTAATCGAAACACCTGGTGTTGGGTTTTATGAAAAACCTTTAAACATTGCCCCACACTATAGAGCTAGGAATTTCTTCTATTCTACCAACTGCGCCAAACGTGTCGTCATTCTAATGAAATAATGACATTTTGCAAATTGTGTATGTATGTGTTATTTCAGGATGACAACTATCTACTTACTAATTTTATGCAGATCCGTTCAGTAGTTTTTGCGTGTAAGAAGAACAAACATCCATCCTCACAAACTTTCACATTTATAATATTATAGTTTATAAGATTTTCAAAATAAACATCATTATTTAATTATTTTTTTATACAAACGAACCTATAGTCTCCAAAATTGAGCGTGAAGGTCTGTGACTTCCCCGCGTGGTATGTCTTGACGTGAGTGAGCGGCCACTGCTGCAGGATCTCTTTGGTGACCTCGTCGAGCCGCAAGATGGCCTCCGCATTGATGCCGAGTAAGCGGGGGACTAATTTCTTCTTATCTTTTTGTTTTTCCTGTATAGACAAAGAAAATAGACACGTTTTATGTAATCATATGGAAGAGCGGAGTCTCCCAATGCATTTGCAATTTGCTTAACGGGAGATACCAATCATTACGTAGTAAATTAACCTTGTGAACTAATTAAATATTTTGCTTTTTTACCCGACTACGTCGAAGCTTTTTTTATGGTTGACTAGCTGCTGCCCGCAACTTCATTCACGTGGGAGGGTTTCCCGCGTAAATCTTGGTCCCGTGGGAATTCCGGGGTAAAAAGCCTCTGTGTTATTCCAGGATGTCAACTATCTACTTACCAAATTTCATTAAAATCCATACAGTAGGTCCGGAGATTAGCGTGTACAAACAGACTTTTTTTTGGCGTGTTACCGTTTCTTAACCCACCTCAATTATTATTCTCGTATAAAATTTAAATGTACAGATACACTTTTTTTTCACTTTTTTATTATATGTATAGATTAATTGTTGATTGTTGATATTGTTCATAGGCTTGCGGTTCACCAACATGATCTGATGTTAAGCGATGATGTAGTCGTATATGAAGCACGCTTGCCTAAAATTAACCTATTCACTCTAGTCTTAAAGACACAGACACAGACTCCGGCAGAGAATTCCACTCCTTAGCTGTACGCACAATGAAACTTTTCCTAAAACGTTTTGTCCTAAAAGTGGGGTTATGTGTTTGATCTGTATGCATGTATGTATGTCTGTCCGTTTTTACTTTTTTGTTCACCATCGTTGTGTGCACGAACAACGCGAACCAGCAGTCGCAACCCTGCTGGCTAGGGCGTCGTGTTTGTTATAATTTTAATGAACTTTTTACATAATTATTAGGTTAGTTTTAATTCCGCCAAGAACTACTAAAGCTAGATATTTTAATTTAAGTATTAGTTTGGTATGGATTTCCGTAAAGTAACACCTGATGTCCGTCTCTATTATATGAATTAGACTTTTTTAATTTTTCTTCAATGTGGGTAGAATTCACATTACTAGCAATCTTGTTAGCTCCTCTAACTAAGCTAAATATGCTTGTGTCTGGAGTGGGTTCACGATAATAGTGTATTGGGTGGGGTTCAAACTCACGACCTGTCGACTACAAGTCCGACACCTTAGCCGTTAGGCTATTGACGCTTATATTCAATGGTTTGCGGCGCCCTGTAATAGTTTGCGCATTTGCCAAATTAAAATTTGGCATTGGTTTTTAAACAGAAATCAGATCATTAACCTTTAATTAATTCATTTAATAGATTAATTTCAATAAATTATTGTTTTATTTCTTGTTTTTACTTCGTTATGCTCTAAAAAAAAAACTCGTAAACACATTATAATGTAGATATACTATGGATAACGGTATGACTGACAATTTATGTCATCTATGTAAGTCTAGAAAGGCCACATGTGTTAATGTTATTTCTTTCTAATAATGAATGGACCACTTCTAGGTAAGCGTGCTCCATCTTCGACCACATTATCAGGTGAGATAGTGGTCAAACGCGAGACTTATATCTATCAAAAAATACTTACATAAATACACATCCTGAATTGAAATTGGTAGGTAAACAATATAATTTCATAAAATTGTACCTGAGTAAAATAAATCGGTAACTATCTTGAGAGACGAGACGCGGGTGATTTCGAAAGACAGACCTAGCTTCAATGCTTCTATAATATTCTTGAAACTTACCTTAACCAAAAAGAAGGTGACTCCATAAGTGGGCAAGGCCCGCGCAGTCTTGATGTACAGGAACTTGGCTTCCAGCTCGCTGCTGCCAACATGCGTGGAGTACTCCTTCAGGATCTTCTTCTCCACGTTCCAGGCGTTGGAGTACTGGGCGGGGAGATATTCTTCTGGTCTAAGAGTTTTGAAGATGGTGAGAAAGTATACACGTATTTCGAAACTGATCAAATTATGAATGATGATAATTGTCGACCTGTTTTTAAGGTTCAGCAACACTTGCCGAGGCCGGCCATTGGATGGGTGATGATCTTAATTCATTTATACATCTTTATCAGTTTTATGGGTAGTCAGAAGCCAGAAAATCTGACACCACTTTTACCAAGGGGTAATGTTACCCGCGAGCCGACGACGAGAGAGCCATGAAGCATGGTGGGAGTAAAGAAGCAGGAAAAGGTAAGAAGTTCAATATTAAGAGAAAAAACTGAAGTACTCGATATTACTTTTAAAATAGACCAGCAGAAATAGAAATGGACCGGTCACATGATACGAGATCCCCAAGAAAAATGAAGCAAAACTGTCTCAGAGACGGGAAACGTAGCCGAGGTCGTCAACAAATGAGATTGGAAGACGACCTTAGGCTGACGGCTGGGCACCATTGGAGAAGGGTGGCACGAGATAGAACCCAATGGAAATCGCTAGAGGAGACCTATGCCAAAAGGCACTCTGAGTTACGAGACATCCTCTGACAACTTGACAAGTAACTCAGAATAAAGGGCTTATTATATATTATTATTATTATATAGTGCTACCCAGCTACTACTGCTACTGGGTTCTAGTGCTACTATTGGTCAGATGCAACTCGTTATACTGGCAGCCGACCCTAACATAGATGATATATTTCCTTTTTTAATTTTCAGATGGATAGTTCATTACTTTGATTAGTATGTAAGAATCGAGCATAATCAGGCTATAATGTTTCCACTGCTGTGATACAGGTGCAGTATAAAAATATGGACAGACTCAGTGCGGTGCTCTCAGTAATGAGAGCTCCGCGATCCCCGTTTAGGAGTCTCGTCGCGTCGGTGCGCATGTTTGTGTGAGTGTGTCGTTTCGAGCGTTTGTTAGGTAGTTTCCGTACTGTCTGTCCATATTTTTATACTGTGATACAGGCCCTATTTATTTGTAGGAGATGTCTTTGACGTACTGGTTTCCTCGCAAAGTTTTCTATCACTGTTTTGAAAGATGATGATATAAATAATACAAAGGAAAGCGCCTTTCTGGGTTCGAACCCATGGCATGCAACTTGTAAATCTTGCCTGTAACGACTAGACAATCACTGTTCTCACTTGGGTCTTTGAAGTACCTAGTTTTTAGGGTTCCGTAGCCGAATAGCAAAAAACGGAACTCTTATAGTTTCGTCATATCTGTCTGTCTGTCTGTCTGTCCGTATTTCACAGCAATTTTTATTCCGAAACTACTAAGACCACATGTGAAACTTGGTAAGCAGATGTATTCTGTGAACCGCTTTCCGATTTTTAGACAATAATTAAAAATATATAAAATTAAGGGGGTTCCTCATACATGGAACTGAAACTGTTTTTTTTTTCTTTCATGGAACCTATATGTGTGTGGTATCTATAGACAGGTCTTTAAAAATGACATCGAATTTTCTAAAATCACTATTTCTTAAAGTCAATCGTTTAAAAGGTATACGCTTCCACGTGGTAAAATGTGTGTGTCCCCTCTAACTTTTGTAATAATGGAGTAAAAAATCTAAAAAATATAAGAGGTGATCTACCTCATATATTTTATAGCTTTTATAGCTATTTTATACCTCATATAGTTTTTTTTTTTAAGGGTAAATTCATCAAATAAGTCCTCCCACCCCGGGCAGGGCCGGAGGGACTGTCAGACTTGTACTGACTAAAATCCACGGTGTTCCTTCAATAGCCCTTTACGTTCCGGGGTCACGGTAGTGGGATAAGTCCCACGACCCCGGCAGGCTTCGGCCCTCTACAGGGGGGCCTCGTCATGTTGCTGACGCTCTTTGAGGCGCGCGTGGAACACGACGCGCCGTCCACCCGGGCATGGTCCATGGTCGGACAGCGAGTTGCCCTTTACTCGCTGTCCGCATGCCCGCGCCTACGGTGGCCGGAGATCGTCGGCCGACGTCCGACGCCGTGGGCGTCTACCACTGCGGCTGGGCTGGAGGGAGGACGCCATCCTCTCCCTCACGCGGCCCGCCTCCTCCTTCGATAGCATGACTGCTTCGCAGAAGGAGGCGACCGCTTCCCACTCCGTCTCGCCCCGCAGCATGGCCTCGACCAATGCCGGGCGCGAGAGGTCTCCGCCTATCGCCGCCGTGAGGACACGTCGGTACTCTGCCCAAGCGGGGCAGTCTTGCTCTACTGTGTCCTCAGGGCGCTCCTCGCAGTGGTGACACCCAGGCATTTCTTCCTTTCCCATCAGACACAGGTACCTCCCGAAACTTCAGTGTCCGGTGAGGACCTGCGTCAGGCGGTAGGTCAGGACGCCGTGACGCCGATCTAGCCATTTCTCAAAGAGGGGTCTTACCGCCGCAATTGCGGCGTGCCCGACCTCATATAGTTTGAACGAAATCAAACTTTGTAATTCAAACAAACACTAAGAAAAACAAAGTTATTTGGCGTAGTTACTACGGAACCCTTCATGGGTGAGTCTGAATGGCACTTGGCCAATTTTTTATTTTTGTTTTCAGGACAGCAAGAAATAAAATTAACTTCAATTTACTATCGTGAATTATAATGTTAAACTGAATGCAGTCGTGAAGCGCATCAAAGATGGGGATGCCTCAATCAAGGCTTTTCTATGCTCTCAACACATCCAATCACATACACTTCATACCTGACATTCGTACAATTTTGACCTTTATGATAGTCACCATAATGTTCATTATCATTTGGTATGTCCTTATTAAAATACTTACTTCTCGATAAGTCCAGGCTTGTGTTTTTTCTCATCATAGTCTCCTAGTTTAACGTGGCACTGAATCCCCGCGAAATTCACCGCTGTAAATAAGAAAGTCACAATAATGAGGTGGGTTTATGCGATTATAGCCGACTAGCTTTTGCCCGCGACTTCAAATCAAATCAAATCAAATCAAAATTATTTTATTTCACATAGGCCTACATGGGCACTCACAAAACGTCAGCAGTTAGAGCACAGTTCGAAATTGGTCATTTCCTATGTAGAAGAACCGGCAAGAAACAACAAAGTTACAATTTTTTTTTAAATTCTTGATTTTCACAATCTTTGCATAATAGATGCAATTTTTACCTATTATTTTTTTTTACTTATTTAATTTGTATATTACATTAATATACATAATTATAAAAACAAATATAATACAGGCGAAAATAAAAGGGAAATTATAGGGCATCGAAAAATTAATCAACATCGCTATCAATGGAAAAAGTGCCCAGAACACTGACCGCATTGCTACGTTGAATGGCAATGCTGATTCTCTGTCCGAAGAAAAGGCCAGCCCTCTGGTCACTTGTGGAGTCGACTAAACGTTTGCTGATGTGACGAAAAAGTCGATGCGCACTCGGACTCCATGGTCCCAACGTTTCAACCCCAAACGGCTCAAACATGTAGCACCCAATTAGGTTGTTGTATTTGCACCATTTGAGATTTTCTGCACCTGCAGCTGCCGCCCCAGCACAGCCCGTCGTACTGAGAAGATAGGATGGCGCAAGGGTGTCAACACAAGTAGCATCCCACACTAAAGGCCTACCCAACTTCCAAGGCATTACATTCATCCCATCATTATTGTTAATCAAATACGCAAAACATTAAACTAAAACATACAAATCATTTGCAAAATATGGGTAGTAAATAAGATGTCTTTTATAAAAGTTTTTAAGACCCCATTGTAACCATAGAATTAAGTAATACCTATTGTTAAATAGGTGTGTTTAAATTTTGGTGTACAATAAAGTATATTCTATCCATCTATCCCATGGCAAAATGTCACAAAAAAATCAAATCAAATTTCGTTATGAGATTACGTATTAGTAGTAGAATATATATTTTGTAAATTAGCATTAGCATTTTAATGACAGAATAGAAGACATTATAAATTAAATATTTTTCAAGTCGTTTTTAACTAAATGGAAATTTTTGGTAGTTTATTACATATTTTAGCGCCTTACAGAATGCTCTTTTATCAAACATAGCCGTTCCATGGCTATGTTTGGCTTGATTGGCATGGATAGCCATTAGGCTAAGTAGTGTTGCCCAAATGCAAGACCAAGACGAGACTTAGCCAATCTTGGTCTTGGTCTTGCATCAATACACCTGGTGTTGGTCGTGGTCTTGGTATTGCGCTCCAGTCTTGGTCTGGTCTTGCGCAAAAGTTAACGATTATCCTATTGCTATTTTCTAAACGGTAGTTTAGATCTTAGAAGAATGTAACAGAGTAGGTACATTTTGAACTCATCCCATTTTTTTATTAAAATTATATTATGTGCAAATCGGTCCCGTCTGCTTGTCACTTTTTAAAATAAAAATGTGCTTGTTTCTTGCATTTCAGTTGAGCAGTTGGGTTTTTTGATTTTTTAAATAAGTTTTTTATTTTAAAAAGTATTGGCAAATCTGGTACTGAAAAGCCTCGTATTACACACAGTAGGTATCATATCTGAGGCTTACTTCACTTGCTCTTTAATCCTTCGTAATATAGTAGAGGCTTATCTCAAGTTTTTCTGTCTGCATAGATCAACAAAGCCGATTCCTAGTTCCTTCTGTATGAACGATTGCGTACGTACTTAGCGCCTTCGTGTTTCATAATAGCAAAGTACTGCACTAACCGAAATTGATGCATTAAAAAAAATTACTAAGTTTTTTATCTTTATATATTTTAAAGAGTGTTCAGACATGACTGTGCTACTCTCATAGGCCTTACAAAAATAACTCACCAACACCTGTTAATTAACTATTTTATAGTTATAGATTCTCTTTGTATCTTCCGACAGAGGTTGGCCTTGGAACACTTTACACCTGACTATTTCCCGCAGACCTTTTCAGCCTTATTGGGGACACATTCGGCCAACACAAAAAAAATACAAGTAGGAGAGCTTTACCCATTATTACATACCAAGTAACTCAAACAAAACTTATAATGTGTGACGTTAGGTCCCTCGCAAATCATGATAATTATGAATTAGCAACATCCAGTGAAAAGATAAGGTACTTGAAAAAAAAAACATTCTCTATCTTTTCGTTCTTTATAGATCTCTCTGATAGAAAAACAAAAGAACTGGGTCTTTTTCGGTCACAAATCGTACCTACTAAATAAGTATTTTAATTTTGTTTTTCAAGATTATGTAGGCGCCTATTTATTCAGGTATATAGTAAGCAGTCAAAACCTGTGATTACTATGTAAATAACTAAACATATTAGTACAACGTCAATCTTAACGACATATTATTATTTAAATAAATAAATAAAAAATAATTTAAAGACGATGCAGTAACATCCAGTGAGGAAAAGTGAGGGTAGTTAAGTTTTAATACTTTCTAATAATAATACATATACCAAAGTAAAACTTTCACGTCGAAACCGCCTAACCGATTTTGATAAAAATTCGGTAGAGACATATGGAACCTCGGGAAAGGATTTAGGTAGCTTATCGTTGCAAAAAACTTCACATGACAGAAGCCGCGGTCAGATGCTAGTCATCAAACGAGTACCAAGTATTCATTATACAAAAAGACCATGCAACCTGCGTGCTAACAAACAACAATAAAAAGAAATAAAAAATTTCAAAATAACCCATAAAAATTTATTGTCAAAACCTTAAATTCTAAAACACTATCTAGTACCATCAGTGCTGCCGGCCTGACCATCCTTATTAACAATTTGCTGCAGTTCATAATCTTGCACCACTTGAAATATCTTACTCTTAGCCTGATTCAAGTAATAAGGGCTAAACTTCCGTAGCGTTGAACCTATCGTTAACAAAAACACGTCTAAAGGATCTGTAGGACTCAACTCTTGGAACATTGCCTCTGAGTATTCTGTCGAAGAGTTCCCGTCTACTTGCTGTCTTTTTCTCAAAACTGGTTTCGTCTCTCTCGGCTCGTCGAAGTCTAACGCCTCGTCGACGAACACTTCCGAAGGCATTTCGACTTCGCACGCGTCATCTTCGAGAAAGCCAGCGTATTCGTCAGCTGTGGAGCCTGAAGAGATAGGTTCCTTGAAGTAAGGCGTCATGAAGGACAGTTCCTCTTCGTATTTATACTTGTAACTGTGTGCGTTTGGGTTCTTCAGTCTTTCCCGGAATTTTCGACGCATCATATCTCGAATGTTTATCCATCTTGATTTGCAGACAAGGGCTAGAAAATAAAATGGTACAACATGTAAAAACCGTTTTGGGAATACATTCACTGTTCGTAGAGCTAAGGAGTGGAATTTCCTGCTGTTTCCTGATAGCTATAACCTGGGGTCCTTCAAGTCAAGAGAGAATAGGTTACTTTTAGGTAAGCGTGCTGTATCTTAGAGCACATCATCGCTTACCATCAGGTGAGACGATGGTCAAATCAATAAAAATAACATTTCATTAGGGATTCCTCTTAATGAAATGTTTTGTTTCGTGACTACATTTTTACAAACACCCAGACATGGAATAAGTGTTTGTAAGTTATACAAATAATATTTTGTTCCGGTGCGGGAATCGAATCCGCGACACGCAGAGCAACAGTCGATTAGTCAACCACTGCGCCAAAATTTATAGAGGCGATTCTGTAATCTATGGACCCCATAATTTTAACACCCCTCTTTAAATATCTAGTAGAGTAGTATTTGTATTTAGAGTCGCAAATACTACCTACAAGATGTGACAGTGTCAAAAGCTTATAGCAAGTAAGAAATGTGATGATTTCCATATAGAATCTATCCATAAAACATTAAACCCCAAAAGGATATTCCTCACTAAATAATGGTTTGAACACTAGCACAAAGGTACCTCGTAAGTTAGTA
The DNA here is from genome assembly GCA_943138885.2 of Tholera decimalis. Classification (NCBI taxonomy): domain Eukaryota; kingdom Metazoa; phylum Arthropoda; class Insecta; order Lepidoptera; family Noctuidae; genus Tholera; species Tholera decimalis. The sequence continues at coordinate 25,995,488 of OW964577.2, read as the reverse complement.
CTATAAGTCTACAGTAGGTGTAAGTCACATAAAACGTGTGCGTTACCCCAGCAAAATAATGTCGAAAATAGTCATTTAAATCTTATAGATAATTAGTTGCCCAGATTCTGTAATTGTTAAGCACATTTTTAAATTTGTTACACATATAGTTTTTTAGTTATTACACAAAAACATATTCTGCTGGGGTAACGTTTGAAACGTTACCGCAGCAAAACTTTTTTTTAAATAATGGGAATATTGAAATAAATATTAGCTATACATTTAGTTGTCTAGACGAGGTAAATGTTACACGTTATTTTGTTTTTGTTCTTTCTTCGGCTGCGAAGTTATTCGAGATTTTGCTGGAGTAACGTTTGTGGTTTTGCTGGATCTCTGAAACGGTTAAGCGGATTCTTATCATCTTTTGTACATGACTTCTTAGCAATTAGTTTTAATTTGTTTCGCAATAAAAATAACAAAATGATATACCGTTTAAAAGTTATTTAATGAAATATAAAAACACTTCTTTAGATCCTAACACTCTGAATATGAGCTCTAAAGACTTACTTTAAACGTTATTTTGTAGCTTTTAACTACCTTCAAATGTATATGAAGTTTCATTAGTATCCTGTAGGTAATTAACAAATTATGATGATATTCATTTCTCCACGTTCATGGTTACAATGCGCGCGGAGTTATTTGGCCACCGATAAACCTGTATACGGTTATATAAACTGAATGTTATATCAATATTTAGTTGCTTAATTCAGTTATATACCTGTAAAGTTTCAGAGTAGTACATACAATAATTAACGAGATAATTAAATAAAAGTCATTAGGAACTTCAAGACCGTGGTAATCCGACCAAGTTTAGGTGGTTACAAAAAAGCGACCGCGTAGAACATTATGCTATCTTCTAAAATATGTAGGATAATACACCTTAAAATTTCGGTACAGATGCGTACACTGTTAAATACATAACAATATTATAATATCTGTACTATAAACATTATTATTATTACCTTACAGCTACTTATTAGATAGGTATATATTGTATTATGTGCACCAGTTCAATGGCACGTGTTCCTTCTATTTGGCAGAATCTTGATACCCCGAAATTAATTTGGCATAACACACTTGGTATAATCTTCCTTAAACGAATATTTTTAAGGCATAAAAATTATTTAGTATGTATAATTATTATTTAGCCGAATGTTTATACATTCGAATTCACAATGGCATAAATTACTTTTGGCAGAGTTAAAATTCTGCATAATTTCGTTTAGCATAACTGCATGCTGCATGCTTGCTTGCAAGTTTACATGTTTCTTACAGGGAAATAAAAACCACGTATGTTCATAATCAAATGTTTTGTTTAATGTATGCCAAAAGATGGTTCTAACTGTAAACTTTCTGAAAGAATGATGGTTCTACGTTTTAATTATTATGGATATCAAATTTATGCCTAAAGATGATTCTGACTTACGTGATTATACATGATTATTTGACTGCAGTTTAATATTTTATTTTTGATCTGTGATTTTTACATAATTTAAGTTAATCTTAGAATACAACTATCTGTAATATATATCTAGGAAAAAATATTGTGATATTTGAAATTTGTCTACAAAATGGTAGGAATTACTGCTTTTAAGTATAAAAATTATTATTTTACCTGTAAATAAAAATTCTTTAAGAAATATGTAGTTTTTTTTTAACACTTGTGTACACATCTCTACTAAACTTGTAAGACTATCCTACATATTTTAGAAGATAGCATAATGTTCTACGCCGTCGCTTTTTTGTAACCACCTAAACTTGGTCGGATTACCACGGTCTTGAAGTTCCTAATGACTTTTATTTAATTATCTCGTTAATTATTGTATGTACTACTCTGAAATTTTACAGGTATATAACTGAATTAAACAACTAAATATTGATATAACATTCAGTTTATATAACCGTATACAGGTTTATCGGTGGCCAAATAACTCTGCGCGCATTGTGACCGTGAACGTGGAGAAATGAATATCATCATAATTTGTTAATTACCTACAGGATACTAATGAAACTTCATATACATTTGAAGGTAGTTAAAAGCTACAAAATAACGTTTAAAGTAAGTCTTTAGAGCTCATATTCAGAGTGTTAGGACCTAAAGAAGTGTTTTTATATTTTATTAAATAACTTTTAAACGGTATATTATTTTGTTATTTTTATTGCGAAACAAATTAAAACTAATTGCTAAGAAGTCATGTACAAAAGATGATAAGAATCCGCTTAACCGTTTCAGAGATCCAGCAAAACCACAAACGTTACTCCAGCAAAATCTCGAATAACTTCGCAGCCGAAGAAAGAACAAAAACAAAATAACGTGTAACATTTACCTCGTCTAGACAACTAAATGTATAGCTAATATTTATTTCAATATTCCCATTATTTAAAAAAAAGTTTTGCTGCGGTAACGTTTCAAACGTTACCCCAGCAGAATATGTTTTTGTGTAATAACTAAAAAACTATATGTGTAACAAATTTAAAAATGTGCTTAACAATTACAGAATCTGGACAACTAATTATCTATAAGATTTAAATGACTATTTTCGACATTATTTTGCTGGGGTAACGCACACACATAAAACAGTAACTCAAACGGTTCAAAGGTTACAATAAATGTCAGGTGAGTAAACAAGGCTCCAAGTTGTTAATTTATTCCTATCTTTTTGGTCTTTATTTTATTACGCAGTATAAATAGGTAATCGAAAATAAATAATTATACATTCACATTGCCACCGCTTCGAAAAACACGATCGGTGGTTAATTATGGTCTTTATTATTGGCAACAGAATATACCTAATTATAGCATGAAAACAAATAAGAGTATAACTCAAGTGTCTTTCAAAAAATTATAGATATACACAAAGTCAAACCTAGATATCCTACTGCCAATCAAAAAATGGGTTGCGGGAATGTTCTAATGAGATACAGCGGCCCCGGAACGCAACGGCAGCTGGAGGAATAGAGTGGGTTTTTAGTCAGTAGAAGTCTGACACTGCCCTCCATTCCGCTCAGAGCGAGAGAAAACATTCGATGATTTTCCCACCAGAAAAAAGGTAACTACTGCCACTCCCCCCTCCCCCGATAGCAATACGGTCTAATAGCTTCCATACTAATTGATAAATTCTCAAACGATACCAAAATATAGGATAGATAACCCTATCACAGTATTACGATATTTCCTAAAGTTAGTTCCTAGTATTTCCGATAGTTCCTAGTAATACTGTGACCCTATCAACTAACCTACTTATAATTCCTACGGACAAAATCGACGCCAACTTCACTATCAATGCAGCATTTAAATATAACCCTTACGACACAGAAAACAAGGTGCAATGAGAACATAATGAAAATACAAGAAAGAAACTTACCTGGCCTGCTTAATGAATCCCCAATCTTTTGCCAAATAACTTCTCTTGAATCGAAGTCTAGATATTTTGCGTGTCTCGTGTTGTACAAAATGGGGTTTTCTTTGACTAATTTTAGTAGTTTTAAGTCCAAGTTTTTGTTGAATGGTAGAGGCATCGTGTCGGGCGCGGGCCGGCGTCGTGTCGCAGTGCGCGCGGTGCACTGAGCGGCAACGTCGCGTCGCGGCGACGTCACGTGTCGGCCTCGTTGATATCGCAACCGGTTGCTAAGGACACGCGCGCATACTCGATTGACTTGTGTGAATATGTGATTGGTGTTAATGTCTTGAGACTATTGTAATGAATGAGTGATTTTACGATGGGAATTGGTTTAGTAGCAAATTTAAAGGATTTATTAATAGGCAAAAAAGGTACTTAATCAATTATTTAATTTTTTCCGATTTTTTAAATACATCGTAAACATTCACGACACAGTTGGCGCTATGGCGCAGTGGTTAAGCGATTGGCTGCCACGCTGCGTGTCTCTGGTTTGATATTTTTACTTAGGTACTATTTTTTGTTTTTTTTTTCCTTAAATCTGATACTTTCATACTAGATCAATGACGTATTATAATAGACGCGTCATATTCCCACAAAACACCTCTCAAAAACGGCACGAAACACACACATAGAGAATTACTATCTAATACGTGTAAAGTAAGGGACAGAAAATAAATGCCATCTTTAGGTACACCTGATGTTAGAGAGAGATGAATATACATCTTTAGTTAACAACCTCCCCTAACGTCACGTGACTGACTTCATTCATACGCTAGCCGCCATTAGCCGTGTAGAAAAATTAAAACAAAAAATGTATTTCTGTTGATATTTACCTATGAAATGACACATTTTGACCTCTCACGGAAGCAGTATAATTAGTGCAACGTCTGAAAACACACAAAGGCATGCTTTTTTCCTAATTTTCTTTTAAAACACATTTTTTCTTAAGATGTGTAGTGTAGCGATCGCGACACAGGTTCGTGCGTAACTAAACAGATACGAGGCACTTACCTTGATTTCAACTTGCCATTTTAGAGCGCGGACAACGTATCTATAGTTTATTATATATCTTTGTACTAGATTATTAAAACATAAATAGTAATTTCGTTGTATTGTTTTAATTTAAATAATTAATGACGATTAAATTTCGCTACCCACTAAAGAAACTGAATGATTTTGGCGACTCTATCTATATTATGACAATTCAAAATTTATTCAAAAAATTCAAAAATTCAAAATTCAAAATTCATTTATTTTGTGAACACAGGGTACAATGATCTTATGTATATGTGTATAGTGTTTGGTCCAACCTATGTTCCGCCGACAGGCATACAAAATAGTGATGCTAGGATCAAAATTAAATAAAATAAAAATAAAAAAACAATGTCAGCAAATAAAATTGACAAAAGTTAAATAAAACAGTACAAAAAGATAAAGCAATGTCAACAATATTATAGTCGTCAATTACAAAATAATTTTGGAAATGCTATTTAATTAAATAATCATAAGGCGCTAAATTGCAAAACATGTAACGATACAGTTGACGGTAAGAGTCTCACACATGTGTCACAAACGGGGACTTTGAAAAAATTAAATTCACTTATGGCCCTTAATACCTTTACTTACAGTTAGTCACGCCTGACGGTCTTAAAATAGAATATACAAGAAGCGAATCAACGATATAATAACTAATACGTCATTGAAGCGAATAGTAAAAGTCGATAAGCCATTATTATATGCCTTGCTGTGTCGCAGAGTGTGCGGCCGCTCCGAGCGCACGACGCGACGTAGTGTTTTGAGTTATCGACCGGTGAGTTGCCGGGCGACGGCTACTGTTGGAACTCGATAATAAATCGTGTTGGTCTTACTAATGAATCCATAGCAAATATTACACTGACTTTTTTGCAGTAATTAAATGAATAATCATGAAATAGAGCGTTATCATTTATTTACTTAACAAGTGTATATTCTAGATTTAGGAGTTATTGGAAATAAGCTGGCAGTTTCAAAATTAATAGTAACGGAAAATTATAGAGTTGATTCTAAATGCTATGAAGAGCTTTCAGGACCTATATTTATACCTATATTTATTGAAAATTGATTAATTGATTTACTTTGTCATGAAATATGCAAAAAAGATTAAATACTTACATATTAGAACTTTGTCTACAGATAACTTACAATCTAGAAACGATACACATATAGTTACACGCTATTCGTAGTTCTATACGAAATAATTTTTGTTTCAGCTGCACAAAAACAATATCATATTTGTAATACTTTGTTGTAAATGCAAAAGTATCTAAATTCTATGTGTATCTGTTTTATAGTTACGTCGTCGTCAAGTCGTCACACGGAAATCGTTAAACCAATTCTATGAAAACACAAGTATAGCCAGGACGAGTAGTGTGTCAACCTAAAGTAAACTACACATTATTATTATGTGTACTTTTTCGGACCAAAGCAGGAATAAGAAAACAGTTAAGATTGGTTTGAATTTTATTCTGCGTGCAAATGATACCTGCATTTAATAATGCTTGAAAAGAACTACAATCAGACGCATTTCAGAGGCAACAAAATAGATAGATAGATATAATATACTTTATTGTACACCAAAATTTAAACACACCTATTTAACATTATTTCTTAATTCTATGGTTACAATGGCGGTCTTATCGCTAAAAGCGATATCTTCCAGAGAACCTTTGGAAGAACTTTCAAAACTTTAATTAACACCAGCGAAGATTTAAAACACAAATATAAGGATAAATAATCCCAACACAATGAGGCAATCCAAGTTCACTTACTTAAGTAATATTAAATTAATTTCATTCGTTTTCAATATACTCAAAGAAATACAAAAAATTTATTCATCCATCAATTATAATAAATTACAGTACTGAGGAACTATTAAAAAATACGTTTCAGAGATCATTAGCTCATCATACTTAACTCATAAAATAAAAACTTATATCCTTAATACATAGACTCAGTAGTAGAAACTTTACCAAAGGAATGTCCCTGTTTCTCTCTCTCAACAATTTGCTGCAAATCATGATCTTGGACGACAGCAAAGATTTTACTTTTTGCTACATTCAAATGATATGGCGAAAATGTTTTAAGCGTAGACCCGATGCTTAACAGAAACGCATCGACTGGGTCAGTAGGATCCAACTCCGATGATTGAGTCAGCGACTCGCTGAAACTTGGCAAATTAATCGTTTGATTGACTTCCTCAAAACATGGCTCTTTCCTCTTTTTAGTTTTCCTCTTCTTTGTTTTAGGTTTCTTTACGATTGGTGCTGCATCAGAGTCATTATCGCTGGCTTGATTTAAATCGATCTCTTCTGTCGGAGAATCATTGACCAAGTCATGCCAGTTTTTCGTCTGCGGTTCATCTTCATCTTCCATAGATAAGACTACATCTCTATAGAATGGCTTCATGAATGTTAACTCGCTTTCGTATTTGTACTGCCTTGGTACAGCGACTGGATTTGTCACATTTTTCTTTAGAATTCGTCTGTGTACGTCTCTTATGTTAATCCAGCGTACTTTGCAGTCGGCGCCTGTAAATAAAAAACTAAAATAATTGGAAAATACACTTTAGATGCCATTAAATTGTTTTCCTTAATCACATTAAATATACCTAACGGAGCATATTCTATAAACTCGGCAGTGTATGAAGGCATCAAACAATTAGAAAATCAACTTTGGCGACCAGTCATCTGTTATATCTACTCATGTAGTCACAAAAATGACGACAGACTCTGTAGAAAGAGACAAACTATCATGCGGCCAATATCTGTCCCTATCTTACATCACAACAGAATCAATAAAATTTCTCGAAAGAGAAACAAATACAAGTAACGGCTTGTATTTGTCTCTTTCGAAAAATTCGTATATCGGTAATGTCTGCCAACATTTTGTTATCGTATTCACTTCACAGCCGAATTCGGAACGATTAGCTTATTGCACCGTCGTTGTTAAGTAAAATAACGATTTTCTATGGTAATTTTTACTAAACATAAAGACATCTACGTCTCATATAAGTTCAAATCTTAATATAAATAAAATATTAAACAATAAATTAAACTAACAGAAATTCTTCTAAAATCGAACAATAAACTCACGTCCCCCTCACATTAAAGTCGAACACATTCAAAGCAACGCGAACTCAGCAAATAGTAGCGTCGGATCGCGATAACTAAATACTACTTACCAGACTTTTGCATCTCGTCTCCGATCTTCTGCCAGGCAACCTCTCTGGTGTTAAAGTCCATATATTTCGCATGGTTGATGTCATACAGTACTGGGTTCTCCTTCACCAGGCGAATGAGTTTCACGTCTTGTTTATCAGAGTTATCGTTGAACATTTTGTTCGAGCAGTGTTTGGCAACGGGCGTCGTACCAACTCGTCGGTCGAGCCCCGATTCGTCGGCGCTCGGTCGTAGTCGGGACCTCTCGCTCCCACATTATTAGGAACGGTTTTTATGACTCGAATTTGTTAACAGCGTATTTATTTTTGTTTTCAATTAAATTTTAATTTATGTGCTGTTTTGTGCCTTTTATTTAAACTGTTTATTTGAACATTTTTTAAAGCTAGTACATAAATAATTTAAAATGTTATACATTTGCTTAGTTCCTATAGTATGGATCCCTGATATTCTAAAATACAGGTCTCGGCTTATTTTAGGCACCAGTCTCCTTACAAATAATTATATTATTATAATAATGTCATTTCGTAAGAATCGTTTAAAAGATTTTTATTTGTGGAAAAATTATTCTTTATTATTATTGAATTACGTTTTAAAGCTAGTTTTTGCACTGCAAAACTGCATGAAAAGACGAAAAAAATAATTATTAAAAATTATAGTTATAACTAGCTTCTGCCTGCGACTTCGTACGCGTAGTAGTCGAAAATATTCAACGGGATCCCGTCCCCGACTTGCTTTACAAAGATTATAATAAATAGCTCGGCTAATATGCATGATATAAAGATAATTTATAGCCTATAGCACTCAGGGATAATGCAGCTACATGTCAGCGAAAGAATTTTCAAAATCGGTTCGGTAGTTTCAGAGATTACCCCCTACATACAAACTTACAAATTTTACCTCTTTATAATATTAGTATAGATTAGTTAGATATTCATAAGGATTATTATAAAACTGTTACGTAGGTACTTCTATGCAATATACATTGATTGAACGTATATTTTACTTAACAAACATTAAGTTATTTATAAATACTACAGTTAGTCATCCGTGAAGACTACAACACTCGGTATAATCATTTTCCAGACAATGAATGAGCTCGCCATAATAACTGAACGATTTAATCCCAAGCTAAATACCAATACTTGGTTCATATTTGCAAACACGCATGCGGTTGCACAATTTATAAATAAATAAATATTTAGTAGGTAAGAATTTGTTAATTATTCAAGTCAAGGTTACGCTACCAATTACTATCCAAAACACATTTTAAAATACGATGTACCCGTATGTAATAATTGGTGTCTTTTTTATTACTGATGGGCCACTCTTGACCTCGACCTCGCCTGATGGTAAGCGATAGATGAGGTTTAAGATGGGACGAGCGAGCCCAGAAGATGCCTGTTTACTCGTGCTTTAAAGGCTGAAAGGTCATAAGTGGCAGGGAACACAGAAGCCGGCAGAGAATTCCACAGCTTGGCTGTGCGCACAATAAATGTGGAGGAGAAGCGCTTGGTCTTTGTCTATTTTTAAACTTTATTAAAATAAAATATATGCTACTGCTGTTATTTATTTATAAAAGGTAGCTTGACAGCTTACAAGAATAAAATATATACATACAGGGTGTCCAGTAAATAGCACGACATACTGCAGGGGGTGATAGCTTGGGTCATTAAAAAATAGCTTGTTTAATGGTAATTATAGGTTACTTTTAGGTAAGCGTGCTCCATCTTCAACTACATCATCACTTACCATCAGGTGAGATGGTGGTCAATCAAATCAATCTAAAAAAAATTTGGAAAGATACAATACTAGTGCATTTTCAGTAAAAAAAAAAATACGAAAGAAATGCTATTTTAGTTCATAAGAGCATTTTATTTTAAATGCAAGTAATGTGACTTTGAATATTCGAATCGCAGTAAAGTTGTACGGTTCGAATTACATAATAGTTAATCTACGGCCAACCGTCCGGCCGGTCTGTAAATGACATCTCGATGGATAAGGTGATAGTAAAAAAACAGAGGAGTTAACTTTAATAAACATTTATTTAAATAAATCACAATAAATGTTCGAATTGCTTCCCTTGTGAACTAATACACGCTCGGCATCTTCTTAAAAATGAGCTTTTGAGTCTTCTCAAGCTTATTTTGGATATTTTTCTTGCTGCAATGTTAACCCTTGCTCTCAATTCACTGTGATTTTGGATCGGTTTTTCATAGACTCTGTCCTTCATGGCACCCCAATAAAAAAAATCCAGGGGTTTAGGTCCGGAGACCTAGGTGGCCCTAATATCGGTCCCAGTTGCTGAATCCACCTGCCTGGATAAGCTTCGTATAAGTAGGCTCTTACTTTCCATCCATAATTAGCAGGGCACCTATCATTTTGAAGCCACATAACCTCTCTTAGCTCACTCGGAACATTTTCAAGGAGCGTGGATAGGGTTTCTCGTAAAAACTCCAAGTAATTATTGGCATTTAATGTAGGTCCCACACCATAAATTTATTGTGAATTGGTACTGTGACCTGTCTTCTCTTGACACATACGGATTTTCTAATTGCCAACTATGTAGATTATGCAAATTCAAGTAGCCGTCCTTTCTGCAGGCTGACTCATCACTCCACAGCACTTTATTAAAAAAGTTTGGGTACTCCCGATGTATTTCAAGCATGCGACTGCTAAATTTAACTCTCGGCACGTATAGTCTCTAGTTAAAAGAGTTTGCACGCGTCGTACTTGGAATGGATGTTATCCATGCCTCTTGAGCACTGAATAAACAGTGGATTTCGGTATCCCTGTGCGCCGTTGTATCACTCTAACCGAAGTTGTCGGGTCTTGTTCTCGTTCCTGAAGCACTATGTCTTCGTCAACAACTTGAGGCCGTCCACCGCCACGTTGACCAGGAAGTCTACCATCCATGTAGGAGTTATACACTCTGGTAAACATTTTGTGGTGTGGATGTCTCCTATTAGGAAACTTTTCCCTGTAGAGGGTGGAATCCAAATCATACTTATGGCAAACAAACTCCGAGGTCCAAGGCATAAAACAGTCATAAGTACGAAACATTAATTTGTGAATACAGAGATGCGTTGCGCACGGCTTAAGGTAGCGTACTGGCAAGCGTCGCAAATAAGGTTGAGAGAGTGAGACATAAAATCACAACACAAGAAAAAGCGGGATACACGCGGGCACATGCGCTTCTTTTATTAGACAGTAACCGATCGGGTCGGGTTGGTCGACGAGCTGGTTAAAACCTTTATCCATTACGCGTGCATGTCGCATTTTACATGTCACAACTTGTTATAATAATTAAGCGCGTAAATGAGTAACTATTACTTATTCTCGTAGTGGTTTTTGACAAAATTACTTTAATTAAATTTTCAACAAAATCAGCTTCTCTGGAAAATAAAATAGCATTTTTTGTATTTTTTAATGAAAATACACTAGTATGGTATATTTCCAAAATCACCATTAAACAGGCTATATTTTAAGTTTGTTGTACAAAACTGCCGCATACTTTTTTTTTTCACTACTGTAGGTTAAAGTTATGCGAAAAGAAAATCGTTCTGTGAAAATTTAAACAAAAAATACTATTTCATGAAAATATTCTTGTTTTTGATAGAAAGAAGACTTATCAATGCAAAAAGTAACTATTCATGAATAATTTGATGTAAAAAATACTAGAAAAGGAATTTTTCAAGATTTTTCGATATTTCGGGAAATTTTGTAAAACTGTAAATCCGTAAGATTTTGCTGAACATATACTGTGTTGTTTTGGTTGGTATTCACCCAAGCTATCACCTCCTCTAGTATTTCGTGCTTTTACTGGACACCCTGTAAGTGTATTTTTTTTTTAAAGATAACTAGCAATATGGGTACAATTCACATTACTAGCAATCCTGTTAACCCCTGCAACTAAGATAAATATGCTTGTGTCTGGAGTGGGTTCACGGCGATAGTGTAATGGGTGGGGTTCGAACCCGCGACCTTTCAATCACAAGTCTGACACCTTGAAATTACTTAAAAGTTACGCGAATTATGAAGTACACAGATTACAATTAAATAGAGAGTAGACGTATGTCTGTTACTGCAGTGAGGTTAAACACAGTGGGCTCTACTTTAATGACATTATCATATGGGCAGAAAACTTAAAACTAAAACAATGGGCAGTCTAATCTAGTGTTGTAAGAACTCGAGTTTTGGAGGCTTATTTAATAAAACTTGAGATATTTTTGAAGACTCGAGTCTTAGAAATAAAACTTAAGATTTCAACTCCTTTAGAAATTGGTCTCGGTCTCATGTGGCTAACGAGTCCTAGTCTTGAAAATCTACTAAAGTCTCGAAATGAAGACTAAAAGACTCAAGTTTTTTACAACACTTGTATAATCGCATTCCACGATTTCAGGCATTTTTAAAAAGTCGTATCTTTTTAAACATCTATTTTAAATATCGTGCGCCATGTAAGCTAACTGTATAACGGGCCGTGTGTCTTGCTCGGATACTTCGACGCGTCGTCGTGTCGGGCTCAGCTAAAACGCCGCTTGTTACGATTATAGGCATCACGACCTCTCTCAACTCTACGCTTTGTTTTTATTTACATATTTTATAATGATTTCGATAGCACTTTACACAGAAATGCCTAAAGATAAGATACCTATCCATACCTACTAATATTGCCTGCCGGGGTTACGGAATTGTTCAAAAGAATTACCGCGGCCTCGGAACACGAAGGGCAAATGATGGAAAACGTATAGGTTTTAGTCAGTAAAAGGGTTACGTATAAAATAACAAATTATGAGATTTTTTTGGGAAATAAGTTCATGCTTATGAAGTTTTTTACTAAAAGACGTTTTACTAAACAAGATATAAAGTGTCGATTTGCACCGAATGGCTCGGACAAATACCTAAGACTAGTTAACAAGGTTTTTCTCCCAAGAAATTTATTATGTATTGTTTCCAGGGTTGTAGATGTGCTGAATTTAATTCTGTCTTCCTAGATGTTTCAGCTCAAAGTAGCAAGATCTCCAGTTTTAATGCACTTCTATACCATGATATAAATAAGCTCCGCAACCTTTCATTTCCGTCATAAAATGGTCCACCTTGATTAAGTATTGAATTGACAGATTATATAAAAAATTGAAAAAATATCATGTTCTTGATTTCCGTTAGTAACTAAAAAATACAGTATGTTAAATAACAGAGGGAGTTCCATTACTCGTTAATCTATCTCATTAATAGATTAAAATAAAAATATCAGCATAGAAAAATAAGCATAAAATATTCCGAATTCAAAAATAATTCACCACATCATTTTTAAAGATTAATAATAAACCATCCAACTAAGCTAAATATGCTTGTATCTGGAGTGGGTTCACGGAAATAGTGGGTGGGGTTCGAACCTGCAACCTCTCGATCTCAAGCCCGACAACTTAACCATTAGGCTATTGACACTTCAAATCACAGTATCATTAGAATTTGAAAAAATTAATACACATGGTATAAATCCCCTTTCAAGTTCTAATGATACTGTTAGTGACCATGTTAGCTTCAAATCTTTGCTTACGATCAGGCGAGATGGTGATCAAACGCGAGAATATCATCACTAACAAGTAACAACTTACCCTGTTGCTCGGTGACTGGGTGACGTCCATTCAAGATCGCATCCCTGGTCTGAACGTAAAGCAGGTGAAGCTGTACTGGATCTCGTGAGTCCACATTGCGGTCGGAGTAGAACAGCCTCCGTTTGAGGAGCACTGTCTCTTTCAACTCGATTCCTTGCTCCCGAATGGTGCGGTGCTGGTCGAGCCATTCCACTGGGGTGAGAAATAAGATGATAGTTACAAAATTAGGCCTTAAGAGTCCCTAACAATTTTACTGCCAAAAAAGAGAAATTACCTACTTTTGTAGAACAAATACCTCAATAACGGCATAAAATATCATTTTTCTTTTAAAAGAGCGTTAAACATTGTATATTTATCTAGTATGTGGTCAAACTATAATTTAAATATCTACTCAAAATAAATTTAAAAAAATAAAATACAAACACGTGTTTTTACGAAATCACGTAATACCAGGTTTTACAACTGCTTTTTTAGCTTAATGGGGGTGAATAACAATCTAAAAAAAAATCCTGACCATTGGGCATATAGTGCACTAGTAAGTTAACAAATTATTTTTTGAAAAATAATGGGGCGATGTACTTAAAAAAAAATAGTAAAACTCAGAAAAAACTCAATAAAATCCTTTGCAAAACCGTCACTTTTGAGTAAGAATCCGTTATTGAATAGAAAATTAAAAACTAATTCTGAATAATACAGGTATTTATCTACCAAATTATTATTTTTTATTTTAATTCTGAGCTCATATTTTATTGTAATAACATTTTCAAAGTATGCCTTATAAATCGATGCGCTTGCTCGATTTATTTTGAGTAGATTAATTTGACCACATATTAGATAAATATACAATGTTAAACGCTGTTTTAAAAGAAAAATGATATTTTATAACGTTATTGAGATATTTGTTCTACAAAAGTAGGTAATTTCTCTTTTTCGGCAGTAAAACTGTTAGGGACTCTTAACCACACTTAACATCAGTGACTGGCTATGGACGATTTTGCAAATAAAGTAAAATTGGCGGAACTGTCCTCTCAAGGGATCTAGGGTTTCCAAGTAGACAGTGCGTCATGCCCGATAGGGCAATTACCTGTCGGAGTTGGTCAGGGCAACTGATCCTTCAATAGGGTAGGGTTCCGCTCTACCCGGAGAGGAGGAGTAAAAATAAGTATTTTAGTGCAAAAGTATCGGAATCCCATTACAATGATCAGTAACAGAGGTTTCGGGCAACCTCTGCAGGACTAAAGTACCTCTCATAATGAGAATTTTCAAACCTATAAGCTGAGATTTGGCTTCCTATTGTCTTGATGTCCCGGGGTTGCGGGAATGTCTGGGGTTGCGGGAATTTCCGGGGTAGCGGGAATGATCTAACGAGATACAGCGGCCCCGGCGCGCAAGGGCAACTGAATAAGCAGGGTGGGTTTTTAGTCAGTAGAAGTCTGACACCGTCTTCCGTGCCACCCGCAGCGAGAGAAGTAATTTGATGGTTTTCCCAACCGGGAAAAAAATAGATTGTTTCGATGTTTTCCTCTCTGATTGGGAGTTTGTAGGAATTGTAGGTCAATAGCTACCACTATTTATCAGGTTTAAACTATTTAATTTCAACTCGTTTGGTTGAAAAAAATGCGACACATCATTTTGTAAAGCTGTCTTGCTGTCTAAATATAGTATGTCTAATAAATGTTTCAGATGACGAAATTGAGTATTCGCTTGAAAACATTAGGGGTGGAGTAGATCAGGTATCTATGACTGTAGATGTGGCGAGAACGGCGGCGGTATTTTTATTCTAGTAGGTATTCCTTTGGGATAATATGAGACAAAAAGCACAGCCGAAGATGCGAGCAGAATATAGTTAAAAATAAGAAAAACATTACTTGAACATACCGTTATCATCAGTCTTCAGTCGCTTGCTCATCTGTTCCAGCACCACGTCTCTATCCTTGTTTGGCTTGGGTCTTTTCAGGGTGAAGCCGCCACCACTTGCCTCCTTGTTTTCTTTACCTTCTTCCGTTTCTTCCACTTCTTCTTTGCACTAGAGATGGAGAAGAATAAGAAACATCAGTCAAGATTTGTTCTGAACAGTTACTTTGGTGTAGAGTAAATTATATCCTTATATCCAAGAACAGTAGCAGTCCAGTGAAGGAATAAGGTACCAGTTTTATGTCGTAGGTTCGAATCCAAGTAAGCACACTACTGTGTACAGTTACTTTTCATTATCACCAATGCTGTCAAAACGGTGAATTGACATGTCCTAGTACCAATAAAGGCACAGAAATGTGATATTCATCAACCTGCCTGTCTGCAAACTAGGTGAGGCCGGTGTTTCCTAACTGACTACCCAGAGAAGAAACACCGAAACAAACTCAGAGCTCAACGTCTCTTCTGTCCCGTGTGTAGCTTAATGTTGAGGTGATCTTTTGAAGTAATAAGCACACAGATTTTTTTAAAAGAGAACTAGCAATTTGGGTAGAATTCACATTACTAACAATCTTGTTAACCCCTCCAACTAAGCTAAATATGCTTGTGTCTGGAGTGGGGTCACGTCAACAGTGTAATGTATGGAATTTGAACCCGCGACCTGTCGATTACGTATTGTGGCTTTAAATTTGAATGGAACTGTCCAGTCAGTATATGACTTTGTCAGCAATCGTGTAGCTGTTGGTGTCTAGTATTATGAAGCAGTGTGTAGTATTGTAAATATTTATTGTTATTACTTAATTCATTTCAATAATTCAATTTTATTATTTACTGTTCTAAAATTAAACCTGTGTTTAATGTGTTTTATTTTTTATTTTTATTTCGTATTTCGTATTTTTATTTTTTATTTTTTTTTCATTTTGAATAACTGCTACTTTTTTTTCTGTACGGTACTTTATTGAGCGGAATGCACTGGCTCCTGTCATACAGTTTACAACTAGTTGAACTGTAAGTAATGGGTATATAATCTTTTTTGTAATAAAGCATGTTTATGTTATGTAAAGCCGCTTTCTTTAACTTTCTGATGGCGACTCACCAATCCATATTCATCATAGTTCTTGATGCCAATCCGCGCACAGATGTCCATCATCAGCTCGCCCACTGACTTCGTCTCATCCACCTGCAGGGTCTTCAACGAATCTGGGGGAAAATTCGTTGATTACTCATCAATACATCTATATATGGGTCATACACAAAACGGGTTATAAAAATATACGAAATAAGAAGTCGTTATATTTTTTTCAAATCAGTCTCATTTATTAGGTAATTTTACAAGTAATTAGAAATTAATCAAAAACCAGATCGTTATTCAGATTTCAGCAAGTTATTAGACTTGATTTTTTTTTACGTCCACTGAAAAGACCCGTTTCCACAGAAGAGAGGTAAATCAATCTGATATTGACATTTACTTACCATATAAACTCGGTATTACTTACAAAAGTTATCCAGCCAATTAAAGATACTTGGGAAAATACAAACAAAAAATCTTACTTTTTCTTTGATAATACAAATAACAAAATGTCATTTTTCAAAGAAAAATATTGAAAATAATCCAAACATTTTAATTATTTTTCATTTTAGCCCCTTATCTTTATCAATAAAAAATCGTCAAACTAATAAAAAACTAACAAATAAATACGCTTTCAAAAAATGTTTTATCACTATCATCACTTTCAAAGAACGAAGGTCGTACTTTAGGTTTTTTAGGTGGTGTAACTGAGTTATCAGAATAGTTATTCTCACAGAGAATCCTCTTTCGCGGAGTACATGGTTGACTAGTCTCATTGTCTAATAGTTCTGGAGAAGATGTTAACAACAATGGCGAAGGAGTTCTTGGCCCAGTGATAGTTGATACAGATGCTGTCTCCAAAATGGGCTGATTGAATTTCAGATCCGTACTTACAGGAATAATTGTCTGAAAAGTCTATATGTAGGTTACTACATATAGACTTTGTTTAATGAATTTTATAGCGTTATACTGATTAGTGATGTTGGCAAGATGCTGCATGAATATAGGTAGGTTTTTATTTAAAATATTAACAAGCAATTGATGCGATGACTTTACGCTTTATTTCAGTTTTCTTGCAAATCTTCTCATTGCCTTTAATTATTACAGTACAATTCTTAGTACCCATCTTTGGTAAATTATTGTATCATTGCCATTTAACAAAGTGTACTTTGGGACTCTCTCAGAACTTTGTGTATATTTCCGTTCCAAGCAATGAACACTAAAAGCATTATTACAGCAAAGAAATTTTGCGAGATCGGTGGCAGAACAATGATTTAATAACTTAGATTGGTGTAAGGCTCGAGCAATATAATAAATATTCGGTAACGCTCCAAAAGTTTACAATAAAGTACCGGATGTGATTAAAGACATGCCATTAATAAAATTCAAAAAGGCACTTCATAGACTACTTATTGATAAATGTTATTACAAATTAGATGATTATTTAAATGATGTTTCAATATGAATATAATAAAATGACTAATACTTATTTTATATTATGACATTCTTATTAATATTTTTCTGTTGTGTGTGTTTTAATATTGTAATGAATCATATTCTTAAATTAATTAATCTGATACTGTGACATAATTTATATTCAATTTCTTCCTAATATTTGTATGTCTTATTGACAAAACATAGCGGACTTATTATTAATGTAAGACCTATAATTATGTAT
The DNA here is from genome assembly GCA_943138885.2 of Tholera decimalis. NCBI lineage: Eukaryota > Metazoa > Arthropoda > Insecta > Lepidoptera > Noctuidae > Tholera > Tholera decimalis. The sequence continues at coordinate 25,977,558 of OW964577.2, read as the reverse complement.
TTACCTATGTTTAGCAAATAAACAATTCTGATTCTGATTCTAATATAATCATTATTCGTATGAACGGAACACAGGCAAGTATTTCTTGATGCCGCTTTAGGGAATATTACCCAGAATTGACGATGTCGGCGGAATGTTTCATAGGGGACATTCAAACCAGTCGTATTATTAATTTTTTTATGACGGTTTAGAAGTGAAGTGAAATAAAAGACGTATTTGCATTTTGACTTTTCTGCGCGTGATCGTTTCCTCTTTACCAGCTGTTAGTCTGCTATTTTCGTCATTGATTAAAAATTCATATATCCTTTTTCTTAAGTCAATATTTATGATAATCTCCTGTCCTTAACTTTTTTTTTATCTTATTATTCGCATCCTATATTTAGAGAGCATCCGTTCTAAAATATTTAATCTTTCTATTAAAAACTGATTTTGAGCCTTCAATAATCATATTGATTTACCCTCCTCTCTCACTCACTACACGTGAGTGTGTTGAGCGAGAAGAACTGGGAGAAGAAACCGGTGTATTCACGCGTACTATTTATTCTGTTTGTTTTCTTAGTCGATCTCTTTCACGTCTTAGCTTGGCTTTTTCACGCCACATTTGTCGCATCTGTCCCTGCTGTCTGGGTGTAAAATCTTTAATTGTCTTCAATAACCCATTTTGTTTCTTTAGATGATATCTTTCGCGTTCTTTTCTACGTCTTTCTTCTATGGCAGTAGCATCTAATTTATCTCTAGCTCTTCGCATGCTAAGTTTTTCTGTTCACGACGACGTATTTTCTTCTCTTTGTCAGTTAATTGGGTTCTAGACCGACTTGATCGAGGCATTGTACCTGAAACAAACCCAACGATGCTAAGCACCCCACATTTGGCAAAAAATAAGTCAAGCTCCTTTTTCGAGTGCCGATACCAATAATGCAGTATTTAAATCATGCTATCACAGCCTGCCCGTTTGTTTGACCAACATTGTAGCTTTGTTAGCATGGAAAACCGTCAAAATGTTATTTTTTGTGGACATAAATCTATCCTGTGACCATTTATGTTCACAGGAAATATGTCCACAGAAGAGATATTTCAAACTAAAATCAAAGCAGCCATTTTATTTTTAAGGTTAGAATCACAACAAAATAAATTTTGAAAATATTCCTCAAAAGGCATATCGGCGGAATATTTACTAAAATATTGAATAATAACTTACCAAATTACAACCCAAGCAGGAAAGACGCACTAAACTTTGACAAAAACACTTAATTTCATTTTAAAACTTTATAAATTATAAAATGGCACGTAGATGTACTGACAAGGACTCCAACGAATGGCGGCTATCCAGGGTTGTCAATTTAAAAAATATACGATACATGGCAGCTTTAGTAGAAATTAAAATTTGCTTGATTTTTAGGTCCATCAAAAAGACCTAAATCCGTATAACAGCATGTTTATTGGAAATAAAAAAATATATGTTGTGCAATTATTAACAACTATCTAATAAAAATAATATTCATTATATACCACGTAAATACGACAATGATGTTTTGATAAATATGTAACAAAATAATTAACTACATCTATCCAAACACTCATACCCCGAATCTGAACAGTCCACACGACGAGACTTTTGACACATTTTGATTTTTTTTTTTAATAAAAAAATATCATTTTATTGTTTGAAATATTATGGGTAAATAGAAAAGTAACAATAATTTAACTGAAAAATAAAAGTTTTCAGTTACTGTCGTAAATTTTCAAGTTATTTTATCCGAACACCCATATGTGTATGACCCATATATCTATGTACATATAATAAAACAATAAAAAAGTGTGTCTGTACATTTAAATTTTGTACAAAAATATTAATTGAGGTGGGTTAAGCAGGGACCGAAAGGTTAACCCGTATGAGGGTTTTAACCGGGTTAATTTTTAGGGTTAGGTTTAAAAACCCTCAATAAAGGTTAACCCGTATTATAGGGTTAATCAGCCTATAAGAACCGGTTTCGACATAAGGTGCATTTTAGCACATAAAACATCTGCAAGAAAGTGACAGAGATAACTACCACGCGGTGTTTGATCGTGTACCGACATGATTCTCGTAGTCACCGCGCAGAATGCATTGAACTTTGAGCCCTATTAATGTTGCACAATACTGTTTTTAATATTGACTAATGTTCGACGCTAAAATATTAAAAATAATATTTAATTCTAGCGCATTTCACCGACCGACACGGTTGAATTGTGAGTGTGTTTGTACATATCGTCGTTTGTCGTAGGTACTTAGTAGAACTTTGTTATTTTTAACCGACTTCAAAGAAAGGAGGTTTACAATTCGTCTTGAACTTTTGTTTATTTTTTTTTATGTATGTTACCTCATAACTCGGAGATGGCTGGACCGATTTGGAAACTTCTTTTTTTGTTTGAAAGGGTATACTTTCTAGTTGGTCCCATTGTCGTCACGTTTGGATCTGATGATGGGATCATGGAGAAATCGAGGGAACTCTTCAAATATTATAGGCACACCTATAGCTTTTTGGGTATTTCTTATAGTACCTTGTGCAGTTGCTCTCGAAAAGCACCATTTGAGGAAGTGGAACTGATGATGAAGACCCCAGATGGCCACCGAAACTACTCAATAATAAGTATTTCGTTGATTACGATTAGATTACTTGAATATAGATGTTAAGCACTTTATGCTCGTCACAATGCATATGGTGAAGTAGAGCTGATGGTGATGTACCAGGAGAACTCCTCAAAAATTAACGGCTCTGCACCGGGAAAAGCAATATTTTGTAAAAGGTGATAAGTAGTTGACATTTTTGCTTTTGTAACTAGATAAATTACAAACCGACCCACTAAAAAGCGTGAAAAAAAAATTTTTGTAAAAAATAGAACCGACTTCCATATAAAAACACTACAAAGACAAAAATAACTTTAATTTCGGAAGGCGGTGTCTTTAGTTTTGTATATTTTTTCGTTTTTGACACCGCCTTCCGAAATTAAAGTTATTTTTGCCTTTGTAGTGTTTTTATATGGAAGTCGGTTCTATTTTTTGCTAAAAAAATTTTTTATTATCTCATAATTAGCACATACATAATTTAAGTAGCGTTATTACCAACCTGTTTTGAAGTCAAAACTTCTTTAGCATCGTTGTGATTTGAAAGTTTATGAAACGAAAAAGTGACAGTAAAAAGAGACAGACACATAAATTCATAAGAAAAAAAGCCAACATTTTTGAAGGTTTCACTTCTACCACGTGTGAATTGCACACATGTTTTTTTTTATTCTTATACCTACGTGAACTTATAGTGATCTGATTAAGTATGCCTAAAACCAGGCGTCCGTCACTCGCTCAAGGCCACGCGTTATATGCCTACCGCGTATCGCCGTCGGTACATCCGACAGTGGGCTGCTGCACGCCTGCCTGAACCTTTTTAAATAATTTTGACAACGTCATAATGGATCAACCTAAAAAAAATTGATTTTCCTCCGCTTTGCTACTGTTTTCATTTTGATTACTTATTTATTACAATTATTTACGCGGTTTCGGATATTTTAGATATTAAAATTTAATAATCGGGAAATCAGGGAAGGAAAAAAATGCATCTATCATTTTATTAAACTGAAACATATTTGATCAACAAATAAAAAAAAAATGTTTTTCTACAACATTCGTTTTTTTTACCAATATCATCATAGGTACAACCATAGAAATATAATATTATATCTATGGGTACAACCCTAACACATTCGTGGGTCGCGCGGCGGGCAAAACAATCTCAACTCTCTGTGTACGGAATTATGGTACATTTCTTCTCGCGGCAAACAGCTGGTATTATTATTATTAGGTACCCGCGCTCGCATTGAGCTGCATTGCGCCAAGATATCATCTCCGTGAGCGGTGTCTATGTGTGCGTTGCTCGAGCGCGCTTTTTATGTTGATCGACTTCTGTACCTATCTATTTTGTGGCTGCACAGTGGCACGGCACCGCGTGCCTATCAATTATTGGCCGTTAGCTTAGATGTAGCGCTCGGCGGCTATGTTGCTTACTGGTTTTGCATTACAAGATAAGGACCAAGCTAATACAATCAATGTACCTACAAAATATAAAATCCCACCAAAACATCCTGTAATGGACGCCGAGCTAGATACAATTAGAATAAGTTTAATATAAGTAAGATAGGTAAAATCAGGATAGGTGAGGTCAATATGTAAGCAGGAAATAGGAATTAATACGTAGGTAAATGAAACACATGTTAAAATCGTTATAATTCATCATACCTATTGTAAGAGAAACTTCGAGAAAGTTTCCATGTACCAAGGCCGACAGGTCGGAACCTGTCGGAAAAGAGAAAGTTTTGTGCGTAAACAACTTCAAGGTCACGACAAGCGATTCTTGTTTGCTATTAGTAGATTTCCAAAAACATATCGTGACCCCCACACGAGTTCGACCCTCGTGCCAAGGGATATAAGACGGCAGGATTTTTCGAATAATCGTAGTATCCAACCATCCGGACAAGAAGAAACACCTGAAGTGAAAGTATAGTGAAAAGTAAACAGTGAAATAAATAGTCCAAGTAAATAGTTTAAAGTGTATAAGTACTGAAACGTTATGAAAGTGTAAAGAACAATCAAGAATTAAGACTTTATAGTGAACATTAAATGTATATAGACTAGTATAAGTAGACATTAAGTGAATTTATGAAGATATAAAATAAATCAGTGTTTGAAGATTGAGTTTTATTGCAAGAGCTATCTAGCTATCGACGTATGTCGAATTGAATAAATAAATACAGTCCACAACCATAACAGTTTTGGTCCTTCAGAAGCCGGATCCAGTTAGTTGTTCGAGAGCCAGATACGAAGAAAAGTCTGAAAACCTGTGAAAACTAAGTGCTAACCCGTGTGCTAACCGGTAACGATTGTGTAACTCAGCGCTTTTATTCTGCTAATAAGTTACTGTGCGCCGTCAACTGAACGCGATGGTTGTCACACGTAGTCAGAGTGATTTAGCAGAGATGGAAGAACAAAGGCGTGTCCTAGAACGGAGGGACGAAGAGTTACGTACGTCAGTGCGCCGCCGGGAAGCTGAACGTATAGAACAAGAACGACTGCGACGTATATCACTTGATCCGCCAGCGTCACCTCAGGTGGAAAGTATGGTTGGACCTACTACCATTGCGGATCTCGCCACTGCTGGGCCTTCATCAGAGCGGCAACAAGTCAGATCACCGCCGCGATCGATAAGGTCGACTACCAGCGTGACGACAAGATTAAGGTTGGCTGAATTGGAAGCAGCTGAAAAACTAGCAAGCATTCGACGGAAAGAGCTGGAGCTTGAAGCGGACCTAGTGAAGAAAAGGCTGGCTGCTGAGGTGTCTGTGATACAAGACGACCAAGAGAGCATCCATGAAGATCCACTTCAAGACGAACGTCAGCATCAGAAGGTCGATCAATGGTTGCGCACCAATCCCCTCAGCTCACGGGGGGAGGGGGGCAAACATACTGAACATAAAGAAGATCCGAAGCAAATTAAATTTGATGTGCCTAGAGGAAGATCACCGACGCCAACGAGAGCCGGAAACAGCATCGACGAACTAGCTGCGACCCTGGAGAAGATGGCCCGGCCGCGAGTTAGGCACACAGACTTGCCTAGTTTTTCTGGCGCTGTCAGCGAGTGGCTGCCATTTAAAGCGGCTTATAGCGACACTACGAACATGTATAGTGTATCACCGGCAGAGAACCTTCAGCGACTACGAAGTTGTCTCAAGGGCGAAGCACGTGACACCGTAGCAGCCTTACTACACGCGGCTACAGATCCTGGCGTCATAGTGAAAACGTTAGAACAGTGTTTCGGGCGTCTTGAAGTAATAATAGACAAAGCGCTTGAAGATTTAAAGAAGATGCCAAAACCGGGTACCTCAGCCAGTGATTTAAATAACTTTGCGATTAAAATTCAGAACATTATCTACGTGTTGAAAACAATAGACAAACGTGGTTACTTATACAATCCCATGCTCACAAGGGAAGTGTTGGAAAAGTTGTGCCCACACCTGCGATCACGATGGTGTGACTTTGCCTGCGACAACGAGGGAACAGCGGAGCCAGAGATAGTAATGTTGTCTCGCTTCTTAATGCGTGAAGCAGACAGGGCGTTACGCTATACATACGCCCCGTCAACAAGCACCGCCACTGCAAGAAGAGAAACCAGGCCTGCTATAACTATGAAGAAGAAGCCCAACACAATATACAACACGGTCGAACAAACTGAGGAAGAAGATCAGTGCCCTAATTGCAAACAGAAACATGTGCTAACTCAGTGCCCGAAATACAAGTCAATGACCGTGGACCAGCGATGGGAGTTTGTGAAAGATAAGAAGATATGTTTTAATGTGCTAATAAGAAACACAGGCGCATTACGTGTAGAGCAAAGTTATGTGGTGTCAATCAATGTCGCCGGCCTCATCATGCGACATTACATCAGGAAAGAAGAGAGTCGCCCGAGATTAAAACAGCGACTGAGAAGGCAGAAGAGCTTAAGGAAGCAGTCATGTCAGTGGCTACCAAAACAACCGCTGGCACGAGAACTGTACTATTGAAGATGTGCCCTATAGTAATCACAGGTCCACGGGGGGAGGTTAAGACGCACGCACTACTCGATGAAGGAGCAACCATCACCCTCATTGATGAAGACCTGGCTGAAAGCATTGGTGCTGAAGGGACAGTGCATCCGTTGCATATTCATGGGGTCAACATGTCTTCAAAAGAAAATAAAAGCAAGATCGTCACAGTAAAAGTCAGAGGGTTGGGCGAGGACAGCGTGACTCACAAGCTCCAGGCACGAACCATGAAGGATCTGAAGCTTCATCAGCAGTCAATTCCTGAAACACTGCTGAAGTATGAGCACCTGCGCGACCTCCCGAAGAACGAAGTATGCTACGAGCCGACACGCCCCGGACTTCTAGTGGGGACAGACCACTGGGAGCACATCGTGTCTCGAGAGCTCCGGACCGGCGGCCCTAATGAACCAGCTGCATCTAGAACGCAACTCGGCTGGGTAGTGCATGGGACCGCACCACGACACGCTCTCACCATGAAGAACAATGTGTTTCACATATACGAACACGAGAAACACTTTCATGAAGATCAGCGGCTTCACGAGTTAGTCGAAGCTCACTTTAAAATCGAAGCACTGGGAGTTGCGCGAGAACCACGCATAAGCGACGCGAACCAGCGTGCCATGGCTATCGTCGAGAGAACTACAAAAAAGATCGACGGTGGATATGAAGTCGGACTACCATGGCGCCATGATGACGTCACTATGCCGCCGAGTTACAACGCAGCGCTTCGTCGACTACTGAAAATCGAACAGAAGATGGATGCTAATCCTGAATTTGCGAAGCAATACTGCGCACAGATGAATAATTTATTCGAAAAAGGATACGCAGTGCTATGCGACGGAACAGAAGAAGCAAGTCCTGTCTGCTGGTATTTGCCTCACTTCGCCGTGCAGAACCCAAACAAGCCCGGCAAACAACGGCTGGTATTTGACGCAGCAGCCAAGAGTCATGGTGTATGTCTGAATGACAAATTACTAGACGGCCCAGACTTACTCCTATCACTCCCGGGTATTATATTCCGATTCCGGGAAAGAGCGATAGCCGTCACAGCAGACATACAGGAAATGTTTCTGCGTATTAAAATCAGAAGGGAGGATCAACCAGCGCAGCAGTTCCTGTGGAGAGACAGCGATAGAACGAGTGCCCCGCGTCATTACAAGATGACAAGCATGATATTCGGCGCGGCCAGCTCACCATACATGGCTCATCACGTCCGCAATTATAACGCGGACATACATGGGCAAGAATATCCTCGAGCACTAGAAGATATCAAAAACAGTCATTACATGGATGACCTAGTATCGAGCTATGAGAACCTAGATGAAGCCCAGAAGGCAGTGAAAGAAATAAGAGAAGTGCACGCGGTCGCCGGGTTCACACTGCGAGGTTGGAGCGCCAACAACACGATGGTGCTTAGCGACATACCCCGGGAACTGCACGCCACCACGCCTACACAACTGGGGGGAGATAAACCTGAGAACAAGATACTAGGTTTATACTGGAGCGCCGGACGAGATGAACTAGTGTTCAACACAGCCATGAACCGAGTTCCCGCCCCAGTACAAGAACGAACACGCGCGCCTACCAAACGTGAAGCACTCAGCGCAGTGATGTCTATTTACGACCCGCTTGGATTGCTGAGCCACTTCACCATAAGAGCGAAGATAATTCTGCAAAGTTTATGGCGACTGCAGATTCCATGGGACGAGCCAATTCCAGACCATGAAAACGAGTTATTTGCAGCGTGGCTCGCTCAACTAAATGACATCGCTCAGCTACGGTTGCCCAGAAGTTATACATCACAGAAGTACTTAGACATCGAACTGCATATCTTCTGCGACGCAAGCGAACAGGCCTACGCGACCATAGCCTACTGGAGAATAACGAACTACGACGAAACAGTGAATGTCGTGTTGGTTGCCGCCAAAGCTAAAGTAGCACCACGGCGGGTACAAACAATTCCGAGGCTGGAACTACAAGCAGCAGTCATAGGAGCGAGGATTGCTGACACTGTCCGCAAAGAACACAGAATCGAAGTAAGCAGAACAGTGTACTGGACAGACTCCTCCACAGTCGTGCATTGGATACAGCATGAAATGCGATGCTACACGCCGTTCGTCGCGCATCGACTAGGAGAGATCGCCGAGCTCACCTCTAAAGAAGAATGGCGTTGGCTACCTACTGAACATAACGTAGCTGACGACGCCACCCGACTCACCGATGCGCCGATCAACGCCAGCGATAGGTGGTTTCAGGGCCCTACCTTCCTGAAGCTACCTGAAGAACAATGGCCTAAGAAGAAGACGCAAGAAGAAGACGATGACAAGGAAATACTACACATCGTCGAGAACCAACGGGATAGCTGGCTGCCAGACCCTGCACGTTTCTCAAAGTTTGAGACATTAGTAAGAGCCGCGGCCAGAGTACTTGCCTTCATCGATATGTGTCGACACGCCGCGACAGGGCTAGAACTCCGCCATATAGAGCGAGCGGAGAAGGAGCTCCTGCAACGAGCACAGCAGGAAAGCTTCGGCGAAGAACTGAAGAGAATGCAGTCAGCTCGGTCACTCCCAAAAACGAGCAAGCTATACAAGTTAGATCCTGTGTTAGAAGACGACCTCCTGCGAGTAAGAGGCCGCATAGAAGCGTCTACCGCAACCCCGGAAGTGAAGCGGCCAATTATTTTGGATGGTAGACACCAAATAACGAAGCTTCTAGTTATGCGAGAACATTATGCTGCAGGTCACGCTAACCGAGAACGCGTGACCAACGATCTACGACAACGATATTGGATCATTCACTTGCGACCCACAGTACGCGCTGCAGAAAGAAGCTGTGCCCTCTGCCAGAGACGTCGAGCCACACCACAAGTACCAGCCACCGGAGACCTGCCACGAGCCCGCCTCGATCCGTTTCATCGCCCGTTCACCAATTGTGGGGTGGATTACTTTGGACCAATGATGGTGAAGATCGGTCGGCGGCGAGAGAAGAGATGGGGCGCACTCTTTACGTGCCTCACCTGCAGAGCTGTCCACATCGAGCTTGTTGCATCGCTGTCAACGGATTCAGCGATAATGGCATTACGGCGAATGGCTGCGCGAAGAGGATGGCCGCGAGTGATGTACTCGGACAACGGGACGAACTTTAGAGGAGCAGACCAAGAACTCAAGATGGCATACGCAGAATGGTTGCCAGCCTTGAAAAACATAGGGCTGATCCACCGAATGGAGTGGAGATTTATCCCACCAGGTGCACCGAACCAAGGAGGAGCGTGGGAAAGGATGATACGCTCCGTGAAAACCGCTCTCAACGTTGCGCTGAAAGAAAAGGCACCGTCAGAAGAAGTGCTGAAAACATTGCTAGTGGAAGCAGAGTTTTCCATCAACGCGCGACCCTTGACTCACGTCAGCGTAGACCCTCAAGATCCAGAAGCGCTCACACCCAACCACTTCCTGCTTGGGTCCTCGACAGGCCTACCAACGACGGGGCCTTGTGAAGAAGCCGATAGGAGAACGTGGCGAGCCAGTCATGCTCTCGCAGACAAGTTCTGGGCACGATGGGTCCGGGAGTATCTGCCATTGTTGGTACCACGAGGCGAACCGAAGAATGCAGCGCGACCCGTGCAAGTCGGCGACGTGGTCCTCATCGTGGACAGCAACCTACCACGTAATGTTTGGCCGATGGGCGTGGTAGAACAAACGCACCAAGGACCAGATGGAGGCATCAGAATCGTCGAGGTGAAGACCAGGACTGGAACTTTTCGTCGCCCAGTGAGCAAGCTCGTCGTCATTTTGAAGAAAGAAGAGGCTACGCGAGCTTCGCCGGGGGGAGAGCTGTAATGGACGCCGAGCTAGATACAATTAGAATAAGTTTAATATAAGTAAGATAGGTAAAATCAGGATAGGTGAGGTCAATATGTAAGCAGGAAATAGGAATTAATACGTAGGTAAATGAAACACATGTTAAAATCGTTATAATTCATCATACCTATTGTAAGAGAAACTTCGAGAAAGTTTCCATGTACCAAGGCCGACAGGTCGGAACCTGTCGGAAAAGAGAAAGTTTTGTGCGTAAACAACTTCAAGGTCACGACAAGCGATTCTTGTTTGCTATTAGTAGATTTCCAAAAACATATCGTGACCCCCACACGAGTTCGACCCTCGTGCCAAGGGATATAAGACGGCAGGATTTTTCGAATAATCGTCCCCGTCCGATTACCATGTACGGCAAGCCGATCCCTTGGGAAAAGCAAGCCAAATACTTAGGCGTGGTCTTCGATAGACACCTCTCCTTCGCTGAGCACATAAAGCAGGCACGTTCGCGCGCCGCTTTCGCTCTAGGTAGGCTCCACTTCATTCTTAGTTCTCGCAGCAAGTTATCACTCAGGTGCAAGCTGCGTATTTTCACCGCGGTCATCCGTCCCATCATGAGCTACGCCTGCGTTGTTTTCGCACACGCAAAGCCCTACCTCCTCCACAAGATGCAGACCCTCCAAAACCGATTCCTCCGTAGAGTCACGGGAGCCCCCTTTTATGTTCGAAATGAGCTTCTTCACGTAGATCTCAAGATGCCCACCATCCAGCAGTTCATGAAACGTGTCTCCAAGCGTTTCTTTGAAACTTCAATCCAACATAGGAATCCCCTTATCGTATCGGCCGCCCAATACGAACCCTCGCGAATCTCTAAGATTCGCCGACCAAGGCATACCCTAGTCACTCCCGATGACGCAATCACCCTGCTCCAAGAGAGCCGTAGGGAAACAAGTACAGTGGCACACAAACACAAAAACCGACCGTCCTTCCGTCCTCGCCGCCGAGGCCCGCCGCGACGTCCCCGTAATAGTCCACCCCGACCCTTGCCAGAGCCAGCCCGCGACGCTGAGCCAGTAGCTTTAAATTCCCTTATTAATAATAATAATGATATGATCCAGCCTGTCCCTAGCTGCCCTCCCCTGCGACGCCCTAAGCCGAGGTCCGTACCCCACAGGGGGTGCCCTTAGCGTGTAGTCGCCTAGTTTGTAAGTTTTTTAATAAGCCCTGGCTGGAGGCTTTAATTAATTTATTAATTAAGGCAACCACAGGCAAGTCCGGTTAAGCAGCCGACAACCTCAGAGGTTGACCTGCGAGATGCAACACACAAAAAAAAAAAAAAAAATCGAATAATCGTAGTATCCAACCATCCGGACAAGAAGAAACACCTGAAGTGAAAGTATAGTGAAAAGTAAACAGTGAAATAAATAGTCCAAGTAAATAGTTTAAAGTGTATAAGTACTGAAACGTTATGAAAGTGTAAAGAACAATCAAGAATTAAGACTAAATAGTGAACATTAAATGTATATAGACTAGTATAAGTAGACATTAAGTGAATTTATGAAGATATAAAATAAATCAGTGTTTGAAGATTGAGTTTTATTGCAAGAGCTATCGACGTATGTCGAATTGAATAAATAAATACAGTCCACAACCATAACACATCCTGTAAAAAATTTGCCAAGCCTCGCCTAGGCTGCTTGTTTCTCTATAAAAAGTAACGAAATCTCTAAGCAAAGCGAAGCCAAGTCTAAGGATCTTTACTGCGATTTCCTTATTAATATAGTTAGATTTTATGTAACCGGCCGTTGAACATACTCTATGCACTTTTACTAGTTAATACATCGAAGTCAACGGCAAAGTCACATAAAATCTAACTATATTAATAAGGAAATCGCAGTAAAGATCCCTAGACTTGGCTTCGCTTTGCTTAGAGATTTCATTACTTTTTATAGAGAAACAAGCAGCTTAGGTGAGGCTTTTATTTTTTTTACGTGGTAAAATCATCAAATAAGTCCTCCCACCCCGGGCAGGGCCGGAGGGACTGTCAGACTTGTACTGACTAAAATCCACGGTGTTCCTTCAATAGCCCTTTACGTTCCGGGGTCACGGCAATGGGATAAGTCCCACGACCCCGGCAGGCTTCGGCCCTCTACAGGGGGGGCCTCGTCATATTGCTGACGCTCTTTGAGGCGCGCGTGGAACACAACGCGCCGTCGACCCGGGCATGGTCCATGGTCGGACAGCGAGTTGCCCTTTACTCGCTGTCCGCATGCCCGCGCCTACGGTGGCCGGTGATCGTCAGCCGACGTCCGACGCCGTGGGCGTCTACCACTGCGGCCGGGCTGGAGGGAGGACGCCATCCTCTCCCTCACGCGGCCCGCCTCCTCCTTCGATAGCATGACTGCTTCGCAGAAGGAGGCGACCGCTTCCCACTCCGTCTCGCCCCGCAGCATGGCCTCGACCAATGCCGGGCGCGAGAGGTCTCCGCCTATCGCCGCCGTGAGGACACGTCGGTGCTCTGCCCAAGCGGGACAGTCTTGCACCGTATGCTTTACTGTGTCCTCAGGGCGATCCTTGCAGTGGTGACACCCAGGCGTTTCTTCCTTCCACATCAGACACAGGTACCTCCAGAAACTTCCGTGTCCGGTGAGGACCTGCGTCATGCGGTAGGTCAGGACGCCGTGACACCGATCTAGCCACTCCTCAAAGAGGGGTCTTACCGCCGCAATTGCGGCGTGCCCGAGCTTAGGTAAGGCTTGGCTAATTTTTTACAGGATGTTTTGGTGGGATTTCACTTCTTTTTGCAGTAAGCTATTTTTTACTTGATTAGTTTCTCAATTATTCAGACTCCAGTTTCATATTCATTTATAAGCGGCAAAAAAGGGGCTCGTCACATTGAATAACTTTTGTCAAGGCGCATTTCCATATCTCCCATAGTTCAGCTGAGCTCTAAGGGTTCTTCATCAGATACTTCAGACCTTTAATTTTTTATACACATCAGTAGAAGGGACTCGTCACTCTGAATAACTTTTGTCAAGGCGCATTTCCATATCTCTCATAGTTCAGCTGAGCTCTTAGGGATTATATATATCAGATACTTCAGACCTTCAATTTTTTAATTTCAAAAGAAAGGGCTAACCATGCTTAATAAACTTTGTGAACATAGCATGTCGATAATTTCAATAGTTTGGCTGGTCTGTTACGGTTTCTACTCAGGGTCGTAAGGTACTCCAGATCTTCCATGATCCTAGTTTTGATAGTTTTCCCTTCATATAGGCACTAAACCCTACCTCTATGCCAAATTTCAGCTCTCTAGGTTTATGGGAAGTACTAGTTCTATTTTGATGATCAGTTAGTCTATACATGTCGAAATAGTACAACTTTGCTTTTGCATAACTTAGGAAATAAACAAGCTACAAACATGAAATTTTCTGGTTTAAGTGTGTGCTGGTAGCTTACTAGATAACGATAATTTCAGCGTTCTAAATCTATCCAGAGGTCCCCAAATAGGGGCCTGAAAATACGCCGAAATGGTTCCAGAAAAGGATGGTACGGCAGTGTTTGCTTTGCGCTCGACTTGGCGGGGGCACTGCCGTGCCCCCAGATCTATGATTGCTGACAAACCATACGAAATTTAACAGAAAATTTCAAAAGAATTACGAAAAAAGCTTATATGTTTGAAATTTGATTCAGCGACCTATTTAGACCGTGCATTTATGGGCATAAATCCTACTATCCTACTTCCTATCCTACTAATCTTACTTCTTACTAATATTATAAATGTGAAAGTTTGTGAGGATGGATGGATGTTTGTTACTCTTTCACGCGTAAATTACTGAACCGATCTGAATGAAATTTAGCAAGTAGATAGATTACATCGTGGAATAACACATAGGCTACTTTTTATCCCAGAATTCCCACGGGGTCGGGATTTTACGCGGGAAAACCCACCCACGCGAACGAAGTCGCGGGCAGAAGCTAGTATTTTAAATGCGAAAGTTTGTGAGGATGGATGGATGTTTGTTACTCTTTCACGCAAAAACTACTGAACGGATCTGAATGAAATTTGGTGAGTAGATAGTTGACCTCCTGGAATAACACATAGGCTACTTTTTATCCCGGAATTCCCACGGGATCGGGATTTACGCAGGAAATCCTCCCACGCGAACGAAGTTGCGGACAGCAGCTAGTGTTTAATAAAACAATCAAAATAGTGAGCCTGTTACATTGGATATATTGACAAAAAATAATTGTGGGAGGTAAAGAAAAAATGTCCGTCTATTTTTTTGATTGTAAACGCATAATCCCTGGAACTTTTTTAGTTTTGATAGTTTCCCTTTATAAGGGCACTAAATCCTACCTCTGTGCCAAATTTCAGTTTACTAGTCTTATCGGAAGTACTAGTTCTATTTTGATGATCAGTGAGTCAGTGAGTGTCGAATTAGTACAACTTTGCTTTTGCAGAAAAGGTTGGTAAGTACGGCAGTGTTTGCTTCACGCTCGACTCGGCGCGGCGTATGGATATGAAATCGTGGACCACTTCAGATGTATAAAATGCAGGGATGAGCGGCCCAAGGGTAAGTATAGTCTAATCATAATAAGAATATTACTAATCACTTCACATCGACACCACAATAGTACTTATTACATTACACTGATGCGAAGCCAGGGTAGTGAAATCATCGCCAGTGAAACATGAAACAATAGAAGAGACTAGAGAGAGTAACCATTTCAAATGCCTCACCATCCAAGAGCCTGATTCTGAGGTTCCTCATCCTGCAGATGTAATCCAAAGAGTCTCCGTCTCTCAGCATGTAGTAGTCCAGGGTCCTGTGGTCTTCCAGCCATACTCCAGTTATTTCATCATCAGCGGAGCGGAGGAATAGCGCGTATTCTGACGGAAAACAGATATTAAAACACGAGTATTCATCATCATTAGCTTAGTGTTTGGAACTGGATGCAGCTGAGTACCTATTAGAGTTTTATATGGAGCGAACTGCCTATCTGACCTCTATAACCCAGTAGTTGGGTAACACTTTACCCCTTGGTCAGATCAGGGTCAGATTTTCTGGCTTCAGATTACCTGTAACGACTGTCAAAAATTTACAAACCTTTACGGGCTTTCCGAGCCACGGGGGTATTACACCACCAACTTCCAAACTCCGGCCTAGGTACTACTAGGTACTAGGGTTTGAATATCCGTAATCTGGGCCGCGCCGCCCCTATGTGGGAAGTGTGCGGCGCACACAGGCGCCAAGGCAGAAGGGGCGCTGGATGTAATGCCAGCGTTAATTATTGAAATTATTTTTGTAAAACTACAACATATTCTTTATAATTGAGTAGGTACAAACAGTGTAAAGTTAAACGAAAAAATCATAGTTCATAGATTTTGCACACAGACGCTGTCTTAAACCAGCGCGACCTTGTCCGTAATCTACGTAATCCGCACCCATACACCCAAAATGTTTGGGAATACTTTCATTATGCGTACAGCCAAGTAGTGTAATTCCTTGACGGAGTCTGCAGTTAGCTGATCGCTATAACCTGGGGTCTTTAAGTAAAGAGTGAAGAGTTTATTATTAGGTAAGCGTAATTCATCTTTTACCACATTGCTTACCATCAGGTGATCAAACGCGAGTCTATCATCATTTATTGTGGTCTCTATTTTAATGATTTATTTAATGTTATGTTATGAATGTATTTTTAACTTTATTCTATTTATTGGCAATACATTGCCAATGCATAGAATAAAAAGAAAAAGTAGGTACAGTCGGCCAAGAAAGTGGTGTACCACCCTAAGGTTGAATATCGCTTGCAGATTCATAGGTGATAAAGATTAGTTTCGCTTGCAGATCGATCTGACAACTTCTATTGCTGTCTTTATCTGATTATTGATAACGACTATTACTGTTTGTAACGTGACAGCTGTTCTTAGTTTGAACTTGATGGAACCAATGACGTCGTAAAATCAACGGCGGGGGGCTGTAGATTTTGATGACAAAATTGTATCTACAAATTCAGAATTGTAATCAACAAGTTACATAAAATTGTAAAGGCACAAGGCGAGTCCACAAACCTACAATTTCTGTAAACTTGTAATTACAATATCAATAAAAAACAAGCTAAAAATAGATTTATCCTTTTATTAAATTTCTACAATCAATTTTAAAATACTTATAACAAACAAAAACATAGCATATATAGTAATATTTAGAAGATATTGAAAATTTTTAAAAATTAGAAACGGGTGTAACCGCCGTTGGCCTCTATAACCTCTAAAAGACGAGACCTCATTGAACCAACAAGCCGTGAGCAAATATCGGTTCCCCGCATTTCCTCCCAGATATAATTACAGTGACTAATAAGAGCTTGTTTGGTTCTTTCATTTTGATGCGACCATCGTTGGACCATAAGGCCCCAAAGATTTTCTATCGGGTTGAGGTCCGGCGATCTTGAGGGCCACTGAATTACCCTTACGTCAGTGTGTGAACGAAACCAGGCTCTTACGATCCTCGCATTATGAATTGAACAATTATCTTGAACAAAATCAAATTGTGGCACTTCGTTCTCCGGGTAAACATTACGGACTGTCGGTAGCATTGCATTCTGAAGCACGTCGATATAATTTACAGCCGTCGCTCGAGGAGGTAGAGAACACAATTCTCCTACACCATCCGTACTCATCCAGCCCCAAATATTTACGGAAATTCGACCTGATTCTCTATTTGGGATTACATGATCATCTTTATACCGTGTTGAATTATATCGCCAAAGGTGAAGACGTCCATGCTGACTGGATTTAAACGTTTTTTCATCACAAAACACTGTATTAGACCAATCAAACTCTAAGTGCTCTCTGGCGAAGTTCAGACGAGCAAGTCTGTGAGCATCCGTCAAATATATTTTCTTAGCGTAATGCCTGTGGTGCAACCCCATGTAATGTAGATGATTCCTTATTGTTTGGGCACTCACATCGAACATCTCCGCAAAATGTTTTGTGGGCTTAAAACCATTGATTTCATATTCCCGTCTCATGAATTCTCTATCGTTATTGGAGAGTGCAGGCCGGCGACCACTTCTTCTGTGATCCAACAAACTTCCCTCCTCTCCTTCACGACGAATCCAAAAGCGGACAGAACGCCTCGATATATTCAAATTCCGGGATATCGCACTGATACTGCTTCCCTCATTAAATTGGGCAATTATTTGTGCTCTTTCGGCAATGGTCAAGTTGGCAGGCATTGAGATGATTTTATATGCAGTTGATTGAAAAATAACACGGAAAATATATCGATTTTTTGCATATATTTGACAAAATGTCAATTGTCAGTTTTCTTTTTCAAATGGAATTCGGTTGTCTAAATAGTTTTTATTACTTTTGTTTGGAAACATTTCAATTGCTTTGTAGAAACTAATGTCCTTTTCATTTATACTAAAGGTTAAAATGTCATGTACTTATATGTGACATATGACGTATGAATACTAAATACATAGGTTTACGTCATGATAATGTTGTCTCTTTCAGTAATATCTTTTTATAACGAACCTTGTTGTAATTTTCGATGACCGGGAAACTAAATCAAAACTGGTACACCACTTTCTTGGCCGACCGTACCTACCCAGCTGCCATGCCATGCATGATAAGTAATTTTTATTCATGTGATTTCATTTTATTGTTTTACGCGTTTGTGGTACGAGTACCGACTTGTTCCCTGGACCTCTCCATTGCAAAGGGCTTTTGGCCATAGGGTGTGATGTTCCGTCGGTTTTGAGGACAAATACCACACTACTAGGGATGCCACCTTTTTTTTGCAGTTAAAGTACATTGGTTAAAACAGGTAAGAAAAAAAAGTACATAGCATCAAAATAAAGTACAATTTATTTTCAAAATCGCTTTTCGCTGTCTGTCCCTGTGTATGCTTAGATCTTTAAAACTTCGCAACGGATTTTGATGCGGTTATTTTAAGAGATAGAGTGATTCAAGAGAAAGGTTTATATTTATAATACACAGGGTTGGGCAGTATTATTATTATTACTTGTAATTAAAATACGTAATCGAAATACAAATACGTATTTGGTAAAATACATTTTAACATTAAAATACATTTAACCTTCATTCATTTAGCGATCGTGAGTGTGAGTGCGAGGCGAGACCGCGAGAGTGTAATGATGATAAAGCAGCAACAAAACGCAAATAAAATGGACTTACGTCAAATTGTCAATGTCAAGCTAAGATGTCAATTTGTCAAGTCATAACGGTTCGTTTTAGTTTTTTCACGGAATAAATAAAGCTTCTGTTCTGTGTAGAACGAACGAAAATGTGTTCATACATTTAACACAAGTTTGTGCTCATCAGGACCTGTAGAAAGATTGTTTTCTTTAGCAGGTTTTATTCATTCTCCAACAAGAGGCTGATTGTCTGACAGTACATTTGAAAATTTTGTGTTCATGAAAGGAAACTCTGGTTTTACTGATTAATTCATCTTGTTTTCCTCTACTTTTCAGCTCGTGCTGAGCCTTAAGTCTGCTATTGCAATAGTGCCACAATGATAGACCATTGATTTCCTAATTGTCGATCGATGCCATTGTCATTTTGCTAAAAGTTCGTAATCTGTTAAATTCATAATGGTCTCCTAGTAGAATTGTGTTATAAATTGACATAGTTGTATTGTCATTATTATAAACCTGTTAATAGAAATGTAGTAAAACTATACAATTTAATAATATATATATATTATTAAATTGTATAGTTTTACTACGGGTCAACATGAAATTTGACTTTGATTGCAAAGCATTAAATTTCGGTAGTTTAGGTCGTAATAAGACGGAAAAAAAATATATGGCATGAAAAACTATGTTTTTGTGCTTAGAAGACTGATTGAACGAAATTTTTAAAAATCTCGGATTTTAATTTTTGATTGAAAATAAAACTATTGAAATAAAAATGTTTATTATTTTTATTAAGTTTTACTATCAAATTAGCTTACAGAAAAGTGGAAAATAACTTAAAAGTGCACACTTTCACTTTTTCTTTTATGTTCATAGCTACTTTCTCTCAATAAACCCCAAATATAGTCGCCCATCATGTTTTCATTGTATTGGCCTTGATAGCGTTGTTCAAAATTCATGATGTCCTGATGGAAACGTTCTCCTTGCTCTTCGGAATAGGCTCCCATATTGTTTTTAAATTTATCCAAATGAGCATGCAGCATATGTACTTTTAATGACATCCTGCAGCCCATGGCCTTAAAATTTGTAAGCATATCCTCAACCAACTTTTCGTAGTTTTCAGCTTTATTATTTCCTAAAAATCCAGAAACTACTGCTTTAAAACTGTTCCAACTTGCTTTTTGAGTACGATTCAGCAACGTTGGAAATTTTTCATCGGCGAAAATCTGTCTTATTTGCGGACTTTGCTTCCGATAACTTCGGAAAAAAATTTTTTAAGTATCCAAAAGCTTCTGAAGTTTCATCCAGTTTTTTAACAAATTGTTTCATCAACCCTAACTTAATGTGCAAAGGCGGCATTAACACTTTTTCCGCTTCAACAATCGGCTCAAATTTGACGTTCTGTTTTCCGACACACAATTCTGTTCTTACAGGCCATGACCGTTGAATATAGTGTTTAGAATCCGCTCTGCTATCCCACAAGCACAAATAACACGGATACTTTGTATATCCACCCTGTAGCCCCATTAAAAATCCCACCATTTTAAAATCTCCAATCAGCTCCCAGTTATACTCACGATACTTTACAGATTCAAGCAAAATTTTGACACTTTCATAATTTTCTTTAAGATGTACTGAGTGAGCAATTGGAAGAGACGGAAATTTATTTCCGTTGTGCAATAGAACTGCTTTTAAACTTTTTGTAGAGCTGTCAATGAATAAACGCCATTCGCTAGGGACACAGGGTATGCCAATTGCTTCAAACATACCTTTAATGTCATTACAAAAACAAAGTCCATCTTCCTTCGTGAAAAACGTTGCAAACATTTCATGCCTAGTCCGCTGATCCGTGATCTTAACATCATCAAGCAAATTCCACTGTTTTAACCGAGAGCCTAGAAGCTCTGCTTTATTTTTTGGCAAATTTAAATCTCTAATTAGATCGTTAAAATCTTCTGAAGTAATGAGATAGTGTTTTGGTTGTTCAGGTGTAGGCAAAAACTCCTTATCGGAATTACTTTTATAAGAACTAAAAGATGAGCTACTTTTCTGCGATAATTTTTTTGGTGGCTCAGGTACTGGTCGTGTCAGGTCGTGAGCAATTGGAGCAGAAGAAGATTCGAGGTCAGGATATTCAATAGGTTTTGCATTTTTACCTCTACGTCTTTTACTCGGATTCACCATACAAAAGTAGCAGTCAGTAATATGGTCTTTTGGTTCTCGCCAAATCCTTGGTATTGCAAATTTCATAGACCTTTTCTCACCTCGATACCAACCTAAAAATATAAAAATAAAAATTAATATGTCTATTATATTATTTTGGATTCATCGCTTAATTAAATAAAAATTGCTTACCTTCCAAACACCTTTTACAATAACTACAAGCAACATGTGGAGCCCATGGCTTATCTTGATTCCGTACAGGACAGTCAAAATATGCTTCATAGGCTTCACAGAGAACGTGAGATGTCTTTAGTTCATATTTCACGTCTCGAACTTTAATAAATTGACCACATATAAAACAAAATGCATTATCATCGTATTTGCACTTTCGTGACGACATTTTAAGTTATTCTGGGCTTGTAAATAACACCTGATGGTTGTTTATCACTCGGGTGCCATCTAGCGGCACAGTGTAAACGTTAATACCCCACTCTCACCACGCGGTCTTTTTAAAAATATTAAAATCAATTAAAATTTATGAAAAAATTGAAAAATGAGTATTATTATTATAACTATCACAAAAGCAAACTTTATACCGAAAAAAGGTATTTTCTTTTCGTTTTTGTGCATAACTAACTGGAAAATAATAGTATAAACTTTAGGACAAAGAACGAAAATTTTTTTGTAGAGTCGTGATTTTAGCAGTCAAAGTCAAATTTGACATTACTGCTTACTGACGTTTTATCTGTTTTTTTTTTATTTTTAGCGACCGGTGTTTTGATTTATTTTGATTTATGTGTTTTAAATTATCTTTAATAGAGAAGCCTATATTTATTACAATACCAAATGGTGCTAATTGAGTATATTTCGGTTGGAACTGTAAAAAACTTATCAGATTACCGCGTTAGTCAGTCATTCATTTGTCATTGTGTACGAGATTACCATTCTAAGCCATTTCTTTCAATGGAGTGTCAGTGGTTGAACATTATAATAATAGATTACCAAACTTGACAAAATCAAGAAATAAAAAATTGGCCAGGTGCGAGTCCGACTCGCCCATGAAGGTTCCGAAGTATAATAATATAATATAATACGTATATTTATTTGACGAAAACAAAAACCTTACAAATTTCTTAAAATTTGTTTATTTACATTTTTTACAACTACGCCAAATAACTTTGTTTTTCATAGTGTTTGTATGAATTACAAAGTTATATTTGCGGTTTTAGAAAATATGCTGTATCTCAAAAACTGCTGACCCGATCTCGTTCAAACCAATTTTGATTGAAAGTTTACATTAACACGTTAAACGCCATGGGGGACAACATATGGGCCTCACCTGTTTATTAAAAGGAGCCAGGTTAAAAACACCCGATTGTTAAATTTTACATATACGTTTTTATTGCTTTAGGGGCTAGAAAATGTGCCAAATCACATGAAGTAAATCGAAGAAAAGTAATTAGTGACTTTATTCTACCAAAATACCACTGTCACTCAACTGTTGCCCCCCATGGCCCGCGCGGAAATAAATCGCATTGTTCGTTGGCAGGGGCCGCGGGGGTCGGGGTGTCGGTCATCTCCGCTCGTGTCCTGCCGGCCGCCGGCCGTCGCGATACGCGATTCCCGCGCGCCCGCGCAGTGACCGTTTGAACTACCTACATTGATTACGTATCCATTCGCGAATTTTCTGTTTATTTGTTTACCTAAATTAGGTAACTTGTTTTGTATTGCATTTTATTTATTTTTTATAATATTATAATGGATGCGTTCGAAGATTTCGAAATAAATCGTGAAGATTTGTCACAAATAGAAGAATTAGAAATCAACTTGTTGAATAATAGTTTCCATATAAGCTCTGAAGAAGAAGACATAAATATCCATCCAGTGATGCGTAAACGTCGACGTATTATGGTGATAGACAGTGAAGAGAGTGATTCGGAAGATCATGCAGTTCCAGATACCGCGGGAAACACAACGCAGTTTACACACACATGGACACTACCAACAGGTAACCAGCGTCGAATTATACCTTTCACAGAAAATCCTGGTTTGCCTACTTATCTCCGCTTAGCAATGACTAACAAATCGCCTGCTGATTTTTACTCTCTTTTGGTTCCCGATGATGTTTTTATGCAGATAGTAGAAGATACAAATCAGTTTGCTATTGACAGAATCACCGGGTGCGTGGCTTCAAAAGCGGCAAGAATCCGTAACTGGTCTCCTTCTAACGTGCATGAGATGAAAGGCTTTTTTGTATTAATCATTTTTATGGGATTGGTAAAACTTCCTAAGCTTTCTGATTATTGGTCAAAAGATGAAATAACAGGTCACCCGTTTGCAGCAACAATTATGTCCCGTAATCGCTTTGAACTACTTCTTCAAATGCTTCATTTTTCCCGGCTTGACAATGCTCACAAGTCTGATAGGTTGCATCGCGTCAGGCACTTACTGGAGGTCATGAACACTAATTTTTCAAGGCATTATACTCCTGCCGAAGATATATGCATTGACGAAAGCGTTGTGCCATTCCGCGGCAGAATCATTTTCCGTCAATATAACAAACAGAAACGCCATAAATATGGCATAAAAGAGTTTAAATTATGCACTCTACCAGGGTATACATATAAAATCAGCATTTATGCGGGAAAGGAAAACGATCTTGTGAATACTACGCCGACAAACGTTGTTATGTCACTTTGCAGTGGCTTGTTGAACAAGGGTCACACGTTGTATACTGACAACTGGTATACGAGTATTGATTTAGCAAGGAATCTGTTGGAAAAAGAAACGCATCTAGTCGGTACTATTAGAAAAAATAGAAGGAATATTCCAAAAGAGGTCGCTAATGCTAAACTGAAGACAGGTGAACATATAGCTAGAGAGAGCGAAGATGGAATTACTATCATGAAGTGGAAAGATAAAAGAGACGTACTTGTTCTTTCGACAAAACATTCCGACCGTTTCCAGACAATTATAAAGCGAGGAAAAGCGGTATCGAAGCCGAAAATCGTGCTAGACTATAATAGGGCAAAAGGAGCTGTCGATTTGTCCGACCAAATGGGGGCTTATTCCACGCCATTAAGGAAATCAGTCAAATGGTACAAAAAAGTTGCCATAAACTTGCTGTTGAACACTGCAGTTATCAATGCATTAGTATTATATCAAGCAGTAACCGCGACGAAAATCCAAATTGTGGATTTTAGGAAACAGGTGATGAAAGGCCTGTTAATGAGAAGTGAAGCATCAACTAAGGTATCAAGATCTATAAGAATGAAGCATAAGCTTGCAAAGAAAGATGGCACCAGCAAAAATAGTCGACGAACATGTCAGCAGTGCTACAAAGACAATACAAAATTAATGGGACGAGTATTAGCTAAAAACAAGACGAAAAAAGTTGTAACTTTTTGTGAAACCTGTCCTAACAAACCATTTCTTTGTTTTGATTGTTTTCATAAAATTCATTAAAAATAATAGGTGTAGTAACGTTGATATTGATCTCAATCTATAGTCTGATTAAATTATGTTTATTTAAAAACTTTAATAAATAATTATACTTCTGATTTACAAACATGTAGTTTAATTCATCAAACTATCCCCGAAAAATCAAACTTCATCTATGTGGTACAACTTTAACCAGATTCTAACTGCATAGTTAAGTAATTTAACAGTATACAGTATTTCACAACACATTATAAATACTAATTTTATATCGAAAAATATAAAATAATGCATTAACATACACACTTTTTCCTTTAGAACTTTCGAACAAGTCTTGTTCTGACATTATTTGTCATATTTTTCTAATTCATAATTTTTACTGAAAACCAAATACAACCTCTTTGTCTGCAGGGCCGTGGGGGTCACGTCAAATATATATTAGCTTCATATCTGTGCCCGACGGCCCAATAGAGATGCTTAAAATCGCCTCTGACGCGCGGTCATATAGTGCCCCCCGCGGCCCCAATGGAATTATTGTATGTCGACCACACGGTGTCCCCCACGGCCCAAACAGAAAGATTGAAAAATTAAAGCGGCGTTCAACGTGTTAAGATCTACAGACATATATTTTTTAGATTTTTCACTCCATTATTATAGAAGTTGGAGGGGGGGGACACATTTTACCACTTTGGAAGCTAATATCTTTTAAACGATCGACTTTATGAAAAAGTGGTTTTAAAAACCCCTATGTAATTTTAAAGACCTGTCTATAGATATCACACATGCATAGGTTTCATAAAAAAAAATATATTTAGTTTTAGTTCCATGTATTGGGGGCTCCCTTTATTTTAAAATATGTTTTAATTTTTTTTTTAAATCGGAAAGCGTTTCATAGAATACATCTACCTACCAAGTTTCACATGTATAGTCCTAATAGTTACGGAATAAAATGGCTGTGACATACGGACGGACAGACAGACAGAGACAGACAGACGGACAGACATGACGAAACTATAACGGTTCCGTTTTTTGCCATTCGGCTACGGAACCCTAAAAATCAATGGTCCACCATTCCGACACTATTGCCATAGCAGACTCGGCCCCCTGGTCTAAATTACTTATTTTGTCATTTGTATTTCAATTAAAAATGGCTAAAGTACTGTATTTTGTATTTTATATTTCAAATACCTTACTTACAGATATTTTGTATTTCCTATTTTAATTACTTGCGATACAGTATTTTGTTATTTGTATTTCAATTAAAGCAAACCATGTATTTTGCCCAGCTCTGATAATACATGCATAATATAGTAGAGAAATAATGATAATTTTAGAAGTTTCTAATGTGATGTCTTAATAAACATTTTTTTTGCGCTTACATTGCAAACGCTGGCTGAACCGTATGAGATAGATCAAAATAATGTACTACAGTACTGTACACCTTAAAAAGGTTTACAAAAAAGTCTGCAATGACATATGCCTATCTCTTACGGATAACATACTATATGTATATCCATTTTAATACTTTAAAAAATGGGCAATTATAAAGCGGTAATTGGAAATCTATTTACACAAATACTGTATTAATCCTTATCATTTTAAATACATTAGTTGGCTTGAGCATTTCATAAAGATTAAATTTTCGCTTTACACCACGCAAATTAAATGAATACCTTAGGAGATATAGCAAAATCAAAGCTCGACTGATTAATTCATTCACCGCGTTTAGTGCGCTTTGGAATACTTCGGAACACAGAGCTCTGCTTTAAAATGCCGTGTTGTGCAATTAAAAAAGTAAAACAAAAAGTCAGAGCGCAAGTATAGAGCGAGGAGGTATATCTTTCCATCGGTAAGTCGAAAATAACATTTAATAACAATTTTATTTGTAAAACACATAAAAATATTCTGATCACTATGAAATTCCGAACATTAACAACATTATTGCAACAAGTTACAAAAAATATACATTGCCCGATGTGTACACGCTTAATCAACGCAATGACCAAGTCCGCTTACAATGTACTGCATGCGTTGCGTCCTCAACACTTCAACCACTGACGTTTCGTCCTTTGCCCCGATTGGCCGTGATGCACGGCGCATGTTTATCGACAGTGAGTTACAATCAGTAGCAAGCTCTCGATTTAAGTGTGTGTAATTTATTTGTGTGCGTAATTCGCATACGTAACGGGCCTCTTGCTTGTAGTAAAGCTAAATAGTGGGAGACAAGCGGCGACACGCGTTCTCATACAAATCAGGAACTATTTCCTTTCTAACCTCTCTGTGGTCTATATGTTAAAGATAACATCCTACCTATGTCCCTTTTAATACTTTAAAAAGTTGGCAATTATAAAGCGGCAATGTAAAAGGTATTTACACTAATACGGTATTCATCTTTATCATCTAAATTAATAATATGTATAACGAGGAAAGATGATTGATTTTTTGTTTGTTACGATTTAAATCAAAAACTACTCAACCAATTTTACCAAAAGCTACATCTCCTCGGAATAACATAGGCTATTTTATATTTTCTGCAAAGAACCCGTGCGAAGCCAGGGCGGCTTGCTTACTAAAAATGTATTGCCGAATGTATATGTACGTAAGCGCATTAGTTTAGAACAGCTGCATTTATTGGACTATTTTTTTTTGTTGTGTTCGTAATTGTCTGGATAGGGTTTGGAAAGAAAACTATGATACCGAAAGAAAAATTGCCTCCGCGCGAAGCCGGGGTGGGCAGCTAGTTATGTTTAAAGACATATTTTTTATTACTTTTTGCAGTTTGTATCAAATTAGTATCTTTACTAAACAATTGCACAGCATCTTTACATGTTTAAATTAAAGTAAATAAGTAATTAATTTTTAATCCCAAAGAAATCAAATCATGCGAAATAAAGTATTTTCGTGTACTTTATTGTTCTCATAAAATATAGAGTACAATTACCTGAAATAACTTACAATACTTTATTATAAAGTACGGGTGGCAACCCTACACACGACATTGGTTTAAGTTTCTATTGGATAACTCAATTTGTATAAAATTGAGTACCTATTTGTACTGAGTTTGTTAAGTGGATTTCTTTATTAAGTCTATTAATTTAACGATGTTTTTATCCACATGGATATGCCAACCCCATCGTACCCTATTAATTTTAAAATTTACTTATAAAAAAACATATAAATAATTGTTTGAGTGAGAGAGACTCATTAATTAGTAGCTTTGCTAGTCTACTTAATATTACCTACCGCTAACTGCGATTTTGAAGTTGCTAAAATTGTTTGAATTATCCAAATATCTAGAAAATTCAGTTTGAAGTCTTTTGTTAATGCCTCTCTCTAAGTGGGTTTCTATAGTCACTGATAATAAATTCATGATTTATTTACACTTTCCGTCCTGGTAGCTTTAACGGGTCTGAAATTATAGTTTTTCTTACCTTGACCTTTATTAGGCACGATGACCTTGTCCTTGACGACCTTGTACGCCTCCTTCACGGTCATGTGCGAGTCGAACTTGACCTTGCGGGTGACCGCGCCCTCGTCCTGCACTATCTTTAGAGATAGTGACGGCATCTTGAACTAGTCCTAGATGTCAGAAAGATGAGTCAGTTTATATCAGGCTGATAGCGGATGAGGATTGAAGGTTATACCAGGGACCTAAATGAGTAAATTTATCTCACTAATCCTTATCTTATATAATATAAAACAAAGTCACCCGCTGCATCTGTCTGTTTTTTAACCGACTTCTGAAAAAGGAGGAGGTTCTCAATTCGGATGTTTGTTTGTTTTTTTTTTTTTTTTTTTTTTTTTTTTTATGTTTGTTCGGGCATAGCTCCATCGCTCGCCAACCGATTTGAAAAATTCTTTTTTTGTTGGAAAGGGTATACTTCCCAAATGGTCCCATGAAAATTTTATCGACATCGAACAAGCTGTTTCTGAAAAATCAACAAAAGTCTAAAAAAAATATTTACATTGATGACCTTTTCGGTTACTCTATATTGTGTTTTTTGTTCGCGCGTTTTTAGTTTTTTGTAGTTGACATTTTGGCTTTTATAACTAGATTAATTACAAATTGACCCACTAAAAAGCGCGAAAATAAAAACATTTTTGCAAAAAAATAAAACCGACTTCCATATCAAAACACTACAAAGCCAAAAATAATTTTAATTTCGGAAGGCGGTGTGAAAAAAAAGAAAATACAAAACCAATAACACCGACTACCGAAATTAAAATTATTTTTGGCTTTGTAGTGTTTTGATATGGAAGTCGGTTTTATTTTTTTGCAAAAATGTTTTGTATGTTCGCGATGAACTGAAAACTACTGAACTTTTTTGCTTTCCATGCGGTTTTCACCAATGAAATAGGGTGATTCTTGAGTAAGGCTTAAATGCATAATAATTATATTAAGTTTTTGTGAATTAGCAGAATGAGTCCGTTAGAAGCGGGGTTGGGTCGCTAGTTAAAGATAGAAATAACATGTAACATAATTATTGTACATCCTGAAATTATGCGTAGCTACCGTTCTCGTCGTCATTACGCGTCTAATCTATAGTATACTTGGTTTACGGTGCATATATATAGCTAAAGATTTAAATTTTACTCTCTACCGGAATTTTCATTTCGTTTTGAACGTTCCATCGCCACAACATCGCTTGCCATCAGGTGAAATTGAGGTCAAGTAAGAGCCTATCAATTAACATAAACAAAAATCAATGTTTGTCCTCTATGCGATCGTAAACCATCTATCAGATTTTGTTGAAACTTTGGCAGGGTATTCTGAGGACGCGAGATATGGTTTCTAGACTAAAAAATCTAATGAAACAGAAAGATAGGATTGCTACTGATTTGGTCGGTTGAAATACTTTTTATAACTTTACGTGGTAGGTACATACCTATTTTAACGTAAGTCGGCTACTTAACTGAGAAACTTTCGAAGTTTACCTGACTTGTTTCATACTTAGTAATGATTTTTATTTGGAAGTCAGTTGTACCTAAGAATGTTTAGATCACTATATCATTTTCTTAGCTCTTCCCTATATTGGGGTCGGCTTCTAGTCTAATCGGATGCAGTTGTGTATTAGTATATTACATGCAGCGTCTGCCTATCTGACCTCCACAACCCAGTAACTGGGTAACAGGATAGCCCAGCAAGAGCATTGTCAGATATTCTGGCTTCTGACTACCCGTAACGACTGCCAAAGATGTCCGAATGACAGCCGGAACCGACGGCATGGAGGAATCTCGATATGTTAAAAATGGTTAGCCATCCACATACCGACCTTGACAAGCGTTGCTTTACCTTGATGAATCTGTGCGGCTGTTATTATTCAGCCACGAGCTCCTTCTGATTTTATATCACTTAACCAAAGGATAATTATATTATCTACTAGCTGACCCGCCACAACTTCGTTCGCGTGGTATCCTATCCCTACCCAACCGATACCACTACCCCTATCCTACCGATACCCTACCCATACCTTACTCTAACCCTACCCAAACTCTACACTACCCCTACCCTACCCCTACTCTACCCCTACCCTACCCCTACCCTACCCCTAGCCTAACCCTACACTACCCCTACCCTACCCCTACCCTACTCTCCATTTTATTTAGAAAAAGTTTGTATAGGAAATAGAAAAGGGCTGTTTTGAGGGCTTTCCCGGATTTTTTTTTTATTTTTCTCAACTTTTAAACCTTCCCTAGACCTCCACGAACATTTCAAAACTAAGATAAGATAAATCCGTTCAGCCGTTCTCGAGTTTTAGCGAGACTAACGAACAGCAATTCATTTTTATATATATAGATATACAGTATGTTAATTAACAGAGGGCGTTCCCGTTAACCCGCAATAATATAGCATCCATACATGTTAAAAAAATATTACCATTCGAAAACAAAATGTTTTTTTTTATATTAATACCTATAGTCACTAAATTTTTTAAATCATTTTGTTTTCGAATGGTAATATTTTTTTAGCATGTATGGAAGCTATACTATTGCGGGTTAACGGGAACGCCCTCTGTTAGTTAACATACTGTATATATAGATACTGTATATTAGACCGGGATTTACGCGGGAAATCCCCCACGCGAACGAAGTTGCGGGCAGCAGCTAGATAATTCTAATTTTATATATTGTGTTTATCCAAAAATATTTTTATCTCTAGCTGCAAAGTAGGATAAAGATACTTATTCTAACCGAGTTGTGTCATTGTTTTGGCAACCAATGAACAAATCTAAACACGGTAGAACCCTGATAACATTATTCTGAAATAACAAACTGTGTTAGTTCCATGTTTTCCTGGTAAATCGGACGTAATTAAATACTATTGAGCACCAACTTGTCATTGGGTGTGTTTAATTTTAGAATTTTATCAATTAACTCTTGGATCGTGCAATGATGTATGTACGTATGTACCTAAAGAGTGCGGGATGAAGTGTAGTTAAGTAATGCAATTTTTTTCTGAATTTAATTTGTGGGCTCTTATCTCGAGTACGATTGTTATCTATACAAATATTATAAAGCGGACAACTGTTTGTTAAAACGCGATAATGGATGGATTTGGATGAAATTTGGTATGCGAGTAGATTGAAGCTGGAGGAAGCTGGCTTTACCCGGCTGCAGAAGAAGGAGGGTTATGTATTTATCATGATAAAATCCATGGGAGCGAAGCCCCGCATGACTGATAGCTATAGATATAAAAGGACTAAAAAATAAGGTGTTGAGCCACCTCGTCTTTCGGCGTGATTCGTGATGTGTTCGAATTATTGACAAGGCATAAAACTATCAGGCTTATAATTTCAATTATCAACCTATTATTGTTCACGAGATACAGTCCGGTAATGGGCTTCCGTGTGCTGCTTTAAGACACCGCAGCCGCAAAATACATGGCGGATTTAAGTCACACACACTAGGTTACTTTTAGGCAAGCGTGCTCCATCTTCGACCACATCAGCACTTACCATCAGGTGAGATAGTGGTCTAACGCGAGCCTATCGGGAATAAAAAAATAAAAATAAAACACACAAAAGTCTGACACTCCCTTCCGTTCCACCCAGGGCGGGAGGAAAAATAAAGACACGAAAAAAGGCACGGAAAATAAGAAAATAGAGATTAATAACATTGTAATACGCAATTAATGCTATAAACTCTATATTATAAAAACTACATAACTTTCATTCTACATCCTCTATCAGTTCCTCTTTTACTCATCATTTGTTTGCTAATTTATTAATCAAATAAAAAGCCGGTTACTTACAGTTAATTTTAACCGACGTAGCTTCCACAAAGTACTGTCCACAGCGATCCACACAATGCAATGACCGTTTACCTCGTCTCCCGGTAAACTATAACTAGGCAATGATTTCATCGACTTGTAATTGCAGTATTTTCCTTAAATTTTAACGTTTGTTTCTGTTTTATAAAACCATGTAAACATGTCCTAGACGCGATATAATAAAAAAAACCCTTAATTTTAAAATAACTCTGATTTTTTCACAGATCAGCAATATCAGCTGTTAAATAACAATATAAAATTTAAGTATCCATTAAATGGCGGAATTGATAACAGCTCAAGATGCACTTAACATACTAAACTATACTCAGCTAGAAAACTTAGTCATTCACATAGAAATGACGACGATAGGTACCTAGATACCGAACAGTATAACCTGATCCCTTATCCTATACAAACTCTGTATTAAGTCAGGTCCAATCAAGACCAAAGAGCTAGAATATTAACTGAGCAGTCTTAATAATAACAAATGACACATGCGTAACTTACTTTCTGCACGTGTACCGCAGTGCATTGAAGCCCTTGACTGACTCAATCGTTTACAAAGAGGATTGTTTAGTTTTGATACTACAAGACATAGCTATCTAACTCCACGGACGTGCTAAGCTACGGACTAAGGCGTGGTCTATAGCGGCGTAAGCGCATCCGTGATTCATGTGATATGTGCATAGTACGGATGATGTAACTTTTAGGATGTGGTGAGAGTGTGCCAAAAACATCTTTTCACAATTGACTAGCTATTCCCCGTAACTTTGTTCGCATGGTAAGTTTTTCCGCCTAAATTCCGGTACTGTAGGAATTCAAGGAAAAAGAATAATTTTTACGTTTCCCTATAACCTCCTCTATTTTCCAATGAGTCATTAATATCGGTTCAGCCGTTACAGAGATTAGCCCGGACAAACAAAAATACGTTTATGTTGTAGTGTCGTGTAAACGACTATAAGCACTTTAAAAACACGGTTATTTTCAAATCACATACAGACACTTAAATTTTATTTATATGATATTGTCTACCCATGATTATTCAATTTTATATAATTCTATAAAATAAAACATTTAAAAATTAAAAAAAAAAAAACAGTAGCCCACCGGTATCGGGAACAGCGTCCAAGCTACCGACGGTGGGCAAGGCTCTTGAGAGAGGAACCTTCTAACAATTCGTTCCATGTCCAGATCCTTGATCCAGCTGCCCAACGAGAGCCTCCTCAGATGTTGATCGAGGCTCGTGGCTATTATGCCATTGGCTGAGACGACTATCTTGCGAGCCAGGTTAACTAAAGCCAGGCCAAGAACAATCATTGTACGATGCTCTAATCGGTCTATTACTACTATGTCAGGCTTATTGGCAACAAGAGTCCGGTCCGTGATAATAGACTGATCCCAGTACAGTATAATATTGCCATTTTTAAGAACTGTTGTCTACCCGTGTTTATTATTATGTTCAGATTAGACCAAGAATTTGCGCGGAAGGACAATCTGCAATTCATGGACACATTTTCTTTGTAAAGCCTGCCTGCCTACGGCCTCGTTGGTTGGGTAGTCGCAAGCGCTACTGTTGAGCAAGAGGTCTCGGATTCGATTCCTGGGTCGGGCAAAAAGTACAATTGGGTTTTTCTGTGAGGAATTTTTCAGTGGTAGCCTGGAGTTTGGAAGTTGGTAGTGTGATACCCCCGTGCTTCTTCAGACATCTTTGACAGTCGTTACGGGTAGTCAGAAGACAGGAAATTGAGACTGGTCTGACCAAGGGGTATCGTGTTACCCAGCTACTGGGTTGTAGAGGTCAGATAGGCAGTCGCTCCATGTAAAACTGAGGTGATATGCAACCTCTATCGAACTGGCTGGTTTACTATGTCTCAAATGACATCGAACACAAATACTTGTGTCATAACTTATAATCGTACATGTGAAATTTTAAATGAATAAAGCTATAAGGAATGGTTTAATTTACTACAATTTATTCATTTAAAAATAATGGAAAAATATCTAAAATCCGAAAGGTTCGGAGCGGATCCAACAATAAGCTCAGACCAATCATCAATATGGATCCACTGGAAACAAACATTCAACAATTTTCTACATGCTATAGAATCAAAAGGAAGTTCAGTAAGTACAGATAGCAAGTACCAGCTGCTAGTTAACCACTTACCGCCGCTCCTTTACACTTGCATTAGTGAAAGGATATGACATAGCTATAAAGAAACTAGATCAGCTAGTCATAAAACCGGTAAACGAAGTGTACTCACGATATCGTTTAGCCAAGCGACAACAGCAACCGGGAGAGTCGATTAATCAGTATATTCAAACGCTTAAGTTGAATTCGAAGAATTGTAATTTTAAATCTGTTACCGCTGAGCAAAATGAGAGCGAATATGTTCGAGACGCCTTTATCGCAGGGCTATCGTCACCGGGAATACGTCAACGGCTTCTAGAAAACAGCACACTTACTTTAGCTAAAGCATATGAACAAGCACAGTCTTTAGAAATGGCTCCAATTCAAAATGATAATTACCGACAAGAGCAAACGCCAGTTGTAAATTACACCACTAATGATAACACTACCGCTGCTGCAAGAAAACCAAGAAAATATGAAATATGTTATTTCTGAGGAAATCAGCGTCATCAACAGCGCTCGGAGTGCCCAGCTTCTTACACTATTTGCACAAATTGTAGCCCTCGAGTAGCAGCAAGCGAAGCACTAGACGAAGATCATGCCAAACACGCTATGGCCCATCAACACATACTTTTTCTTGTATATTGTCGGAAAGTTTACTGCAAGAGCACTAATTGACACTGGCAGCACAGCAAGTTTTATCGATCAGCGTCTTGTTAGTCTGTATAATCTGAATACTCACTGCAAGCAAAGGATTACAATGGCAACGTCTAACTTATGTATGCAGGTGAATGGAAGCCCTTTGAAGATTACTATACAAAACCAAACTATCAACGCCACTCTCATGATTATAGATGTACTTTGTTCAGATATAATACTCGGACACGATATCTTGCAGAACCACAAAGCCTTAGAAATGCAATTCGGTGGTTCCAACCCAACACTCAAGCTATGTGCTCTTTCAGAAGCTAACATCGAACCATTAAGCTTATTAACAAATTTATTACCTTTTAAGAAACCAATCGCTATTAAGTCCAGACGACACTCTGATTTAGATTCTCAGTTTATCGAAGCTGAAATACAAAAACTTCTTTATGATAAAATTATTGAAGCGAGTCTTTCACCGTGGAGAGTCCAAGTTCTTGTTACATCTAGTGAACATCACAAAAAAAGAATGGTTATTGACTATTCTCAAACAATAAACAGATACACCGAACTCGATGCTTATCTTCTGCCATTATTGGATGAACTCATTTCTAAAGTAGATAAGCATAAAGTCTTTAGCAAAATTGATTTAAGTAGCGCTTACCATCAAATTCCAATTTTAGAAGGTGAAAAACCACATATAGCCTTTGAAGCATGCGGAAATCTATATCAATTTCGACATTCGGTGTCACTAATGGCGTTGCAGCTTTTCAACGAGCTATTAATTCCATCATACAGAAAGAACGTTTACAAGGCGTGTATACCTATCTAGATGACATTACAATATGTGGCTATGATCAAAATGACCATGACACAAAATTAAGCTCTTTTCAAAAAGTTGCTACTCGCTATAATCTTACTTTGAACTTACAGAAAAGCGAATTTTCGAAAACAGAGATAAATTTGCTAGGTCATAATATCTGCAACAACATAATCAAGCCAGATCCTGGGCGTCTCCAACCTCTTTTGGATATGCCGATACCTAATGACCGGGCCTCTCTTCGAAGGACCATGGGTGTTTTCACACACTATTCGAAATAGATCCCAAAATTTTCAGACAAAATAAGATTGCTCGCAAAATCAGAGAAATTTCCATTGATGCCCGAAGCTATACAAGCATTGCAATCGCTAAAGGCAGAAATAACAAAGTCAGCTATCAATATTATTGACCCTAAAATACAACTCACTGTAGAAACAGACGCATCTGATCACGCCATAGCTGCTGCTCTTACCCAAGAAGGGGGACCAGTAGCGTTTTTCTCCAGAACCCTAAGCATTCATGAACGTAATCATTACGTTCATGAATGCGTTCGTTCGTAAGCAATAGAGAAGGAAGCTGCAGCTATTGTAGAAAGTATAAAGAAATGGCGGCAATTTCTAATGGGTAAAACATTTCAACTGATAACTGATCAGAAATCGGTATCCTTTATGTTTGATCAGAAACACAACTCTAAAATTAAAAATAATAAGATTCAACGATGGCGCCTGGAACTTTCTAATTATAGATTTGATATTATATATCGTCCAGGCAAGGACAAAATAGTAGCTGATGCATCTCAATTGAGCAGCATCAACTCAATCAATCACCGACAATCTTCTTGAATTACATAAGAATATGTGCCAATCCGGTATAACTCGAATGGTTCACTAGGTAAGAGCTAAAAATTTACCATATTCAGTCGATGATGTCAGGCGAATTACGGGATCATGAAATGTCTGTGCTGAAATTAAACCTAGATTTCTTAGAACAAAGGGCACATTGATCAAGGCAACTGCTCCATTTGAAAGGATTGGAATAGACTTCAAGGGTCCACTGCAAGTATAACTGGAAACCGTTACATGCTTACTATAAAAAATAAGTACTCCAGATTTCCCTTTGCGTTTCCCTGTTCTGACCTAAGTTCCGAGACTGTTAAAAAGAAGTTAAAACAATTATTTGCAATATTTGGTATACCAACCTACGTACATTCTGATAGAGGAACCGCATTTGTATCAGCTGATCTGAAACATTTTCTGCACGGAATTGGCGTAGCTACTAGCTATACCACGCCATATAACCCCCAAGGTAATGGCCAAACTGAACGATACAATGGCATTATTTGGAAAACTATACAACTCTTACTAAAGTCAATTAATTTGCCGATTAACCTCTGGGAAACTGCCCTCGAACAGTCACTACACTCCATACAATCTTTATTGTGCACAGCAACTGGATGTACACCTCACGAACGAATGTTCACCCATCCCCGCAGATCTTCAAACGGACATTCAATGCCGACGTGGCATACGGAGGCAGAGAGAGCACTGTTGAAAAATAATGTTAGAAAAAGTAAGTATGATCCAATTGTCTATCCTCCCACATAAGACGTCAAAATGGCCGCGAGATGGTAGTTTCGAATCGTCACTTACGTTGGGAAATACTTCTTATTCTGACGCTGAATATCGCGAAACAGGCACACAGCTGGCTTTCTGCTGAATCGGATGGACCAGAATTTCAAATAATTGATGAACCAACTAGTTAGTATTACTCTAGATCCTACTAACGTACAACGCTCTGCACCTCACCGTTCAGCAAGAGAGCGACGCCCTCCATCTTATCTTCAAGACTATGTCACTTCTTAATCGCAGGAGAATGAGGTGATATGCAACCTCTATCGAACTGGCTGGTTTACTGTCTCAAATGACATCGAACACAAATACTTGTGTCATTACTTATAATCGTACATGTGAAATTTTAAATGAATAAAGCCATAATGTATTACGGAATGGTTTAATTTACTACAAAAACACTAACTGAACTAACTGCATCCGGTAAGACTGGAAGCCGACCGCAGGCCTGCGACAGCATAGTACCAAAAAATGCGTTATAGCCATGTTATAGCGCTACTGTCGCCGGCAACCATGTTTTTGGCAGCCATTTTGTCAGTAAAACTGACCAAAGAGAACGTAATACAATATGTTTTAACCCTTTTCTTGACGGAGTGCACTGTCAGATACAGTCTACTTTGAAAAATCATACCAAGAAAAATACATTTGGTTGAAACGGAACGTTTCCACTTTTTAAGAAAGTAACTATTTCTGATCGCATCTACACCGTATCATGTCAGCTTGACATAACTGTTTTTCATTCACATTCAAAATGATGAACAGACTCAAAGCGATCTCGCCATAAAAGGTAAGAAAATTGATATTTTATATTGTTTTTACTCAATAATGTAATAATTGTGCATATCACAATGAAGTACATTAGTGTATACGTGTCAATTGAGTGAATTTTGACGTAAAATTGTATATTTGGTTTAGTAAACTAATGCCAAATTGTTAGGTATCTCACAGTGCACACTGCTGTGTTTACTGATTTTTTATGTTTTGGTGGAATGTATCCTGTAGTGCACACTGCCACGTTTGTACTGTTTTTACTTTTATGGTTAGGTGTTCATTGTTGTGACGGTGGCGTAGTGGTGATGGTGTTAAGCTAAAGCATAAAAGGTTCTGGGTTCCATTCCCGGTCAAGAAAAAAACGATTTTTATTCATGGCCTCTAAAACGATTTGTATACTGTATGCTTTCGTCTTTGAGATCTGGTTGTGGGTTCTGATTTTTTATAGAATATGTGTTCGTTTAGGTTTTCGCTTTGCTTGGACCTCAATGCAAAGCGAAAACCTAAACGTTAAACCTTTAACTGAGCATGTTTCTCTTAGGGCGGAGTACAACCATCCTACTCAAGAGGTAGAAAGCTTTGCGCGCTTATCCCAAAATCGGGCAGGAAATCATCGAATGATGTTTCATCGACAGAGTCAGAAAATGAAATCAGGCACTATCCAATTCGACATAGGACAGACAAAGATTCATCTCCAATGCCTTCACTGCTATCGTCAAT
The DNA here is from genome assembly GCA_943138885.2 of Tholera decimalis. Classification (NCBI taxonomy): domain Eukaryota; kingdom Metazoa; phylum Arthropoda; class Insecta; order Lepidoptera; family Noctuidae; genus Tholera; species Tholera decimalis. The sequence continues at coordinate 25,939,385 of OW964577.2, read as the reverse complement.
GGAAAATCTCAACCTGCTATCCGACGGTGAAATAATTGATGTCCAAGAACCGGTCACTGCGTCACCATTGGCAGCATCTTCACTCAATCCCCTAGCTGCGCAAAATATGACACAATCTGTAACGACTCCACAACAAGCTCCAGCTCCGACAGTTCCACAGTCTCCAAGGACTCCTTTAACGTCAACACGCTCCAGAGCAGCAGCCATGCAATCAGCAGTGCCATGTCCAGAGATTATAAAACATTACAACGCCCATACATATAGGCAGTGTTGATTTAGTTGATGTGCTAATAGCTCTCTATAGACAAAAAACAAAAACAAAACAAAAACTGAGCTAAAGGGGCACCGCTGGTATCTACCATTGGTATCACAGTTGTTAGATATATGTATTATAAATAGTTGGATATTGTACCGGAGAAATTCGGTAATGTAAAAGTAATGAGTTTGAAACAATTCAGGTACAACATTGCTAAAAACTTATTGTTACGCCACAGAACCACCACGAATCACACCGATAGTGTGAAGGGTCTAACACCATCTAAACTAATAAAGGCGCCGGTTAATCCAAGACCAGCAACAGAAATTTGCAATGACCAATTTGGCCATTTCGTGACTTGGAACAAAAGGCAGGTGCAAACTATGTACCAAAGGGGCAAACCACTGTTTCATGTACTAAGTGTGGAATCAGATTGTGCTTAGTACCTGGTAGAAATTGTTTTTATAGTTTTCATCACCAATAATTTCTTATTAACAAATATATTGTGATCTCATTAATTAAGAGTCATTATTTTTTAAACCTTTTGTATTATTACCTCTTTTTGGCAGTGTGTCTCGTGAGATACATTCGGCTGAGATAGTTATTCCTTATGAACAAGGCAATGTATCTCACTGGATACGGATGGTATCTCAGGAAATAAAACTCAACTATTTTTTTTATTATTTTTCCCTGCAACCTATGTTCATATAATAATAGATTATTTAAAAAATTATCGATAATATAAGTTTTTTATTTTTGCCAAGAAAAGGGTTAAAACTGACCAGTGACAGATAACAGATTGGATTTTCCATCATTCGTGTCGAAGCTCGTGTGCTGCCGGATTACAGTTTGTTTACTAGTCGTTCTCCTCGCTGTATTGCTTAAGTTGAGATAGATTCAATCCAAGTTCCATGCTCAATACGAATTATACTGCAGTGCTCTGGTGCTTTGGTTCGCGGCCATGGCTCCTACCAAATGCTGTGTTGTCACTTGTCGGTTGTATTTCAACCAACAAAACTCATCCATCGCCTTTATAATTTACCTAAGGACGATAAACTTAGGGCTTTGTGACTGTCGTTTTTGGTATCAGTGAATTCCGAACTTCTTGGTGTATCAAAGTGATCAGTTCAGAATCAGTTAGTGAATAAACGTGTGTGCCAAAAATACTTCGACAAATACCAACTGGATGGCGAGGGTAATCGTCTCAAAGATCCGTCGTTTTTCCACTGAAGAAGTAGAGCATGGGGTGCCTTTATCTGTATTAATGTGTTTGTAATTTTTACAAGTGTAACTATTAAGGTACACTAGTTAAGTTATAGTTATAGTCAGTAGGTTATCTTAGAGGCGGAGTTTCCTGCTTATAATAATAATAATATAATAATAATACTAATTGTTCGACCCCAAGCCCAGCCAACGGTAACTGGTATGTCGAACTGTCCGCGATTACGCGGAGCCCTACGTTGTGGTAGGCTCTTAGGCCTTATTTCAATAAACAAAATGTACCACTAACCTGAGTGCTGGGGACGCCAACTTCGACCTTCCAAGGTCACGCTCCAAGTGTGGTTTGTATGTAATATGAGGGTGAGTAATTGTAACGTGTGATGTAAGTTACGGGTTCTAGGACGGTCCCAAGGCGTCGATCTTCAGATGGCGCCGTCCCGACCAGCATCACACCCAACTCGTTTCCAGCAAGCGCGCGCTACGCGTGGTAGACAATAAGGCGATGTGTTCCGAGAAATATCACTGGATTCTTGTTAATCCGAGATTACAAAGTTCAATCAATCACTGAACACAATTAATCTATTCATATCTCGTGAGATCCAATTCGATTTTCAACAAATTCCGCGTGCCAGCTCAACCGACGACAAGGCGGCGTACGATTCAACAATATCCCGGGGTTTTTGGCAAATGGGGAATACACTTCAACAATTAGATAATTCGCGACCCAATTATCGGTCTCGACAGGCGAATTCAACAATATTTTACCAATTACAATCAAATCAAAGTCCCAAACGTGCGGACATTTTTCCAACAAGCAAAGTCTATCTGTCAAGTCAAGAGAGGTTATGTCAAGTGCAACGTCAAAGACAATAGAATGTTGCCACACCAAAAAGAGCGTTCAAAATTACATTTGGGACGCAACATCTACCCCCCCCGGACGGGCCTACCCGTCCGCTAATCAATTGGAAGTCTTGACAAGGTTGCAAATTCAACACAGCTTCAATGCGGCCAAATACCGTAGCTAGTTCATTAAAGGTGAGAACGGTGTCTCCCAACAATCTCCGCCAGCGTCCCTTTGCCGCTTTCACCGCGGCCCCAAAAATACCCCCCCAATGGGGGGCAGGCTGGCGGGTCAAACAACCAAGTGACCCCTCGGCGGGCCAAACTATTACCAATATCAACCTGGCTCTCATTAAGGAAGGCGTATAGCTCCTTCAAATAGTTACTTGTACCCTTGTAATTCGTACCGCAATCAGACCTAATCAACGAAGGTAACCCACGGCGAGACACAAATCTTTCCCAAGCCGCCTCAAAGGCCTCTGTCGAGAGGGAGGTTACCAGCTCCAAATGTACTGCCTTGGTTGACAGGCAGACAAACACACAAATAAGCCCCAACAATCTTGCTATTACGAAGGGTGGACGTCTTCAACAAAGGGGGACCAACAAAATCCGTTACGACGCCAGCAAAGGGCCTCGCCTCATTGACGCGATCAGCCGACAAAATCCAAAATTCTCGCTGCAGAATGGCCAACAGCGCATTGCAACCGGCATGCGAGTTCTTAGTGTGACGATCAGTCACCAACAATTGTACCAAGTTCAGTTACAACAAGGGCAGGAGCACCAATTTTAGGGTAAGGACAACTCACAAGGGTGACCTCAAACCAGGTCCTTCCCTCAACAGTGGTGTCAGCCGGTTCGCCAATTCCCCAAATCTTGCCTGAAAGGTCGTTCACCTTCAGGCCAACCTGTCCCGCTAACCAAGAAGACAAAAGGCAACCCCGGACTCCCGTCTCCAAAATGGCACAGACCACAATCGAGTCACCCAAGGGTCCCCAGACCGTGACCGAGGCCGTTGGCAACAAAACCGTCTTGATCGGGGGGTTCCTTTAGCGGGGCAGGCGTCAATCTCTTAGTGATGTCTGGGCGGCGACCGATCGCCGCTTCCAGGCTGCCTTCGTTCACGACGAGGCCAACAATCAAACCATTCGTCCGCGCGGTGTCCCAAGCCGCTCGCCATCACTGGAGGGGCATATCCCACCGAATGCCCGAATGGCGGAGGCCGCGACTCCAGCGGGGGACGTTCCGCCAACGGAGGGGAAAGGCAGCGGCTCCGACCCGGCCACTGCTGCCTGGCAGCCAATGCGCGTTCTCCCTGACGAGGGAAGACCAAATGGCGCTCGTGGGGCTCCCGTTCAACTTGCGCGGGGGGTGGAGAGCGGCGTACGGAATCGCGGGTCTCAGCCCGGTGCTCGTCTCCGGGGTACCCCCCCCTGCGCGAACCCCCCTCAGAAGCTGGTCTGCTGGAGCGGTTCGCGTTGGCGCACAAAATCTCCAAGTGGGACCCATCACAAATTCTACACGGGCGGGGGTCGGGGCAGTCCCGATGGAAGTGGGCCCCCAAGCACGAAAAGCACAAACGGCGTGCGTTGGCAATACGGCGGCGGGCACTTACGTGCAAATTCAAAAAATCCGGGCAACGCGCCATGACATGCCCCGTTGCCTTACAAAAGTCACAATGATGAGGACTCCGGGCACCATCAAAACGGGGGGCGGGGCGAACATCAACAGGCCCCCTAGCCCGAGGACTCCGGGCGCCAGCCAAACGGGGGGCGGGGCGATCATCAACAGGCCCCCTAGCCCGAGGACTCCGGGCGCCAGCAAAACGGGGGGCGGGGCGATCAACAACAGGCCCCCTAGCCCGAGGACTCCGGGCGCCAGCAAAACGGGGGGCGGGGCGATCAACAACAGGCCCCCTAGCCCGAGGACTCCGGGCGCCAGCAAAACGGGGGGCGGGGCGATCATCAACAGGCCCCCTAGCCCGAGGACTCCGGGCGCCAGCAAAACGAGGGGCGGGGCGATCATCAACAGGCCCCCTAGCCCGCGGACTCCGGGCGCCAGCAAAACGGGGGGCGGGGGGAACATCAACAGGCCCCCGGGCCCTAGTCCGTCCCTGGTCTCTGGGCTGAGAAGGTAGTGGGGGCGACCCCGTAGCGCCACGAGTGTTATCCGCAAACCGACACTCGTCTTCCAAAAATTTGAGGAGGTCGTCAAAGGGGGGAAGATGGGTGGCACCATCCCCACCATACTCCTGCTCAAAACGTGACCTCAACTCCGCGGGGAGCAACTGCAGCACTATGTGCACCAACAAGTAGGACCAATGTTCTACCGGTAACTCCAAGCGTCTCAAAGCGTTGGTCGCTGAAACCAACGGGTTCAGCAAGTCAGTGCGCAACGTCGACGTGCTGACAATGGCCGGTAGCCCCAAAATCTGGTCGATGTGCACATCAGCCAGGCAGCGCTTGTTCTGATACCGTCGGGAGAGAAGCTCCAGAGCGGTCGGGTAAGAGGAATCCGTCACCGGCAAGTGCTGCACCAAGGCTCTGGCTTCGCCCTCCAGGACAGACAACAAATAGGCCAACTTCTGGGCAGGTCCGAGGTCCAAACGTGCATCGACAAGACTCTCAAAGAGATCTAGGAAGCCCAGCCAGTGGTCCAAGCGACCGTCAAAATGTGGCAGCTCCAGGGTGGGCAGCCTACTCAATAGTCCAGGGCCTGCAACAACAGGGGTCTGCGGCTTGGCCGCATCAGGCACCCGGCTCCTCAAAATTTCCCGCGCTCGTAGACATATGACATCCCCCAGGTGGATAATCTGGTCATAGTCACCCAAAATCTTATCGCGGGCTGTCTGATCCATCACCCCCAAATCCACGTCCATGATGTACTCGTTGAAGCGCGTGAGCGCAGCATCAGCTGACTTGATCCTCTCAATCACTTGCCCATACCGAGCAAGGGTGAGCTCCTCCAATTCCACACGGTCAACAGTTGCAGCTGCCGATGTGAACCATCTCAACTGTGAGGTCAATCCCGCAGCAGCCTCCCTGACTGCCCTTAATGAGGCCATTGCAACAATCAAATATTAATACAAAACAACAATCAATAACCAACAATCAAATATTAAACAAACAGCAATGACTTGTTAGCCGGCCAAGTAATCTCAACAAAATAAAAATTCAAATTCAATTATTTCAAGCCCAAATCCGACCCTGCACTTATTCCAAGTATGAATCTAGCTTGCTAAGGATGGCTAGTTACAAAATAAATAACAATTCAATGTATATATTGTGCAGGATCACACCAACAATTAAATACAACAATTGAAGTATAATATTGAGCCGGAGAATCTCTATCAACAATCCAATAATTACTATAAATGCAATAACCAATACACACAATTCAAGTCCTATTATGTTAGACTATGTGTAATTATTATTTAGATAACCTTTCAAATTCAGATCAATGACATTCAATTATTAATTGCCACAAATACCAAACAACTTTTACAACAATATACCAACTTATGTACCAAATTATGTACCAATTATACCAAATTATACCAATAATTCCTAATTTCACAAATAAATCCTACCTGTCAATGCAATGAAAGAGGCTACAATACAAATTACAAATACAACTTCAAATAGATAGCCCGGATGACATGGTAATATATTCAAACTTATTAAGTTACAAGTTATGTTAAGTAATTAAACTCAAGTTTTAAGTTTTCAACAATATTCAAAACTTCCAATTAAACCAGTGGATCTTATTATTATAAGAGCCGCGCTTCTGCTACAAATTTTATATTAAAACCACGCTCTGCATACCAATTATATTAACTCAACAGGTCTCAAAAACGGACATTTTTCCAACAAGCAAAGTCTATCTGTCAAGTCAAGAGAGGTTATGTCAAGTGCAACGTCAAAGACAATAGAATGTTGCCACACCAAAAAGAGCGTTCAAAATTACATTTGGGACGCAACACTAATAATATAATAATAACACCGAGTAAATTGTGGAAAATCCAGTTGTTGTCCAAGGTAATGACACTCATTTTTAACTTTTAACCAACTTCAAAAAAGCAGGTTCTGTATTCGACCCGTTTGCATGTATGTATGTATGTTTGTTTGTATGTCTGCGATTTTCTTAAAAAGTAATCAACCAATTTTAATTATTCTTTTACTAATGTGATCTACATACTTTCAGATAGGTTTTAACACATAACTAATACATTAGGTAATTCTTCTTACATACGAAGTTATATGCATAAATCTACTGCACCTCCAACATTTCTAAGTGAATTGCAATAATTCTTTTTTTCATTCTTTTTGCGCTTATGTAATTGTATATTCAACTAAAAATGGAAAAACAATTTACTTTACTTTGTTATAACTTATGTTCTGTTTTCTGATATACCTGTTTTCTTATTTTAGAACATCCAGTTGATCATTTATATTCAAGAACTGCAGATATGTATGCAGATCCTCCTGCAATTTCATCTCTCAATACAAGTAATAATTTTTAACAACTTCTAATTTCTTATCAAGAATATTCTATTTATCACATAAATATGATCAGTTAAAAACCATAAAGTTAAAAATCTGCATAAATATTTTACAATATGTGTATTTGTATAATTAATTAGGAATTGATTCTGATCAGAGCCGTTATGTTGTGCTTATTGTTATTAATTTTATTTAAGAGATGTCAAAAACGAAATTGTATAAGCAATACTGAAAAAAAATGCTTTAAGAAATAGTGTAATGGCAAATGTTAGGGATCCCAAAATAGTTACCTGATTCGTCTTTACTTAGAATTGAATTTTTCTTCTATTTACAGATGTGATTCGGAAAAGAAAAAGGAGGTGTCCAAGAAAAAAATGTGAAGCAGATGTGTGCACCACAACAATTGCCTTCGAGAAATATAAAGCCATATATATATATATATATATATAATATAGGTTAAGTGGAAAAACAAATAAAATGTAAAATCTGAAGTCATTTTATTTTTATATTTCTTTCGTTAAATTCGTATCCATTGAATTTAACTAAAGAAACAATGAGCCTTGCATATAATAAAATTAACCCTATAAGAATTAATTATTCATGGCGCATCACTATGCTCTCGATATTCTATGTCGGATGGTTATCGTGACGTTTATAGTACGCTGTGGGTCATCACTAGATGACATTACGACACTAGCGCTTGGCGCCAGGCCTACGACAGCATAGTACCAAAATCTGCGTTATAGCGCTACTGTCGCCGGCAACCATGTTTTTGCCAGCCATTTTGTCAGTAAAACTGAGTACTGACCAAAGAGAATGTAATACACTATGTTTTAAAATTAAAACTGACGAGTGTCAGATAACAGATTGGATTTTCCGTCATTCGTGTCGAAGCTCGTGTGCTGCCGGATTACAGTTTGTTTACTAGTCGTTCTCCTCGCTGTATTGCTTAAGTTGAGATAGCTCGTGTGCTGCCGGATTACAGTTTGTTTACTAGTCGTTCTCCTCGCTGTATTGCTTAAGTTGAGATAGATTCCAAGTTCCTTGCTTAATACGAATTATACTGCAGTGCTCTGGTGCTTTGGTTCGCGGCCATGGCTCCTATCAAATGCTGTGTTGTCGGTTGTATTTCAACCAACAAAACTCATCCATCGCCTTTATAATTTACCTAAGGACGATAAACTTAGGGCTTTGTGACTGTCGTCTTTGGTATCAGTGAATTCCGAACTTCTTGGTTTATCAAAGTATCAGTTAGTGAATAAACGTGTGTGCCAAAAACACTTCGACAAATACCAACTGGATGGCGAGGGTAATCATCTCAAAGATGGTTATCCATGTCGTTTTTCCACTGAAGAAGTAGAGCATGGGGTGCCTTTATCTGTATTAATGTGTTTGTAATTATTTACAAGTGTAACATCCAGTTGATCATTTATATTCAAGAACTGCAGATATGTATGCAGATCCTCCTGCATCTTCATCTCTCAATATAATACAGGTAATAACTTTTAACAACTTTTAATTTCTTATCAAGAATATTCTATCTATACTAATATTATAAAGCGGAAAAGTTTGTTTGTTTGTTTGCTTGAACGCGCTAATCTTCGAAAGTACTGTGTAGATTTGTATGCAATTTGGTATGGAAGTAGCTTGAAGCTTGAGGAAGGTTATAGGCTACTCTTTACGCGACTGCAAAAAAGGAGAGTTATGTTTTTACCGTGATAGAATCCACGGGAGCGAAGCCCCGCGTGAGTACTATAATAGTTTATCATATACATATGATCAGTTAAAAACCATAAAGTTAAATATCTGCATAAATATGTTACAATATTATATTTGTATACTTAAGTAGGAATTGATTCTGATCAGAGCCGTTATGGTGTGCTTATTGTTATTGATTTTATTTTAGAGATGTCAAAAACGAAATTTTATAAGCAATACTGAAAAAACTATGCTTTTAGAAATAGTGTAATGGCAAATGTTAGAATGTTGCTCAGGATCCCGCAATAGTTACCTGATTCGTCTTTACTTAGAATTGAATTTTTCTTCTATTTACAGATGTGATTCGGAAAAGAAAAGGAGGTGTACAAGAAAAAAATGTGAAGCAGATGTGTGCACCACAACAATTGCCTTCAAGAAATACAAAGCCCATAGGATAAGAGGAAAAACAAATAAAAAGTAAAATCTGAAAACTCGTTTTATTTTTATATTTCTTTCGTTAAATTCGTATCCATTGGATTTAACGAAAGAAACAGTGAACCTTGCAAATAATAAAATTAACCCCATAAGAATTAATTATTCATGGCGCATCACTATGCTATCGATATTTCGATATCGATATCGATCGATGGTTATCGTGACGTTTATAGTACGCTGTGGGTCATCACAAGATGACATTACGACACTAGCGCTTGGCGCATATTTTTGGAACTAGACGTACCATATTACTGTGCTATCTGTCTCTGACTTATTTAAAGTTATCTGTGGCCAACCGCATCATAGGAAAAAGCTAAGCAGATGTTGATCTTCTTTATAAATCCTGCTGTATTAATATTATAGGACATGCTTAGTTAAATTACCGCCAAAAACTAGACTCATATTTGATTGTAGTATGATGCAGCACCGTCCTCCCGCCTGCAAATATACGGTCATATTGTGTCTTACTCAATTAGGCTGAACACCGTCATCTTATGTACTGAACTTGACACTTTTTGCACATTTAGGTTTTTGTTTGAATGGATAAATAACCATTAGCCAGATAAATCTTAATATCGTCATCAATATGAGTCATACGGAATGATCTTACTTATCGAAGTAAGATCATTCCGTATGACTCGATCGATAAGAAATCCTTGAACATTGTAAGCCTGTGACTCCTATGTTGCGTCATCCGCATGAGAAAGATGCTCTCATACACACCTTCAATTAAATTTTACCAAAATTATAATTGCGAAAGTTTGTGAGGATGGGAGTATGGATGTTTGTTACTGTTTAACGCAAAAACTACTGAACTAATTTTGATGAAACTTTACAGCTACAATTTCTAAAGATTTTGTGCAATTTGGCTATATATAATACTGAAAACTTCCTGCCCTCTGAAAGCTATCTGGGCGTACGCTATCTGAACGGATGTGCACATGATATAAATCCATAGTCAAATAAATACGTTATTCGTCACATGTATTAAATTTTGAACAAAATTGCTCTTGAAATCATTTGATTTCTATGAATATCTTAGGAGATATCTTAGTTTTAAAATAACTCCACAATAAAATAATGCTCAAGTACAACGCGCGCTGACCGGCGGCCGCTGGTAGCTCTGCAAAGTAACACAATGTACTAAATAGTATTTTTTTTGTGTGGCATCTCGCAGGTCTAGCTCTGAGGTTGTCAGCTGCTTAACCGGGTTTGCAGTAAATAGTAATCTTAAAGAAATGTAATATTTGTATACAGTAGCGCTCAAAAGTATTTTGACAATTATATTAGTTGGATGAATTAAAAAAAATACAAAGTATAAAATTTATTAGTTTATTATATTGAAATACATTTAATGTTCTACAGTAATAGTAATAAAGTCGGCCCTTTTTGCAATGAAACAGAGTTTAATAAAAAAAATTATAGGGTGGATCAAAAGCATAGATAAAATAAATAAGTAGATGTGGTCAACAGAAGAAATTACATCGGAACCGTGTGTCTCCAGTTAGGCGCTGGGCGGGGCAACAACTACACATGCAGTTTAATAAAATCAATAGATACGCACTCGCGCACACACCCGCATTTCCTAAATCAGAACGTACTATACAATCAATAATAAACCTTATTCCGTCAAACACAGCGTGTATTTACCATGCACCTTAGAATTTACCCACACAAAAACATCGGTCGCTATCGTTGTGCTGTGCAAACGCAATTTATTTTACATATACGCTAGTGATTGACTAAATCGGAAAGTTATCGATTCTTCCATTTGTTATTGTAATTTTTTTTGGGCACCTGAAAATGTACCAAATAAAAAATGGCATGTCCAGAAAATATTATAATAACAATAAACATATTATTAAGAACATAACATTACATAATTATTATTAAGTACTACCTACTAAGTATTAAGGGCTACCCTGGCGCTTTCGACTTAAATCTTAATATTTAATTATCATAGTGATAAGTCAAATAGAAGTTGATGTTAACTTACATTACGCTCTTGATCGGAACATACCAGCCGTATAGGTTGTATAGAATCCTGAAAAGTTGAATGACTGATTTTATGAATGCCCTAAAACATGAGAATAGCTTTCAGTAATAAAATAAAATTTAACCCACTTCTGCAAAAATCAGTTGTACTCTTAATTTTGGAATTGTCCATTCAGGCTGGAACATATCTGCGCTGAAGTGAACCGAGCATTTATGGTGCTATTTTTTGTAGGGTACCAGTTAGGTGGCATGCCTGTGGCATCAATCCATTCCTTTTTTATATTACCATCTTTTGGGAAGCTAAAAAGTACGAAAACCACTTATTTATCATTTACATACATCCTAAGCTACTTCTAAACGTCACCATATAATAAGCATCGCAATAATTACGTAACACACTATAAATCAAGATCTGAATGATTTTGACGTATATTGCTAATCCATTGCTACATATGTTCGAAATATTGGTCAGCTCAACAACGTAAATACCACAGTGAGTGTTGTTGATTTAGCATAATGAAACCGATTCCTACTGTAAGTGTGTTACGCAGTTACCCCGCAGGTAATAGTTTAGTAGGTTATAATAGGTTTTTGTTATAAGAAAAATCCTAGTTAGTAGAGAAATTGTTAAATATATGAAAACAAACACACATCCATGCCTAACAAATAAATAGCATGAATATATTGACTTATTTTAAGCTAAATTCACAAATATATTATCTGAACCATGCCGATTATTATAACGCATTCGAAGCTTCAACGGAAGTTAAATACAAAAACCATAAAAAATAAAGAAACAGCAACATAGGATAAAGCATAACATGCGATAATTCTAAACCGAAAAACACCACCGAATATTAACCTAAAATTAAAGTAACTTACTTTACGAATATTGGTTACGCATTTCTCTACTACTCTGTAAAAAAATCAAAATAAGTAAAAACACATTATTTACACCGGGCTAAAACGGTTGACAGATTGAAAAATAAACTATTGTAGCGACAGCGACGTCGGAACTCCTTACGCATGCTGCGGGCGTAAAATAAATTGTTTATTTTTTTTTTTTCTTTTTTGTACACTTGACATTTCAACGTATTTTTATTTCTGTCATCTCATGTAAAATAAAAGTTAAACATATTTTCTTAGAGGTTTCCGTATGTTATAAAAAACTTTTACCAAAAAATTAAACAGACTCGGTAGTCGGTGTCTTTAGTTTTGTATTTTCGTTTTTGGCACCGACTTCCGAAATTAAAGTTATTTTTCACTTTGTAGTGTTTTTTGGGAATCGGTTTAATTTTTTGGTAAAAAAAAATTATTTCACTCTTTTTAGTTGGTCGATTTTTAATTTACCTAGTTACAAGAGCCTAAATGTCAACTACTTATATTCATTTACAAAATATTGCTTTTCCCAATGTTGGGCTGTTATTTGTTGAGGAGTTCTCCTGGTAGTTCACCATCAGCTTCACTTCACCATATGCATTATGACGAGCATATTGTGCTTAATAACCACATTCAAGTAATCGAAGCGGAACACATGAACTACTTATTATTCCTACTTATATATTGAGTAGTTCCAGTGGCCATCGGTGGTCTTCATCATCAGGTCTACTTCACAAATGGTGCTTTTCGAATGCAACTACACAAGTTACTATAAAAATACTCAAATCACTATAGGTGTGCCTATAATATTTGAAGAGTTCCCTCGATTTCTCCAGGATCCCATCATCAGATCCTGACTTAGTGACAATGGGACCAATTTCAAAGAATACCCTTTCAAACAAAAAAAGAATTTTCCAAATCGGTTCAGCCGTCTCCGAGTAATCGGTGATCATACATAAAAAAATAATAATATACGCGTCGAATTGATAACCTCCTCCTTTTTTTGTCGTCAGTTGAAAAACCCCTAAACTATAATAGCAATATTTCATTCGTCAATCGACATTGCTGTCGATAGCCTACGTTAGTGGATCTGCACAAGCACATCACTAATTCGTCGCAAGAAGTGGCGGCCTCACTACGCGATGAATCCGCGTAATACAGTTTCGTATGTTATTTTTACATTGCTTTGCTTGTAGTTTGTTGCAGTGGTTAAGGAGCAATGTATTTATAGCAAAAGTAGTACAGTCGCTCTGATATTTGAAAACAAAAATAACATAGTAAAACCGAGAAATATTTTACGATTTATTGTTTTTCATGATTTTAAAGACAAATATTGTAAAACTTTTTTGCAAAAAATAAAACCGACTTCCATATCAAAACACTACAAAGCCAAAAATAATTTTAATTTCGGTAGTCGGTGTTATTGGTTTTGTATTTTCTTTTTTTTCACACCGCCTTCCGAAATTAAAATTATTTTTGGCTTTGTAGCGTTTTGATATGGAAGTCGGTTTTATTTTTTGCAAAAAAGTTTTTATTTTCGTAATTTTTAGTGGGTCAGTGAATTTTCCAAATCGGTTCGTAAATGACGGAGTTATGCGCGAACAAAAAACGCAATGCAGAGTAAACGAAAAGATCATCAACGTAAATATTTTTTTAGACTTTTGTTGATTTTTCAGAAAGGGCTTGTCCGATTTCGATAAAATTTTCATGGAACCATTTGGAAAGTATACCCTTTCTAACAAGATAAGAATTTTTCAAATCGGTTGGCAAGCGACGGAGTTCTGCACGGACAAACATAAAAAAAAAAATACAAACATCCGAATTGAGAACCTCCTCCTTTTTTAGAAGTCGGTTAAAAATACTTGTACTTACATATGGTAAGTGATTCCATGATTCACATAGTTTTGATTTTGGCTTCGGTTTTTACAAGATACCACAGAACAACTCGGCATTCATATATGTTATCACGATCGCCGTCGAAAGCGCACTAGTTCGCAGAGACGGCCACTTACCTGTGACATGAGCCCTGTGGCCATGTCGCGCGGATACCGATACGCCCCCTTACCACTTCTCCTATATTTTTGATTTCTGTGATCAAAAGTATGTGGATCAAAAATAGCAAACGCAATGTTTGATTGTTAAATTAATAAAGTCATTTAAATTTAAAAAAATTAAGAATAGGTGGTTAGAATACTAACCACTAAACCTAAAAGAGTTAACGAAGACTTTTCGAGATTTAGTTATTCGATATTGCATGGCTACGGTGTTCAGTTTTTCTTGGTTGTGTGCATTCGTTGTTAAGTGTTTCGAATAGGTGAGATTAGAGATTTAGTTATTCGAGATCCCATGACTACGGCGTTAGGTATTTCGTGGTAGCGTGCATTCGTTGTTAAGTGTTTCGTATTCGTGAACTTACGGGGACGTGTTCTTCGGTGCTTCATTTTCGAAATCCCGTATCACACCCCTAGCTGGCATATGGTGTTTGGCGAATGGTAGCATTTGAGTCTTCAATATATTTGCGTACACGAACCGATCCATATTTCTTTCGATTTTAACTAATGGTCCAACTCCAGAACGTGAAAAACATCCCCAAAGCATGACACTACCACATCCATGTTTGATTGTGGGTATTTGGTATCGATAATCATATCTTTTGTTCTTAGGAATAAATTAAGTATATTAGGCGTCCTAAGAACAAAAGGTGGCATTTTCAACATGATAATGATCCCAAACACAAATCCAAGTACATAAGTGATTTCCTAAAACGCGAAAAAGTCAAGGTTCTGAAGTGGCCAAGTCAAAGTCCGGATCTGAATCCTGTAGAACATTTTGGGAATAGTTAAATCGCAGGGTTAAAAGCCAAAATTATTCGAATAAAAATACTTTTTATGAAGTTCTCAAAAATAAGTGGAACAAAATTCCGATAGATCGATTACAAAAATTAATTGATTCAATGCCGGCGCGGTGTGAGGCCATCATAAAGGCCAAAGGATATGCTACTAAATACAGATTTGCTTATTACTGTAGATACTATTTATTTTTTAAAAACATTTTTTTAATAGTGTAAAATACTTTTGATCCAGCCTATATTTTTTTTATTAAACTCTGTTTCATTGCAAAAAGGGCCGACTTTATTACTAATACTGTAGAACATTAAATGTCTTTCAATATAATAAACTAATAAATTTTATACTTTGTATTTTTTTTAATTCATCCAACTAATATAATTGTCAAAATACTTTTGAGCGCTACTGTATATAAGGTTGGGGAAAATGTCTTTCGCATTATAGTATGTATGAACTTGTAATAAAATCTCTTTGGCTATACTATTTGTATCTGGCTGGTTTTGGTATCATTGAAAGATTAAATTTTAAAGAACATAATTCCAAATTCAAATTAGGAAAATGTGTGATCTTCATTTATTTTTCGTAGTGTCAAGATGAGTGAACCTAATGAAGAAATTCGATACATTTTAAAATTTTACTACAAAAAAGGTAAAAATGCAACGCAAGCCGCGAAAAAAATTTGCGATGTTTATGGACCTAGTGCAGTGTCTGTGAGAATAGCACAAAGGTTTAAGCGTGTTCAATCCGGAAATTTTGATGTCAAAGATGCACGTCGCTCTGGTCGCCCTATTACGGATAAAATAGATGTCATTTTTAGAGTTCCGTAGCCGAATGGCAAAAAACAGAACCCTTATAGTTTCGACATGTCTGTCCGTTTATCTGTCTGTCTGTCTGTCTGTCCGTCCGTCCGTATGTCACAGCCATTTTATTCCGAAACTGTTAGGACTATACATGTGAAACTTGGTAAGAAGATGTATTCTGTGAACCGCTTTCCGATCATAAAAAAAAAAAAAAATTAAAATAAAGGGGAGCTCCCCATACATGGAACTGAAACTGAAAATATTTTTTTTTTTTCATGAAACCCTTGCGTGTGTGGTATCTATAGACAGGTCTTTAAAAATGATATTGAGGTTTATAAAACCACTTTTTCATAAAGTTAATCGTTTAAAAGATATACGCTTCTAAAGTGGTAAAATGTGTGTGTGTGTGTGTGTCCCCCCTCTAACTTCTATAATTATGGAGTGAAAAATCTAAAAAAATATATGCTGTAGATCTTAATGTAATCTTTCAACCAAAATTGGTTTCAACGAGATCAGGTCAGCAGTTTTTGAGATACAGCATATTTTCTAAAACCGCAAATATAACTTTGTAATTCATACAAACACTATGAAAAACAAAATTATATGGCGTAGTTGTAAAAATTGTAAAGAAGCTAGTTTTAAGAAATTTTGAAGTTTTTTTTAAATAAATATTTTAAATTATATTTATTATAGTTCCTACGGAACCCTTCATGGGCGAGTCTGACTCGCACTTGGCCAATTTTTGAAAAAGTGGAGCAAGATCGGCATATCAGTAGTTACGACGTAGCTGAAGAACTGGGAATTGACCACAAAACAGTTTTGGCGCATTTGAATAAAACTGGGTAAACAAAAAAGCTCGATATTTGGGTACCTCACGAGCTCACTGAAAGAAACCTAATGAACCGTGTACTCATTTGTGATTCTTTATTACGACGTAATGAAACCGAACCATTTTTGAAGAAGCTGATAACTGGTGATGAAAAATGGATCATGTACGACAAGAACGTGCGAAAAAGGACGTGGTCAAAGGCCGGTCAGGCTTCACAGACTGTGGCGAAACGCGGGTTAACTCGCAACAAGGTGATGCTGTGTGTGTGGTGGGATTGGAAGGGCATTATTCATTGTGAGCTGTTACCACCAGGCAGGACCATCGATTCTGAACTCTACTGCGAACAACTGATGAGATTAAAGCAAGAAGTTGAGAGAAAGCGGCCAGAATTAATCAACAGAAGGGGTGTGGTTTTTCATCATGATAACGCTAGACCTCACACATCTTTAGCCACTCAGCAAAAATTAAGAGTGTTTGGCTGGGAGGTGTTAATGCATCCGCCGTATAGTCCTGACCTTGCACCTTCAGATTTCCACTTGTTTCGGTATCTTTAGAATTCTTTAGGCAGTGTCAGGTTAACATCACGAGAGGACTGCCAAAACCTCTTGTCTCGGTATTTTGATCAGAAGTCCCAAAATTTCTATAGGAATGGGATCATGTCCCTACTTACAAGATGGCAAAAAGTTATCGAACAAAATGGTACCTACATACTTTAGTTAAATGTAAATAAACTTTATTAAAAAATGTTTTGAATTTTCTTAAAAAATGCGAAGAAACTTTTTCCCCAACCTTAGATCATAAAATATGTGTTCTTTAAAATTTAAACTTTCAATGATACCAAAACCAGCCAGATACAAATACTATAATGCGAAAAGACTTTTTCCCCAACCTATTATTATATTGAGTTCTCTTAGAATATTTGACACCTATTTGACATGACTATTGAAGAAAATCAAAAATGTACGCCAGCGCTGCGTTCGGAATGACGTCATCAGGTTTTTTCCGTTCTTACATTCCGGAACGCATCGAACCGAACGTCAGGTTTTTTCCGTCCGGAAAAAATAAGAATAGTGTGCGCCTTGTTGAACATTTTGTTTGTAAGTAGAGCATTAATATAATAACACAATAGTATCGCATTTTACTCATCATTCGCTCGAGTTCGAATCCGCTCCGTAACTAAATTAACTAAAAATAGTGAAAGTGACTTTTTGTTGACTTTTAGTAGCTAAATTGGTTTATATAGCAACCATCAATAAGTGAAAGTGTTATCTCTAAAAATTAATGTTAATATCCATTATAAAAAGCAAAGATAAATAACTCTCGACAAACATAGGAGAAAACAAAATGACAATAATTGAAAATAGAGTGCAGTGACCAGTAACTCAGAAAACAGTGACTTTTTTAATATTAAGTGAAAAAATAAATCCAAAATATACTTTAAAACAAAAGAAAACATTGACTTTATTAAAACAAAAAAGTGTATGAAACTATGATTAATGTAGGTGCCATCATCTAATAGTGCTATAAAGTAACTCGTAAACAATTTCCAATAAGCATATATAAAAAGAAGTTCAAAAAAGTGTATAATTTCAAAACTTTTAAAACAAAGACAAAGTGACTTAAGTGTTCAACATTGCAAAACATTCCAAGTTAATGAGTCATTTCTAACCGTTTTCCCTCGTTTAAATATTATATCTGCTCAATGAGATCAACAATTTGACAATAAAACACTAAGTACGTTTGGACGAGTGGCGACAAGTGTGGCATCGTTGGAAGATTCTAACAGAAGCAAGTTCGATCCTCGGCATAGTTAAGTTCTTTTTGAGGATTCTAAAATTGTATATTTGTATTATAACTTATGATCACCATTTGCTACTAACAAGTTCACATAAAAAATAAAAGAACTGTGAACGTTAAAAAGGTTGTGACTTACCCACTTCTACTCGGCGATCGGCAGATAGAATATATGACGTAACCGGCAGTGGTCAGTCAATTGTTAGACAACGAAGCAAAGTGGTTAAACGAGCTTCGTGCTGCGGATCGCAAGTTCGGAACCAGTTACGAAAAATTCCTGCGTTGCGTTACATGACAGAATAATGAGTACATCAGAGTTAGAAAACGTAACTTTTAGAAAGCCACAAAAGTCTAGTTCACTAGACAATCTTTACTATAATAATTCAAATTTACTGGATACTACTATGATGAGTGTACCAAATACGTCAGTAAATGAAAGCGACACTATTATGAATCTAAATGATACCATCAACAAGTTAACAGCAGAATTACAAACTGCACACACGGAAATTGAGAACTTAAATAGTGAAAATTTCAGATTAAAGATGGATCTGGGTAAATGCCTAAATACTATTAATGCATACAAAAAAGTAACGGTATCTGAAAGAAAGAGCATGACACCTAGATCTCTTCGTAGGAATAACCTACCAAATAACGGTTTCTCCACGCCAACGAAATTAAAACAATCCCAGTCACAGATCATAGTTCAATTGGATAATTTTCAAGAATCAGTGATGATAAATGAAAAAACTGATATTTCAACGACAACTGATAAATCTATATCACTTGAATCCTATGGTAATAATGAAATAAGACCTACCTGTACTTCTGAAGTCTTTTTAGTATCAAATTTAAGCCCCAAAAAAAGTACAGATAAAACTGGAAATAATGATTGCGAAGGAATAAAATCAGTTAGCGCCTGCAGTACTACACTGAGCAAAAATACTCATAGTGAAGATTTGTATGTATCAACTTTGAGTCCTAGAAGGGGTAATGAAGTTGGAAATAGTGCTGATATTGTAAATGTTGTGGATGTGCACCCTGGGCATACCCGGTGTAGAGACAACATAACGAAAATGCAACAAAACAATTCGAATATTTTTTACAAGAAGAGGCATAAAGTCACAATTTTTGCAGACCAAACAGCATATGGGTTCAGACAAATACTGCAGGATTACTTGGGAGACTCCTTTTTGGTAACTTCATTTATAAAATCTTTCGCAACAATGGACGAAGTACTGAAATCGTGTATATCTACGTGCCGTGATTACACAAAATCTGACTTTGTACTTATACTTGCGGGTTCCAATGACAAAAATCCCTTAATGATACAAACATATTTGCACTATACCTTGTGTCAATTACTGAGAACAAACGTAATAGTAGGTAAAACTTATAATAATGACTATGTAAACGTGGATGTCTTGAATAATACACTTAAACTTGTATGTAATAATTGTAAAAATTCAACTTTTATTTCTCTGGATTCAAATTATTACAGTAGGCTGAATAAATTGCATGCATGTAGACTAATTCATAGACAAATTTTGCAGACAAATTACATAGTTAATTACCAAAATTACGTGAATAAATTTACCAAATATAACAAATTTAGTAGTATTAAGTATCATATACATGTTGCCACCCAAACAAATTGTATTACCACATGTACTGAACAAAGTAACCCCTCGCAAATTAAAATTGTAAATTCTGGGACACAGACTGAAGATGTCATACAACAGTCAGATTTTTTTCGTGAGTGATTCAGATAAAATAATACCATTACGTAGTGCTGTAAATCAAGATTCTCAGTCTAAAATGTGTATTTGCCATCAGAATGTCTGTGGAATTACCAATAAGAAAAATGATTTCGAAGTTTATTTACAAACGCTTAAAAAGAAGGTCGATTATATATGTTTAAGCGAGCATTTTTTGAACGATCAAACTGCACTTTTACTTAATCTAGAGAATTATAATCTGGTATCCTATAATACTAGAAAACAGAAGAAAAGAGGTGGTACTTTAATTTTGGGATATACTGACAGAAAAGTTGAGAATGTTGATGTAATAAATAAGCTGTATAGGGTGGATAGCTTTGAAGTTTGTTGTGTAAAGGATCTTAGTACTAATCTCTATCTGTGTTGTTGTTACCGAGTTCCTAATGATAAGAATTTTGATATTTTTTTAAACAGTTTCGAAAAGCTTTTGGAACATTTGTTTAATAAGAAGTGTATAATTTGTGGAGACTTTAACATTGACCTACTTACAGAGAGCAAAAAACGAACTGAGTTTATTAGCCTGTTAGCTTGCTATAACTTTAGACACCTGATTGATACTTACACTTTTGTTCGTAATAACTCTTTTTCCTGTATAGATAATATTTTAACAAATTTGCCTGATGACTGTGTAGAGCGATGTGAGGTGGATCACAATGGTTTAGCGGATGGACACGGGGCTCAACTGGGTGAGTTTTTAATGAAAAATGTTATTGACAATTTTAATAGCAATAATGTAATCACTATAAATAGGAGAGTTTTTAATAGTAAAAATGGTTTAACTTTTAGGCAACGAATACTTGAACTTGGCTGGGATGATATGGGAATCAACACTTTTCTTAAGACTTTTAATAAGATTTTTCATTGTAGTTTTAAGAGACGGGAGCAAAAAATTAATCAAAAAAACTGTTTTCAACTAAAATGGGTTACAAAAGGTGTAAAAACTTCGAGTAAAATGAAACGTTTATTATGTACTGGTGGAAATAAAATTGATTCTAGTGTTCTCAACTATAGAAATAAATACGTTAGAATTTATAGAAGGGTTATTTCGAAGGCAAAAAAACTTGTTATAAGTGAAAGTATTTGTAAATCTAGAAATTCAAGTAGGGAAATTTGGAAAGTAATAAACAAAAGTACGAACAGGGTTAAAGCTAGGAAAACGGAAATTAGACTAAAAGTAAACAACCAAATCATAGACAATCCGGAGGAAGTGGCTGACCTTCTGGTAAAACAATTTGATCACAAATATGTAACGACTAAACGCCATAGCCAAGATGCCGTAACTTTTCTTCAGCAAAGTACGGCAAGAGTGAATAATGATATGGATATTAAACTTACTACTCCTATTGAAATTTCGAAGATCGTTACCAGTATGCAAAATAAGAAATCTTGTGGGTACGATGAAATTCCGATTTCAGTTATTAAAGACAATTTGCAAATTTTATCAGGGCCACTTTCCACGTTTTATAATAAGTGCATAGTGGAAGGTATATTTCCGGAACAATTAAAAGTAGCTAAGATCATTCCTATTCATAAAAAGGGTCCAAAAACGGATGCAAAAAACTACAGGCCCATTTCCTTATTACCCACGCTATCAAAAATTTTTGAAAAAGTCTTAAAGGATCGTTTAAGTAAACATCTTAATTTAAACAAAGTGATAAGTGATAGACAGTATGGATACCAGAAGAGTGTTGGCACTGGAGATGCTATTTATACATTAATAAATGATGTAGTTGACCAAATTAATCGTAAAATGAAGGCAGCTGGTATTTTTCTAGATTTAAGCTCTGCTTTCGATACTATTGACTTTGAACTACTCATCACTAAACTTGAGCACTATGGTGTAAGAGGTAAAGCTTTACAACTCTTCTCTTCATATTTGAAAAATAGGAAAATGTTTGTCGAAGTCGAAAACACGCAATTTAATGGGTGTAAAAAAAGTTATAAGTCATCCTTGCTCAATATTACAGCTGGTGTGCCTCAAGGATCGATCTTAGGACCTTTATTATTTATTATATTTACCAACGATCTCATAAATTATTTTAATAAAATATTACCTGACATAAAACTAATAGTTTTTGCGGATGACACAAATGCAGTAGTATCAGCAAATGACATTCAAACGCTAAGCGATGCAGTTAATGTAGCTCTAGCTGTTTTTCATTCTTGGTTTACTGCGAATAAACTTATAATTAACGTGAAAAAAACGAATATAATGTTATTTAAAACGACTGCACGTAATAAAGATAGTATGGATATTGAACTAAATAAGGTTAAAATTCAGCTTGTCAGGGAAGTAAAGTTTCTAGGAATATATATAGATGATTTATTAAATTGGAAAAAAGAATTAGTAGCACTTGATTCATCCATATCATCGGCGTGTTATGCTCTACGAATTCTTAGGGATGAAGTAAGTTTAGAAGCTCTAAAACTAGTTTACTACGCGCTAATAGAGTCTAGATTACGGTACAGCATACAGTTTTGGGGTAACAGCTACAATTATAATTTTCAAAGGGCGTTCATTCTCCAGAAAAGAGCAATTAGAACCATTGTTCGTACTTCGCAACGGGAAAGCTGTCAACCCTATTTTAAAGAACTTGGCATCCTCACAGTGCCTGCATTGTATATATTGGTACTTTTATCCACGTTAAAGAAATACATTTACTACTTTGAAACTCATGAGGAAAGACTGGTAAGGGAAAAAACACGTAGAAAAGATTTAGATAGCAAACTCATTCCGACACTTAACATTGTTAAACACAGTCCACAGTACCAGGCAGTTAAAATATTTAATAGGTTGCCGCTTGAATTAAAAAGCATATTATATACAAGCTCGTTCAAAGCAAGGCTCAAGGGATTCCTGTTGGAGAAATGCCCCTACTCTGTAAAGGATTTGTAAAATACTAGATTAAAATTATTTATTATTTGTTGACATTGTTATTACTTATTTATTAAAACTATTAATAATAATTTTAATTTTTTGAAATGTATTGACATTGTTTGTTTTCAAGATTTCAGTATTTTTATTTTAAATTCTTGTTGTATAATTCTATTTTTTTTTTGACATTACTATTACCATTATTTTCTTATATTTTTTATTGTTATCAGTCCCATTATAAGCAATTCAATTATTAGTTTTTACTGCATGTGTACCTAGTTGTTAAGCTTTTATATTCGCACACAATGTAAATTGTTTTTGAATAAATGAAATGAAATGAAGTCTTCCAATATCCTTCTAAGCGTCAATAGCCTAATGGATAAGATGTCGAACTTGTGATCGAGAGGTCACGAGTTCGAATCCCACCCATTACACTATTGCCGTGGACCCACTCCAAACACAAGCATATTTAGTTTAGTTGGAGGGGGTAACAAGATAGCTAGTAATGTGAATTCTAACCACCTTGCTAGTTATCTTTAAAAAAAATATATATAAACCAGCTTTTTCTTTTTCTCGCTAAAAACCAGATCCCAAGGTAATTCCGCGATAGAAAGCCATATATTTAGTGTGATTTACATGATCACCGCTGCTCTCAAATCGGTGAAAGTGGTCGGTCCTAGCAGAGAACAATCTGAAGACAAGCAACATCCACCTACCCGCACTGGGACCGCGTTTTGAATTACGACCACGGTTTTTTTTTTAACGTGGTAAAATTATCAAATAAGTCCTCCCACCCCGGGCAGGGTGGGAGGGACTGTTAGACTTTTACTGACTAAAATCCACGGTGTCCCTTCAATAACCCTTTACGTACCGGGGTCACGGTAATGGGATAAGTCCCACGACCCCGGCAGGCTTCGGCCCTCTGCAGACGCTCTTTGAGGCGCGCGTGGAACACAACGCGCCGTCGACCCGGGCATGGTCCATGGTCGGACAGCGAGTTGCCCTTTACTCGCTGTCCGCATGCCCGCGCCTACGGTGGCCGGAGATCGTCGGCCAACGTCCGACGCCGTGGGCGTCTAACACTGCGGCTGGGCTGGAGGGAGGACGGCATCCTCTCCCTCACGCGGCCCGCCTCCTCCTTCGGAAGCATGACTACTTCGCAGAAGGAGGCGACCGCTTCCCACTCCCTCTCGCCCCGCAGCATGGCCTCGACCAATGCCGGGCGCAAGAGGTCTCCGCCTATCGCCGCCGTGAGGACACGTCGGTGCTCTGCCCAGGCGGGGCAGTCTTGCACCGTGTGCTCTACGGTGTACTCAGGGCGACCCTCGCAGTGGTGACACCCAGGCGTTTCCTCCTTTCCCATCAGACACAGGTACCTCCCGAAACTTCCGTGTCCGGTGAGGACCTGCGTCATGCGGTAGGTCAGGACGCCGTGACGCCGATCTAGCCACTCCTCAAAGAGGGGTCTTACCGCCGCAATTGCGGCGTGCCTGTACAACCACGGTTACGACCCATTCAATCTCAAAGAGACACAGGCCTCCTGTGTCCCTATAGTGGAAACGTTATAGGCTGATTATTTTAATAATATATAAATAAAATAATAAAAATATTTATTTCATAAAACAGGATAACACATTGCACTTTCTACATTTGACATTACATATAACATATACATATAGCATTAGCCTTGATTTTTTCAAAAATAACTAAATATCTGTAGTTACTGTGTTGTATGTGTTATTTATATCATCTGCTATCTATTTAGTATTTTTAAATATTGTATTTATGATAATGGTTATATTAAGACTAAAGATTATCCTGCCTCTAAACGTGAGGACTTTTAACTGGCTCACTGTCTAATATACTATTTATTTTCAACCGACGACAAAAAGAGGAGGTTATCAATTCGACGCGTATATATATATTTTTTTGTATGATCATCGAGTACTCGTAGACGGCTGAACCGATTTGGAAAATTCTTTTTTGCTCGAATGGGTATACTTCGAAATTGGTACCATTATCACCAAAGTCAGGATCTGATGATGGGATCCTGGAGAAATCGAGGGAACTCTTCAAATATTATAGGCACACCTATGGCGTTTTGGGTATTTCTTATAGTAACTTGTGCAGTTGCTCTCAAAAAGTACCATTTGGGGAAGTGGAACTCATGATGAAGACCACAGATGGCCGCCGAAACTACTCAATAATAAGTATTGAGTGGATTGCAATTCGATTACTTTAATATGGATGTTAAGCACTTTATGCTCGTCACAATGCATATGGTGATGTAGAGCTGATGGTGAAGTACCAGGAGAACTCCTTAACAATTAACGGCCCAGCATTGGGAAAAGCAATATTTTGTAAAAGGTTATAAGTAGTTGACATTTAGGCTCTTGTAACTAGATAAATTAAAAATCATCTAATTAAAAAGAGTGAAATAAAAACTTTTTAACAAAAAATTAAACCGACTCCCAAAAAACACTGCAAAGTGAAAAATAACTTTAATTTCGGAAGTCGGTGCCAAAAACGAAAAAACAAAACTAAAGACACCGACTACCGAAATTTAAGTTATTTTTCACTTTGCAGTGTTTTTTGGGAGTCGGTTTAATTTTTTGTTAAAAAGTTTTTTCTGTATTTAATAGCTGTTAGTCCTCCATACTTCTTAAATAAATAAATATAAGTATAAAACTGTGCTTAAAGCCTGACAAATTGTTACACGCTTAAAGATCAGTTTTATACTCTATCTCTTCCTTCCGCCTGACGCAGGTGCTTACCGGACACGGTTGTTTCGGGAGGTACCTGTTTCGGATTCAGCGGGAGGACACGCCCGGGTGTCATCATTGTGTGGACCACCCGGAGGACACGGTGGAGCATACGGTAGAGGTGTGCCCCGCTTGGGCAGAGCTTCGCCGTGTCCTCGTTGATGCGATCGGCGTCGGTGACCTCTCGCACCCGGCCTTGGTTCAGACCATGGTGCGGAGCGAGTGGAAATGGGGTGCGGTCGCCTTCTTCTGCGAGGCAGTAATGCTAGCGAGGAGGCCGAGCGCGCGAGGGAGAGGCGACTCTCTTCTTCACGCTCCAGCCGCAGCGGGAGACGCCCCGAACCTCGGGGATCGCGAGTCGATCTCCGACCACCGTAGGCGCGGGCTTGCGGACGGCGAGCAGGGGTAGCTCACCGTCCGGTAAGGACCAGGCCCGGGTCGGCGGCGCGGCGCGTCATGTTTTACGCGCGCCTCAAGAAGCTGTTAGCACCAGTGATGGGGCCCCATAGGGCCATATCCTGCCGGGGTTGCGGGAAAGTTTTAACGAGATACCCCGGCCCCGGAACTTAAGGGCAGCTGTAGGAACAGGGTGGGTTTTTATTCAGTAGAAATCTGACACACCCTTCCGCTTAACCCAGAGCGGGAGAAGTCATTCGATGATTTTCCCACCTGACAAAAAAAGGCCTGT
This sequence comes from Tholera decimalis, assembly GCA_943138885.2. Lineage (NCBI taxonomy): Eukaryota > Metazoa > Arthropoda > Insecta > Lepidoptera > Noctuidae > Tholera > Tholera decimalis. The sequence continues at coordinate 25,913,130 of OW964577.2, read as the reverse complement.
ATCTTAAGAGATAGGGTTCAGCCATTTAAATTTTAAAATTTAAAAACAGTATTATGCACAAGTGAGACAGTGTCGATTTTATACACAAAAGTTATTATGAAATAAGTACATATAACAAAGTAAGTATTTTTTTGTAGACGTATGTGAGAATGATGTGTCTATGTGTGTGATGAATTGATGATACAAGTGTGTGATGTTATATTATTATAGTGAATACTGAGTGTTGGATACGTGGCTAAATAATAACAGCCGCACGCTTGCCAAGATAGGTGACCTTCTTATCGTATCGAGGTTCCTGCGTGTCACGGAATTCACACTAAGCCGTTGGTCCCGCCTGTCATTTGTACAGACGCCAGCACATGAAGCTACCCGAAACTGTCAAATTTTCCCAATCAACCTTGAACCTAATTTTTTTAACAATAAAGTTGAAAATCTATTAAAGAAATTTGACAGAATGTTGTAGCTTGATGAGCTGGCGTCTGTACATAGCTATTTGACAGTCCTTAACTCCTTACGGGTGGTCAGAAGCCAGGAAATCTAATACTGGTCTTACCAAGGAGTATCGTGTTACCCAGGTACTGGTTGCGGTGATCAGATAAGCACTCGCTCCATGTATTATAAGTACCTACTCGGCAACATCCGAAAGGACTGGTTGCCGACCCTAAGTTAGGCTAACCAGAGGATGAATGTTATAGTGATGGAGAGTATACGGGTTTGTTCCTTCGTTACCGTGGCACGTGCTAAGTCCCCGATACCTCGCACTCTGGCTGCACTTAATCTCTTGGATTCTAAACCAACAAGCGATCTGTTTGCGAATGAATAGATGCAGATTTTACTGGTGTGCAATGCATTGCTGTGAGAGGAATTTATAGAAGTGTCGATCTCTCCTTTTTTGTTTGCTGCATAAGTTATTGTTTGTTTTGCTTTTATATGTAATCTTAGTTGTTAGTTTTGCGACTGTAATTGGTCAAACCATAGTAATTAAATAAAAAATGTTTCCTGTTAGCTATAACCTGGGAGTCTTTAAGTCAAGAGTGAATAGGTTGCTTCTAGGCAAGCGTGCTTCATCTTCGACCACATCATTGCTTAACATCAGGTGAGGTGGTGATCAAACGCAAGTCTATCAACAATTTAAAAAAATGTAAACACGGAGAAAATATGAGTGTTTCGCTTCGTTTAGCATGTCTTGGCGAGGCACTATCATACCGGCAGATATTTGCTCTCTCTACTTGTTGGTACTCCGATGGTACGCCGCGAATGAGGTATGAAGAACTTACCTCAGCAATTAGTAAACTATACGATTATTCTGTGCCCACGAGATTCAGTTCTCTCTTAGATAGAATTAGTTGTAGCGGTTCTACGCTCAGAGTGAATCATAGCGCTGGTTTGCTGATACAACCAAGCGCGTTATGGTGAATCAATTGTAACGATCTCACTCAAGAATAATAATTCCTCAAGAATTTCATCCATTTTAGACGGACTTAGCAGAGTGGATTTTAACTAAGTAGGTACGCAGGTCACAGTCATATACAGCTCTGCATGCAGCAGAAAGGAGTGGCCAACTAAAAACCTACTCATGCCTCACTTTCCTGTAGTTCCGATGCCGCCACTCAGATTAGAACGAGGGTTTGCGGGAATACGCAACTCCGGCTGGCAATACAACCCAGATCAATTTGCGTCCCTAAAACCTGCACCCTTGCGTAATTCATTAAATGACAAAATCTGAAGTAAATTCAAATTCATTACTTCGCTTCATCATTTGTTGTGCAACTGAATTCTAGTGTTCCACATGGACTGACTGATTATCTGACCTCCACAATCGAGTAGCTGTATACCCCTTGGACAAACCAGTGTCAGATCCTTTGGGTTCTGACAATAGGATCTATACGATCGTTATGTCAAAATGAATATCTTTTTATCTTTGGCAAATGAGCTGGTGTAGACTATTCTGCCAGTGTCATGTTATGACGGCTCTATTGAATGGATGTCGATTCCATTCATTTTTGTATTATACAATTAGGCTGCTGGACACATAAGTCACCCGGTATCTTCACAAAACTCAGGTAGTATTCACAGCCAGTGGTACATTATTGCCAAATATACTTATGAAGGCGAAAGCAGATGGCAGTCTATAGCTTTTGCCTACGACCCTGGGCGAGTGAGTGAGTTAAATAATATAATAGGTGTAATAAAACTACTTTTTAGTTACAAGAATAATTTTATTTCTATAGGAAAATAGTACTTACTACTATCTACTGTAAGCTACAGCATAAAATAGATATTATCTCAACACTTTATTCTTGAATTTATTCTAGATGCGAGCCTTTTGGGGGCCAGCCAGAAATTACGTTCGACTCTCCCCCCTACGTTCTTGCCTAAGCTAGTCTCATTCGTGAGACCCTACTATCTCTAGTTTGATATTACAAAATTATGCTGCAATTTTTCACCTAGAAATTATGAAATTAAAACAGCAGTTCTGAAATGACTTAGGTTTTAATTTCTACCTTTATGTTCATACAGATACGAGTTATAAGTACAAGTTTTTCTTTAATAAGTACCTAGTTCTAATTTCGTGTTATACTTAGATAAAGTTATATTTGAGTTTGAAAAGTGCCGTCACGATATTTAGGCCTGTGTCAGATGTTATGGGGCCCTTGACACACAGTATCATACTTCGGGCCCTCCCCTGATGACCCCTTGTCAGACGAAGTGAATGTCAATAATACTTTAATCTGAAAACTAGCGTGAGAGGACGATTTACAGACATTCTACTATTTCTACTCCAGTACATTGCATACTTACCGCAGTGACAAAATTTGTATCTAACTACTAATTTAGGCCAAGTGGAAACTTGCTCATTGTATTATTTTAACAATATTTGAGATACATAATAATTATTATGATTTAATATCAACCTAGATATAATCATTATGATTTAATATCAACCTAGATATAATCAAAAGACTTTAAGATGACAAAACGTGTTTTTTTTTTTTAATTAAGCTTTTGTTAAGATGCCCTAATCTATAGGTACTATTAAATAATATATAGGTAAAATTTGTTTGTAAGTTTGTATCTAGGGGGTAATCTTCGGAACTAATGACTAGATAAAAAAAAATCTTTCTTTGGAGCTAGCTGCAATATTGGGGAGTGCTATGGGGCTATAATTTATTCCGAAATCAATGTAGTCAAGTCGCGGGCGAAGTGCTGGTTTCAGTATAAAGGACGTATTGTCGACTCAATCGCCATGGCAACAGCGAATGACTGAGGATTAGTTCGTAGATTGAAAAATGATTGAAACAAACAGTCAAACGTGTGTTTAGCTGTGATTGTTTGAATGAAATTTCAGAAGCCAATCGCTGCACTTGACTTTCGTTTAATTTTTGACGAGTCGATAATATATGAAACCGTTCGCTCCGTCACTTGTCGTTCAAGGTTCACTGTAAGATCAGCATCAGAAAACATGAGTCACATCGCTAAAATTTGACGTTCGTTTTTGACGGAATCGCTAGGAACACTTATTTATTTGTGTGTACTAAGTCTTGCCTGTAACCACTTGACCTCATTGATCAAGTGGTTACAGGACAAATTGGACAAGTCGAAGATGCGAACCCAATCAGGCACATAATTTTTTGGAATTTTTATCCGTGCGGGTCGAAAATTAGAAGGCGTGACATCCACCAGCCCACACGGGGCCCACGTGGTGGATTACGGCCCATTCCCATTCAAAGAGAAGAGGCCTGTGTCCCAGCAATGGGAAAATTATAGGGTAAGAAGGTTGTGTGTCCTATACCAGGGGCCAAATCAAGACGTGTTAAAACTTGAGTCGTTCCAGCGAGAAAGAGGGATGGAGCTACATAGCGTGCATAGCTTCATCCCTCTTTCTCGCTCGAACGACTCACGTTTTAACACGTCATGATATGGCCCCTGTCGTGCTTTAGGTGATGGCGTACAAAGTGCCCATATTCAAGTTTTCGTTTTGATTTGGATGTGACTTATCTTCTAACCTATTTGAATTTTATTATTTTTGTTCATATAACTATTAGAATAAGAATAAAAATAATTCGCAACGTATTTGAATTATACTGTACATTAATCCATTAATGAATCTAGATAATGTGGTTTACATAAACCTTACATTACGTTATCACATAACGTTTGGTAGTTGTGTTCATTTGCTCGGTAACAACGGAACAAACAAACTCTCTATATTGTTTTCACGCGATAATCACTTTGTATGAAGCTACGCCTACACAAGTCTACTCCAAACTAATGAAGCAAAGAAAACGAAAATCTAAATAAAAAAAATCTTTATTAGAATAAATAAAAATATTAATAACAAAAAATGTGTAAATTGTACATTTATACTTAAATAAAATAAAATGAAGCACGCAATTTAGTTAATTATTACTTATAAGAGACGCATTTGATAGGCTTGTATTACAAATTGTACTTATCATGACGGCTCGTTTCTGAAAGTGAATAAGCAGAGTCGTACAATTTGGTTGATAGATTACAAATCTATCAGATACATCAGAAACACTACAACATTTCAACATAAAGTTATTTACAGATAAAATACATTACTTATACAATATTTTAGCACTATTACTATTAGTTATTACTGTTTTCACACGTTCACCATACAAAAATATTGCTATCATTCCGCTTAGGTCCTATGCTAATTCTGACTAATTTATATGGAAGAGAATTTGTAAAAACTTTGAAATTACAGTTTAATAGCTGCGATTCTAAGGCCACTGGATTGAAAGGTGTACCATGGCTCTTAACGAAGCCGAAATCAATAAAAAAAGTAGCTATTATAACTAATCGGTTTCAAAATATAGCCAAGCAATAAGCAATGTGGGTAGAATTCACATTACTAGCAATCTTATTAAGCCCTCCAACTAAGCTAAATACGCTTGTGTCTGGAGTGGGTTCACGGCAATAGTGTAATGGGTTGAGTTCGAACCCGCGATCTCTCGATCACAAGTCCGACACCTTAGCCACTAGACTATTGACGCTGGGTCGAACGCAGTTCTGCCTCTTTTACTAATATGTAAACGTTTGTAATAACCGTGGATATCATCGTAAAACTGTACATTTCGGCTTCTTTACGAATCACTTCTACACTCCAAACATTCAAGGCCTCTTATTTTCTAACTCGTCTATCCACAACTGTAGTTCATTCGTTTACTGTACCTCTGACAGCAACTCACTAACAACCTTATCACATAAAGAATAAGGATCACTTTGTTTAAGTATACTCAGAGGTAAAATAATTGTGAACGAACTATTCTACTAAGAAGTCAGGGTTCGAAATTATACAGAAAGTATTTGTTAGATAAATATAGTGATAATTACCGGGTAGTTATCAGGTTCATGCTGATTTATAACTTGATATATTTTTTTTTTGTTATTAACTTTCTAATTTCATTAAACACTTCCCCTTATGATTTTTTCCACTCTGCCGCGAACGCGTTTGTGTGCCAAAGGGCGTCAATACGCACAGAAGCGGTAAATCGCTTTCAGATATAACATTTTATTATTATTATCAAGAAATTTTCATAAAGGTATCATCAAAATATTTAATTAATGATTTATAATTCTAAATTTAATTTAATACCTATATATTTTTTATTGATAATAGGCTTGCGTTTGACCACCATCTCACCTGATGGTAAGTGATGATGTGGTCGAAGATGGAGCACGCTTACTTATTATTATTTCACTATTATTATATTTTATTCTAATTAAGGTAGGCCGACCAATGACCACGGAGTAACTTTAAATTGTATATGGGTCACAGACGAATTAAATGAATTTTATTAATTTTTAATTTTTATAATTATTATTTATGAATGATAATTATCACATCGAACCCTGGCTATATTTAATAAGCTTAGCAATAAGTTCCAGAAAGCGTGGGACCTACCCTACCACTAAATATAAAGCACATAGATGGCACTTACGTTCAGAATCACACTCTATATCACTATTTCATTACTTTTATAAAGAAATTCGTTGTTCGTAACAAAAAAATGTATTGTATAATCATAAATCTAAAATAAAAGTTGAATTTAAAATATATCTAGTCGACGGCAAAATACTTATTTCTACGATGTGGTACTTATACATTGCTTTTATGTAACTAAAATCTCATACATTGTGAAGATATATTCCCTTCCCTAACCAAACTAGAAACAAAAATACACAAATTTGTACCTAATGCTAATATGAACAAAATGCTGATTGAACTGTTGTTTACGAGTTGATGTAAATAAATATAGATTATTGTCTATTTCATTATTGAGAGCTGCCTGCATTACACTTATTAAAAGGTCATTACTTGCGAAATCATATACCTATGACTAGGTTTCCCTATACAACAGTTTTCGACGGCCAAACATACATTCCACGGCTTTATAGTGATTTGTTTTAAACAAGGTTACAGTACCTACACAAAATACACAGCTTTTAGAAACACTATACGGGGAAGCTCAATACTATCATAAAAATATAATCTACAAAATATACTTTTTAAACCAATATTAATATACTATGTTTAATTACAATCACATATAAATAATTACACACAACAGTATATATTTGTATAGTTAACTTAAATATTGTAAATATTATAATGATAAATTGTCATTAATATAATAATTCTACATTTCTCTCCGATTTACTTAAATATTATTATGTGACGACCATACATGCGTGTGCGCAATGTTAAAAGACTAAGTGCGTAAGAGTATATTTTGAGACGTATTTTATTTACAAATGAGCTTATTGAGAGATTGACATTAAAGATACAACCAATATGAAGTATGGGCAGTAAAGAAAAGGCAGTCTAGTATGCGTGTCATGTTTTAGAGTTTTATACACTGTATTAAAAATACCTAGCATCCCATTAAACAAGTTTTAAAAAACTAGAGCATAATCGCATCTGCGTACCTAACACCGGAGGCACAAACTCACCGACTCTTGGCGTACAAGACAAGCTTTAATTTGTCACATATAATAAATGTGACAATAGCATTCAAAACGTTAAAATACATCAACATTAGCCATACTATAGTTAATTTAAAAACTTCGCTGCCATACAACAGTCAATGTCATAGAAAATATTTTTTTATAATACAAACATTACTCTCTTACGCACGCAGTCCTTTGCAAATCTAAATAGATTACAAGTACAAATTATTGCTGTTACGTTGCTTTAATACTCTAACCGGTATTATAATTATTTACAATAGATATGAGTACTCAACTTGTGATGCTTTGAAAAATTCCTTCTTGAAGCCACGTTTTCCAAAGAAAGTTTAACTCGGCCCCAAAAAATGGTTGTTGATCAATGTAGGGGTAAAGTGGCACTTATTACAAGAGTCACATAAGGTCCAAAATCGCATCGCACCAACATAATATTTTTGAAGTTTCGAGAATCTTTGTGTTATCGAAACACCTAAGATGTATGTATAAGACATCAGAGAAAACCGGTCAAGTGCGAGGAGTCACACACTACACGATTTTTTATATAATTATCGATATTTGTAAGCTTTCTTGGTATAACATAGCGTGATGGTGTTTTTTATAACAACTATCTATTGTAACCATGTTAACAGGTGAATAAATGACTTATGACTTACACAACATGTAACATAATTAATGCACTGAAATTACTTTGGTCAAAATCGTTTACAGAATCGATTTCGATTATATTTAATATAGGTAATTTTTTTAAGTAAGGTTAAGTTGTAAGGTTAAGTATTCATATGCGTTCCAATTCTTTCTTTGACAAATCTTTTACTATTCAAGCAGCTGGTTTGTGGAATGCATTACCCATAGAAGCGAGGTGTGCTCAAACGCTGTCAGCGTTCAAAAGAATGGTGAAGGATCATTACCTCTCCCTATAACTTTTCCCCTTCTTTCTCAATTATACATGTAATATTTATTAGTATATGATTTTTATACTGTATGTATGTATTTTATATTATTATGTTCAATTAATATTATTTATGTTGTTTGTAGACTGACAGCACTTAATCTGTCTCCTTTAATTTATGTCCATCCAAAGGTTGTCTGTAAGTCGCCCTGTGCGATAAGATCGCCCATTGTACACTAGTTTAAATTTTTGTACCCATGTAATATTGTGAGGTGTACAATAAAATATACAATAAATAAATAAAAAGAGTTTTTACCTCAAATTAACGCGGGACACTGCTAGCATTAAATATTATTTATTACGATTCGCTGAACGGGTCTAGGACGTGCATCAATCATGTTACAAGCTGCAGTAGTGTCGCAGCAACAGTACGAATGGTCAGATGGTCAGACTACCTCGGGCACTAGATCTGGTACCAGGGCGAGCGTCGAACCCAGCGCAGGCGGTAGCCGCCCTGCTCCGTGCGGATCTTGATGGACGCTCCCTCCGCTGCCTTTACCGTCTCCTTCACCTGGAACCAACCAACATTATCAATAACTAGCTTCTGCTCGCGACTTCGTCCGCGTAGAAGTCGAAAATATTCCACGGGATCCCGTCCCCGACTTGCTTGACAAAGATTATAATAGCTCGGCTAATATGCATGATATAAAGATAATTTATAGCCTATAGCACTCAGGGATAATGCAGCTACATGTAAGCGAAAGAATTTTCAAAATCGGTTCGGTAGTTTCAGAGATTACCCCCTACATACAAACTTACAATTTACAAACTTACAAATTTTACCTCTTTATAATATTAGTATAGATAACAGTCCTCCTGACCAATGAATAATGTTTATTTGACGCAAAATAAATACATACACAATTACACATTCCTGCGCTTTAGACAAATTTTAATGAACATTTAGAGGTGTATTTTTTTTATATAGATAATATGCTCGCGTTTGACCACCATCTCACCTGATGGTAAGTGATGATGTGGTCGAAGATGGAGCACGCTTGCCTAGAAGTAACCTATTCACTCTTGACTTAAAGACTCCCAGGTATATTACCCAAAAGATACTGAGAAACTCTTTGCCAAACTAGGCTGCAGCCTGTATGTTGGGAGACAGCGATTACACTGACGGAGAGGTCATTTACACAATTATACGAGACGTGGGACTTTTAGTTACTATAGATTACGGTTATCATGCAGTTAATTATGCGTCAATAGCATAACGGCTGAGTAAAAAGATACTGTGTAGTGTTTAACTGTTTAAACACGGATTGCAATAAAAATTTAACTTTTTTTACGCTTCTATTAGAAGCAACCTTATAATTCGGGCACTAAGTATATTAAATAACTGTTACATACAAATTACCAGGCTAGCTCCTGCACTATAATACAATAATCTAATATATTTGTTCTACTGAAAATAGTTATAAACTAACTTTATAATTTTTATGTGTTGACTCTTAGACTATCTTATTCGCGTCATATGAGATTCTAATTTGATACGCACTTACCTACCTATATAAACACCTAAACAAGATATTTAGTCTCATGAACAAGTTACGTTAGTTAGTAAACACTAACGTACGCCATGTGGCTAAAAATAAAATAGTTTTCTGTTCTACCTACAAACTACCACAGAATAGGTATATAAATAGTATACTATTAAGATCTAGCCTAGGTTTATTCGAAGTATATACCTAATTGGTAGTTAAATATCCGGATTAAATTATTTCTAATTGAAGACAACCCTAACGTCGCCGTCAGAAAAGCTAAGCGATACGCGATAGAAAGAGACGCGACTTGTAAGTGAATATAGCAGTGGGTTATTAAGCGCTGTGCGATGTGAACTGCACTTTATTCTAACGTAGCAAGAGTCCCTATTTCCGTGATTAATTTTGAGGAGTGAATTTTCTGTACTTGTACTATTAATTATTCTGTAGTATTTCTTAGGTCAACAAACCGGATGTGGGAATGAAACCCAGGACTCGCAGCGCAACGGCCAATCGCTTAACGATATGCGGCAATCGTGAAGTCAATTCGTAAAAGTTATAAAGAATCAAGAAACTTACGCTCTGCATCAAGTTCTGTGCATTTCCAACCAACATCTCCGTCGCTTCTTGGTCCTCTTCACTACCTGTAACCACGAAGCAAAAAGTTAATAATTTACACAAAGTTTAAAAAAACATACTTTATTCATACTATCCAACCAAAACCAAATGAATTTGTGCTATTTCATATACAAACAATATACAACATCGATAGTCGTTTCCTTGCTAACGACAGGTAACATGAAATTTTACAATAAGCATAAATGTTACGTCACCACGTTACACAGAAGAGTAGTATTCAGACCTTAGTTATACAAATTCGCGAATATCCGGATTACAAACCGCGATAAAATTACTTTATGTAAGTCGAATATAATTCTCACTCTTAGAATGAAAGTGCCGACCTTAAACACTACTCTAAATCACCGTGGTTGATTGATTCCCCTAATCAATTACAAGTGATAGCCTATTCATTGGTTACTGGAAATACACATGTACATTTATATTTTACATTTATATTTACATTTATTTTTATATTAAATTTATATTTTAAATAATTTCTTATTCAACCCCAAATACAGTATGTTAACTAACAGAGGGCGTTCCCGTTAACCCGCATTAGTATAAGCACATCAATTACATCGCCGCACACGCGGCCCTTCATATGTAAATAAATTGCGACGTTGCCGTCGTACGCGTGTACAGAGTGTTTCTCTTACGTTTCAATTTAACATTTTTAGTGAATATTTTAATATAAAAAAAAATAAAAACATTTGTTTTCGAATGGTAATAATTTTTTTAGCATGTATGGATGCTATACTATTGCGGGTTAACGGGAACGCCCTCTGTTAGTTAACATACTGTATAGCAATTTTTTTATTACGGTCACTATCATTCTAGAGTGCGATATGCGAGCATTAACGTGTGGGGACTGGAATGACACCCCCTTTCTGATTAAAAGTTTTAAGTACGCCTGTAAATTAGATAACTGATAGCCTCTTCTAAAAAGAACTTTTAGACGATGTTTAGTATTATTTTTACGAAACGATCAGATTTGCAACCAATATCTTGTCATTTGCTCCGAAAAGAATTGTATATGTACAAAAATCTTTTCTCGACTCGATTATCCGGATATTAAATTATTCTAAAAACTAAAACTTTGATCCTCTTACAGTGGGGTGCTCCCCCACTGTAAGAGGATCAAAGTTTTTACTTCTAATGATCCTCTTAAAATCAAACCCTAAAAACAAAAAATATTTAAAACAGTTTTGCTTACATTTTAAGTCAAAGACACCTTAATGATCATGATATAGACTATATGACTACTACTATTACAACGCCTAAATGACGGGATTGTGTTTGTGCCCGAAGACAATGAATATGAAGGAAAATAGGCACAGAAATAAGTATGAAAATGTATGTATTGATGTAATATTAATCACAGATTGACGTCTCAATGTTTTACCTTTGTAGTCCGGCATGCCGACTGTTAGGAAAGCGAGAAGCATAGCATTAATTAATATAAATAAAGCTTTCATAATTATAGTACCAAATAATATACAGCTAAATAGTAAATAGGCTATTTGATATGTCGCAGACGTCTTCTATAATTTATCTTTATACATACGGCCTCGTTTGTACACTGACCTCGTAATGTATAATGCCTTAGTTAATATATATACAACGTGTAATTTAAAGGGTATATACATACCAAGTGCATGGCTTCTTTGGATGATAACAAACGATATGGCGAGGGTTTTGTAATCCTAAGTCTACGTGAGTAGAACTTATTACAAATTCCAATACACAATACCAGAGAACGAATTTTTTAAATTAAGAAGAACGAAAAGAATTGTCGTGTTATTGGCAAGTGACGTGGAAAGTTATTGACCCTCGTAGTGCTGTGACACGTTTGTTATAAACGTTGAAATATATGAAACCAATAATTTGGTATCAATTCTTTGAGTCAGTTATTTTGTGCTGAAACTGTGCATAGAGACTCAGAATCAGAATCAGAATCAGAATCAGAATCAGAATTGTTTATTTGCTAAACATAGGTAAATACATAATTATAGGTCTTACATTAATAACAAGTCCGCTATGTTTTGTCAATAAGACATACAAATATTAGGAAGAAATTGAATATAAATTATGTCACAGTATCAGATTAATTAATTTAAAAATATGATTCATTACAATATTAAAACACACACAACAGAAAAATATTAATAAGAATGTCATAATATAAAATAAGTATTAGTCATTTTATTATATTCATATTGAAACATCATTTAAATAATCATCTAATTTGTAATAACATTTATCAATAAGTAGTCTATGAAGTGCCTTTTTGAATTTTATTAATGGCATGTCTTTAATCACATCCGGTACTTTATTGTAAACTTTTGGAGCGTTACCGAAAAAACTTTTACGCATTAAGGATGTTTTACATTTAATATTACACAGTTTGTTATTGTATTGGGCACGTACTGGATTTTTTCTTACTGCAGATAACCTAACAAACAAATGCGGGTTTTTTTTCACAAACAATGCTGTTTCCATTATATACATTGCCGGCAGTGTCAATATTTTCAGCTTTTTAAAATGTGGAATACAGCTATCTGTCGTTTTTAGACCACACATTGACCTCACACAACGTTTCTGCATCCTAAATACACACTCCCTATTAGTTGACTGTCCCCAGAAAATAATACCGTATCGTAAAACAGAAGCTACAAGGCCATGGTATGCTGTTAATAATGTCTCAATATTAACCTTTTTTGATAGTTGAAATAGTGCATATGCAGATTTACTTAATCGTTTACATATAATGTCAGTATGTGTGTTCCAAGTCAATTTATCATCTATATTTATTCCTAAAAACTTAGCATTACAAATTTCTTCTATTGTGAAGTCTTTATAAGTAATAACAATGTTTTTATTTTCACAACGTTGATGGAAATGCATGACATTGGTTTTACTTAGGTTAATTTTCAAATTATTATTATTAAGCCAGTTTATTATGTTTTTTAAAGATTCATTTATGTCATTTTGATAATTCTGAGCTTCATTACATTCTATTATAGCTGTAGTATCGTCAGCAAAGAGAACCATTTTATGATGAATTATTTTAGGGAGATCATTAATGTATATCAAAAAAAGGGGTGCTCCCAATACGCTCCCTTGTGGCACGCCATATTTTATGCATCTTTGATTAGATAAATATATCGTTTCTAATTTAGTTTCCGGGCATAATCTAGAGACTTCGGTGCATTGAAGTCTGTCAGTTAAATATGATTTAATCAATTTTAGTACATTTCCTCTTATGCCGTAGCTATATAATTTTACACTTATAATTTTAACTCCATACCAGATGTTGTCTTCAGCCCTTTTGGATAGATATGGGGTTTCCGTTACACGTTGTATATACATATATAAACCCCTAGACATAATGTTCTAACGAGATACCGCGGCCCCGGAATGTAAAAGCAATTGAAGGAACAAGCTGGAGTTTAGTCAGTAGTAGTCTGACACTCCCTTCCACTCCCACAGCAGGAAGAGTCATTCCATGATATTCCCACCGGAAAAAAGGCATCATGAGAAACGCCCCAAATAAAATCCTTTAAAGACTTGTATTAAAAATTAAAGTTCGATTGACTTTACGCTTTTCATAATTAGAATTTTCTTCAACATCTTGTCTTGTAAACGAAAGGAATGTATTCAGACGCATCCTTAAATTGCCTAGGCATTATACTACATATGAATGACAGTTTACAAACGGATTATACAAACCGTCTGCAACGGACAGATTATGTTTTTACACAACGTTATTGTGACTATAATAATAACATAATTATTGAAATTGGTCTAATAATAATAACGGGTCTGAAATGTTGAGAATATATATAGTTCGGATTGACTGTTTTGTCTCTCATATGCATTACTGAACCTTATGTAAAACTTAAGATCATAATAAGAAAGCATATAAGCAGAATCGTTGTCACTTTATTTTATCAAACTGTAAATAAAGTTTCAATATTAAAGCGAAAATATGTGAAAGCTGTAAAAAGCTAACATGTAGTAATAGAGATTAAAGTGTACAGGAGTATAGAAGAAGGGTGAAGCTAAAAGGAATATGGCGTTACCTTGAGCGCCCAGCATTGTGGCCTTGACTGTGGACAAGATCTTGAGCTGCGTGCCGATCGTGGGGATACGCTCGCACACTTGTAGAAGGTTCTAAAACAAACAAATTCTGTTAGACACAAGAAAATAATTTAAACGCGATTAATATACAGTCATCATCCGCTTAGCTTTTTCCCAACTACATATGCGACAATAGCCTAAGGCTGTCTGTCTTGTGATCTGGAGGTGGCGAGTTCTAACTCCACCCACTATTTCCGTTAACTTACGCCACTTCGTTCAGCCCGAGGAGCATCTGCCACCCGAACGTGACCTGCAGTGGCCAGTTTGGAAACCAATCAATCGACTAGGAACCCAGGTTGGCCACTGCAGGCACAATTTAGTGAAGTGGGGCATCATAGAACCCAATGACACCCAGTGTGATTGCAGTGCTCCTGACCAAACCGTGCCCCATCTGCTCAGTGTCCAAAGAGCTTATATACGTGCACATTTAATGTCCTTATAAATACCACTGAGGCTGCGACTAGCGTGGCTACTGGACTCAACATAATAAATGTCAGAGACTGGGCCTAGCTTTGAGTCAAACCCAGGACTAGTCTCTCTCACAGAGGAGATTTGCATGCTTAAATTTTAAGCAAATCATGTTGGATTCCATATTTACAAAAACATCGTATATTCTTTGTTTTATGCAAATAAAATATAGTGTTTTGTCTCAAATAAATAATAACACTGTTTCTTTCTGATGAACGTCGGCGCAAAATTGGCATTGTATCTGAGTTCACGATATTATACTTAAATTTATGATTAGTTCACACAAATATCTAGTTAAATTGGACAGCATTTCGAGTTATGTCCATATTCTAGCAAACCAGCGAATATGACGTATGTATAGATTACAATATTACGTACCGTCCTAATCCTCTTGTCCGTGCACTCGAGCGCCAACTTTTTGGCGAGTCTGGTGACCTCTTCGGAAGCCTCCGCAATGGCCTTAGCTGTTGCGATGAGCTCCCTCTTACTACCTGCGGATGGAGGGCAGTCGGAGATCAGTACATGGACATGTAAGGTGATGTGGAGGTGGCATGCTCATTCAAAAATACACAAGACAAAGATGTATTACTAACAAGTCATAACAAGGAAGTTAAAATCTCATAAAATAAAAAGAATTAAACTCTTACTACAATCGCTTACTATTGTCACGACAATTTCAAGACTTTTTTTTTCCTTTGGATAAAATATCAAATACTACATGTCTACCAGACGCACTGCAGGGTATCATCCACACTTGGTCGATAGACCGTCTTGTCGTACTAAGCGCTTTTCCTGCATATTTATTGTGTACAGCCAAGGTGTGGAACTCTCTCATTCTCAGCTTCTGTGTTCCTTACTACATATGACCAGTCAGCCTTTAAACAAGATTGAAAGATATCTTGTGGGCTCGCTCTTTTCGTCGTAGACCTCATGTATCGTTAAGGCGTGGTTGAGGTCATGAGGGGGCATCGGATATAACATAAAATCTATGCAAGATATAGGATGCTTTTCAAATATTCGAACTTAACGACGTATGTGTAGTACTAGTATAGTACTCCATCCCACACCCTTGCTATCATAAATATTTGCTACTGCGAAGCGACTACGGAATTTTGTACCGACAGGATTTTCAGATCTTTTCCATATGCATAAACAAATTATAACACAACACATACAAGCACAATTTACACATATACTAATGATTAAGGATCTGAATTAGGTCAGCTAAAATACCTTAAAATCAAAAAAGAATAGACAAATTGCATTGTGGCGACGCCTTAGAACAAGATATTTTCGTCTGGACAGTTCTCCTGGGTTTTGGAATGTTAATACTAAACGATTATCGAATTAATTTCCAGTTTTAATTTTCATAAAATATTTCTTTATCGTCTCTGAAAAAATAATGTTGTAAAGAAGTCTCCACATGTTTTGCCTCTGTTCTTTGAGCTTTCAAGTAAATTAGCTCACCTAATGAAAATCACAACTAAATGATCTACAAACGATGAACATGATTTAGCGTGTTACTTACCGCTCAGATTCAAAACGACCTCTGTTCCATCAGCGAGCGAGAGACATGGACAATGATTACAACATCCAACGTACATATAGCTTGGTAGGCGCATAGTATTATTGTATATAAGCGATTTGTCGAAATAATATGTACAGTTAAATATATGTTCACCTAGATATACTGATAGCATGAACAGTGCACATTGGAAGAGCATTTTTACATAGGCACAAAGATGTTAGAGTCGATCGGTTCCTGCCGGGGTCGCGGGAATCATTTAACGTGATGCCGGGACCCCGGAACAGGCTTAGTAGAAGTCTGATACTCCCTTCCGCTGCACATAGAGCGGGAGACGTTATTACATGATTTTCATCACGAAAAAAAGAGTCAATCACTTTACAGGTACATACATACATAACAATAAAGCTGTATTAGCGTATATTGATACAAAGCTCAATTTCAGTATGCTTGATAACCTCTTTTTGGACTGTGCTATTTATAGAAAAATAAACTTTTTGTACTGGATTATGCATCACACAAATATTGCAAGCAGCAGCAAGGTAACTTTTTTTATCCATGGCATCCGTTGCTAAACAAACCAGTGGAAAACATATAAGGGAACTCCAAACACGTCATCTTGTTTTAAAATACAAGCAGTACAGAGATATTTAGCGGACTACAGCGCCTGCCTCAGGATGTGTTTACGACTGTTAATCATAGTGCAGAAGGAAAGGAAACCCCTTTGATATCATTGGGTTAACCTCTAAACGTTTATTTTACCAATCCACCCCAGAGAAGAGAAGTCAGTTCAGTTCATGATTTTCCATACAATACTGATTTTTCTCTTGATAGAAACAACTTCTGGTACCCGTATCATTTTGTGTGCAGAAGGTTTATACAGTGATGAAGTATTCGTATAGGCAGTTTTATTGGGCTTCTGGTGAAAATATAGTTTACCTTTGGAGTCAGACCGCACGAGCTCGGAGAGGCGCGCCATAAGGATGGCCATACGCTTGGCGGCCGCGATGATCTCGTTGTCTTTAGAAGACCACTCGCGCACTGCCTTGTGCAAATTGTGGGCTGCAACCTGAACACAAAAAATTACATGGTATATTTTACATTTCCGAAATTTTTTTTTCGCGGATTAGTCTGTGTATTAGAGTAAGTTTCTCTTCATAAACCTTTTCTTTGATTGAGAACATCAGCTTGAGTAGAATTGCTAGGGTAAACTTTATCCCACTTATTTCTTTTTATGTTATCCTGCATGCACGTTTCTTTATTCGTATGGCAAACTCATGTTGATAATATAATAATAATAAACATTTTCATTTCAGAAGTTTTAACAATCCATAATTCCATAAATCCTTTGCAAGAAATAATAAACAACTATTTAATAAGTATAGAAGTAAGCGACATATTAATAAAATTTGGGGCAAACCTAAAACGACGGCTTTGTATGCTAAAAGTATTTTCAGTATGGCACCGCGTATTTACAACCACTTACCGAAGTCTATAGTAGAAACTCCATCCATCAATGTGTTCAAAAAGAATTTAAAAAGATTTTTGCTTTATAAATGTTATTATACTGTTCAGGACTACTTAAGAGAGGATGTAAGGGTGTCTCTAAATTTAAGTACCTAGGACACATAGTAACTGAGACCCTTAAAGATGATGCAGATATCGAGCGGGAGCGAAGGGCGTTGTCGGTTCGTGCTAATATGTTGGTGCATAGATTTGCAAAGTGTACAGTAGACGTAAAAGTGACACTGTTCAGGGCCTACTGCCAAAGCTTTTACACCAGTGCTCTATGGACCAGCTACACGCAACGGGCCCACAACGCTCTTCGCGTACAATATAACAATGCTTTCAGAATTCTGGTGGGGCTCCCACGTTTCTGTAGCGCTTCAGGCATGTTTGCTGACGCAAGAGTTGACGATTTTTATGCCATAATGCGTAAAAAAGCAGCATCTCTGATATGTAGGATCCGGGGGAGCGCCAACGGAATTCTGAAAATGATATCAGAAAGGCCAGAGTCTGCAGTGTTAGGAAGGCTTATTCAGCTTCACGTGAAGAGATGACGCAAGGTTTTTAATTATATTATTTTTGTTTATCTGCCTATATTATTGTTATTTTATTTTTATTTTATGACATTAATTGGATTTTTTTTTATTGGATTTTATTTATTTTTATTAGTATGAGAATAGACAAGAATGACATGAACACTAACATAGTTTATAAGACCTTTGTTACTAACATTATATGGACAATTTTGTAGTCTGAAATAAATGTATTCATTCATTCATTCATATGTTAATCCCATAAATAATGCTGTTGGCGTGATATAATAATATTACATACATTTTAAATATTGACATTGTTATATATTACTTTAATATTTATCAATAAATAATACATATATCTTGACATTCTCGTTTAATACTTTATGACATTTTAATTCTTTAAGTGACATTATAATTATTATTGTTTTTTTTTTTTTTTTTTTTTTTTATTAAGTACTTTTTATGTTTTACAATTAACATTTTTTTGTATTAATGTAACTATGTTGTAATTGCTTGAGATTTGCATGCCGCAAGGCGTAATATGGCTGAACTGTGCTCTACTTCTTTTACCAACTGTATGCCCATAACCCATATTAGCAAATAAATGAATTTGAATTTGAATTTGAATTTTAATAATTGTTAGTAACATTATACTTTTTTGGGGATATGCGGAACAGGGTGTAAAGTCCCGCAATCCTATTGATAAAGGAGGATCCTCCGACCAGACAGGTGTTTTTGTCTGGTGGGCAACTGCCCGATGTTTGTTGTTATGGCGAGATAGATGTCGCTACACCTTAAAGCTATATAAGTATATGCAACTGACTTAGAAAATACATTAAGGAACAATTGTGTTTGTAAGCAATTAAGATTAGGAGACTGTTGGTATTGGCTCGCATTCTGAGCATTATAGACGATGAACTCACCAAAATAGGATGGCTAGGATGCGGCTGCCTCCTAAAGATGTCCTCTCCCTCGTCGTCGGTGTCGGCGGGGGGCGGGGGGCGCGGGGGCGGAGCCTGTCCCGCGGGGGGCGGGGGGCGGGGCGGCGCGGGCGACACGTGCGGCGCATGCGACACAGCCGACACGTGCGACACGGGCGACACGTGCAGGCGAGACAGGGCCTCGGGCAGCGCGGGCGGCGGGGGAGGAGGCGCGTAGTGCCCTGATAGAGCGGCTTCTACTTCGCCTGCTGCGTTGATGATCTGGACATGCAATATTACGAAGAATAAGTATACAGAATTCGGTTTGATTGATTTCATTTTTAATAGTTGCTGTATCTGCAACATGTTGCATAATTATAGCACATCCTGTAATTAGTTGTTCCGATTCTTATTCTGAATGAATTCCTGTATATATCCCAAATACAGGACAAAAATGTAAACAAAACTTATATTTTAAGGAAGTCTTCAAAAACTGCACTGTTTGCACGAGTAAAACTAAAAATTCAGTTTATGTATTACGGTTATAACATACGGTTCTAATTGGAATGTTTTAGAGTATGCGTTTATTACGTCACATGTTGTACATTCACAGCTATGGATCAATGTGATGGTATCAAAACATAATATTGACAACCCAAGACGCATTATAATATCTGTAGAATATTAAAATTTGTGTAAATATTATAAAGCGGAAAAGTTTGTTTCTTTGTTTTGTTTAAATGCGCTAATCTTCGAAAATACTGGGTGGATTTGGATGAAATTTGATATGGAGGTAGTTTAAGGCTTGAGAAAGGTTATGTGCTAGAGTTGTGTTGTTGAGAGTCTATGGAGTCACGATAATCAGTAGTGAGGGAACGATGCAGGATGAGTTGCACTCTGTACCCGCCAATATAGTGGCGTGGTGAACTTAGACTGGCTTTTTTTTATTCAGAATGAGCTCAGTCTTGACTTCGATCTCGCCTGATGGTAAGCGATAGATGAGGTCTACGGTCTGGCTGCCTTTTTTATTTTTTGTCATCGGGGGAAACCTTCAAAAGGCAGCTGAAATTTTGGGGAAGAAGAACAGGGAGTGAGGGATTTCTACCTCACTAAAACTACCCCAGTGATCACCCTCAACACATAGAAGGGGCCCCGTTACCTCTTAAAAGACTACTCCGGAACCCTTTCTGTACAACGCCCATCAGGGGTTATCCCTGAGGAGACTGTAAAGGGATCTCTCTTGAGCCTCGCTGTGCTCGGTGGCACGTGACCACTGTGCCACCGTCTTCCCTGGGATCACTGGAAGGACGGACAAGTCTTTCCTCCCGGGCGAGGAGACGTGTGTTGTGTGTGTGAGAGACTCACCTCAGCGTTGGCGGCTCTCCAGGCAGGCGCCTGTGGCGTGTCCCCCAGCGCCACGGCCTTGGCGCGGTGCACGGCGGGCGGGATGGCGGCCTGCAGGCGCTGCTGGGCCGCCGTCAGGGACCGAGCGAACTCCGCGTCCTCTGTGTTGTCGCGCTCCGCCCCACCCACCAGTAACACACGATTGGCCAGTCTGAGGGCAAAAGATATTAGTTACCAGTGGCTTGGCTGTAAAACTTGTTAATAGATTTAATATATCAGAAGTATTGTTACGCCAGTCGCTTAGTGAAGTACCTTGAGAAACTTCGACATAAATCTAGAATTTTCGAGACACTAACACCATCTAGCGGCGAATAGCGGTACTATGTATCTCGAGTAGCTTCCTGGAATATTCTGGATAGTATAAACAGTGAGTCAATTTTATAAGAATGTTCTAGACTTCATAGACCGGGGTATATATAGATCGCAAAGGAACGCGGACAGTCAGTCTTATTACGAGGCGAATACGCCATATAATCGAAGCTTTACAAGTGAATTTCAGTGTGATTTAAGTGTTATGGTGCGAATAATTGTGTTAAATTTTTATTTTGTGTTTAATTAATTAAAGTGTTAATTTTGGTTTAATTGGCGTTAATTATTTCAATCCCGAACCCCAGCTCGTAACAGTATTATTACTCCAGACCTTGACAATCATTATCTGTTTACCGATGCAGCTGAGTGTTAGCGTTTTACATGCAGCAACTGCCTATCTGACCTCCACAACCCAGTAGCTGGGTAACACGATACTCCTTACCTCAACAATTGTCAGAGTTCCCGGCTTCTACTACGACTACCCGTAACAATTTTCAAAGATGTCCAATTGACAGCCGGCAACAACCACTTAACGTGCCATCTAAGACACCGGGATATCACCGCCAAAGTCTAAACTACGGGCTACTACTGAGAAATTCTTAACAGAATAAACCAATAGTACTTTTTGCCTGACCCGGGAAGCGAACCCGACCCCAACTTCTAAGGTCCCCAGACCTTGATGATGATGAAGATATAGAAAGAAAGGGGAAGACGCCAACAGTGAAGAACAATAATTATGTGGGCTCACAGGTTCCAAGGAGGTTAAAATTAAACCTTTTTAGTCAAATATTTGCGACAAACCTAGTCAATGTATAAGGGTGCTTTTGAGACTGCCGCGATGTTGTAGTGCCTCGAAAATGTTCGCGGAGATGTATACTGATAGCTTTCCAGCCATAAACGAAAAAGCTTGCGACACTTCTCTAAAGGGTACGCGGTAGTATGAGGGCGACACCGAAAGTTTACACAGTTTACAAATGGCCAGTTCTAAAGAACTGGCCATTTGTAAACGATATGATAAAAAATAAGTTAATATTTTGAAAATGGAACTCTTTTCCAATATTATTGTGTATATATTTTATTCATTTGTCATTTCTTTACGATTTGGCGGCAAATTGAAAATTGTCTGTGTCACGTCAGCATGAATTTAATGCGAAAAAATTCTCGTACAATGATTTTTTATGACTTACGATGCCATGTAAGTCAACAAGAAAGTTATGATAAACTTCGATTGACCTTTCACGATGAAGCTCCATCTCGTGCCACTGTTTACAACTGGTTTAATGAGTTTAAACGTGGTCGCACTAATCGCACCGATGTTCTGCGTGAGGGACGGCCTTCTACGGCGACGACTGAAGATAACATCAGTGTTGTGCGGCGTACGATAGATTCGGACAACTAAGCTTGTATGTGCATCGGTATGAGTCAAGTGCACAAAATCTTCCATGAACATTTAGCGGTCAGGAACCTTTGTGCCCAGTGGATACCTCATAATTTGACATACGTACGGGTGATTTATTGTTATGATCCGCAAACTAAGAGACAGTCTACTGTCTGGGTGTTTCCTTCCGAAGAGTTGGCAACTAAAGTGAAGAGAGGTCAAAACGTGGGAACAAAAGATGGTGGCCTCGTTCTTCGGAAAGACAGGTTAATTACGCAACAATTATTTTCGAAGATCGAAAAACAGCTACTGCAGAGTGGTACACTAACAATTGTTTGCCACTTGTCTTGGAAAAAGTTTGGGAGAAACGACCTCGCAGTAGGATCTGTGCCTATATTGTATGACTAATCACTGTATGATGTCTAATCGTTGTATTAATTATGTACCTCCAAATATAGAAAGTATTGATTTGAGTAGTAAAATAAATGCACGTATATTGGACGTCTGCTGTTTACTAATACTCACCGAAGAAACCATTATACTAGTTCGTGCACAGATCCTCCTTCACCGCGACAACGCCTCGTCGCACACCGCCAAGCAAACAATCAACTACTTGGCGACGTCAGACGTGGAATTACTGGGTCACCCGCCCGACCTCGCACCTTGCGATATTTATTTATTTCCAAAAATAAAAGAAAAACTTCGAGGTAAACGTTTTATTGACGCCGAAGACCAAAATGCTGTCGAAGAGGCTCCTAATGACGAGAGGGTAAAGTGCTTTTCTCAGTGGTTCCATCGGATGCAGCGATGTATTGATGTAAATAGACACTATTTTGAAAAGATATATTAAACTAATAACTTGTTAGTTTGTTCAGTTTTTGATTTTCTAAGAACTTTCAGTGTCACCTTCGTAGCAATAGCATTTCAAAAGCCATTGCATAACAGTCCTATACTAAGACACTGGGCAGACTAAGTAATAGGTACTATTAGATAAAATGTCTCTTTTTTCCGAAGCCGTATGGCATGAAACAGAACCCTTATAGATTCGCCATGTCTGTCGATCTATCTATCCGTATGTCACAGCTACTTTATTCCGAAACTATTAATACTACACAGGTGAACCGCTTTACGATTTTTATCAAAATAAGAAAATCATAAAATATCAAATTATGCATAGATATTTTAGTAAACATAGATTGCTACTTAATAAACAGTTTCAGAACATGGAAAGATTAATGCAATGCTTTGGCTTTTATGCGATTTGTCCATTAGACATTGTTTTTCCATTACACAACCATTAGTTCTGTCAGTTCTTTTCAGTGTCATACATGTTTTTGGCTGTGCGAAACTTCCGTCGATATTCAGACTATATTTATTGATACAAAAATGGATTGTTGTAAGAATAAGGTTGAGTTTAGATACAGGTCATCACCAAATAGTGTAGGAAAACATCGTGAGGACATGGTATGTCAGTATGACCTAGAACCGAAAAATCTGAAGTCATCCACCAACCCACAATTTTTGAAGTGAAAACTTCTTTAGCGGCGCTGAGCACTTTTTGTATGGGTAAAATCTGTTAAACTCGCGTCAGGGTCACGTGACCGATCGAAAAGCGTAAGACTTTTTTTTAAGTGAAAACTTCTTTAGCATCGTTGTGATTTGAAAGTTAATGAAACGAAAAAGCGACAGTATCTATCTGTTGGGACCTAGGAGTTAGGTCGCAGGGGTTGAGGTGGGGGTGGGGGAGGGGGGTCTCGTCGGGTGTTGAGGGGGGAGTTGAGGGAGTAGTTGAGGGGTGAGTTGAGGGGTGAGTTGAGGGCTGAGTTGAGGGATGAGTTGAGGGGTGAGTTTAGGGGTGAGTTTAGGGGTGAGTTTAGGGGGGAGTTGAGGGAGGAGTTGAGGGGTGAGT
This sequence comes from Tholera decimalis, assembly GCA_943138885.2. Classification (NCBI taxonomy): domain Eukaryota; kingdom Metazoa; phylum Arthropoda; class Insecta; order Lepidoptera; family Noctuidae; genus Tholera; species Tholera decimalis. The sequence continues at coordinate 25,888,982 of OW964577.2, read as the reverse complement.
TGCGTGGTGAGTTGAGGGGTGAGTTGAGGGAGGAGTTGAGGGAGGAGATGAGGGAGGAGATGAGGGAGGAGTTGAGGGGTGAGTTGAGGGGTGAGTTGAGGGGTGAGTTGAGGGGTGAGTTGAGGGGTGAGTTGAGGGGTGAGTTGAGGGGTGAGTTTAGGGGTGAGTTTAGGGGTGAGTTGAGGGGTGAGTTGACGGGTGAGTAGACGGGTGAGTTGACGGGTGAGTTGAGGGGTGAATTGAGGGGTGAGTTGAGGGGTGAGTTGAGGGGTGAGTTGAGGGGTGAGTTGAGGGGTGAGTTGAGGGGTGAGTTTAGGGGTGAGTTGAGGGATGGGTTGCGGGATGAGGTGCTGTATGAGTTGCGGGATGAGTTGAGTGATGAGTTGAGGGATGAGTTGAGTGATGAGTTGAGGGATCAGGTGCGGGATGAGGTGCGGGATGAGGTGCGGGATGAGTTGAGGGATGAGTTGAGGGGTGAGTTGAGGGGCGAGTTGAGGGGCAAGTTGAGGGGTGTGTTGAGGGGGATTTTTTATCCAGGATTAAACTTCTTAGAGCTATTAGCCCCAAATTTAGGGTAAAATAATGCTTATTGGGATTTTTTTGGGCCCAAAAATAAGTAGGGCTATTTTTAGGGGCATACATACATTTACAAGCATCACATATATGCCCGCGGGGCGCGCGGCCGTCAGCGAACTAGTACTACTACATTACAGATTATCTATGTACTAGTACTAGGAAGTAGTATATCTATGTAGGTACTAGTACTAGGCAGTATTCGGAAGTATTTGATGATTGTGACGCTAGTAGGCATTTAATAGGCGTCTTGAAAATATTTCCAAACTTGCACTTGCATTCATGACTGTACCATTTTAAAATTGAACGCGCTTTTTCGATATATCATATGCTGAAAAACAAATTACGACCCCGATTGTCCCTTGAAATGCTGTTAAGTTTGATGATGACACGAAACGTGATGATGGATCTTGCGTTACGTTTACTCCATCTGTCTCCATCTCCAAAAATGTTACAATTATATAATGTAAACATGTATGACTTTAAGAATTCCGAAATTTCAAATGAAACGCCAAGTCGGGATTTAAGCGATTTATTTAAAATAATTGATAATGTGGATTGTTAATTAAGTAAATTCTATTACAAAAGTAATTAAAATTAAGTTATATTTTATTTACCTTAGTAAAACGGGAAACTCATTTAAATATTAGCCTTCAATTCCAGCAAGAAACAGGGTTTTTGAAGTGAAAACTTCTTTAGCGTCTTTGTGATTTGAAATTTTATGAAACGAAAAAGCAACAGTAAAAAGAGACAGACATATAAATTCATAAGATTGAACGTGGGAGAAAATGAGATAGGGAGCATTATACAGTGTTTCTTATGTCGTGGAAATTTTATATGGGCAAACCAGGGCAAACGTATACCTTTGAAATTTCGTAAATTTTTGAAGGATTTTTTTGAAGTGAAACCTTCTTTAGCGGCGTTGTGCACTTTTTTTGTAATGGGTAAAAAATGTTAAACTCGCGTCAAGACACGTGACCTGATCAAAAATTCGTAAAACGGACGGAGAGTAGACAGCCGGCGCGGCGTAGCAAAGAGTATGAGAGGAAGTATCCCCCTCTCATTCTACGGCGCGGCGAAAATGTATGTATGCGCCTGCTGTTTTGTTTAGGCGGCGCAGGACGCTTGCGCGAATGTTCGTGTGTGTTAACATGAAAGTTGATTTTTCTAAGAGATAACCTTTTTAATGTAATATAAATTGTCATGTTTGTGTACGATAGCGCAATAAATAAATATTGTATTCTACCACATAAATGATAGTACTTTTATACTGATAATTAAAGCAAATCGTGCAAAATTATTCCCTAACCATTCCAAAATATCAAAAATGCACAACGTTAATATTCAATTTTTCACTTCTGCCGGCACTCCCTGAGTGCAACCCGGATTTTTTTTTTTATTATAAATAGGTTCGTGTTTGACCACCATCTCACCTGATGGTAAGTGATGATGTGGTCGAAGATGGAGCACGCTTACCTAAAAGTAACCTATACACTTTTGACTTAAAGACTCCTAGGTTATAGCTATCGGGAAACACAGACTCCGGCAGGGACGGAATTGGCCCGCGTGGTGGATTACGGCCCATTTCGTCTCTAAAAAAGAAGGCCTATGTCCCACTAGTGGGAGCTTTATAATATGTTATTTACTTGACCATAATTATGACCACAAGCTATTGGAACTCCTTGTATTTAAATGAAGAAATGCGTTACCTTGCAATGGCCGATGTATTGTCGACCATCTTCTGAGAGTCGTTGTTGCGGATCGCATCTTCGCACAAGTAAGTGTGCTTCTGCATTAGTTCACCTGTAAACATAGAAGTAAATAAGACGTAAAAGCATGTTCATCTTTGACGAAAAAGAACTTAGAGTAATGTTTTTCTCTTGGTCATTCAAGTCATTTGGTTATTTGATTTTTGAGTTCCGCAGTTAAATAGCATTTCTTCTTCATTAAAGAGGTATTAAACACTGCTGTGGCATGAAGATTTATAGTATCTGCAGTTATACAACTCAGGAACGCTTTGACAGGCATCTCAATATTGCAGTTTTTTTTAATTAGTGTTTTTAATCCTTCTTTTTTCATGCATGTTAAATTCAAAATAGTAATAGTTAGTCGTAATCTACGTATGTTGGTTGCATATTGAGATTCTGCTTATTACTGCTCATTCTTTATTTCTTGACAGTCGTTACGGTACCTAATCACAAGCCTGACACCATTTTTTTGAATTATTCATAATAAGGTCACGTTTGACTAATATTTCACCTAATAGTAAGTGTTGTTGTGGTCGAAGATGGACTACGCTTACCTAGAAGTAACCTATTCACTCTTGTCTTAAAGACTCCTAAGTTGTAGCTATCAGGAAACACAGACTCCGACCAGACTAAGGATATCGTGTTACCCAGCTACTAGGTCATAGAGGACGGGTAGGCGGTCGTTCCTTGTAAAACACTAGTACCCAACTACATCAGGTTAAACTGGTAGCCGACACCGACATTGCTGGGGCAACGCTAAGCAGATTAAGCAGAGGTTTTCTTACCAGCAGTCCTTACGAAATCAAGTGGATCAACGGCTTGGTCACAAAGATCTCTAACACGAAGAACCGCATCGGCGTACTGATTTTTCAAGTTGTTGAAATGCTCTTCGGCTACCTAGAATGTTAATAATAAACTGTTAAGGAGGAGCTAAAGTAAGGCCAGCGAGACAAGATACAAAACGTACACAATTGGACCGTTACCGAGATACATTGCGATAGCAGGCGATTATTATCTCTGTTCTTATATTTACTAAGCAATAATGTCGTCCGTTGCTCTACGACTGCTGTCGTTGCGTGATTCGTGGTACAGGAGAGCGGTCAGTGCAGAAGTTAGGAACATTCGGTGCGTCGGCGTCGCTGCCATTTTGTGAACAAGTTAATTCGTGATAGAGTGCAATAATACCTCATTTAAATTTAAAAAAGCAAAAAATACTCTACAAGAAAATGGCTAAATTATGTAGATCATATCATAAAAGTAGAGAATATTTTTTATAACAATCAGTGACCACATCATTGATAATACAATAAATAGTTTCGTCATAAATAGGTGTGGTTGATTCAACCTTTTCTGTCGAATCATCTTCCTCTAATACAGAAGTTAAAGTAAGTTAAAGTTTTCAACCCCTGAAATTTTGTTTACATTTGGTATTGCTTTTCGTTGGCCGTACTTTAGAGGATAATGATCTTCATCATCGTATCTTTATCAGCGGCCCAATGGACAGAAGTCTCTGCAATGGAGCGCTATCTTCATTCTAGTTCATCTTAGTTCTCTAAGCCTAGTTGAAAATTAATTCAAAGTATGTTAAAATCCGCACAAGTCGCTGTTGAAGGTGCAGCAATGGGTAACCGTCTTTACATGTCGCGATTCATCAGTGCCGCAAAATGTACTCTAAGTCCTTGGTCCCACGGGCACGCCGCAATTGCGGCGGTAAGACCCCTCTTTGAGGAGTGGCTAGATCGGCGTCACGGCGTCCTGACCTACCGCATGACGCAGGTCCTCACCGGACACGGAAGTTTCGGGAGGTACCTGTGTCTGATGGGAAAGGAGGAAACGCCTGGGTGTCACCACTGCGAGGGTCGCCCTGAGGACACAGTCGAGCACACGGTGCAGGACTGCCCAGCTTGGGCAGAGCACCGACGTGTCCTCACGGCGGCAATAGGCGGAGACCTCTCGCGCCCGGCATTGGTCGAGGCCATGCTGCGGGGCGAGAGGGAGTGGGAAGCGGTCGCCTCCTTCTGCGAAGCAGTCATGCTTCCGAAGGAGGAGGCGGGCCGCGAGAGGGAGAGGATGGCGTCCTCCCTCCAGCCCAGCCGCAATGGTAGACGCCCACGGCGTCGGACGTCGGCCGACGATCTCCGGCCACCGTAGGCGCGGGCATGCGGACAGCGAGTAAAGGGCAACTCGCTGTCCGACCATGGACCATGCCCGGGTCGACGGCGCGTCGTGTTCCACGCGCGCCTCAAAGAGCGTCAGCAATATGACGAGGCCCCCCCGTAGAGGGCCGAAGCCTGCCGGGGTCGTGGGACTCATCCCGTTACCGTGACCCCGGTACGTAAAGGGTTATTGAAGGAACACCGTGGATTTTAGTCAGTAAAAGTCTGACAGTCCCTCCCACCCTGTCCGGGGTGGGAGGACTTATTTGATAATTTTACCACGATAAAAAAAAAAGTCCTTGGTCCGAGCTGTCGTTTTTACATGTTTGACAGTCTTTATGGGTAATTAGAATTGTTAGTCTTGCCAAGTCGTATTTATTTCTTCAGACTTTATGTGAAACACAAAAGTTACAGTGGCGGATTTAATGCTAATGACTTTTCATCACACTTGCACGTAAACAGTATCTAAACATACAGGTTAACTTGGCCGTAATGCCCTATATAAAACCCTCGGGCTTTCTTTTTGTCATGAAACCCAAGGTCGGTAAGTATTTTTTTTTTATTTATAGCACACAGGTCATGCAAGTTCAAGCAAGGAGTTTTGAGGTAACACACACGCAATTGAAAATTTTTCTTAAAATGTTATCTAAACAGGAATGTCATTGCAATCTCGCTACATGTTACTTAAATACTCAACTTATGTTCTTAATAATCGATTTTAATACTTTTTTGTATCAAACCGTCGAAATTATTTTTATTTTTTTTTTACTCCGTCATGGCAGTATGCCCTTAACGTTTCTGAACGAAACATTTGTATAATCTGTGGTGTGGGCATAAAGCCCGCCATCCGCTTAAAAAAAAAACTTCACTTATTTCTTAAGTTACGTAATAATAGTTGTGCTGACCTTTGTATTAAAGCTATAATTCATAATTATTTACCTTTTGTATTTGAAGACAATATAAAAAATGTCGTCGGCGTCATCCGATGAGTGTGATTTAAATGCAACACCGCCAGATATTATCCATGCAGCAAACACAATTAATGATGTACAGTGACTATAAATTTTAATAAATAAGTTTTTTCTGCCCTATAATTTTATTTATTTACTCGCAAATGTGATGAAAAACATTGTATGTTTCACGGGCGGTACGGGAATTACGAACGTCGACTCAGAAAGCCCTCAGTCTCCGAATTCGGGCTTCTACTAGAGCCTCGATCGTAATTCCTTACTTACCGCCCTTACTTACACAATGTACTATATGTATCGTGTTGCTGGTTAATTGAACTCACCTTGCTGTCGGGATTGTAGAGTCTGATCTTGCCAGCGGCAATCAATTGCGGAGACAGTTTTTCAACCTGTGGAAAACACAAGATATATTTATTAGTATTTTTAGTATTCAGAAGGCATAATGCAAGCTAATACTGTACACGATACGTGTCATGCCTCTCCAAGGACGTTACAGCATGCATTGCATTATGCATTTAAACTAAATTAAATTAAATAAAAAGTTTAAAGGAAATAAATACAATATAATAACTTATTTGCAAATAAATACTTTTCTTTCTTTTTAAACGTAAAACTAAAATTAAAGTAAATAATATTGGTATATCGTTAAATCCCACAAAGTAACGCCTGATTCCATTTTGCAACACTCAACCTTCAAGCGGGCGCGCCTAACCTAATCGACCTATGGAATAAATCAATAAAATTTTTACTCTCTTCGTCTTCTTGTTTTTGGGTAAATATGACACTATCAGGTACTACTAAAAACAATGCTATTAAAGACTTAATTCGATATAATTTGATGATACTTCAAAACATAATATCTCGCGTTGAGCGTCGCGCGTAACCTTTTCGACGACGGGGGCGTCTGAAACAAATACGATCTGTACGGTGCGGGAGACGCGGGGAGCGGAGTTAATTCATTTATATTGTGCACAGTGAAACAATGACAGGCTACTAGGGATAGGAAACGTATACAATCAAAAATAACAATATTAGGTATGAAAATATGCCGAGTGCGGTCGATTGACGACTCCTGCGGCTGCCACAGCACGTTGGCTGAACGCGGCTAACGCTGCTGCCTTGTCGTGGAAGTTGATGTGAGGTCAGTTACCTGCTGCGCATTGTGTATGAGCTGGTCAACGAGCCGCTTGTTGTGTCCCACCCCGGCCGCCACGACTCCTGCGGCTGCCACAGCACGTTGGCTGAACGCGGCTAACGCTGCTGCCTTGTCGTGGAAGTTGATGTGAGGTCAGTTACCTGCTGCGCATTGTGTATGAGCTGGTCAACGAGCCGCTTGTTGTGTCCCACCCCGGCCGCCACGACTCCTGCGGCTGCCACAGCACGTTGGCTGAACGCGGCTAACGCTGCTGCCTTGTCGTGGAAGTTGATGTGAGGTCAGTTACCTGCTGCGCATTGTGTATGAGCTGGTCAACGAGCCGCTTGTTGTGTCCCACCCCGGCCGCCACGACTCCTGCGGCTGCCACAGCACGTTGGCTGAACGCGGCTAACGCTGCTGCCTTGTCGTGGAAGTTGATGTGAGGTCAGTTACCTGCTGCGCATTGTGTATGAGCTGGTCAACGAGCCGCTTGTTGTGTCCCACCCCGGCCGCCACGACTCCTGCGGCTGCCACAGCACGTTGGCTGAACGCGGCTAACGCTGCTGCCTTGTCGTGGAAGTTGATGTGAGGTCAGTTACCTGCTGCGCATTGTGTATGAGCTGGTCAACGAGCCGCTTGTTGTGTCCCACCCCGGCCGCCACGACTCCTGCGGCTGCCACAGCACGTTGGCTGAACGCGGCTAACGCTGCTGCCTTGTCGTGGAAGTTGATGTGAGGTCAGTTACCTGCTGCGCATTGTGTATGAGCTGGTCAACGAGCCGCTTGTTGTGTCCCACCCCGGCCGCCACGACTCCTGCGGCTGCCACAGCACGTTGGCTGAACGCGGCTAACGCTGCTGCCTTGTCGTGGAAGTTGATGTGAGGTCAGTTACCTGCTGCGCATTGTGTATGAGCTGGTCAACGAGCCGCTTGTTGTGTCCCACCCCGGCCGCCACGACTCCTGCGGCTGCCACAGCACGTTGGCTGAACGCGGCTAACGCTGCTGCCTTGTCGTGGAAGTTGGGCTCACGCCCTGGGACTCCTGTAAGAAGAAGAAAGATAGATAATGTACGGGCAACCGGACATTGTAATACATTCATAGTATCATTCAGTTTACGCTGAGTCCGCGTCATAGCGACACATATCAATCATACCCATAAATTAGCAATAATAAAGTAATGTTTTACAGTCAACAAAGACTCTTTCATTTAATATCAATTACTATCATTTCTATCAATAAAAGGTGTAGTAGGTTACAGCTCCTACACCATATCAGTAAAACTAATATGGACTTAACAACTAAAAAGAGTGATACAATGGGCGGTCTTATCGCTAAAAGCTATTTTTTACAGACAACGTTTGGATGGATTTGACACAAGGAAAAAATAATAAATTATTTAAGACGCATCGGTACAAACATCAGTGTCGCCTTGGCGCTTGTACTATGAAAACTTCCAATATTTACAAACCAAATTTAATTCAGATGTGTAATTTATGTGTGTGTGTGTGTGTCTGTGTGTAATTTACTAATTTAGTTTTAGTTTTAAGTTTTTTCTTTCAACGTAATACTAACACTTTATGGGCTGAATATAGTATGAACTAAATGTTTTGAATTGAATTGTGTCTGTGTTTTCAGATAGCTACAACCTAGGGTTCTTTAAATCAAGAGTGAATAGGTTATATAAAATAACGTACCCATAGGCGCGTTAACAGCGTCAGTGAAGTGCCTGAGCGGGGCCGCCACGTCTATGAACTCTTCCACCACGCGGTTCACGACGGCTCGCTCCGTAGCACGCTTTAGCTCGTGTAACTTGTCCGTCAGCTCCCTGAAACAACACAATAAAAAAACTTCGTACCAAAATATAAAACCGACTTACAAAATATAAAAGTACTGCAATCTGAAAAATAGCCTTAAATTCGGAAGTCGGTGTCAAAAAACGTAAAATATACTACAGACACCGACTAATGAAGTTGAAGTTTTTAAAACAAATAGATTTATCCAAATCGGCTAGCTGTGTACGAGTAATGAAGGAACACACATAAAAAAACATAGCCGAATTGAGAACCTCCTCCTTTTTTGATGTTAGTTAAAAATATTTATTGCCAACATTAAATAGTTGAAACTTATATCTAAATGTAGGTACACTTTGCAACTTCCAGAATTCGATTTTGTATGTCGCTGAGAACGCGCAGAGATATAAACTTTGCCTTCAGTGTTCGGCACTCTACTCACTGTGCCCTACTACTCCGAGCCATCCATTCTACGAACATAAAATAATAATGACACGCATCGTTTTAGGTGTTGTTACCTGACGATATGATGTCTAATATCAACTGACTTCTTCGGTAAGTCTGATTACGACTTTCTTTTCCTCTTTACATTGCTATAATTATAGCGAGATTGCAATCGCTTCGTGTGTGTATGTTCACAAACGGGATCCTGGTTGGATACAAAATCAACATCAAAACAAATCCAATTGCTGGTACTCGGATCCACAAGTTTAAAAATTGGTACACAATCTTTCCTCATATGGTGCGACGTTGCCATACTGCAGAGAATGAAGCGAAATTGCACCGTTGTCATTCTGTGTGTTATCCGTGCACGTTGCCAGTTCAGTTAGCAAATAGAAACAAAACTACAGCCGCCTTATTGTTCTATAAAATTTTAAATTTTCGCTTTATCTGTCTTTGTCTTATGTCAAGTACGAAGTGTTTACCTGGTGATCGCTCTGGCCTCCTCGCTGTCCCCCTTGCCGCTGGCGCACAGGTCGGCCAGCTTGTCGGACAGGCGCTGCACCTCGGAGCACAGCTGCAGAACTTCCGCCTTCTCTCGGCCCTGGAGACCGTCTGCGATCTGACAAACAAAATGGAAATAAGTTAGTGTCAGAAAAAGTAAAAACTATGTAGCTTCATCGTCAAGAAGCTTGTGGCAATACGATGTGTCGTTTTATATCCCATAACTATAGTGTTATTCTATAAGTATAAACTTCTTACCAAAAAATTAAACCGACTCCCAAAAAACACTGCAAAGTGAAAAATAACTTTAATTGCGGTAGTCGGTTTAATTTTTTGGTAAAAAGTTTTTATTTCACTCTTTTTAGTTGGTCTATTTTTAATTCACCTAGTTACAAGAGCCTAAATGTCAACTACTTATAACCTTTTACAAAATATTGCTTTTCCCAATGCTGGGCCGTTAATTGTTGAGGAGTTCTCCTGGTACTTCACCATCAGCTCTACATCACCATATGCATTGTGACGAGCATAAAGTGCTTAACATCCATATTCAAGTAATCGAATCGCAATCCACTCAATACTTATTATTGAGTAGTTTCGGCGGCCATCTGTGGTCTTCATCATCAGTTCCACTTCCTCAAATGGTACTTTTTGAGAGCAACTGCACAAGTTACTATAATAAATACCCAAAACGTCATAGGTGTGCCTATAATATTTGAAGAGTTCCCTCGATTTCTCCAGGATCCCATCATCAGATCCTGACGTTTATAAAAATGGGACCAATTTCGAAGTATACCCTTTCAATCAAAAAAAGAATTTTCCAAAGCGGATCAGCCGTCTTCGAGTAATCGATGATCATACATTAAAAAATATATATATACGCGTCGAATTGATAACCTGTGCTATATGTAGGTATACGCATTTACCTGTAGCGCGCGCGGCGCAGTGGCGACACGCGCGCGCCCTTGTACTTTAGTAATAAACCAGTGTTCACGCTACTGAGTCGTTTTATTGCTTCACAAATACATATCATTTGGCGACGAGGATATTTACTTACCTACAAGTGTGTCGAGTTAGCAAAATGAATTATATTGGATCACTACATACATTTGACCATAAAAACCAAGAATGGCAAATCTTTTATGGAAGATTGAATCAGTTTATGAAGCTAAATAAAATCGAAGGCGAGAATAAAGCGTCTTTATTACTCACGCATCTGTCAGATGAAACTTATCGTCTGGCAAGGAACTTGGTTCATCCTGAAGAACTGGACACTGTGTCATTTGAAGATTTAGTGTCAAAGCTCAACGTGCATTTTAAGCCAAAAAGATCGACTTTCGTAGACAGAGCCAAATTTTACGAAGCTGTAATTTTGGATGGCGAAAGTATCGAAGACTGGGCGGCGCGTTTGAGAGGACTCTCAGTATATTGTGATTTTGGCGCGGAGATATTAGAGACGTTGTTGCGAGATAGGTTCATTCTAGGCCTAAGAGAAGGGCGTGAACGGGACCGTCTATTCGAGAAGGATTCGTCAAGTTTAACCTTTGCAAAAGCGGTGGAAGTTGCCCAGCAGGCGGCTTGCGCAGGCGGTGCGCGCTCACAAGCAAATATGGAGGGTGGGCCAGGAGCGGCGGCTGTGAAAGAAGAACCTGTTTACAGGGTTGGGCAGGATCGCGAGAGGCGAAACACAGCATCGAGTACTTCTTCTTCTGCACGTGATCCCGTTAACAGTGTACGTTGTTCAGTGTGTGGTTATAAAAATCACGAAGCAGTGAAGTGCCGATTTAAAAATTATAACTGCCAAAAATGTGGTGAAAAAGGACATTTAAAAAAAATGTGTAATGTTAAAAATGTAAAATCCAAATTGCATCATATAGTAAGTGATGAACAGGAGCACAATTGTGAAGAATGCAACTTATTTAATATGCGGTATGTAAATAATGACCCCATTCTTATTTCTATACAAATAAATGAATTAAAATTCAAAATGGAATTAGATTCTGGTTCAGGTACTAATGTAATTTCAGAACAATTATATATACAACATTTCAAACATTATAATTTAATTAAAACTGATCTTAGAATGTGCCTGTACAATGGGCATAAAATAATTCCCTTGGGATATTTCATTTGTAAGGTTTCGTATTTAAATATATGCCAAAACATTCAATTTTATGTTGTACAAAATGGCGGACCGCCACTTCTAGGCCGCGATTTCATGTCAAAGTTTAACATGTATTATAGTTCAACTTATCTTAATAAAATCAATGTTAATGACCAATGTACTGGAGAGGTGCAACAGCTGCTAAATGAGTTCCCCGACCTATGGAAGGACGAATTAGGTTGTTTCAATAAGTTTGAAATCGTTTTTGAGCTCAAGGAGGACGCTAGACCTATTTTTTTTAAGCCACGGGCTATTCCTTTTGCACTTAAAAATAAGGTTGAAGACGAGTTAACCCGACTTGTAGATTTAGGAATTTTAATTCCGGTTAATTTCTCAGAGTACGCGACACCTATAGTTCCCGTCTTAAAATCGAATGGGCAAGTTAAAATAGCAGGAGATTTTTCTTGTACTCTGAACAAAGTCTTAAAAATCGATAAATATCCATTGCCGCGTATAGAGGAGGTATTTGCTAAAGTTGGGGGGGGTATGCATTACTCTAAATTAGATTTAAGTAACGCATATAATCAGTGTCGATTAAGTAGTGCGTCACAAGATCTTACAACAATAAATACACCCAAAGGATTATTTAAATATACCCGTATGGTTTACGGTCTTGCTAATGCGCCAGCGATTTTTCAAAGGGTTATGGAGACGTTGTTAGCAGGTATAGAGGGGGTAACTTGCTGGTTAGATGATGTGTGTTGTACTGCCCCCACTCGGGAACTGCACATGAGTAGGCTTAGAGAGATATTTAGAAGAATGCAGGATGCGGGATTAAGATTGCATAAAGACAAGTGTGCGTTTTTCCAAGACAGTATCACGTACCTCGGTTACGTTATCGATAAAAAGGGACTTAGAACTTGCCCCAAAAAAGTTGATGCAATTTTGAAAGCGCCACGTCCAACAAATGTTCTGGAAACTAAAAGATTTTTAGGCGTTGTGAATTATTACAGAAACTTTGTACCGAATGCTTCTTCTTTATTAAACCCGTTACACTCATTATTGCGTACTGGTGTACCATGGCATTGGGGCGTTAGTCAGCAAAGTGCGTTCGACAAAGTTAAGGAAGAGTTGGCCTCTGACCGGTTGTTGGCTCATTTTGACCCATCAGCTTCGCTGGTACTTACCGTAGATGCGGGGCCAGCGGGTTTAGGCGCGGTTCTTTCCCACGTAGATGATAAGGGTAGTGAGCGTCCAATAGCTTTTGCTTCGCGGTCATTATCAGTTAGTGAGAAAGTCTATAGTCAGATTCAGAAGGAAGCAACAGCCATAATATTTGGCGTTAAGCATTTCCACCAATACCTTTATGGTAGGCAGGAGCCTTTTATTCTAAAAACTGACCACAGGCCCCTTCTATCCATATTTGGAAAGAAAAATGGTGTATCTGTAACGGCGGCATTAAGATTGCAACGGTATGCAATTATACTGTCCGCATATAATTACGTAGTCCAATACATAACAGCAAAAAATAATTTAGTGGCTGATTATTTCTCTCGAGCACCGTTAACACATTCGCAACACGACGCTAATGAGGTCATTAACAAAGATATTTCTTTTCTGTTTCTTGACGCCACTACAAAACCGGTTTCATTCGATGAGATTAAGGAAGCCACCAAGCTCGATAAAGTGTTAGCCACCGTCGTAAATTATATGAATCATGGGTGGCCGCGTAAAGTTACATGTCAGTCGATATTACCCTATTTTTATTGCAAAGCAGATTTAGAAGTTAATAGTGGGTGCTTGTTTAGAGGGCATAGAATAGTGATTCCGAAGATTTTTAGAGTAAAAATGCTAGAAGAATTACACTCGGCTCATTTTGGAATTATTAAAACTAAAAGTTCAGCTCGCAGTAGAATGTGGTGGCCCGGGATTGATAAGGATATCGAGCGGTGGGTAAGTGAATGCAGCGCGTGCTCACGTGTTCGCAGCGCTCCGCCCCGCGCGACCCCCGCGCCTTGGCCGCGACCCACACAGCCGTGGTATCGTATTCACATAGACTACATGAGTTTAGGTCAGAGTGTTTACCTTGTTGTAATCGACGCGTTTAGTAAATGGTTGGAATGTATTTATATGAATAGCGGCACCTCCACAAGTGCATTGATTATTAAATTAAAAAGCATATTTTCAACCTTTGGGATTCCGAACGTTATTGTATCAGATAATGACGCAAAAATAAATTCTACCGAGTTTCATAGCTTTTGTATAAATAACGGTATAAAGCATTTAACTTCCCCTGTTTACCATCCTGCCAGTAACGGCCAAGCAGAAAATTCTGTGAAAACCTGTAAAAAGATGTTAAAATGTATTATAGAAAATAAAAGTATTCCACAGCGTGACATACACGAGAAATTAATGACTTTTTTGTTTGAATATCGTAATACCGTGCATTGTTCTACGGGAATTACGCCAGCTATGTTAATGTTTGGCAGAACTTTACGGTCTAGATTAGATGTAATTTTACCATGTAAAAATGAAAATATTAGTGCCGATACAGTTAAACTGAAACCAAGTAGGAGTTTCCAGGTGGGGGAGGTTATATGGTGTAAATGGTTTTCAGGTAGGAAAGCTGAATGGCAATTAGGAAAAATAATAAGAAAATTAGGCATAAGACTTTTTGAAGTGTATGTTGAAAAGTTTAATACTATTTGTAAAAGGCATCTTGATCAAATAAGTAAACAAAAAGGGAATGTTACCTCTGAACCGATTGATAATTATTGCAATGAGTATTTGCCAGCCGAGACTTCCGAATGCACGGAGTCCCAGCAACAGCAGACGACGTTAAGTTTGCCTGGTGATGTGCCATCAGCCACACCATCATGCCTATCAACTCCCTCACAGTCAAATATTGAGTGCCAAGGTGGACCTGACATCCCTTCTGAGGAGAATATTGAGGTCTTAGTTAGTAGTGGGGAGGAGGGATTGACTGCAGGGGATGAGTCAAAAGGAACGGAAGGCGCTGAGCTCGAACGTCCTGCTGATGTTGCTGCGGTACCGTCTGGTGTTGATAATGAGGTAAAAGCTAGCAGTGAGACGTCCGTGCCCGGCCGTTCCGTTAGAGATAGAAAGAATGTTTGTTACAAGAAGTTCTTTTAAGTAACCATGTATGTTTTTCATTGTTTTAGAGTACTTAACAAGTAATGGTGGAGGAATGTGCTATATGTAGGTATACGCATTTACCTGTAGCGCGCGCGGCGCAGTGGCGACACGCGCGCGCCCTTGTACTTTAGTAATAAACCAGTGTTCACGCTACTGAGTCGTTTTATTGCTTCACAAATACATATCATAACCTCCTCTTTTTGTCGTCGGTTGAAAATGAAAAAAGTCCTATATGTGGTCCAAAAATGCATAGGTTCAAAGGTATCATCAACCACCATCATCAGTTTCATTGGTAAATATGAGTATTTCGTTTTCATTCAAACCAATCATTCATATTTAATGTTACGATAATGCGACGCAGGCGCGTGCGCTCCTTGAAAGCATAAATGCAGTGCATTACTTGCCATTCACAGGTATTTTAATAAAACGTTCGCACGTTTTAGATGACTTTAATTAATACTAAATAAATGAATAAACAAAATATAATAACTTAAAAACGCCTAATAGTTTATAAATAGCACCTATTTGCAAGCACACAAACATTGTTTGCCAGGCGCTGCAAATTAACGTACCTATTATTCTCAAGTCCTGCCGCCCTCTACGGCAGGATTTTTGTTCGCATGTGTGCAGTACTTTTGCTATTTGTGCACAATTCGCCTACGCACACACCCATGAATGTCTAAAGCCAAAGTCCTGCGGCATGATACCACAGACTACATAGAGATTCTACGTATGCATGAGACAAACGTTCAGAAATGTTGTTCGTTGCCGTTCCGATTAAAAATAATAGACAGAATAGGCTATTTGAATGGTTTCTAAAAACCGTCTCATATTATTTATTGGCGTATAAGGACCCTACAAATAATATTTATTTTCATATTTTATAAATATTTTGTTTAAAAAATAAAGCATTACAAAATATAGTGATTATATAAGCTGTCAAAACGCTTGTTGGACGAACAATATGACGGAGTGATGTCACACGTTTCACGTTTGTATATAAATATTGCGGAGCAAGTCAAATTGAGAGTTTTATGTAGTTTAATAAAGTTTCTGGCTGTAATTTACTGGAAAAAATGAGTTATAAATGGTGTGCAGTACCACGGTGCACAAATACAACGATAAAGATGCCGAGAAGCTATTTATAACCGTTCCAAAAAATGTTAAAGTTCGTAATAAGTATTTACAACTTGCACGCAGAAATACTAAAGAAATAAAGGATAGTTCGGTAATTTTCGTCTGTCAGGCTCATTTTGAAGTAAGTAAACATGTTATTATTACTAACTTAAAACATTTTTACAATATAGTTATTCTTCTGTTTTAAGGTTAGATAACTGAGATGTTTTTTTTGTATTATACCTGAATAGCCACAAATATTTCAATATTCAATTATATTTATTACCACTAAATACATCAACATTTATGGCTTTAAAATAACATTTAAAAATATTTCAGATTGAAAAAGATATGGCTATCAATATAATATGGGATTAAGCAACTTTAAGCAAGAGCATAATCATGGTGCCTACAAAATTTTATTGCCAGGAAGACCGCAGAAAAAGGATGAATGATGCTAGTACTTCTAGACATGTATTTCTTTAAAAACAAAGAACCCAACTCATTCAAGAGTGCCAAGACACACTGATGCAGGAAGTGTTAAGTGAACCCAGCCCGTCTAGCACCCAACCGACTACAACACCTGTGCAAGAAGTAGTTTTAATGACAACAGGTATGTAGACATAACTAAGGATAAAAATAGGTAACTGAAAAGTGAACTGTGCGTTTGTTTGTATTTATAATTTTATTTATTTTCAGAATCACAGTCAACACAAAATAAAAGCACATGAACAGATCCTATTGTCACCAGTGAAAAGGGTACCAATTTCATTTAAAAGAAAAAGTTAATTATAGATCAAAGGCGATACGGACAAGAAAAATTTTGACTAAAGAGATTACTGTTTCATTTTCTAAGAATACTTGATAATGTGATTGTTATAGCCTGTGCACTTATTAATTTACAGGACTTGCTTATAAAAATAGAAATTAGACAAAATCTGTTGAGCAGCTTTGTTATAATGATTTCAAACAAATAGTCATACATACATGATATCAATACTTTATAAATAAGTGTTATTATTTTTTGGTAATTTATATTGCATACCAATAATAAAAGAAAGAAATCAGCCGTCTTGTTTTATTACTGTTTTCTAACTTTTAACGTTTAACTATTAAGGAATTTGGATTAATAAATACAATAATAATAGGAATCACTGATTTATTCTCATAAAAAACACAATTTTAGACATTATTTAATGATGCACTGCGCTTTAATATTGGATATATATATATTTTGCTTCCAAAAGGAAGATACACTTGTTAGTAATGTTGTTAAATGTATATTCATTGTCATTTTGTAGTAGTATGATATCAACTTATTTGTTTTTTTTTTTAAGTCAGGGGGTACAATACAAAAGTACCCTTTCTTCATATTAGTGACATATATTTTTAGTTGCACTTGAGCTTATACTTTTCAGCAACTACACCACTGAGACGGCATAACCTAAACAACACTGGCAGCAGGGTTGCCAACCGCAAAAGAAAATCCCTCGTACACATGCAGCTAAAAATCTCGTATTTTGAATTTCAAACCTCGTACATTTAGGTATTATGCATGCAAAACGTGCTAAAACCAAAATTAAGGCATATTGAATTTCTGGATTTAGGACTTTTTACTCGAAATAAACTATTGCAAGTTTCCTATTAAATAAAACATCACTTTGTGTTGTATTTCCAAAAAATCTTTATTATTAATCAATCAATAAAAATAAAAAAACTAAATGTATTACTACTACTATTACTAAATTATTATGAAAATTTGCAAGGTAACTTAGTTTACATCTCTCCAAATATTAGTCAGGAACACCCTCACTGTCATCGTTTTTTCTGCCGTATATTTTATCTGTTGTCATGCGGCTATACACTCCTTTTGTGGGTTCAAAATTGACACAGTTTCCTTTTGCACTCTCTGCAGCAAGAAGTGTGCCGTTCACTGTTTCCACAGTTAGCCGGTTTCTTATCTCTGTCTTTATTAAAATGACTTTACTATTATAAAATGGTGATGCAAAATGTTCGTATGGCCATATTATTAAAATCTCGTACATAATTGTACGAGGTTGATAGTGTCCTCATAACTCGTACGGAACACTCCCAGGTTATAGCTAAGAGTAAGAGTTAATAGGTTACTTCTAGGCAAGCATGCTTCGTCTTCGTCCACATCATCACTTAACATCAGTTGAAATTGTGATCAAACGCAAGCCAATCAACAATAACTTAAAAAAAAATAGTGTAAACGCAATTATCTTATTAAACTGAGTGAATAGTTCGGGCCAATTTCAGTTATTATTTAAATATTTATCATTTTCATTTCGCTTCGTACCTACAGCATTTGTGTCAAAGTATTTGTTTAACGAAAAATTATTGGCGCATTCATTATGCGCGATGAGTGGATAAAAAAATACCAGTATTTAAATCAAGTAAAGTATGTAAAAATAAATTGATTTAAACTACATTTTTACTGATATTTTAAGCTACATAATTAGGCTACCTACCACTGACTGAAATTCGGCTATATTAGGCTACTTAAGCTGTGAAAAACGGGCGACATTGACCCCCGCGTTGTTGGCAACACTGGTTTTGTGTTCGCGGGGCCTGCGAGCCATATTGCTTTTTCATGTGATGAGCATTGTTTACTATTTTGTTTACGCCAGTATATTTATAGTTTTCTTAAAAGATTTTTCATTTTAACATTTGAAAGTGTGTACATTTAACAGTTTATTACTGAGTTTCTATAATAATTGTATTGTAGTGATTTGCTTTTACTAGGTAGTGCGTTTGTTGATTTTTTTAAAAATGTTATTTGATTGTGAGGTCTGTGTTGAAAATGTGTGTTTATTAAAAATTAAAAATAACAAGTTCTCACAATTATCATTCAATGAAAAGATTCATATTGTCTCTAAAGGTAGGTGTGTACCCGAGTTACAACAATTAAACCAGCAAAAAGGGAAAGTAACTCGAAAGTTTCATGTTAAAAGTTATGAAACGTATGACTGGCTGTGTGGTTGTATACACACGATTAAATTATATTGTTTTCCTTGCATATTGTTTAGTAATTCTAGTACAGTGTGGACTGATTCGGGATATTCAGATTTAAATAATTTTTATACCGCGGCAAAGAAGCATGACCATACAGAAAAACATATGGAGGCCTGCTTAAAATTAAATACTTTTGGTAAATCTCGTATTGAAATGAGTATCAACAGTCAGTTACGATTAGATATTGAGAGGCATAATGCTAAAGTCGATCGCAATAGAAACATTTTTCAAAGGCTCATCGATGTTGTTTGCTTTCTGGGAAAACAAGAATTAGCTTTTCGCGGTCACGATGAGTCAGTATCGTCGTTGAATAGGGGTAATTATTTAGAAATAGTAGATTTATTAGCCAAGTATGATGGAGTTTTAGAAACCCATTTACAGAGTGCAAGTACCTCATTCACGGGCATGTCGAACCGTACGCAGAATGATTTGATCTCGAGCGTTGCATCTGTGATGATCGATCGCGTTAAAGTCGAAATTAAACAGTCCGATTTCGTCGCCGTCATGGTAGATGAGACCCCTGATGTTAGCGGCCGTGAACAATTAGTATTAGTTTTGAGATATTTTCGTGATTCTGAAGTAGTAGATCGATTTATCAAATATATTGATGTCAGCGCGGATCGGACCGCTGTAACCTTGAGTTCTATAATTTTGGAAATTTTAGAAGAGTTCGATTGTGTATCCAAATTAGTTGCACAAACTTACGATGGGGCAGCAGTTTTATCCTCACAAATTAATGGCGTGCAGGCCTTGGTGAGACAAAAATGTCCACAAGCTATGTACGTTTGGTGTTCAGCACATATATTAAATTTAGTTTTATCGAAATCGTTCGAACGAGTTGCTGAAACAAAACGCTTTTTTAGTATTATAAAATCAATCGCGGCTTTTTTTCACACCAGTACAAAGCGAATGGCCCATTACAACAACTTTGCCGATATGAAAAAGCTGCCTCGTGTCGCGGAAACAAGGTGGACATATCACTCGCGCACGGTTAATGTAATTAATAATGAGTCCACCCACCTCCTAGAATTGTTTGAAAATATGAACGAAAATACACAAGACTGGGATGGTGAAACACTGACACAAGTCAGTTCATTTTTATTTATTATGAAAGAATTTGAATTTAATTTTCTTTTAAAATCTTTCGCAGATATTTTTGCAGAAACGGATATTCTGTATGATATTTTGCAAAAAAAAACTAGTGACATCGCGTATTGTGTAACAAAGATAAAAGAGTTAGAGTCATTTTTAGAACGTTTCAGAGAGAAGTTCGAGATCTTTTATGATGCCGCCGTTCATATTACCGGACCACCTAAAAGAAAGCGCAATGTCGATGATGTAAAAATACATTATCGGCGAATTTTTGTTGAAATAATTGATAATGTAGTCAGTGAATTAAGAAATCGCTATAAAAACATTAAAGATTTAAAGTTTATTGAGCTACTTTCTTGTGAGAATTTTAAAAAATATAGTGAACGTTTCCCTGAAAATGAAATCAGAGAGTTCACTAATAATTATCAGGCAAATTTTAATTTCGATAAATTGAAAAATGAATTGCGCTGTATTTATAGATCACCTCAATTTGCAAATAGTTGTGTATTTAGTATTATTCAAAATTTGTATAAGGACAATTTAAATAAAGTTTTTTCTGAAGTGTTACGATTAGCGAAATTCATTGTGACTATCCCAGCAAGCAGCGCATCGGCAGAGCGTTCATTTTCGTGTTTAAAACGTATCCACACATATTTGAGAAACACACAAAATCAACAGAGACTCACAGAGCTTTCCATGATTTCTATAGAAAAGGCATTAATGATAGAATTAAAACGCAATCCAACTTTCTATGACGATATCCTAAAATCATATTTAAAAAAGGATAGGCGCATAGATTTAATTTATAAATGAATGAGTAGTATGTTTTTTTTTTTACTAACCTGTTGTTTTATTATTAAGTTTATTTATATATTTGCGAATCACATGAAAATCGGCCTTTTTAAAGGCCACATCGGATATCTTCCAAGTGACGTGTTCTGTAACTATCACTCACTTGGATAAGATATTTGAGGTGGCCGAAATCTTGCGTTTACATCGGGATATAGTAACCGGAACCTTGAATATGTGAAAATTGAAGCTGACTAGGTGAGTAGTAATATCTTAGCTTATTATTTTACGTATTAGAATTTCTTCCGCCGTGACGATCGATCGCCGTTTTGTCTGCGTTGCCGTAGAAGATGTACATGAATAGTAGTACATCTAAGACTTGTTCTGTTGGCATGGTTTCCGACTTAGAGATACGTCGCGTGGCTGCGGCTATGCTTAAAATCTATAAAAGAAAAAGTTTTTGTGACCGAGTACTCCGCCGCATACCCAGTGCCATAAACCTGTGCACGCCGCTGATGCGACGTTGTCATATTTCACGTAAAGGTATTTCAAATGAATAATCGTGAATTGTCGAATTATTTAATAAGAAAAATAAAAGACAAAAAATTAATGATAATTGAAAAACAGCCGCACTATTCGATCTTCAAGGTTAAAATATATTTGTCTTCAATTATTATTACCTCGGTATTAGATGAAATGTTTAAAGTCAATTCAAAGTAATTTCAAGCAAAAATAGCTTAATGACTAAGGTGTCGGATTTGTGATCGGAAATCGCGGTTTCGAACCCCCAATCCATTACGCTATTGCCGTGAACCAACTCCAGACACATGCTTATTTAACTTAGTTGGGGGGGTTAACAAGATTGGTAGTAATATGAATTCTACCCACACTGCTAATTCTCTTTGAAAAATCATAGTTATGGTGAATGCGTCATATTTACCCTCTGTCCTTGGGAGACGATGCTGTTGATGGCCTTCTGACCTTCCACCCTGGTGACCGGCTCCGCAGCCGGGTGCAGCAGCCACTTGTGAGCCGTTTCCAATCTATTACAACCAATTATTAAATCTATTAGAACCAATAATTCAATCTGTGTCAATTCAAAGGTGTGGAACTCTCTGCCGGCTTCTGTGTTCCCTACCACATTTTTTTATTGATAATTGGGCTCGTGTTTGACCACCATCTCACCTGATGTTAAGTGATGATGTGGTCGAAGATGGAGCACGCTTACTTAGAAGTAACCTATTCACTCTTGATTTAAAGACCTCTCTCTTTCTTTTCTTTTAAAGATTACTAGCAATGTGGATAGAAATCACACTAACAATCCTGTTAACCCCTCCAACTAAGCTAAATGTGCTTCTGTCTGGAGTGGGTTCACGGCAATAGTGTAATGGGTGGGGCTCGAACCCACAACCTCATAATCGCAAGTCCAACACCTTAACCATTAGGCTATCGACGATTCAACTATTAGAATACTATTAAAACTAATATTTCAATCTATTTGAACCAAAAACTCAATTCATTAGAACCATTAATTCAATCTATTAGAACCAATAATTCAATTTATTAGGTATGGAACTCTCTGCCAGCTTCTGTGTTCTCTACCACATATGACCCATCAGCCTTTAAAGCTAAAGTTAACTAGCATTTTCTGTTGCCCGCTCGTTCCACCGTAGAACTCACCCATCGCTTATCATCAAACATGGTTAAGGCCATTAAGACCAGAATGCAAAATAATTTTCACGCAAGCTTCGCCCCCATCCACCCCAGTTAGGCCGTAGTTATACTAAACGCTAACGCAGCAG
Source organism: Tholera decimalis (assembly GCA_943138885.2). NCBI lineage: Eukaryota > Metazoa > Arthropoda > Insecta > Lepidoptera > Noctuidae > Tholera > Tholera decimalis. The sequence continues at coordinate 25,866,576 of OW964577.2, read as the reverse complement.
TAATAAAGTTGAATATCGCGTGCACTCTTTCACCATTTTCGGTTTCGAAACTGCCGTTGTGGGCTAAACGCTAACACAGCAGTAATAAAGTTGAATATCGCGTGCACTCTTTTACCATATTTGGGTTCGAAACTAAATGTCGTAAGTATCAATTCTTATTTCGTTTATAACTAAAGTGACAATTGATCTAGAGAAAAAATGTCCTATATTTGGATAATAAACTATATTTTCTTACTGTCAATACTAATTTTAGACATAAAAGCCGAGTAATCTTGATTAAATTTTGAATAATCTTTAAAAAAGACATGATTTTCAATTAAAAAATGAATCGAGCGAAAATGTTCCAATTATGAAACTGGTAAGGACATGGAAAGAAAAAGATCCAATAAATCATATAGGTACTAAAGTTCCATTTTGATTGTATATGTGATTGTTTCAGAATATGAATACAAAATTACATACAATTTAGGGAGCCTCCTCTTAATAAACTTAATTAAATTAAGAAACGAGGGGATACAGCTATGTTTAACTTCATGGACGCCATATAGAATTCAAATGAGTTTTTTTAAGACAAGAGTTCTGAACTCAGACAGTTACATAAGCTATGTCAAGACTACTTTTACATAGAATTCGTGACGTAGTTGAAGGATGCCCTCTTATTGGCCAATAGAAAAAGGAAGAATACTCCTTATTCAGACCAGTTTCAGATTTTCTGGCTTCTGACTACAAGTAACGACTATCAAAGACGTCCAACTACTGAAAAAATTCTTATAGAAAAATCTAATAGCACTTTTTGCGACTCAGGAATCAAACCAGAGACGTCATACTCAGCAATGGTGCTTGCGACCACTAGACCAACGAGACAGTGCGAAATAGATTTTTAAATTTGTGTCACTTGTGAATGTAGAGTTGCTTAATTATCAGTAGGAATGTGAATAATGCGTCAATGAGAAGTTCGAAAATGAACACTTATTTACTAAATATAATTCGCGTACAATATTTAGATGCAAGTTTATTCTGTGCCCTAAGAGTAGCGACTGAGTTGGATAGCGGGGTTGAGGCGAGGCGGGCTTTGAAGGAGCTCACTCAGCAAAAGTATACAATGACGCCACAAAACGATAATAAACATACTTATATTACAGTAACCCTTACCTAGCTTGCATAGTCTTGCCTCCTTGCTTCTCCGCTGCCCTCACACCTTCGTTCACAATAACGTCCAACTCATTGATCTGGTGGCGCAAGTCTGATGCCAGGTTCAATGCCTGTAAGGTGAAATAATGTTAGTTTAGCTGGGAATGTAGGTAGGTAGAAAAAATGTGATGTTGTTTTTGTAGTATATGTGGGTAAACATGAACAATGTGTAACATTCGAATAGGTATTGTGGGTAGTGGAGTATTACTTTGTAACGACTAGCGACTTGATGTCATATTTGCAAGTTCATTCGAAATACAGCTGTGCTTCCGAATATCCGTGTTTTCTTGCACCTCGCAAAAACCCACAGTTTTGTAGTATAGTAGTGAGTGGTGATTGATGGATTATTATTATGTTGGTATAGTGTAGTGTTGACTGTGACTTATTTTTATTTTGTGATTTTATACAGTATATTAACTAGCATAGGGCGTTCCCGTTAACCCGCAATAGTATAGCATCCATACTGTATGCTAAAAGAATATTACCATTCGAAAACAAAATGTTTTTTTTTTTATATTCACTAAAAATGTTAAATTGATACGTAAAAGAAACACTCTGTACACGCGTACTTGAAGGACGGCAACGTCGCAATTTATTTATGAAAGACGGGCCGCGTGTGCGGTGACTATTGCGGGTTAACGGGAACGCCCTCTATTAGTTAACATACTGTAGACGAGGCATGCCTTTTAAGTTTTGTCGTTTCCATATTTCCCGGCAATTTTGAATTTGGAACTGTTCTATATTCGAATGTGTTTAAATTTTGAATCTCAAAACAGATGAAAGTATTAGGATTAATGCTATTGTCCTGACCTAAGCCCTAACGATTTCTTTACATTTCCTAAAATTACGAAGTCTTCGTGGTCAAAGGTTCCAGTCCGGTGAAGAAGCAGTCCACGCTTTCAAGTCAGCCATTTTGAACAGCCCACTTTAGAGTGGAATAAATGTTATAATACCCGAACGAATGGAAAAGTGTATTAAGCTATGTGGTGAATACTTTGAAAAAAACAATAAAAAGTACTATAAGATTCTACTTGTGTTTGTTTTTCTTCAAACAACAAAACTTAAAAGGCATGCTTCGTATTCAACATGATTTCATTCTTCGTACACCTCAAGAATTTATTTATTGACAGGAACTCAATAGCTTTTTTACAATGTTCATGATATGGTAACAATGATACATCACTTGATTGAATACAAAACTTAAAATTGATTAATTTTACATTAACATTTGTGAATGCATTGGTTACTTATGTTTGTATGAACTTTTATTCCGGTGCGGGCATCGAACCCGCAACACGCAGCGCAGTCACCAATCACTGCGCCTTCAACACTTTATACCCAACAGTTATAAGTATTCAGTATACCTTTGCTTCTCTTCCGTGTCCGTATTGTCTCTCATCGCATAGTTGGTCTGCGTTTATACCACCCGACCTGGAACAAAATTAAAAAGCATATAAATTTATCTGTTGTGACAAAAATGTTTAAATATTTAGGTCTACTACTAAACGTAGTATAGAAATAGATCAAATATAAGATTCGTTGTCATCATGTGCTTAAAGTTTTTTTAACTATATCGGGGATGGCTTACAGTTTAACAGAAGCTTTTTCCTGGTGAGAAATTTTTCACACTCCTACTGATTAAAAACACCAGAACCTTGAGTTTTATTCGCGTGCCGGGGTTGCGGTATCTCATGAGGACTGTCCCGCGACCCCGGCAGGAGGCAGTGGTACCTGGCGATCCTCCTGGCAGAGTCGGCAGGTTGAGGAGCCAGGTGTTCCGCGGCGCGCTGAGCTGACGTCAGCACGCTGCGCAGAGCTCGCTCGCCGTACCCGTTGCGTTGGGCGTCTGAATCCTGAGGAACATACTCATATGTCAATATCTTCGACTTAGCCATTTTCCAAATATCTAGGGCCGGCTATCAGCCTAACCGGATGCAACTGAGTATTACTGTTTTACATGGATCGAATGCCTTTCTGAGCTCCACAACTCATTAGCTGGGTAACACGATACCCCTTGGCTAGACCAGTATCAACTGTCAAAGCTGTTTTCCGAGGCGCGGGAGTATCGCGCCACTAATTTCCAAACTCCGGGCTACTACTGAGAAATTCGTCACAGAAAAACCCAATAGCCCGACCCAGGAATCGAACCCGAGACCTTGTGCACTAGACATGGGTAGCAAATGAGAGATAAAATTGAGCTAGCTCTTTAATCGCAATGTATCTCTCAGTCGCTCACGGAATAGCTCACTAGCTCATTTAGCTCTTTGACTCAATATTCTATCTATGCGAGTAACGAACGATACCGAAGCGCCGACAGCGGCCGACAATGCCCTAACTTCTCCGACGAATAGGTGAACGATTTGACGCATTACACTAGTCACTGACCGACACTTCGGCTCAATACGTCATTGTAAAATAAATCTTATAATCATAGACTTAAAAGTAAAAATGCTTTAGCACTTTTACATAAGTATGAAAATCCTTAGGGAATAGTTTGTGATTTTGTGTTTTTGTAAACAAAACATATGCTGCTATTTTTTGAAATGTACTCATATTGTTTCGGTGGAATATCGTGTCGCATGTTGCTAAGCGTAGTTTAGTTTTAGCTGATTGTAGTTAGTTAGAATTAGTAAGTAATAGGTAGTGTTAAATAAGCTAAATAATATTATGTTTAAAGAAAAAAGACACAATTTTAAAATTTATTTGTAATAAAACAACCTAATGAATCTAATTTTATCTTTAGCTCGCAACTAAGTTAAATGAACTAAAAAACTTCAAAGATTTTATAGAGCTACTGAGCTAGTTGTCTCGTTTGACTCGCGAGAGTTAAGAGTTATTCGGTGAGCTAAAGAGCTAAAAGAGTCATATAGCTCTTTTGATCAAAAGAGCTATATCTCTCTTTTCTTTTCAGTGAGCTACTTTTAGCATGTCTATTGTGCACAGCAGCCGACCAACGAGGCAGTTGAACACACATGTTTAAGTCTACAGTAATAATTAGAATCTTTTAGGTACATCGGATGAGCTCGCTCTCGACCTCGATCTCGCCTGATGGTAAGCGACATACGAGTATATAGACCTCAAGAATCAAGACTAATTAAAGCCCATACTTCTCTAGGCAATAATTAATAATAACTGCAATAGGCTACTTCCCTAAAATATTATAATTAGTCCGTTACTTAGATTACTACAAAATATCAGACCCGTACTTTTTCTTTATTCACTTAAGAGGGTGTCGAGCCTACGAGACGCGCGGAAAATAGGTATTTACTGCAGCGGGCTAGTCGTGTGCGTTGTCACACACACAATGACAAGTTCGCTCGAGGCCCGCTTGCCGTTGCACGACGAAGTTTGCTAACTTTGCATTTTTTAATTTTTTGTCGTTATGTTGAATAAACTTGAAAAACGAATGTTAATTATTTAGATGGTTTTATTTATTACACTAATATTATAAAGGCGAATGTTTGTGAATGAATGTGTCTGTTTGCATGTTTGTTACTTCTTCACGCTCAAACGGCTGGATGGATCTAAATGAAGCAAGTAGGTACGTAAACAAATCACAAAAATAAATTTAATAAATTATACCTATTATATAAAAATTAACGTTTGTTTTTACTGTAGTAATACATTATCCGTTCCCTCACTATTCATCCTATTGCAATAAAACTTTGATTTTATATATTAAACTCCTCAGATTTTTTTTTAAAGAATACTAGCAATGTGGGTACATTTCACATTACTAGCAATCTTGTTAACCCCTCCGACTAAGCTAAATATGCTTGTGTCTGGAGTGGGTTCACGTCAATAGTGTAATGGGTGGGGTTCGAACCCGTGACCTCTCGATCACAAGTCCGACACCTTATCCATTAGGCTATTGACGCTTCGAAACTGGGTAAGTAGCAAGTTAGGGTAGATGGGTATGCAGTACTTATTTGAATAATAAAACCAGTATGAAATAAAAAAAATATAATTATGTAATGTCATAATAAAACCAGACTGAAATAAGTTTTGTTTATTAAAATTTCATTTAGTGCTCGTTTAAATTCTGATGTACTGTCATATTTTTACTAACATTCGGTACTTTATTATATTGTGTAGAACTTATTACAAATTCCAGTACACTGATACCAGAAACCAAATTTTTCAAATTAAGAAGAACGAAAAGAATTATCGTGTTATTGGCAAGTGACGTGGAAAGTTATTGACCCTCGTAGTGCTGTGACACGTTTGTTATGATTGGTATTCAAAAAATATGTGAAACCAATAATTTGGTATCAATTCTTTAAGTCAGTTATTTTGTGCTGAAACTGTGCATAGAGAGTCCATACCAAATGTTGTCTTCAGCCCTTTTGGTTAGATATGGGGTTTCCGTTACACGTTGTATATATATATTTATATTTTTCACTCCATTATTATAGAAATTAGAGGGGGGCACACATTTTACCACTTTGGAAGCGTATATCTTTTAAACGATTAATTTTAAGAAAAAGTGGTTTTAGAAACCTCAATCTCATTTTAAAGACCTGTATATAGATACCACACATGCATAGGTATCATGAAAAAAAAAATTATCAGTTTTAGTTCCCCCCATACATGGAACTAAAACTGAAAATATTTTTTAATTTAATTTAAATATATTTTAATTTTTTCTTAAAATCGGAAAGTGGTTCACAGAATACATCAATCTACCAAGTTTTATATGTATAGTCCTAATAGTTTCGGAATAAAATGGCTGTAACATACGGACGGACGGATGGACAGACAGACAGACTAGTAGTTGTAGTAGTTATACATATTATATTATTATAGTTACTACGGAACCCTTCATGGGCAAGTCTGACTCGCATTTGGCCAATTTTTCTTTGGCTAATTCCCGTAGTAGACAGACCTTGTTATGGCACTTGGCGTATAATTTGTCGGACATAGAGGGAATGTCAAAGGAAGCTGAAACTTGTTCTAAACCAGAAAACCCAGCTCCTATCGATATAAAACTGCTTACAGAATTATCGTTCAGATTGAGGTCCGTAGGGCTATCTATCTGGTTCTTTACAATTTATTAATTCTATTTTTTTCGACACATTTGGAAACTAAAATAGAATTTCGATAGAAATTAATCCTTTCTTAGTTGCAACTAGAGAATACAATCCCGAGCATGTTTTTCAATCCCGGAATTACGTGATTCTTGATGCTGAATCCTGGGACCCTGGGGCTATCCCCGGATTAGACTATGTGGTTTCTAATTGGTCTAAAATGTAAAAAAATTGACCAAGTGCGAGTCAGACTCGCGCATGAAGGGTTCCGTATGTAACTATAATAATATAATATAATATGTATATTTATTTGACGAAAAAACCTTACAAATTTCTTAAAACTAGCTTATTTACATTTTTTACAACTACGCTAGATAACTTTGTTTTTCATAGTATTTGTATGAATTACAAAGTTATATTTGCGGTTTTAGAAAATATGCCGTATCTCAAAAACTGTTAACTAGATATCATTCAAACTAATTTTGGTTGAAAGTTTACATTAAGATCTACAGATACATAGTTTTTTAGATTTTTCACTCCACTATTATAGAAGTTAGAGGGAGGGATACACATTTGACCACATTGGAAGCTTATATCTTTTAAAGGATTGACTTTATGAAAAAGTGGTTTCAGAAACCCCCATGTCATTTTTAAAGACCTGTCTATAAATACCACACATGCATAGGTTTCATGAAAAAAAAAAAAAATTTCAGTTTTAGTTCCATGTATGGGGTAGTAGTATGTTCCTTTATTTTAAATGATTTTTAATTTTTTTTCTCAATATCGGAAAGCGTTTCATAGAATACATCTACTTACCAAGTTTCACATGTATAGTCTTAATAGTTTTGGAATAAAATAGCTGTGACATACGGACGGACGGACAGACAGACAGACAGACAGACAGACAGACAGACGGACAGACATGACGAAACTATAAGGGTTCCGTTTTTTGCCATTCGGCAACTGAACTCTAAAAAACGAGTAATTTCTTAAAATATATATTTTTAATTTTGGTACACTACACATATCACAGTATAGTAAGAAAAGACAAAATGACAAAAAGATACTATACTTTGTAAGAAATAAAAAGACAATAAAACTTATTTCGAATTTTGAAAATACAATCGTAGAAATATCAATGCATCCAAGGTTTGACTTCCAAGCCTGCTTCGTTTATTACCAACATAAGCAGCAGCTGAAAACGCTCGTTTAGGTTTTACACTGGTTGGAGGAATAGACAATAGATACTTATATGCTGTTTCTAAGTGATATCCACTAATTCCTCCATTTTCAAACAGGCTTATTTCACGTCTAATACTATATTTTGCCAACCCCGATTAATTTTGTATTTGTACTTCACGATCTGGGGATTTCATACTCTTATCAATTTCTAGCTATAACTTTTCCTTTAGTGTCAATTGGGGTTGGGATTGGGAGGTTTGTGGCCTTAACTCATCATCTGTTTGTGATCCTGATCTTCCTTCTTCTTCTTCCGTGTCATCTCGACTTTTAAGTTTTTTAACAATACACTTTATTTGCTTCCAAACTAAAGCCTGTGTAGAAACTGGAAATAAGTCATGCCATTCCAAATCCGATAATAACTGATTTTCATCATCTTTTCATGGATTTTGTAATTAATTCAACACACCAGTCAAATCATCACTTCGTCGTTGCTTCATACGTTCCACTAAGGATGTTTTCATTTGTTGGCAAGTGTCAGCACTTGCCAAAAAATGATTATGCTAGATAGCTGTTTTATAAGAAATTTCAAAGCGGAAACAGCTGTGCATCAATTAGCATCTCGCCGACAGATTGCTTCTACTGTCAATTTAATTGGGGTCAGCACATCAACAATTTTATTTACCAATTCAAAATCAACTTCTTCCAAACGAATTGGATGATTGAGATCTATAAGAGCTTTTTGAATGAAGGTTTTTAAAAGATAAAATCGCTCCAGCATTGTTAAAAGACTATTCCACCTGGTTTTACAGTCCAAAAGAAGTGACAGCTCTTTTCCATGTTCAATTTTCATTTATTTTTGAAGTACTGTTTCATTTTTCAATGGTTATCTTTTGAAATACACTCTACAACTTTGCGGATTTTCTTTATCAGCTCATTAATGTTTTCATCTTGTGTTAACTCTGGTATGTGTTATAGCGCAAGGTCATTTTGTGACATTAAGATTAAGTCTGATTCTGGAATGTCTAAGTCTTCTAAATGTTCATCATCATGGATGTCGTCCATATGATCAACAGCCACAGGTGGTTCATTTATAGTATCATCTGAGGTAGAGCTGTCTTGCAAATAATTATGTTTTTCATAAAGCCAGTATCCAGGGAAATATCAAATATACTTAGACGCTCTTTCAATATACGAAGACAATTTTCAGCCATACTTTCATACTTCCATAAATAGGAACAAGTCCTAAATTCCAAATTTTTTTTATATGAATGAACGTTGACAGCCATGTATGGTTTATTGGATGTTGAAGTCCACTTGTCGAAAGAAAGACTAAATCTTTCACCTGCACTTTTAAAATGTTTCAATTCTGCAGTTACTTGCTTTCTGATTTTTTCACTGTAATTCATGACACGTTTTTGAATGGTGACGGCTGACTTTGGTAAATCCGTGTTTTTTGCAAAGACAAATTTTCTCGAATCATCTGAAGTTATGAATATATTGAATGGAAATCCATCTAATGCAATCATTCTTGCCAAAACATCATTGAGGCTATCGTCGGCACTTTTAGTAAAATAATCATTTAACTTTCGCTTGGCTGGCGGCGGTGCTGTGTTCAGATTATCAGAATCTAGACTTGTTGAAGCTGATATAAGCTTGATGTTATGTTTTGATGACAAATGTGTATGTAATCCCTTAGTCGATCCATCCAAAGTCTTGAGAACGGCTGAGCATCGGTTACATTTGGCACTATTCCTATCCTTCGCAACTAAAAAATAGCTCCACATTGACGTCGTATCACTGTGTTTTTTATGTTTAACAAAGTCTCCCGCCATTTGAAATACTTAATTTCAGATAATTGACTTTTAAAGAAGAATGGTCAAAATGGACTACGAAAAAAAAGTTCTTGTTACCAAGATGGAACTATCACCATAATGTAGTACAAGTTGAATGTAATTATTAGATACCAACAGTTTATTTTTAAAAGCAGGGAAAAGAAAGATAATCGTCTCTAAAAATATGACTTTGCGTTTTAGAACGCAGGATAAAGTGTCTTATTTTTGAACGCATCTGTAATTATTGTCATTCCTAGAGAAGTCCATCTTTTTTTCAAAAACTAAATCGATTTTATATCTGACTCAAACTGAATTTGACACAAATCTTTAATTTTATTTAACGGTATAAATCCATGACAATTATAAAACTTAAATAGGCTACTAATATAATTAGATGTTACTTAGAGGTAAATAGTTTATATAATGAAATTAAAAACTAATGATTATTGTTATAAAAATCGATATTACAGTAATCGATCGATTGCGTACCTCCCTATTTTTTGACAAGTAAACAAAAGATTGACGTGTTTCTGCGCAGACCATAGATGATACATATTATTACTGACGTTTGACGCAGACCGTTTTGTAGCTTTGGCGGCGATTCTGTGTTCTGTGCGATTTTGTGTTATTTTCTGATAATTTGGCTTTGCTTACGGACTCCGATCGATTCTACTCTAGTAGACTTGGCAATTGTTTATTGGACTTTGAATTTCGTCACGGTTTGGATGTTATAGTGGAAGTGGCCAAAATGTCTTCACGCATTGTGTTACCTGTGGATTGACGCACACTGGGATGCTGTGCTCATATAATAACCATAGTTTGGTATCTTGGATGGGCCCGACATGAACAAAATGTAGCTGCTCCTGCAGCATTCCTTGATGAAGTATTCATTAGAGAATTATAATAAAGAAAAGAGAAATCAACATGTTGTTTTGCTATACCCTTTTGAAATTAGTATTCTCACTACTACTTTCTGTTATAGTGCAAGATAGAAAAGTAGAGCTAGTTAAAGCAATCTTAAAAATTCTATTATTATTTGTTTTGGAGGTTAATTGGTCCACAAAAAATGTTTTTATTTCTTAGAGTGATTTATTCACTATATGTATATACCCTAAACCTATCAGATATGGAAAAAGTTTAAAGTATTATGTGAAAGTATGCATATATAGGACCACGATTAGGCATTATGGATATATACAGTCTTACTGACGTGTTCTCTACATAATTTAAACTGTAATACCTTTAACTCTAAATGCTACAGATTAAATAATATACTACATAACCTCAAAAACATATTACACAATTCCTTGATATTCCCAGCTTTTAAAATATATTGAATGCCTTGCTTCGTTCTATTTACATAGGCAAATGAAATAACATAAGTTTCATCAAGTTACGTTTTATTAGATTTTACTAGTCCAAGCATGTTAGGCAGATGGCCTTTCTTCTTTAATTGACGTAGGTCGTGGGTTTATATTTAGAAAATATCTTGTAATGACCAAAGTTTTCAATATAATTAAGCATATCTTAAAACTGGAAACATATAATGTATCTTACAACTATACAATAATATAGGTTATCCATCAGAATTCAGACAGGCTTTAATGTCCTCTCATACCTAATTAACCTGTATTATAGATACATTGTAAGAATGATATTTTAAAAGAGTAACTGTGGAGTTTCTTGCCGGATCTTCTCCATAGAAAACGACCAATTTCGAACCGTGCCCTGCGCCAAACTGCTGACGTTTTATAAGTGCCCATGTAGGCCTATGTGAAATAAAACATTTTGAGTTTGAATTAATTTTTTTCTTAAAATTCAAACGCGAGCCAAAAATAAAAAAAATCACAAGAAACAGTAGTAGGTATTTCTACTACTATTTTTTAAGAGATAACATAGAGCAATCATGCCAGTAGCGTGCAACCAGCGCACCACGCACCATGAGACCATAAGTCTAGTTTAAGCATATACTAACGGGAACCCGTGTGAAATTAGTACTTCCCACAATATGATTATAAATTAAAGCCTGTCTGAATTCTGATGGATAACCTATATTATTATATAGTTGTAAGATATGTTTCCAGTTCTAAGATATGCTTAATTATATTTAAAACTTTGGTCTATACTGTCGTATAGACCAATTAATACAGCACAATGGAATTACAAATAAAAAATATCCGATAAGTTGGTCATCATGTATGTCATTGATATACACTATAAAAAGGAAAGGGCCAAGAATTGAACCTTGCGGAGCACTCATCTTGGCTAAGGATCCTGCAGATGTCGCTCCATTAACAATAACTTTTTGTTGCCTGTTTGATAAATATGAAAGAACAAGGTCAGCAGAACACGAATCCACGAACTCCGTAATGGTGTAATTTACAGATCAGTTTTTTGTGGTCAACGCAATCAAAAGCTTTGGAGAGGTCACAAAATATGCCAATTGCATCCTGAGATTTCTCCCAAGATTTTTCGTCTGTTGTTGACCTACCTTTCGTGAAACCAAACTGCCGACTATGCAGAATTCCATTTGAGTTAAAATATGATAGCATCTGGTCCAGCATGATTTTTTCGTATATTTTGCTTAATGCTGGAAGCACATATATCGGTCTATAGTTAGAGGGATCACTCTTACAACCCGACTTAAAAATTAGTACTACTTTACTATGTTTCATTAAATCGGGAAAATTACCGCTGTCTATACATTAATTAAATGTGCCTGTTAGGATAGCAGCAATTGAGTCAATAATATTACCAAGAACCCTAACAGATGCACTCCACAAGTCATCAGTGTTTGTTATGTTAAGACTTTGGAATGCTTTTTAATTACATCAATAGAAATGGGCTTAAATGAAAATGTTGGTATATCCTTATTGAAGTTTTCCTTTAAAAAGATTCTGCTAATAATGGCGAAGAATGTAGAGATTTAGTAACCTCTACTGGAATATTGGTAAAGTAATTTTCCAACTTCTCAGCCACTTTTCACTTATCTGAGATGACCTGATCATCGATGTTCAAAGTCAAATCATTCTAACCCTGTTGGTTTGTGTTTCCAGTTTCTTTGTTTATCACCTTCAACACAGTTTTTATTTTATTGTTAGAAATGCTAATTTTATTACTTTCTGATTTAGATTTAGCTTAGGGCGCATACTCTTTTAAATATCTTTGAGTAGTTTCTTACATAATTATGGAAGGCTTCATCGGAAGTCAATGATTTTTCATGCTATAAGTTGTATAAATTGTCTCAGCTTATTTTTATTCCAGCAGTGGCCCATTAATTAAATTTAGATTTATTACTCATTTGAAATTTTTTAACTGGACACGCCTTACTAAATTCGTGGCATAGTGAAGAAAATAATATCCTGTAATTTTCATTGGGGTCATGGGAGTCAAAATTGGCCATTGAAAGATTACTTAACATGTTATCATTAAAAACATTAATTTCTTTTTAGTTAGTGGCCTAAACTTAATAGTCTTATTTAATTGCCGCTTTTTAACCAACCCAAAGGATACTAGTTGACCTGTATGGTCAAACCTAACTCCACTAATTTGAGACGAGTATTTTATGGCACAATTAGTATAAATATTATCTATGCATTGAGCTGATGTTGCTGTTATTCTTGTTGTTTCCTTGTATGTGCATTTTAAGTTAAATGAACCAAACAATGAAGTAAGCTTGCAGTGTTCAGGTGAATTTACTAACAAATCAATATTTAGGTGACCACAAACGAAAACTAATTTATTATCTCTTATAAGCTTAGGTACTTAAAATTTCTCCCATTATCATTAAGAATGATGACAAGTTTGATGCTGGTGGTCTATAAACACTTAAGAAAGTTTGGCCTTCAACTTCTGTACATGCTACCTCACACAAGCAATCAACAGAGCAAGCGGTGATATATTTTTGTTCCTTATATCTAAGAGAATTACTACGTAATATTAAAGTACCACCTCCTACTGAGGACCTGTTGTATGCACTAGTAACAGAAAAATATTAATTTTAAACAACATTCTATCTGGTTTTAGCCAGGTTTCACAAAAACATAAGATATCTATATCATATTTATCTATTAACATTTCCTCATCTAAAATTTTGCCAGAGAAACGATTTATATTCTGATGATATATTAAAATTGTGTTATTATAACTCTCCTTTGTCACATCTAAGGGTTTAAACAATTAATTTCAGTGTTATTAGATACCCTAGATAATACTGAATAGTCACTTAACCTAGGATCAGTTAAATTGTCAATAACCCAGTGTAAATTGTAAGCTAACAAAGTAGCCAATGAACTTTCGTCGTAAATTCTAAAATGAATGTCAGGATTGCAATCGGTATGCCCAAAAACCTATTACACGATGTTTGATGCAATATTTTGCAATCGGCCAGGTTTGCTGAGCAAGCGATATAATGTGGTCGCACTAAGTTCGCCGCGAGCTTAGTGTATTTCGAACAGCAACCGGGTGCACTCATTTTCATCATTTAGCGATAATTTTAGCCCTTACGTTACTTTGTTAATTATACTTAGCAATAAACCCTTGAAGGTTATCAGTGTATTTAACTTAGTAGACACACACGATATCCATATTGAATGTTGGAGAAAAAGTTGCATCCACCAAGGATGCAACTTTTTCTCTAACATTCAATATGGATATCGTATGTGTTTTAAATTAGATTTCAAAATGAAAGCCAGATTTGCAATCACCACCCCCAAAAACCCATTACACGATACCCATATCGAATGTGTGAGAAAAAGTTGCATCCGCCATCTTGGATTTTAAAATGAATGCCAGATTAGCAATCACCACCCCCAAAAACCCATTTCACGGTACCCATATCAAATGTCTGAGAAAAAGTTGCATCCGCCATCTTGGATTTTAAAATGAATGCGAGATTTGCAATCACCACCCCCAAAAACCCATTACACGATACCCATATCGAATGTTTGAGAAAAAGTTGCAACCGCCATCTTGGATTTTAAAATGAATGCCAGATTTGCAATCACCACCCCCAAAAACCCATTACACGATACCTATATCGAATGTTTGAGAAAAAGCTGCATCCGCCATCTTGGATTTTAAAATGAATGCCAGATTTGCAATCACCACCCCCAAAAACCCATTACACGATACCCATATCGAATGTTTGAGAAAAAGTTGCATCCGCCATCTTGGATTTTAAAATGAATGTCAGATTTGCAATCACCACCCCTAAAAACCCATTACACGGTACCCATATCGAATTTGTGAGAAAAAGTTGAATACGCCATCTTGAATTTAAAAATAAATTCCAGATTTGCAATCACCACCCCCAAAAACCCATTACACGACACCCATATCGAATGTTTGAGAAAAAGCTGCATCTGCCATCTTGGATTTTAAAATGAATGCCAGATTTGCAATCACCACCCCCAAAAACCCATTACACGATACCCATATCGAATGTTTGAGAAAAAGTTGCATCCACCATCTTGGATTTTAAAATGAATGTCAGATTTGCAATCACCACCCCCAAAAACCCATTACACGGTACCCATATCGAATTTGTGAGAAAAAGTTGCATACGCCATCTTGAATTTAAAAATAAATTCCAGATTTGCAATCACCACCCCCAAAAACCCATTATACGATACCCATATCGAATGTTTGAAAAAAATCTTCATCATCACTTTCACTTCCTCAAATGGTGCTTTTCGGGAGCAACTGCACAAGGTACTATTAGAAATACCCAAAACGCTATAGGTGTGCCTATAATATTTAAAGAGTTCCCTCGCTTTCTCCAGGATCCCATCATCAGATCCTGATTTCATAACAATGGAACCAACTAGAAAGTATACCCTTTCAAACGAAAAAATAATTCCAAATCGGTCCAGCCGTCTTCGAGTTTGAGGTTACATACATAAAAAAAGTTTAAGACGAACTGAGTACCTTCTCCTTTTTTTTGAAGTCGGTTAAAAAGCAATAATAACATCACAAAATAGTAATACGTACTTTTTATGAGAATGGCTTTTTTTTTCGAAAATTTGCGCCAACTTTCTTCTATCGTACTCAAAAAAACAAAAAATATGACTTATGTTATTCAACGGATTGCTGCAATACATACGTACACAATAGATCGCGAATTATCGTTACCGGCGAAACGCTCCACGATGAGACGTGACCCCTCTCTGAGCTCCTGTGGACGACTGAATTTTCGACCGGTGTACGTTGCGTATGGTTCAAAATAGCGCGCAAATTAGAAGAAAAAATTAAAATTAAAACAACCAAGCGACATTTTTGAAATGTTAAAGCTGTAAATGATAGTATGTTAATTAGAGAAGAATATGAATTGAAGTTTATGAAAAAATTCAACAGTTTACTATCAAAATTCAGCGACGCACGAGCTTGTTTTGTAAGGATTTTTGTCCAACTTTATGTATTTTTGTTTAATAAACTATAAAATATTTTTAAATTTTGCCAACTATGTTTGCTAACACATTTATTCTAGTGTTCATTGCATATTTTTGTATGGTAATTAAAGTACTATTATAGGTTATATTCCTTTAGTTGTGAAGACCGTTTTGAGTTATTTTACTCGGCGCAGGCTTAATAAAAAAGTTAAGACGATACAGTGAGTTGAAATTTCACATGACGTCACGTCGTGATATTCTTTTTAATATTATGTAACGTAAGCAGCACCCACTCCTGAACTTAGAAGCTTCGGTTCTTTGTCATTTTTTATTGATGTGAAAAGGCAAAAAATAGCTAATTATTAAGACTGATTAAATACTGATTTTTTTTAAATCTAATTAACGAACCAAATAAATAAATAAAAAATCATTTTGGATCCCAGGAAACTACCCTGTTGTCCACTTCTGTCTCTAGTTCCAGACTAAAAATATCTAGGTTTTTACATTGACTATAAGCTAAGCTAGCAACCTCATATTGAAACCCTATGCACCTGGGTCAAGAAACTAATTCATATCTTTAAAGAGCTCAAACACTCTGCTGATCCAGAACTAGGGCAATGGTTTCCCCAGTCTTTATGAATCTAATTTCATGTATTGCATCCCTGCCCGGGGTGGAAAAACATCTATTAAATATATATGTTTTGTAGATTCCACCCCATTCTATTCCTAAAATACAAGCTCCATCATAGTTTAGGAATCAGTAGCAGTACCTTTCGTGAATATAAGGCATATTTTAGATTAAGATAATCATAATTGTATTGACTGCGACAATAAGTTTTTATTTAATTTACTTATTTCTTTATATTTTTTGCAGAACGGGCTCAAAGGGCTATCTATCTATAGTAAAAGTTATGCATTTCAAAATACTGCATGTATATTTTTCTTGTTTCTTGATATACATATATGTATATCTAGATTTCTGAAATAATCGTAATTCCAAATTTTATAAACACTATGATATGTTAAAATATGGAAATTATTAGCTTCCGTGTTACATGTTACACTCACATTGAGGAAGTCGTGCGCAGCTCCCATCTTGGCGTGTATCTGTTGCTGCAACGCCTTCAGTACCGCTACGTTGTCCTTCTCACCGCCATCTTCTACGTACGACGTCAGTTGGAGTACTCTGATGAAGAATAAAACAATTATATTTATATCTAACTAGCTGACCAGGCGAACTTTGCACCGCTGTATTTTTTTTTAAATTATCGACATTTTCTCACCTTTTAAACCTTCCCTGTATGAGAGGGAACACGATACAAAAAGAATGAATTAAATCGGTCCACCCATTCTCTAGTTTTAGCAAGACTAACGAACAGCAATTCATTTTTATATACAACGCGTAACAGAATAAACGCAATTCCTGAAAGTAGTTGGTTCAGAATCGGCTGAATCAATTACCATCATAAAAAATAGGTGTTAATTTTGGACGGAAAATCTTTCATTTAACTTAAAATGGAAACACAGTATCATGACAAAGTAATAAAATCCTTAATTCAAGGAAATTGTGTGCGTGTCGCGTCGGCCGCTAACATTGCACGAGTGAATGCGTCTGCGTAAGGATATTGTATGACGCACATACGTTTTGCGTTTATTAAGGACAACTATTTTATAAAAAATGCCTAGGTTTGGTTTCAATTTATTTAGTTACTATTGTGGTTTTAGACTCAAAATTTAATATTCTAATTGGGGTATCTGAGGTACTGCGCTTAATATGTTACACGTTGTATAAGAATATACAAAAATCTCGTGTCACACTGTTTGTTATCGATCACCTCCGAAAAGACTTGACGGATTTTCATGAAATTATTTGTGTACATTTGGTAAGCCTGAGAATAGGTAGTAGGAAATTTTTTTTAAGAAAATTTTTGCCGGCTCTACTAGTAATTATATAGTTATGATACCTACTAATATTCTAAATGCGAAACTAACTCTCGTCTGTCTGTTACAATTTCACGTCTAAACCACATAACCCATTTTGATGGCCTATTTGTTTTTATTGTATCTTTTCTTTTTACGCGAGTGGAAGCTAGTATTTAATATAATTATAGACATTAATATTGCCAAACATAAAAGTAAATGGATGGTGCAGATCAGATAAGCAGCTGTATCGGGCTACATCAAAATCATGTTAGCACTCAATAAACTACTACAGTCAGTGTTATCATATCATATCATAAGTACCACTTATAGAATGTTTCATCTAGTCTATGACTATACTTGACTTAATTCATTCTACACTTTAAGTTCGATTGTTACAGTACCTAAAAAATTGTATTAGTGAATAAGTAGTGTTGCCCAAACGAGAGTCTCGCAAGAGTCTTGCAATTAGCGATTATCCTATTGCTATTTATTAAACGGTAGTTGAGATCTCAGAACAATGTAACAGACTCTGTTACATTGTTCTGAGATCTACTGAGAACACTATGAATAAGTTGTTGGAGTGTCTTAAATAAATACTTTTTCAAACCCGGGCAACACTCAGTAGCTTACATCACTTTGTAAAAAAAAAAACATAATATCCAAATATTATGTTTTTTTAAAAATAAGGTTTGCTCACATACGAAGAATTACTCCTGTGTCGTAGGTGTATTTACAAACATTTAAATTGGTCTGATGCGGAAATCGAACCCACGATACGCAGCGCAGCAGTCAATCGCTCAAGCATTGCGCCAACCGTGTAGTAGATTCATAAATTTTATTACGACTGCATATTTTAAATAGGTAGGTACTATTTTTCTCTGAGACATATTTGTCAAAATAGTAGAACTTTACTACACAGTTCTGAATTGCTGCTTACTAAAGCAGAAAATATATGAAATAAAATACAATTTGGACGATTTTTATTGTATCTTTCGACGCATGTCTCGGTAACTCACCGTATAATCTCATGTATCTCATCTGCCATTCTCTGCGCCAGATAGTTTCTGTTTTCTGCCGCTTCCTCCATACCTTTGCCTCCTGCAATCCAAAGATTAATTACCGAGATTAGTAAATAATTATTATTTCGTAAATTCTAAGCCCGTTCCATCATCGGACTACAAGTCAAACGGCGTTGCGCCATGGTATCATTGTGGACATCCCACCCACGGAATAGTTGAATAAGGTTGGAATGGTAATGTGGGCGTGGCGCGCGCGCCATATTTATGATACGACAATCATAGCGCGACCGATTAATTCATTCACCGCGTTTAGTGCTCTTCGGATTACATCGGAACACAGAGCTCTGCTTTAAAATGCCGTGTTGTTCAATAATAACCTGTAAAACAAAAAGTCAGACCGCAAGTATAGAGCGAGGAGGTATATCTTTCCATCGGTACGTCGAAAATAACATTTAATCACAATTTTATTTGTAAAAAACATAAAAATATTCTGATCACTATGAAATTCCGAATATTAACAACATTATTGCAACAAGTCACAAAAAGTATACATTGCCCGATGTGTACTCGCTTAATCAACGCAATGACCAAGTCCGCTTACAATGTGCTGCACGCGCCACACTTCATCCATAGACGTTTCGTCCTTTGCCCTGATTGGCCGTGATGCACGGCGCATGTTTATCAACAGTGAGTTACAATCAGTAGCAAGCTCTCGATTCAAGTGTGTGTAATTTATTTGTGTGCGTAATTCGCATACGTAACGGGCCTCTTGCTTGTAGTTGAGCTGTGGGAGTGGGAGACAAGCGGCGACACGCCTTCTTATACAAATCAGGAACTATTTCCTTTCTAACCTCTTTTAACTGTTCTGTGATCCCACCCATACGCACAAAATGTTTTGGGAATATGTGCTGTCATTGTGCGTATGGCTAAGGAGTAGAATTCCCTACTAGAGTTTGTGTTTCCTGATAGCTATAAGTCAAGAGTGAATAGGTTACTTCTGGGTAAGTGTGCTTCAACTTCGACCGCGCTTACCATCAGGCAAGATGGTGTCAAAATAAATGTTTCTTAAATAGCACTTTTACACATACATTTAATTTTATCTTTCAATTAAACTAGATGAGGCTGGTGAACTGTAGCTGTATTATTACCCTGAGAAGAAACACTGAAGCAAAATCAAAGTTCAACATCTCTTTTGAAGGCCTAACAATCCGTACTGGTCAAATTATATGAGATTAATAGACCTGTCCAAACAGTGCAGACGAAGCTCAATTTAGAACTTTAAGCTCAAATAATGACATTTGTTCTTTTTGGAGTGATGACCGACATGGCTCACGCACAATGGTCCCGTTCAGGAAACTAAACCCAATGGAAGAAGAAGACATTTGTTCTAATAATGTAGCAGTTTAAACATCTATTTTTGAAATTATGCTTTGCATCTCGTGAGCAGTGGTGGCCCAGTGGTAACTAGCATCACTTACTGAGTTGCCGGTCGTGGCTTCGAACTCTATTTCACTTTTTTTATTGACAATAAGTTCGCTTTTGACCACCATCTCACCTGATGGTAAGCACTACTGCTAAACAGAGAAGGAAAACATCAATAGGCCACCAGAATTTGCCTTAGACACGATATACAACGTGTAACGGAAACCCCATATCTATCCAAAAGGGCTGAAGACAACATCTGGTATGGAATCTCTATGCACAGTTTCAGCACAAAATAACTGACTCAAAGAATTGATACCAAATTATTGGTTTCATATATTTCTTGAATACCAATCATAACAAACGTGTCACAGCACTACGAGGGTCAATAACTTTCCACGTCACTTGCCAATAACACGATAATTCTTTTCGTTCTTCTTAATTTGAAAAATTGGGTCTCTGGTATCAGTGTATTGGAATTTGTAATAAGTTCTACACACGTAGACTTAGGATTACAAAACCCTTGCCATATCGTCTGTTATCATCCATAGAAGCCATGCACTTGGTATGTATATACCCTTTAAATTACACGTTGTATACCAGCCCACAATAGGCCCTCGTGGTGGATTAAGGTCGATACCCTCTCATAAATAAGAGGCCTGTGTCCAAGCAGTGGAAACATTATATATAGGTTTATTATGATTATGAAATGAATAAAACTGTAAGCAGAAAAGCGCTTAACTTGGCCACTTCATCCATTCGGATAGCTAGCTTCATCTACGACGTGTAATTTAAAGGGTATATACATACCAAGTGCATGGCTTCTTTGGATGATAACAAACGATATGGCAAGGGTTTTGTAATCCTAAGTCTACGTGTGTAGAACTTATTACAAATTCCAATACACTGATACCAGAGACCGAATTTTTCAAATTAAGAAGAACGAAAAGAATTATCGTGTTTTGGCAAGTGACGTGGAAAGCTATTGACCCTCGTAGTGCTGTGACACGTTTGTTATGATTGGTATTCAAGAAATATATGTAACCAATAATTTGGTATCAATTCTTTGAGTCAGTTATTTTGTGCTGAAACTGTGCATAGAGACTCCATACCAGATATTGTCTTCAGCCCTTTTTGAATATATATGGGGTTTCCGTTACACGTTGTACAAGGATCAAGGCCTATTCTCTCTCATAGAGATGGTCTGTATCCTAACAGAATATTATGAGCTGATTATGTTACGGTTTACCTTCAGTAAGGATGTGTATGTAGATCTTCATGGAGCAGATGAGCACCGGAGCCAGTTGCTTGACGCTCTCGAGGCAGCGGTTCAGGGTTTCTGCGTGAGGTGGATGGGTCAGCTCGGCTGCCCTGGCTGCTACCTGAGGAAACAAGAAGGTATAGGTATTGATTCGGAGCATAAAAACTAAATTTAGGAAATTTAGCAGAGTTTCATTACAAGTACTCCTGTATACATTATTAGTATACAGGAGACTTCTCCTGTCGCAGGAGAAAGAAATTTCTTATGATATCAGCAGCACCTTTGTGATCTTGTCTGTAGATGTTTTTCTCTTTTAAGTGTCATGTGTGTACATAAATAAATAAATAGTGTAAAGTTATGGTTCGGACGTTCCAGGTTTAAGAGCAGCAGTAGCTTCTTGGTTACGGGCGTGACTTGCGCGTTGCAGGTCGAACTCGGACAGGCATATCAATCACTTTGTGTAATTTATATCATCACTATTGCTGTCAAATCGGTGAATTAAAACACCGTAAGGAAACATGTTCTAGAACATGCCGTGTTCCACAAATCATATAAATAAATACATACCTACACACACACACACACACACACCAAGACACATTCATTTAATACTCCCCATACACACTTCTTAATACTGTATAATAATGTTAATCTAAAAATATATATCAAAACTCCACTTCCATATCAAAACACTACAAAGCCAAAAATAATTTTAATTTCGGCAGTCGGTGTTATTGGTTTTGTATTTTCTTTTTTTTTTCACACCGCCTTCCGAAATTAAAATTATTTTTGGCTTTGTAGTGTTTTGATATGGAAGTCGGTTTTATTTTTTGAAAAAAATTTTTATTTTCGCGCTTTTTATTGGGTCAGTGAATTTTCCAAATCGGTTCGTAAATGACGGAGTTATGCGCGAACAAAAAACGCAATGCAGAGTAAACGAAAAGATCATCAACGTAAATTTTTTTTTAGACTTTTGCTGATTTTTCAGAAACGGCTTGTCCGATTTCAATAAAATTTTCATGGGACCATTTGGGAAGTATACCCTTTCTAACAAGATGAGAATTTTTTAAATCGGTTGGCAAACGACGGAGTTATGCGCGGAAAAACATAAAAAAAAAATACAAACATCCGAATTGAGAACCTCCTCCTTTTTTAGAAGTCGGTTAAAAAATACTTATTTCCATCTTGATTGAAGTTATTTAAAAAATCTGCCATAAATAACTTCGAAATCGAACTATGTATTTAGTATAACTGTCCAGAATTATTTTAAAGCCTCCACGGGCACGATTTACAAGTCCGTTTATACAAAACACTAGAAGAAAAACTAAAATCAATGCTATTTAGCCTTGCTTACCTCTCTAGCAGCCCTGGAAAGTGCTGGCGAGATGTCTCTGAGGAACTGCACCAAGTCTTCCATGGTGTCTATTACCTCCGCCACGCCGAGATAGTCTAGCACCTGAAATATTAAACGAACATAATTAGCTTACACAAATAAACTTTCTAATAGCGAAGTCTCTCAGCTCTGTTCATTTACCATCATCAAGTGCCCTAGCCCTTTCCCATCTGTGTTGGGTACGATTTCTAACGGGTGCAGTTGAGTACTAGTGTTTTACATGGAGCGACTATCTGACCTGCACAACCCAGTAACTGGGTAACAAGATAACGACTGTCAAAAATATAGAATTGACTAATTTCTGCCCGTGACTTCGTTCGCATGGGAAGGTTTTCTCACATAAATCCCGGTTCCGTGGGAATTCCGCGATAAAAATGAGTTATTCTAGGATGTCAACTATCTACTAAACAAATTTTATTCAGATCCGTTCAGTAGATTTTGCGTGAAAGAGTAACATACAACCATACATCTATACATCCATCCTCGCAAACTTTCGCATTTATATGTAATATTAGTATAAAGTATGACAACTGGAACAAGCGTCTTAAAATGTTTTCCGAGGCAAGAATCGACAATCGAAGATGCTATGACATTTTTATTATTTAGCAACGAGCTCCTCCAAGATCCATTCATCTATATTTTACTTATAAAACAGCAAAAAACGGTAAAGGTACTCATATTTCTCACGGTTATAACAATACGTCTCCACCAGACAGTGTACAATGAGATATTACATCAGAATAGAAATGTCTAGATGATCGTTTTGCTTTCAATTAACACACATACTTGTATCGAAATAATCGCAATTTATACTGATTTTACAAAGATTAATAATAATAAGTCCCTGTGCATAAACTGTTGGCATTTCATATTTATTTATTTATTAAAACGGTACAACACCAATTACATTAATTAACATAGAAATATATTTAAAAAAAGAATAGTAATAATTGTGATTAATAATTGAAATTATATAAGATAAAATTAAAATAGAACAGTAGACACTCTTGCATACTTCCTCTCACAGAACACCAGACATGCACGCATAATTAAACCTTCCTTGTGCATAATTTTCAGTCAATTGTCTATCAGGATATTTTACGTTACGGGTATCAGAAGCCAGAAATTCTGACACAAGTCCTGCCAAGATGTATCGTGTTACCCAGCTAATAGGTTAAGGAGTTTAGACAAGCTGTTGCTCCATGTAAAACACTAGTCTGTATTAGTCCCTGATATAGTCGAGAAAAGACTTTTTTTTGTTTAAAGAGAACCAGCAATGTGGGTAGAATTCACCACACACACGAACTCGTACTCAGCCTCATCAATTTAGACTGGAAACTGACTCCGACATCATTGGAAAAAGGCTAAACAGATGATGAGATGGTCAGTTGCTCCGTGAACACTAGTACTCAGACGCATTAGGTTAGATTAGAAACCGACCATTGATGGAAGGCTTAACGGATAAGTAAGAAAACCAAATACCTTTTTGCACTCCTTAACAATCTTCCGCACTTCGGACTCATCGAAGCACAGCAACAAGGCAGATGTCCCTTGCAGGATACCACGGGAGCCTTCAATCAACTTTTTCCTACAAACAAAACTCAGTTTCAACTCCTGAACACTTGCATTCTCCGACTGGAAGGTGAAAAGACTTGCGTCGAGAGACATTGACATCATGGCCGAGTATGGAAGACTACAGCCTTAGGGCTATCCGTACCAAGAAGCGAATAGAATAAAAATGTTCTTCAAAAGTTATATTGTCGTGCAAAAGTGCAGTTGTAAGCGATTTATTCATGGAAGGTAAATGAACTGCAGTTTTGCAATATTGATTTTGTTTTCTGAATAATTTTTGGTTTTGGAACAGTTGCGGAAGGTTGGGGGATGCTAATAGGGGATTGATGATAAGTATTCCATGCTAAAATTTGAATGGCTATTGAGCTTTCGGCGGTTACATTTCGGGGAGTGTACGATGGAATTGTACAATTTAATTCCACCAAGCCCGTTCCATCATCGGACTACAAGACAAACAGCGATGCGCCATCGTTAACATGATGGAAATCCCACCCATACGCACAAAACGTTTTGGAAATACTTTCATTGTGAGTACAGCTAAGGAGTGGAATTCCCTGCTGGAGTCTGTTTCCTGATATCTATAACCTGGGAGTCTTTAAATCAAGAGTCAATAAGTTACTTCTAGGCAAGCGTGCTTCATCTTCGACGACATCCTCGCTTAATATTAGGTGAGATGGTGGTCAAACGTAAGCCTATCAATTATAAAATTAAAAAAAGCTACATGGTCCTACAATCAGGAGGTTTTCAGTAAAGAGTGAATAGGTTACGTCTAGGCAAGCGTGCTCCAACGTCAGTTCTTTCGCAGTGGTAGGGCTCAAGCCCGCTTGACAATTCCCACCGGAGTTCACCGTCTAGCAGTTTACTATGTTTCGTGGATGTGTGGGAATGCCAGTGCATTTTGGAGTAACTCTGAACCGGCATTTTCTGGGCTCGCTCGTGCCATCGTAGACGTCAGCTATCACTT
This sequence comes from Tholera decimalis, assembly GCA_943138885.2. NCBI lineage: Eukaryota > Metazoa > Arthropoda > Insecta > Lepidoptera > Noctuidae > Tholera > Tholera decimalis. The sequence continues at coordinate 25,841,401 of OW964577.2, read as the reverse complement.
ACTATTAGGGATCAAGAACGGGCTCATAATCTTATTCTGCGCTTGATCGGTTGAATGCTTGCTTTTTTATGGGACCTTTGTGCTATGTTTATGTATGTTCTGTTTATAAATGTTTCTATTTTAGCGTGCTTGTTAGTGCATATCAGATCTTAAAACCTCTGCTTCTATTCTAGTAATTGGTTTTAAATTTCGTATACCACTGCAATTTATGTAGATTAGCTGTTGGTTCCCCTTTTCATAAATAAATAAGTAATAAAAAGTTCATCAGGACTATGGGACCATCAGATGAAATAGTCAACAAACGAGAGCCTATCAATTATACAAAAAGTAAGCTGCCTAGATTCTCTCCTCATTCGGACGCATGCTAAAGTATACTTAAGAATTTATGATTGTTAAAGTCACTTTTTGTTTTAAAACCTATTTTGCTTTAGTTTTCAAACCGTAACGGTATTATGGTACGCATTCCATTACGCATTCTCAGAATTTGCATTAATAATATGCGAACCGGTTTATATAAGGCTAAATGCCATTGGAGTTATTAACGTGGAATCTTTCAGAACATCAGATTTACAATTCACATTACTAGCAATCTTGTTAACCCCTCCAACTAAGCTAAATATGATTGTGTCTGTAATGGGTTTACGACAATACTGTAATGGGTGGCCTTACACATTATCCAACAGGCTATTGTCGTTTTTATTGCCTGGCTCTTTTTCGGGTGGAACTTCCTTGGAACCTAAACATAACTACTCTTCTGCCTAGCTGTTGGGGTATAGACGTACAAAGAAATATAAGTAACATATACGTGTGTAAGGATGATATTACCTTGCAGGTCCTGAGTAGGGGTCAGCTCGCAGCATGTCGGAGGCCTGCTGCAGTAGGGTGGCCGCCGTCTCCACGCGATGTAAGGCGCTTGGCATGTCATGTCTGAGTACCGAGTCTTCGGAGGACTCAATGGTTTCGTGGCCGACCTGGGCACATGCGTTTAAAGTTAAAAGTTATATGAAGAATAATAACGAAGACATGATTTTATCTCAAATCTTGGAGCAAAAAAATTGCATAGCATTAGGCAATTGTCCCGCCGTCAGCGAGGAAGCTACTAACTATCAGCTATTTCCTCGCTCTAGAAACGTGCAATAGATATACATTCGTGTAAACAAAAGAGATGCATATATTAATAGTCGATCGCTGTCTGTTTGCACTGCCAGCGAGGACTCGCTCCACTTGTTAGTCGCTGAGCGACAAGAGCTATCAAAGATAATACTTGCTCAGCGATGCTCGCTTGGCGGCCAGAACTCACACTGGGAGGCCAACCGGGTGATAGCCCAGCGACTAAACTATCGGGACTATACACTTGACGCTCGCCAACTCGTTAATCGCCGGCGGTGGGACAACACATTTTTTGCTCAATCATTTCTTTACAAAGGCCCAATAATGTTCCCCATTTCCGGTCAAAGGCCAAATGTACTTTCAAACCTCCTTTTCCTCTCATTTTCCGTCATAAACGCGTCGGCTTGTGACGCAAGCGATTTTAAGGCCAGTTTTGGCATAGTAAATTATGCCCTGTGAACGATATAAAGTTCAAAACTCGGCCAAGTACGAGTTGGACTCGCGTGCGCAGTGTTCTGTACATAATTATCTATACATATAAGGGATGCACTAAAGGCACTTTCCCGAGCGGCGTTACATAAATCGTTCTGCGATTCCAAACGCCCAGTCCAAAAGCCTGGACTGGTAGCACTCTGTAAGGCAGTCTAGTTGACCAATCCTTTCCGAAACCGAAACGGCTCTTATCTTATCTTCGATCAGTATCGAACTAACTACGTAATTACAGCATGTAGATTCTTTTCTTTACATGTTGCTGTAAGACATTGCTTGCTGCCCATAATTCGAACTTATCGTAATTATAGATATATGAGAATATATGCAACATAGACGGTCATATCTTTTGAATGAGTTGACTAAAAAGTTTGATTATTGAGAATATCCTCACGCCTTCTTGAGAAAAAGGACCTTGACAGACAGACAGACTAACAAGTCATCCTATAAGGGTTCCTTTTTTCCTTTGGAGGTATGAAACCCTAAAAACAAAATATATATGTACATATAATATTCATAAATGCCACTCACCTTGACCAGGTTGTTGACAGCGAGAGACACGGCTTGCACCGGCCTGGCCAGGTCAGGCATAGCGTTGCCATCTTCTGCTTCTTCATGGAGGATCACCAGACGAGAAACCTGGAAATAAAAAGTAACAATTCAGTCAGGTTCATCACTGCGGTCACAATATTACCCATTTTCTTTCGAATTGGAAATCGTCATGGTCCTCCTTAGGGTCGCTGGAACCTGATAGGGTTGCGGAATTGTTCGAAAGAGTAACCGCGGCCTAGGAACACGGATAAATTTTAGTCAGACTGACTGTCAGACTCTACAGACTAAAACCACATGGTGTTTCTCTTCTTCACTTCTTGCTGTGGTGTGGGGACACGTAGCTGTGGGTGCAAATGCCCACATTATAAATGACGCACCAAACTTTTTTTAACTACTCACGACAGGAGGTCATCAGGTAAGGTATAAGGTGGATCAGGTGAGATAATGGTCAAACGCAAACCTATCACCAAAAATAAGAAAAAAAGGTACCAAGACGATTCAGTATTCTTTCACACCAAAGAGGTAAAGAAACCGTGCTCCCCATAACCGACACTTCAAAATGTCAATCCCACAATTAACCATTACACATGAACTGTTCATGAAAACTAGGCAGTTATACTTTCATTCCATTAATCTACGTCGGTGTATGTATGTTTACTAAACTATCCTAGACATCGCCGCACTCAGTCCTTTGACATTTACCCCTCATGAAAAGCATCATAAATTATATAAAATGTCACTTTAATTCGCTCTCTTTAAAAAGTAAATCAACATATTATAAGCATGAACTTGTTAAAGTATGAGAATAAAGCCTTTGAATGATGGTTATGTGGCCAATGGCCTAGCAATGTCGTTTCCGTTGACTGGGAGCTTCCGCTCTTTAGAAAACCGAGATACGTTTGTATACAACGTCCTCCGTTTGATAATCCCCGAGTTTAGCGTATTAATCTATATTTACATATAAATAAACTTGAATTGGCTGTCTGTATTTTCAAAACAACTGGGTTTTACCAAGTGCTTATCGTTTTTTTAAAGGATAGTAAAACGCTAACAAACTTTTCTTTGTATCTCGATCTATATTATAATATGATCCGTTTTTCTGTTTGTCCGGGCTAATCTCTGAATTGATTATAATCCCATTATATTATATCACTGGAAGATAGACGAGATGGTTTTATCCCGGGATCGGATATATCCCGATCCCGCGAGATAAACGTTCCACCTGAACGAGATCGCGGCCACAGCATTTTTTACTGTTGATTTGCTCGCATTTGGCCTCCATCTCACCTGATGGTAAGCGATGATGTGTTCAAAGACGAAGCACACCTAGAAGGAACCTATTCACTCTTGACTTAACAAGCCTCAGGTTATAGCTATCAGGAAACAGAATCCGGTAGGTAATTCCACTAGTATCGGTTGAGATTTTTATATATTACTAGCTTTTGCCCGCGACTTCGTTCCGCGTGGGACGTTTTTCCCACTCTCTCATCGTCTCAATCGTTTTTCTCACTCACTCCAAACTTTCGCATTTATAATATTAGTAGGAATAGGATACTAGTAGGATAGTAGGATAGGTTAGTAGGATAGGATAGTAGGATAGGATAGTAGGATTTTCTTGATATATTCGTCGCATGATCTACTTAGCCTTGTCCTAACGATGTCGTTGTCGGCTTCCAGTCTAACTGGATGCAGCTGAGTATTAGTGCTTTACATGGAACGACTGCCTATCTGACCTCCACAATCCAGGACCCGGGTAACATGATACCAAGGCTCGGATACCGGTTAAATTTTCAAACCGGTATGATGTACTTGACGCCAAAACCTTTACATTCGGTTTCGTTCGCATAAACCGTTTTTTTTAAACCGGTATTTGGAAGAGCGTTTACATACAGGTTTTTTCGGATTTAACGGTTTAGAGCAATAAAAACCGGTTAATACAGACGCACGATAAACAAACGTCGCGCGCTGTTCAGTTTTTATTTAGTCGTAAGAATTTTTCAACCGACGACAAAAAGAGGAGGTTATCAATTCGACGCGTATATATATATTTTTTTAATGTATGATCAGCGATTACAACACCGATTGTACTCGAAGACGGCTGAACCGATTTGGAAAATTCTTTTTTTGTTTGAAAGAGTATACTTTGAAATTGGTCCCATTATCACCAAGTCTGGATCTGATGATGGGATCCTGGAGAAATCGAGGGAAATCTTCAAATATTATAGGCACACCTATGGCGTTTTAATACCCAAAACGCCATAGGTGTGCCTATAATATTTGAAGAGTTCCCTCGATTTCTCCAGGATTATATTCTCTTATAGTAACTTGTGCAGTTGCTCTAAAAAAATACCATTTGTGAAGTGGAACTGATGATGAAGACCACAGATGGCCGCCGAACCTACTCAATAATAAGTATTTCGTGGATTGCGATTCGATTACTTGAATATGGATGTTAAGCACTTTATGTTCGTCACAATGCATATGGTGATGTAGAGCTGATGGTGAAGTACCAGGAGAACTCCTCAACCATTAACGGCCCAGCATTGGGAAAAGTAATATTTTGTAAAAGGTTATAAGTAGTTGACATTTAGGCTCTTTTAACTAGGTAACTTAAAAATCGACCAACTAAAAAGAGTGAAACTTTGGAAGCTTATATCTTTCAAACGATTGACTTTATGAAAAAGTGGTTTTAGAAAACCTTATATCATTTTTAAAGACCTGTCTATAGATACCACACACGCATAGGTTTCATGAAAAAAACAATTTTTCAGTTCTAGTTCCATGTATTCCCTTTATTTTAAACGTATTTTAATTTTTTTTCTTAAAATCGGAAAGCGGTTCACAGAATACATCTACCTACTAAGTTTCACATGTATAGTCTTAATAGTTTCGGAATAAAATGGCTGTGACATACGGACGGACGGACAGACATATCGAAACTATAAGGGTTCTGTTTTTTGCCATTCGGCTACGGAACCCTAAAAATGGGTAAGTATCTAATATTTTTTTGGTGAAATTAAGTTGATAATGACGATAAATAATCGGTAAAATAATATTACTTTTCACCACGGAATAGATGAATAAGGTTGGAATGGTAATGTGGGCGTCGCAAGCGCGCCACATTTATGATACGAAAATCATAGCTCGACCGATTAATTCATTCACCGCGTTTAATGAGCTTCGGATTACTTCAGAACACAGAGCTCTGCTTTGAAATGCCGTGTTGTGCAATTATAACCTGTAAAACAAAAAGTTAGAACGCAAGTATAGAGCGAGGAGGTATATCTTTCCATCGGTAAGTCGAAAATAACATTTAATTACAATTTTATTTATAAAAAAAACATAAAAATATTCTGATCACTATGAAAGTCCCAACATTAACAACATTATTGCAACAAGTTACAAAAAGTATACATTGCCCGATGTACACTCGCTTAATCAACACAATGACCAAGTCCGTTTACAATGTACTGCATGCGTTTTCACTTCACCCATTGACGTTTCGTCCTTTGCCCTGATGGGCCGTGATGCACGGCGCATGTTTATCGACAGTGAGTTACAATCAGTAGCAAGCTCTCGATTTAAGTGTGTGTAATTTATTTGTGTGCATAATTCGTATACATAACGTGGCCTTTTTCTTGTAGTGGAGCTAAATAGTGAGAGACAAGCGGCGACAGGCGTTCTCATACAAATCAGGAACTAAAAAAGCACCTAAAAAGCGCATCATCAACGCATCTAACACGTACAAAATAAACACCCAAATTGTGAAAGAGGATGCAGAAAATAGTTCTTATAGTAACGAAAACAAATCAGGCGAAGATATCACTGCTAAACCAGGACAAGAAACTACTTCGAATGTAATAATGAATGAATGATAAGGACCTCGATAACGAAACTATTATTTTGGAAATTTGCTAATAGGTGAATTACAATTTTTGCCGCCATGTATGCGCTCTGAAGCATATATCAATATTTTAAAGTACTTATATACCTAGATGCTTTAAAACATCAACACCGTGAGAAATCAAACAAATAAATATTTAATTTGTATAATGTGCCTGGATGAACATGCGAAACATCAATTTGATTATTCGTACTGAAATGTTACCAATAAAAGATAAATAAAAGAAAATAAGAGCGAAATATTATTTTAAATCCAGGAATCTATTAATGTCAGTTATTTAATCAGTCTCTTCTTTTACAATTCGGTGGCTTAATTAAAAAAATAGTCAAACTATACGCTAGTTCACCTCCACCCTAATTGCGTAACACACAATCTGTCACCAACGTGTGCGTTACCCCAGCAAAATAATGTCAAAAATAGTCATTTAAATCTTATAGATAATTAGTTGCCCAGCTTCTGTAATTGTTAAGCGCATTTTTAAATTTGTTACACGTATATCTTTTTAGTTATTACACAAAAACATATTCTGCTGGGGTAACGTTTGAAACGTTACCGCAGCAAAACATTTTTTTAATAATGGGAATATTTAAATAAATATTAGCTATACATTTAGTTGTCTAGACGAGGTAAATGTTACACGTTATTTTGTTTTTGTTATTTCTTCGCCTGCGAAGTTATTCGAGATTTTGCTGGAGTAACGTGCTGTAAAACGGTTAAGCGGATTCTTATCATCTTTTGTACATGACTTCTTAGGAATTAGTTTTAATTTGTTTCGCAATAAAAATAACAAAATGATATACCGTTTAAAAGTTATTTAATGAAATAAAAAAACATTTTTTTAGGTCCTAACACTCTGAATATGAGCTCTAAAGACTTACTTTAAGCATTATTTTGTAGCTTTTAAGTACCTTCAAATGTATATGAAGTTTCATTGGTATCCTACTGGTAATTAACAAATTATGATGATATTCAGTTCTCCACGTTCACGGTCACAATGCGCGCGGAGTTATTTGGCCACCGATAAACCTGTATACGGTTATATAAACTGAATGTGATATCAATATTTAGTTGCTTAATTCAGTTATATACCTGTAAAATTTCAGAGTAGTACATACAATAATTAACGAGATAATTAAATAAAAGTCATTAGGAAATTCAAGACCGTGGTAATCCGACCAAGTTTAGGTGGTTACAAAAAAACGACCGCGTAGAACATTATGCTATCTTCTAAAATATGTAGGATAGTCTTACAAGTTTAATAGAGATGTGTACACAAGTGTTAAAAAAAACTACATATTTCTTAAAGAATTTTTATTTACAGGCAAAATATTAATTTTGAAACTAAAAACAGTAAGTCCTACTATTTTGTAGACAAATTTCAAATATCACAATACTTTTTCCTAGATATATATTACAGATAGTTGTATTCTAAGATTAACTTAAATTATGTAAAAATCACAGAACAAAAATAAAATAATAAAATATTAAACTGCAGTCAAATAATTATGTAAGTCAGAATCATCTTTAGGCATAAATTTCATATCCATAATAATTAAAACGTAGAACCATAATTCTTTCAGAAAGTTTACAGTTAGAGCCATCTTTTGGCATACATTAAATAAAACATTTGATTGTGAACATACGGGGTTTTTATTTCCCTGTAAGAAACATGTAAACATGCAAGCAAGCATGCAGTTATGCTAAACGAAATTATGCAGAATTTTAACTCTGCCAAAAGTAATTAATGCCATTGTGAATTCAAACATATAAACATTCGGCTAAATAATAATTATACATACTAAATAATTTTTATGCCTTAAAAATATTCGTTTAAGGAAGATTATACCAAGTGTGTTATGCCAAATGAATTTCGGAGTATCAAGATTCTGCCAAATAGAAGGAACCCGTGCAACTGTGCCATTGAACTGGTGCACATAATACAATACACACGCGGGGCTTCGCTCCCGTGGATTCTATCACGGTAAAAACATAACTCTCCTTTTTTGCAGTCGCGTAAAAAGTAGCTTATAACCTTCCTCAAGCTTCAAGCTACTTCCATACCAAATTTCATCCAAATCCACCCAGTACTTTCGAAGATTAGCGCGTTCAAGCAAACAAACTTTTCCGCTTTATAATATTAGTATAGATAGTATAGATATAAACCTATCTAATAAGTAGCTGAAAGGTAATAATAATAATGTTTATAGTACAGATATTATAATATTGTTGTGTATTTAACAGTGTACGCGTCTGTACCGAAATTTTAAGGTGTATTATCCTACATATTTTAGTAGATAGCATAATGTTCTACGCGGTCGCTTTTTTGTAACCTAGGTGTTTTTTTGTAAACTTGGTCGGATTACCACGGTCTTGAATTTCCTAATGACTTTTATTTAATTATCTCGTTAATTATTGTATGTACTACTCTGAAATTTTACAGGTATATAACTGAATTAAGCAACTAAATATTGATATAACATTCAGTTTATATAACCGTATACAGATTTATCGGTGGCCAGGCGCGTGCACAGGATTATGACAGGGTATGCGGCGGAGTAATCGGTCACAAAAACTTTTTCTTTTATAGATTTTTAGCATAGCCACAGCCAGTCATCGTAGCATGGTGGCGATGCGTGGCTGTGGCTATGCTAAAAATCAATAAAAGAAAAAGTACTTATTTATTTATTAAAGGGATTACTCCGCCGGTGGCCAAATAAGTCCGCGCGAATTGTGACCGTGAACGTGGAGAACTGAATATCATCATAATTTGTTAATTACCGCCAGGATACTAATGAAACTTCATATACATTTGAAGGTAGTTAAAAGCTACAAAACAACGTTTAAAGTAAGTCTTTAGAGCTCATATTCAGAGTGTTAGGACCTAAAGAAGTATTTTTATATTTCATTAAATAACTTTTAAACGGTATATCATTTTGTTATTTTTATTGCAAAACAAATTAAAACTAATTCCTAAGAAGTCATGTACAAAAGACGATAAGAATCCGCTTAACCGTTTCAGAGATCCAGCAAAACCACAAACGTTACTCCAGCAAAATCTCTAATAACTTCGCAGCCGAAGAAAGAACAAAAACAAAATAACGTGTAACATTTACCTCGTCTAGACAACTAAATGTATAGCTAATATTTATTTCAATATTCCCATTATTTAAAAAAAAGTTTTGCTGCGGTAACGTTTCAAACGTTACCCCAGCAGAATATGTTTTTGTGTAATAACTAAAAAACGATATGTGAAACAAATTTAAAAATGTGCTAAACAATTACAGAAGCTGGGCAACTAATTATCTATAAGATTTAAATGACTATTTTCGACATTATTTTGCTGGGGTAACGCACACGTCAACAACATTCATTGCGTTATTTAAGTAATTGAGCAGACAAATTTTTCGTACATATGAAGCAATGGATTAGCAATCTGTTTCGAAATTATTCAGATTATGGTTGATCGGGCGTTATGAAATTTGGGTGCTTATTGTAGTTCCATCGTTGAACAAGTGAGACATTTTTTCCCAGTTGGTCAACTTGGTACAATTCCTTTTGACGGTTGAATTGTAGTCAAAGTATGTATAGATTAAATTTGTCCGCTTTCTACCCATGTTAAACACAAATAATAAAATTAGCTCGTAATTAAATCTCACTGCGCAGTCTACACCAGCATGAATCGAATGAAAAGAAATATCGTAAATACGTCTACGCGCCGCTTTGCGCGGTAGTCACACACAAGTTGCAACGCGTTTACCTACATGCCGTTCGTCGAATAAACCGGTTAATTTAGGTTAAAATAAAGTTCTCAAAACGTTCACGTTCTTAAGAAAAGTTCGGAGGAAAACCGAAATAAACCGGTATTAACCGGTATTTTTTAAACCGGTTCCGAGCCTTGCATGATACTCCTTGGTAAGACCACTGTCTGATTTTCTGACTACCCGTAAAGATATACAAATGACAACCGGGACCAACTGATTAAAATTTCCGAGGAAATTTCACGGAGGAATCGCACCACTACATGAAAACTCCGGGAAATCGAAAAATATTTTTTTTTTTTTTTTGAAATTGCCAATTAATGGTTTTGGAATATTCACTGGAGATGTCAAGAAATTAATAATTAATACCGTGAAACACGCCAACTTTGCTCACTTTTTTCGAATAATTACAATTTTAACACGATTTTTCTATGGAGACGTAAGTATTTTCTTTCACCAGCTACAACTGTAACATTATGCGCATGTGTTAGTATAGCCAAATTTACTATAATTCAACATTTAATTACATATTTGTTAATTTTTGTTGGCGGGCAAAGTTATCTGGACTTTTAGCCAACTTTGCCCACGTTCATTTTTGACGCAAGTATGGCCTTTAAGTAGATGATATAAAAACCAGTACAAGAATTTTGGTAAAGCTAGCGTTTCCTTTAGGAATGTAAACGATACTATGAAAAGTTTCTTACTAAAATGACTGGGCAATGTTACCCTGACATTTTTTCTCTTTTTCATACAATCCACATTTCACCTTTTAAAAGTGCTAGGGTTGACACATGGTAAATATTATTCTGTTTTTTTTCCCTTTCTGCAAAGAACATTGTGATTAGGTACATAAAAAGAAAAACGTAAAAAATATGTTTCACGCTTATTAGTATTTATTAAAACTTGAAATTGCAATTAACACTTTTTTATAATATTGTGCGTCTTGGGATACCAAGTTGCCGTTGAGCATCCCGTGAAGATTTTGGCCTGATTCTATTGACTCACAGGTACGTTTTAACATTTCTTCAGTGTAGTTTTTATATACCCTGGATCCATTTATTCGTCTTGATTCCTTTGTCGAATTCGAGATTTATGTTTATTTTTCTGAAACAAACCATGTAACTCTCAAAAAAATATTAGAAGCAATAAAATAAATTAAATAAATGCTTAAATATGTGAGGATATCACACACAGCCATCTAACCCCAAAGTAAGCAGAGCCCTACTATGGATACCAGACAGCTGATATACATACATATATAGTCAGTGGGTACTGACTGAGTGAATACCTGCTCCACACTACCTTATAATTTGAATTTTATTAATGAAATACCTAATATATGTTTAAAATTAAATAAGTTCAGCAGTAGCAATAAATTAAAAAAAGGAATAAAATACAAGCTTTCGTAATGTGCCAACCCTAAGCCTTTTTTGATAGTGGGCAATGTTGTCAATCGTAGGTCGGAACATTACTAGATAACTTTGCCCAAAACCATAACTTTAGTTTTAAAAGACCCTGAGTAATGTTACTAAAATTTATATATTCTACAAATAATTTTCTATGACATTGTATAAAGTAAACTAACCTGTGTTTTCGCCATCTCGCAGAATTTGCTCTCAAATTTGCACTAAAATTTGCCCGCTAAAATACGCATCGCACTCGACGAGTTCCAACAAGTTACTAAGCAAAGTTAGCAACAAACAAGATAGTCAGTATTGCCATACATATAGTCTATTTTCCACCAAAGTTAATCAATGTTAACATAATATTAAGATATTTTTGCAAATCAAAAATATGCTTATAACTGGTTCTTCGGGCAAAGTTTCCCTTGGAGGCAAAGTTGGCATATTTCACGGTACATGAAGTTATATTTTCTAAAGCCTGTTCAATTCAATATTTTTTAAACTATCCCCCGAAACTTGATAAAACCTATTTTTTTAGTTATTTAGTCTACTTTAGGTAATAGGCACCATTTTTGTGTGATAAGTAGAATTACCTTACTTATAAGTTATCGTAACGTGAGTTTTAACTCCGCGTATGTATTTTCGTGGGGATTTTGAAACCGCCATTAACTCAATATGAGTAGTTTTTGAATTAGTGAGGTTATCGTCTAGGGGTGCGAAATGTTAAGATGGTTACCCATTCACAGGCTCACCTCGGCAAGCGTCGCTTAACCTTGAAAATTTACCCGTACGTCTGTTATTATTTAGTCTCGAACTCTTTCCAGTCCTCCATTCGTACAGCATCGACTTTTAAATTTAAAAACAGCTACTTATCGGCTAATTTATCTTTTAGCCTCACCTCAACTATGCACCACAGACTCCCGTGTTATCGCAGAAAGTTCGAGAGACAACAATGCATAATACTTAGGCTTATCTAGACTTAACTTTCACTGACACGACGGTCGTTGTTACAACACATTCCCTGGAGATAAACTGTTCTTTGTTCATTATGGTATGCTAGGTATTTGTAAACGCACGTGATGATAAAGAAATTTTAGAAATGTGTTTGTACATTAATGTGTGGAGCTCCTGCAAGAATTCGGATTATTTTGTAGTCTCTAGGTGGCAATGCTTTAATAATTTTATATTTTAATAATTGTTTAGTTTAATAATTGTATATCTTAATAATTGTTTACTTTAATAATTGTATATTTTTATAATAATTCTTTACTTTAATAATTGTATATTTTATAATTATGTATTTTGGCGATATAATGGTTTTTGTAATTTTGATAACTTTTATGTAATTATTTACTTACCATTATTGCTATTAATTTTGTTTTGACTTTTTTTATCGTATCTGGCAGTGCTGCGCACTTCTGTAAGAGACTTATTCAAAATGTATAATAATCTATTCTTTTGGTTTTTTTTTTTAAATGCTGTAGTGAATACGTCGTTGAAAAGCGATAAATAAATAATAAATAAATAAATGGCAAGTTAGAGTGCTCTGGGACGATTAAAAATCTTCTGCCTAATAGTAGATTTAGGTATAGAACACACGTTCTGTTGTAATTCGGTGAGAATCAGTAGTTATTATAGTACTTGTATTTTTTGGCATCTATACCAATATTATAAAGCTGAAAAGTTTGTTTATTTGAACGCGCTAATCTTCGAATGAACTGAGTGGATTTGGATGAAATTTGGTATAGAAGTAGCTCGCTGGGAAGGTATAGGCTTATATACTTTTTACCCGACTACAAAGGAGGGTTAAGTTTTTACGTAATAAAGTCCACTGGAGCGATTTTCATAATTTTATAATTTGTCAATATGTTTTTATATTAAAAGTGCAATTTTTTTTTTATTCAGAATGAGCCCACTCTTGACCTCAATCTCGCCTGATGGTAAGCGATAGATGAGGTCTACGATGGAACGAGCGAGCCCAGAAGATGCCTGTTTACTCTTGCTTTAAAGGTTGAAAGGTCATAAGTGGCAGGGAACACAGAAGCCGGCAGAGAATTCCACAGCTTGGAAGTGCGCACAATAAATGTGGAGGAGAAGCGCTTGGTACGACAAGACGTTATTGGGTTTTTCTGAAAGAAATGTCTCAGTAGTAGCTCGGAGTTAGGACCTTGGCGGTATGATAGCCTCGTGCCTCCAAAAGCACCATAAGCCTTTGGTCCTGGCTGTCATTTAGACATCTTTAACACTCGTTACGGGTAGTTAGAAGACTGGAAATCTGACATCGGTCTGTCCAACGGGTATCGTGTTAACCAGCTACAGAGTTATGGAGGTCAGGTAGTCGGTCCATGTAAAACAACACTCAGCTGCAGCCGCTTAGACTAGAAGCCGACCCCAACGTAATTGGGAAAAGGCTAAGTAGACGATAAGGCATGTTGTACTTAAACATAGTGGTTCGAATCGCCCCATTCCTAAGGGCTATTGGTCGATTCACACCGCTCGGCGCTCCAAGGACCGCCGCGGTGCGAAACAGCCCATTCTGAAGAGCTAGTTCAGACATGGCGGAATCCGTGCGGATGCAAATCGCGCGGTTCTAAACGCAAGTGTTCCGACAGGCGCGGATGTAAAGGCGGAGTGCGGTAATCCGCATAGAGTGACAGTCATTCCAGTACAATCATGGAAGTCGAAGAAGCAATATGTGTGTACTTGTTGCTCCGTAAAAAAAGAAAGAAGAAACGGCAGTATTGGGTGCATCCAATATTACGTGATCGGCACACCCATGGTCAGTTTCAGACTTTATATCTAAAATTAAGAAGTTTTGAACCAAAATTCTTCAATTATTTGAGAATGTCGATAAATTCATTTGATGAATTATTAGAAATGATCAGTGAACAAATTGCATCTAATGATACGCACATTGGATGTCCCACAAAGCAGGTCTCTTTTCCGATACGCGCGACTTCCGTGGAGCAACTGAACGCGCTCTAGGTACGTCAAGCAAATAGATCCGAGCGGCGACCGCGCGAATGGCGGTAGCTGCGCGGATTGTCAATCGGCGCGGACAGGTATGAACGAATTATAGGAGCTAATGTAAATCACGGATTCCACCATGTCTGAACTAGCTCTAAGAGCTCTTCTGCGTTTCATAGTTTCACACCGCGGTCCGAACCGGTCGTGGTCCGAAACGACGAAAAACCCAACGGGTAGGTATGTATGCGTGTGTGTTTTATGTCTGTATTTATGTGTGTGTATATCTATTATCTATATAGTCTAATTTCCAACAAACTTCCGAATCCATTTGACCATTCAACCTACATCTCGTAGTAGCAAGCCTAAATGTAATATACATAAGCCAAATCTTGACGCCGCCTAAGGCATGGCCCGCGTTCGCCATATTAGGTGCGCGCACGCAATCCGCCCGACCAACACAGCATTCATTCATGGTTTTTTGTTTGTACCGATATAGTACTCGTCTCGTACTTAGTTTTTGTCTGAGCTCTCGATTTTAATCTTGATGTATGTCAGTAGTGTCTATGTCTAGAGTATTATTATGAAATTGTAACTGTATTTTCTGGTTGGCGCGCGTTTTTATTGTTTGGACTTAGTACGTGGTGTATGTCATTGTTTGGAAGTATTGTTTAAGTCGTCATGTATTAGGAGTTTGTGTCTGAATAATAACAGCCACAAGAGCCAATTCAAGGTCAAGCAACACTTGGCGAGGTCAGTCCGTGGATGGGTGACGATGTCAATATATCGAGATTCCTCCGGGCCTGGGAATGTAGTAGGTACGAGCCGTTGGACCCGGCTGTCATTCGTACAACTTTGACAGTCGTTACGAGCAGTATGGCGCTATAAAATCTGGCAATATTTTTGCCTAGGGGTATCGTGAACGGGCACGCCGTAATTGCGGCGGTAAGACTTGAGAAGTGGCTAGATCGGCGTCACGGCGTCCTGACCTACCGCATGACGCAGGTCCTCACCGGACACGGAAGTTTCGGGAGGTACCTGTGTCTGATGGGAAAGGAAGAAACGACTGGGTGTCACCACTGCGAGGATCGCCCTGAGGACACAGTAGAGCATAAGGTGCAAGACTGCCCCGCTTGGGCAGAGCACCGAGGTGTCCTCACGGCGGCGATAGGCGGAGACCTCTCGCGCCCGGCACTGGTCGAGGCCATGCTGCGGGGCGAGACGGAGTGGGAAGCGGTCGCCTCCTTCTGCGAAGCATCGAAGGAGGAGGCGGGCCGCGTGAGGGAGAGGATGGCGTCCTCCCTCCTGCCCAGCCGCAGTGGTAGACGCCCACGGCGTCGGACGTCGGCCGACGATCTCCGGCCACCGTAGGCGCGGGCATGCGGACAGCGAGTAAAGGGCAACTCGCTGTCCGACCATGGACCATGCCCGGGTCGACTGCGCGTTGTGTTCCACGCGCGCCTCAAAGAGCGTCAGCAATATGACGAGGCCCCCCTGTAGAGGGCCGAAGCCTGCCGGGGTCGTGGGACTCATCCCATTACCGTGACCCCGGAACGTAAAAGGCTATTGAAGGAACACCGTGGATTTTAGTCAGTACAAGTCTGACAGTCCCTCCGGCTCTGCCCGGGGTGGGAGGACTAATGATTTTACCACGTAAAAAAAAGGGGGTATCCTGAAACACGGCTATTGAGTTGTGACGTGGATCGGCAGGTCGGATAATCTGTAGACACCTTTTTTTGTAAGTACTATAACAGTAATCATATATGCTGTTATAAGAACCTTTATATACGTATAAGCTATTACATAACTAACTCTTGCAGCATCTTGCGGCATTTGGCGATAAACGGTAGGCGTAGTTGAAGATCAAATGCTCCAAACACAGCTAAGTTTGTTCAACTTTACGACATCAAAACCTTAAGCTTTTAAGGAATAATTTACCCAAAGCTTCTCAGAAAAAATACGAAATCTTCGTTGACCGTATCAGCCACTTAACCAAATAAAACATGCTTATCTAACACATTACAGAAATGACTCCATATTTTTTCGACAGTCGTGACTTTTACAATTCACCCCTCTTTTCTGTGTTCCCCATTCACCTGGGGGAGTGGCGGAAAGGGCGCGGCATTTCAACCCCATCTACCCTAGCCTTGGGACTGATTGTGTTTGTTCAAGATTATTAAGAAACGGACAATCGCTAAATGTCCGCAGAGTGATACTGGAATGGGGTGGGTGCAAACGAGGGTAGTTTTTGCTTTAGAGGACATTTGAGCAATAAATGTTTTAGATGTGTGGTATTTCACAGTTCTATAGAAATGGGAAAAAAATATAAAACCTTCACTTGGTGTACAATTGTTTAGCTAAATTAACGTAGCGCCTAATCTATACGACATAATTCTGTGGTCTAGTGGTTTAGGCGTTTGCCTTGTGACCCGGTGGTCGTGGGTTCGATTCCCGCGGGAAGCATACTTTGTAAAGTTGTTTCCAGTTTCGCTAGGACATTGCAGGCCTGAATCACCTGACTGTCTGATAAAAAGATGGTTCCGTGCTTCGAAAGGCACGTATAAGCCGTTGGTCCCGGTCGCCAAATGGCGGTCGTCAAAATAGAGCACGTCAGAGGCCCTAGAGGCGGTCTAGAAACTCTAACACTAGGGTGTATGGGGTCGTTAGACCTCACTTAATAAGAAGAAGATTACACAATGGTATTATCCTATATTCTACTAATATTATAAATACGAAAATGTGTGAGGATGGATATTGGAACGAAGTTCCTTATCGCGCGTTGCGAAAGGGTGCTAGACGGAAAAAATTAAGACGTAAAGTTGTTACGACATTTTTTGCTATAGTAAGCTATTGTAAGCCGTGCGGCGTGCGCATGTTTCTCTGTCTGTCTCTCTCTCTCTCATTGAGCCTACTGATTAAGTTTATATTACATTATATTTGTTAATAATAAAAAATAATAAAAAATATTAAAAAATATTACCTATAACTTATTTTTTTTTTATTACAGTTCCTTCACTAATTAATCGAAAGGAACTTCGTTCCATCCGGGTGTCCCTTGACACCTCTCAAGCTTTTTTTTTGTATCTCTTCCACGCAAACACGGTTGAATAAATCTGAGTAAAATGTAGATAGCTGAAGTCCTAGATTAACACAGGCTACTTTTGTCACGGGCTCAAGAACTGCCAGAAAAGTTTAGATGTATGGAGGAATAAACATATATTTTACCCCGGAGTTTGTTTCGGTATTTCTTCTTAGGGTAGTCAGTTAGGAAACACAGCCCTCATCTAGTTAACATTTGAGCTAATTGCAAAAAAATTGCACCCTTTTTTGTCCATTTGTTATGTGGAACTTTAAAGCAAAATAAAAGCAAACTTTTAAAGTAAATATATATAATTTTAGTAATTTTTGAACGTATAGTCAATAATTTGACGTTTTTACAAAGTATACCTTCTAGAATATCCTCAAAAACTTTAAGATTTTCAAAAATATGTTTTGTCCACGAATAAAATATTTTGTGTTATTCCAATGCGTAACACTCTTTTTTCATTAAATATGGTATAAATTTGGGCCTATTAATTAGCAACACATTAAAAATTCGCAGAAGTGTAGATGGAGTGACAGAGCACGCATCGTGGCCATTTTGTTTGTACCCCACTAAGCGTTTAGTGTGCGGCTGGTGAAAAAAAACTTTTATACGAACAAATTGTGTGTGTTTCGCAATAAAAACTGGTAAGTTTTTATCTACTTTGGTTCTACTATATGACGAAAGTATAAATTCAGTGATTAGATTGTAATTTATTGCTAATGTGCGGCACATTTTTCATGTAGTTTGAATTTTTTTAGATTAGGAAAACATGTCCTTAATTTCCTGTATGTCACGTTTGTGTGACAATTTTGTGTTACGTTATACATAGGAAAGCATAAAGGTCTGTCCAAATTGGTAATCTGATCTTAAATTAATGTCAGTATTTTTTTTTATATGTAAGTACTATTTATACAGTACTAGCTTTTGCCACGCGGCTTCACACGCGTTGTCTAATTCCAACACCTATCAAAACTCCTTTCAATTTGAAATCTATCTATATAGCAACATGTTGACGTACTTCAACCCGCAATTATGGTTTTTAGGACATAATAACGCAAAATGGAACAATTTAAAGAATATTTAGTATTTTTGCCCGAAGATCATTCTCAACTCCGAAGTGAAGATTCTACCCCTGATATACTTCCATGTGTAGGAACACAAACTAAAATATTGATGAAAAATGTGTCGACACAAACAGATGATGCTTTGATGATTTTTTTTTTTTTTTTTTTTTTTGAATAGGTTCGCGTTTGACCACCATCTCACCTGATGGTAAGTGATGATGTGGTCGAAGATGGAGCACGCTTACCTAAAAGTAACCTATTCACTCTTGACTTAAAGACTCCTAGGTTATAGCTATCGGGAAACACAGACTCCGGCAGGGAGTTCCACTCCTTAGCCGTACGCACAATGAAGGTATTCCCAAAACGTTTGGTGCGTATGGGTGGGATGTCCACCATGTAACGATGGCGCTTCGCCGTTTGTCTCGTAGTCCGATGATGGAACGGGCTTGTTGGAATTAAATTGTGTAATTGCATCGCACACTCCCCGAAATGTAACCGATAGAAAACCGATAGACTTGCAACTCGTCGTCGATGTTCAAGGCTCTGGAGCTTTGATTCGACCAGTGCATCGTTGCCAATGAGTCTTTTGGCCCGCTTCTCGATAGACTCAAGCGCGTCCAGTTGGTATTTAGCAGATCCATCCCAAAGATGAGAGCAGTACTCCATACACGACCGAACCTGGGCTTGATAGAGATTGAGCAACTATTTCGGCTGCTGTTAATATGTTAGCAACCAGCGTGTTTTCTGGCAATCAATTGCTACAAAATAAATTTTCTAGAGCCTTAAACGAGATGATTCCCATGGTTATAAACAGAATTAAGGAAAAATATGGAGATAACCAATGATTGTACAATAACATACAATATTGCACATACATGTTTGGATACAATTTGTATTTTTATTACTCATTATTGTCTGGGAATCCTGTCTCATCCACTCATACACTCAATTATATCCACTTACATACATCCACCCACACTCATTCACCTATACACACAAACAACCAAAACACATTGCAGGCGTATTCAATTAAAGAAAAAACATTTTTAGACAAAGAATAAACTATTTCGGATCCTAACGACTATAATTTTACCGTGTATGTATAAGCCCTTATAATTCCTTTGTGTTACAATTATGTTACGTCACATAGAAGAAACACAAAGGAAGTTGTCAATTTTTTTGAAATTAGCTCATTTACGAAAAAAATTACGTGTAAAAGTGTTATTTAATAACCAATTTGCAAAATAAAGATCATTTATACATAAAGATGTTTTTTACTAAAACTCACGAAAATAGCTGAACAGAATTGGATTAAATTTAGCATAGAGCAAAATTCTAGTCGGGAATAGCTAAGGCTACTTACCTATTGGTAACTTACCTGTGAAGTAAATTTCCACATGCGCAAGTTTTCGTGTAATAACTACTATAATAAAATATTTGTATTCTTGAATATCGCATAGTTGAATTCGTATTTATGAAAGGACATGTCAGAATGTCTTTCATTTCTAGTTAGGCTTAACTGAAAACATGAATGTTACAGTAAGATTTCTAACAACAAACCTCACAACAAGATCTTCCCGATTATCCTCAAATCGCCTTTATGTCTCATACAAGGAAAATAAACAACCTGACCACAATAATTATGCCTAAGTTTGTGTTCCCAGAACTGGCGACGAAACACAGTCACAAGTATAACGTATCGACAAACGAGAGCCCAGTGGGTCAAGGTGACGCTGAGATGTAGCTAGGCATCATTTAGGTCTTGTTTGGGAGATACTAGATGTTAGCAACAGGGACTTGACAGAAATTACTTGCCATATAAGATTTTGAACTGACAGGGTTACTAACAGTGTCATTAGAACTTAAAACGAACTTAGTTAAAATGAAAAGTTTTTAAATAATTCAACCAATTGCTTGGTTGCAAACAATGTTACAATTGATCATTTCGATTAGACATTTTGACAACAAGCAATCTCTAGCAATCATTGAGATGGGAAAAGTCAATAAGGAAGGAATCAAATAAATTTTCAAAATCCATAAATACTATTAACCGGGTACATCAAAATATTCAAGGATTTTTAAATAAGCATTTAGGTGTTGATTTTTTTCTTAATTTTAATGACATTCATTCATTAATTCGTCAGAGCGTGCTTTTCAAGTCATGTTATTCGAACTTTCGAACTTTATGAATAGTTCGATATTTTTAACCGACATCACAAAGAGGAGATAAGGAGAAAAGGAGAGGAAAGTTATCAGTTCATCGGAATTTTTTTTCAGCTTTCAACTTCAATGTTCAGTAACTAATTCGTGATAGCAAGTTTTCGAAGTTCATCGTGATTATGAACATTCTTAATTAAGTAATTCCTCAAAGGTAACTTTCTAACTCACGTATCTAATTCGTACTTTTAAACTTCAACATAATGTACTACAGTATTGTACATCTTAAAAAGGTGTACCGTACAGTGTACACCTTAAAAATGTGTACAAAAGTCCGCGATGGTATATGTCTATCTCTTAGGAATAACCCACAATAACCATTTTTAGGTAAAATGTCCGTCTTCCCCTGTCCCCGTTATAACTTTTAAAATAAAAAAGTAACATACGGTACTCTAACAACCGGGTGATATTATACGAGTAATTACTTACGTTTGAGAATAAACTAATATTATGTTGTGCATAGGTAAAATAGCGGTTCTTAATTACAGATAAACGTCCTATGATGAGTGCAATTGTTAAAATGATGCAGCTGGTCACATCATGCTAATTCGTATGACGGAGACTCATTGGGGCTGACCGCTACTTTGCCCTTTTCGCCGCTAAATTGAATTGACCGACGACTAGCAAACTAGGTAATCTATACTATTATATTAAAAAACTTTTTAACAAAAAATTAAACCGACTCCCAAAAACACTGAAAAGTGAAAAATAACTTTAATTTCGGTAGTCGGTGTCTTTAGTTTTGTTTTTTCGTTTTTGGCACCGACTTCCGAAATTAAAGTTATTTTTTACTTTGCAGTGTTTTTGAGAGTCGGTTTAATTTTTGTTAAAAAGTTTTTATTTCACTCTTTTTAGTTGGATGATTTTTAATTTACCTAGTTACAAGAGCCTAAATGTCAACTAATTATAACCTTTTACAAAATATTGCTTTTCCCAATGCTGGGCCGTTAATTGTTGAGGAGTTCTCCTGGTACTTCACCATCAGCTCTACATCACCATATGCATTGTGACGAGCATGAAGTGCTTAACATCCATATTCAAGTAATCGAATCGCAATCCACTTAATACTTATTATTGAGTAGTTTCGGCGGCCATCTGTGGTCTTCATCATCAGTTCCACTTCCCCAAATGGTACTTTTTGAGAGCAACTGCACAAGTTACTATAAGAAATACCCAAAACGCCACAGGTGTGCCTATAATATTTAAAGAGTTCCTTCGATTTCTCCAGGATCCCATCATCAGATCCTGACTTTGGTGATAATGGGACCAATTTCGAAGTATACCCATTCGAACAAAAAAAGAATTTTCCAAATCGGTTCAGCCGTCTTCGAGTACTCGATGACCATACATTAAAAAAAAAAAATATACGCGTCGAATTGATAACCTCCTCTTTTTGTCGTCGGTTGATAAAGCGGAGAAGTATGTTTGTTTAAAAGCGCTTATCTTCGAAAGTACTGGGTGGATTGGGATGAAATTTGGTATGAAAGTAGTTACAAGCTTGAGAAAAATTATAGGCAACTTTTTACCCGACCACGAAAGAGGGTTATGTTTTGTTCATGTTAAAGACTGCTAGTTATTTATATGCGAGGTATGTGTAGGTATTGGTGTAGGTAGTGCATAAGGTGTTATTCATATAAAAGGTCAAACCACCATATCCTACCATGGCAAGTGTGCAATATATTACAATAATATAAAAATATGACTAATAGATTACGAATTACCTAATGAAGTATTTGTAAAATAAATTTATTATTGAATCTAGTAGGTTTTTCATTTTAATTACGTGGTTGGTTTTGAAATAAATTGAAATTTTAGAAGTGTTCTTAGACTTAGGTTAAAGGTATTTCCTGCAGTATAGGGCCACAAAATATTTCTATCTTTCCATTCCCAGTCACATCTCAATTCAGATGCCTTCGCAAAGCGTATTCAAGAATACCCACGCGAAATAATCTGGCAAATAATAAAATCTAAGTATGAGTGGTGTCGTAACGTTATCTCCAATAAGTCCACGGCCACTGCCAAGCGTGGGCAGGGACCATATGGTAAGTTGAATAGTGACAGCTTGCCTATTATAAAATCTATACTAGTATTTCAAAGCGGAAAAGTTTGTTTGTTCGTTTGAACGCGCTAATCTTTGAAAGTACTGGGTGGATTTGGATGGAATTTGGTGTGGAAGTAGCTTGAAGCTTGAAGAAGGTTATAAGCTTACTTTTTACCCGACTGCAAAAAAGGAGCGTTATGTTTATTTCAAGTCCATGGGGGCAAAGACCCGCGCGGCTGTTATAGTTGAGTGAATCAATTCTTCACGCCAATTTTCACTCATTGATTGTGAAGAACTTCGAGGGGCTCGTAGCTAATTATAACAGTCGCTTCAAGGTTAAGCATCGCTTGCTGAGGTCAGTCAGTCGATGGGTGACTAGTTGAACCTATCGAGGTTCCTCCGTGCGTCGGAAAGCACGGTACCAGTTTTGCCAAGAGGTATCATGATACCCAGCTACGGGGTTGTAGAGGTTAGATAAGCAGTAGCTTCTATACTGATATTATAAAGCGGAAAAGTTTGTTTGTTTGCTTGAACGCGCTAATCTTCGAAAGTACTGTGTGGATTTGGATGCAATTTGGTATGAAAGTAGCTTGAAGCTTGAGGAAGGTTATAGGCTACTTTTTACGCGACTGCATAAAAAGAGATTTATGTTTTTTTACCGTGATAGAATCCACGGGAGCGAAGCCCCGTGTGAGTACTAGTTTAATAGTACATTGTTCACCGAGAGGAGAAAGTGACCGATTACCGTCGAGGGTGTCGTTTGAAACACCCGAGATCGGGAATCGCACTTTCTCTCGAGTGATACATAGTGCTTTATACTACACCTACGAGGAAAATAAAAAACTAAATCTTTACTAATTGAATTTTGATACTTTTATTTTACTTTCTACGAAAACTGAATCCTCAAACAACACACAAATTGAAAATGGCGCCAATGGCGTCTGCAATTTTCACATGTTCTTTTTTCAAATAGTTTATCCTGCCGCCGCAGGGTCGCACTGCCAGCCCGACACCATCCAACACACAGCTAGTGGCCAGTGTCATCAGGGGGGTGAAACTCCCGAAGAAACTTCAGACACAAAATTTGCCAAAAAAACTAGTGACATCTTATGTCTGGGGTCAACTTAGTTTTGTACGTAATGCGTTTGTTAGGCTAAAAGATGGCAGCAGCTACGATATATTTATACATATATGATAATCAAAATTAATAAAAAAATATTATTTGTATCGAAAAATTCATAAAGCATTATTTAATGTATTTAGACACCTAATTCACTAAATCACTAAATTAAATAGCATTATAATTTTACTGCATCATAGACTCTATACACCTCGCTTGTTTATGAAAAACAAAGAAAAAAGAAAAATATAAAACTGTCAAAAACAGTTTGACAAATTTCGACTAATTAATAAATTAACAGAAAAACATGTGATGAGTAATAAAATACCTAAAACGAAGGTAAAATATGCAGCACAAGTGTTCAGCCAGAGGGTGTCTAGCGCTTTACGTTTTTTATCGAGTTAGTATGTTTATAATTTCACATATTTGCATCATTATTGTTACCTAGCAAATTTTGCAAAATGTTATTAACCAACATTAATATTTTGTTTCAGAACACAACATTCTGCCCGAAGAGTGCAGAGATTTATTATTTGATATGCTCTTCGAATCATTTAATGGTCATTCTTACAAGGGGTCATCAAAAATATATAAGCAGTGCTTAAAAAATAACTCGCTCCATTTCCAATTGTGGTATGATTTGTTGCCTATTCTAGACTCAATTAAATTTGAATCAGTAAATTGTTCGTTCGTTATGTTTCGTTGATTTATAATGAATCCAAAAAATCACAAATATAAAAAATTATTAAATCCATCTTCACCGTGTTTTAATTTTTGCCAGCGTCTAAAATCTAATCTTTAGATTTTGGAAGTACTAGATTGATTGAAATAAATATTCTAAAATCAAAGATTTAATCTTTTGTCGATTAGGATATTTATTTCAATCAATCTAGTACTTCTAAAATCTTTAAAATAAGAAAATATTATTAACATGTCAGGTAGACGCCACCTATCGGATTTTTTCGGTATTAAACTACCGTTACGCTACCTGGCGATCAGGGTCAAAAACTCAATTTTCGAATCATAGAGTGGCGCATCTATCTCAGTATTTATATGTATCATCTATGAGTGTCATTTTGCATTTGGCTTTTGATATTTGGTTACCGGCGCATAGTCTTACCCAAAATTAAAAAAGAAAAACCACGTAAGAAATGGATTTTCATACACTTTTCTCTCCCGCTCAGATGCGTTTTCTCCCCGCATATTTGTTCGATATGCAATGACGTACTTTCTACCGTAAATTTGATAAAGTATCAAGGTACTTTCCAAGCAGGTGTAGGATAAAATACTATTACTCATCTGCATCCGGTTAGATTAGAAGCCGAAGCCGACATTTTTGGGAAAAGGCTAACCAGAGATGATGGTTGTTAGAACTGTCAACATTCTTGAGACAAATTTCTTGGCATTATGCCAGTTACCTGCTTAGAGTGTTGCGCTTTTCAGGGTTTCGTCGTTCATATGACAACTGGAAGTCTTTTTCTTTAGGGGAAAATCATCAAATTACTCCACCCACTCTAGGTAGAGCGGAAGGGAGTGTCAGTCTTCTACTGAACAAAAACCCATCCTGTTCCTTTAGTTGCCCTTGCGTTCCGAGGCAGCAGTATCTAGTTATGACCCTTATAACTCGTATGTGTAGGTTCAATTGCAACAGTCAATCTGCTGACAGGCAGAAAGACAGACGGACTGTCGCGTTTATAATATTAGCATGGGTTTAGTAATAGTTTATTTGAGAGAAGCTTTCCGTTACGTTTCTTCGAAGTGTTTGAAAGTATACATTATTGCGTATTATTTCCAAGCATTTCATTTCACACCCCCAACGATGTTTGACTTCCCGCTAAGCCGAAATCCTGAGGGCTTAGCGTCCATATTCATATTAAAGGGTGGAATGTAATACCAGGCATAAAATAATTATTGCAAACAAAAAGTATCCTGCTGTTTTAGAGAGAGAAGAGAGCATCTGACTAGCATAACTCTGTCTCGTTTTCACAACGGAACAATGTAAGCTCTGTGTCCAAAAATATGAATTCATTTCGAATGTTTATCGAAGCCATCAATGAAAGTGTATGCGCTGAATAATGGCGAATGGTCGGTAATAAGATTATGTTAAAAGCGTCCGGGTTAAAGAATGTCGAAATATTAGAAGGGAAGATTTAGAGAAATTAGAGAATTGTTCGGGCCAAAACTGATTGACATCTAACAAATTGAACATCATGTGAAATGTTGAACTAATTTCTGCGACCAACTTTTACATGAGGTTCTAGATGGTAGAGTCATATCCAGCGTACTTTCACCATGGACCTCCCATTTTCGACTTACACACTTCATCATCTCCTTAGTCTTTTCGCAGCTATGTTAGGACCGGCTTCCAGTTTAACCGGATGCAGCCTGAGTACTAGTGTTACATGCAGCGACTGCCTATCTTAACTAACCATGAAGCTAGGTAACACGATATGTATTTAACTTAGTTGGAGAGGTTAACAGGATTGCTAGTAATGTGATTTCTACCCGCATTGCTATGCAGAAGAATGGCGTCAAATTGTCCTGCTTCTGAGAACCCGAAATGACTTTTAAGAATGTACAATGTTTTCCGAGGCACAGAGGAATCTCGATGTTATGATGGTCAGTGGTCCCAACCACGGACCGACTAAGTCAAATTGAATGGAGGATGGTTTCTTAAACAATGTGGCAGTTTTTCAATTTTTCTAGTGTCAATGTTACATTAGCTCCCAGCAAAACCCCTAGCACTTCCATAAACATAAAAGGCAAGTTACAAATAAAAACTTCACGAAGAAACATTCAAACGACTTCTAAACGAACAAAAGCACTACTGCGCTGAAAAGCGAAAAATAAACTTAATTACAAATATGTCTAAATTCGTTTATAATAAGGTCTAGGTACTACTCATCAGGTTGAAGTTGCACCAAATTGCAGAATGGTAAGATGTAGCGCCACAGGACTTACGCAGCCTATCAAACTTATTCTTGGCATAGCTTAGCAGTCGGTTAAAAAGCCATAAAGTCTTGAACAGAAACTGTAACTAGCCAATCACAACTTCTCGCCATAAAGAACGTTATTCACATTTCAAACAAGCTCACAAAGAGATTTACTAGCTAAGCCAATTAATCAGGCTATAACACAAAGCGGTTTACCACGTGCTATTTGTAACGTTTATTTATAGATTGCACTACTTATATTGTTTAACCTACTTATTATGACAGTGCCTATTAATAGACCCAATTCGTTTCTGAATCTGTCTTTTATAGGCGTAATGACAGCTGAAAGACATCCACTGCAGTACTGCTGTTGGGTTGGGTTTTAAAGGCCTACCTCTGGCGTCCAGAGACGGCGGGCTTAGGGACGTCCGCCCTGTTATCACGAGACCCGAGGTGCCAGCGCGTCTTGTTCCACGGCGCGGCGCCCCTCATAGAACTCCCGGAGGGATCGAACATCCCACTATTCCCTCTTGACCACGCGAGGTCCGCAGGGGAGGACACGCACCAGTTGGGCTGCGTTGAATATTTAAGTGCTTCCGCAGCCCCCGGTTTAAGGGTGCGAAGGTACACAGGGTGGGTTTAGTTAGTCAGAGCTGAGACAGAATATTTTGATATTAGCAGAAACCGCATAGCAAAATTTCAATAAATTGAGCTCTATTCTGTAGAGGAAATCAACAAGCTTTTGTGGCGAATGAGGAAATGGCGACGCCGACGCCTGGCGACGCCGGAGATTGTCTAGCTTAGTAAGGGAGCGACAGACATATAGCACGCGGACCAAGGTGAATACACGTCCAGTCAAGCCACAAAATATACCATTCTAATGCTTTTAAATATATATAGAACTCTTGAAGATAGCAAGCTAAATTTTGTTTGTTTAAAATGCGAAAATCTAACTAAAGCCCCGCTCAACCCCGAACATTTGAGCTGGAAAACATCTCGCCCTGAAAATTTTACAAAAATTAGTTTGCAGTGAGTTAACTTTCCTTCATGATTGCATCATGACTCCATCCAACTCATTTCATTTATTTATTATTTATTTATCCTCAGATTCATGTTCACTAACTACATCCTTTTTTCGAAAGGAAAATCATGAAATGATTCCTCTGGTAGAGCAGAAGGGAGTGTCAGACTTTTACTGACTAAAAACCTACCCTGTTCCTTCAGCTGCCCTTGCGTTCCGGGGCCGCGGTATCTCGTTATAACATTCCCGCAACCCCGGCAGGCAATGGCGCTATGAGGCCCCGTCACTAGTGCCGTCGACCCGGACGGTGAGCCACACCTGCTCACCGTCCGCAAGCCCGCGCCTGCGGTGGCCGGAGATCAGCTCGCGATCCGCGACGCCCGGGGCTTCTCATGCGGCGGCTGGGGCGAGAGGAAGAGAATTGTTTCCCCCTCACGCGTTCAGCCTCCTCCTTCGCTAGCATGACTGTTTCGAAGAAGGTGGCGACTGCATCCCATTCCCGCTCTCCCCGCACCATGGTCTGAACCAGGGACGGGACCCTTGTTCTTTTACCTAAGTTTTTACGGAGACAACTTAACGGAGTGTCAACGTGTCAATCACACAACAGTTTCAATCTCCTTTTCAATTTAAAACTTGACGTGTAGGTAAACCCGAAATCTTGCCGTAAAATATGACACGTACCGTGAACTCGGCCTAACGATCAACGAACGAGGAACGAGCCCCTTGAGTAGAAATGATAGTTCCATTATAAACAATAAAAACTTTTTACCAAAAAATTAAACCGACTCCCAAAAAACACTGCAAAGTGAAAAATAACTTTAATTTCGGTAGTCGGTGTCTTTAGTTTTGTTTTTTCGTTTTTGGCACCGACTTCCGAAATTAAAGTTATTTTTCACTTTGCAGTGTTTTTTGGGAGTCGGTTTAATTTTTTGGTAAAAAGTTTTTATTTCACTCTTTTTAGTTGGATGATTTTTAATTTACCTAGTTACAAGAGCCTAAATGTCAACTACTTATAACCTTTTACAAAATATTGCTTTTCCCAATGCTGGGCCGTTAATTGTTGAGGAGTTCTCTGGTACTTCACCATCAGCTCTACATCACCATATGCATTGTGACGAGCATAAAGTGCTTAACATCCATATTCAAGTAATCGAATCGCAATCCACTCAATACTTATTATTGAGTAGTTTCGGCGGCCATCTGTGGTCTTCATCATCAGTTCCACTTCCCCAAATGGTACTTTTTGAGAGCAACTGCACAAGTTACTATAAGAAATACCCAAAACGCCATAGGTGTGCCTATAATATTTGAAGAGTTCCCTCGATTTCTCCAAGATCCCATTATCAGATCCTGACTGTGGTACCAATGGTACCAATTTCGAAGTATACCCATTCGAACAAAAAAAGAATTTTCCAAATCGGTTCAACCGTCTTCGAGTACTCGATGGTCATACATAAAAAAAAAATAAAAAAAAAATATACGCGTCGAATTGATAACCTCCTCTTTTGGTCGTCGGTTGAAAAAGCCAAATCATCTCCGATCGTGCTATCCAATATCAAACTAATCTTCGCATTTAAGGACTTGTATAAACAAATGGCGCCCATGATTTTATGGACATTATTAGAGCAACCATAAACGGCGAATCGTTTTCTATATTTTTTATAACTATATTGGTGATTTTTTGTTGTTTCTGTAAGCTTTTAACAGGTTAAAACCATTACATAATGTACTTAGAAATTGAGATTAAAGTAAGTGTTAGGTAATTATGAGTTTTCAAATGTTAAGTTAGGATAAGTGTGAGTGAGATGTACCTATTACATTCCTGCGAAGTAGTAAAAGGTCGATCACCCTTCGTAATCGACACCAAATAAAAAACTCGCCTGCAGTTTGTGTAAAATCAATAATAGTAATCCAACGTCATCTTTTCCTATATGAACCACATAAACTCAAGTGCTTCGTCTCAACTCGAGTAGTGCCGATGATTGAATTGAACCATTGAACGAATGAGAGAGTGAGTTCCGTTTAGTATTTGCTAAGAAAAAATATTTCTAAGCTAAATTATTATTGGAAAATCATTATTATTTATTTATTTTCGCTTTAATAAATAGTATTTTGATAAAGCCAAAAAAAAGTTTCATTGCAATGAAGCCTTTATCATAAACTTGAAAAATCTTATTTCATATTTGGAATAACGAAACGCAAACGTCACTCAAGTGTAATGCCAAACGAAGGCGATGTTTCTGTGGAGTTTCTGTTATAATAATGATAAAAATAATGGAGCCTAGGAAGCAAATATATACACACCAAGAAAAGAAAAGGTTTCTGGAGATACTGAAGAATTACACGAAAGAAGTGGAAAATAAACATACTCATAGTTCGGCGTTGAAGGTGAAAAACTTGGCTTGGCTAAAAATAACTTCAGAGTTCAACTCAAGTCCACAAACAAACTTACATGTGAGTATTATAAATGTTCATATCTTGATTAAAATTGTTACTCATGTTATTAACGTAACCTCATTTGCGTAAACTTTGAGATGGGAACTAGGTTGACAGTTCTTGAGATGGTTCATTGAGAGTGTCTTGTGTTGACATTTTCAACTGAAATAGGTTAATAGTCGCCTTGAGTTTCGTTACTGAAATATTTCGTTGAAGCAGATTTTTATTGTTCATGATATGTGTAGGTACTTACTACATTTCATGAAATAACACAAAATTATAGGTATTTTGTTTACCAATTAAAAATTTAGTAACAAAATCTAATATCTGAAAAAATGTCAGATAGTACATTGTCTGATCTTTTAATTTCTGGAATATTGTATGAAAAAAAATTAAATGCTGATTAATTTATATAAATACAGCAATATTTTGATCCAGAGAACCCCAAAACAATTGAGGAGACTATGGATGAACATGAAAAACCGTCACAAAGCAGCGGTAGCCAGGACCCTACATCCATTGCCTGCAAGAGTACCTGTGAATGAGGTAATATCGGGATCCAATGTGCTGCAAATAGCCCAATCGCTCATGAGTGGCCTTGATAGTTCCATGGACTCTGATATTGTGTTAGGTAAGTGAATGCTTACTAAATAATTTAAAGTCTGTGTGTGTTTGTCTTTTACACTTAATCACATAATACTGTGATCAGATTGGGAAAGCTTGTATATATTGGTGTACTAAGGCATATCTCCCATTTTTAAGTTTACCTACAGTTTGGCATAAGTTTTGTTACAAATCTAATTATTTTTCTACTGGTTAGTAACATGTAGGGGGTCCTATTCATCCATATTGAAATCTGAGTAGATTTTCTATAACACACAATGGTCCGTGCAGAGACTAAATATAGAAACTAAGTCCAATAGAAGTACAGTTCTATGCCTAATGGTAATAATGGCTACCATTGATATGCCATATTTCATGAACCATAACAAGGAGACAGTGTAATTTTAATTGCTGCTATAACAATACAATTTAACAAGACATGTTGTTTTTTTGTTTATGGTGCAGAATCGTTTTGCCTGTCAATTTAACTTGCACTTGATTGGCTATTCAACTTATCTTTTATGTTAATATTTTTTATTTGTAGAAACAACAACAAACGCTGCACCGTCAGAAACCAGTCTATGTATAAGTGATGAATCTAATCAGGAAAAAGGAGTCTTTAGCAGTGTAAAGATTGAACCCATGTCTCCCATCAATCCTAATCTTGCAGACACTATAGTGGCAGCACAAACACTCATTCAAAATCCAACTTTAACACCTAACAATAAAGCACATGTCACTGAACCAGAAAAATTGAACCAGGATAACAAATCTAGACAAGCGCATAATTTCGAACTTCAAGATTTGGAAGTACAGCTTTTGAAAGAGAAAGTGAGATCTCAAAAACAGGAGAATAAGAATAGGGAGGCACAAGCAGCATCCATACATAATTTAGAATACCAGATTTTAAAGGAAAAACTAAGAGAGGCTAAAGCGAAGGCTGACTTAGCAGAGTTGTGTTTACGGAGACAGTGTTTTTCAGATGGTAGGTATTTAAGATTTTGTTTTTTTTTTATATAACCTATGTCTTCAACCATGGTATGGTTATTCATAGTAATCTCTTAGTTTAGCTAAATTATATGAATATTTTTTACTATTGGCGGAACTAAGGCCAATCACCTCTTATTCTACTTTCTTCCACAAAATAAATACTTAATGTAGCAATGAAAATTAGGACCAATATTACATTTTCTATCCATTTGGACTAATAAGCACCACTTTTGTCCTTATAGCAAACAATAAATTAACCAATCAATTTATTTTTCAGATTAAACTACTGCAGCAAAGAAATTATAGTTACTAATAATTTTAAGATTTTTAATATACTAAAGTTTTTATATTTGAGTTTATGTATTTTATTGATATGGGTCACTACTTTGATAGAAACCTAATTAAGTGAAAAGATCACATTCACACAAGAAAAATCACATCTTAAATTAATTCCTTAAAACCATCAGATAACGAAATGTTTCACAACATAAAGATCAAGCAATCCCTTTCACAAACCGAAGCTCTGCTCTTCTGATCAATCAAGATCAAAATCAAAAGGAATTAATCACCATAATCATGCTAATGTAGATAAGTATGTCTTTTACAAATCACTAACATCTACATTATTATTCTCATAAATTGCAATCGAAACGAAAATAAAAACAAAACTGTTACGAAATATTTCGCCGTCGATTCCAAATTTAAATTTAGGCGCGAACACTGCGCGCTGAAACGATAACAAACAGCCAGTTGCGAGTCAATGTTTAAATATAGAAAATTGAATTATATCACCTGGCAACCTTATCTTGTGTACTGAAAAGTTTAACGTGTTTACAAGATTCAAGTCTGAAGAAACGAAACTATTAGGACGATCGTTTTTTTATGGCCAATGAATATTGGCTATTTGTGAGTCAAAGTCAATTCAACTCAGACAGGCTGACATAACATTTCAAATTCATCTATGTGTCTAATACAATCTTATATCAGCTAGTTAGTAGTGATTTTTTTTATTGCACTGAATCATCCACACTGGCAAGAACGTATTCGCATTTTAGGAAAAGGCTGATTAAATCCTTTCCAAGAGTGAAACTGCTTTGCTTTCGAGACTATATAACGTACTAAGTAGCCAACCATTTCTATGATGATATGGATTGAGGAAAAGTCATTACTTACGATTCAATGCGAGTCAGATGTTTGCATGTTCCTTGTACAACGGACACTACTTTTGCTATTCAAGTCTTACTTACGCACTTTAAGTGAACTCCCATGAGTTCACTACATGGGTACATGGGTACTTATAAAACGTCAGAAGCAAACGCACGGTTCGAATTGGTCGTTTTACTATGGAGAAGAACCAGCAAGAAACTCCATGGCTACTCTTTTCAAAACTTAATTTATGTTCACAAGGTTTCCATATCGTATGTATGGACAAATTGATGCTAATAGAACCAAATGGTTTCATTTACTGGGTTGTGGACAACAGGAAGTAGAAAACCGTACGATAAAATAGTCGGAAAAAGGCTTGGCTGATTGATTGATGGAATGCTAAAACAACTCGGAAACATTTCTTTCTTTCTTTGACTCGTACATCAAAAGAAATACAAAGCCCTTCCAATATTTCCTTCGCAAAATTGCTTTCGGTCTGAGATCACCGCTGCCCTGTTGCCATACAGCATACCTAGCTATAGGGAAGTCTGTGCGAACCCAGACGGCGAAGAGCAAAAAGGGTGAAACGACTGGGAGCCTGCAGTTTATTTATAGAAACGGGTATGCTCGGGATGAATGCTTAAAGCCTTGTCCACTGTGCAACTAACTATTGATTTTAGTGCACTTTTAGTACTTGTTTTTGGCACCGAATTAGATGGGGAGACTGAAAAGCGGTATAAAGAAGCATGGAACATACATTTTACATGTAGCATGTATGTACGTTACATTATATTTAGCCAACGTATTGTGAGTCTTTGCTTTCGGTATTAATACAATACAATCTTTTTATTACGGACCTTAAATCCATGAAATGTTAGTAACTTATACCATACATATAATATATACGCTTATTATCTAGTGTTAGTGTACCCATCACCCTCCGCACAAACTGCTTCAGGAGAGGACACACTCTCATTCACTGTTCTTAGGATACTGTAACGACTGTGCCTTACTATTAATCGGACCCGTTAAAAATATTGGTAAAATAAATAACAAACTCAAACGGCAGAATATCTGATTTAGATAGATAGAATATTCTTTATTGTACACCAATAATTTAAACACATTGGTTACACAATATTGCTTAATCTGTGAATACAGTCAGTAGTTCTGATATAGGCAGGATGTAGAGCCCATTTATACCTGGAAACCTGCTGCAAAGTTTGTGATTCGCCTTGTTGGGTAAAAAATTAATAGTCTACGTCTCTGTGTCCGTGTTAGAAAGCCAAGAAGCATACGGAAATGTTCTAACTAGATACCTCAGTCCCGGACCACAAGGAACAGGGTGGGTTTTAGTCAGTCGAGCGGTGGAGCGAAAGGGAGAAAAGAAAAAAACCAAAAACTACGTTTACGGATTGATTGTTGTGAAGCAGACGAGCATAACTTTTCTTAAAACGTCGTGTGAATGGATATGGCACCGAAACACAATGTTACCATATTAGAATGAATGCTCAAAATAATTCCGTCAAGGCCGTTCCATCATCGGACTACAAGACAAACGGCGATGCGCCATCGATACATGGTGGACATCCCACCCATACGCACTAAACGTTTTGGGAATACTTTCATTACGGCTAAGGAGTGGAATTCCCTGCCGAAGTCTATATTTCCCGATAGCTAAGTATAACCTAGTCTTTAAGTCAAGAGTGAATAGGTTACTTTTAAGTAAGCGTGCTCCATCTTCGATCACATCATCACTTACCATCAGGTGAGATGGTGGTCAAATGCCCCTATTATCAATTTTAAAAAAACGTATTGAGATACTAGCTTAGCTGCGCCCGCCTGACTATATTAATTAGCACTTGAGAAAATACAGTTGAAATCAAAGACACACATTTTATTAATATGTATGTAGGTATAGATGAATTGAACAGATTGAAAGGCAAGCATTCAAGGCCTTAAATAACACATTTTCTTCGATAGTGCTCTACGCGATTTGCGTGGAATAATAGGCTCCTGCTACATTGTTGCTTAAACAGTTTCAGAAAATTTGTAATTTATACAGCACTGGCTTTTACCAGCTGCACTAAAATACTAAACAAAGCACAATTTACAAGGAGTAAATCGTTCTCGCTCTCAATAATGCAGCCGCGCTCTTAGATACAATAATTTATTGCCATACTGGCGCCTGTATTTCAAAACTCTTCGCTATTTTTGTAGACTGTAACCTGTTTTAAAGTTTTGAGGAAACATGGCTGCGATACGATTGCAAGTTTGTTTAAAATAGTCAAATGCAAAACTGAGGAGCTCAACAGTCGCTAGTTAGAAGCCTTATAATACATATATAAATATATTAAATTGAAGTGTCTATCTGAGATTTAAAAATAACTGATTTCTCAAGCGCTTAATAGCTTTTTACACGATACTAAACTTTCTTCAAAATTGTGTGTCTGTCGATCTGTCTTTCTGTTTGTCCGGACTAATCTTTGGAACTGCAGAACGGAGTTTAATGGGTATTTCATTGGAAGATAGAGCTTGTAGGGGATCAGAATTTACGCGAGAAGAACCTTCCACTTTGAACTCGCGGGCAAAGTTAGTCTATAATATAACATATAACGCTATACATATATACGTTTCAGTTTGCTAGACGTTGATCAATTTCAATTCCAAAAAATTGGAAGATCTATCGTGACATTCGTGACTGGATAATAATCAAAAAACAAAGACAAAAGCCTATTCTTGTGGGAGACACCAGTAAAGTGTACAGCCAAGGCGACCTTGTCGTGACCATTAGTCCGGTAGGGCTGACTGGCCGAGCCCAGCAGTCCCATGGCAGAAATAGCGGCGGATACGGGCGAGGTCACACACCTGCCCTAATTACGGCACGTGGGTGGCGAAATATGATGGATCTGCCGTTTTACTTTCTGATAACAGCTGGCTGATTGTATCTTGAGCTTTAACAAAGATATGAAGAAAAAAAGTTAAGTAACCCCCTTTTTTTTCTCTCTGGGTACGAAAATCATCGAATGACTTCTCCCGCTCTGGGTGGAGCGGAAGGGACCTAAGCGAGTAGGATCGCTACAACAGCTAACAATAATAAAGAGCTAACAAATTGTAGCCAAGAACTATCTCAATCACATCAGCTTTCAAAAATTAGCCAAGTGCGAGTCAAACTCACCCATGAAGGGTTCCGTAGTAACTACGCGAAATAACTTATATTACACTACATAACCTAAATAACAAAGTTATATTTGCGGTTTTAGAAAATGTGCTATATCTCAGAAACCAGTCTCTCTCAGTAGTTTCGGAATAAAATGGCTGAGACATACGGACGGACGGACAGACAGACATGTCGAAACTATAAGTGTTCCGTCTTTGCCATTCGGTTACGGAACCCTAACAAAAAGGACCGCATTATAATCGGTCTATTCGTATAGGACCTACAATGCCACATACAGACACTTCTAACTTAAAACACCCCTCTTATGACACAAGAGGTAGTACGGATACCTGAAGGTGGCTTTCTTAACTTTCTGTTAGCTACAATAAGAAAACACTAAGAGTTTATGTATGTGTGCTATCAGCATCGCTAAATTTTGGACTGCATCAGATCTGATTTGGATCGAGATGGCACAATCCTCGTTATTCGCTACCGATTGCTTCCATGTTCTATCTGGTTTGCGAAACAAAATTTCAGCTCAGAAAGTTCAGTAGCTTAAACTTTCTGAAAAGCGATAAAATCACTAATCGTTGATGCTAAAAGTAGCGTTGGATGTGTATTGAGACATCGGACATATTTAAATGTTTATCTTGTATTAAATGAGAAAAAGCTGAAGGGATCCGTAACTAGACAAAGGCTTGTAAAGATGTAGACTTGAAATCTTAGAAGATACATTAGCCTGAATAAACTGCTTTTCATTCCAGTGTTGTTAAACTTTTTGTGTAATCAACCTTGTTACACTTTTTGCATTATATTATTTTTTATTCGCGTCTTTATCCTAATAGCTTCTGCCCATGGTTTCGATAGTATAAAAAGTTTTATCAGCGTTAAAATGTAGCCTATCTTTCTCCAAGGTTTATCTATGTATGTACCATATTTCATCAAAATCGGTTAATTGATTTAGGTATGAAAACGTAACATTTATATTATTAGTAGGGCTAACGTTAGTAAAAGAGAAATGTTTAGACATTAATATCTTTC
Organism: Tholera decimalis; assembly: GCA_943138885.2. NCBI lineage: Eukaryota > Metazoa > Arthropoda > Insecta > Lepidoptera > Noctuidae > Tholera > Tholera decimalis. Next base: position 25,804,364 of record OW964577.2, on the reverse strand, counting down.
AGTTACGAATTTTTATAAAAAGCACTTTTTGGCTGACAAGTGAAACTACTAAATTACTTATTTAAAACAAATGGTACAGCGTGAATTATATAAAACCTAGTCCGGTAACACGAAAGCGTACTTAACACGCAAATGTGAAGTCATTTTAATACTATTAAAATATGTTCCTGGTTGATAGCCTTTCGTGTCGCAAAAACCTAGCTTATTAGCCTATTAGGCATAGTGCTTCCCGCTTGTTATGCCTAGAAAGAGGCTAGGCTATAATGTCAAAAGATTTATGTTCTAGCTATTCTGTTGAGGGCGAAGTACCCTAGAAACTCGCGTTCAATAGGATTTTGTGGTACCAATATTCTACACTACATAGATTAGAGTTCGTTTAATTAATTAGCTAGTCAGTTTACTTTAATTGGCTGTCACTATAATTATTTTAGGAAGCAAAAGGCTCAGATTGTCTTTGCGGACGGCGAGCAAGGATAGCTCACCGTACGGTAATGACCAGGCCCGTGTTGTGTTCCCAAGGGCGGATCCAGGGGGGGGTCATGGGGTCATGACACCCCTGGGCTGGGTCCAGGACCTAGGTGGACCACTAATTCAATTTTTTAAACATTGTTACTAGATAATACTCCAGTTTCTGTCGTTGTAAACGAATATCGGCAGTAGATGGCTAAGTGGCAGCGGAGTCAGGAAATACAAATTATAACTTCTTGTGACTTGACCACGAAATGTGACCTTGTGTGATCCCCCCCCTGGTACCAAAGCTGGATCCGTCCTTGTGTGTTCCACGCCCCAAAGAGCATCAGCAGCATTGACGGGGTCCAATAGGACCATTGTCTGCCGGGGTTGGGAATATTCTAGAGATACCGCGGCCCCAGAACGCAAATGCAACTGAAGGATCAGGGTGGGTTTTCAATGAGCTGAAGTCTGACATTTCTTACCGCTCCACCCAAAGAGGGAGAAGTAATTTGATGATTTTCTCTTCGAAAAAAAAAGCCGGCCATCCTCTCTTTGTTGTGGTTGCCCGTATCGCTGACTTCGTCAATCCTGTAATCTGAAATATATCTTGCATTCTTCAACGATCGCCTACTTGATGTATGACTGACTATCTATCTATCTATCTGTGACTTCTTGGTGATCTGCTAGGATCCCGAAGAGAGATTAATGCAATTAGATTTCGTATGGTTGATGTTCCTAGTCTCAAAAGAGTCGAAATCATCCTACATTTTTTCGGTACGTAAACAAATGATTAAAAACACATTGTGGACCATACAGCTTCCCGACATTAGCAAAACAATATGCAAATATAAGTGTGACAATATGCAAAACCTGTCTAAAGTACAATGTCAGTCATCGAACCCAGGACTTCATGGTTCAAATCTCTTTATGGACTATTGTGTCAATGATGATTTCATTTATAAAGCTGGTGCAATAAATGGCTTCATAATTTTAAATCATTGATATGTCCGAAACCATCGTTTTGTAGTTTAAACACGAGACGTATTACTAACCTTGGCATAACATTAGTCATAAGTTCTTTTTTCAACTCTTTACGTGTTTTTCTTTCGATGCTGCCAGTGTCATGGTCGACTACACGCGAGTCTACATTTAAATAAACGTGATTTATTGGAATATCCAGACCATAACATTTCTGTAGTTTCATAACAGGACTCAGGAACAGATTTGTCTTCTTCTGTGTACTTAATCTCCTGGAAGTATAACCATGACATACAATCAATCTGCCTTGTCTTTTACAAATTATTTTGGTTTCGGTTCATGGTCCAAACTCGGCAAGCATAGAAGTATTTCTAAGATCGAACCGTGCTTTTTTTTTCGGTGGATTGTTACACAGTATATACTAACCTCTACTAATATTACGAATTCGAAAGTAACTTTGTCTGTCTTTCCGTTAGATTTTCACTTCTAAACCACGTAACCGATTTTAATGAAACATACAGATTTAAAAAAGACATCTCTCGCGAACGAAGCCGCGGCTATAAACTAGTCCTACTAATATTTTAAATAGGAAAGTTTGTGAGGATGTATGTGTTTGTTACTCTTTCAAGCAAAAACCACTCAATACCTCAATGAAAGTTAAGTAACTAGATAGTTGACATCCTGGAATAACACAGGCTACTTTTTATCCCGGAACTCCCACGGGACCGGGATTTACGCAGCAAAAACCTCCCACGCGAACGAAGTCGGGGGCAAAAGCTAGTACTATATAAATCCGAAAGAGTGTTTGTTTGTCCTTCCTTTCACGTCAAAACGGAACCATGTTCTTTTTCAACCGACGACAAAAAAGGAGGAGGTTATCAATTCGACGCGTATTTTTTTTTATGTATGATCACCGATTACTCAAAGACGGCTGAACCGATTTAGAAAATTCTTCGTTTGTTTGAAAGGGTATACTTCGAAATTGGTCCCATTGTCACCAAGTCAGGATCTGATGATGGGATCCTGGAGAAATCGACGGAACTCTTCAAATATTATAGGCACACCTGTAGTGATTTGAGTATTTTTTATAGTAACTTGTGTAGTTGCATTCGAAAAGCACCATTTGTGAAGTGGACCTGATGATGATGGACAGATTGCCACTGGAACTACTCAATATATAAGTAGGAATAATAGGTATTTCATGTGTTCCGCTTCGATTACTTGAATGTGGTTATTAAGCACAATATACTCGTCACAATGCATATGGTGAAGTGAAGCTGATAGTGAAGTACCAGGAGAACTCCTCAACAATTAACGGCCCAACATTGGGAAAAGCAATATTTTGTAAATGAATATAAGTAGTTGACATTTAGGCTCTTGTAACTAGGTAAATTAAAAATCGATCAACTAAAAAGAGTGAAATAAAAACTTTTTACCAAAAAATTAAACCGACTTCCAAAAAACACTGCAATGTGAAAAATAACTTTAATTTCGGAAGTCGGTGCCAAAACGAAAATACAAAACTAAAGACACCGACTACCGAAATTAAAGTTATTTTTCACTATGTAGTGTTTTTTTGGGAGTCGGTTTAATTTTTTGGTAAAAAGTTTTTTATAATATGGAAATTTGAGGGTCTGGAGAGTGACATTAGGCTACTTGTAATCCCGGGAAAGTATACGAAATGTCCACGGAAATGAAGTCACAGGAAACCTGGAACGTAAGAACAATTGAAGGAACAGAGTGAGATTTTAGTGAGCAGAAGTTTAACACTCCCTTCCGCTCCACCAACAGCTGATGATTTTCCCACCAAAAAATAGGCAGCAGTGAATTGAAGTATATGCGAAACACCTAGTTCTTAGCTTTTATCGGCCCCTGATGTAAATTTCTGTTGTTCACTGGTATAACTATCATTTTGTATACTTATATGCCTTTACAAGCGACGTTGCAGAGAGTATGAAATTCGATTTGGTTGACATTTATTATGTAATGTAATGTATTTAAATCAAGAAAGTGATTGAACTCAAACGATGGCCAATCTCTAGATGAATTGCATTCTATAATGGATTACAGAATGTATCCTTCTATCACGTTAACGATTGAAGTTACTACCATCGTTGGTGGTCCACGACAAATTACCCGCATTCAGACAATTCCAATTACAATCATTCGAAATAACCAGTCATGTCCTTAAATGAAATAACTACTGAAACGTCGTAAATCAATTAGGTTATTGACTGCCCCTTTGGTATTGAAGTCAGAGAGTATATTGAGTATATTGCCAGTCTGTATTTCCTGATAGCTATAACCTGGAACATTTTCTTTTTATTGAAAATAGTTTCGTGTTTGACCACTATCTCACCTGATGGTAAGTGATGATGTGATCGAAGATGGAGCACGCTTACCTAAAAGTAACCTATTCACTCTGGACTTAAAGACTCCTATGCTGTAGCTGTCGGGAAACACAGACTCCGGCAGGGAATTCCACTCCTTAGCCGTACGCACAATGAAGGTATTCCCAAAACGTTTTAAGTCAAGTGTGAATAGGTTACTTCTAGGCAAGAGTGCTTCATCTTCGACCACATCATCAAATATAGTTCTCACCTGATAGTAAGTGATGATATGGATTGGATGGAGGATGTTTGACCACACAAATAAAAAAGTGCTATCGACGCAGCGGCGGTCTACGCTATCTATGACCATGATACTTGACTCTTCTGGTCAAAAACGAACCCTTCAACTTTCCCTGTAATTTCTTTAAAAAGTTTTTTTAAAGAGAGTTAGCAATATTGGTACAATTCACATTACTAGCAATTTTGTTAACCCCTCTAATAAGCTTAATATGTTTGTGTCTGGAGAATGTTCACAGCAATAGTGTGGGACAGTTGGTGTGTTCACAGCAAAACGGATGGGGTTCAAACCCGCGACCTCTCGATCACAAGTTCGTCACTTCAGCCATTAGACTATTGATGCTTCAAACTTCAAGTTTGATCAAGGACACTATACTGCTTTATCTCATTGCTGGACAAAGGCTCTCCCTATGACTTCCAAATTGTTCTATCCAGGGCCAAATTGGACCACTGGTCATTCGTTTTGTCCAACTCGTTCTGCCATCTCTTATGAGGTCTGCCTCGACGCCTTCTGGCTGTAACGGGACTCCAGAAAAGCATGCGGGACGTGGCCAGCCCAGGCCCACTTCAACTTAGCGGTCAAGGATTAAGTTTATAACCCAGAATATTAGGCATCTCGTGGAGGTGATCGGCGGCGGCGAACTCTCGCGCTCAGCTCTGGTTTAGACCATGGTGCATGGCGAGGGGGAATGGGATGCAGGCGACTCCTTCTGCGAAGCAGTCATGCTAGCGAAGGAGAAGGCTGAACGCGTGAGGGAAAACACCTCTCTTCCTCACGCCCCACCTGCCGCGGGAGACGCCCCGTGCATCGAGGATCGCGATCCGCTCTCCGGCCACCATAGGCACGGGATTGAGAGTGACGAGCAGGGTTCACCGTAAGGACCAGGCCCGGGTTGAAGGCGCGTCGTGTTTCAAATCCGTCTCAAAAAGCAGTCAGCAACATTGACGGAGCCCGACAAAGCTACAGAGGAACAAGGTGGGTTTTTAGTCAGTAGAAGTTTGGCACTCCCTTCCGTTCTACCCAGAGCAGAAGGAGACATAAGATGATTTTCCCACCGAAAAAAAAGATATTAGGGATCTTATACCTATATCAAATGTATTTTACTAATCCATGTGTTCATTTTCAGCTAATGTGACAGTGGCAGAATAGTCGTGAATCGGCTCAATAAAAACAAATTATGTTCTGAGGTCTAATGACACCGCAATAGACCTATTTTTGACTAATCATTAAGCGAATTAAAGAAGAGAGATGATTCTCTACACCAGGATTTATGTTCCTAAAAATACACTTCTGGACACATCTATTGGCCCACCTTGTATTTTCAGTTTCGTTTGGTCCTAGCTAAAATTTTATATTAGGTCGAGCAAAAAGTTTTTATGCAGTTTTGAACCTGGCACATTCACAATTTCATTCAATAGTCTTTTTTTGAATTTCGAACACAGAATTTAAAGAAACAAAAGACAATTTGGAGCCTGTTTGTTGATATCAAACAATCGAATACTAAGAAAACTTGGTTTTATTGGTTTACTTGGATTTAATTCTTGAAAAAGTGATTGATATCTTTGCTTTTGCAACAAACATTACTTATTCTTAACATTAAGGTGAGGTTCTATCAATAATCTATGGATACTTCACCTGAAGACGCCGCCCAAGCTGTGGCACTTATTCAGGCCGGACACAGCCAAAGAAACGTGAGTGCTCAACTTAATTTAAGTCGATCTGCGGTCCGAAATGTTTATCGGAGGTACCTAGAGACTGGCGGCTTTGTTCGTCGCCAAGGAAGGCCACGATCTCGGGTCACAACTGAAAGGCAGGATCGATTCATCGTGACGACCAGCTTGAGAAATCGTCACCTTACCTCCATTGAGATACAAAACCAACTTCGCGACTTCCACGGAGTATCTGTGAGCGCTCGAACTGTTCGGAGAAGGTTAAAAGAACGCGATATGGTACCACACAAGCTAGCTAATGGGCCCAAACTAAAGCGAGCCCACCGAACAGCGCGCCTTCATTTCGCACGCAGTCATTTAAATTGGACACAGCAAGATTGGAGCCGTGTACTCTTTTCTGATGAGTCTAAAATTGTGTTACATGGCAATGATGGAAGGAAGAAGGTCTACCGGCGTAAGGGAGAGCGTTTCGCACAATGCTGCTTTGAAGAGAGGGTTGCTTATGGCGGTGGCTCATGGACTGTCTGGGGCGGTATATCCGCGAGCGGCAAAACTCAACTTGAGGTTGTTACAGGACCACGGCTGCCAACATTAAATGCTGAAAGATACATTCGTGAGTGCTTAGAACCTCACGTGATACCATACGCGGACTATGTGGGCCCAAATTTCCTTTTTATGCATGATAATGCAAGAGCCCATGCGGCCGGCATCGTCAGGGAATATCTTCGGGATGTGAACATCACAGTTATGGACTGGCCAGCCAGAAGCCCAGACATGAACCCCATTGAGCACATGTGGGACGAGCTAAAAAGGCGTGTTAGGGCTCGTCAGCCAGTTGCCCAGACGATGCAGGAGTTGAAAACTGCCATAGAAGAGGAATGGGAGATGATCCCTCAAAATTTCATAGAGCGGTTGATAAACTCTATGCCTAATCGTATGAGAGCTGTGGTAGATGCCCATGGAGGCAACACGCGTTATTAAATTAAACCTTTATTTGATAAAACATGTTTTTTATTCAAAAATTAATTGCCTTTAACAAGGCGCATATCCGACTTGTTAGGCGTAGGTCCATGTCGTATGGTATTCTGAATTCAAATTTAAAACTATACGATCGAAAAAGATGGTAAAATGTATCAGGTTTAAAACTGCATCAACAGTTTTTGTTCAATCTAGCAATCATATTTCGGTAGGGGCCATCGAAACCTAAACTCTAAGGTGGGCCAATAGATGTGTCCAGAAGTGTATAACAGAATAACAAAAGACTAAACATAACATAAATTGATTACACACAAAGCAGCTGCATGTAACGATGTTTGTTTTATTTAGAAGTCTGACTAGTGCAATGCTTTTAAATAAGATTTGATTTTAAGCAGACTGTTTCTAACCGAGTTATTAGTATGAAACAATCAAATGGTTGCAGAAATAGGTATGATGAGGGGATTGAGATGCACCTATTCTTAATACATTATTAAGTAATATTACATTTAAGCTAATGACATATTAAGAGATTGTAATGTGAAGAAGACTTGCTGATTCAACACCTAATGGAATTAAATAAGAACAAGTAGATTGTATTAGTTAAAACAATGGAATGCATTTAAAAAAACGGGCAAAAAAACACTTTTAGTTTCAGTTATTTTTTTTTTTTTAGTTGACTCACTCTTGATTTTTCTGTGAGTGTGCTTACATATTCACTTACTACATGCAAACACCCATATCTGGAACAACTATCCTGCACTTAAGTAGTTTAAAAAAAAATATTGTTGATAAGTTTGTTTGACCACCATCTCATCTGATGTTAAGCAATGATGTGGTTGACGATGAAGCACACCTAAAAGTAACCTATTCAGTCTTGACTTAAAGACTTCCAGGTTATAGCAATCAGGAAACACAGACTCCACCAGAGAATTCCATTCCTTAGCTGTATGCACAATGAAAGTATTCCCAAAACGTTTTGTGAGTACAGGTAGGATGTCCACCATGTAACGAAGGCTCATCGCTGTTTGTCTTGTAGTCCGATGATGGAATGGCAGTTGAAATATTTTCACTTTTTCTAGCTTTAAGTACCTTTGGTGTATAAAGTACACATAAAAAGATGATTGGAAAGATAGTTTAATAATGCTGTTTAATTCTAAGGTATGGATTCCTCGGGCACGCCGCAATTGCGGCGGTAAGACCCCTCTTTGAGGAGTGGCTAGATCGGCGTCACGGCGTCATGACCTACCGCATGACGCAGGTCCTCACCGGACACGGAAGTTTCGGGAGGTACCTGTGTCTGATGAGGAAGGAAGAAACGCCTGGGTGTCACCACTGCGAGGATCGCCCTGAGGACACAGCAGAGCATACGGTGCAAGACTGCCCCGCTTGGGCAGAGCACCGACGTGTCCTCACGGCGGCGATAGGCGGAGACTTCTCGCGCCCGGCATTGGTCGAGGCCATGCTGCGGGGCGAGACGGAGTGGGAAGCGGTCGCCTTCTGCGAAGCAGTCATGCTATCGAAGGAGGAGGCGGGCCGCGTGAGGGCGAGGGTAGCGTCCTCCCTCCAGCCCAGCCGCAGTGGTAGACGCCCACGGCGTCGGACGTCGGCCGACGATCTCCGGTCACCGTAGGCGCGGGCATGCGGACAGCGAGTAAAGGGCAACTCGCTGTCCGACCATGGACCATGCCCGGGTCGACGGCGCGTTGTGTTCCACGCGCGCCTCAAAGAGCGTCAGCAAGATGACGAGGCCCCCCCTGTAGAGGGCCGAAGCATGCCGGGGTCGTGGGACTTATCCCATTACCGTGACCCCGGTATGTAAAGGGCTATTGAAGGAATACCGTGGATTTTAGTCAGTACAAGTCTGACAGTCCTCCGGCCCTGCCTGGGGTGGGAGGACTCATCTGATGATTTTACCACATTCAAAAAAAAAAAACAAAAAAAAAGGTATGGATTCCTAAAATAAGCTATTCCTAATTCCAGCACCTATTTGAATTAGTAAAAATTTCACAGATGTATCAAACATATGGTTACTTATATAAATAAGTAAAAACCTTTAAAAAAAATAAGTAACCATCATGAATGTTCATCAACATTTTTACCTCAATAAATACAGTCCACAAGTAAAAATATGAAGTAATCAGCAGATTGGCTTGTTTGAATACAGTTTAAGTACAGACCTTGCAGTTTTTACCTTGACTTTTGATAAAGTCTCACTTATTTACTTGTCTTCAGTAAACAAACTGATAATTTTGCGACAGTATGCAAAATTATCATTAAAAAAGGTTATCTACCGTTTTAATTACCGTTTTTTAAGGTGCAGTAAAATAACTAAGTAGGTACCTGTTTCACAGAACAGAGTAGAAGTACCTTTTTGCTATCTTTTGGGAAAAAGACCAGAGTGTGTGGAATTTCCTCCTCACTATAACCTCCCTGGCAATCACCATCAGCCCATAGACGGGGCCCGTTATCTCTTAAGAGACCACTCTGGAACCTTCTCTGTACTACACCTATTAGGACACATCCCTTGGAGACTGTAAAGGGACCTTTCCTGGGCCTCGCTGTGCATGAGGGCATGTGATCATTGTGCTACCGTCTTCCCTAGGTTCAGAATTATATGGAACTCAAACTGTTGGAGCAAGTGTTACATTTCAGTAAAGAAAAAGGTAGTTAATACTAACTTTTGCCAAAGACTACCTGTACATAACACAAAAACCATATAGTTACTTCAGTTATTATTTAATTATGAAATCATGGCCTCCCATGGGATTTTTGCCTTTATAAGTTAGTGAACAATGAATGCATTCATTAGCTACTTAACAAATTTTACGAGTCCTAAATGATCAATAATAACAAATAAAACAACTTAAAACAATTATTAATCTCAATAATGACCTTTAAACCTGTTTTGTAACTAAGAATCATTTATCGGAAACAAATGAGTCAGAGTCTATATTTTTAACACTACACTAGCTTATTAAACCATGACCATAACATTAATAAAAGTAGAAATTAAAAGATCAAGTGGTGGACCTTTCATTCACGAATAAGTTTACTAGTCATGTTTTAGAGATATTGCCTTTTGGTTGTAACTCTATAAATACATAAAAAGTGCCTAACTTCGACTATTTACTACCTCTTTACAACTTATAGGATTTAGATGAGACATAGGTGCTTGCACTGAGCCTTGGATTAGGACATAGAATTGTTTGGAGCACTGCAGCATGTTTCTTAAGGATAATTTCCAACTTTCAGATAGAGAAAGCCACTAGCAAATATTATAAATACAATATTTATATAATAAAGCCAATGTTTTCAGAGTTTAATAGTAGAGCAATGCTCAAAACAGTGCTGGTGACACTCTGTTGATTTTCTATTCCATGGGAAAAAGGAAAATAAGTAGGAGTTATTACTCATATATTCTGCCAAGCCTTCAACTGACAACATTATTCAATTTCAATAACCCCATATTGAACATAAATGACAGATAAACATTACTTCAGATTATTTTATATAGCTCATACTGTTAATTTATAATATTTTTGGTCAATATTTGTATATTTGGACACTAGTTATTGCAAAAATAAAATTATGCTTATATACATAAGAATATCTAACAATACATTTTAGTGCTAGGAAAGAACAAGTGAGTGTCTTACACTTCTTAACTTTATGCAAAGCTAAAATTAACTCAGAATGTGTCTCATAGTTATCTACAAACTTCATTCGTCATGTTTTAATTAATTCTAATTACTGACATAACATTCTAACAGAGAACAGCAACAACTGAATCACTTCACACTTCTTGCCAGCCAAGGTTATCATACGACACCTCACACCCAGGTTCGCCCGCTAAACCAACCAAAAAGGCCGACACAGCCTCGCGACCAAATAAAGTGATTTCCATCGCATACCTCCTGGGTTAATCACTGCTATGACATAATACACCGATAATATTGAAGTAAACGACCGCTGTAAACAATAATCTACTAATCTTACACCTACACCAGTAAACTAGAACGTTTCTCTATAAATAATATCGTGTTAAATCTCACCTGTTGAGCGACTGGCTCCAAAATGCTCTCGATTATCTTCGTGTGAAACACCGGCATTTTGTATTTTTGAGTCTGACACTTAATTACATTAGATAATAAACACAAATAACAATGATCTCACAAAATATTCACAAAATAAAAATAACACAACCGAACGAGATAACCGACCGAAAAATACTGACGTCCTGTAGTGTAGTGTTGCGCCACACTAGCCGCCGACCAATACGTATGACGTCGTTTAAAGTTTCAAATAGTGTTGTGAAATAACTGTGAATTGCTTCTAATTCTGCTTCTAATTTGAATAATATTGGTATTGGCGAAGTGTAATGTTTATTTTATGTAAGTCATAAAAACTAGCGTAAATATTAATATGTTGAATAAATACTCAATAATAAAGGTAATTTCAAGATGAAAAGTCATTCTAGTTTCAAAATGTGTATTTTTTTTAGAATCTGTGAAGTTAACGCTGCGTGTGTGTGCGTATTACCGTTGTGGAAGTAATATTTCTGTTTGCTGTAGTTTTAAGTGAGACGGTTGGCAAAGAAAAGTATCTACATGAGGGCGGCCTGGTGGGACAGAACGTATGCAAAGCTAATGTCAGAGGTATGAGAACTTTCAGTCTCTATACTCAATAGTTATTTGCTAAAGAAGTAAACTGAATTTGATATTAGAGCCAGGCCGATATTTTAGGATAAAATAGCAAAAAAAGCGATCGGGTTAAAAAAGTTAAGGGTAGGTATTATTTTTGGAGGCGATCGGCGGCGGTGACCTCTCGCGCCCGGCCCTGGTTCAGACCATGGTGCGGAGCGAGAGGGAATGGGATGCAGTCGCCTCCTTCTGCGAAGCAGTCATGCTAGCAAAGGAGGAGGCCAAACGCGCGAGGGAGAGGCATCTCTCTTCCTCACGCCCCTGCCGCCGCGGGAGACCCCCCGGGTGTCGGGGACCGCATGCAGATTTCCGGCCGCCGTAGGCGCCGACTTGCGGACGGCGAGCAGGGGTAGCTCACCGTCCAGTAAGGACCAGGCCCGGGTTGGCGGCGCGTTGTGTTCCACGCGCGCCTCAAACAGCTGTCAGCAATAGTGACGGGGTCCTATATAGCCATTGCCTGCCGGGGTTGCGGGAATGTTCTAACGAGATACCGTGGCCGCGGACCTTAAGGGCAGCTGAAGGAATAGGGTGGGTTTTTAGTCAGTAGAAGTCTGACACTCCCTTCCGTACCACCCAGAGCGGGAGAAGTCATTCGATGATTTTCCCACCAAGAGAAAAAAAGGTATTATTTTCGTCGACTTTTGTTGTTGATTGAATCGGAGTAGCCAGTCATGGTGCTGCCGGGGACAAATCGTGTTGAATTTATTAGATGAAGGAATCGTAATACATTGTCATTGAAATTATAAAATGTTCTGAGATGACTCCTGTCGCAGGTCTACTTAAAGACATTTCTAATGAAATAACAAGCACTAGCTTTGTGCTCTTTATCTGTATTTATTGTTCTTTCAAGTGTCATATGTGTACATAAATAATTAAATACTTCTGTAATCAAATCATTTATTAGACTATATTTATACTTAAAAATTATTAAGTCTTTAAAATTACGTGCAAATAGACAAAAATTTCTTTCTTATTTATTAGGAAAAATCATATAACCATCGGGTCTTCAATAATTACAGGTAGGTACTTACATAATTAATAAATTTAAATAAGTCTTAAATTGAACATTTATGCTGTAAGTCAGAATAACATTCTACTAAACCTAATACCTACAAATTAGATAATCTTTATATAATATAACTGAACACATTTAATTTAACAACTAATTTGACTAGATTTATCACAAATAAATATAATTGAGAATCAATATGCTGTGCGATTTACTAAATCATGTACACTTATTCGATGTTAAAAATTTAATACTTTCGATATTTTTACATTTTACATTATAGACCCGTGAGCGAACTTGTCGTTGATTTTTTTACATCTAAAATATTTATGTAGAATCATTTACTACCATCTGTCACTTCAACTTTACTATTAACCGATAATGAAATAATTTTAAGGCCAAATATACAATTAAAACAATTTCCTACACATTAGAATTTCATAAAATAACAGGTAGGTATCAGTTGCAAGTATTTTCCCTATTCCGTTCCATTTAAAAGTACAAGGAATGGGCTGTTATTTTATCTACATCTCTAAAACGATGTTTGGCGGGAGTTTCATTTACGATTCATATTCATAGAGTATTTTGACGTTTGGTTTTGGTATTAAAATTACCCTATTTCCAGGCTTCTAAAAACCACAACTAAAAGAGGAAAATTGAAAAAGAAACGAGAAACGTACTATTTTTCAAGAACAATAATCTAATCGTCTGTCTCTCACAGTATTTCCTTATTTCATGTTATTCCCACTTTTTTTGAGACGTTCTGCACTAAATACCTAATCTTTGACATCTTACAAATACTCAACTATATCGCACTTGATGGATATATTGGGACAGCTGACCCCGTAGCTGAGGTTCAGACCATGAGGCTGACTCTTGTGCCTTTCCGTGAGGAGTTTGTGAAAGATAGGCAGGATGGCACACTCGAACAGTTCTGATTCCGAACTGGCCGTGTACATCTTACGCGCGTCCACTGTGTCCTGGCGCTTAGAGTCGCTTCGGTATCCTGCTGATTTTCGGTCTTCTCGTTTGTTTGGAGAATCTATAGACAAAAGTAAAAATTATCACACAGCAAAAAAAAAAGGCCAATTAGTGTGGTTACAAAATGACGCAGAGCAGATTCGAGCATCAATATCGTAATCCTGCTGCTTGTAACGTCTAGATACCCCAGAGCCGGATTAACCCTGTCAGAGGCCCTAAGGCAATGGCATTCTCGGGGCCCCTTTTCTTACTTTGACTGACTAAATCGTGTGTGCACTGAGGAAACGCACATTAAGGGCTGTGGTTTTTAATACATATATTTGTTTACTTATTCCCAGATTTGTTCTAAAATTGTTTTAATTCTACTACTTAATTTAACGATTTGTATTTTGTGCGATAACAATGAGGTCCCTAAGTTCACATGCACATTAAATTCTTGTTCGAAGAAACATGTTTTCTTGGTGCGTGCACTGGGTCTGGGCCCCTAGTTGATGCGGGGCCCCTAGGCAGTTGTCTACTCCGCCTAATGGTTAATCTGACCCTGAGATACCCTAATAGTCATGACAAATAGTACGTTAGAAGAATGATTCTTCTTGATCATCTGATTAGCTTTTTCCCAACTATGACGGCGTCGGTTTACAGTGTAACCGTATGCAGCTGAGTAGGACCTCATATAAATATAAGTTAACTCAAGGTAAGACTAGTATCAGATCACTGATGATCTGACACCAGCGTTACCAAACGGCGGGACCAAAGCTTTAACGTGCTATCTGAAGCATGGAAAAATCTCGATGTGTTAAAATGGTAGCGGATCTACGCACCGACATAAGCGTTGTTTAATCTTGATGACCGAGCCTTTCGATCGAGCATTGACTATCTAAGTCAATATGTGCCTAGGCAGACCAACTACAAAAATTGGCAAAGTGCGAGTCGGACTCGCACGTGAAGGGTTCCGTAGTAACTATAATAAATATAATATACTTAATATATTTATTTGAAAAAAAAAAAAAACAAAAAACCTTACAAATTTCTTAAAACTAGATTATTTACATTTTTTACAACTACGTCAAATAACTTTGTTTTTCACAGTATTTGTATGAATTACAAAGTTATATTTGCGGTTTTAGAAAATATACTGTATCTCAAAAACTGCGGACTCGATCTCGTTCAAACCAATTTTGGTTGAAAGTTTACATTAAGATAAGAAGAGAATATGTTGTTTTTTTAGATTTTTCACTTCATTATTATAGAAGTTAGAGGGGGCGGGACACACATTTTACCACTTTGGAAGCGTATATCTTTTAAACGATTAACTTTATGAAAAAGTCATTTTAGAAACCTTAATGTCATTTTCAAAGACCTATCTATAAATACCACACACGTATAGGTTTCATGAAAGAAAATATTTTCAGTTTCAGTTCCATGTATGGGGAGCCCCCTTTATTTTAAATATTTTTTAAATTTTCTTTTAAAATCGGAAAGCGGTTCACAGAATACATCTACCTACCAAGTTTTACATGTATAGTCTTAATAGTTTCGAAATAAAATGGCTGTGACATACGGACGGACGGACAGACAGACAGACAGATGGACAGACATGTCGAAACTATAAGGGTTCAATTTTTTGCCATTCGGCTACGGAACCCTAAAAATTGAGGAAGTGAATCAGTAAGAAATGGGATGATGCATGTAACCTACCCGTTTTATGCCTCGAGGCAACATTAGGACTACTCTTATGGTGATCAGGCCTAGGTGTGTGTGCCGCGTGACTGGCTTGCGTCAGCCTCGGCGAATCTCCAACACCCTTCGCCCTTTTCAAGGGCTCAGCTTCCTGCCTCAGTCTCTTCGCTGGCGAGTCCTGCGTCTTCACCACTCTGATGGTGTCAGGGTCTGGTTTCCAGGTGTCTGCTTCGGGAACAGATTCTGGCATAGTTTTCCGAGGTATGTCATCGTGTCTTCTGGGTGTTGATTCTGTTTTCGTTTTGGTCCGCTCCTCTGTTCTTTCTTCGTGGTATGGTCTAACCTGGAAATTGAGGGTTTGATGTTAATAGGCTGATTTTATGTATGTAGTTCAGATTTATCTGGTTACGGAATTTAACTGGTTTCTTGAGTGACGTACTTTGATCTTGTATCCGTCCTTTAACCACGTATTTTTTTTACAGATAAGAGTATGATATTTCTAATTACCTATATCTTACTTATATACATACTTATCTATACTAATATTATAAAGCTGAAGAGTTTGTTTGTTTGTTTGTTTGCTTGAACGCGCTAATCTCAGGAACTACCGTTCTGATTTGAAAAATTCTTTCAGTGTTAGATAGCCCATTTATCGAGGAAGGCTATAGGCTATACACTACTAATTTTTAATTAGTACAAATACTTAAAGGGCTTATTAGAAAAGGTCTTGTTATTATATATGTAAAGTCTCACTATATAATATTGATAAATAGCAAAGTTATTAGCGTTTGTTTATATCCCAAAATGTCACTCAATTTACGGACATATTGTACAGGCCATTCATGTATTCATTAATCGTGATGTCGCGGTCACGCGGTCTCGCTCAAACTTGCCCCGCCTCCAACAGCTGTTATCGTAATTGTAGGTAGCTTAGACGCATCTTTAAGCTTTACGAATTAAAAAAAAGTAAAATAAAAGGTTCACGAAAAATAATAGGCACTTATTAAATTCAAACTTTACCTACATACTTTAATTGGGCCATTTGCTTGTGTTGTTCAGTATCCACCTGCAGAACTCCATCCTTGGTTCATTATCCACAGTAGTCAATTCTTGACCCTTTCTTTAGTGGTATGGGTGAAATCCAGACGAACTAATGATCGTCTATGCACAGTACTGGCTGATATTAAAATGACGAGCTGCGTCATTCGTACTTCGCCGGGGATCTTCAAAGTAGTCCACTACATCGTCGTAAAGGTTTTGGGCCGGTCTTCCATGTCCTTGGCGATGGGCCGTTGCGCGGAATGATCAATGGTCGAGTAAACGTTGGTAAACATTTACCACAGTCCGAACCTTTGGCTAGCGAGCATTTGGGTACTCTTCCCTGTACATACGAACAGCGGCCACCAGACCAAAAGTACACACGCAACATAGCCACGTACTCCCGAGATGAAAACTGGTAAGCCATCGCGACAGTAAAAACGTAACAACTTATGTTTAAAAAGCACGCGCACACTTCCGCTAACAAATTGGCACTGTTTGTTCGTTCACTCGTTGTAAAAAGGACCGCTGGCCAGAGGGGGCGTGGCTTGAGCTTAGACGCGAGTTTGCCGGGATTTATGAATGACGATCTAACTGGACTAGCACTGCGCGTAGTATTTTCTAGTAGCAATTGTTATGAATGATTGATTCAATTATGAGTTCACCAGTTATGACAAATTTTCGTAGACAATTTTGGGGTTTCGTTTTTTTTACTTTTGACTACATAAATATGATCAGTAAAGGGTACGGATAGAGCCCCATTTTTTTTTGTACTAATTAAAAATTAGTAGTGTATATCATCACGCTAACACCAATAGGAGCGGAGCAGTAATGAAGAATGTTTCAAAATCGGGGGATTTTTTTTTCCACGGGGACGAAGTCGCGGGCGGAAGCTAGTAATATTATAAATCTGAAAGTTTGTGAGGATGGATGGATGTATGTTTGTTACTCTTTCACGCAAAAACAACTGAATGGATCTAAATGAAATTTGGCACTTAGCTAGTTTACATCCTGTAATAACGCATAGGCATACTTTTTATCCCGGAATTCCCACGGGATCGGATTTTTTCGGGGGAAACTCTCCCATGCAAAGGAAGTCGCGGGCAGAAGCTATTATTAAATAAATCAAAATAAAGAATTGCACTGCAGTGTGATTAAAACGAAAACACACTGCAGTGCAATTCTTTATTTTGATTGGTGAAATAGATATCGTGAATACTTACTTGAGCAGCAGATTGTCTTCTTTTGGATTGATTCTGTTGTGGAGGCGTGCTGACAGGCTGCGGGAATTCTGACCCTCGACGCTGAAAAAGAAAACGTTGTAATGATATCAGTAGATATGCTAACTTGGGTGTTTCAAGTTCAAATAAGGATTTATTTGACCTTGAAACACCTCAAGATCGATATCGATCGAGAGGTTGTGAACCTTTAGAAAGGAAGGTAGAAAACCTTTTTAAATGTGAAAGTCAGGCAGACAAAATAAGTATTCCACATTGAAAGGCATAGGTATCTACAGAGAAGAATGTGTCCAAAACTCAACGGACACTCTTAATTATTGATAATTAAAAACGTACTGAAATCTTAGTTATTTTGGTTTTTACCTTTGATAACCTATCAGTCATACGAAGGGTTTCTGCTTCCCGGTACCCTTCTGGAGTACCTCCTCTGGTGCTAGTCCCAGTGCCTGCTGAGAATAAGTTTTAAGAACGAGTAAATACGGGTAATTTGTGTTGGCTACAATGAGTCCAGTACAGAAAATTTTTGCAGAAATACTGACTTCAAATACACAAAAAGACTAAAAAGAAAAATAAACTAAAAATCTATGTCTGTACCGTACAAATACTATTATAATTATATTTTGAGGCTTTTGATTTCGACGCGTAAGTTTGTTACATATCTGTGCGTCAAAGTGAGAATCTTACTAAATTTACCAGTTTCTCGTTGCCGATGAGCCTTTTGGCCCGTTTCTCTATAGACTCAAGTGCATCAAGTAGGTATTTGGCAGATCCGTCCCAGAGATGAGAGCAGTACTCCATACACGACCGAACTTGCGCTTGATAGAGGTTGAGCAGCTGTTCCGGTATGAAGTACCATCTCACCTTTGCTAGGATTCCCAACTTTTTGGCAGCCAATTGAGCCTTAGCCTCGATAAACGGACCAAAATTAAGGGTGGATGTCAACGTAACCCCAAGCTTTTTTTTTAACTCTTTATTTATTTTAGGAACTTTTAACAATATGTTACGCTAGTTCCATCATAAACTAATCTAATTACATCAAACTTACAAACTGACTAGTGAATATACCAATGCAGCCTCTGGCGACATTGGTTTGGCTAGGATAATATTAAATATACCTACATCTAACTTATTTATATTAAGTTCACTTACTAATGCACTTCTTTGTGGCTCATTCCTGACACACTCCACTAAGAGGTGATAAATATCTTCTATTTTATTATCACAAACTAGACAGAACGGAGAGTCCACCTTTTTCATCAGAAATGCAAAGGCTCTTAGTGGCATGTGTCCGGAACGAATTCTGAAAGAAGTTACTAACATTCTACGGCTAACTTTAAAATTACTAAACCATGGGACCCGAGGAGGCTTACTTTGGATAGTTTTGTACCATAGCCTTTTGACTTTACGGGCACGCCGCAATTGCGGCGGTAAGACCCCTCTTTGAGGAGTGGCTAGATCGGCGTCACGACGTCCTGACCTACCGCATGACGCAGGTCCTCACCGGACACGGAAGTTTCGGGAGGTACCTGTGTCTGATGGGTAAGGAAGAGACGCCTGGGTGTCACCACTGCGAGGGTCGCCCTGAGGACACAGTCGAGCACACCGTGCAGGACTGCCCAGCTTGGGCAGAGCACCGACGTGTCCTCACGGCGACAATAGGCGGAGACCTCTCGCGCCCGGCCTTGGTCGAGGCCATGCTGCGGGGCGAGAGGGAGTGGGAAGCGGTCGCCTCCTTCTGCGAAGCAGTCATGCTTCCGAAGGAGGAGGCGGGCCGCGTGAGGGAGAGGATGGCGTCCTCCCTCCAGCCCAGCCGCAGTGGTAGACGCCCACGGCGTCGGACGTCGGCCGACGATCTCCAGCCACCGTAGGCGCGGGCATGCGGACAGCGAGTAAAGGGCAACTCGCTGTCCGACCATGGACCATGCCTTGGTCGACGGCGCGTCGTGTTCCACGCGCGCCTCAAGAGCGTCAGCAACATGACGAGGCCCCCTCTGCAGAGGGCCGAAGCCTGCCGGGGTCGTGGGACTCATCCCGTTACCGTGGCCCCGGTATGTAAAGGGTTATTGAAGGAACACCGTGGATTTTAGTCAGTAAAAGTCTGACAGTCCCTCCCACCCTGCCCGGAGTGGGAGGACTTCTTTGATAATTTTACCACGTTAAAAAAAAGCCCTTTGACTTTAGATTTGAAACATTCTTTCCACTCATCATAACAATAACTTTTGAATTTGGCTATAATCTCCGAAAAATCTGGTAAAACATAAATGAAGTTGCTGCTATCTTAGCTAGTCTGTCAGCCTCCTCGTTTCCCTGCAGACCAATGTGTGACGAAATCCATTGTAAATTAAGTTAACATTATTCAGCAGAATTGTATGAATTTTACTCAGAACAGCAAAGGCTATCGATACACCTCTCTGTCCAGAGGCGCATCGAGCCAAATGCTGGAGCGCGCTCTTGCTATCGGTGAAAACGACTATATTAACAGGTTGTATTGTAGCAACGTAAGACAATGCTTCAGAAATAGCATACAACTCTGCTGTCATTATAGAAACCTCAGATACAAGTTTAAAACATCCACTAGCTTTATTGGCCGCATCATAAAAGGCGGCACCAATCTAAGAACTCTTAGAACCATCGGTAAACAATTTATGCCACCCATTGTATGTGTAATTTAGTTCTTGCGAAATATCATTTCTCAAACAGTTACTTTCATATGAATTTTTAAGTTTATTAACAGTTTCTAAATTAATTTTAATAACATTTTTAACTGACAAGTAGCTACACCAAACATTTAATTTAAACATATCTAAATAGTTAGATGAATATACATTTTCTTTCCTAGTAATATTATATTATATTATATAGGTATTTTTTTATTTGACCAATACCTATGGATTCTAAGAGCTCCAAGATCGGACAGACATTTACTTGTCACACAGTTGGTAAATGACTTAGCCTTAAGGCAAAACTTAAATGCTAAAAATTTACGTCTAATATGTAATGGGGGTAAGCATAACTCGCTCTCCATCACATGAATAGGAGTAGTTTTAATGAAACTACCAACAATTCTCATCGCCTTATTTTGAATTTTCTCTAATTTATATAATCGAGACTTTACACTACTATCATAAAAGACAGCCATAATCTATTCGACTTCTAATTAAAGAAATATACAAACGCCTCAACTGTAATGGATGCATACCCCAATTGGAACCAGCCAATACTTTTATAATATTTAACCGTTTTTGACATCGTTCATTAAGGTCATTAATATGTTTGCCCCAACGAAGTGAAGGGTCTAACCAGACACCTATATATTTTATACTATCAGCTGCTACTAAAGGGATGTCATTTAAATATAATTGAACATTTTGTCTTCGAAAACCTCTTCTGAACAAACAAACTTGTGACTTAGACGTAGATAATTCTAAACCTATGCTAGATAAAATCTCCACTATATGATTCAAAGATGATCGCATATTATTAACACTATCACATATTTTTTTCGAACTAACAAAGAGGACGAAGTCATCAGCATATTGACATATTTTGATCAAATTACTATTGATAATTTTATTACAAATTTCAAGTGTTACAATATTAAATAGCAGTGGAGAGATTGGATCTCCCTGTGCCAACCCCCTATTAGTCCATCTTAGGACACCACCTTTCTCATCCGTGTCATCTTTAACAATTAAATTTCTTTCCCTAAGAAATTCCCAAAAATAGTTACATATTCGGCTGCCCACTTTAAGATTATCTAATGTTTTAACTACACTGTCAATTAAAACATTGTTGTATGCGTTTTCAATATCTAAGAAACACGCTAATGTGGTCCAGTTTTTAGTAAAAGCTACCTGTATATTGGTTATCAACTGTGCAAGTGAGTCTAAGCATGATCGACCTCTGCGAAAACCGGTCGTACTGGGAGATAACACACTGTTATGTTCAATAAACCACTCTATCCTTTTAGTCAGCATCAAATCGAAAATCTTACAAGGGCAAGAGATTAACGAAATTGGTCTAAGCTTAGAGTTATTCCCCATTTTAGGTATTGCAATTATTTTAATATTACGCCATTCATTAGGAATACAACCAGAATTAAAAATGTCAAATTTTCAAATTCAAATTCAAATTCTTTATTGCGAACTAAGTGTACAATATATTTTTTTGAAGATGTTAACAATAGGAAGGTTCTTAGAACTTAGTTGCCTGTTAAGGCGTTGCAATTTATGTTTATCTTATAGTCTATCTTACAGTTTTCTTACAGGTTACATTATATTAATTACAAATTATCATAATTTTTTTATTATATCACAGTATTTATGTCACTTAAGTAATATTTAATATCACATATTAATATTTTTAAATTATTATTTTTCTTCAAGGAATTCTTTTATGGAATAATATGCTTTTATAATAAGGAAGTCTTTTAACTTCCTTTTAAAAGTACTAATTGAATTTGACTTAATTTCTATGGGTAACTTATTATATATTTTTATGGCCATACAAAATATACTGTTGCTATACACTTTAGTGTGGGATGATTTATTGCGTAATATATTCTTAAGTCTACTGCTTGTTAATGTGTCATCAATTCATCATAGCTACTGATGTCCGATTTAATTAAAATTGAAGCCGTTTAGATATAAAGACAAGGAAGGGTTAATATCTTGAGGGTTATAAAATGGGGTTTACATGAATCTGTTTATTGTAACCCACATATAGATCTTATACACTTTTTTTGAGCCTTAAACGCAAATTCCTTATCGGTTGAGTACCCCCAATATAAAATCCCATACGATAGAGTGGATCCCACGTAGGCATGATAAGCATTTAGAAGTGTAATTTGGTTAGATACTTTTTTGAGCATATAGAGGGCATAGGAGAATTGATTTAATTTGCTACATACACTATTTACATGTGTTTTCCATGACAAATTAGAATCTATATGGATACCTATAAATTTTGTATTTGTAACCTCAGATACCATTTCATTATTGTATTTAATAGTTAAAGGAGTTGATTTAGCATTTTTATTTTTGAAATTCATGTAATGGGTTTTTTAAGATTTATTTTAAGATTATTAATATTTAGCCAAGTAATTATTTTAGATAAGGCATCATTTATCTCTAATTCATGAGATTTGTTTTTATTATTTGTGAAAATAACCGTACTATCATCCGCAAATAAAACCATAGGCTGTAGAATAGCGTTAGGTAAATCATTTATATAAATGAGAAATATCAATGGTCCCAGTATTGATCCTTGAGGTACACCAAATTTTATAGACCTTGGGCTCGATGTATATTTTATTTCTGTTTTTGTTAATGGACATAACTGTATTATTTCAGTAAACTGTATTCTATCACCAAGATAAGATTTCATTATTTCCAGCGCTTTACCCCGAACTCCATATATTTCTAGTTTCTGTAACAGTAGTTCGTGGTCAACATAATCAAAGGCTTTTGTCATATCCATGTATAGGGCTGTGACCTGATTTTTTTTTATCTAGTTCTTTAATAATTTTTTGTAAAAACTGGTGCATTGCTGTATTAACTGACTTCCCTTTTCTGAATCCAGCTTGATTATCTATTAATATTTTATTTGTTTCGAAATATTTGCTAATATTATTATATAGTACTCTTTCAAATATTTTAGCAATTATTGGAATGAGAGCGATCGGTCTATAACATCGTACGTCTTCCATGTTATCTTTTTTAAAAATTGGTGTAACTACAGTATTTTTCAAGTACGTGGGGAAAATTCCTTGTTCAAGACACAGATTTATTATGTAAGCGATTATTGGAGCAATTTCGTGAGCTACATGTTTTAATATTTTTGTTGAAATTCCATCTCAACCTGTACTGTTTGTGTTTTTTAGCGTCATGATTATTTTGACAACGTCGTAAGGGGTAACTGGAGCTAAGAAACAGGAGTTTGATTTATTATATGTTAGGATACTCGCGTAGTTTATTTTAGTCTTATTTAGTTTCGAAATGTCATCAATAAAAAAGTTGTTGAATGTCTGTGCTATGATATCAGGATCAGTTATAAGTTGGTTATTATATATTATTCTATTAATTTTTTCAGGGGGGTTATTGTTTTTGTATTTATTAATTATTTGCCACACAGCTTTAGATTTATTTGTGGCTGTTTGAATGTGATAGTTGTTTTGCGACTTTTGAGTAAGTTTTATGAATATTTAAAACTTTTTGTCATATTTCTTAAAAACACTCCTGTCTTTATTATTATTTGATATTCGATATCTTTTAAGTAGCATTCTTTTTCGGAGGGAACAGTTTTTTAATCCTTTACTGAGCCATTTAGTATTTCGTATAATTGGAACCTTGATTTTTATGTTTGGAAAGCAGAGGTCATAGAAAAGTTTAAATAATTTATGGAATTCTTCAAAAGCAGCATTTGGGTCACTTTTCGCATAGCAATCACTGAAAGTTAGGGTTTTTAAATATTTAACAAATTTTGAAACATTTTCGTTGCTATAGTCTCTTCGGAATTTATACCAGTGTGTTATTGAGTACGTTTTCCTAACAGGACATGAAAGTATCTGTGCAGTATGATCAGACAATCCTAGTTCTAAGACACATTGTATACAGCCTCTTATATTATGCGCAATATTGTCAATGCAGGTTTTGCTTTGTAAACGGGTTGGTTCATTTATTGCAAGTTTTAAGTTAAAGCTCTGTAATAAGTTTTCAAACTCTCTTGAAACAGGACTATCTTTTAGTCGATCGATATTATAATCACCCCAGACAATAAGCTTTTTACCTTTAGTACTAAATTTTGCAAGTATTTCTGTTAAGCGGCCAAAAAATATCTCTACACAATCCCGCTTAGTTTTAGGAGGCCTATATATACAAATGACAATTAAGCCATGCTCTAATAATTCAATAGCCGAACACTCTATGAGGTTGGGTATGCTTAGAAGTTTTGCTTCATGAAGAGTCTTAAATTTATGATTTTTTCGTACTATGATACATGAACCACCATTTCTACTTGTTCTTGAGAAATTTGCTGCCATAGTATAATTGGGAATTTGGAGACATTTAGTATCATTTACTATCATATTATGCTCGGTAATACACACCACATCAATCAGGTTATCGTTATTGTTAATATTATTTAGATTTACAGTAAATTCATCAGCTTTGCGTAGCAAACCATTTATATTTTGATGAAGTACATGTATTCTGTCATATACGAAAAAAGTTGGTGTCATTACACTTATTATTTACCTTAATATGCAAAGTATCATTTGATTTTGTTATTTTTTTGTACGGATCATCTACATTTATAGTGCTTAAATCTACGACCAGGTCTTGTAAGTCGTTTAAAACAATATTTAAGCCTTTATCATTTAAGCTTCCGTACCTTTGGCTATAAGTTTCATAGGTGTACGGAAGATTTAAGTTGGAATCCAAAATATATGCATATTTATATGTCTCAACATCCATATAGATCAAATTATTAAAGGTATCAATTCTACTATTGAACATAAAATTTTTGTTAACCATATACTTAAAAGTCGGCAGACATACTATAATATTATAGATATGGTAGATTTATGTATCATGATTGCTACACCCCCATAACCATCAGATCGGTCTTTTCTATAGATATTATATTGGGATATGTTTAAAAAACTATGTTCCTCTAACCATGTCTCACAGATGATAGCTATATGGATTTGATCTTTAAACAAAAATGATTCAAATTCAGTGATTTTGGGTCTAATACTTTGCGAGTTCCATTGCAATATATTAAGAGCGAAGTCCCGTAATTTGTTAGGAGCCATCGTTAAATAAGGAAAATACTTTTTTTCATGAAACCTATACGTGTGTGGTATCTATAAACAGGTCTTTAAAATTGAAATTAAGGTTTCTAAAATGACTTTTTCATAAAGTTAATCGTTTAAAAGATATACGCTTCCAAAGTGGTAAAATGTGTGTTTAAAAAAAAGATTTTTAACTCCATTATTATAAAAGCTCTAACTTTTATAATAATGGAGTTAAAAATCTTTAAAAAAATATATGTCCGTAGATTTTAATATAAACTTTCAACCAAAATTGGTTTGAACGAAATTGGGTCAGGAGTTTTTGAGATACAGCATATTTTCTAAAACGCAAATATAACTTTGTAATTTATAAAAACACTATGAAAAACAAAGTTATTTAGCGTATTTGTAAAAATGTAAATAAGCTAGTTTTAAGAAATTTTTAAGGTTTTTTTTTTATTCGTCATATAGATATACATATTATATTATATTATTATAGTTACTACGGAACCCTTCATGGGCGAGTCCGACTCGCACTTGGCCAATTTTTGTTTTTTTAAACATAGGACACGATTTATTCATTGACATATGCGGGCCTTTACAATTAATGCATTTAAACGTGATGGTTTCACAATTGCTGTGATTTCCTCCGCATTTTGGACACAATAATTTCTTAGTTGGGCAACTTTTAAGTAGATGCCCAAATCTCTAACATCCCGAACATTGGCTAACGGGAAATGTGTAAGTTTCTACCTTAAATCTGCACCCGTATATTAGCACATACGGGGGTAAGGTATAACTTTTAAAACAAATGCGAATAGTCTCACTTTGTATCCATTCTCCACTATCAGATTGTCATTTTAAACTCAGTACAGAAACAACTTCCCTCTCACATTCAATACTCTCTAGGATCTCTTTCTCCTCAATATCTAAGTCAATTTGTTTCACTACACCATAATTATCACAAGTTAATTTCATCTATAATCCAGATCTTGAAACTTGCTGCACTTGAGCAAACTCTCCTCGTCTTTTCGGTCTTCAAATTGGATAAGTATCTTGTATGGGTTCTTATATTGTATTTTAAGAATATTTTTAATATTTTCTCCTCTTAACAGTTTAGCCATGCCGAAAGGTTTGGGTAAAATCTCTTTCGACGTTACACACACTATTATTTTCTGAATTGTTGATTTAAAAGTTCCATCATTGTTCTCAATACTATTAGAACTCATTGACGGTCTCTTCAATAACCTCTTTTTGTCCTTTCGAACCGTGATAAATCCCTCATCATCTTCTATTATCTCTTCGTTGTCTGACCGTAGTATTTTATCCGCCTTTTTTCCATCTTCCTTCGAATTTTTATTTTTAACTAGTTGCTCACGCTCTTGCACCATCTCTTCTTTCACTATATCACTTCCACTTGAATCGCAAAAGTCTATGTTATCCATTATCGCGTAACATTTATTAACTATTATATGAGGGTAGAGCGAAAAAAAAGGCTCGAACAAAATTGACCTCAGCTTATCGCATGCGCTCTTCTCGGCGATTCACCCGAGACTGCCCCAAGAAGATGGATGCGATCAGTTATCGGCACGGTTACACCACGGAAAGAAGGAGCCGGTTGAAATTGGCTCCTTTTTGCGGAGAAAAGACACGCCTGGGTCTTGGCAGCATTAAACTTGACCAAGTTGACGTCGCCCTACTCAGAGGCAGCCTTCAAAGTCAAGTTTAAGCGCCCCACCATTGCCTCTCGGAGAGACTGTGACTGACTGACTGACTGACTTGTGACCCACTAGCACGCGCCTTCTAGTTTATAGAAGTCGGTTCAAAAGCCTTACCGTAGTTTATGGAAGCGTTAGAAGCTCTCCTTTCAATACTCCTTGTGTCAGTCTCCCTGAAATCATCCATATTATTTAAAGGATTTATACAAACTCGTAGATATTAATATAATTGATGTGTCTGCCTGTGTTTTCTCAAGTGCTTAAAGCTTAAGTATGGCTATTTACTGGATACTAAAACACAAACAATTTTTTTTTAATCTTTTTCCATGGATTAGTCTATTTTAAATTCAGGCTTATTTCTGGAACGGCTCAAACAATCAATTTTAATGGAACTTTCACAGGAAGACTAGGTTATAGGTCAACATACAGTCGGGTCGGGATTTACTCGGAAAAAATTTCCCACGCGTATGAAGTCTCGGGCACAGCTAGTATCAATTAAATGAACATGGTAAGGAAATTAAAGAAGTAAGAGGTACCCCACCTATGATGGTGTGGTGAAGCCTGTGACTGCCTCGTCTTTTCCGAGACACTTCTCTGCATCGGAGAGTGATGATGACTTGGTGCTGAAAAAGAGAAAATGATTTAAAACATGAGATGTTTTTTTGTATTTTTGCTGAGAATTCTCCTGCTACTACTGATTGTACCAAAAAGTTTTTTGAGCTACATAATACATACAATACAAAGCTAAGTTTCGTTTAAGTTGTAGCTTTTCAGTCAATGTAACTGATGAAATAAGAAGTCACTCTATTATTGCTGACTACATTTCGCAAATTAACTCTTGATCAAGCTATACAATAATAAAGATGAAACATTGGCCTCCTTGGTCTTCTCTTTGAGAGGGATTGGGCTGTTATCCCACCACGCGGGCCGAGTGCGTGATGGTGGATGTCACATATATTCGAATTTTTGGCCCTAGGAAATGCGAGCTTCTACTTCTAAATCGGGCCAGTAACCCCTACGCCACCTCTGATCTACTCTTAAATATGCAATACCTACCAGGGATGAATCTCTACTTCTATTATGTACTCTCATCATCTGCTTACCCTTTACCCAGCTATGCCGAGGTCAGTTTCATGCCTAACAAGATACAGCTACTCGTAAGTACTAGTGTCTTACATGGAGCGACTATCACTATCTATTAGCTGGGTAACAAAATACCCCTAGCAGCTAGCAGTATATATAAAGATATTCGTGTCAGATTTTCTGACTACTCGTAACGACCGTCCAAGATGTTCAAATGACAGCCGGGACCTTCTGGTTTAACCTTATTTCTGAGGCACAGAGGAGTCTCAATATGTTAAAATTTCAGTAAGCGTTGCTTTACCTTGAAGTTGGAACCGTGCGGCTGTTAATATTTAGCCACGAGCTCCTCTTTCTATAAACTACTCTACTGCTACATATTTGTCGAAACCAGTGTGGCACTGCGCTTGCTGGACCGAACCACCTGCTGCGTCCGGCCGTACCTACAACATTAATTTACGTGTCCCGTCTGCATCATTCTACAACGGCAGAAGACATAGACAAATACATTATGGCGAAATCCAAATTCTTCTTGAGGGTCGGACGGCTAGAGTCTCATCATGAAACGAATTTTAATTGTGTTGTGGTGAGAGCGCTGAACGAACACCTATCGACTTTCATGAAGGAGGAATTTTGGCCGAGAAGTGTAATGCTGCGGCGTTTTCGAGGCCGGTTACCGGACATCGCGCGACACACGACGCCGAGTTTTGGTTTAGTGATGTACAGACGCCAGTACATCAAGCTACAACAATCTGTCAAATTTCTTTAATAGATTTTCAACTTTATTGTTAAAGAAATTTGGTTCAAGGTTGATTGGGAAAATTTGGCAGTTTCGGGTAGCTTCATGTGCAGCTGGCGTCTGTACATATGTATTAGTTTATTTATATTTATTGTAATAGATTGTATTTTGTTTGTTGCCTGAAATATATAAAATTCTATTCTATGCTATTCTATTCTACTGCAATAATAGCGCAGTCTTCATCACCTGTGGCCTCACCTGCAGGCGGAGACTTCTGGCAGGTGTACTGGAATGTGTTTGTATCCCATAGGTCACTCTGCACCACTATGAACTCTTTCTTCCTCTTCTCTGAGTCCCTTCTTTGACCTGGAAAAGATTTCGTTGGTTATTGTAATGTTAGTCGGTTCAAAGAACGTAGCATTCTACTGGTGAAAGATTTTTTAAGGTTTCTGTGATTAACTCTTTATACTATTAGCATAAAATTATAGATAGTATGGATAGTGTAAATGTGGCATGTACCACTGTGCGAATAAGCTTTTCCCAACTATGTTGGCGATGGCATCCAGTCTAATTGAATGCAGCTGAGTACTAGTGTGTTTTACATGATGGAGGG
This sequence comes from Tholera decimalis, assembly GCA_943138885.2. NCBI lineage: Eukaryota > Metazoa > Arthropoda > Insecta > Lepidoptera > Noctuidae > Tholera > Tholera decimalis. Next base: position 25,775,069 of record OW964577.2, on the reverse strand, counting down.
TCTGCCTATCTGACCTCCACAACCCAGTAGCTGGGTAAGACGATACGCCCTGGTCAGACCAGAGTCAGATTTTTAGGCTTCTCCGTAATGATTGTCAAAGATGTTCAAATGACAGTCGGGACTACTGCACCGGCTTAAAGTGGTTTCCTAAGTACAGGGGTTATCCTTATCACACCACCAAACTTCTAAACTCCGGGCCGCTAGGGAGAAATTCTTAATAGAAAAACCCAATAGCACTTTTTGCCCAACCCCGAAATCGAACCCAAGGCCTTATGTTCTGCTGTCGCGCTTGTAACCACTAGACCAGCCAGGCAATTATAGATAGTATGGATTGTGTGCATTAATTAAGAAGACAGTCTAGATAACATAAATACTGAAAACAAAATTGTTTATTATATCATTATAGTTTAATTTTATAGCTAAGTATGTTTTATTTATCGTGATTAGTATTTATACACACTGTGTCTATCATCTCCTCTTGAACTCTTCTATCGCAGGTCTGCTGGAAGAAATTTCTTAGGAAATAAGCAGCACCTTTGTGCTCTTTTGTTTGTATTTTTTTTTCTAAGTGTCATGTGTTTACTTAAATAAATAATAAATAAATAATATGTCTGTTTATGTCTTTTCTTTCTGTTTTACCTGTAATAGTAGAGAGTTTGAAAACTATTTTATCTTTTTTTTTCTTACTAAAACACAATTTCTTGTTCCAAAATAAGTATAGGCTTCCCCTATTTATGTTTTACATGGAATTTAGGCTTAACTTACATGATTTTCTTCTTTCCGTTGAAGAGTAATCATGGTCTACGTCCAGGATGTCTTCTGGTTCCACTTTAGGTTTGATTATAGGCACAGGATCTCTTTCTTGACCTGAAATCAAGAAAGAACATTATGCAGAAATATGTGTGCTTCGTTTACTAAGGCAGGGCTTTAGAGTGTCAGGTCTGTTGTGATCAAAACTTAAAGCGTCATGGATATGTGACCATAAAATTACAAAAACCGTTAGATTATAAATATATTTCGGTAACTGAAACCTTTTGATTACAATCTGTCACTCGTTAAATCGCCAACTACCGAAAGGTTGTCCCTGATTGGTTGGTTTTGCTGTAGGATGTCTTGTGACCATAAAGTTACGAGTTGTTCAATCAATAAACGTGTGAGTTGCGTTCCGTAGAGACGACGCCATTTCACAAATTTACGTATTCACGAAAAATAATGCGTTAAAATGCAAGCAGTATGGTACGCGTCACAACTTATCTACTGTTCAGGACTACAAAAGGCCAGCCAACGGTAACTGGACGGTCTGAACTTGTCCACGGTTCGTGGAGCCCTACCGTTGCTTTCAACAACAATAAACAAAACTACAGGCTCCTCGGCCTACAACCATATAAACAAATAACTTATCGGTACCACTTACCTTCTGCGCTGGGTCCGCCAACTTCGACCTTCCTAGGTCACGCCCAAGTGTGGTATGTATGTAAATATGAGGTGAGTAAATGAAAGTGTGATGTAAGTCAAGTGTTCTGAACGGTCACAAGGCGTCGATCTCCAGATGGCGCGGTTCAGACAGCATCACAGCCCAAACTCGCACCGGATTGAAGCTATTTATCACTACTTATTTCCAACAAATGCGCGTGCCACGCGGTGGCAACCAACCGGCGGTAAATCCCAAAATATCCCAGGTTTTCATCAAATGGGGATTACAAATTCCAATTAATCGTTACTCGCGACCCAATTATCGGTTTCAACAGGCGATTCCAAACGATATTCTACCAATTATAATTAACTCAACAGGTCCCAAGCGGACATTTTTCAACAAGGGAAGCAAAGTCTATCTGTCAAGTGAAAAAGTTATGTCAAGTGTCAACATCAAAAAGACAATAGAATGTTGCCACACCAAAGATCGTTCAAAAATACATTTGGGACGCAACATCTACAGATTACAATGTCACGAGATATATTATGAAATAACTGTTTTTGCAATTTTACGGTGAAAAATATACCTGGTACATGGTAAATATTCCATTTTTATCATTGATCTTTATGTAATAATGCTGTTAGTGATCATGTCAGTTATTTTGTAGTGTCCCGGATAGTCCACTCAGTCTGCACTGGTTTAAAATGTTCAACAAGATTTTTTGACGCTACCTAATCGCTACAGTTTACTAAGCCGATATACAGAGGGCACGCCGCAATTGCGGCGGTAAGACCCCTCTTTGAAGAGTGGCTAGATCGGCGTCACGGCGTCCTGACCTACCGCATGACGCAGGTCCTCACCGGACACGGAACTTTCGGGAGGTACCTGTCTCTGATGGGGAAGGAAGAAACGCCTGGGTGTCACCACTGCGAGGATCGCCCTGAGGACACAGTAGAGCATACGGTGCAAGACTGCCCCGCCTGGGCAGAGCACCGACGTGTCCTCACGGCGGCGATAGGCGGAGACCTCTCGCGCCCGGCACTGGTCGAGGCCATGCTGCGGGGCGAGAGGGAGTGGGAAGCGGTCGCCTCCTTCTGCGAAGCAGTCATGCTATCGAAGGAGGAGGCGGGCCGCGCGAGGGAGAGGATAGCGTCCTCCCTCCAGCCCAGCCGCAGCGGTAGACGCCCACGGCGTCGGACGTCGGCCGACGATCTCCGGCCACCGTAGGCGCAGGCATGCGGACAGCGAGTAAAGGGCAACTCGCTGTCCGACCATGGACCATGCCCGGGTCGACGGCGCGTTGTGTTCCACGCGCGCCTCAAAGAGCGTCAGCAAGATGACGAAGCCCCCCCTGTAGAGGGCCGAAGCCTGCCGACTTATCTCGTTACCGTGACCCCGGAACGTAAAGGGCTATTGAAGGAACACCGTGGATTTTAGTCAGTACAAGTCTGACAGTCCCTCCGGCCCTGCCCAGGGTGGGAGGACTCATATGATGATTTTACCACGTTAAAAAAAAAGCCGATATACAGAAGAAGAATAAATGTACCTATAACTTTCCTCTCCATCCCAGGAGGTGGTTCCGGATCATCTTGATCCACCGACACATGCATCAGGTCAGTTAGTAACGCTGCCTGACTGACGCTGGACATTCTTCTGTGACCCCTAGATGAAGGCTTGAGTTCTCTCGAAGGTGTGGTCTTTGTGGATAAGGAGTCCTGCCGGTCCTGCGTTTTGATTATCTTCTTTTGATGTTCTGGTGTCTGTAAATATATTTACAAGATTTTATTTAACTTGCTTTGCTTTTTCGTTTGTTGGCATATGTCCGGGTGAAATCTTGCAAAAGTTAGCCAAGGTACGTCATTTTAAATCTAATATGGCGGGGACCCAAGGTGGCAGACAATTATTTTTTGTGCACTGCCCTAGTACGGGTATCAAATGAAAGGGTTTGACAACAAAAGCAATAAAAAAGGTTATTTTATGTAATATTTTTAACAATAATTTTCTTATCTGCTTGTAGAAGTTATACATAGATATTTTTATCGAGTTCACGTGGCTTTTAAGAGAAAAATAAAAGCAAACGTTGTTTTGAATGGTTTGTGCTTTCTTGGACCAGGAGCCCTATATCTACATGATTTTCTTGCACATTACCTTGTTAACTTTTGGAGTGGCTGCCTTGGTGTACATAGGCTCTTGTACCTTGGCAGGTATGGACTTGACAGTTGGAGTGTCGCTGGTCTTCAAAGCTGGTATCGTCTTGGTTTCTGCTTTTGCTGGCTCTGGAGTCTTGGTAACTTTAGGAGGTGGCTCTGATGGCTCCTGTAATTAGAATATGTAATTTGACAAAGATATCGATAGCCGAACGTCTGCAGTCTCCACTACCTTGCTGATGCTAGATTGTGAATGTGAGGCCTATGTAAGAAAAAAAAGAATATTATGAGAAAATTATCGCAGCAGCTGGTAGTTTGAGTACCTACTTTATGCAGCCGACCCAAATGTCCCTACTTTGGTTTTGTTCGTCAAATTGTTAGTTCTAAGTTGAGCAACGCGATAACTGACAAATGCTTGCAGTGTTTGGACTAGTTCGCTCAAGTCGGTGTGTTCAAAGTTAATGCATGAACATTTGATCAGTAGGTAGTTATAGATTATCTGGACTTCGAAAACACGTAGACCTCTGAGCTTGTTTCGGTGTTACATCTCAGCGCATTCAGCTAGGAAACATCGACCTAAATGAGTTTAAATAAATTTAATACGAAAAAATTAGTTGTAAAGCGTTAGGTATTTATAAGTAGTTTGCAAAATAAATATCATTTATTTATAATCTGTTTAGAACAAGTTATACCTAATATGTTCTAATGCGAGACTAAGCTCGGTTTTCCAGAGAGAAAATTATCAAATAACTCCCTAACATTGGGTGGAGAGGAACGGAGTATCAGATTGCTACTGACTATCTCTGATCTATATCTGATCTCAGAACAATGTAACAGACTCTGTTACATTGTTCTGAGATCTCAACTACCGTTTAATAAATAGCAATAGGATAATCGCTAATTGCAAGACTCTTGCGAGACTCTCGTTTGGGCAACACTACTACTGACTAAAACCCCACCTTGTTCCTTTTGTTGCCCTTATGTTCCGGAGCCCCGGTATCGTTAAAACATTCCCGCAACCCCGGTACTAGATTGTGTGTCTGATAAGATATTTTTAATTGCACTTACCTCAGCATTCCAACCACCATAAGGTAGTTTAGCAAGCTGGTCTTTCTCTGGAACAGCCTTGGAGGAAGGTGGACTGGTGTAGTCTAGGTGGTTCTTGAAGGATACGTTCTTCGTCTGTTCCTTCTTTGGTTCCTTTGGAGGTGGGTCCTTGAGAAGAGGCTCTGGTGGTGCTGAAGGCTTCGGTCTGGAATATAAGAAGAACAAAACTAAGCCCAATTTCTTTTGTTTCCCCAGTTTTCATCTTAGCGTAAACATATTTTATATAAGTTTGGCCTAAAACTTCACTACGTTAAGCCCGCTCGCTGATACAGACATAAGATTGTCAAGAATACAGGTGGCGGGACATGCGGAACAAGATAGAAAGTGGGCCATTGTCTGATAGATAGATAGATAGATAGAATATACTTTATTGTACACCAATAATTGAATTATATGTAAATATCAATATTGAAACAATTTGGTTAGATTTGAGTGCGATATCTTCCCGACAACCTTTAGAAGGACTTTACGAGCTTTAATTAAAATGGGGAGGGCTATATTAGTGTACTACTGTACAAATACTATAAATACAATTTATAAGGACATAAAACATATAAATATATATATAAAAATACAATACATAAGTACTTACATAAAATATATAATCTGTTCTTTAATATCCTATCCTCCTATTCCTATTCAAAAGGTTATACCACTTCTTCCCTTACATGTACCCTACCAACTACCTTTTAGGAATGCTAGGCTTTAATTCTTTGGAGGTGAGGAGAGGCTTTGATCAGCTCACAGTAGCCTGCAAGACCCTGAGCGGACGTATCAATTGTCCTGAGCTCCATGGCCTTTTCTGCCGATTATTCGTGCCTGACAAGTACATCGGACACCGTCAGAACCGCTTGCACAATTTGTTTGCTCCACCGACTTCCAAAACTGTCGCCAGAGCTGAATCCCCAGTATGTCGCACTCTAAGGATGCTCAATGCCCTCCTGACTACCAACCCTGAATGTGATGTGTTTGCTGACGAATGGAGTAAAATTATGCGTGCATGTCTGGTCTTCTGTGAGAGGAAGTATGCAAGAGTGTCTACTGTTCCATGTTAATTTTATTTTATCTTATATAATTTCAATTTTGAATCACAATTATTACTATTCTTATCTTAAATGTATTTCTATTTCTATGTTAATTAATGTAATTGGTGTTGTACCGTTTTAATTAACTATAAATAAATAAATAATAAATAAATCGTGTGGAGAGAAACAAATGAATAATCATAAGTTTGAAAGAAAATGATTGGTAACCGAGCTTTTAAAAACAGCGAGTGACTGAGCTTGGCAATGCATTCCACAACCGAATAGACTGCACCGTAAACTTTGAATTTGAATTCAATGGTCGTAAAATTTTGTGGAATGTGTAGGCATCAAAAGTCTTAAATTCTCTGATGATCTCAAATCTCTAACATGTGTGTCATGAAGGAAAACTAAACTAAAAATGTTCTTTGAGATAAAAGGGAGTTGTTGGATTCAAAAGAATACTGTAAAGTCCCCGATTAGTTCAAAGAAGCTTGAAAAGGCCACACAAGATTATTGATGATAGACTGGCATTTAACCATCTGATTGTAAGTGTCGATGCTGCGGAAAATTAAGCACGCTTACCTAGAAGTAACCTATTCACCCTCGACTGAAGATCGTAGCACACATATCAACTCGGAAAGGGATCGTCACCATATCAACTCGAGCCGTTCAGTATTGTTCGTATGAAACTCCCTACTGCAACGCACACTAATCGGAATCGAAACGTAATCGCCTCGCCTCGGGTCAAGCTCACGAACCGCGGTGCGGTGCGCTTACGGTTCTCCGTACCCTAGCTTACGGCTCTTCGTAGCCTAGCTTACGGCTCTCTGTATAGATGTATAGGGGATATATTATCACCGTATCCAACCAGCGGTCGGCGAGCCGTAAGCGCGGCGTCATCTAGCTGTAGCCGAACCGGAGCTTCTGATCCACTTACGTTACGTGGACGCCTGTTTGACGCCAAGGGGAAAGGCGAGGCGGTGACGATCCGCTCCTGAGTTGATATGTGTGCTGTGACCCTTAAAGACACACATGACTCCGACAGAGTATTCCACTCTTTGGCTGTACGAACAATGAAAGTATTCCCAAAACCTTTAATTAAATGCGTTAGGTAACGATGGCGCATCACCGTTCATCTTGTAGTCCGATGATGGAACGGCTCGGCGGAATTTGATTGTACTATTCCATTGCTCACTCCCCAAAATGTATACGTTACAAAATCGATAGGATAGGCTAAGATCGACTAAACTTACACCTGTTTTCACAACATAAAAGGGAGGCTATTGCCCTTCACAATATAGATATTAAATTAGATGAGATAAAAGCTTACTTCTCCACAGGCACTTGATTCTGAAGATTGATGTATTCCGCTTCAGCACCAGCAGACGCACTCAGGCTGCATACCGAAGTGATGTCACTGGTTTCTGTAAGTTTTATTAGGTAAGATAATATTTAATAAATAATATTTGCCAATATTATTCAGACCAAATTATACTTAACTAGCTGTTTCTTGCGACTTATTACTCACAGTTTTTATTTTACAACTAGCTTTTGCCCGCGACTTCGTCCGCGTGGAATAGTTACTTTGGGCTAACGTTAAATTTAACCCCGATTTTGAAGCATTCTTCATTGGCGCTCCGCTCCTATTGGCCTTAGCGTAATGATATATAGCCTATAGCCTTTCTCTATAAATTTACTATATAATTAAAAAATATTTTTTCAATTCGATCCAGTAGTTCCTGAGATTATCGCATCCAGACAAACAAACAAACTCTTGAGCCTTATATTATTAGTATAGATAGCTGTTGCCCGCGGCTTCGTCCACGTTTCCGTCGTTTTTCGTAAAAAAAAAGTAGCCTATGTCCATCCTCACGGTTCAGTGATTTTGTTGTAACAGACAAATTAACTTTCGTAATTTAGTAGGGAAATATAATATGTCAACCTATAATACTGTTGAAAAATATCGCAATACCGAACCGCACAATATTATTGTTAATAGATGTGCCCGCGACTCGTCAGCGTGTAACTCCTTGTGTGTTTTTAAGTTAATGTATTGGTAATATTATTTAGATCACGTTCACATGAGGCTTAAGTACCTATAGAACGAAAATACTTAACAGCGCAAAGCTTCCGGGTAAACTATGTTGAAAGTTGACCCGTCCGGCACGTGAACATAAAGATTTCTAGAACTGCTAACCCGGGAAAGAGCGACGTACAACTGACCATGCGAGAAACAACTGACACCGAGATCTACTCCAGCAACACGAAAAGTCTGCCCTTGAGCCTTATTAATTGTGATTGCATAACACACCGATACTGGGAATTGCGTTCTTTTAAATTGGAATAGAAAATTATTTGGTATTATGGGAATTCTGGGAATAAAGACGGTTTCTCCTGCACCGCAACCTGTTAAAATTTGAGTCTCGATTATATTTTGTTGCAACTGGGTTACTTTTAGCCGAGTTCCATTGCAAAGTTGTAGTGGTTTTAAATTTCGGTGCAGAATAATAATCAGAAAGCTTCGAACTGCTAAGCTATCGGGAGTTACACGTGTTATTGTGAGTCAACCATAAAAGATAGATATATGCTGTCGTGGGGTATTTTTTATATAATTTTAAGGAGAATATTTCCGTCATAAATGATTTCTGTGTAGCTTTAACCATTAAGGTTACACTCGCGACGGAAGCTTAAAAAATGGAGTAACTTCTCCCGTTTTCCCAACATTTCCCTTCACTGCTCTGCTCCTATTGATCGTAGCGTTATGAAAAGTATACTATAACCAGCTCAGGAGTATGAAAAACAATTGTACCAAGTTTCGTTAAAATCCGTCGAGTAGTTTTTGTTTCTATAACGGTTATACAGACAGACAGACAGACAGACAGACAGACAGACAGACAAAAATTTTACTGATTGTATTTTTGGCATCAGTAGCGATCCCTAATCACCCCCTGTTAGTTATTTTGTAAATATATTTCATGTACAGAATTGACCTCTCTACAGATTTATTATAAGTATAGAAGAAGATATTTCTTCCCCTATTTAAGCCTTTTACGACTTTGTTGGAAATTTTGCACATTTTTCTGGGATAAAAAGTCCTACTTACAATAGTAAGTATTTATAATAATGCCCATGACACCATTTGATGAGAATGAATGTATTAGGATATGTAGATTTTTCCTCAAAACAACGTGGGTGAATGATAAAGTATAAGTAAGATAGGAAGTAGCCTATGTTTGACGCCCGGTTTTCAACTATTTCTATTCCAAAGTACCTACATCAAAATCTGATTAGCGATTAAGCAGTGAAAGCGTAATATACAGACAGACACCCTTTCGCATTTATCATAGGTACGTATTTATTATTAGAATGGATAGTATGGATTAGACTTAGACCGAATTAGATAAACATATGCATCAATCACGATTACTTAGTTAATCAGGTATATTGGTATTGTTTTATGAAGTATCGTAATTGTCTGATAGTTACCAGGATGGCTGATGTTCTCCTTGGGTACCGGCAGCCTGGTCCTTGACGGTGCTGGTGAGCGGGAGTCACGAGTCGTCGATGACTCAGAGCTGGCATCGCTTCCCAGTTTGCTGAGAAGCATCTGAAAGAAACGTTTAATGGTATCTTTCATAACGTGTATATGAAGCGTAGATTTGTACCTATATTTAGTTATTGTACGACTTGTTTAGACGAATGCCTGCAGGCTTTACCTAAATTTAAGAATTTGTTACACTTTGATCAGCCTCCAACATGTTACCATTGGGTTACCATTGCATGCATTGGCATAAAACCATTATGCCAATGGTAGCCCGTTTGAAAGCTGATAAAAGTGTAACAAGGTGTAATCGTCTCCTTGAAATTGAAAAAGTACAGTAAATGGTACAATCTATACTTAATATTATAAAGCTGAAGAGTTTGTTTGTTTGTTTGCTTGAACGCGCTAATCTCAGGAACTACGGATCTGATTTTAAAAATTCTTTCAGTGTTAGATAGCCCATTTATCGAATAGGCTATATATCATCACGCTAAGACCAATAGGAGCGGAACACTAATGAAGAATGTTTCAAAATCGGGGGATGTTTTTTCCACGCGGACGAAGTCGCGGGCGGAAGCTAGTTAAAAATAATCGTTAAGTTTTATTTCGTTCAGGATTACCCAATAATGTTTAATTTGTAGGTCGTCAAGACTCAAGACATATTCCTAAACAACATAAGTAATCAAAGATATTTCAATTCAGATCAAAGAACTCTGTAATAAAGATTATGAAACTGTGTGATAATGTATGAATAAAATTAAAAATAGATTACCTTATGAATGAAATCCGGAATTGAAGTATTAACCGTAACTGATTTCATAAAAAACTTCAAACGTGTCATTAAAACGATTTTTGTTTGATGTTTATTCGCTTGGCAGCATACTCGTATACAAATGAAAGTGATTTGACATAAACAGGCTGGCGAAGTACACATAATTCAACGTGTTACTTTTTTGTTTTTCTGTGAAACCATCCTTAGGTTAGGTTAACAGAAGGAATTTTAATATTTGAATATCCTTTTTGGCCGTTAGTGGTGCATATATAATCCAATATTACTTGCGTGAAATTTTCAGGCTTATAATTATTGTTTAACGAGAGATTCACCAACCATCTTCGACCACATCATCGCTTACCATCAAGTGAGATGGTGGTTAAACGCGAGCCTATTACCAATAAAAAAAAGATAACAGTCACATAGGAGGAGATCGTAGCTAAATAATACAAACGATAAATACAAATAATAAATACAGAACCTTCAAGGTTAAGCAACACTTGCCGAGGTTCGCCCATGGATGGGTGACCGCCATAACATATCCAGATTCCTCCGTGCCTAAGAATGCAAGTTAAGCCCTTGGCACTGGCTGTCATTTGCTTATTACATATCATTTTGGTTTACATTTCATGTCGAGGAGCCGCCATTTAAGCATAGAAATGCCTGTAGTTGAAGGCTCCGCTCTTCCCTTACATTATAAATTTACACAAGGCAAATATAAAGAAAATACGATTAATTATATATTTGCGTGAGTGTGCCTGTGTGTGTGTATGTGTGTGTGTGTGTTGGTGTCTTTGTGTGTGTGATGGGGTGTCTGATCGTGTGTGTAAGAATGTTGTGACTATTATAAGCGAATAATATAACTTTATTATTAGGTCACACGTTGCAAAAGTAACTCTTCGTGCATCTTTGACAGGTGTTACGGGTTGACAAAGGCCAGAAAACCTGAGAGCAGTCTTGCCAAGGGGTTTCGTATTACCCAGTTACTGGGTTGTGGAGTTCAGAAAGGCAATCCCTGCATGCAAAACACTAGTGCTCAAATGCATCCGATTAGACTAAAAGCCGACCTAACTCAGTTGGGAAGCAGGTGATGAGAGGTAGTTGTCATAAATTTTAACATGCGACTGTTTCTTGCAACAGCTCACAGACTCAGATCTGGACACATGCCGCTCAATAAGTTTGGATTTTAAATGAAAAATACGAATTCACCAAATTGTGAGGAATGTGGAACACTTGAAGAAATAATACATCTATTGACGGAATGTGTCAGATTTGAGTCTGCAAGAAAAGAATTGTTAAAAGAGCTCGAGACAAATAGGTACGATCTCAGATTATAAAACAGAACGGGTACGATGTTGGGATGTTCTATTATATTTTATCGACACCTAATTTCAGAGGTGCTCATAGTTTAATTAAATTTGTTTTGTTGCGGTTTACTGTAGTATAAGGTCCGATGGGACTGATATGTATACAATTGCATAAAAGTCCCCAAATTAAAATAAAGAGAATAATAAATGCGACTGTAAAAAAAGCATTCAGCTGTGATTGGACTTGTTCATCAACAATTAATTTAAGTGTCAATAGACTTATGGCTAAAGTGTCGCACCTGTGATCGAGAGGTCACGGGTTTAAACCCCAGCCATTGCACTATCGCCGTAAACGCACTCCAGACTCAAGCCTATTTAGCTTAGTTGGAGGGGTTGCTAGTCATGTGAAATCTACGCACATTGCAAGTTGTGTTGCGGGAATGTAACCCTAAACATTCCCGCAACACGCAAACAAACGCGGGAATGTTGTAACGAGATACCGCGACCCGGAACTTAAGGGCAGCTGAAGGAACAGGGTGAGTTTTTAGTCAGTAGAAGTCTGACACTCCCGCTTAACCCAGAGCGGGAGAAGTCATTCAATGATTTTACCATCCAGAAAAACGCCACATTGCAAGTCTTTAAATTAACAATATTTTCTTATATTTCCAGAAATAACTCAAATAACTATGCTAGTAGTTCGTATTACCTGCAGCTCATTCTCCTTAGCTTGAAGCGTCCTGCGGTAGCGGTTGTTGTACTGGCGTAGTTCCTTCATGCGGCGCTCGAGCTCGGGCCCGGGCGAGCGGCACTCGTGCGTGGAGGCGGGCCGCAGCGTGGCCCGGATGCGGCCCGTGCCGGCCCCGCCCGGCCCGTTGCGACGCAGCTCCAGCAACTAGAAACGATGAAACTTGATAACATGGAAAACAACAGCTTTTGAACGTCCTGTTATACCTTATCTATGCTAGCAGAATGGCTGACCATCATTTCAATCTGGATGATCAGCATTTAAGCATGTTACATTCACAGGCTTGTAGGCTCAGTTCGGTCTGAATCTCGGTACGGGTCGGAAGTCTCTTAAAATTCTACTATATCCAATTCCTATTTCCGTGCTAATTCTGTGTTAATTAATAATACAATAAAACTCTGTTTCCAGTTATAAAAATAGTTTTTTTTTAAAGCAAGTTCCGAACTCTCGCATAGTCCCATCTCAAAAAAAATGTTTTATAGTTTTCATGCAACTACCAGCGTTTTCGGTAGCAAATATTAATATGCGAGTATTATTATCGTTAAAATCTGCTATGAGAAATGATTTAAATTGTAGAAGAATTGGAACCTCAGCCAGGTTCCTGAATTCCATCTGGTGAATTCAGGAAAATCCCCGCCAGTGGGGACCGTTATTTTTTTTTTCCGGAAATCTACACTATCTTGATAGATAGTGTAGATTTCCGGAAAAAAACTGATGCCCAGTGGGGATTTTCGGAAAAATAAGTAACAATTCCCACTGGTGGGGATTTTTCGGTGGGGATTTCTGGAATAGATCAAAGATTGATGTTTTTAAGAGAGAGTTTTTATCTGAATGCGAGAACGCGGTAGTCTATAAAATAGAGATAGAAATATTTATTAGATTCGTATTTGAATTGTAATTAATGTATAACTATTATAATGTTATTATATAATACTAGCTTTTGCCCGCGACTTCGTTCGCGTGGGAGGTTTTTCCCGCGTAAATCCCGATCCCGTGGGAATTCCGGGATAAAAAGTAGCCTATGTGTTATTCCAGGATGCCTACTATCTACTCACCAAATTTCATTGAGATCCGTTCAGTAATTTTTACGTGAAAGAGTAACAAACATCCATCCATCCTCACAAACTTTCACATTTATAATATTAGTAGGAAGGAAGTAGGAAGTAGGATTAGTAGGAAGTAGGATTTTAAGGAATTGTCTCGCCGGCTGATCAATTCCTTGCATGACTTGATCAGACGGCTTGTTAATTGCCCAACGGTAGAAGTTACAATGAATAGTAGTACCTTTGGTACAAAGACCAGACATAGCGTGCCCGTCGTGCAGAAAATAATGAAGATGGCGATAAGAACAAATAACGCGTCCTTGTGATCTTGTAGTACCTGAAAAAGAATACAGCACTGAATGTATTAAAAATAGTAATTATATGAAGTTACGATACAGGAGGAGTTCCTGGTTAAATAATAACAGCCACTCGTGTCCAACCAGCCACCCTTGCCAAGGTCGGTCCGAGGATCGGACAACACAGCTGTTCGTCCGGCTGGCTGTCATTTATATGTACAAACGCCAGCATATGAAGCTACCCGTAATTGTCAAATTTTCCCCATCAACCTTGAACCTAATTTCTTTAACAATAATGTTGAAAATCTATTAAATAAAAGACATTGGGAACTTTCTGCCCCGCTTTCGTAGTAGCGGACACAAACGAAACCTATCACAGATGATCCACTTCATTGCCGTACATTTTACTTTAGTATTTTTACTTTTACACTTCACAATACACCTAAAAAAAATTAATAATATCATCATAAAAAATACGCCAAAGCCAAATAGCTATGATAATGCGCGCTGAGGCTCGGCAGTGTCTAGTCAGGTTATTATCATTGATTATGATAAATAATAAGAGCCTATTATTATATTAACTCCTCTTTTTAACGCCTTTGTTCAATCTGGTTGTTTTAGACTTCATTTTTTTTTTATTAAAAGAACGTTGCCCCACTCTAGGAATTTCTCCTGCATTGTGGGTGCGTTTACAAACATTTAAACTCACATACACAAACAGCTAGACCTGGAACAACTACTTGTAGATCATCAAAGTACCATATTACTAGTCGTATATATCTAATAAACAATTGGTGATGATGATGATTATTAATTATTTAGTAGAGCACAAAATGTATCTTGATATTTTCAAATACAGTACATTAGTTTATTAATATAAGTTCAGTACTGTGTTTTTACATTTTTTTACAACAAATAATAAATAACATTCAGTGAAAAAATAAGTAAAAATATATAACTTTTTATTAGTTATTCTGCGGTGCAAAACAATATAAAATGTAAAAAAATCAAATCATTTTAGACAAAAATATTTCCAACTTAGACTCATCATACCTCGGAATTCCCATATGTCACAACATAGCGCTTTAAGTAAACATACCTACAGGTCTAAAGCTTTGAAATAAAGTACGTTTCATCTTTGTCCGACGTAGGGATTTTTCCCATAGTAAAGTTCCCAATGTCTTTTGACAGATTGTTGTAGCTTGATGTGCTGGCTTGTACATCTTTGACAGTCGTTTCGGGTAATCAGAAGCCAGAAAATCTGACAGCAGTCTTGCCCAGGGGTATCTTGTTACCCAACTACTGGGTTATGGAGGTGAGATAGGCAGTCGCTTCATGTAAAATACTAGTAGTCAGCTTTACCCAATTATACTGTAAGCCAACCCGAACACAGTTGGGCAAAGGCAGCTGATGATAAGTAGGTAAGAGGCAGTTTGTGTATCAGTTAATCCACGTAAATATACGTATTACCATGTTCACAAATACATTATAATAGATTTTGTTCATCGTTTTAGTTGTATTGTTATAGCGCTTAACTATACTTACTAGTGTAATAGCAGCTCCCATAATGCACATGATGAGTACGTTGTACACTGATAGGCCGATGTGCTGAGAGTCATTCAGGGCTGGGATGGATACATGACGCGTTTCCCATGCAAGGAAGGCGCCGAATATCTGGAGAGAAAGAACATTGATGAGTAAACAAAGGTCCTAGAATATAACCTTGTGACACCCCATAATTTATTTATTTAAACTTTATGTACAATAGTGGTACCTGGGCGGACTTAATGCAACAAGGAATTCTCTACCAGTCTACCTTTGGGTTAAAAAGACGACAATGTGGTACGTTTGTATTATGTACAGACTATAAATTGACACATCAATTAAAATTATAAACTTATACTTCAACCCAAACGAAAGAATTTAATCAAATGCTTTAGAAAAATTAAAAAGCTTAATTTATTTCAGAAGCACTTACCAATAACAGTCCCTTATAAGCGTAAATGATTCCAATGAAAATAGTCATCCGCTCAGATTGACAGTACTCGTTTTCTTGGACTATCACGATGTCTTCACTTGAAGGGTGTGGCTGAAACGTAATGTCCATCATAAGCTTTGCATCCAAGCCAAAAATGAGGCTCCTATCTGGAGAAAGAAGATTTCAAAATTCCTTACATAAGGATCCATCTGCTTGGTAGCCCGATAGAAAGGGTCAGAGACTTGCCACGTAGTCATGATCGCCAGGTCAATTGCTAGCAGCACGCCCACTACCATAAACAGCTGGTAATCTTTAATGACCTGCAAGCACAAATTATACAACTCAAAGTTGCTGAAAACCTTCTAATTTTATTATTTTCAGTTATTTAAGGGATGATAAAAGTATTAAGGAACAACGTACCTTCTTATTTAACTTGACATCAGTGAAGATGGAATGTACTCGCCAGGTCTTGGAGAACATGGCACCAAAAGCGAGGCTGAATCCAGCCATCAGAAGCCAGGCTCTGGCAGTACAGATGTAGGGAAACGCCGCTGTGGATTCAGAGGTCTGAATAAAATACCTAGGTGTTTGTTATAGCTCAGATTACGTAGACAATGTGTATTATACAAAATGAATATTTGCGAGAATCAGCAAAACAGTTCAAGAAAGAACGTGATAAGATAGATGCTGAATCTCTTTAAATACAATATCATAAATTTATGGTCACACCACAACACTTCTAATTTATTTATATTTAGTTTTACACATTTAAACATACTTTATTTACATTTTAGTGGCAGAACTGAAAAAAACTCATGCTTCTTCGCACAAACAATTGTAAAAAATTAAGAAAAGTAAAGACGGACTAGTTGATACAATAATGAAAATGGAAAGTAAGATAATTAAAAATAATTAAAGAAGACGAGATGATGCAGGTGACAGAAAATGTGAATTTGATTCAAAAGTTCACAAAACAGTCATTGATGAAAAGAAAAAAAAACACACACACACCACCGGAAATATGTAACTTACAGACCACAGATGTACATGTAATAGACGAACAAGAAATAATTCAAAAAGAAAAATGAAGAAATTAGTCGTAAATTATCACAGCATCTCTCTGGTCTGTTAATACAAAGCATACCAAAAATAAGAAGCTGTAAGAGAGTACAGAGACATACGAACCAACAACAAGCTTCGCAGATGAAGGAGCAAACAAACCAAAACTTGGAAACATGCGCGACTCCTTGGACCTAGAAAACTGCCTAGGTCTTTCTCAGAATAAGGTTTGGTAAGAGTTCTCAAAGAACAATGCACTATGGCAGCCATGGCAGGTCTACATGCAATCAGTGTCGCATATAAATGATTCGCGAACATTGATTCTTGACAAGGTCTAAGTTGTAATGTTAAAATATAAAAAGTCATCATAGCATATTTTTCTAACAATGGAAAAATGTTTTGACGGCCAAATTCATATTGGCCAATGTCCAATATTAGCGAAAATGGGTAGTTTCAATCGTCAAGGATGGGTCAGAGTTCCCAAAATTTGGTTGAGGATCCACATAGCCCAGGATTGAAGCTTAAGCTTTGGGGGTGGGATCAAGCTTTTACCTCCGTGCGGCGTATCCTGAGAAAGACCTAAGAACCAATGGCAATGATGAGATCAGATGACTTTGTAGCGTGGTCGATGATAGTGCTAGCGTCATGCGAATCAAGAGTGTCTGTTTAACCAGTAATTTAAGTTTTATTTTTAAATTTCGTATTTATGGAAGTGGGAGCTAAGCAACGTTGGTTTTTGTTTCTAGAAAATCCCACTGCTTTTACTACGTCATTAGGAGTTTGAAAAGACTTTGATGATTTTTCTTACACTTTATCGATGAAGTAAACTACTGCCCCAAATGTATGCTGTATGATGATATTTAAAACCGAATAGACTTACATGGTGAAACCAAAGCCTAGGAAGGTTCCTGAATGAAAGATTAATAAAAGATTTTTCGAATCATACAAATCTTCAAAAATGTTTTTGCAACATAACTTATAGCATAACTGCGCTTGCTTAGCACCAGCACTCCTCAGAATGATGAGCATGATCGTTACCTCTGGCTCCAAAGTCAGAAAGAACACAAAGATATTAATAAGGCAAGTCAGCACAAGATAGAAGGAGGTCCTTAGGTACGTACCGATGCTGCTAAGGCTGGAGTCAAGGCCGAGGAAGATGACACTCAGGTACGTCAGCATGCAGCCTACGATGATCAGGTTGTTCAGGTGAGGAGATGACATTTTTATGTACCTGAAGAAGAAAACAGTTATATCGTTTCTGAAAGCTAGATCACTGTTCTTATACACTACGTTCATAACAATAATCTCTCTGTTGTGTATTGTTTCTTACACATTCCGTCTACATAACCTAGAAGTTGTTGGAGGGTAGACGCTGCCTTTTAATAAATTATTGTTCTTGTGGACTAACCTGTTGTTATTGTTAATATTAATAATTATTGCATCATTAATTATTCATCTTTGCTTGCCATTTTGTGCGATTGTAAGATGTGAATTTGTGATGTTATTATAAAATTATTGTAACCTGTTGTATTTGCCTATTGAATAAATAAATAGAATGGGTACTACACCAATGAAATCCCTGACTCCTGTGCTAGTAGATAAACTTATGTTACAGATGCCAGTGGCCCAGAACCCACTCCCGAGGGATGATAAAATATGTCGCGAATAAGCTAATGATAAAATAATTTACGAGGAAAGTTTATTCAATTTGAATGCATCATCAGGCAGATTAATGGTATCTTTAATGACGCATTTCAGTTACCTTTGGTTCCTGTAATGGATGTTCATGGCAAGGAAGCCAGTGGCAAGCAGGATACCGAGCACGGAGCACGACACCAGGATGGAGTAGATCGTGATGTTCACCTGTGTGTGCTCGATCAGACGAAGTGTGCGGTCCTTTGGAGGGTTCCTGTGGAACAAATTACAAATAAGGTTTCGTACTAAAACCTAGGAGAAATGAAGATGTGATTGTTATCCTACCAAGCTTATAATTTTATATCTTGCGTAAATCAACATTAAACCTACTCTTCTTCAGTTGCATACTTAACAGAATGTTCGTAGTTGTCTACGGGGGATGGATGAAGGAGGATGGTGGGCTCCATGGCTAAATAATAACAGCCATGTGGGTCGATCTTCAAGGTTTACCTAAACTTGCCGATTTTAGGCCATAGATGGGTTACCCATTTTCGATATAGGAATTTCGATACGGTAACATGGTTACCCATAATGGGTAACCATGTTACCGTATCGAAATTCCTCCATGCTTCGGAAAATACATTAAGCCGTTGGTCCCGGTTATTATTTGTATATCTGTGAGAGTCATTACGGGTAGTCAAAAGTCAGAAAATCTGGCACTGGTCTTGCCAAGGGATATCGAGTTACCCAGCTACTGGGTTTTGGAGGTCAGATAGGCAGTCGCTCCATGTAAAACACTAGTACTCAGATGTATCCGGCTAGATTGAAAGCTGTCCATAACATTGTCGGCAAAAGCCCAAGTAGATAATGATGATGTGTTTACATACTTGCCGAACCACTTGAACGGTTCTCCACTGGCCAGATCCAGGTGGTCCCTCTCCGCGCAGTACTCCCCGACCTTCACCTCTCCCGTCCCGTCACCTTGGAATTGCTTCAGCAAAATCGAGGCTTTGCGCTCGTTGTCGTAGAAACGAACCGGACCCTGCCAAATTAAAAAATAAAATAAGCCTTTATTTTCTAGGAATTTAAAATAAACTTACTTGCGCTTATTTGGTATACCTAAGTATATAATTATAAGTAATATAATAGTAGTATAATTAAAAGCAATTATAATTATTTATTTAATACGGCACCTGGCTATCTCCCCCTCTCCCCAGTTTGTCTTTTGAAAAAGACCTCCTCCAAGGTTCCGTGTTTGTGGATACGGGCAGCTAAAGGCCCTAACTTATCTTGTATCTTCACACACATAACACTAACATAAACAGTTTTAATTCTTGGTTAGATGGATCATACATAAAACAGCTTTGTCTGGAACTTAGTTAGCGTGGGAGTTCCGGGATAAAAAGTCTGTTTGTTGCCCTATAACCTCTATCTTCCTGTGAAAATCGGCTCAGACTGTTCCAGAGACAAACAGAAGGACTGGTAGACAGACACACAAAAATTATAAAAAAAGCTTGTTTGTGTTTTAATGTTATATAAATAACTTGAGAAAACACAGAAAAAGAGAAACTACTATTTATGTATAATAAGCTCAATATTTAAACTAATATTTCAGACTACCTATGTAATTTTCATTGCCCATAAAAATTTAAACCTTTTTTATTTAAATAAAAACTTTTTACCAAAAAATTAAACCGACTCCCAAAAAACACTGTAAAGTGAAAAATAACTTTAATTTCGGTAGTCGGTGTCTTTAGTTTTGTATTTTCGTTTTTGGCACCGACTTCCGAAATTAAAGTTATTTTTCACTTTACAGTGTTTTTTGGGAGTCGGTTTAATTTTTTGGTAAAAAGTTTTTATTTCACTCTTTTTAGTTAGTCTATTTTTAATTTACCTAGTTACAAGAGCCTAATTATCAACTACTTATAACCTTTTACAAAATATTGCTTTTCCCAATGCTGGGCCGTTAATTGTTGAGGAGTTCTCCTGGTACTTTACCATCAGCTCTACATCACCATATGCATTGTAACGAGCATAAAGTGCGTAACATCCATATTCAAGTAATCGAATCGCAATCCACTCAATACTTATTATTGAGTAGTTTCGGCGGCCATCTGTGGTCTTCATCATCAGTTCCACTTCCTTAAATGGTACTTTTTGAGAGCAACTGCACAAGTTACTATAATAAATACCCAAAACGACATAGATGTGCCTATAATATTTGAAGAGTTCCCTCGATTTCTCCAGGATCCCATCATCAGATCCTGACGTTTATGAAAATGGGACCAATATCAAAGTATACCCTTTCAATCAAAAAAAGAATTTTCCAAATCGGTTCAGCCGTCTTCGAGTAATCGATGAACATACATTAAAAAAAAAAAAAAAATATACGCGTCGAATTGATAACCTCCTCTTTTTGTCGTCGGTTGAAAATAAGTCTTTATAACATTCTGAATAACATCATGACCCTTCATAACATGTAGGTACACAAGCTTCTGTATGCGTGTTCATTGCATCGCTCTCCTAGATAGCTTTTTCAGCGACAAAATACCTTTCTCGAAGTCTAATCTATCTCTGTACACAAAAATCGATTCAGTGGTTAAGACGTGAAAGTATTACTTGACTGACAGACAGAGTTAAACTTTCAGATTTATAACATTAGTTTAATGATCCATCACGATTACTGACCGTAACACCTTCAAATGTGACATTACTGAGAGCATCCAAGAACAGAGACTCCCACTCCTTGTCTCGGTACTTGAAGTCCTGGACCGTCTTCTCTTTGTACTTCGATCTTACCCGCTGCGCCACTGTCTGTATTGCTAACGCCATCGCCCATATACCTGAATAACATTACAAATTATAACATACAAGCTTCTGTCCTCGGTTTCGCTCACAAAAGATGTTTTCAGCGAAAATTAAGTAGCCTATATTACTTGCTGATAATGGTCAAAGTTTTTTTATCGGTTCCGTAGTATTTTGTTTATCCAGCCCATACAAACAAAAAAAAAAAAAATCTTCTTTATAATATTAGTTATATTAAAAGTATTATATGTTTATCCTATAGAGGAACTCCTTAGAGGAGCTTAGAGGAAAGCTCGTTAAGAGGAGGCTCCCTATATTGTATGTAACTTTGCATTAATATTCTAAAACAATCACGCATACAATCAAAATGGAACCTTAGTATATGATTTATTGGATCTTTTTCTTTACATGTCTAGACCAGTTTTGCAATTGGAAAATTTTCGGTCGATTCATTTTTTTAATCGAAAATTATGTCTTTTTTAAAGATTATTCAAAATTTAATCAAGATTAAATTTTTAATTACTTAACTTATTTTAAGGCTTTTATGTCTAAAATTAGTATTGACAGTAAGAAAATATAGTTTATTATCCAAATATGGGTCAATTTTTTCTCTAGATCAATTATTACTTTAGTTATAAACGAAATAAGTATTGAGACTTACGACATTTAGTTTCGAATCTGAATATGGTAAAAGAGCGCACGCGATATTCAACTTTATTACTGCTGCGTTAGCGTTTAGCACACAACGGCAGTTTCGAAACCGAACATGGTGAAAGAACGCACGCGATATTCAACTTTATTACTGCTGCGTTAGCGTTTAGTATAAAACGGCCTAACCGGGCTGCATAGGGGCGGAACTTGCGT
The DNA here is from genome assembly GCA_943138885.2 of Tholera decimalis. Classification (NCBI taxonomy): domain Eukaryota; kingdom Metazoa; phylum Arthropoda; class Insecta; order Lepidoptera; family Noctuidae; genus Tholera; species Tholera decimalis. Next base: position 25,753,331 of record OW964577.2, on the reverse strand, counting down.
GAAAATTATTTAACACTGCCTTGTCTTAAGCCGTTGGTCCCGCCTGTCATTTGTACAACTTTAATAGTCGTTAAGGATAGTTAGAAGTCCGAAAATTTGACACGGGTGAAAGTCATATCCATTTATTTGCTGAATGTTACCCAGCTACGAAGTTGTAGAGGTCAGACAGGCAGACGCTTCATGTAAAATACTTAAAGTTAGTTGCATTCGGTTACACTGGAAGCCCACCCCAACATACTTAGTTGGAAAAAAGCTAATCAGATAGAATAACTAAATGATGATGACTAGTTCAAACGGTCAGGTTCTACAAGTACTGTCTTATTTTAGTTTTGAAGTAATTGAGAGAATCCCTAAATATGTAAACGCTAATGTTTTTAAACTAAGAGCTAAACTTAACATTTAAATCAATTATGGTTGAATTTTGACCGCTTTGTGACCTCTAGTATGTAGAAATCGTAGAAGAAACGTACCATCATAAGTATATCCATGAAATCTAGAATATTCCAGGCCTCTCCGTCTATCGTATTCCACCTGGTAGTCTTTCGCAGTCTGAAAGAAAAATTCGTAATATAATTATGTGAACTTATTCGGTTGGGTTTTAGTAGAAGTGCAAGTGTTGTCAGAGCCATGATATACCTAATCATATAATCTACGCCGCCACGATTCTGAGGGAATTTGAAAACCAGATCAATATTATGACAGTGTCTTGCCCATTAATTTATGGAAATATTCTGTACTTACTAAAATTAAAAAAAAACGGTAAAATATACATCTGTTAAGTTAAATTAGATGAGTTAACCATTTTATAGATTAGCAATTGTAAGCACATCTCATCGTTCATAAATAAATAAATCATGGATACTGTGTTAAAAGTTACAACAGAATTCTTGGTGATATATCAGAACGTCGTAACTGTAGCCACTTTGAGCACCAGTGCTACATTGTATGCAAGGCCAGATATATAAATTCTCGAATGACAATACGTGTAAGCGATAAATCAAAATAGATTCTAGGAATCAATCGACTCAAACATATGGCATGCAAAATAGAATAGTAGACGACATAGTTATTCGTATACTTACAATACCAGACACAGTCATTTCCCCGGTGGTAGAGAGTGGTAGCAGATCAGTGAGGATGGTGGTGTCTAGAGCAGTGGTGAGGTTCCTCTTAGAGCACGGCGCGTGCCGCATCCACCACTTGTTGCTGTACGTGCCCAAGAGAAGCCAGGTGTACGCACGGCCGTACATCTCTAGGCTGAGAAGCAAGAAGAATTTCGAGATCCTTAAAGTTCTAAGTTAAGCTATCTGTCTTGATAGGTCCACTAAAATGTGTCTGTTTCTACCCCCAAAAGACCACCACAGACCTACATGGTTTTCATATGATTTGATCAGTACGGATTGTATGGACTACAAAAGAGACCTCTTTGTTTTTAATTAACCTCTGAGTTTGTTTCGGTGTTTCTTCTCAGAGTAGTCAGTTATTAAACACCAGCCTCATCTAGTTTATGAAAAAATAAGCCGTGTACAAGTGTTACTATTATCATTAGAAATTCTCATTCATAAACATAACGTAATCAACCTCTAAAGACTCACAGCTAAGACACAGGCCTACTCGCTACAAGAGTGAATAGCCTGTAATCCGCCACGCGGGTGGGTTGGAGGATGTCGCAACACTTCGAATTTTTTGGACCTACAACATGCTGGTTTCCTCACCGTTTTGTGAATTGTGTGTGTGTGAATCTAAACACCCGGCCTATTCATTCTTGATTCACTTGACTCCCAGGTTACCTATAGCTATCAGGAAACAGTGTTTATTATTATTATACTATCATTATCAGCCAGTCACGGGTCCCCCTGGTGATAATCCTGCGCCTGATATCTCTCCGGTCGTGTCGGATACCCGTCTCGTCGGACAATGATAGTAAAGGATTAGAGAGTGCACCTGTATATGCGCACATACTTGTGCACTAACATATTTCCTGCGCAGCTGGCTAATCGATTATGAGTTTGGCTGCCGTGGCTGAAATCGGCTAGGAGAGATCTATCTCGATTTAAATATATGACACGGATTATCATGTAAATAATAAAATACTGAAAAAGATATACTTATAAGCTTCGCAAAATATATGTAGCGCCCAGGTCTCGTTGAAGTTTCCCAAAATGATGCGGACATCCTTTTCCTTGAGTTTTGAAAGTGCAGTCTTCACCTCAGTGGCGAAACTCTGAGTCTCTTCTATGAGAAAGCCGTTGGTGTCCAGGTCGGCTAGAAGACGGTTGTGAGCCTGAGGGAAAAGAAGGAATATTTTTCAGCTAAGGGCTAAGCTTATCAGGTCAATGGTATTTATACCCAGCAAAGAAGCAATGCTGGTAAAAAACATTTGATTCTTAGTTTGTATCGCTTATTCTAAGCGTGCGTGTTTTATGTGTGAGTGTGTATGGTTGTGTGTATCATTAGTTACGTAATGTACTCATTTGACTTCTTGAAACTTTGTAGAAGTACTGTAGGAGGATTTATATATATATATATATATATATATATCTATACTAATATTATAAAGCGGAAAAGTTTGTTTGTTTGTTTGTTTGCTTGAACGCGCTAATCTTCGAAAGCGCTGGGTGGACTTGGATGAAATTTGGTATGGAAGTAGCTTGAAGCTTGAGGAAGTTTATAGGCTACTTTTTACCCGACTGCAAAAAAGGAGAGTTATGTTTTTACCGTGATAGAATCCACGGGAGCGAAGCCCCGCGTGTGTACTAGTATATTATATCATATTTAAACTAAACCACATAAAAAGGAAAATCAAAAGCAGACACGTTGGGGACGGATCCTAACGGTGTCGGCTGTAACGTACCCAAGTCCCAAGAGACTGGTGGCATTGCCAAGTAATGCGGCAAGGCCTTTGGTCAAATAGCAAAGTTATCGAATTGTCAACCAGCCATTTCAAAATTTCTTTGAGAAGTAATTGTAAGAATATCCATGAATCTACCGAACACCTTAGAGTTACTCGAAATATCTTACCAAAGCATATCTCGGCTCATTCTGGTAGATAGTGCCGACTCTAGTCCAGTTGAAGTGTTGCAGCAGCCTTATCCTCGGCAGGTTGAAGGCGTTCTCCGAGGGTACGATGCGGAAGAAATTGGGGAAGGCTTCTTTTGTGAACATTGGGTGGGTATCCGCGTACGACAGCTGAAAGGTAAGTAATAATATTATTTATTACTCGTATATAATAAATTTATATAACGTAACGATCTTGGGTTCACAGGAGGACCAACATGTCGATACCTCTGGGCTCAAAGGTCGTAAAGGACATTTGGGCGAAAATGACTTTTTGATACTGTTTTACTCAGTTTTAAATTTTCTATCGATCTGTATATTCCGTTTTACGAAATTCGCAAAAAAAATGCCTTTACGACCCACATAACTTGAGACGTTAAACAAAGTTTATCGTGAAATTTTGGAAGTAAATAACACTTAGTTACCAGAGTGTACACATTTTGGTAATAAAGCAAAATATAAAACAACTTTTGGGTGTAAAAACCATTAAAACTGTCAATTGTCCTATACCACCTTAGGTGGTTAATGTAAGTCACCTCAAAAATTTGAATGTAAAGGACATCGTCTTTGCAAATTGTCCTGTACACCCTAAAAATTTAAAATAAAAAATACAAGTGTCCTTTACTACCTAGTTTCAAATTAATTATGTGCTTCCACTTAATCCTAGAATATTCAAAAAACAACGAATTTAATCTAAATTTACTACCTAACTTAAAATAAAACAAAACTATTTCCTCACAATTTTGTGAAATGTATTATTATTCGATTATCGAAATTAAAAGATGTTCAGTTTAAGTATCCACTTTATAACTATCGTAGTATCGACATGGCCCAAGAAGATTTTCGAAAACCTAACGTACTTAAAAAATATACCGAAGAAGCTAAAATGTTTACAAAGAACTTTATTGAGAAGCTGCCAGCAGTTCCATCGCACTACAATAGAAAAAAACTAATAGAACTTATCTTCGTCAGGAAATGAAAAACATAACATATAACTTATATCAAATGTATTTAAAATATTATACTGAACAGGAAAAGCAGGCATTAAGTGAGAACGCATATCGAACTATTTTTAAAGAGTATAATAATAAGTTTTCACATACCTAAAAAAGACAAATGCCTAACTTGCGTCAAAACAGAGAATAATAAAGACGAAATGAACGACAAGGACAAAGAGCTGCTGAACTCTCATCTCAAAGAGAAGATACCTACTTATAAGAGATTTAACATTCATCAAACCCTTAATTCGCCCAACAATGAAACGGTCACCTGCAGTTTTGACCTACAAAAAGTCTTGAATTAGCCACATGGACAAAGTATGATATTATACTATTCTAGAAAATATTCGGTGTTTAATTTCACCATTTATGAAAGTCGCACACAGGATGTTAATTGTTATACATGGGCGGAATGTGATGGAAAAAGAGGGAGTAACGAAATTGCAACTTGTTTATTGAAATATCTTGAGAAAAAGGACAAAATGGGCGTAAAACATCTTATGTACTGTGATTCGTATTGTGGTCAAAATAAAAATAAAACCGTATTAGCTACCATGAACCAATTCCTAAAATCAGCAATTAATTTGCAGGCCATTCAAATTAACTATTTACTCCCGGGCCATATATACATGCCTGTCGATACAGTTCATGCTGTTATCGAAACGGAAGTGTGAAAAGTTATTGTTTGGAGTCCCTCACAATGGTCTATATATTTTGAATCGGCCCGCAAAAGACCAAGACCTTACAAAGTTAATGTTATGGAATATACTGACCTTTTTAAAATTTGATCAATTTGCTTAAAATATATACATTCACGCTAATGACATTAAGAAATATTAAATTTAAAAACACCAGAGTCGCCACGTTAAAAAAAAAAGCGTAACGACAAAATGTTTGTCAAATGCTCAATGGAAGACAAAGCAGAAACTCACTCTGTAACATTATGCTAAAAACCTCAGATCAAAGAAAAACAAAAGGAAAGGGGAAGGGAAAGTCCAAAGCGAAAAAAAGCCAGATTAACAATGAACCTGTGATTGGTATGGATGCAGTGAAACAGCTATACAATAGTAGATTACCAATAGATCAAAATGGATCAATACTTAAAAGATTTCAAAAAGAATATAGGGAGCTTCCATGCAATTCTGAAAACTTCTGAGACTTTGAAGGAAACAGATGAAGAGGACGATAAAAAAGTGAGAAAGAAGATGAGTATTTACTTATCTTCTTTCTCACTTAATCATCATAAAATAAATCATCATCAGATATTTAATTTATTTAAATTAAATATCTGATGATGATTTATTTACTCATCTACTCATCAAACAGATTCTGATTATAAAGTTGAAAGAAAAGAAAGCAAAAGAAGAAATTTAAGTAAAGAAGAAGTTAGTTAATTATATTACATTTATACAAATCGTTAATTCGGTCTCAACTTGAATACGCTGTACTCATTTGGAATCCTCTTTACCAAAAATACATTGACACATTGGAAGGGATACAACGTAAATTCCTCAAATCCATAAAATATCGGTGCCGCCTCCATTTGATATCCTCGAATTTAGCCCACAGGAATATTGAGTTGTTGAGCTTAAAATCTAGACGCCTGTATCTTGAAACCATGTTTCTTTATGACTTGTGTAATAATAGATATGATTGCATAGACCTTATTAATAGGCTTAGTTATGTTGTACCAAGGACCATCATTAGACGGGAGGTGCGAGCACGTCCAATTTTTGCTGTGACTTCCTGTCGCACTAACGCTGGGGTTCGGGCACCTCTTCGTCGTATGGCAAACAATTTTAATATCGTCTTTGGGAACTTAGACTTGTTTGCTGTGTCTGCAAATAAGTTTAAGATCTCCTTATTTGAATTCTTAGTTGATGCATCAAATTTGTGACACATTTAATTGTAATAATTATCCTTCGTTATTGATTATTTATTTTGATTTGTTTAATTTTAATTATTTTTAATTTCAATGATTTGATACCGTTTGTTTTTCTATCATATTATTTCAATGTTATTTTGACGCTATTATTTTTCTGCTTTTGATTAATGTTGTGTTTTATTTTTATTTATTTTTATAATTATTATTTTTGTTTTGTGAGTGTTGTAACCTTATTACGTCGTAAAATTTAATCTGTGGATAACGCAGTGGGTTACACATATGTTATTGTTTACTTAATGATACTAGAGACTAAGTGCTTTGTGTAACTGTTTGTTTTCCCGAAATAAATAAATAAATAAATAAGTTGAAGTTGATTAAAGAAGTGAAACTAATTAAAAGACCAAAGAAGAAAGTGAAGAAAAGGCAACCAAAAAAGTACGTTAATTACTAAAATATTAATTTATACTTCAAAGATTTAAAACTTTGAGTTCAATTACAAAATAATAAACTATCTCAATTTGATTACGTAAATGTACGTTTTATTTGTATAATTATGTTATTTCATGATTATTTGTAAAGAAAATACTGTACTATTTGTAGAGAAATGACTGTATCCTTTTAGAATACCTTAGCGGGTGACCTTTAAGAACCTAAAAATTATCACACTTGTCGTTTATTTCCTTATTATGTTTTATTTTGTGCAGTAAAGTAGATTTACGCCCTTAGGTAAAATCATAGGATGAAAATTTGAAGGGTGTAAAGGACTTTTATTTTTAAATTTATGGTCGTAAAGGAAATCTATCTCGGTAAATCCAGCACTAGGGTAATTTTTTAACACTGCCTTAGAGAGTACTATAAATTCTAAACACTTTTCCTAGGTTTCATATAAATAGCTCAAAAAACAAAAATGTTAGAGCAAAAATATAATTTTTTTTTAGTTTTTTGCTTCTCCTGGAAAGTCGCATTTTGTCCTTTACGACCTTTGAGCCCAGAGGTATCGATGTATCTTGCGATCGAACATCGAAGTGCGTCGAACGATACATGTTCGTCCTTTAAACATCTTTTTCTTTGAACACCATTTAGTATTCGCGTAATGTTCCCTGTATTGGTAGTCCTCCTTGTACTTAACATAATTCAGTCTATTACGATTCCAATGCTAGGACACAGGAATTGGGATATTTCCCTTTATCAATTTGAGAACAGTGATGAAGATATAAATTACACAAAGTGGCTGACTAGATTCGAACCGAAGATCTGTAAAACGTGGTTTTAAATTTAATACGGGAGATATCCCTAGTGAGTGGCAATATTAAAATTACAAAAAACTTTTTACCAAAAAATTAAACCGACTCCCAAAAAACACTGCAAAGTGAAAAAGAACTTTAATTTCGGTAGTCGGTGTCTTTAGTTTTGTATTTTTGTTTTTGGCACCGACTTCCGAAATCAAAGTTATTTTTCACTTTGCAGTGTTTTTTGGCAGTCGGTTTAATTTTTACAAAAGCCTAAATGTCAACTACTTATAATCTTTTTCCCAATGTTGGGCCATTAATTGTTGAGGAGTTCTCCTGGTACTTCACCATCAGCTTCACTTCACCATATGCATTGTGACGAGCATATTGTGCTTAATAACTACATTCAAGTAATCGAAGCGGAACACATGAAATACTTATTATTCCTACTTATATATTGAGTAGTTCCAGTGGCCATCTGTGGTCTTCATCATCAGGTCCACTTCACAAATAGTGCTTTTCGAATGCAACTATACAAGTTACTATAAAAATACTCAAATCACTATAGGTGTGCCTACAATATTTGAAGAGTTCCCTTGATTTCTCCAGGATCCCATCATCAGATCCTGACTTGGTAACAATGGGACCAATTTCGATGTATACCCTTTCAAACAAAAAAAGAATTTTCCAAATCGGTTCAGCCGTCTTCGAGTAATCGAGTGTAAAATGAGAGGCTGTATGTTCGTTGACTCTAAGCAAAGTTAGAAGGTTAGTATAAATAAAGATTATGTTATCCCCTTACCTGAGTGAGGTGCCAGTGTTTGGAGGCTTTGGCGATGGGATCGGTGACGTGGGTGCAGGCGGCTCCGAACAGCATCAGTTTGTGAGGACCGCTGTGCATCATGTCGAAAAAAGACTTCACTCCCACTGCTGCGTTGCACTGTTGGAAATGGAATAGTACTTAGAACTTAAACATCTATTTCTAGAGTGTTCAAGGGTATCAATTAATATAGCCTTTAAACAGTGAGGCCGGGTAATTTTCGTTTCTTTCCTGTGCTTCTGACTAGTAAAACATTAGGTCTTGAAAGTAAAGAATTAATTATTGGCATTTAAATAAATCGAAAGTATCGGAGTCTTTTATATACTTTTTGTGCCCAAACAGAATGTAAGTACTTTTATGCAGTATAGTTCAACAGCTGGTAAAGACTATGGAATATGGTACTTAAATATTACAAATATAAAATAATTTATTGCTCTTTCAGTTTACATTAACAGTAATTAGTGTTTGGAGCTGGGAAGCCCCATTCCTCCATAGCAAAGTAATACAAATTGAGCTTAGTGGGTATTTATAAAACAACAATAGTTACAGAATATATACTGCGGCCTTAGTATGAGTTTGCGATACTATAATCGTGTTCGAAAACTATAGCTTTGTCTCTTTCACACTAATCTGGTACGTGTGAACGAGACAAAGCGATATTTTTCGAAAACGACAAAAGTATTTCAAACTCATACTAAGCACACAGAAGTAACGAATTATTACGTCTTTTAATTGGACATCAGTGACACAAACAAGTAAGCTGCCAGGAAGTTGCGTGATTTTTTTTTTTAACCCAAAGGTTGACTGGTAGAGAATGCCTTGCTGCATTAAGTCCGCCCATGTAACACAATTGTACATAAAGTTTAAATAAATAAATAAATAAATAAATTTTTCTATCAAGATACCGCAGCCCGGAGTGCAAAGGCAACTGAAGGTACATGGTGGGTTTTTATTCAAAAAATGGGGTACTAATTATCTATCCAGAAAGCTGTTGAAGGCTATCTACTTTCGTGTCAGTCCCTTTCAGCAGTAGTTTCCTCGTTACCTCGGTATCGTTCCACCACATATGAAGCCGGTAGTTCCTCAGGACGGAGTCGTGCTCGTTGACGTGGTCCAGGGCCAGCTTCACGCTGGGCATCACGCCTCGACCTACAACAGTGTTGAGCTCGCGTTGGTACATTGGATTATGAACGACTTCCGTGCTTACCGTTTCGTCAGGGAATGGCTAAGTTATGAATTGACTATTACTTACTCATTTGACTTACGATATAAGTAATGGTTCGATAATTGTTAATGATTAGTTATTGGTTTAATGTTACGAATTGATTGAATTAATTTGTCTATCCAAAAGAATGTTCATTACTAAGGCCGCGCTCAGTTTGGATACGAATTTGTATCGTACGTAAACGTACGATCGTGGTCGTACGAATTGAGTGCGTACACTGAATACGTTTTACTCCGTTAAAAAGGTAGTGATATCGCATTCGTGAAGTCATCTTTGGTTGGAGCGCAATGAATAATCTGTATCTTCTAGATAATTCTCTTATAACTCGAAGATTGCGGCGGCGTCTTCGCTGTCGCAGAACCGAATGGGTGCGTGAAATTTATTTAAAAAGAAAAGAATTTGGAGAATTTCATCATATTATTGAAGACTTAAATAATGGCCCCATACTGTTTCATGGTTATGTACATACACCATGAAATTAGTTTAAAATGCCCTAGTTCGCAGTATTTTGGACTATGGCCCGATCCACTTAACACCATGCAACATAGGTGCTCTGGCTGGACATGACAGGGTACAGTCTAAATATCTTCGGATCATCTCTGGATGTATGAAGTCTTCGCCCATCGGTGCGTTGCAGGTCGAATGCGCTGAACCTCCCCTGGCCCTAAGGCGACAGTACCTGGCCTCCCGTTGTTTTATCTAGGGTAACTTGTAGGTCTTCCCATCCCCTTATTACTAAATTGGATGAGCTAAATTCCATAAACAGAACCTCAAATTATTGGAATAATAAAGAAACCCTTTTAATCCTAAACCATGTTCGTCTAATTCAAAGTTTAGACTGCCCAATCGTACAGTTTCCTAAATTATCCGCTTTCATTTAGATTACGAAGTCTTATGTTTCATTCCAAAATCCATTTCAACATAAGTATACCCAAAAATTCCCCTTCAGCAAATTCGATCTTCAATGCATCCGTGGCCCAGCGTTGGCACGGTTTCCAGAGATTTTTTACAGACGCCTCAAAATCTACTGACTCTAGTCACACTGGAGCTGTAGTATGTTTCGAAAACTCCAGGATCATACTACAATACAAATGTCCCAAGGAAGCCTCTGTGTTCCCAGGCGAGTGTGTGGCTTTATTGGACACATGTCTTTTCATCGAGTCCCACCGCATTTTCATAGCCGTTATATTTACAGACTCCCTAAGCTGTCTCCAAACCCTGGCTCAAAACCCTTTCAAAGGTAAATTGCACAGTTCGCTTATTTAAAAAAAAAAAACTAGAAAAATCCCTTTCTCGTGCAGTTATAGTCAAAAGGATGTTCAGTTAGTTTAGATACCTAGCCATTGTGGCATTAAGGCAACGAGTGCGTCGATGCCTTGGCCAAAGGTGCATGTTCGTCTGCTACAGCCGATCTCTGCCGCAATGCATGCCCATCAGGGCTATGATTTACTGAGCCTCCCAAAAGAAAACCTTTACAGTACTTGGCAACAGCAGTGGAACTCAACTGGGAAGAAGAAAGGCAAATTCTTTTATGCAGTGCAACCATATGTTAAGCCAAAACCTTGGTTCTATACGTACTAAAAGGTGTCAAAATCCATAATCTCCATCTTTTGTAGAATCCGCTTAGGTTTTTGTTGCACTCCTGTGTTCTTGGAAAAAAATCCGTGTTTGGGACTCATCCCTATGCGAATGTGGCCTGGAAGAAGGCACACTGGACCACATATTTTTTAAATGTCCAAATATCGTCTCATCTTCAGATTTGTATAGTCATCTCCCGAAATTTAAGAGATCCCTCTTCCAATTAACTTCTCTTCCCTTCTAACATTTCCTTCACCAGAATTGCTTGTGGCGCTGATGAGTTTCATCCGTCACAACAATATAAAACTGTGAGCCTAAGTACCAAAAATTGTCTGTATGGTTGTGGTATAATTTATGTAATCGTTTAACAACTATAATATTTATGTATTTTATTATTTGTTTGTTTCAGTCCTGTACTAACCCAACAAGTTCACCTGTATCAATTAAAGAAACAGAGACTACCGTTCCTGTTCTGAGTCTTTTTTCTATTCTAAATCCATTCTATCTCTAATCATACACACTTGTTTTTCCAATTTACTTTAGAAACTGGCAGAATAGTCGACATCGGCTCCACTTGCCATTAACAAAAAATAGAATAGAATAGAAATCTAATTTACTAGACTCTATCAACAACGCGAAACAACTCATCCAATACATTTTAGAAAATAATTTATAAGAAGTATATCCAAATGTTTACATTACAATTAGAATCATGCTCACAGTTCCGGTCAGTACAGCTTCCGCTGAGAGAAGCTTCTCAAAGTTGAAATTGATAAACACCTATTTGAGAAGCACGATGAGCCAAGACAAGCTGAAATAGCGGCTAGTCTTAGGGCTACGACACAATCCTGAAAAAATCAGTTAGGCGAAAAGTTCGACTATTTTAATTTCTATGTGTGTAATTATTTTTGTCAACATTTGATTATCAACAATAAAACTCGTTTACTCATACATTTTTTTTATAATTTAGCACACTTAATTTAACGTTTTTTTTTTACTGCGAAGTAACTGTTCGGAACTGATTGCATAATTAATTGTGCTACGTGTTCCTTCTCTCAGGTTAAGGAATCATCGACCTCTGTATGTTCCTTCTGTGCGGTGTATTTATCGGCAAAACTCTTATATGATAAGAGCTAGCAGATCATATAATGCATTATGTCACACTGTTAATGATCTTGACTTATTCTCCACCAGCGTCACTAAACTCAAAAAAATAATGTATAATCAGTTTTTTGAACAACACTAAAACCATTACTTGTAAACGCTTCTATTTGTTCACACTGACTTGGAAACCTGGTACCATAGGTACTTTTCCTATCTCAATGTTTATTCATAACTCGCTCCGAGTGCTTTTACTTCTTGCTTTCTTTTATCTTTCTACTGTCTCTTGTTCTAATCTAATACTGTCTGTGAAAACTTGTAATTGGCATTCTTTCATTATTTTTCAACTATCTATATCCTAGCTGTAAATTTACCTAAGATAATAAAATAAAAGAGGCCTCGCGAACTTGATTTCGCCGACGTCCACATGTGGTCTAGCGCCGCCACTGGTATTAAATGCTAAGTTACTAGATACTAAAATAACTTTAAGTGCTGTGGTGTTCGGTTGTAAGTATTGCACCGAACCTCTTTATTAGTCTTAATCTGTGGCAAATTCAATTAGGTTTGCTTAGATTGATAGAACTCAGTAAACAGAACTCACTAAAAACCTACCTAACCCAAAATCTGGAGAGATATAAATATATCTACTTTTGCTGTTGGTTATTGTCAGGACAAAGTTATACAAACATTGTCATTATTTATAAAGAAAAATTAAAATATGGAACAGAAAAAATAACTGTACGAAGTTCGCCGGGTCAGCTAGTACTGACTATAATTTCCCTGAAATAACTAACATTTTGGGGAAAAGTTCTAGTGAACTTATTCCAAAGAACTTTCTGGTTTTGTGGTTTTGGAAATCATCGGTGACTTTTATCAGTAAATAACAAAGGCACCTTCAAAAATAACAAAGGCACCTTGAAAAATAACTTCAATTTCGGAAGTCGGTGCAATACAAAATACAAAACGAAAGACACCGACTACCGAAATTAAAGTTATTTTTCACTTTGCAGTGTTTTTTGGAAGTCGGTTTATTTTTTTGTAAAAAAGTTTTTATTTCTCTCTTTTTAGTTGGTCAGTTTGTAATTTACCAAGTTACAAAGCGTAAATGTCAACTACTTATAACCTCTTACAAAATATTGCTTTTCCCGGTGCGCTGGGCCGTTAATTGATGAGGAGTTCTCCTGGTACTTCATCATCAGCTTCACTTTACCATATACATTGTGACCAGCATATTGTGCTTAATAACCATATTTAAGTACCTACTTAATCGAAGCGGAACCCATGAAATACTTAATATTGAGTAGTTCCGGTGACCATCTGTGATCTTCATCATCAGTTCCACTTCACCAAATGGTGGTTTTCAAATGCAACCGTACAAGTAACTATAAAAAATACTCAAATCACTATAGGTGTACCTATAATATTTGAAGATTTCCCTCGATTTCTCCAAGATGCCATCATCAGATCCTGACTTGGTGACAATGGGACCACCTCTGAAGTACACCCTTTCAAAGCCGTCTTCGAGTAATCGGTGAACATACATAAAAAAATATACGCATCGATTTGAGAACCTCCTTCGTTTTTGTTAGTCGGTTAAAACGCTGATGGGTGCACTGAGAGGCATTGCCGTCATGAAATAGCAACAGACCTGCGACTTCGTCCGCGTAGATTTCGAAATAATTATAGCACTTACAGTTAGCGTTGATCCTTACTAACAATGGAAAAAAAATGAATTGGATTTCGCTTTACGGGGCCGGTATGCTTACAATCAAATACCTCTTTATAATATTAATTAGAGATAAGATAGGCTAATCAATTATGAGATTTCCCGTCGCCAGAATCGGTTAGTTACGATGTCTATTATTATAGATAAGCTTTATAAAACTTTACCTCACCGAGGGAATAAGTAGGTAGGTAAGTCGACCATCTCGTCTTAGTGAACTATATATAGCAAGGAAACTTGTCCAAACTTAGACATTAACAGTAACTTTGCCGAAACTGTCTGAAGTCGTTCCGCTATCTCTAGAAACTTCTTACTCTAACTAAGAGGCAATTTACTTAGGCAACGCGGTTACTTCGTTAAGTAGGACGTACCAAAAAAAGTTTTGGTAATACCCATTATTAAAATAAGGGTGTGTAGATTTGGTTTGGGAAAGAAACCGCAAGTACTTTAAATATATATTTTGGGGTGTGCACTCTGTGATCATCGAGGTATCTCAAAGTCCTACAATTTCTATAGATTCTAGGCAAGCATGTTCGATCGGCGCCCAAGTAATCGTTTACTATCACTTCGGATCCCATGATCCGAAGTGATAGTAAACGATTACTTACCATTCAAACACGAGTCTGTTTCATATTACCCATGCTAGTTCTATGGAAGCGAATGTAAGTCAGTCTGTTCGTTAGCTTTACACGAAACTTGGTACAAGTAAACCATGTCTTGGAATAAGACTTGGAACGTGTTATACTGGGAGAAAGTTTTTTTGTGAATGTTTGATGAAGATACTAGAAGACCTGGAGTCACATAACATTCTACTTTTCAAAGACTAACCTTTAAGGGGCTGAAATAGGTGTAAAGTCCTCACAAAAACATCCAGGCGAACACCAAAAATTCATAGGCACCAACTAGGCCACACATACATATGAATAAAATATCTGTATATTCGTAATATGTTATTTCAAAATAACTGTTTTCCCAAGAGCTTAAAATTATTCACACGATACCAAAACACAATCTTTTTATAAATTTTATCTGTCTTTCGGTTTGTCCAGTCTAATCTCTGGAACGACTGAACCGATTAAATGTAAATTCCACTGAAAGATAAAGGAGGATTGGGCAACATATAGCCGACGTTTTAATTTTACGCGGGGAATATCCGCGTATGTAAAATCAACTCCGACGCGAACAAAATGGCGAAACAGTTAGTTAATAAAAATAAAATAGATACCAGTATTAGAGTTTTCTACACCCTTGCCGAAGGGAAAGAAGCCAGCGATGTAGACGTCCGTTCTCCTGTTCAGTATTGCATCCAGGTTCGGCTTCTGCGGGAAACCCTGGCTGATGGAAACCAAGACGAGGGGAAGCAGCAGGTGCATGGCTGGAACAAAGTTTTATTAAGGCTTTGTAGTAAGAACAAATGGTATGGAGCTTGTGGCTAATAACAACAGCCGCACGGGTTAAGCAACTTGTCGAGTTCAGTCTGTGGATGGGTGCCATCTTAACATATCGAGCTAGCTCCGTGTCTCGGAACGCTTTCAGTTCCTCTGTGACACACATTCTAGATCATCGGAAAATTTAGAGTTAAGTATTCGTACGAATTCTAAACTCTAAATTTGATGAAAGCATATGCATTCCAGTTCTTTCTTTGACAAATCTTTCACTATTCAAGCAGCTCGTTTGTGGAATGCAAATTACCCATAGAAGTGAGGCGTGCTCAAATGCTACCAGCGTTCAAAGGAATGGTGAAAGAGCATTACCTCTCCCTATAAGTTTTCCCCTTGTTTCTCAATTATAGATACTTGTAATATTTTATTAGTATATGATTTTGTATTGTATGTATGTATTTTATATTATTATGTTCAATTAATATTATTTATGTTGTTTGTACACTGAGAGCCCTTAATCTGTCTCCTTTAATTTTTGTCCATCCAAAGGTTGTCTGTAAGAGATGACCCTGTGCGATAAGACCGCCCATTGTACACTAGTTTAAATTTTTGTATCTATAGAAATATTGTGAAGGTGTGTACAATAAAGTATATAATAAATAAATAAAGCACGCCCCGGCTGCAATTTATACATCTTTGATTTTCTCAGTCGCTACCGCTAGTCAGAAGTCTGAGAATCTGTCACTGGACTTACTAAGGATTATCGTTTTACCCAGATACTGGGTTGTGGATATCTTTGGCAGTCGCTTCATGTGAAACACTAATAATCAGCTACATTTGGTTAGGCGAGAAGCCAACCCCTACATACTTAGAAAAAGGC
This sequence comes from Tholera decimalis, assembly GCA_943138885.2. Taxonomy (NCBI): domain Eukaryota; kingdom Metazoa; phylum Arthropoda; class Insecta; order Lepidoptera; family Noctuidae; genus Tholera; species Tholera decimalis. The sequence goes on along the minus strand of OW964577.2, from coordinate 25,737,453 downwards.
TGAGCAATAAGTAGGAACAAATGGTTATTGTGTCAGCATATGCATACGCTTTAACGGGCCAAAAGGCTCTTTGGCAACGAACGCACAAAGCTCCAGAGCCTTGAACATCGGCAATGCTTCGGGAAGTGCGCGATGGTATTGCACAATTTCAATAGTTCGCGGCAGGGGACGGTATCACCTATTCACATTGTTTCAAGAGAAGCCGAAAGTAATAGGTTTTCTGAGCGATATCTTGAGGCAGGGGCTAATGGCGAGCTATCTGCTTTCATGTAACTACGTACGTATAACGAGCCCTCTTGCCATTGTATTATATGATCTTAAGCAATAACAATTTAAACATACGGTACTCAGTACTCCTGTAATGGATTAAATGTCATCTGAGAAGGGTACGAAATATTAATATTGACATTCAGATATATTTGCTTGCGACCTAAAAGTATTAAGATGATATGATTTCTTGTTCATAATTCTGCGGAGAAAATAAGCGTCTTCGTGAGAGGGTTTTTATCTAATAGATATCGGAATAAATTTACAAATATATGGAATATCTCAATATATATAACTCAAAGGTGACTGACTGACTGATTGACTGACATAGTGATCTATCAACGCACAGCCCAAACCACTGGACGGATCGGGCTGAAATTTGGCAAGCAAGTATATGTTATGACGTAGGCATCCGCTAAGAAAGGATTTTGCGAAATTCCCACGGGATCGGGATTTACACGGGAAAAACTTCTCACGCGTGCGAAGCCGCTGGCACAAGCTAGTATAATATATATTTCCTTGGAAGATGGATAGGCCTTTAGTGTGGGACGCAACTTGTGTCGATACTCTTGCGCCATCCCATCTTCCTAGCTCGTCTTGTTGTGCTGGCGCTGCCGCTGCGACTGCTGAGAACCTCAAGCGGCGGAAATATAATAACCTTGTTGGTAGTTATATTTTCGAGCCGTTTAGGGTTGAAACCTTGGGGTCGTGGGGTCCGAGTGCTCATAAATTATTTAAAGATCTATCCAGACGCCTAGTTGACACTTCGCGTGACCCAAGGGCTGGCTTTTACCTTGGACAGAGGTTAAGCATTGCCTTACAACGTGGCAATGCCGCCAGTCCCTTGGGCACATTACCACTGGACAGCGATGCGCACGAATTTCTGGATGCCATATTATAGTTTATTTTTAGATGTGTATATGTAGTTTAGGGTTTTTATTTAAGTGTAAAAATGTAATGTTAAAAACTAATAAATACCAAATATATACTTCATTCATTTCATAACTCCACTATTCTCAAATCGGTAAAGGAAAACATCGTGCGTGAGGCAATCGGCCGCGGCATATCCCTTTTATTTGGTGGGAAAATCATCAAAAGACTTCTCCCGCTGTGGGTGGAGTGGTAGGGAGTGTCAGACTTCTACTGACTAAAAACCCACCCTGCTCCTTCAGCTGCCCTTGTGTTCCGGGACTGCGGTATCTCGTTAGAAGAAACCTGCGTGAAGTCCTTTCTTTTTTTTTTCGTGGTAAAATCATCAGTTGAGTCCTTCTACCCCGGGCAGGGCCGGAGGAACTGTCAGACTTGAACTGACTAAAATCCACGGTATTCCTTCAATAGCCCTTTACGTTCCGGGGTCACGGTAATGAGATATGTTCCGCGGCCCCGGCAGGCTTCGGCCCTCTACAGGGGGGGCCTCGTCATCTTGCTGACGCTCTTTGAGGAGCGCGTGGAATTCCCACTCCGGCTCGCCCCGCAGCATGGCCTCGACCAATGCCGGGCGCGAGAGGTCTCCGACTATCGCCGCCGTGAGGACACGTCGGTGCTCTGCCCAAGCGGGGCAGTCTTGCACCGTATGCTCTACTGTGTCCTCAGGGCGATCCTCGCAGTGGTGACACCCAGGCGTTTCTTCCTTCCCCATCAGACATAGGTACCGTAAACGCGGGTTACTTTAGCTACTTTTTTGGTCTTTGTTTAGAAATTATTTTATAGTAGGGATTATGGTGAATTTCTTAGCATTTTAATGGATTTGGTTCATAGGTGTGGATGGTAGCTAATAAGTAACAATGCTATTTTCCCCAATTTGTATGTGTAATTATTATTTTTATTTTTTTTAGTTTTGAGCCAATGTTGTTCTTTGAAGAGGGTTACTTTGTCCTGCAGATTTTATTGACCCAAAAACGATATTTATGACAGCATTGAGCCAATGAAAACCCTATACAATGATAGATAATAGAAATACCAATGTTGTACCAAAAAATCTGAGTTTAATTTTCAGAAAAATAAAAGTTATAATATATTTTTTTGGAAAATAACAAAACTTTTACAAAAATTAAGAAATGGTTCAATATAATATTAAGAAATAACCTCGGATAAATCAACAGTCTAAAACTAATCATAACAGTCTTAAAATTGAGAATCATTGTTTTCTTATTTTACTAAAAAAATTATAAAGTTATTATTATACGATAGGAACTTTCTTAGACCAAAATTACAAGATGTCTCTTGTTATTCTTGCAACTTAGCCATCTAATTCAGGAACAGAAAAACATCCTTTATTTTCATATTTGGGAATATTTATCTTGCAAATAATATCCTTCCAACTATAGAGTTGTAACAGGCCATCGCCAGAATAATTTGCCTCTTTTCATACAGCTCACATACAGTTCAGTAAACGAAGAGGGAGCCCCCTCTTTCGCTTACGAAAGCGGTAATCTGGCCAGGATATTTTTGTGAGTTCCATGTAACCAGAACATGGTCTCCTTTCATAAGATTGAGCCTAATCTTGTCTTGGATATCTGTAGCTATCAATCGGTTCTTTGATGGCACTTCAAGCTGAATGGAATCAGACAACTCTGGAACTTGAGGGGAAAGCCAGTCTTGAGAAGATGCAGCGTTTTTCAGCTCAATGTATTGTTCAATCTGAATAAAAGGTGAGCGTCGGCCATCTGTAGCATCGCTCAGCATGAAAACTGAATAACATGTGATTTCCGTAAGTTTTGGCTCATGAGCCAAAGTTACCCAAAATTATGAGACAAAGTAGGTAAAGCCACAATTTATTTTTAAGATTTTGGTACTAAGGATCGTAAGAAAGTATAATTTTTACAGTGACTTTACTTGCTAACACATTTCTGACACAAACAATTTCATATAATAAAGGAAACTTACCGAAACTCACGGTAACACTACAAAGTTTGCAGCCGTAAAATATGCACGTTTTTAAGCAGGTAGTTCCGAATTCAACTGACAGGTTGAAACTTGCTTGAAGTTTGCTTGACCAATCAGAAACAGTTACCTCTATTGCCATCTAGTATTTGTGACTCGAAATAGACCGTTTACTGTCATTTGACCGACAGGCGGGAAGTTCTAACTTTTTTCCGTTTTGAGCCAAAGTTCCCCCCCAGAGCTAAAGTAACCCGCGTTTACGGTACTTCCCGAAACTTCCGTGTCGGGTGAGGACCTGCGTCATGCGGTAGGTCAGGACGCCATGACGCCGATCTAGCCACTCCTCAAAGAGGGGTCTTACCGCCGCAATTGCGGCGTGCCCGTCTGTGATGTCCTAGGAACAAAACTCCGAAGAATGCAATATAGATCTAAATGATTATGTTTTGTGTTTCCGTGGGCATATTCTGTCATATAAGAAAAATAAAATTACTGTTTAATTGATTTCCACCTCAAACACGTCAAACGTAAAACCGTCACGCAAAACAACTGACCTGTCGATATTACTACGGCATGTTGGCGACGTTGGCGTAGTTTGTAGCGCAGTGGGAAGCAACTGGTTGGTCATTAATGTTGTTTTTCTTCTCTATAATTTGCGTCACAATACCTAATGTTATATAATGCCCGCCTCAATTCCATTTGATACATTTTAGATCGGACATACGTAGGTTAAATGGGTGAAGATACTCTCACTCATCTTGGTAGGCTTGAGAGCATAAAATAATAATAACGCAGTCTTTTACTTTCCCACTGCTGGGACTCAGGCTTCCTCTTTCTTACAGGGAATAATCCTCTCGTAGTGGATTATTGCCCAATTCGGGTTGGTCTATGTCATATGTCTTCGGATTTTTGTTCCTAGGACATAGGTACCTATTTTCCTTTCCTACCTTTCTTCGCACAATATTTAAGTGAAATATAATAAACATATCTGGCCTATCCTTGGTCACTGAAATGTCTAGGTACCTATATATAAAAAAAATTAAGATATCTATAGAACCATACCTACTCGTTCATAAGAAGAAAGCGGAATTTCAATCTTATCGAATTGATTGATATTTTAGACTCGTGAAAATCTTTTACAATTACGAAATCATTACACTATTATTCCTAAACGATATCCCTATGACCTTAAGGTGATTTGGGTCTACAGACCTACGGACGAAGCGTATTTCAAACGATATCGGCTTTTAGTTTAACCGCATGCAGCTAACTAAGGCCTATTTAACCTCCAACACCCAGCTACTAGGCAACACACTACCCATACCCTTTCTGGGCAAATCTATATATAAATACTATGGCAGAAATCCTGCACAGCCATCATCACTAAAATCTAATCAAAGTTTTACTTATAATGAAAATTCTCGACTCTAAAACTCACCTTTATTCATCTTTGAAGTCACTTTTCTGTATCAAAACCACACAATTATATGTGCGATAAAAAGATCTGCATGAGGTCACCTCAAAATCACCACCTTTTCATCAATCACCAAAGAAAATAACCGAAACAATGATCTCTATTAGTTGAAAACAACATTATTTTACAAATTTTGACATATAATCACTGGAAAATTAGAAAGCGCAACTAATATCTACATTTTCACCTGGAGCTGTACTGCCTGATAGCTACAAGGGCTAGAAATGCCGTCTGAAACATTACTGTAAAGGAAACTAGGCTTTATTACTATTAACACAAGTTTCAACATCACACCACTCACCTTTCTTCGTACAATTTTTCCATCAGCAGCTGAAGACGTAAAACACGCTTTTGTTTCAGTCGATAATGAACTTTACAGTATCGGAATAAAGTACAGTGTCAGTTGTTAGTCTATGTTGGTAAGAGTGTTTCAGTAAGGTTACGTTTGTGCAAACAGATAAAATTAGGCTTTGGCGGTGGAAATCGATAGAGGGGTGGTTTCACACGTAGTGTTGGGCAGCAGAACCCTTGGTATCGTTGAAAGTTCTATCGTGTGATCATTGTCAACCAAGACAGGGCAATATTAAGGAAACCAGCAACTAGTCGAATACCTATTGAATCGGAGGCCATAAAACAAAAAATATGATATTTAATTTTAATAAAAAATGTCTTAGAGCTAACGAAATGTCAATAATTTCAATACTTATAACAAACTAGCATGTGCCAGCGGCTTCGCCCGCGTGGGAAGTTTTTCCCGTGTAAATCCCGATCCCGTGGGAATTTCCAAATCAAGAAAAGCAAAATCCTTTTTTAGCGGATGCCTACGTCATAATCTACCTTTTTTTTTTGGTTTGGAAAATCATCAAATGACTTCTTCCGCTCTGGGTCAAGCGGAAGGGTCTGTCAGATTTCTACTGACTAAAAACCCACCCTGTTCCTTCGGCTGCCCTAAATTTCCGGGGCCGCGGTAACTCGGTAGAACTTTCCCGCAAACCCCGGCAGGCAATGGCCCTATGAGGCCCCGTCGCTGGTGTTGACAGCTCTTTGAGGCGCGCGTGGAACACGACGCGCCGCCGACCCGGGCCTGGTCGTTACCGGATGGTGAGCGACCCTTGCTCACCGTCCGCAGGCCCGCGCCTACGGTGGCCGGAAATCGGCTCGTGATCCCCGACGCCCGGGGCGTCTCCCGCGGCGGCTGGGGCACGAGGAAGAGAGTTGCCTCTCCCTCGCGCGTTCGGCCTCCTCCTTCGCTAGCATGACTGCTTCGCAGAAGGAGGCGACCGCAACCCATTCCCTCTCGCTCCGCACCATAGTCTGAACAAGAGCAGGGCGCGAGAGGTCGCCGCCGCCGACCGCCTCTACGAGGACACGGCGGTGCTCCGCCCAAGCAGGGCACACCTCCACCGTATGCTCCACCGTGTCCTCTAGGTGGTCCTATTATTGGTTTCATATGTTTCTTGAATACCAGTAATAACAAACGTGTCACAGCACTATGAGAGTCATCACTTTCCACGTCACTTGCCAATCAAACGATCATTCTCTTCGTTCTTCTTAATTTGAAAAATTCGGCCTCTGGCATCAATGTATTGAAATTTCTAATATACTCCACACATGTAGACATAGGATTAGAAAACCCTTGCCATATCGTTTGTTATCATCCAAAGAAACCGTGCACTCGGTATGTATATACCCTTTAAATTACACGTTGTATATATAGATTATTATATCAGTTCGTTATACATCATCTTTAGTCTCTTTTACATCCTATCCTACCTAGACTACGCTGGTGAATCTTAATCTCATAGAGGCACAACTTGATAAATTTGATCAACTTCAAAATTTTTGCATAAGATTTATGCTTTCGAATTTATCCGAATTTCGTACGAAACTCAAGTGGCTTCGCAGTCTTCGTGGGAACTTAAGTATCTTGTCTTTGCTTTAGTGTTCTATTCTAAAATGCCCAATAACGTTTCAAGTTCCTTGATTACAAACAAACTAGAGGCCAATGATACCACTCCACCAATTTCTTTCAGTAAGATAAGTACAAGCCCTTCCTTCAAAAAACAGGGTAAAAGGTCTCTCTCTCTTTAAATAGTTATTGCTGACGATTTTATTTTGTATCCCCTCGTAAACTGGGCCCTCCCGTTACTGCAAACTTTATCAATATCACCAATGTGGGTTCCTGAAGCCAATGGACACTTTCTCTTTTTTTTAAACGAACTTGTACCTTCATATCTTTATTAATCATTTTGTGGCTAGATACGAATTTGTTCTTAATATTAAATAAATAATACATATAAATTTAAAGTCCTGAAATCATAAACTCACTCCTATCGATATCTAAAGTCAGCCACATCCTTATACCACGTTTCTAACGCATGCGCGAAGCTCGGGCTAAGGGGTGTGTCTACATTTTGCGTTCCAGCTCACTCGCCGGGGAAGCTTCGGCTCTCATAAATGGATATCGACACACTTTATTAATATCCTCAACGGTTTTGTTACTTTTATGTTATTTATTAATGTTATTGAATATTTTATGTCACTATAATGATGGGGTTTACAACACGCTAGGTTAATGGGGCATTTTATCGTTTCGTGTTCTCAGACTTTTCGGGGAGTGTGCGATGGAATTACAGAATCTAATTCCGCCAAGCCCGTTCCATCATCGGACTACAAGACAGACGGCGGCGATGCGCCATCGTTACATGGTAGACATCCCACCCATACGCACAACACGTTTTGGGAATACTTTCATTATGCGTACTGCTAAGGAGTGGAATTCCCTGCCGGAGTCTGTGTTTCCTGATCGCTATAACCTGGGAGTGTTTAAGTCAAGAGAGAATAGGTTACTTCTAGGCAAGCGTGCTCCATCTTCGACCACATCATCACTTACCATCAGGTGAGATGGTGGTCAAACGCGAGCCTATTATCAATAAAAAAAGACTATTGGATTTTTCTAGTAATGTTGAGCGTCATTTCTTATTGCTGACTTTTAAATATACATAGAATAAAGGACAAAATGTGTGTTAATAAGTCGTCTACTTGGATACTTTCTTACCTTATGTTCTTCTACTAGTGTTTATCTTATATACAGACTACCCTTCCCACTGCTGAGACACAGGCTTCTTCACTACGAGTGGGAATGGGCCGAATCTACCCCTTGGGCCCAGTGCGGTTTGATTGATTTCGCATGTCTTCGAATTCTTGGATATCCTAGGAAATGCTGGTTTCCTCCCCGTGTTTCTCTCCTTCATCGTTTAGTTCTTATCTTGTAAGTTAATATTTATTGTTTGCGTATGTTCAATCGCTCGTTCACAATAATAAACAAATTTCAAGTAGTTCATAAAGTAATTATTACAATTGCTTAATTTTTGAATCGGGAAATATATACCGACTAGTATTCACGCGGGACTTCGCTCCCGTGGATTCTATCACGGTAAAAACATAACTCTCCTTTTTTGCAGTCGCGTAAAAAGCTACTTCCATACCAAATTGCATCCAAATCCACCCAGTACTTTCGAAGATTAGCGCGTTCAAGCAAACAAACAAACAAACAAACTTTTCCGCTTTATAATATTATAGTATAGATAAGGTAGGAACAAAAACTTATCTATGAATTATGAAACCCTATAGGTCAGCAAGCGATGTCACTTGACGTTTCTTTAGATTACTGCCGTAACAAAGATCATCCAGCACATCGATTTATTTCAGGGAGAAAATCATCCAATGACTCCTCCCACTCAGGAAGGACTAGGGAGTGTTGGAGTTATACTGACTAAAACCTCACCCTGTTCTTTCGGGTACCCTTGCGTTCCTGGACGGCGAAATCTCTTTAGAAAAATTCCGTAAGATGGCAGTGTGATGCCCGTGCCTTGGAAACAAAGACTATAAAACCACTTGGAAAGTACGCTAATTCCAGATGTCATTTTAAGCATCTTTGACAGTAGTTGTATTGTATTGTTACGGGTAGTCAGAAATCTGACAATGGTCTACCCAAGGGGTATGTGTTAACCAGCTACGAGGTTTTGCAGGTCAGATAGTCAGTCGGTTAGACTGGAAATTGACCCCAATACAGTTCGGAAAAGGCTAAGTGGATGATGAAGATGTGGACCAATACGACACTGCCTTGAGGAACCTAAGCTGGTTTTCACTTGGTATTCGTAAACAGTGTTTATGTTTGTCCATGCAGATAGCGTTATTTTTTTAAGGTTGGAAATTCATCCAATGGCTGCCTCCCTGTCTGGGCGAAGCGGCAGGCTGTGTCAGACTTTTACTGACTAAACACCATCCGTGTTCCATAATTTGCCCTTCGAGTTTCGAGGCCGCGGTAACTCTTTCGAACAATTCCGCAACCCCGGCAGGCAACGAACCCCTAGTGGGCCCCGTCAATTTTGCTGCCAGCTGGGTCGTCGTATGATCATGTAGGCTTTTAAAAAGTGTTATACATCTAGAGGTGCACCGTGCATATAACGAGATTATTAATGGACTAAGGTGAATTAAAAAGATTAAAACTTTAATATTGTCGACTATAATTAATGGGATACTATTATATCGAGTGGTGAAAGGCTATTTGGTTTAAGCGACATTTTTGCAACTTTACAGGAGAGCCATTTAAAGTTTGAAATTTTGGAAAAAAATCACAACAATAAAACTTCTTCAGCTATTTGAATGGGGTAAATTTGATTGAAATTTAATTAAAAACATCGAGTTGTTGATGCTAATACCAAATAAAACGGGCCTTTAATTACAAAGATAAATGTCGCTTAATACAAACTGCCTTAAGCCCTTATTTTTCAGAGTATGGAAAAAAGATTTAAGTGACTTCATAACTATAATTGGCTACAGGGAAAAAAAATTAAGCGACGACGCAGTACATTTTCAGAGTAAGCCAAAAAGTATGAAGTGACATAGCCCAAAATTAATAGTAGCAAGCTATTTATCTCAACTACCAATTTGGACTAAAATGACTGGCAGGCTAATTTACTTATGTGACATATAATATTGAAATTGTTACGTGTGATGTTACATTTTTTTACATCTAATACTATCAATGGCTGTTAAAACAACCTGGATATATCGCAATCACCGAAAATCTAAGGTGCTTATATTGAACCAGCGGCTTTGCCCGCGTGGGAAGTTTTTCCCGTGTAAATCTCGATCCCGTGGGAATTTCGGAAAATCGTTTCTTAGCGAATGCCTACGTCATAACATCTACCTGCATGGCTAATTTCAGCCCGATCCGTCCAGTGGTTTGGGCTGTGCGTTGATAGATCACTATGTCAGTCAGTCAGTCAGTCACCTTTGAGTTATATATATTTAGATAAATAAATAAATACACACAACACAACATCAGTTAAAGTATAAGTATTTTAGAGTAATCAAAATTGTTTAAATTTTCTTTCCTTCTGAGTCTCAAATCCTTTTTTCTGAGTTTATTTCTTGACACTTGTAGGGTCAGTTTTTTTTCTAAACATTCATCGTTGATTTCGAAATCATGCTCAGCATACTTCGCTCTATTAACATATCTCCAACAGCGATTGACTGATTTCGTAGTTATTTGCATAGATGAGTCCTGTTCTTCTTGGTGTAGTACTTCAGCCGGTGTTCCTCAGGGTGGAACGGTGTTCCTCTTATCTCCTTTACTCTTCGCAATATTCAAAAATTCTATTAAAAAAAAAATTCAGTCCTCCTACCACCTTTATGCTGATGATTTGCAAATTTACAGACAAGCGCCCTATACAGATTAGCATGCTGCTATTGATATCATAAACCAGGACTTGGCTTCTGTTTGCGAATGGAGTGAGGCACATTGTTTGCAGGTTAACCCGTCAAAGACCCAGGTCATTGTGGTTGGTAGTTCCAGGTTGACACCTAAGGTAAAATGGTCGCAGCTTCCTCAGGTTATTTTCAACGGCACTGCTATTCCATTAATCATAATCATAATCATTTATTTGCTAAAAACATGCGATTAAGCGAGAAGGTTAAGATAATAAGTATCCGAATTTCGTACGAAACTCAAGTGGCTTCCAATACGTCTTCGCCGGAACTTACACATCTTGTCTCTGCTTTACAGTGTTCTGTTTAATCCTAAAACCCCCACTTATCTTAAAGAACCATTCAAGTTCCTTCATGACACACACGCAAAATCTCTGAGATCATCAGAAAACTTAAGGCTGTCGGTACCGAGTCACGCCACCATTTACTATGGTAAGTCGTTCACAGCTCAAGCAGTACGGCTGTGGAATGATCTACCAGTGCCAGTAAGACAGGAATAAACCCTATCGTCTTTCAAAAACTTGGTAAAGGATCTTTATCTGTCTTCTTAAAATGTTGTTATTATGTATGTCTTGTTTCTTTTTTATATTAATTTATATGTATATATATGTTTTGAGAATGTTATTTATTGTTTTTATATTTTATATAGATAAATAGTACACTGTGGACTACCCACGTATTTATTTTATCCAATGTGTCAAATCCATCCAAAGGTTGTGTGTAAAAGATCGCTTTTAGCGATAAGACCGCCCATTGTATCACCCTTTTTAGTTGTAAAGTCCTTATTGTTTTACTGTGTGTACAATAAAGAATATATCTATCTATCTATCATATTTCTTCCTTTAACAGTTGAACCATCTGCCTTAACATATTGAACGCCCTTTGATCTAGCATCCTTTCGTAGCTTTTCAACCGACGACAAAAAGAGGAGGTTATCAATTCGACGCGTATATATATATTTTTTTTATGTATGATCATCGAGTACTCGAAGACGGCTGAACCGATTTGGAAAATTCTTTTTTTGTTCGAATGGGTATACTTCGAAATTGGTACCATTATCACCAAAGTCAGGATCTGATGATGGGATCCTGGAGAAATCGAGGAAACTCTTCAAATATTATAGGCACACCTATGGCGTTTTAGGTATTTCTTATAGTAACTTGTGCAGTTGCTCTCAAAAAGTACCAGTTGGGGAAGTGGAACTGATGATGAAGACCACAGATGGCCGCCGAAACTACTCAATAATAAGTATTGAGTGGATTGCGATTCGATTACTTGAATATGGATGTTAAGCACTTTATGCTCGTCACAATGCATATGGTGATGTAGAGCTGATGGTGAAGTACCAGGAGAACTCCTCAACAATTAACGGCCCAGCATTGGGAAAAGCAATATTTTGTAAAAGGTTATAAGTAGTTGACATTTAGGCTCTTGTAACTAGGTAAATTAAAAATCATCCAACTAAAAAGAGTGAAATAAAAACTTTTTAACAAAAAATTAAACCGACTCCCAAAAAACACTGCAAAGTGAAAAATAACTTTAATTTCGGAAGTCGGTGCCAAAAACGAAAAAACAAAACTAAAGACACCGACTACCGAAATTAAAGTTATTTTTCACTTTGCAGTGTTTTTTGGGAGTCGGTTTAATTTTTTGTTAAAAAGTATTTTTCTTATTTGTTCTTTTCTTTTTTAATCCTGCATCTCCTAATTTTCTATCTCTTATGCTTGTTTTATTTTTCTTTGTTGTTCATCTTGATATCATACTTGATCATCTTGATCACTTGAAGTCTCGTCTGTTTCTTTCCACGACGTTGAGTCCCAGGCAAAATCTTCATGTTCACTAAAAAGTCAACGTAGCTTTTTTTTAATCCAACCCGTTTGTTTTTCTTTCGTATTGGATGATCATCCGCTGTTGGGATTAGTTGAACATTATCATCAGCATTATCATCTTCTAAAGATTTGCCCTACAAACGTTTGACTGTAATCACGCAAAATATTCGTAGCTTAAACTGTAATCTACCGGGACTGGAATTACTACTGAAAGCATTAAAAATTGATTGTGACATAATAGTTCTCACGGAGTGCTGGCTATTAAAAACTAGCGTAATTCCAAGTTTACCAGGCTTCCTATCGTTCTCTTCTGAAAGAAATTTAATACAAAATGACGGCGTTGTTGTTTACTATAGAGATTATTTGGAACTTATGTTTGAGGAACCGTCTTTTCAGGAAACAAACTGCCTTGTGGCTCGGCTAAGTAAGTATAATATGGCAATTGTTTGTATATACCGCTCTCCTTCATATAAAAATGCGGAACCCTTCCTTGACTCATAACACGAAACACTACTTACAGTAGAGAGCACGAATAATGTGATGTTGATAGGTGACATAAATATCCCGATAAATCATACGAAAATTGACCAAACAGGGAAGAAATACTTAACTTTAACAGCTTCTCATGGATTACTACCTGCACATACTGAAATTACGCGTAGTGCGAGTGGTACATGTCTGGATCATATATTGCTGAAGAGTTCATACAATACTCATACTCTAATTCCTCTAACGACTTTAAGAGCAGGCTCCGTATATTGTATGTAACTTTGCATTAATATTCTGAAACAATTACGCATAAAATCAAAATGGAACTTTAGTATTGATTTATTGGATCTTTTTCTTTACATGTCTAGAACAGTTTTGTAATTGGAACATTTTCGCTCGATTAAGTTATTAATCGAAAATCATGTATTTTTTAAAGATTATTCAAAATTGAATCAAGATTACTCGACTTTTATGTCTAAAATTAGTATTGACAGTAAGAAAATATAGTTTATTATCCAATGATATTATAAAGTACAGATATGTTACGTTCATAGTAATTTGCGTTGAAATTTGTTCCGCGTAGTAAAAACTGCACACATCACGGATATCTATGGCACACATTGACAAGTTTTACTGATAAGTAGAACAAAAGATACGAAACAACACGCAAGTGAAAGAGATAGCTATAATTCTAACAATTGCGCTTCAAATGAGTCCTTGTGCCATAGGATAACATTTTTATAGCCGTAGAGTGGACACTCGATTGAAGAGTAAGTACGTAGGTAAGAAATTAAACATCATAATGGTTAATCACGGATCAAGTATTACCACTAATGTTTGTATTCAGCTTAGCCCATTATATTCAAAAGTAAAGTAGAAATTAATAGTCATTATGTTAATGAAATAATTTATGATCAGTCATAACAATAATTGTATGATTCGAGAACTTCGTCAAATCAATAAATAATCAATTTCATGACACAACTATAGGTTTCATAATGATACTGGCCAAACAAATTCAACGTTGGCGAAAATGCAAGCAACAGGTAGCTGACATTTTATAAAACATTATGCAGGCAGCATTATGTTTTATAAAATGTTTTAGTTACCTACCTCTATAATTGGAACTGCATTTTTTTAAGCATTGTTCGACCACATTTCGAAACATATTTGTTAGTATTTTGGAAGTGATTGCTAAAAAAAAACCTGCTGTTTTTATCTTATCCAGTCTGATTCGTTTTTTTGTTCACGAACAATTGCGATCCAATCTTGAAGTCGAACCTGATCCCTCGGAAACCTAACTCAATAAAAAAACAGTTATAATCCTCAATAATTAGTCAAATGAACTTTAGTCAAATAAATTGTAACACAAAACAAATTAAAACAACTCAATCAATATCGCTTCTACACTTGTAAACTTTTAATTAATCTATGTCCGCACGCACGCATCCTTATCGCTCTCGCGACAAAACAAGTTTGCTCTCTCTGTCTTCACCTAGATATGGCTCCTAAGCATAATTTATTGGCAAGTTTGGAAAACAAATGAAATATAAAAAATATTCTTAATATATTTGCATTCTCACATGTGGTATGAGATCCTTTGTATTTTGTTTACTTTGGAAGTATAATTCGTACACTTCCGAAACTCACACGATGGCATTTTTGATAAATAAAATCTAAGGACACGGGTATTACGGTGCGGCATGCTTGTGGTTGCGTTCGACGCAGACTAGTTGCAAGAGGTTCCAATTAGCTCGTGTTCGAGTCTTCACGACGCGCGCGCCTATAACATATCTGTACTATAAAATATCATTGTTATTATCCAAATGCAGGTTACTTTTTCCCTAGATCAATTATTACTTTAGTTATATACGAAATAAGAATTGAGACTTACGACATTTAGTTTCGAACCCATACATGCCAAAAGTGCGCACGCGATATTCAACTTTATTACTGCTACGTTAGCGTTTAGCCCACAACGGCCTAACCGGTTTCTTAGTACCGCGCTGAGCGCTGTTGTGAGAGGTAGTGTATCGCTCGCGCGCGCGTCCAGTTGGAAATTAAATTAGGAGTTTTTTGAATAAGATTCATAATATAACGTATTGTCATACAATGGGAAACAAAGACAATAAAAGAAGACATGTTCCGAAGAGAAAGAAAGTTGAACTTTCGAAAAATATTATTAGAATCATGAGAGAAGCAAAACAGTAAGTACCTATTTACCTATCTAAGTATCTTTTTTAATATCTTAATACTATTTTGACGAAACGTCTTACACCTTTACGTAAAGTAGGTACACAAAAATTGGTCAAGTGCGAGTCAGACTCGCCCATAGTAGCTACGCAAAATAACTTTGTTTTTCATAGTGTTTGTATGAAAAACAAAGTTATATTTGCGGTTTTCTAAAATGTGCTATATCTCAAAAACTTATGACCTGATCTCATTCAAACTAATTTTCTTTGAAAGATTTTATTAATATTTACAGCATATATTTTTTTTAGATTTTTCACTCTATCATTATAGAAGTTAGAGGGGGGACACACATTTTACCACTTTGGAAACATATATGTTTTAAACGATTGACTTTAAGAAAAAGTGGTTTTAGAAACCTTAATGTCATTTTAAAATACCTGTCTGTAGATACCACGCACGTATAGGTTTGATCAAAAAAATTTTTAGTTTCGGTTCCATGTATGGGGAGCCCCTTTTCACCCGTATGTCCTTAGTAATAAGGTTGAAAAGTGGTTCACCGCCAGTATCCGCGATGGTACATACTTCTAGATATTTCTATGCAAAAATAATGATCACAGCACCTATATCATACCTACTTCGATTGTGAGAAAATAGGATGCTATGGAAGCGATTTGATTATTATAAATATATATTTTATAATAATATGTTACAATTTTTGATCGTGTTTTTTACTTTCGAATTATAACTATTATTATTATATATACTATATTTTATACTACTATATATAATATTACTATATTTTTTTTACATTTGAATTAGTACTTATACATTTTTATTAAATTGTAGAAGATGTATTATTCGAATAATGACTAATAAGTTTCTTAACTTTCTTAGGAAAAAAAAGGAAGACAAACTCGATGTCGAATGTCCTCCGGAACAGGGAAAGTTATTGGAGACGCCTTCTCAATTATATAATCTAGTGTCTGTTCCAGCAAATTACGAAGATCAGTAAATACTTCAATTTGTTTTTGAATAATTTTCTATTTATTTATGTATAATCCTAACTAATATTATAAATGTGAAAGTAAGTTTGTTTATTTGTTTGTTCGTTACGCTTTCACGCTTAAACAGCTGAATGGATTTAGATGAAATTTGGGACATGGGTAGACCATGACCTGAGTTAGGACATATAATACTTTTATCCCGAGTTTTTCACGGGATCGAGACTTATGTGGATGAAACCGCAGGACGCAGCTAGTAAACTAAAGTTAGCTCATACTCGCTGCTTTCTTTCGTGTAAAGTCGTCTATAGTGCCTCGAACATCATTGAAGATTATTTTATTTATGTGCTTTATTTGATCTGTGTGAAATAATGAAAATGGTGTTAATTTTTTAAGGTCTGATCGTAGCAATAACGATGACAGTTTGAACAATGAAAACAGGCATGGGAATTCTTGGCCATCGTGTAACCTTTATTATCAAATACCGATCGTGACATAAACAACAAGTATACTAATACTTCTTCCGTAAGTAATTAATGATATAAGAATAAGGCTCATACTTGTTATAGAAGTACTCGTTGCCAGCTCGATGCTTAATTTTTTTTTAGATCGAAGTCCAGGAAACATTTGATTTGTATAGAGATAGAAATTGCCCTTATGAGGTACAAAGTAACGGTGAAATTGTAAGTTTCCGCTCAATTCTTAATAAGCTGTTTTTAAAACAGCTTATTTGAATAGTTCAGCTATCTAGGTATTTACTTTTAAATTTTTTGGCCATATTTTAAGTAGTTTTTTTTTCAGATGGAAGTCCAGGAAATATTTGATTTAAATAGAGATGGAAATTGCCCTTATGAGGTACAAAGTACCGGTGAAAATGTAAATTTCCGCTCAATTCTTAGACGTTTTACTTTTATTTTCATTTTTTTTTTATTACGTATGAGCCTGCTCTTGATCTCGATCTCGCCTCATGGTAAGCGATAGATGAGGTCTACGATGTGATGAGTGAGCCCAGAAGATGCCTACTTACTCTTGCTTCAGGCTGAAAGGTCATAAGTGGCAGGGAACTCTGAAGCCGGCAGAGAATTCCACAACAAGGCCGTGCGCACAATAAATGTGGAGGAGAAGCGCTTGGTACGACAAAAAGGTATATCAACCAAGTGTGGATGTTACCCAGCCGTGCGTCTGGTAGACCGGTAGTGAAAGGGAGATGGAGGAATCAGGTCATGGGGCTCCTGTGCACACTCCCCGAAGTACAATCTATAGAAAATCGACAGGCAAGCAACGGTTCGTAGGTGAGCCAGACTTTGTAGCTTGTCCACTAGCGCCTCGTCACCTATAAGTCTTTTAACTCTGCGCTCGATCGAGTTCAATGCAGCAAGTTGGTATTTTGTAGAGCCATCCCACAAGTCGCTGCAATACTCCACGCAAGAACGGACCTGGGCTTTATATAGATTCAGAAGCTGTCCAGGCGTGAAGTACCGCCTCACCTTGTGTAGGATTCCCAGCTTTTTTTGCTGCAGTCTGAGCTCTGGACTCGATGATCGAGCCGAAGTTGAGGTCTGATGTAAACTCCATGCCCAAAAGCTCCAGGCGGTCGGTAACTGGCACAGGCGTACTTCGGAAAATATAGTTGAAATGGGCTCTTATTAGCGCTGAAAAGTTTTCAGAGCGTTGAATTTGACCAGATTGTCGTCACCCTATATTTTGGAAACGAAATTTAAGGTCAAATTCATGTGCTTTACCATGGCCTTTCTGAGAGTGGTAATTTCGTCCCTGTCAGCTCTAGAACTAGATAAGTATCTTTCTGAGACTGTGCTGTCATCTGCGTACCCAACTGCTCCCAGCTGAAGTAGGTCATTGATATGCAGCAGAAAAAGAGTCGCAGAAAGACCTTTAGAAACCTTTGAGGAACATTAATTGCCATACGATCCGATGAGCATCCATCGATGACCACTCGGATCAACCGCTCACTCAAGAAGTCGGAAATCCAGTTACATAAGCCAGCAGGAACACCAAATGCGGGAAGCTTGCTCAGCAGACTAGCGTGCCAGACCTTGTCAAATGCCTCTGAGATGTCGAGAGATACCGCAAGGACTTCTCCGTGTTTCTCAATGACTTCGCCCCAACAGTGCGTGACTTACACAAGAAGATCTCCGGTGGACAGACTACGGCGGAAGCCATACTGGCGGAAGCCGCAACTGTGGACCGAGGCCTAGGCCTGGTAAGCCTGCTACTTGCGCAATTTTGCTTGTGCACAAGCTGCATTATACCAAGGCTGAGACTCATACCCAAGTGGGACGTCAGAAAATAGGATAAAATATTCCATAGCCTGACGTACCACGTCGACAATTGCATCAGCGCAGATCAATGGGTTGCACGATGAGAAACAAGCTTGCCGCCATCATGCTGAAGCTCGCTTCGAGGCCGAGACCAGCATAGAACAACGCAGCTGCTTTCTCTCTAAAACCCAAAAGTTACTTCAGAACAGTATTTGGAGAAAATTAATTCTTATTGTTTACCATATGTATTTATAATTATATTGTAATTTCAGGTATGTAATGTACTAACTGGAAGACGTATTATTGATATACAGACATTTTTTGATAAATTGAAAGTGGTTGCTGATCATAAATCCCTTTTTAACTGTGGATTTGGCTCGATTCAATTGGTTTCTGAATACCAAAATGGACTTTTTTCTCAGCTAAATTTGCAGTGCATGATGTGCAATAACAAATTTCAAATAGAGACAACGGAAAAGAACATCAATAAAGACGCTGTAGCTGGAATACTCGCAAGTGGTGGTGGTCATGCTCAGTTAAAACAAGTCACAGCTGCTATCGACTTGCCCGAAATTAAGGAGAAAACTTTTCTTAAACTTCAAGATCAAGTGGCGGATGACTGGGAATATACCGCTAAGGCTGAAATGACAAAAGCCGCAGAAATAGAGAGAGAAGCTGCATTAAAGGAAGGCCACGTCAATAAAGACGGTATAGCTGTCATAGATGTCATCGTAGATGGTTGTTGGTGTAGACGATCCTATCAAACCAACTATGCTGCCAATTCAGGATGCGCAGCTATAATAGGCAGACGTACGGGTAAAGTTTTATACATGGCGGTAAAAAATAAGTACTGTTGTATTTGTCAAAAAAGTGGAAATGCTATTAAAGACCATGTATGTTACAAAAATTACGACGGGCCATCTACAGGCATGGAAGCAACAATCATAGCAGAAGGTTTCAAAAAATCTATTGAAATGCACAACATTATTTATGGACGATTTATAGCGGATGGCGATAGCAGTACCTACACAAAAATTATTGAGTCACGCCCGTATGCAAACATAACCGTTGAAAAGATTAACTGTAGAAATCATATTTTGCGCCGATTTTGTAATAACATGCAGAAACTCGTTACCGACACACGTTACCCTATAAAAGACAGAAAGCTTGTTAGTAAAGTAAAAATTTTATCAGCTCGTAAATACATCTGTGAAGCCATCAGAATTAACAAATCTGACAAAAACTGTGACAACTTACATCATGATATAAATAATTCAGTGTATCATGCTTTTGGAAAACACTCCAAGTGCAAAAAAGATATATGTTCTCACACTGGCGATATTACCACGCAATTTGACGCTTCCAGTCTATGGCAACGAATTAAAATGCTTGCAGCTAACGTTGCTTCACATTCGAGAAGTCTCATTGAGGACGTCGACAGCAACGTTGTTGAACAATTTAACGGAGTCGTTGCTAAGTTAGTTGGTGGTAAACGTGTAAATTACTCTCAGCGTCGTGGCTACCAAACTCGATGCGCCGGTGCTGTTATATCGTTTAACACCGGGAAACTTTTATCAACTGTTCACCGAAGTGTTCACAAAAATACACCCAGAAAATCATTAAAAAAATATGAAGACACGATTTGTAAGAAAAGAGAAAGAAATAGGCTGGCACAACGAAAAAAGAAACGCCATTTTAATAAGTTTCAGCCTTCGGATAGTAACTATGGTGAAAATGCAGAACAACCAGATATGGATCCGCAGACTTTTGAAATGGCGAAAAGAACTTTTCTAAAAAATTTAGAAAAGACAGAAGAAGAACGGGCTCACATCACTAAGCAAACAATTTTGCAAAGTGAAAGTGGCGAGTGGCTTGAGCTAAGACGCAACCTTTGACGGCTTCCAACTTTGGTAAAGTGGTAAAAAGAAGGAAGACCAATAGCTGCAGAAATATTGTGAAAAATATGCTGTACGGAGCCCCTATAGACCATGTTTCGTCTATACAACATGGTAGACAACACGAGGCAGTGGCTTTAAAACAATTGTCCAACTTAAAAAATATAAAAATAGAAAAATGTGGACTTTTTATCGACGAAGTCTTTCCATTTCTAGGGGCTACTCCGGATGGAATCACTAATGATATGGTCGTTGAAATAAAATGTCCCATAGCCCCTTTTAAAATGGGGATCGATGCCGCAATTGACCAAAACAAAGTTCATTTCTGGAAAAAGAACAAAAATGGTGAAGTGAGTATTATATTTAAAACAAATTAATTGGGTTTATGGTACAAATTACTGTCACATAGTTATTTTAAATTCAATATAAATATTATTATAACATATCATAGTATAGTATATCGTGTACATATGCTATATTTACTTTTGTCTTGTGTAGTTATTTACGACCAGATCTTCAGTCAGTCGTAGGCTTCTTAATTTGGCCTGCTTAGTAGGAAATTATAGAAATAAAATAATTACAACCTCCATCTTTATAGATTGATAACGGATTAAGATAACGGGTTTATACCCGTTATCTTGTTTCTATCTTTTTTAGTGATACATAACAGCCATAATATTAATGTATATATTTGCAATATACTCATTAATACCACACAACATGATATACCTAGGCCAGACATACATACTTACATAAATAAGGTAAGTATGTATGTCTGGCCTATAACATTAGCGTTCTTTTTGGCCTCGCTACAGTCGGGTAATTAAAGCTGTGTATGTGTTTCTTTTTTTCAGATTAATGTAAGCAAAAAATCTGACTGGTATTATCAAGCTCAAGGTCAGATGCATATAGCAAAAAAAACAAAATGCCTATTTGCCGTATGGTATGGAGATAACAAACTCAAAATTGAAGTACTGGAAAAAGATGACGAATTTTGGAGAAAGGAGATGGAACCCAAACTAGTCTCTTTTTATATGGATTGTCTTCTGCCTGAGTTGGTAGATCCACTATATCCGAAAAAAAAAATGATACGAGATCCTGAATATGTCAGAAAACGAACAGTGCAAGATGAGAATAGCTCAGAAACTGCAAATATGTCAGATGCGCCAGTATCAAAGGCAAGGAGACTAGATTTTAGTGCATTTTAAATTAAAACTTTTTTTCTAGTATTCAGATCTATATATGGTTGTTCTTCATTTTTACCATAGTTGCTATTTGAAGACTTATCAAAATGGCGCTTCTTCGTATCAGATTCTTGTTCTAGTATGAAAGACAACATATATATGTGTGTGTGTGTGTGTGTGTGTAATAACTAGCTATTCATTATTATAGTATGTAGTAGTTAGTTTTAAATAAAAGATCATAATAGCATAAACTATTTTAATTCATAAAATAAATAAAAGTGTCTCTATTCCATCTATGTTCGCTATTCTAAAATCATAATAAATCTATTTTTTTGGGTAAAAAGTTTTTATTTCACTCTTTTTAGTTGGTCGATTTTTAATTTACCTAGTTACAAGAGCCTAAATGTCAACTACTTCTAATCATTTACAAAATATTGCTTTTCCCAATGTTGCGCCGTTAATTGTTGAGGAGTTCTCCTGGTACTTCACCATCAGCTTCATTTCACCATATGCATTGTGACGAGTATATTGTGCTTAATAACCACATTCAAGTAATCGAAGCAGAACACATTAAATACTTAGTATTCCTACTTATATATTGAATAGTTCCAATGGCCATCTGTGGTCTTCATCATCAGGTCTACTTCACAAATGGTGCTTTTCGAATGCAACTACACAAGTTACTATAAAAAATACTCAAATCACTATAGGTGTGCCTATAATATTTGAAGAGTTCCCTCAATTTCTCCAGGATCCCATCATCAGATCCTAACATGGTGACAATTCGAAGTATACCCTTTCAAACAAAAAAAGAATTTTGCAAATCGGTTCAGCCGTCACCGAGTAATCGGTGATCATACATAAAAAAAAAGAATTATCGCGTCGAATTGATAACCTCCCCCTTTTTTGTCGTCGGTTGAAAATACAAATAGTTAGAATTTTGCGTCGCCACGCGCCGCGCCGCTCGGGCTGTTTGCGAGACACGAAACGCGGCGTGACGGGGGTGCACCCCCGCCACTACGCGTTGGGGGTGGAGCTTGCGTGAAAATTATTTAGGACTGCCTGGTCTTAACCGACCATTATCCCGTGCTAGCATGCATGAATCTTAAAATACAACGAACATTTAGAAATGAATCTCAAACAATAACTAATAAGGAAGGTCTTACTCAAGATTTGCTTAATATCGACCTAACCCCAATATACCAGTCGAAAGATCCTGAGCACTCTATTAATTACCTAATAAATACGATTCAGAGTGTAATCAATAAAAATACTGAAATTATAACTACATCTAGGCGTAAAAAAATAATTAAACCCTGGATAACAAATGGATTATTGAGATGTATTAAAAATAGAGACCGACTACACCAAAAATTAAAATCGTCACCTGATAATGAAGTTCTGAAAATAACATATAATCGATACAGGAATTTCTGTAGTGTTATTTTAAAAAAGGTTAAATGTGCCTATGAAAAAAATGAGGTTGAGAAAGCAAAAAATGATCGAAAAAAGCTCTGGAAAGTACTTAAAGAAATTTCGAACCTAAATAAAACTCCCAGTAACTCCAATCAACTCCTAACCATTAAAGACTCGCCAGAAGAATCATTAAATGAAATCAATAATTATTTTATTGATGTAAGTAAAAACTTAGCTGAAGATTGCCAAAAAAGGAAACCGTACGACAGCTCTGACTCAGCTTTGTTGTCAAATAATAACTCTTGTCAAGAACTGAACTCGTTTGTGATGGAAGAGACTAGTGTAGACGAGATTACTTGCCTTGTGATGGGCTTGAAATCCGAATGCTCAGTGGGTAGGGATAACATATCCAACAAATTATTGAAACAGCATGTCAATCATCTAGCACCGGCACTTTTTTAATTTATGTCTCGATACAGGCATTTTTCCATCGCAACTAAAAAGCTCGGAAGTCCGTCCAATTTTTAAAGGTGGTGATAAAAATGAAGTATCAAATTATCGTCCAATTTCAATTTTACCCGCCATGTCTAAATTATTAGAAAAGCTCATTAATAACAGACTTATAAGCTATATGGAAAAAAAGAAATACCTGGCAAAAAATCAGTTTGGTTTTAGAGTAGGTAAATCTACAGATGATGCAGTTAATACACTAACCAACTACATTAGTACTAATCTTGACATGGGGCAGAAATGTTTGTCTATATTCATAGATTTAAAAAAAGCATTTGATACTATTTCGATTCCCATCTTGATTACGAAGCTTTTCAAACTTGGTATTAGAGGAACGCAACTCCGTCTCTTTGAAAGCTATCTTAGCGGACGGAATCAATGTGTCCGAATTGGTTGTCATGTGAGCACTGACGGCGTAGTCTCCTACGGCATTCCTCAGGGCAGTATTTTAGGCCCTAGCCTCTTTCTCATTTATATTAATGATCTCACATCCATAAACATCCCAAAAGGAGATATAATATCGTATGCTGACGACACAGCTCTCCTATTCTCTGCTGACACATGGGATGAGGTCTTTAATGCAGCGCAAACGGGATTTAACATCGTAAACAACTGGCTTCGACTCCACCTTTTAACACTCAACACTGATAAAACCAAATATCTAACTTTTAGTATTCGCCAGTCAAAATTAATTAGGAGCAACTACAAAATAGTCCCGCATGTATGTTGCTTAGATATAAACTGTAGCTGTAAACCAATTGAACATGTAGACAACATCAAATATTTAGGGGTCATTATAGACAGTAACCTTAGCTTTAGAGAACATATAAAATTACTCAGTACCCGGGTCAGAAAACTCATGTTCGTTTTCAAAAAGCTGAGACACGTTGTGGATGCTGTATTATTGAAACAAATCTACTTTGCCTTGTGCCAATCTGTAATATCATACTGCATCACATCATGGGGAGGAGCTCCAAAAACAATAATCAAACCGATTGAGATTGCACAACGTGCTATTCTTAAGATCTGCACTTTTAAACCGCGTCTTTTTCCTACCACCCTGTTGTACCAATATTGCGAAGTACTTAGTGTACGACAGCTGTTTTTACAAGGTATTGTTTTAAAGCAACATACAGTTTTAGAATATGACCCTAATCTAAAATATAGGCGAAGGAACAGGACAGTGTGTACTCGCAATCACCACCCTCATACGTCCTTTATTCGTAAATATTTTGCCTTTTTAGGCCCTTATATATATAACAAAATCAATACTTCAATTAATATCTACTCTCTGAATAAGACCCAATGCAAAACTAGGGTAAAAAATTACTTACTAACACTAACCTATGATGAGACAGAAAAGCTTATGGAAGTTACTGAATAATCAGGAGTCCTAATTATTTTATTATGTCTTTTTTTCTATAGTTAACTCGAAAGATTGATACTCTTTGGCACAATGTAAGAATACAAACACTCTCATACACACTACACATGCACATACACCCTCACACGTACACTGACTCACACACATACACTCACCCTTACATCCATACTCATACACACACGAAATAAACCTATAACTCACTTAGATTTTAAGTAAATTAATTCCTAATTCTAATTTTATAATTATTTGTATAAAGTATTACTTTTAAGTGTTCTTTTTAAGTTTAAAGAAAGACTGTACTTGCTGATTTAATAAAATTTCAATGTCATAGACTGAGAGGATTGGCGCTGTATGCCGAGATACAGGTGCTTACCTAGTTCGGCTGCAGATGATCCTATATTATTTTTACTGATACGTTTTTCTATGTGCTAGTTTTTAAGTAATATTGTAATCCTTTTTGATGCAAATAAATAATTGAATTGAATTGAATTGAAAGATTTTCTCAATATAAATATAATGAGTTAGCTACCTACTCAATAGAATAAGTAACATAATCCTAGTAAAAATATTAAAAATAAATAAGTTTATAACATTTCATCTCAGTTCAAAATTTTACGTAAATAATAAAATTAAAGTACTTATGATTCGATTTCGAAGAGCGTTTTACGAAAACACTGGCGGTGACTGCGCGTCACGAGTCACTCCTCGATGCACTGTGGAGTTCGTTTGAAGCGCCCGCGCGCGGCATTCTGGTTGAATGATAACGATTTTTAACAGCCGGTAGATGAAATAAATATGGTATTATATGACATCAATGAAATGTATCATATTAAAATTTAATGATTGAAAGACCGACTCGTATTTTGATTAATACTAGAAATATGTTTCAATATGCATCATTCCATTTTATCGTCTGTATTAAAGGACATGCAATTAAAAAAATAATAGGACTAAATGTTTTAACAACTAAACAAAATATCTAAAACAAAACAACTACTTGATTAAAGTAGCACCCTGCGTGGAAAATAGATGCAGCTGAAAGGGCTCGCATAAGAGTTAGTTTTTAATGTATTGATAAAATACTTTTTATATTAATAAAAGTTTTTTAACAATCTGTGATTTTTAAATAAATAAATACGTAATAATATACGATAAGTACGTAAATATATTAAGTTTTTGTATCTTATTGTTTCAAATCCTTGAGATATAATTTCTGATACAGTGGATCGAAACGTACCGTACCTACCACAGACCAATACCTACCGTTCTACAGCTCCTCAAATAGGATTTTTTACTAATTTTGATGCATTCAAATCTAGGTTTTACAAGAACTTTAGACATCTGCGATGCTTTTTCAGCGAGATACCGGCGATACCGTTTTTTCTACCGTTTCAATGGTGCAAACATGAAGTTTCTTGAGTTCCAGGGCCGCGTTATTTTGCTGGAACATTCCCGCAACCCCAATGTTGGCAATGTCCCTATCGGGCCCATTGATACCGCTGGCCCCTTAATAATTATTACGGCAAACTATACCTTAACTTCAAATTGTATTCTTTAAAGTTATAAGAATTGAATAATGCAATTCAATCGAATATCTCGCAAAGCCATTTGCTGGTCTCACTACCGATTTCACCCACCAATCATTATTATGCAGCGGATTTATTATAAAAGATATTCATTGAAATTATGTAAAGGACAATTTTCTTCAAAATTAAATACTTGTAATTAGTAAGTATTTATTTTGCTAAAGCCGTGTACGCACGTACGAACACAAACTTAGCGAGCACAAACATCAAACTTGAACATTTGGTTCGTACGTATGGACGGCATATTCGAACATGAACGCGAACATAGTTCGAATAGAGTTCGCACACAATAAAGAACTGAAGTACGGGTAGGATTAGCTACTCCTCTGCCGCCCCGCCTGTACCCCGCCAAGTTCTATGTGAATAGTTTTGTTTCGTAACATTTATTAAAGCTCTTCGAACACCGTCCATACATTAAATACTAATAGGATCACCACAAACATGTTCGACGAACAGAGTGTTCGATGTTCATTACTGGTACGCACGCGCGAAACAAGTTCTTGCGTATCATGCAACGCAACAAAGTTCTTTTTTTTTGTAAGTAGCATCTCGCAGGTCAACCTCTGAGGTTGTCGGCTGCTTAACCGGGCTTGCCTGTGGTTGCCTTAATTAATAAATTAATTAAAGCCTCCAGCCAGGGCTTATTATAAGGCTTAAAAACTAGGCGACTACACGCTAAGGGCACCCCCTGTGGGGTACGGACCTCGGCTTAGGGCGTCGCAGGGGGAGGGCCGCTAGGGACAGGCTGGATCATATCATTATAATTATTAATAAGGAAATTTAAAACTACTGGCTCAGCGTCGCGGGCTGGCTCTCGCAAGGGTCGGGGCGGACAGTTACGGGGACGTCGCGGCGGGCCTCGGCGGCAAGGACGGAAAGACGGTCGGTTTTTGTTTTTGTAAACTGTGCTGGTTTCCCTACGGCTCTCTTCGAGCAGGGTGATTGCGTCATCGGAAGTGACTAGGGTATGCCTTGGTCAGCGAATCTTAGAGATGCGCGAAGTTTCGTATCGGGCGGCCGATGCGATAAGGAGATTCCTATGTTTGATTGCAGTATCAAAGAAACGCTTGGAGACGCGTTTCATGAACTGCTGGATGGTGGGCATCTTGAGGTCTACGTGGACAGGCTCATTTTGAACATAAAACAAATTTGTTCGTACGTGCGTACACGGCTTTAGGATTAATACCATGTAATAAAAACACCTTTGCAAATAATGCATTATTTTAGAACTTATTTTTACCAAAATAAAGGTTAGTGATTCAATCTTAAAAGATAGACACTTACGGACTGCTCTGTACAGAATGTCCACGGGGGTATCACACCGCCAACTTCCAAACTTCGGACTACTATTCTGAAGTTCTTTGCAGAAAAACTCAACAGCATTTTTTGCCTGACCCGGGAACCAAACCCGTTACCTCGTGCTCAGCAATCGCGCTTGCGACCACTCAACCAACGAGGCATTGTTGTTTCTTAATTTGTTTTGTTGGAAGTTTGAAATGTGACGAAAATTTTATCATAAATAAAGCATAGTTCAAAAGAAAATGACACTTATTTCATTTATCTAATTAGTATTTAGTAGGTACCTATCTACTGCCTTACATTTATCTAACAAAATTATAACTTAACTTTGAAATAAAATGTTTTGCATTCCTGCTTCTACGAGCCTCTTTTGTCTAATGCTATTTCAAATGGAGTATAGGTACCTCAAGGGCGGATCCAGGGGGGGGGGTCATGGG
Source organism: Tholera decimalis (assembly GCA_943138885.2). Taxonomy (NCBI): domain Eukaryota; kingdom Metazoa; phylum Arthropoda; class Insecta; order Lepidoptera; family Noctuidae; genus Tholera; species Tholera decimalis. The sequence goes on along the minus strand of OW964577.2, from coordinate 25,709,555 downwards.
GGTCATGACCCCCCCTGGGCTGCGTCTAGGACCTAGGTCGACCACTAATTAAAATTGTTAAACATAATGTTTTTATATATTTTTTGTCACCCATAAGTCCTTAGATTTGTAAATAAGCAATAAAAAAATAAAACTATTTACATCATAAATAACTTTTTTATTTTGCAATAATCTTCATAGAATGGGAATTATTTTTTGAAAGAATATCATCTAAATGTAATCCGTTACGATCGCGGCACTCCTGTAAACGACGTCTATCGATCACTGCTCGGCAAGTAATTTCTGTAATGCTTGCCATTTCTCTTTGCATATTTTCTTTCAGGAAGTCAGGACATCAACTGGCCGCGGGTTCGTGTCCTTTATCTTTTACAGACAACCTTTATAAGGTTGTCTGTAAAAGATCGCTTTTAGTGATAAGACAACCCATTGTATTTTATTTACACCCTTTTTAACACGCTTTTATTAGGTCGACCTGTATGTAACTATGTAATGGAATCTAAGGTAACTAATTTAACCATCTTCCAAGGTTCGTAGCGTAATGAAAATTAACAGCTGTATGTAGTTTTTATGACAATACAATAATATGGTACTGTCAAACTGATCTGATGATGGAGCCGGAAGATATGAACTGGAACTTCATGATGGAAAATCGTATCATAGCTGTTTTGGATTTCTTAGAAAAGTCTTGTAATGAACTTTGACCACTATTAGGTTTCAAAGTCTGATGATGAAGCCGGAAGATAGGCACCGGCATTCCATGATGGAATATCGTATCATAGTCGTATTTGCACTTGTGAGAAAGGCCACGTAATGGACTTTGAACACGTTCTTTTTTGTTTTTACGTGCATTTATAAGATCCGATAGATCCGGACTACGTATATGGCCAGGGATCGTCTCCGGTCTCCTCTTCGAGAGACCCCTTTATTAGGGAAAAGTTGATGGATGACAGGCATAGCGGTATTAGAGGTGTGGGCAGTTGCTCCACCCTGTTGAAACCCGGTCCGCGTGTTGAAGCCTGGAAAATTCTGCAACTATGGCGTAAAAAAGTCCTCAATCATCGTCGCATATCGCTGCGAAGTAACAGTAACTGCGCGATGTCTGACGTCCTCAAAAAAATTGGCCAAGTGCGAGTCAGACTCGCCCATGAAGTGTTCCGTAGCAACTACGCAAAATAACTTTATTTTTCATAGTGTTTGTATGAAATACGAGGGTTATACTGAAAGTTCTTAGAAAATCAAAAACTGAATAAACTAGCAAGTTATTAGTTGTATTATATCTTTTCAAATATTGTCCATTTACATCAATACATCACTGCATCCGATGGAACCACTGAGAAAAGTACTTTACCCACTCGTCCTTAGGGGTCTCTTCGACGGCATTTTGAAACGCAGCCACTGCTTCGTCGGCGTCTATAAAACGTTTTCCTCTATAGTATATAAGTTTTTATTTTATTTTCGGGGCGGGTGACCCAGTAATTCTACGTCAGACGTCGCAAAGTAGTCGATTGTTTGCAATGTTTGCTTGGCGGTGTATGTATGTCGGGCAAGTATCCGGAACTCCACGACCATGCGCGTATTTTGCGTAAGGACAGGATATTTTTCCCTCAATCCATGCTAGTTCCTCCAGGAAGGCGAGCAACGCCTTTGTCTTGCTTACCATTTCTCGGAGGGTATCTAGATTGCCGAAGTATTTAGTCCTGTAATCCGCGACTACAGGGCAGCTCAGCAGCAGGTGTGCTACTGTTTCGTCCTCCTCCATGCAGGCTCTTCAGAGTGGTCTGTCTGTGACTCCTATTACATAGAGGTGTTTATTAAAGGATCCATGACCGGTAACAGCGGCTGTAACCAGCCGCAATTGCGGTTTAGATAGTCTATGGACCTGTTTCGACAAACGGCCATCAAGGGTCGGGAGAGCCTCTTTGGCCTGCTTGCACTCACCATGGTCATCACCATAGTTTTTCGAACCTCTAAAACAATCGTTGCGTAATGACCTGTCCTTCCGAAGAACGAGGCCACCATCTTTTCCCCCACGCTTCGACCTCTCTTCACTTTAGTTGGCAACTCCTCGGAAGGAAACGCCCAGATTGCAGACTGCCTCTTAGTTTCAAGATCATAACAATAAATCCAGCTTTCGTCACCTGTAAGTATGTCGAACACAGCATTTGAGTCACCTCTGTTAAAACTTTTAACCATTTCACGACACCAATCAACACGACGGAGTTTTTGGGCCTCTGTTAAATTATGAGGTATTCACCGGGCTCAAAGTTTCCTGACCGCTAAATGTTCATGGAGGATTCTGTGCACTTGACTCATACCGATGCCTAAGCTTGTCCGAATCTGCTGATAAATCACTCTTTTATCAGTCTCTATCATACACCGTACAACACTGTTATCTTCAGTCGTTGCCCTTACGCAGATCATCGATGAGATTAATAGTGGGACCACATTTAAACTCATTAAACCAGTTATAAACAGTGCCACGAGATGGTGCTTCATCGTGAAAGGCCAATCAAAGTCTATCAAAACTTTCTTGTTGACTTAATTGACATGAAAAGTCATATATTGTACAAAAAAATTCTCTCTTTAGATTCATACTGTAGTGACATAGATAATTTTCAATTTGCCACCATATTGTAAACAAAAAAAATGAATGAATGATGGTTGACACATACAACAGTAACTTTGTCGAAATTGATATCTTTAATTGCACAATAAGTAAGTTTAAAAGACTCATTCGTTGTACTCTATTGAACACAATTAGTGATAATAACTGATGTTATATTGTAGATACTATTTTATAATTTTATCTTGTATACCTAAGTACTTTATAATTTGTCTTATTTTTTTTATGTTCATTATAGTTAGTTACATTTATATAAATATTTGACTAATTGTTACAAATTGATATAAACGTTGCACTTAACGCTACCTAGCGATTAGATATTCTCTATTACTAAACTCTAATGTTTATCTGTGGACAGCGTAGTGGGTTCCATTATAGTCAAAACTTTATTTTTTGTTAAACTAGTTGTAAGTTTTTATAATGTAACTGTTTGTTGTTCCATGTAATAAAAATAAAATAAAAATAAAATAAAAACAAAATAAAAATAAAATAAAATAAAAATAAAATAAAAAATTATTGTGCGCACGGCCAAGTTGTGGAATTCTCTGCCGGCTTCTTTGTTCCCTGCCACTTATGACCTTTCAGCCTTTAAAGCAAGAGGAAATAGGCAACTTCTGGGCTCGCTCGTCACATCGTACACTTCATCTATCGCTTACCATCAGCCGAGATCGAAGTCAAGAGTGGGCTCACCAGTGTTGCCAACAGTTCAACGAGTTCTCCACCAGATCCAACTTCTAAAACCACCAGAAAACCACTAACAAAAATCGGCCCTACTCTAAAAATCGCTAAAATTTACACATTTTTTTTTAGTTTTTACGAAAGAAAACAGTATTTATTTATTATTTGTATTTGTATTTGTTGTTTGTATTTGTATTAGTAAAAAATGTTCTTTAATACGATGTAATAAAATATTTTAAGTCAGTAAATCAACATACAAGAACTTTTGTCTGCACCATCATCGTCGGTTTCACATTTATATGATGCTTTGCTACCAATTTGTTTCATAACTTTTATTTCAACACACTTGCTCGTAAAGTGAGCCTTATTATATCGTTCTTAGGGCCATAAACCGAACTATAACATACACGTGCATAATAATATTACACACTAGTGCATAATAGAATGATCCCTACAAAGTTAAGTTAGTACCTAACTGCAAATTATATGCGAGTAAACAGAGCATTTTCAATTTAACCGGGTAATACAGTTTTTTTTTTTTTTTTTGTAACAACAAAGAGGTTTTATGCCACCGAAAATCTATTTACATTTTTGAAATAAATAAATGTGTCCCTAATTAAGACGAAAAAACATTTATTATTATCAAATTATTTATAATTCACAATAATTTCTTATAAAATATTTGCATTTTATCACAAAAATTATCATTTTGAAGTAGGCTGTATGGCTGTAATCAATCAACTTACATTTGGCGCGTGCAAAAAAAAAAATTGCGCGCCATTTCCCAATTTTCCCCTAATTGAAAAAGCGCGGGAACCTTCAAGATTGTTAGGCGCCTTTTTTTTCTTCAAAAAAAAACTTAATTTGTAATAAATAAAAAGCAACTCATTTTTGAACAAATTTATTAGATTACGTGGTAGAGATGGCCCGGAGCCGTAAAAAACGTAAAAAGGAACATTCGGCTGAAGACGGAGAGGCGGAGTCGGTTGATGAGGGCTCAGCGTCTGACGTCGGCTCTGTAATATCCGAAGAGGATACTGATAAGTATACTCCTTTTAGAATCCCAGATTACGTCCGATATTACCCCGAAGATGGTGGTAATTTTGAATATATCGTGTTTCTAGAAAGTATAGAAGAAGATAAACCCATTGGCTTGAGGGATATGATGTCCCTTGCAAATGCAATTAAGCGTTACAACAAAGGTGTCAAACAACTGCAGCGGATTAACAAGAGTAAGGTAGGTGTCATATATGAAAGACCAGCACTGGCCAATGCTGCTTTAAGTAATAAAAAGTTTCTTGACGGTCACAAATTAAAAGCGTCAATCCCGGCTGCCGCTACGGAGGTTACTGGAGTCATCACACATGTCCCCATTGAACTCTCAAATAAACAAATTTATTCCGCACTAACAAGCACCAAGAACATCGTCTCTATAAGACGTTTTATGAGAAAATTAGTGGAGAATAAAACTGTAAAATATACACCAACAAAAACAGTATCAATTACTTTCTCATGTCCAGTTTTGCCAGAGAGTGTCGACCTCAACAGTTGGCGTTTTGAGGTAAGACCATATATTCCTCCAGTGAAGCAATGCCTTAAGTGCTTGAGATATGATCATATTGCCAAATTCTGTAAAAACTCTGAGAGATGTTCAATTTGTGGAGAAGCACATAATTACAAAGCATGTATAGTTCCCGCCTCGGGTGCAAAATGCTGTCACTGCTCGGGCAATCACATTGCTATATCTTCTTTATGCCCTGTAAAAAAAGAAAAGATTCTGCTACATAAACAAAAATATGAGAAAAAAAGAAGTTATGTTGAAACTCTTAATGACACAAACTTTCCGAAACTAAACAAAACTGATCAATTTCTGTCACTCTTAAATTCAGAACTGATTTTAAAAACTATTTCAGAATCAATAGTTAAATTAATAACACAAAATAAAATGAATGAAAAATCAATTTGTAGTACTAGCATTAAAGATGTCCTGCAAGAATCCTTTAAAAATATTAGGTAGGTATTAAAAAATATATATTTTAATGGATTATTTAAATATAGTCCAATGGAACGCTCAGAGCTTATTACACAATCAACATATTTTCAATCACTTTTTGTTGGACAATTCTATTCATATAGCTTTAGTTTGTGAAACTTGGCTTAAGCCCCGTCACACTATCAAATTTCGTGGTTATGATGTAGTCAGACTTGATTCAGGGAATGCTCATAATGGTGTCGCCATTATTTTACATAAATCTATTATGTATACTACAATAAACACAATCTATGATGATTCCTTACAAAATATAGCAGTTCGTATTAATTATGCTAATAATAAAGAACTTACTATTGTAAGTTTTTACAGTCCAACTAATTGCAACCCTCCTTTTTCTAAAACAAAATTAGATAGACTAATTCAATCTTTACCTCGTCCAATTTTTTTAGCTGGCGATTTTAATGGTTTGCATACAACCTGGGGATGTTCAGCTTCTAACTGCAGAGGTAGGGATATTTTGGATTCCATTAATAAAAACAATCTTGTTCTTTTAAATGATGGTCAAACGACTACTGTTGGTTCCCACACTTGGAGGCGAAATGCTCTTGATTTGACCATTGTCTCTCCTTTGCTAGCCCTGGAGTGTGAATGGTCAGTTCATGATGATCCTTTAGGCAGTTACCACCTTCCTGTAATTACAAAAATCTTAGTGAATAACAATAATTCTTCTAGCTTTCATATACCTGACAGTATTCCTCTTCCATTTTCTTATAATTTCAATACTGTTGATTGGAAAACATATTCATCCGGCATTGATGCTCTTTTGTGTAACTTTTCTATAGACAGACACAATCCTTTGCTTAGCTATAATAAATTTATTAAACTCTTACATTTGGCACTAGTAGATTCAATTCCATCTCCAAGGCGCTACTCCTCTGATGGGGGGCAGGCTCAGCCCCTTTCAACCTCTAACAGAAAGAAAAGAACTCCACTCCCCTGGTGGAATGCTAACTGCAGCAAAGCTGTGGAAGATAGTAAAAATGCTTACTTAACTTTCAAACACAATCCCTCTGAAGCAAATTACCTAGCTTTTAAGAAACTCCAAGCAAAGAAAAAGTCCATTATCAAGTATGAAAGAAAGATGAGTTGGTTGAAGTTGTGTGAATCTTTCAACAGAACTACACCTATGTCTGTGGTCTGGTCATATATGCGTAGATTTAATAAAAGTTATGCATCCACATCTCAAAATAATAACATATTCTTGGATCCCCGAATTCCTTAAAAAATTTACACCAGATACAGTAGAGCCAGCTTTTATTTTCAACCCTTCTCATCCTGTTTCTCCTAGTAACTTTCACTTAATTAAACCTTTTACATTTGTTGAATTTACTACAGCAATCCATTCTCGTAGGGATACTGCAGCTGGCCTCGACCATATCTCTTATAAAATGCTAAAAAATCTACCTGATCAATCTAAATTAGTTTTGCTTGAAATCTTCAATCTTCTTTGGCAGCATTCTCTAATTCCTGAAGATTGGAAAACTGATTGTCTTGTTCCCATTCTCAAACCCAACAAAGATAAAAATAGTTTTGACTCTTACAGACCTATAGCTTTAACTTCATGTATGGGTAAAATCTTCGAGCAACTTATCAAACAGAGGTTAGAACATTTTATTGAGAAGAACCATATACTACCTTCGAATCAATTTGGGTTTAGGAGGGGTAAGTCTTCAAGGGAAAGCATTGCTAATTTACATCTCGATATCTTTGAAGCCTTTAAATCAAGGAATGCTCTTGTCAGTGTTTTCTTTGATGTGGTAGGTGCATTTAATAATGTTAATCATCATATACTCTCTTCAGAATTGGCTGCTGCTGGTTTGCCTGCAAAGGTGATAGAATGGATATATAACTTTTTGAATGGTAGAAAAGTATTTGTTAAGTGTAAAAATAGGCTTATAGGCCCTAGGTATTCTTACAAGGGCACTTGTCAGGGCAGTATATTGAGTCCTTTAATATTTATTTTATACATCCACAAACTTAATATTATCCTAGGCACTGAAGTATCCAATCTCCAGTTTGCGGATGACCTGGTAGTGTACTGTGTTGGTAATAATACCAGTACAGTATGCTCCAAGCTTAACATTGCCTTGTATAAACTAAATTGTTACTTTAATTATCTTGCATTAGACATTAGTATAGATAAATCCAAGGTTGTAGTTTTTAGCAATATTGGGCCTTTTATAGTCAATATTAAATATGACAACACTGATTTGCCTGTGGAGAATAGTGCAAGATTTTTGGGTGTTATTTTTACAAGCAACCTCTCTTGGAGAAAATATGTTGATTGTATATGTGACAGAGCTCAAAAAGCCCTAAATGTCCTGAGGTCTCTTGCAGGGACATACTGGGGTTCAGACCCTAAAATTCTTTTAAAATTATACAAATCCCTTGTACGAAGCCACTTTGAATATGGTTACCTCTGTTTTTCCTCAGATAGTCAATTGGTAAATAAACTAGATATCCTTCAAAATCATAATCTTAGACTTATTACAGGTGCCATGAGAACTACTCCCATTAATTCTTTACAAGTAGAATGTAATACTCCCCCCTTAATCTTACGCTTTCAGTATCTCAAATTCTGTTATTTACTTAAACTTTTCTCTGTAAATCATCATCCTCTGATTAAAAAGTTATTTTCACTTCACATTAAGTATCCTGTTAACACTCATCTGACCAAAAATATTCCATTTATGCTTTTTGATTTTTCATTCATGATCAAGTTAGATGGTCAGTTTAAATTTCACAAATCTAATGAATGGGTGTGTTATGAGAAAGAGTTTGAATGTCTATTTCATGAGCTGGATATAGTAATTGACAACAAATTAAGAGATCGGCAAGAAGTCTATAACCTCTTAGATCAATACCCAAACTATCACCACATTTATACAGATGGCTCTAAAAGTAATGAAAGGGTTTCTATGGCTTATGTCATTCCTCATAAGGAATTTGGACTGGGAGTAAAACTGAAGAAAGAATCAAGCATATTTTCCGCCGAAGCTTATGCCATTCTTGCTGCACTTAAATACATTCAAGACCAATCTGAAAATCGTTGGCTCCAATGATATTTTATTGGCTCATTATCACTAATAGCATGAGCGTATTGCATGCTTTGAAAAACTATCAAATCAATGCTCACACAAACTGCATTATAATAGAAATCAGGCACATACTTCATAATCTTTCAACAAGAAACTATAGTATTACATTTTTATGGACTCCATCACATATCGGAGTTTCGGGTAACGAGCAAGCTGTTTTTCTAGCACGTGCGATTGCTGACATTGTTGACAGTGACAGCGGCAGCCCCGTCGACGATGTCGCTATTCCTTATAGCGATTTAATACCTATAATCAAGTCCAAACTTTTAAAAGATTGGCAGGACACATGGACAGAATCTCTTACTAGAAAAGGTACTTGGTATTCTCAAATTAATCAGAATATTGGTAAAAGCCCTTGGTTCACCAATTGCCGTTACTTCAGAAGCAGACAATATTATACTATTCTTTGCCGTGAGATTTGGACATTGCCGTTTCAACGCTCATTTACATCGCATGCGCATAATTCAATCGCCTTCTTGCACCTATTGTTCAACAAATGATGAACAGACCCTTGATCATATTTTCTTTCAATGCTCAAGTTTTAATATTCAAAGACTGTCTTTAGTAGCCAATTTATTGAATTTATATGAAAAACCAGAGAATATACCGCGCTGCATTGAAGACATTTTGAAAAATAAAGACACCTATGTATTTATTTACGATTTTATTAAAAACACGATCAAGGACATATGAAACAAGGATTTTAACAAATATCGGACTCGACTTAGAAATAAATTCTATGAGATAATATCTGGGTAAATAACTAACAATTGAATATGGAATATGGAATATGCATCGGATGTAACATTGAAGACTTGGCTCCGGCCTTATTACACACTTGGAACAGAAACAAATATTACAGACCTGGCTGTATGGGCTTGACTCTTTGCCTGTCCTAACGGACGAAGGGAAAAAAAAAAAAAAAAAATTTCCCCTAATTTTCATATTTTGCATCTCATCTATATAATATTACTCTATGATATTTTGTTTGTATCGCATTTGTTGCTGTGTGGTAAATAATTATAAAAATGTCAGGTTTTAGTACAGAAGATGAACAATTGATTGATTTAACCCCGCCAGAAATACTAAATGCAGCACAAAATGCAAACGAAAGCCTAATACCTGCAAAATCTAGAGAAAAGTATTTAGCTGCTTACGATAGTTTCCTGCAATGGAAGAGCAACAAAAAAACCCAGTCATTTTCTGAAAATGTGTTTTTGGCGTATTTCTCTGAACTCGCCAATACATACAAACCATGCTCCCTGTGGTGCATCTATTCCATGTTAAGAAGCATGGTTAAGCTCAAACATGGTGTTGATATCAAAACGTACTGTAACCTGATGGCATTTTTGAAGAGATGCTCGGATGGATATATTGGTCGGAAATCTAAAGTTTTGTCACCAGCCGACGTTGAAAAGTTTTTGAATGAGGCTCCGGATAGTCAGTATCTAGCAACAAAGGTACGTTTCATATTTTTAATCGAAACGAATCTACAATATACAAGTGTGTAACTTTAGCATAATTTCTTAGAACTAATTAATTGATTTCTTTGCAGGTTGCCTTAATATTCGGTGTTACTGGTGCTTGTAGACGACAAGAGCTGTACAATATTACAACAAAAGATGTAGAAATCCACGGAGATATGCTTCTTGTCAAAATTACCCAGACTAAAACCAAGATTCCACGATCTTTTACAATCCAAGGAACGTTTCGTGAAATAGTGAAAAAATACCAAGATCTCCGTTCAACAAAAACAAAGAATGACCGCTTTTTCCAAAACTTTCAGAAAGGAAAATGTACTGCACAAACAATCGGTATTAACAAATTTGGTAATATGCCAAGAGAAATAGCGAAGTACTTAGGTTTGCCTGAGGCCGATTTTTACACTGGACACAGTTTTAGAAGAACGTCGGCTACAATGTTGGCTGATTCGGGGGCTGATATACTAACTTTGAAGCGACATGGTGGATGGCGTTCTGACGCAATCGCTGAATCGTACATAGAAGACTCAATTCATAACAAAGCAAAAATCAATGACAAAATAATGCAAGCCATTAATTTGGAGCCAAAGGCAAAAAAGTTTTGCCCCGAACCACAACCATGTACATCTACTAGCGTGAGTTATTTGGTGCCCTCTCCTTCCAGTAATTTGTATGATTTACCTTTGTCGCCGACATTTACACAAGAAGTAAATGAAGGTACTAAAGAAGTGGCAAGTACCAATGTAACACAAACTGTGAAATTGCCATCAAAAACAATCCAATATTGTTTTGAAAATTGTACATTCACCAATTGTTTTAATAATTAAACGATTTATGCAATACATATTTGTTTTTTCCTCGCAAGTGTGTTGAAAAACGTCGTATGATACACGTGTGTATTGATGATTACCGTCCTCGGCTCTCTTAAGACCCTCACCTGACGGCTCGGGTCTCAATGGCGCCTCAGCGGTAATCACCAACATTACACACTTGTACCATAATGTACTATTAGAATTTCATAACCATTGCTGAATTTTTCTCCCAATCTTAAGCACAGCGTGTTTTTAATATTACAGTTAAAATATTCAACTTCATTCTGTTCCTCTGATTGTTTTTTATTACATTTATACTGCTAAATAGTCTCTCAACATTGGCATTAGAATTAGGTAGTATTAAGAGAGTAATCGCAAAAGTCGCTAATTCCTCAAATCTAGATTCCCCTTGAGCATCTTTGAAATGCAATACTTCATTCCAAATTTTTTTGTATCTTTGCTCTCGTTCCATTTCTGCAAATGAATTTGTCGCCATAGATCATCAACTCTTGCTATAAGTTCTGCACTTTTATTGTGCCTACGCAGTAAAAGTAAATTAAGTACATTAATGAAGTAAAAATTATATGTTTCGTAAAGTTTTAGTGGCTTAGTAGTTGAGTAATAGCACTTTCAGTAATTGAAACTGAATACTACATGACCAATAGAAAAAACCACCAGCCACTAAAAGCAATATTAAGCCACTAAAAGGGGGGTCGAAACCGCCAGATTTAGTGGAAAATACACTAAGTTGGTAACAATGGGGCTCACACGTAATAAAAAAAAACTAATTTGTTTATCATATCCTCTCGTACAAAGTTATATTTGCGGTTTTAGAAAATGTGCTATATCTCAAAAACTACTGACCCGAACTCGTTCAAACTAATTTCGTTCATTTATACAATTTTTCGCTCCATTATAATAGAAGTTAGAGCGGGGACACATTTTACCACTTTGGAAGCGTATATCTTTTAAACGATTGACTTTAAGAAAAAGTGGTTTTAGAAACCTGGATGTCATTTTTAAAGATCAGTCTATAGATCACACGTATCGGTTTGATGAAAAAAAATATCGGAAGCCCCCTTTAATTTTATATTTTTTTTTTATTTTTAACGAAAATCGGAAAGCGGGTAACAGAATACATCTACCTAACAAGTTTCACATGTATATTCCTAATAGTTTCGGAATAAAGTGGCTGTGACATACGGATGGACGGACAGATAGACAGACAGACAACTGTCTTTCTGACGACATGACGAAACTATAAGGGTTCCGTTTTTTGCCATTCGGCTACGGGACCCTAAAAAGTAAGGGCCTAGGATGCCATGCGCTGATATAGCCGCTCAAACTGTCACTTTATGGCTGTGTAAGGGCCTTTGATGTTTTCGATTTGGATTTTCGATGCTCCAGTAACGGCAATTATGTTTACTTACACGGCCGTTTAATGGAAGTGAACCTCATCAGAGAATATTGAATGAAGTAAAGCGGTTGAACATTTCATTTGCGAAATTTCGTCTTTAGATAGCGTCAGTTTCAATTCCTGCACCAACTGAATTTTGTAAGGTTGGAGATGCAAGCCTTTCCTTAAAATTGTGAGGATGTTCTGTATACATTTAATGTAGTGGAACGCTTACGAATAGACTGGGTAGGATTCTCACGAACGGTCTGTGACACTAAATTGATGTTTTCTTCCGTCCGTGATGCCCTTGGTCGATCCGACCGTTGTTTATCCAACGTAGAACCAGTCTCTTCGAACAATAACCCAGTTCTTAATGGTTTGAACACTTTGAGCGTTGTTAAAATTGTGATTTTTTGAAATTTATGCCGCAGAATGGTTGCCGAATCTCGAAGTTTGCGCACACAAAAAGCACGGTAAGCACCGGTGAAACACTCCATTGCGACTAAATTCCGCACCGACCGCGCCGCTCCCACGCGCCCTTTAGAGTTTATTCAAAATTTACAATTCGAGATACTTATGGGCCAACCTGTATAACAAAAATTTTATGTATTATGGTTACACTACCTGTTAGTGTAGCGACAGCGGAAAGATCTTTCTTACGTTACGAAAAATGAAATCGTGGCTAAGAGCTTCAAAGGTTCAAAAACGTCTAACCGGACTGGCACTTCTCCACGTCCTTAAAAACGTACCTATTGAAGTAGATGAAGTGATAGCGCGTTTGGGGAGAAGACGAATAATTACAGAATAATTGATTTTTATTATTTAAATCTGTGTAGGTAGTTTTAAGTACAGTACTGACATTTATTAATGAAATACCTACTATTTACTTGTATCTATTATTATCAAAATTAAATTATAACTTCTTCTGAGTTGACCGCGACTATGTGACCCCCCTGGCGCCAAAGCTGGATCCGCCCTTGAGGTAGGGGAAGGTGGTACAAAATGATCCCTTTAAGGGAAAACAGCTCTAAAACAACAAACTACAACTTTTTTCTTAAACTTAAACATTTAATGAGTAGCTATTTAATCGAACTACAAATTGAGTATGCGTTGAGTCGCTTAAGCAATAAGGAATAGTTCTTATTAATATTTTCGTAAAGGTCTACATAAGAATCACTTTGTACACCCCTGTGTCCAAAACAATCCCCAGTTTGCGGGTAAAATGATCCGGGGATCCTTTTGCCCCATCATTTAAAATTCAAGCAAGAAATGAAACATAAGTTAAATAAAAGTAAAATAAATATAAGCTTTGAATAGTTTTATTGTAAAATCAGTTTTAGTATCAAAAACAACTAAATATTTTTTAATTTTCGTAAACCTCTTTAACAGTAACTCCAGCTTTATAGTACTTATAATATTATTTTTACTATAACATAATCATTCTGAAGAACAACTCGCTAGAACAAGTATCATTGGCATAACAACCTTAATTATTTTCAAATAAAAAAAATTACAAAAATTAATGCTTTTTTAGCAAATAATATCAACTGCCCTTATGACCTTAATAGTGTTTCTTAAATAGAATTTTAAGCAATCATCGCTCTCATAACTGTTAACATCGTCTTTAACAGTTTTAATATAATCTCAATCAATAATGCTCTCTTAATAACTAGTGTACCTACAGTCTTATATTACCTTACCCTAAACTATCCTAACCTACACTGCAACATATAAATCTACACTACACTATTTACCCTACATACCTACTGTTTTTCTCACCGCTCAAACCTTCCTTGAACTACGACAAACATTTTAAAACCAAAATTAGCTAAATCGGCCCAGACGTTCTCGAAAGATATTCGTTATGATTGAGTACTTCATACATATTAAAAATGTAGAGACCTATTTATTGAAAGTTAACTGAACACGATTGGCATGGGGTAAAATGATCCTGGGATCATTTTGCCCACCCAATGTAGTAATCATTTTGTCCCAAATGCCTTATTAACGAAAAACATCAAAACATAACCTATGATTTTTAAATATTGTAATTTGTAATGAAAGACGGGTAATTCGATAGCTCAATCGCCAATCGCGCTCTCGGAGCGGCGTTACCTATAACTATACTATACCTAAACTAATCTATGTAGTCTGTGCCTATAACGCCAAATAACTTGGCAAGAGTCGTTCAATGCGCAGAAGTCGATTTTTAGGTGTCAGCGGTGGTCAGCGGTTGTCAGCGGGATGCGGGGTATGACGTAGCGCCACTCTCCGAGCACGCGATTGGTGCGTCAGTAGTTCTCGTTCAATTTGCTCCCGAATACACTTGCGTACACGAAAGTAGTAGGTACCCTTTGTTTTTGTTACGAGTTGTTGTTTTAAATTTATTTTTTGTTACTTTGATTACAATGCTAGGACCACATACCGTTTTACGAACAGTTAGACACTATAGTTAAGGAAGGTTGAAATTCCGAATTCGTCAGTGTCGTTAGGACACCGGGAAAAAGAAGAATAAAAGGGGTAGCAGTTTTATTAACTAATTGTGACGACGAGAACATATTATTTTTAATGTTTGTTTTAAATACATGTTTTTTTCACTTTTAAATGTATTTATGTATTACCTATATCTATTTTATTTATAATACCGAATTAACGAATGAATTCCTCTTCTTTCTTTAACATTCTTCTGTACAGATATGATTAAAAATAAATGATGGCAATAACCATAGAATAATGGCAAGCAGTAAAAGTGACCACTTTTTTCTTCCACTAAGTGCACGATGCGCGAACTTACCCCCACTACGCCAAAACCTTGCCGAGTTATTTGGCGTCATCTATACCCAGAGCCGGATTAACCCTGTCAGAGGCCCTAAGGCAATGGCATTCTCGGGGCCCCTTTTCTTTCTTTGACTGACCAAATCGTGTGTAAACTGAGGAAGCGCACATTAAGGGCTGTAGTTTTTAATATATTTGTTTACTTATTCCCAGATTTGTTCTAAAATTGTTCTAATTGTACTACTAAATCTAAAGATTTGTATTTTGTGAGATAACGGTGAGGTCCCTAAGTTCACACGCACATCAAATTCTCGTTCGAAGAAACATGTTTTCTTGGTGCGTGCACTGGGGCTGGGCCCCTAGTTGATGCGGGGCCCCTAGGCAGTTGCCTACTCCGCCTAATGGTTAATCCGGCCCTGTCTATACCTATACAAAGATATAATAATAATATCTACTCATTGGGTAGGTAGGTAGGTACTTACAATTATTCATAACAACTTTAATGTGAATTTTATTTATTTGCTCTCTTATCACACTATCCTTTGTATTTAGGGTGCCTTCAAATTAGTCGCAAAATGCCGCGAGGCAGCAGCGCTGCCGCCACAGAGTACATTATATAGCTGCCGCCGCGCACCTTTGTTAATCCATACTATGACGCACGGCCGCAGCGTGTTTATATTTATATGGATTTACAAAGCAGCGGGGCACTTTGCGTCTAATTTGAAGGCGCCCTAAGTGCAGTGGACTCGAATATTTTAAGCGGCATGCTGCATACTATTTGCCGATTAAAGGATTTCATTCATTCATTCTAATATTTCTAAATATTAGAATGAATGAATGAAATCCTTTTTAGTTTTAGAAAAAACGTGTTTTAATTTTGAAATCAAACTATATCAAAATAGAGTTTATTTTAGAATTCATAATTTATGAGTTTGACATTAAATTAATCGTGATTGCCATACTGACTAAAACGTTTCATTTTTTCCATATATCGTTAGCGTGACGTTTCTATTAAGTTTTATTTAATATTAACGATGAACTTATAGATAATGTTTTTATATATAACATATGAAACATTAAATGACATATATTCGGATATATGAAAAATATAAATTTATCTTAACATGTCAAGTATTTTGTTTCAAAGATGCGTTCCGTTTTACTCATGAGCAATGAAAATCAAAAAGTTCCACATAAGCGGTATCCGACTGACAACACTGCCGAATACGTGGCCCCGAAGTTGTGTGATTAGTGAGACTTGTTTATATTTTTTATTGTGATATTTCTATAAAAATCTCCTCGGAAGCCGTAAGTAATTGAAAACACATTATTTGCCCTCAGCGCTGTATATTTTCTTAGGTGGAATCATTTTAGGTCTTTGCGTAAATTATTTACAAAGTTTAGGTTGCAGCTGTCAAAATTGTCCTACCAAGATTTCGTTGTATTTTTTGTGATTATCTCAATATTTTAACATTATATAACGCAAATCTCGAGATCTATATTGTAGGTGTATATTATACAACTTTTACATTCATAAAAGAGTCTTATTTTGTGTAATTATTGTGTTGTGTTAGTTGTCTTGTCATAGGTATACCATCCAATTAAAAGTCAGATTTCATCGTCATTATCATCAGATTTCCGTGTTTACTTACTAAATTATGTTGCATTCACTATACTGCAACTAATATCACTTTGTAATAACGTCCAATCCCAATTTGATTTCAATGAATGTCTAAGAATGTTTTGTGATTCTTTATCAGATTTCGTAACTGACATGTTCATGATGTGTTCTAAATTACTACAGAGATAGACGAAACGCTGTTATAAAGTATAATGTAACTGTGTCATCAATATGTTAGAACGATATTAGAATGTATGAGTGATATGTCATAAAGTATTGGTTAAACAAAGTCTGTGACTGTATAGTGAAAGTGATGACCACAATAATATTTAACTAGTGGGACAAGACACTTTCATAACAGCATAATTGATTAGTCCCATAATTGAATATAAGTCTGTCCTGAGTTCATCATCCAAATCATTAGACCCAAATACAACAAACATTACATTTTTATAACATATATTACATTTTTGTAAATTGAGGACTTTTAAATGGCTCAATGTCTACTATACAGTATATTTCCTGTGATTAATCCTCCATACTCCGTACCATGAAGATGCTATAGTAATTTTCTAATTAACAAATAAATTAATTGGTCCCTATGTTTATGATGTATACCCATTTGCTAGTGTTAATATTTGGTGTTTTGGGTATTAAAATTTTAACTTTTGCATCATACATAAAAGTACTAAGATAGACAAGTTGTATCCAACATTTATTGATCAAATTTATAATTATATCATTATTAAAAAGTACTTGCCTAAGCAGAGAAAGGTATCTTACTCAAAATAAATGAAATAAGTGCTTAGTAATATTAATTGACTAGCTTCTGCCCGCGACTTCGTATGCATGGGAAGGTTTTCCCGCGCAAATCCTGATCCCATGGGAATTTCGGGATAAAAAGTAGCCTATGTGTTATTCCAGAATGACAACTATCTTCTTAGCAAATTTCATTCAGATCCGTTCAGTAGTTTTTGCGTGAAAGAGTAACAAACATCCATCCATCCTCACAAACTTTCACATTTATAATATTAGTAAGATTAGTAAGATATTAGTAAGATAAGAAGTAAGAATAGTAAGAATAAGAATTAGTAAGATATTAGTAAGATTAGTAAGATAAGAAGTAAGATTGTACTCGTCAAGAAAATTTAGTTCGAGTTGAAAAAACATTAATTTCATTAAAATCTGTAAGGCGTGAGTGTATAGTCCTCATACTCATAGTGTTAGTGTAAAGGGTATGCAAGTATAAGCCCTCCTTTGCACATTGCACTTTGAATCAACTCTCTATGATTTTCCATTACTGAGTCTTAAAATAAACTATCAAAATTTAAATTACAATTAGTAAATTTGTTTCTTCGAGGCAAGTTCTCTGAAAACTGAGACTCGATCAAAAACATAAAATCAAAGTATTTGTATTTTGTTCATAACTATCGTAAACTCAGAGATTTTAAAGTTATCAATTTGTCACATAGTCATATTTATTAGCTGTTTTCAAAACCTAAAACTATACAGTTTCTACTGTCGGACTTCCATGTGTCTTACTTTAGTTTTTAATGATAGCCTCTAAAGATTTGGGCTCAAATACTTTTGAGCTAGGACATTCATACCTCCTATCATAAACAATGTGTTAATCCCATTGTTTACAATGTCTGCAATTGCATCATATGAATGGTCAATGTTGTTCTATAGTACTAAGTCATGAGATTAGATTATTGTTGTCTTGAGTTGTGTTAAATAAATTTATTTAAAAATAAATTAATTTAAATAATTAAATTCTGTTTAGTAGTTTCTGTGTAAAAGAATAACGAAAATACATCTAACCACCACCAGTATTAATTTAAGTTTAGGTGGGTTTGCCCTTATAACATCGAAAATATGCGCGTGGTTGTGGACTTACGGATACATGCCCGACATACATACAACATCCTAAGATTTAATTACCTATGTTAAAGTCACACATGATAGTAAACAAGCTGTCTTCTCATCATAAATCCACATTCAATGTATATTCCATGAGATATTCCATGACTAAAAATGTAAAATGTGAATAACCATTATGAGTTGTTACGAGAAAATGTGACCCAATTAGTAATATAGCTTTAGTTAATAGATAACAGCAAATTAATTTGTGCAAAAGTTTCTATGTAATTCTGAATGTGATCGTTCTGTGGATATGTTATTAATTATAAACTTTACTTTTCTCTTACCAGGATAATAGGCTCCAAGTACAATGATGAATCCTCAATATCCACCTCCAGGGCAGAACAATAATGCTCCAATCAACCCAATGTTTCCACCGACGTCTCAGGACTACAATGGAGTCCAAAATGCCAACATCTACAGTCCAATGCCACCAAATGGCCCACACATGCAACAGAAAGCTTTTGATCAGCTGGATATGTCCCAGAAAATGCAAGGCATGAACTTAAATGGACCCCAAGCCTTCCAATCAATCCCACCTACCCAATTGCCACCAGGCCAGGCACCCCCTGGCGTGTTTCCACCAGGAAGCTTCCCTCAATCATCAAACTTTGTTCCTGGACAGGTTCCTGTTGGTCAGGCACCCTCACCTGGTATGCCCGGTCGCCCTCCAGTTAGCGGAGCTGCTCAATTCCCTCCAATGGGTCAAAAGCCCCAGATGCCCCCATCCTCAGCATCAGGGCAAGTGCCACCATCCCTTCCTGCAGGTTATGGAATGCCTCCTTTAAGTCAAACTCCAGACCCCCAGAATAGACAGTACCAGCCTCCAACTTCGATGCAGCAAAGACCTCCGAGTGCTCAACCTAATCAGCAGCCTATGGGGCAACCGCCTGGTTTTCAAGGAGCTGGACAGATGCCACCGCATTCCCAACCTGGTCTTCCACCGACGCCTGGCATGGGTCGGTCAGGAATGCCGCCGCAAGGTAGTCAGCAACCACAACAAGGAATGCCACAGCAACCTCAGATGGGTGGTCCACCTAGTGTCCAACCTGGTCAGCAAGGAATGCCTACGCTAATGGGTCCTCAATCACAGCAGCAACCTAGTATGCCTCCTCAGTCAAGACCTTCAGGCCTACCTGGACAGCCTCAGCCTGGACAGATGCAAAGGCAACCTGGTCTTCCACCACAGTCAACTATGATGTCATCAAGTTTGCCCCCTCAACCTGGGCAGCAGCAACAACCGGGTCAAATGCCAGGTCAACAGCAACAACTTGGTCAACAGCAGCAACCAGGACAAATGCCTGGGCAGCTTGGTAAGTTGCCTGGTCAGCAGCAAATGCCAGGTCCGCCACAACCGGGACCACCCGGCTTACCGCCAGGGCAGCAACTTCCACCACAACCAGGGCAAATGCAAGGCCATCCTCAGCAACCTGGGATGCCACCACAACCTGGAAAAATGGGACAACCTGGAATGCCCCCCCAACCAGGGCAGATGAGTCAACCTGGAATGCCCCCCCAACAAGGGCAGATGAGTCAACCTGGAATGCCCCCCCAACAAGGGCAAATGAATCAACCTGGAATGCCCCCCCAACAAGGGCAAATGAGTCAACCTGGAATGCCACTACAGCCAGGTCAAATGGGTCAGCCTGGAATGCTTCCCCAACAAGCTCAGATGGGCCAGCCAAGGATGCCTCCTCAACCTGGGCAGATGGGCCAACCTGGAATGCCACCTCAGCCTGGTATGCCGCCACAACCTGGCCAAATGTCGCAATCAGGATTACCCCCTCAACCTGGAATGCCACCACAGCCTGGTCAAATGCCTGTACAACCAGGTCAGATGTCCCAGCCTGGCTTACCGCCGCAGCCTGGTTTCCCAGGGCAGTTTCAGGGTCAGGCACAGCAGACGATGCCTGGTCTTCCTCATATGCCCCCTCCATTGCCGCAGCAACAGAGGCAGTACCCGGTGCAGCCCAATCAGCCTGGTAAGTAGCATCTTTGTGTATAATAATCCAATTGTTTCTATGTGAGTTGATGGAAAAAATAATTTATTTAAATTTGGCCCAAAAATCTGCACTGCGAACTCCGCTTGTTGATGCAGACATAAGATCATTAAGTACCCAAAAATTATAACTGTTAGATTTCTTCGCTATCTATAAAACTCGATATATTACAAAGAAACGATTAACTTCTTGTAGAAAATTTGTCATATTTCCAGGCCTACCACCAATGCCAAACCAGATGCCTGGGCCACCCATGCCGGGCCAGCAACAGCGAGGCTTCCAGCAGCCCTCAGGGTACCCCCCACAGTACCCTGGACAGCAACAGTATCCTGGGCAGCAGCCTTACCCGGGCCAGCAATACCAACAGCAGCCGGAGCAGAAGAAATTGGACCCTGATCAAATGCCTAGTCCGGTGAGCAAGAATTTTGTAAACACATGTACTTACACTTTTCTATTTTACTCTGCTAGGAACTTTTGTAATTAAACATAGTATCCCACTGCTGGGCAAAGGCCTGTCTCCATTCCTTTCCTTTGCCTGCCAATTCTTAAGAAATTATTATCAAGGAGTGGCAGGCGCCATCTAAAGTTTTCAGGGCACCAAATACATGTTCTACGGGTCTCACTGCTCAACGATCTGTATTTTGGAGCACAGTCTATACTAAACAAAACAAAAGCTTTTTATAGACAGTTACTTATCTCTATAAGTAACTATCTATAAAAAGCTTTTGTTATTTTTTTTATTTAGTTAATTCATTTATACATATATAGAGGTATCACTGAAATCTAAACTTTCCAAACTTTTACGTTTGATGGCGAGAGGCGCTCTTTATATGTTAATGAACCATTCTTCTACACAATATAATAATGCAATATAATCCTATATGTATATATCTCACAGTAACAATGTGCTAATTACCTACATAATTAGCATTCCAATATATTTTTATTTTTTTCTTAAGTGTTCTTTTACTTATTTTTATTTTTTCTCTTAATAATTCTATTTTGTTAAATACTTGAGGTACCAAATAATTAGGTGCCCTCTTACCGTAATGATTAGTTATCTTGGGTTGAACCAGTTTGTTATCGCGAACCCTATGTGTGTTGTACTTGTTTTTAACATTAACTTTGTATTCATCATTATAATAATATTTTAGACCTACTTAATAATCTACTTTTTAAAAGCCTGAACTACGATTAAGATTTACTAAGTGACAGCTAGTAAATGAACAACGCATCACGGTAACCAATAACGCCCGGTAGATCTGGCTTTTATACTACATTTATTTACTACATAAAACATAAACATTATAATAAAAGCAAAATATCCAAGTAACTCATATAAAATAAAATAAATAATTTTACTAAAATTAAGAAACAAAATAAATGGCGTTAATAAATAATCCTTTATAATATTAATTTACTGACATGTAAAAGCGGCAACGCCGCGGCGCCGGCGCCGGCGGAGCACGTGCCGAGTGATTGGTCAGCTGATTATGTTTATGCAATACAAAATGTTGTGAAATATTAAAATGGAAACAAGGTCCCACGGCTATAATATTGTTTATTATTAAATTATTTAAATTGTATATGATAAAATACTTAATATAGGTTTCAATTAATGTGATAACCTAATCGCCACGCTGTATATTAACTGCACCTTTTATTTTGTCAACTGCACATCGATATTGTTCTTAGTATAATAGCTATACATGCTGTACTACATAAAAAAATCGACAGCATGACTATTTCGGCTCCACAGCTGTAAAAACTAAGTAAAAAAATGAAACACGGATTAGGATGTTTTTTTTTTATTGATAATAGGCTCGCGTTTGACCACCATCTTACCTGATGGTAAGTGATGATGTGGTTGAAGATAGAGCACGCTTGCCTAGAAGTAATCTATTCACTCTTGACTTAAAGACTCCCAGGTTATAGCGATCAGGAAACACAGACTCCGGCAGGGAAATGCACTCCATAGCCGTACGCACAATGAAAGTATTCCCAAAAGATTTAGTGCGTATGGGTGGAATGTCCACCATATAACGATGGCGCATCGCCGTTTGTCTTGTAGTCCGATGATGGAACGGGCTTGGCGGAATTAGGTTGTGTAATTCCATCGCTCACTCCCCGAAATGTAACCGATAGAAAACCGATAGACATGCAACTCGTCGTCGATGTTCAAGGCTCCGGAGCTTTGATTCCAGTGAATCGTTGCCAATGAGTCTCTTGGCCCTTTTCTCGATAGACTCAAGTGCGTATGCCTTTGCCTTTGGTATGTTTATTTAGATAGTTCTAAGGAATTATTGTGTCCGGGGTTGTAGGAATGTTCTAACAAGATACTGCGGTCCCGAAACGCAACGGCAGCTGAAGGAACAGGGTTTTTGGTCCACCCCGAGCGGGAGAAGTCATTCGATGATTTTCCCACCCGGAAAAAAAGCCAATTATTGTGCACACAGTTTGTCCGTGTCGTTTAAGTTTCGATTGTGGGTTTTTGGTCCATACTATTTGAACATGTCCTTTACGACACCTATTCCCTAACGTTAAATGCTTAATATGAAAGTATAACATGGTAATATCTTTCTCATCCAGATCCAAGTAATGGCAGACGACCAACAGAACCGCGGCGGTATCTTCGTGACTAACGAGAAGGGCCTGGTTCCCCCGCTAGCCACCACTGACTTCATCGTAGACGACAAGGGGAACGCCAGTAAATATACTTTGATTATTTTAACTATTTAAAATACTGACTGCTTCGTTATTCGAGTGGTTGAAAGAGCGACTGCTGAGTATGTGGTTTCGGATTCAATTCCCGGCAGAGTCGGATTAACCCTGTCAGAGGCCCTAGGCAATGGAATTTTCGGGGCCCCTTTTCTTACTTTGACTGACCGAATTGTGTGTTGTTAAAATCATTGCCACCACGTGGTCCTGGGTACGATTCTTGACATAGATGCTGTCTTAAGTCTGGGTGTTTTAACCGATTTCAAAAAAGGAGGAGGTTCTTAGTTTGCCGAAAACTATTTTTATGTAAGTATGTTCCCCGTTTACTCAAAAATGGCTGTAGGTACCGATTTGGAAAAATCTTTTTTAGGGTTCCGTAGTCGAATGGCAAAAAATGGAACCCTTATAGATTCGTCATGTCTGTCTGTCTATCCGTCCGTCTGTATGTCACAGCCATTTTATTCCGGTTTCCGATTTTTATTAAAAATAAAAAATAAAATGAAGAGGGGCTACCCATACATAGAACTGAAACTAAAAATATATTTTTCATCAAACCTATACGTGTCTGGTGTCTATAGACGGGTCTTTAAAAATGACACTGAGTTTTCTAAAACCTTTTTTTCTTAAACTCAATCGTTTAAAAGATATACACTTCCAAAGTGGTAAAATGTGTTTGTGTGTGGAGTTGATGATGAAGTACCAGGAGAACTCCTCAACAGTTAACGGCCCTACATCGAAAAAATAAATAATTTGTAAAAGGTGATAAGTAGTTGACATTGAGGCTTTTGTAACTAGAAATTTTTCAAAAAACAAAACCAAATATATCCACTACCGAAATTTAAGTTATTTTTAACTTTGTAGGCTTTTTGGAAGTCGGTTTATATTTTGTTAAAAAGTTTTCTTTGAATCATATACATAAATACTAAATTTACATTAACCACTAGCTTTCACATGAACTTTGTTTCGCCCTAGTTCTTATTTTTTTTCGGTCATATAACCTCACATGTCAAATTTCACATTTCTGTTTCAGGCAATTTTTAAACAATTATTTTCTTATATAAAAACTCTCCTGACAATTATAAACAACAAAAAGAAATAATTAGCCAAATAGGTAAGACTGTTTCGAACACGGAATAGATGAATAAGGTTGGAATGGTAATGTGGGTGTGGCGAGCGCGCCACATTTATGATTCAAAAATCATAGCTCGACCGATTAATTTATTCACCGCGTTTAGTGCGCCTCGGATTAAACGGAACACAGAGCTCTGCTTTAAAATGCCGTGTTGTGCAATTATAACCTGTAAAACAAAAAGTCTGACCGCAAGTATAGAGCGAGGAGGTATATCTTTCCATCAGTAAGTCGAAAATACTTTTTTGCAAAAAATAAAACCGACTTCCATATCAAAACACTACAAAGCCAAAATAATTTTAATTTCAGTAGTCGGTGTTATTGGTTTTGTATTTTCTTTTTTTTTTGTCACACCGCCTTCCGAAATTAAAATTATTTTTGGCTTTGTAGTGTTTTGATATGGAAGTCGGTTTTATTTTTTGCAAAAAAGTTTTTATTTTCGCGCTTTTTAGTGGGTCAGCGAATTTACCAAATCGGTTCGTAAATGACGGACTTATACGCGAACAAAAAACGCAATGCAGAGTGAACGAAAAGATCATCAACGTAAATATTTTTTTAGACTTTTGTTGATTTTTCAGAAACGGCTTGTCCGATTTTGATAAAATTTTCATGGGACCATTTGGGAAGTATACCCCTTTTCAACCAAAAAAGAATTTTTCAATTCGGTTGGCAAGCGACGGAGCTATGCCCGAACAAACATAAAAAAAAAACAAACAAACATCCGAATTGAGAACCTCCTCCTTTTTTAGAAGTCGGTTAAAAATAACATTTTATTACAACTTTATTTGTAAAACACATAAATATTCTGATCACTATGAAATTCCGAACATTAACAACATTATTGCAACAAGTTACAAAAAGTATACATTGCCCGATGTGTACTCGCTTAATCAACGCAATGACCAAATCCGCTTACAATGTACTATAATTATGCGTCGCGTCCTCCACACTTTGACGTTTCGTCCTTTGCCTTGATTGGCCGTGATGCACGGCGCATGTTTATCGACAGTGAGTTACAATCAGTAGCAAGCTTTCGATTTAAGTGTGTGTAATTTATTTGCGTGCGTAATTCGTATACGTAACGGGCCTGTTGCTTGTAGTTGAGCTGTGGGAGTGGGAGACAAGCGGCGACACGCGTTCTCATATAAATCAGGAACTATTTCCTTTCTAACCTCTTTTATCTGTTCTGTGGTTTCGAAGTTATATGCATACTGTATACATTGCGGTGGTTCATTTTTCGGGGCTGGGGGACGGACTCGCCGCCGCTGGCATGTCACGAAGAACGGTGGCTAGCCAACTTAATAATTTTTATTGGCATAAAATGTTGGATCTATCATATCTTCTAAAGTATTTATTTGGTTCATTTAGTGTACAGGACAAGTTGAATCTGCATTAACTGCTGAAGCTAACAATTATATTTATTTATACTCGGATTAATAAATAAATATAGAAAACAGCTTCGAAAATAACGTAATCCCACCAAAACATCCTGTAAAAAAATTAGCCAAGTCTCGCCTAAGCTGCTTGTTTCTCTATAAAAAGTAATGAAATATCTAAGCAAAGCGAAGCCTAGTCTAAGGATCTTTACTGCGATTTCCTTATTAATATAGTTAGATTTTATGTAACCGGCCGTTGAACATACTCTATGCACTTTTACTAGTTAATACATAGAAGTCAACGGCCAAGTCAAAAAAAAGGGCTAACCACGCTTAATAAATTTTGTGAACATAGCATGACGATAATTTCAATAGTTTGGCTGGTCTGTTACGGTTTCTACTCAGGGTCGTAAGGTACTTCAGATTTCCATGATCCTAGTTTTGATAGTTTTCTCTTCATATGGGCCCTAAACCCTACCTCTGTGCCAAATTTCAGCTCTCTAGGTTTATGGGAAGTACTAATTCTATTTAGATGATCAGTGAGTCTATATATGTCGAAATAGTACAACTTTGCTTTTGCATAACTTAGGAAATAAACAATTTAATTTTGTGGTTTAAGTGTGTGCTGGTAGCTTACTAGATAACAATAATTTCATCGTTCTAAATCTATCCAAAGGTCCCCAAATAGGGGCCTGAAAATACGCCGAAATGGTTCCAGAAAAGGATGGTACGGCAGTGTTTGCTTTGCGCTCGATTTGGCGGGGGCACTACCGTGCCCACAGATATTTTGGAAGTAAAAGTAGTTATTGCGAGTCAACCACAGGAGAGAGATATGCTATCGCGGATTTTTTGTAGCATTATAATTGTAGATCTTCAATTATATAGTAAATTACTTTAAGGTATCTTTGCTGGTTTACGGGGCGTACGCGAGTAAATATTTCAGGAGGTAAGATATTTTGCGACCTCTTCAACAATAATCCTAATATTTCAGTCAATTTACATAAAATATTAATGAATTATACACTTAAACCTTCCTCAGGAATTACACTATCTAAAAATTCGTTAAGAAGGTAAAATAATCTATCTCAAACAATTATTCAAATAGCCTTATAACTTCAGTTTTATCATTAAGTACACTCTTTCTCTCGCCGATATTTTCAAGCCAGTGTATTAAATCAATCAACCTAGTAATATTCTACTCCAAGTTTGTAAGTTTTTAAACAGAGCACGTTTTTTGGGTACATTTACGGTCGTAAATCTCACAAATCGCAATTACAGAATCTTTTTTAACACTCAATATAACTATTATGCTTTTCAACTAAGAAAGGGGTCGACTTAGCGCCATAATGTGTCGTCATAGCTGTTAAATCGAATCATTTGGGTAGGGTGAACAAAACAAGATTTATTTACAAATATTGAGCAAAACCAAATGCGCCCCCTTTACTTATTTCTGGTGGTGAAACGCGAGCCTGTGATAAAAAAATAAAATAAAGCGAGACTACATACGTATTGTAAACCATAGCACTAAGTGCGGTCACCCGGTAAGGAATGAGGGACTGCACATTGAGGGCTGTAGTTTTTAATATATTTATTTATTACAAAACCCACAGCTCTTAAAACAATGTTTTATAGTAACTTATATCTAATGTAATTATGGATTTACAATTTATTCAATAGTGACAAACATATAGATTTTTTTTTAAATTAACTTTATTATACAATATTAAGTAGTGTGCATGGGGAGTATTAAATAAATGTGTGTGTGTAGTTAGGATCTGATTAGCTAAATCGACATGTACAGACGATAAAAGTGGCTTCCTAAACATTCCATTTTTGGAGTTAAATATGTTGTTGTAAGTAATATTAAAATGATGGGAGAAGGTTTTGTTAAAAGTTCTTAGTAGTTAGCGTTTCGGTTCCTAGTAAATGTTGCGATCTGACATTTGTTGACATCGTTAGATTTGTTTTATTACTCTTGTGTTATTGTTCCTAAATAAACTATTTTATACTATTGCTCTGATGATTTTTCTAGCTTATGAGAGTTTGGGGCGTGATATGTAGGTATCATGCATATAGGCATATATGGTAAATGTCGATTTCACAGGCGCAAATGTTAATATAATATTACAAATCCTTAATTGAATGTTCCAGGTCCTCGCTACATTCGAAGCTCAATGTACACAGTGCCAGTCACCGCTGACCTGCTCAAACAGACGTCTATGCCGTTCTGCCTAGTTGTAAGTATAGTTGTTTTAATACACGCCATATTTTTACTATTTCTTTTTTATTTAGCCATTGATGTCCCACTGTTGGGAAAAGGCTTCCACCAAATCCTTCCAGGTTCTCTTTTCGAAGGCCACTTCGGACCAACCAACGCAACCACTATCTACTTACCAAAATTTCATTCGGATCAGTTCAGTAGTTATTGCGTGAAGGAGTAACAAATATCCGTACATCCATCCTATAATTTTAGTAATTTGTTTACACTGTCATTAGAACTTAAAACGGGATATTTACAAAAAGTGTATTTATTGTTTTGAGTTTCCGATATTTCGGCACTGTTGCAAGCGCCATGATCACGGATGAACTGAAGTAATTGCGGGTGGACGTTTATGAGCAGACCAATCGGTCTACCCTCTTTCTCGTTCGTTTTTTGTTAGCGACACCACTACCACTGTCACATGTATCACTAGACTCGATTTTGTTCCCGACACACAAAACTCACCGTGTCGACTCGCGAACTTTCTACGGAACTTTTTCGGTTTTTACACATTTGAACCACTGGATTCCAGGCCCTCGACAGTTGAAACCCATGCTCCCGGTTGAATTTGTCGTATTTGGTAATCTCAATCGCTTCCCTTACCAGCCTTGGTATATCTTGGTATCTAGTGGCGTTCTGTCGAGATGACTTGAGGGTTATGTAACTCAATCCAATGGTTCGATCCTGCGTTTAAAAGATATTGTGCTATTACCGATTTTTGAACATCATTATTATTTGGAAACTAGAAACAATAAATATCCCGTTTTAAGTTCTAATGATACTGTTAGTGACCATGTTAGCTTAAAAAGCAATTTCGTCTCCCCAGCTGTCCCCAATGGCGGAGACAGTAGGTGCCGAGCAGGAGCCCCCGCTGATAGACTTCGCGGCCCTGACGGGGTCCCCCGCGCTGGGCCCGGTGCGCTGTTCGCGCTGCAAGGCCTACATGTGCCCCAACATGAAGTTCGTGGACGCGGGGAGGCACTTCAAGTGTGCCTTCTGCAAGGCTACTACTGAAGGTATGTGGAGCTTGAGCACTCAGTCACATGTGAAAAAGTGTCTGTCTGCGATGTGTGTGTTTTGAGTGACCGTGTTTTCTCAAGTGCCTTATACAGCATGTAACAAAAACCCTGTCCGATCCTTAGGAGTATTATTCGGCATCGTACTGCGTACATATATACGTAGCCATTTAATGGATTTCAGATTATTATTTTTCCCCAGTGAATATAATTAAATTTAAATAAAAAATAAAGACTGATCAAAGGCAACACTGATCGTTCGACGTTCACATGTACTACCTACAGTTTTGTGTTAAAGATGCCGCCTGAGCGAGTGGAGTGTTGTCAACTTATGAAAATTTGCCATATTCAGTGTTAAATTTCGCATGGATTATAAAAATAAAAATCAATAACTTTTGGTTTTTATGAGTTACATTTTTAAATATTTTTTTTCTAGTACGTATGTTGAACCAGGAATACGCCTTTATTGGATCGGACAAGGTTTTTGTTACATATTGTATAACCTGGTGGTCTTTAAGTCAAGGTTTCTAGTAGGTAAGCATTCGACCACATCATCACTTACCATCAGGTGACATGGTGGTCAAACGCGGGCCTATAATCAATAAAAAAAGTGCTTATAGTTATTATTTTCATGACAATAAAACACAAATTGCGTAGGTAATTTTGACTAACACCCCACACGAATGAATTATAAGGCATGATCTTTTACTCTGCCATCTTCATCTTTTCATACTTCTGACTTTATTCATTCATTTCACATTAAGTTGATTCTTCTTTGGAATCCGCTTTGATTTTCAGTACCTAGCTTGTTAGATATATATTTATGTTGGCATAATTTAAGGAACTAGATTTTTTATGTTTGTTTTTTAATTATAAGTTTCTTGACTCCCACGCTATCATTTCCCCACTCATGGTTGACTGGTAATGAATGCTAAAATAAAACAATAATTATGTCCTCTTAAGTTGTCATGTCCTGTCATGTTGATTCAACGTGGACAGCTCAACTAAACACATAATGGGAATAGTTTGGTTTACGCGTTTCTTGACTAAATTGGGATAAGGGGATAATAATCAGGTTGATGATATTTATATATTTATTTAGAAAAGCACTGCCACATCACGCACATTTTACATTCACTAAAACTAATAATTACAGATAATTGGTCTGATGTAAGTGACAATTACGGCGTACATAAAAATTACAACTATAATCGATTATGCAAGTTAATTAATCACAAAATATAATTAAAAATGTGCCATAACTTATAATACAAATACATTTAGATACTAAAATACATTTATAATTTAGATTATGATAAAAGTGACTAAATACATCAAATTTAAATGGAGGAAATACATTATACAAGGTTTAAGAAGAAATTGCAAATCAATTATAAATTAGATATATATATTTCTTTTTTATGTTTTATATTAATACTATTACTGATTTTCTTTTTAAATATACGTAGTTTATCGTGGAACAAATTTAGATCGGGCACTAGTGACCAGTGAGTGATATTGAATTAATAATTCTGCTTTTTGGTATGATACAGACTAGAGCTGAAACACACACTATCCGCACATACCGGTTAGTAATGCGGTATACGGACGGATTCCAAACGCATCGGACTCGGCTTACCGATTATCCGGTATACGGACAAACCACTATCCGTTTCATCTCTAATATAGACATACAGGGCGTTCAGTAGTGCGTCGTCGTATTTAGGAGTTATGATATAGAGAGTGTGCGGTATCTGATATAGAGTCAAGATACAATAATTACAAAATAATAAACCTTATTTGTAACGGGTGGTGGATATTATTGTTGGTGTTTTGCTAAGGTTGTTGTGTCTCCCTTCAGTTCCGATGGAGTACACGCAGTACATCAACAGCATGCAGCAGTACGGCCGAGTGCCCGCGGAGATGGCGCTCGGGACGTACGAGATCGTCGCTACTAAAGAGTACTGTCGGGTAAGAAAATACTATGATATGAACATTAAGAATTTTGAACAAGAAACAAGATTCCAATAAAATTTTAAACTAGATAACACATAAAAGAAATTAAAAATTATATGCATATAGCACTTATAGTTATTTTTTTATATATCTTACAATATATTCAAAAATGGCCGGCGTACTAGAGAATGCGCGCTAAATAACGGTCGGCTGTCAAAGTGTTAAGCGAATTTTTGCTCTCTGAATAAAAAAGGGCCACAAATAAACATAACTCAGCGCCATTGTTACCAATTTTTTTACAATATTGTTATTTAAGTGTGTTTCAATTATTGGTGTACTTACTATAAAGAATATTCTATAATATCTATCTATCTTGTTAAAACATTTTGTTCCAAAAATGAAGTTTCAGTCCAGAATTTTTTAGTAAATAAAAGACACCCATAATTTTCATATTACTACACTCAAACTGGTTGAAACTAAAATATTAATAAAAATAAAAAACCGGCCAAGTGCGAGTCGGACTCGCGCACGAAGGGTTCCGTACCATTATCTATGTTTTATGGGAGCCCCCTTAAATATTTGTTTTATTTTAGTTTAATTATTTATTTTTAAAGTGAATCTATAACTAAATATTCTGTGAATATTTCAAGCGTCTACCTGTTGCCGTTATCAATAACGAGCAAAAAAATCACGTCTGTTGTATGGAAGCCCCTTAAATATTTATTTTATTCTGTTTTTTGGTATTTGTTGTTATAGCGACAACAGAAATACATCATTTGTGAATAATTCAGATGTCTAACTATAACGGTTCATGAGATACAGCCTGGTGACAGACGGACAGACGGACGGACAGCGTGGTCTTAGTAATAGGGTCCCGTTTTACCCTTTAGGTACGGAACCCTAAAAATCGTGGTACAAATTTGTTTCGGCAATCGCACAAAATAATTATGTGCCTTTTGATTTGTATTGAAGGAGAAATTAATATTTTTTTATATCTTTATATTTTTTAATTTGGGGGTTTTTGTCCAATAAGGATGTGTCAACCCCATCGTACCTTATAACAAAATTAATCTGCTAAGTAATTTTTAGTAATATAATAAAATGCAACACTAAAATACTAGGCTCCTCACTGCTGAACGATTAAAACTAAACTGCATAGTCCTTTTGCTTCCTTAGGATTAATTAAGGAGCGATTAATGTTGAACAATTATATCTGCTTAGCCTTTTTGCATCGATGTTGAGGTCAGTTGATTCCGATGCAGCTGAATACTATAGCATGAAGCGAATGCCCAACTGACCTCCACAACCCCTTTGGGACCTGTAAAGATTGTCAAAGGCATACAAATTCTGGTATTAACCATAGGCAGCAAGTTTATTGCGATTAAAAGATGTATGTTTTGTTTATTTTAACAAGATGTACGTTTTCAGAAATAATACAAAAAGTCCTCCTAACCGATGTCGGCCATAGCATCCAATCTCATAATTGATTAGCCATCTGCGTAGGAGATATATGGCACAAGTAAAGGATGGTTAAATTTTAAGGGCCGATGTTGATTTTGAATAAAACACAAATTATTTAGGAAATTATTGTCATTTCTTTTTATTGTGATAATATGGTATGGTTCAATTATGTATGGAACAAAATATCGGCCAAATGGCCGCCGCGACCTCGGCGGCACGCCTCCATCCGATGGTTCAAATTTTCGATGACGCTGAGGCATAATTGAGGTTTTATGCCGTTAATCTGCCGAATTATTTCTTCCTTTAGCTCTTAAATTGTTGCTGGCTTATCGACGTACACCTTTTCTTTCAAATAACCCCAAAGAAAGAAGTGCAACGGTGTCAAATCACATGATCTTGGCGGCCAGCCCATAAACCGCACCAAACAGTCACTCTTTGTGGGTGCATTGATTTTTCGACAATCACTCTTGGATTATCATTCACCCAAATGCGGTAATTCTGCTTATTGACGAATCCGAATCCGAATCGAAATCATCGAAATCGAAAAAATCGAAAGAAAAAAGTCCGAATTGATTTGAACGCCCATTTTCATAATAAGCCTGAATAACTTTAACGCGTTGCTCGGTTGTGTATCTTTCCGTGGTTCAAATTGAGTTAGTCTGAAATTGAGAAATGTCAAATGAAATGCAGAAAAAAACTAAAAGATTCAACATCGACCCTTAAAATTTAACCACCCGTTATAAGTCTCTGTTCGTTTACTCTCATTGTCCGATGGGCCGGCAATGCCACACGACCGGAGAGAGATTAGGTGCACGACCGGCTTATCGTTCTTTCCGAGGCACGGGAGTTATCACGCCACCAACTTCCAAACTCCCCAACTAAACTACTACCAAACTTTTCAGAATAACACCCTCCCGAACCCGCCAGCGATAGTGTTTGTGATCGACGTATCGTACAACGCGATTAAGAATGGCCTCGTCAACACCGTCTGCGAGAATATCATGGAGATTATTGATGTGAGTATTTTTAATATGGACTATAGGAGTTGTAAAAATTAAGAAGATGCTTGAATGATACTTCTGATAATAAACAAGTTAAATATATTAATCGGACCAAAGGTCTAGTTTTACAAAGGAGCGAGGGACACAGTGGTTGACTAATATTAATAAGTAAAATTAGATAAAATTTTTGTGTCGAGTGGAATTCCCTACCGGAGTCTGTAGTTCCTAATAGCTATAAGCTGGGGGTTTTTAAGTCAAGAGTGAATAGGATACTTCTAGGCGAGCGTGCTTCATCTTCAACCACATCATTGCTTACCATCAGGTGAGATGGTAGTCAAACTCGAGCCTATCTATGATTAAAAAGGAACTACTAGGCCACCACTGCTCGTATTTATTATTAAGTTATGTAATAATAATGTTTTAATGCTTATTCTGTCGGTATTTGCAGGCGATGCCACGTGACGAGCAGACTGGCAAGAGTTGGACTCGCGTAGGCTTCATCACTTACAGCTCAACTGTACACTTTTATAACATCAAGGTGAGGAAAATGTATACACAACGTGACAAAATAGTGATTGGTATAGATGACGCCAAATAACTTGGCAAGGTTTTGGCGTAGTGGGGGTAAGTTCGCGCATCGTGCACTTAGTGGAAGAAAAAAGTGGGCACTTTTACAGCTTGCCATTATTCTATGGTTATTGCCATCATTTATTTTTAATCATATCTGTTCAGAAGAATGTTAAAGAAAGAAGAGGAATTCATTCGTTAATTCGGTATTATAAATAAAATAGATAGAATACATAAATACATTTAAAAGATAAAAAAATATATTAAAAAAAAAACATTAAAAATAATATGTTCTCGTCGTCACAATTAGTTAATAAAACTGCTACCCCCTTTATTCTTCTTTTTTCCCGGTGTCCTAAAGATAATGACGAATTCGGAATTTCAACCTCCCTTAACTATAGTGTCTAACTGTTCTTTCTGACGTTTTAATAGTCTGCGTAAAACGGTATTTGGTCCTGGCATTGTAATCAAGGTAACAAAAAATAAATTTAAAACAACAACTCGTAACAAAAACAAAGAGTACAACTTTCGTGTACGCAAGTGTATTCGGGAGCAAATAGAACGAGAACTACTGACGCACCAATCGCGTGCTCGGGGCGGCGCTACGTCATACCCCGCGTTCCGCTGACAACCGCTGACACCTGAAAATCGACTTCTGCGCATTGAACGACTCTTGCCAAGTTATATGGCGTTACCTATAATTAAGTGAAAGAAAGAAAAAATATTTATTTGGCACAAAACACGCAATAAAAGCAAATAGAAATATTACACTTCAAAAACATCTTACTTTCACCCAATTTTATGGAAACTAAATCATTCCATATTAGTTGCTATTACAAAATGTTTCAAGGAACGTACACTACATGCTGTTCTGCATTTGAGATAGATAGATAGATAGATAGAATATACTTTATTGTACACCAATAATTGAATCACACTTAAATAACAATATTGTAAAAAAAAAATTGGTTACAATGGCGGTCTTATCGCTGAGAGCGATATCTTCCAGACAACCTTTGGTAGGACTTTATGAGCTTTATTTAAAATGGGGAGGGCTATATTAGTGTACTACTGTACAAATATTCATTAATAACGGAAAAACTAATAAAAATACAACAAAAAAAAAATATATACAGGGTGTCCCAGAACTCAACGTCAAGCCGAAACGCGGCGACACAGGATTGGCAGGAAAATTGGCCTCACTATCTGTCTCTCTCACTCATGGCAAACATGTCCACTATCCATCTCTCTCATCATTTTGTCGTAAAATTAAGAACCTACCAAGAGCTTGTGCAAATAAAAAAAACATTTTAACTGAGTAAAATGGGTTAGCAAAAATCGGGTTACTTGAGGTTTTTATTTTTTGACTCATTTTTTTTTTTTTTGGTATGAAACTAACAAGTATTGTACCATTTTACAATCCTGATTAAATGCGCCAACTTTTAATGGCACTTGCCAAGGCACTTTAGTAATTTTTTTTTTTAAAAGAGGGTCTTTTGCTTACTACGATTGCGACTGTATACGACTAAGGCTGTTTGTAATTTAATACCCACGAAATGCTGTATACAGAACCTTTTGGATAACTTTAATAAATAACTTTAAATACCTTTCATCTTCGCAGGGCTCCTTAGCACAGCCCCAGATGATGTTAGTAGGTGACGTGGGAGACATGTTCGTACCACTGCTGGAAGGTTTCCTAGTCCTGCCTGAAGAGAGCGGACCTGTTCTCCAGGCCCTGCTGCAGCAACTGCCTCTCATGTTCCAGGATAATAAAGAGACGGAGACTATTTTGTTACCAGCTGTTCAGGTGAGATGTGATTTTTGAAAAGTGACTTTAAGACTGAAGGGTAAAGTTTAGTTTGCGTTACAACTTAACTATTTTTTTTTAATAGCCATTTTTATATTTTATTTTATTTTAATAAGTACAGAGACATACTACAGACTAAGGCATTTAGTACAACTATAACAATATATATTACATAATTGTGAGGTACATTTATTTGTCTGTATAAGGGTACATTGTAAGGTCTTAAAATTCTGCCATATGTGACGTGCTAATATTGGTATTTACATAATTAATTTATAATTGAAACATATTATTAGGTAATTCTTATCATTAATTACTATAAAATTAACATTAAAATATATGTCAATAAAATTAAATGTGATCATTTTATATACACCTACATAAAATTGGTATTTGATCAAGATTCCAGTTTAAAGAAATTCACATCTTTTTCATTGGACAAATATTATTCTAACAATAGACAGTAACAATCTATGCAGACATATTAATTGACTCTGCCTCTTAAACTAGAAGGACGTGAATTAAAAAGGCAGTGGTTCAGCTAAAGTTTACAGAAAGTGTATGCGCCATTCGCATTATTTTATATAATATATTGTCATTAGTATTTTATCATGAACGCATACTTGCATTATTATGTTACACTTCACTCATTCACTCACTTGAGAAGGATCTTTCATTCAAAATCGATTCCTTACTCCCTCTACCTTCCTGTTCGGTCATTGCGAACACTCCCCGCTCCTCACTCACTCGCAAATCCGCTCGGTAACTAGCGACACGTATCATCGTGCGCCCGCGCTCCCCGCCAAAACTCTAAAAAGTAAAAACTAAAGGTGCCGTGTAGTGACTCCTCAAACTCTCCTCTCGTGAACTTGTAGGAAGTATCTTCTGAACCGGCGCGCTGGGTACTCATATCGAAGGCACTCATAATCTACATCATCCTGTAAGTACCTTTTCCTTCCAGAAAGGTTAAAATACTAGTGGGAATAATAAATGGAAGCGTCAATAGCCTAACGGCTAAAGTGTCGGACTTGTGATCGCTATTGCCATGAATCCACTCCAGACAAGATGGATAGATAGATACGTATACACTTTATTATAAGGACTTAACAATTACAAAGGTTGTTACAATGAGCGATCTTATCCCTAAAAGCGATCTTTTACAGACTTGGATGGATTTAACACAGCAGGAGAATATAAATACGCGGGTAGTCCGTGGTGTACTAATTTACTTATATACAATACATAAGCAATAAACTACATTCTCAATAAAACGCACAGATATATAAAAATGGTACCAAATTAAAGAGAGAGCTGTGGAATTCTCTGCTGGCTTCTGTGTTCCCTGCCACTTATGACCTTTCAGCCTTTAAAGCAAGAGTAAACAGGCATCTTCAGGGCTCGCTCGTTCCATCGTAGGCCTCATCTATCGCATACGTAATAAAAAAATAAAAAAAAGAGAATTTAAGCCACAATACTAAGTCACTATATTGTCCCTAGGCCGGTTTAGAAGCCCTGAAAGCAGCCGATACGGCGGGGCAACTGTTAGTGTTCCACACATCTCTCCCCACGTACAACGCGCCCGGCAAGCTCATCAACAGAGAGGACAGGAAACTGCTGGGTACTGATAAGGAGAAGCAGATATTGGGTGAGTTGAACCTAGGAACGAGTATCTTATCTATACATCTTCTATACTCATTTATGAATATTTATTTCTCTTCCACAAAGGTGTCTTAAAACTACATGTTACATAATATTATTTATCAATTTAACCTCTGTCTGCACTAGTTTTTAAATTTAAGTGTAACAGAAGAAAAGGAAAGTATGAATAACGTTTATAATAACATGCGGTTTATTTTGTACCTATGATGATGATTTCATAGCCGATTTCTGCCACAGCAACTGCATTCCCGTTAGTTGTTATATATCCTCACACGACTGATGTAACCAATTTTATAAGTAAACAAGCGAGCACAAATGTTACATGTGAGGACGCCGTTCACGTAATACTAAGAGATGTTAGAAGGCGGTTTATTTTTGAGGTGTTCACGTTTAGCGTTCAATTCTCGCTGTCTCTGATCTTCAAACTGCTTAACGCTGCCCTGAACATCCCTTCTCCATTCAGGGCGGTTAGTGGCTTATATATACATACTTCATACATATACACAAAATAGAAGTGTCTTGTGTTTTTTATCAAGTGCTTATATTTATTGACATGACACTAAACACAGATATTTTTACAATATTTGTCTGCTTGTCAGTCTGACATATGTAGGTGCTGGCGTCTGTACGTTTTTTGGTATGTTATTATTTATTTATGCACACACATGACATTTAAAAAAGAAAATAAAGACAATAACAGATAAAAGAGCACAAAGGTGCTGCTTATTTCAAAAGAAATTTCTTCCAGCAGACCTGCAACAGAGAGAGTTCAAGAAGAGATGATAGACACAGTGTGTATAAATAAACATAAATTATAAAGATACAATAAACAGATATATACACTTATAGAAGTAGGATACATACCTATTTATATAAATACTATGAAATATATATAAAAATATAAAATACTCGTATATTATAATATATGTATATATAAACTTACGGGACAGAGGTAGTGCTTTTTGACCAGCTTTTTGAAATTGTTAACTGATTTAGCTTCGCGGATTTTAGGTGGAAGTGAGGTCCACAGTCGTACTGCATGAATTTCATGATTCATTCGATTCTATTCCCATTCGATCTCCTTCATGCCATGAAGGAGATCGAATGGGAATAGAATCGGGTTTTGTGGGATGGTAAATTGAGATGGAGTTTAAGGTGGGATCTACAAGGGGCATCAGTAGGGCGAGTGAATGAAAAACGATCATGCAGGTAGCTTGGATATGCAGGGTTAAAAAGGATATTGTACAACAGAAATAATATTCGAGTGTTATTGCGAAGACGGATAGGGAGCCACTTGAGACCCTTGCGAAACTGAGAGACATGATCGTATTTTTTCAGACCATAAACAAAGCGAATACACAATTTTGCTAACGCTGTTGTTACACAGGTTAATAATGTTACTAAATTATTAATAAAAAATCACAAATTGCTCAACTAATACAAAATCAGAAATTAAAACAATGCCAAATTTTCCAGATTAAAAATATACAATAAATAAACAAATTCAGGAATTAAAACAACGTCAAATTATCCAGATTAAAAATATACAATAAACAAAGTCAGGAATTAAAACAATGTCAAAATTATCCAGATAAATATCAAAGCCAAAAAACAAAAAAAAAAATGAAAATGTGGTTAAAGATACCAGTGTGAAATTATCATAGTCATTATCATTATATTATCAAATGTCACAATTAAATGTCAAAAAATTTAGAATAATAATTATCTATACTATCTATACTAATATTATAAAGAGGTAAAATTTGTAAGTTTGTAAATTGTAAGTTTGTATGTATGGGGTAATCTCTGAATCTACCGAACCGATTTTGAAAATTCTTTCGCTTACATGTAGCTGCATTATCCCTGAGTGCTATTGGCTATAAATTTTATCTTTATATCATGCATATAAGCAAGTCGGGGACGGGATCCCGTGGAATATTTTCGACTTCTACGCGGATGAAGTCGCGGGCAGAAGCTAATATTTAATAAAATAATTAAAAAATATATATATTACAGCTCTATTTTGTCCTCCAGAAACTCCGAAATATTATAATAAGATCTACTTATGAGAAAGCTCTTTAAATGTTTATTGAACAAAACTAGGTTTAAGCTTTTCATTGTTTCTGGTATGTGGTCATAGATGGAGTATGTGTTGTTCCAGCCCCTCAGACGACGGCGTACAACGAGCTGGGGCAGTCGTGTTGCGCGGCGGGCGTTTGCGTGGAATTGTTCGTGTGCAACAACTCCTATGTAGACGCCGCTACCATAGGCCAGTTGCCTCGTCTTACCGGAGGGCAGCTGCACAAGTACACCTACTTCACGGTAAGACCACCTCGCGTCGTCAATCTTCGTTCGCGCGGTAAAACTAATTTTAGATATAGGAAGTACCCCTTAAAAGAATGAAGTCAAAAACATATCGTAATAACACTTTTTTGTTCAAAGTTCTGGGCCGCAACTATTTGCACCTATTTTTAGTACATCGGGTCGTAACTTATATCAACCTAAATTTAGGTTGGGCCTTACGAGGTTATAAGGTTCATAATACACTGCAGCTGTTAGTTCCGTGTCACTTACGCGTAACGATACAATCTGGGTATCGATACTTTTACTCGATACCATATCGGCCTCGAGGTCTCGATACTTGGTATTGAATGAAAAGTATCGATACCTACTTGTTTCGGTCAATTTTCCGTCGGAAGTATAAGAGGCAAATAAGAAGTATTTATTAAAATAAAATACACAAAAATTAGAAGGAAAAAATCTGTTATCAATGTGCTACCTAAAAAAAAACAATAATTTTGTGTAAATGAATTCCGTTTAATCGATTTCTGGTAGCAGTCACTGTCGCGCCAGCCTTTGAAAACAACTTCTCGCTAGGATACAGAGGCTACAGAGGTACCAAAATATATGTTAATATATTCTCGCTCAGACTTTTGTGGTCCCACTATTACTGATTTTGCTTAATATTGCTATTACAAATTCAATTTATTTAAGTTTTAATTTAATAAAATCAATTAAACAACCGCCATGCAATGAAGGAATGTAATGACAAACTGACCGCCTGAATTCATAAATTACGAAAAACACAGATTATACTATAAGCAAGGCTGCCAACTGAGAAGTAGAAAAGATGCGACCGAATCATCGACCGAGTACCTATCGATACAGTACTTATTTCGCGATACTACTTGTTACTCAGTTCTAAAGTATCGAGTACAAAAGTACTTGGTATCGAAATAAAAGTATCGAGTAGTTACTTGTACTCGTATCGTTTTATCCCTACTTATGCGTCACGCGTCGCGCTAACATGGCGGCAGCTACCGACCAATAGCGGTAAAGGAAATGGAACGCGGTGCGAAAATTCATTTTCTGCGCAGGTACATCGGTAAGCCATATCACTTGGGTACTACCTATTCATGCTTTATAGGTTCCATATGGAACTGAAAGTATTTTTTTTTTTTCATAAAGCATTTACGTGCTGCGTGACTAAATTGTTATAGGATAATAATATATAGATAGATATATTCTTTATTGTACACCATAACAGTAAAAACAAAATTATGGACTTGACAATTAAAAAGGGTGACACAATGGGCGGTCTTATCGCTAAAAGCGATCTTTTACAGACAACCTTTGGATGGATTTGACACAGAAGGAGAAAATAAATACGCGGGTAGTCCACGGTGTACTAATTATCTATATAAAATACAAAACAATAAATAACGTTCTCAAAAAGATATATATCTTTTTGAGAATGTTATTTATTGTTTATATA
Organism: Tholera decimalis; assembly: GCA_943138885.2. Lineage (NCBI taxonomy): Eukaryota > Metazoa > Arthropoda > Insecta > Lepidoptera > Noctuidae > Tholera > Tholera decimalis. The sequence goes on along the minus strand of OW964577.2, from coordinate 25,668,373 downwards.
CATACAAATATTTAAAAAAAGAAAGAAACAAAGACATACATAATAACAACAATTTAAGGAGAGAGATAAAGATCTTTTACTAAGTTTTTGAAAGAAGATAGTGTTTGCGCTTGTCTCACTGACACGGGTAGAGCATTCCACAGCCGTACTGCTTGAGCTGCGAATGACTTACCATAGAAATTGGTGGCGTGACTCGGTACCGCAAGCCGTAAGTTTTCTGATGACCTCAGATTTTGCATGTGTGTCATGAAGGAACTTAAATCGTTCTTTAAGATAAGTGGGGCTTTTAGGATTAAACAGCACACTGTAAAGCAGAGACAAAATGTAATGTAATATATGGTGTGTTGCAGGCGGAAATGGACGGTCCTCGTCTGGTATCTGATGCGGCGCGTGTGGTATCCCGCAGCACGGCGCACGACGCGGTGATGCGCGTGCGCACGTCCACCGGCGTGCGCCCCACTGACTTCTTCGGACACTTCTTCATGTCCAACACTACCGACGTCGAGCTGGCCGCTATTGGTGAGCTCACTCACTTTACTATCTCATTTATTTATTAAATTTTAACCTCTAGAGCCCCAGCGGCACAAAAATGTGCTAGTAAACCAGTATTAGTTGAGCCCCGCTGGCAACAAATTTGTGTGCCAGCGGGGCTCAACTAATAGTTGACGTAAATAATGGCGGTCCTTGAGAGGTTAATGCCACATAAAAGGTGCGGCGGTCTTAATGCCTTAGGCATTCTCTACCGGTCTCATTCTATACAACTTATTCTTTGATAAACATTCAAAAGCCTAAACTCAAGATCTGCCGACTGGTCGCGGGTTCGAGCCCCACCCATTACACTATTGTCGTGAACCCACTCCAGACTCCATACGCACTCTCAGAATGAAAGGGACCTAACTCAAAAAATAGTATTTTTTGGATTTGAGCATTAATAACCAATAAAGCAGCATTGAATAAATTATAGTGATATATCTCAAGTGGCAAGCTGCCTCTTTATAACTCGTAATTCAGATTCCTGTTTCCATGGCAATTTAGAGTAAATGTTTCAGACCAGTTTACATCAAAATCTGAAATTACACGAATTTAGAGTTAGGTCACTTTCATTCTAAGTGTGCGATATAACTTGGAAGATTGCTAGTAATGTAAATTCTACCCACATTGCTAGTTCTCATAAAAAAATATAAACACTTAAGCTTTGTTTTCCTAGGATAGCGGTGCCGTCATATAGCGGCCGTAATACAGCGGTGAATGACGTCACTAGAACGTTGTCTATGTAAACAAAATGGCGCGGTTTCCTAGAGGGCGGTAACTGACACCGTAACGTCAAAAAGCGGTGCCGCCATTTGCATGATGGCCGTCTTGTCGGTGTCAGATGGTTTCGTGAACGTTTCATTGATAGCGATGAAGCAGACAGTGTGTTAACGGCCGTGGAACTTTCCACATGTCGTCACCGTAAAGACGGCCGCCTTTTTGCGTCCGTAATATTACGGCCGCTATATGACGGCACCGCTTTCCTAGGAAACCAAAGCTTTACCATAGATTACCTCGTTGTTCAAGTGGTCGCAAGTGCAACTGCTGAACCTGGGTCTCGAGTTCATTTCCCGGGTCGGGCAAAAAGTACTATTGTGTTTTTCTGTACGGATTTCTCAGGCCGTTTGGAAGATTGTGGTGTGATGTTCCAAAGCACGTTAAGCCGTTGGTCCCGTCTGTTATTCGAACATCTTTGGCAGTCGTTACGGGTAGTCAGAATCTAGTAGTGTTACCCAGTTACTGGGTTGTGGAGGTCAGCATAGTTGGGAAAAGTCTAAGCAGATGATGGGTGTTTTTTTTTTTCTTTTTTTATTAATTACTAGCTTCCGCCCGCGACTTCGTCCCCGTAGAAAAACAAATCCCCCGATTTTGAAACATTCTTCATTACTGCTCCGCTCCTATTGGTGTTAGCGTGATGATATATAGCCTATAGCCTTCCTCGATAAATGGGCTATCTAACACTGAAAGAATTTTTCAAATCAGAACGGTAGTTCCTGAGATTAGCGCGTTCAAGCAAACAAACAAACAAACAAACAAACAAACTCTTCAGCTTTATAATATTAGTATAGATAGGCTCGCGTTTGACCACCATCTCACCTGATGGTAAGCGATGATGTGGTCGAAGATGGAGCACGCTTGCCTAGAAGTAACCTATTCACTCTTGACTTAAAGACTTCCAGGTTATAGCGATCAGGAAACACAGACTCCGGCAGGGAATTCCACTCCTTAGCCGTACGCACAATGAAAGTATTCCCAAAACATTTCGTGCGTATGGGGGGATGTCCACCATGTAAACACTAAACATAAAGCTAAATTTTCTCCTCCTACAGACGCTGACAAAGCAATAGGCATCGAGATCAAACACGACGACAAGCTAACGGCAGAAGACGGAGTCTATATCCAGGCAGCTCTCCTGTACACCCACCGGTCTGGGCAGAGGAGGCTGCGAGTCCTCAACCTGGCCCTGAATGTGGCCCACCAGCTCGCTGACGTGTACCGCAGTATGGAGCTGGATACCTGCGTCAATTTCCTCACTAAACAAGGTAGGATCTTGGTGATACTCAATTGCATGTGTTCAGGTGAATGATGCGGGAATTTCGTTAATACTGAATTTGATAAATCTATACTAATATTATAATATTGTAAACTGCAGTGTTGGTCAAGTGGTCACAAGGGTGACTGTTGTGCACGAAGTTCGATTTTTGAGTCGGACTAAAAGTGCTATTGGATTGTTCTGTAAGAAGCAAAAACAGGTCTCAAACAACAAGGTACCAAAGGCATATAAAGATTTAAATATAAATAGTTTTAATAAAAGCATGCGAAAACTTCTAATAAATAAGTGCTATTTTAATGTTGCCGACTACTTAAATGACAAACTTTAAAGGGACTCAATTGACATGAGATTTATTTTTATACTAGCTTTTGCCCGCGACTTCGTCCGCGTGGAATAGTTACTTTGGGCTAACGTTAAATTTAACCCCGATTTTGAAGCATTCTTCATTGGCGCTCCGCTCCTATTAGCTTTAGCGTAATGATATATAGCCTATAATTTTTCAATTCGAACCAGTAGTTCCTGAGATTATCGCGTTCAAACAAACAAACAAACTCTTCAGCCTTATATTATTAGTATAGGTAGCTGTTGCCCGCGACTTCGTCCACGTTTCCGTCGTTTTTCGTAAAAAAAAGTAGCCTATGTCCTTCCTCACGGTTCAGTGAATTTGATGTAACAGACAGATTAACTTTCGTAATTTAGTAGGGAAATATAATATGTCAATCTATAATACTGTTGAAAAATATAGCAATACCGAACTGCACAATATTATTGTTAATAGCTGTGCCCGCGACTCCGTCAGCGTGTAACTCCTTGTGTGTTATTTATTAAGTTAATGTATCGGTAATATTGTTTAGATCACGTTCACATGAGGCTTAAGTACCTATAGAACGAAAATACTTCAGCGCAAAGCTTCCGGGTAAACTATGTTGAAAGTTGACCCGTCCGGCACGTGAACATAAAGATTTCTAGAACTGCTAACCCGGGAAAGAGCGACGTACAACTGACCATGCGAGAAGCAACTGACACCGAGATCTACTCCAGCAACACGAAAAGTCTGCCCTTGAGCCTTATTAATTGTCATTGCATAACACACCGATACTGGGAATTGCGTTCTTTTAAATTGGAATGGAAAATTATTTGGTATTATGGGAATTCTGGGAATAAAGACGGTTTCTCCTGCACCGCAACCTGTTAAAATTTGAGCCTCGATTATATTTTGTTGCAACTGAGTTACTTTTAGCCGAGTTCCATTGCAAAGTTGTGGTGGTTTTAAATTTCGGAGCAGAATAATAATCAGAAAGCTTCGAACTGCTAAGCTATCGGGAGTTACACGTGTTATTGTGAATCAACCATAAAAGATAGATATATGCTGTCGTGGGATATTTTTTATATAATTTTAAGGAGAACATTTCCGTCATAAATGATTTCTGTGTAGCTTTAACCATTAAGGTTGCACACGCGACGGAAGCTTAAAAAATGGAGTAACTTCTCCCGTTTTCCCAACATTTCCCTTCACTGCTCTGCTCCTATTGATTGTAGCGTGATGAAAAGTATACTATAACCAGCTCAGGAGTATGAAAAATAATTGTACCAAGTTTCGTTAAAATCCGTCGAGTAGTTTTTGTTTCTATAACGGTTATACAGACAGACAGACAGACAGACAGACAAAAATTTTACTGATTGCATTTTTGGCATCAGTATCGATCCCTAATCACCCCCTGATAGTTATTTTGTAAATATATTTCATGTACAGAATTGACCTCTCTACAGATTTATTATAAGTATAGATAATTATGGATTTGTGAACTTATTGAAATAATTAAGGTTAATTGAAACATTATTATTATTTTACATATTGTTTCGAATGAACATTATTCAATTATTATTTCTTAAGTAAATATTATTATTTGAATAAGTTTTTTTTCGCTATTGTATTTGCACGCCTTTCTGGGCAAAACATGTTGATACTTTCTTCATTGCAGGCTTGCCTTGAAGTTGGGTTACTTCACGCTTGACTTAAATACTCCCAGGTTATAGCTAACCAGGAAACACAGACTCCGGCATAGAATTCCACTCCTTAGCCGTACGCACAATGAACGTATTCCCAAAACGTTTTGTGCGTATGGGTGAGATGTCCACCATGAAACGGCGATGCACGTATAATGATAGTAATAAAATAAAAGACGCCTCCTACACATGGACAGAGGTAGCTTGCGAATGGTGGTGGGGCTCATCACCAGACACAGCTCACTGAACAAACACTATCACACAATAGGGATAACGACAGTCTCCTGTGCAGGGCATGCATGGGGACGGAGGAAACGGTGGGACACGTTCTTTAGCGTGCACGGGAATCACCGACATACGAAAGCAAACCTTTGGGTCATTGAATTTTCTTACAGACATCCTGAATAGACCGAGAGACCTGATCTGCTTCTGGAGGTAGATTGGCTGGATGGAGACACGGCTCACGCACAATGGTCCCATGCAGGGACTAAGTGCGGAAACCAAACTCAAGAAAAATGATACTAATATTAGAATTGTGTTCCACAGCCGTTTGGGCCCTCCGCGAGCACTCCCCGCGTCAAGTCCGAGAGACCCTGTCGACCCGCTGCGCACGATCCCTCGCGGCCTACCGGAGGCACTGTGCCTCTCCATCATCAGCAGGACAGCTGGTACTCCCGGAGCCTATGAAGCTGTTGCCGCTCTACACCAACTGTGTGCTACGGTCTGATGCGATAGCCGGAGGTTAGTATACTATAGTTTCAGGCTAGGGATGGATCCAGCATCCATTATAAAGGGTCTTTCAACAAGTTTGGGTCGATGTTGAAATTAAATAAAACAAGCTTTTTGTGAGATACTCATTAAAGAAATTATTTTTTTATTTGAAAGTCCCATTTTTGCCATTATGAAATATGACATCGTTTAAATGTCCACCGCGGCTTCGAACGGAACTCTACTGCATAGACCCGGCTGAATCTGAGCATTGGCCTGCGTTATGTTGACTTTCAGGGCATCGGTTGATTATTTTGTGTATTTTGTTTAACATAGCATTAGTTGTAGTTTAGTAAGTACAGTGGTACCCAACTGATAAGGCGCGTCATGAATCTTCGTGGGCACAGAAAATAAAGTATGGCCCCGAAGATTAACGAAGAATGCTTAACTTACAATCAACCTTAGATCACTACTGTAAGGTTCATAATACACTGCAGCTGTTAGTTCCGTCTCTCTCGCAAGTCACGTGTCGCATGCTAACATGACGGCAGCTGCCGACCAATAGCGGTAAAGAAATAATAAGCGCGGTGCGTGCCGATTGGTCAATAGAAAATTCATTTTCTGCGCAGGTACTTCAGTAAGCCATATTAGTTGGGTACTTCTGTAATATGTATTAGTTTATTTATAGTTATTTTTAAAGTATGGGCCAAGTTAGCCTGAAATAAATGGATTGAATAGTCCAGCGTCGAACATGATGGATCTAGCATAGCGTGCTGGATTTTTGTTTCCAAGGTTGCGGGAATGACCAGACGAGTAACCACGGCCTCGGAATGCCCCTGCATTTGCAGGAACAAGGTGGATTTTTAGTCTGTAGAAGTCTGACACTCCCTACCACTCCTTTATTTTTGAATAAGGTGTTGTTCAGCCAGGAGGTCGAATGATTCAGTTATTAACGACCTCAATATGGTAGAATCTTGAGAACAACGTCCTTTATACTCCATACATTGCACTACCTACTAAAACTTTTCAAAACAGATTCCAAAAAAATCTGGTTAAATTGTTCATAAGTGGACCTGCCAAGACAGTGCAAACATTTGTCAGTTCGTCAAGTCGTTGAGCTCTTTAAAGTTCTATGTTGAGCTATATGTTAACTGATAAAAGCTTGCACTGACTGGACAGGCCCTCTGAAATCTGTGAGCATCTTTGTTCAAAAAATCGCCTCAGACTTTATCTTATATAGTTCTCTAATAATTAGACCAGTACAGATGGTATGAACTTCAAAATAGACTTTAATGGAGGTCAAAGTAGAGGTTAACAATATTTTTAGTAATGTGAATTGTAATCACATTACTAGATAGATATACACTTTATTGTACACCATAACAGAATTAAATGAGGACTTAAAAACTACAAAGGGTGTTACAATGTGTGGTCTTATCGCTAAAAGCGGTCTTACACAGACAGCCTTTGGATGGATTTGACACAGCAGGAGAAAATAAATACGCGGGTAGTCCATGGTGTATTATTCACTTATATACAATAAACAAGTAATAACCTACATACCTACTCAATACACATATATACATACATAAAAAAATAAAGCTGACAATGAGATATATAAAAAATAGTAACAAATTTAAGAGAGAGATAGAGATCTTTTACCATGTTTTTGAAAGAAGGAAGGGTTTGTGATTGTCTTACTGACACGGGAAGAGTATTCCACAGTCGTACTGCTTGAGCTGCGAACGATTTACGACTTAGCAAAGAAATTGGTGGAGTGACTCGGTACCTCTAGCCTCAAGTTTTCCGATGACTTCAGAAATTTGGCATGTGTGTCATGAAGGAATTTGAAACGTTCTTTAAGGGGTTTTATGATTGAACAGAATACTGTAAAGCAGAGACAAGATGTGTAAGAAGACGTATAGGAAGCCACTTGAGTTTCGTACGAAATCCGGATACTAGTTTTTGTTAGAGCTCAACAATGTGACGAACAACCTGCCCCGTTGTCTCCAGGGCCGGACATCACGTGCGACGACCGGTCGTGCGCCATGTACCGCGCGCTGGCGGCGGACGTGGAGACGTCGGTGGTGTACACGTACCCGCGCCTGCTCCCGCTGCACCGCCTCGCCGACCTGCCGCCGCACGCGCTGCAACCGCTACGGGCGTCCGTCGACAAGATGAACGATCAGGGCGTCTATTTACTCGGTAAGTGTATCAATATCCTCCTCTAAGGGTGCGTTTCCACCAGAGATGTGCGATGGAAATGTGTCGTGCGAGGATGTCTAGCTGTGCTGTGAAAATGTGTGAGCGTTTCCACCAAAGCTGTGCGATGAAAATGTGCCTACGAGGATGTATAGCGGAGCTGTGAAAATGCGCATTCCTCGCACACGTCCCTCGCTTGTTTTGTATGCGCAAAAATCTAGCTCAGCTGAGCCGTTTCCACCAGAGCTGTGCTGACCGAGGCGAGGTGAATGAAACGATTCTATTGGTTCTTTACAAACACATCCCTCGCTACGCATCCTCGCACATCTCTGGTGGAAACGCAGCCTTAAACTCTCCTGTCGCAGGTCTGCTGGAAGAAATTTCTTAGGAAATAAGCAGCACCTTTGTGCTCTTTTGTCTGTATTTAATTTTTTTTTGTAAGTGTCATGTGTGTACGTAAATAAATAATCTTCAATTTCAGACTAGGTCCATTTGGTTTAGTACACAAACAAAGAAGGTCGGCGAAATTAGGCCCACTAGCAGTGAAATATATATTAAAAAAAAACTTTTATTGATTAGTTATGTATTTTAATTTTTATACGACTTTTAATCATGGGGTAACGAAAAACAAAATAAAAAGAAGATACAGCGGAAGTAATTGTGAATAAATTATCTGTCAGCCATGACATCTGCATTTCCTAATTCCAGGGTTGCCAGGGGATTAAATAGTATAATATTGTATGTAGAGGGGTTATGATTTCTCATTATTTTGTATATTATTATTAAAAATAGATCCATTTTCAAAGTCTAAATATATTACTTAACGCATTACGTAAATATTTTTGTTAATTACAGCGTTTTTGGTCCATAATAACTGTGGCTTTGTGTTGATTTCGATAGTGGATAAAAATGCTAGAAGCCAAATTGTAAAAACTCAAGAAACGTCAAATGAGCTGAAAAGATCAATGTCATTCACTCCGCGAACTCGTACAGACTCATACGTTTATACTCTTACGCCGCTGTGTGTATACTCCTACTTTTTAGATGATTTATTAATTATTTATGAAAATGAATAAAAAATTATTCGCTCACAAACACAAATTAACATAATATCTTCCACTTACAGAGAACGGCGTCCACATGCTCCTATGGGTGGGATCCCAGGCCAGCCCGGAGTTCCTGCAGGGCGTGTTCGGCGTGTCGTCTCCCGCACAGATAGACACGCAGGTGTGCGAGCTGCCCGCGCGGGACACGCCCGCAAGTGTGGCCGTGCGGGCGCTCGTAGACGACGCACGGGCGCGGAGACGTACTGCCATGCGGGTGAGTACCTGAACCTGGGTGAATAGTTGCAAGCGTGCTCCATCTTCGACCACATCATCACTTACCATCAGGTGAGATGGTGGTCGAAACACAAGCCTAGGATGTTTTAACGAAATACCACAGCCTCGAAACTTGAAGGGCACCTGAAGGAACAGGGTGGGTTTTTAGTCAGTAGAATTCTGACACTCCCTTCCACTTAACCCAGACCAGGAGAAGTCATTCGATGATTTTCCCACCCAGAGAAAATTAAAAAATAGGCGTAGGCTTGCGCTTAACCACCATCTCATCAATAAAAAAAAAAAACCTTACTGCACTACTGTCAATATCTATCAGAAAATCATTTATGCTATCTTCTCAAATTTAATATAGATATAATAGGACAGTTTCCTGTGTTTTAAAATGATTAGTCTATTCAGCCTGTTACTTGAAATGAAATGCAATGAAATGAAAGAAATATTTATTTTGTAAATTGATTGTAAATAACACTTTTACATGTTTATTTGCGTGTTTAGTTTAGCTAGATGAGGCCGGTATTTCCTAACTGACTACTCTGAGAAGAAACACCGAAACTAACTCAGAGGTCAAAGTCTCTTTTAAAGTCCAGACAATTTGTATTTGTAAATGAGAAGCATGTAGGTTCATGTCTGTGGTGTTCATTTGAGGAAATAACCACGCAAGTTTTAGCGGACCTGTCCAGACAGTGCAAGCATTTGTCAAATTGAATTTTCTCTGTAAACTTTATTTCAGAAAACCTTCATTGATTTAAGCTTCAATTTGACACAAGTCAAAACAATTTGCAAGTGACATAATTTTGCTGTGAACAATTTTGTTTCTTTAAGCCTCTATTCCGTTCTGCAGCAATTTATATTAAACCTAAAGTATTGAAAAATAATAGGAGCAATTCGCCACGTGTAATCAAAGGAATATTGATACGATGTGACGTCTTTGTGTGGAAAGATTGATCTTTTTGGAATCTATTTTGGCTTTTTCTTAAATTAAGTTACCCCATGCTATCTAAGTGCATAGTCATATTTACGGGCGTAATTTTGTATCTAATAAACACTAGAGAAGCATTTGCTTAACTAATAAAACTCCTTTGTTTTGCATAATCTAGACTAGAATAATCGACTAAAAAGTTCCAAAAAATTACTTTTGAAGTATCGGAAACACTGTTTGTCCAAGTCCGTTTTTTTAATGTTGATAATATACAGCATATTATCAACTATAAAAAAAATACTCCTCTTTTTTGGGTGGAGCATAAGGGACTGTATGTCTCTTACAGACTAAAAACCCGGTTTCTTCAGTTGCCCTTCCGTTCCGCGGTCGCGGTATCTCGTTAGAATGTTCCCGCAACCCTGGTATACCATAACCCTTAAAAATGATTATGCACGTTTGTGGCACTCTGTATAAGATACTTGTCCAATGTATAAATACAACAGTCTTATACTATCGGCTTTCATACATACATAGTTTTATAACTTAGGTTGGTAGTTTGTGCATCAGTGCATGTAATTTAGAACTCTACACTTCCAAATGGACACTGAACAATATTTCAAAATGTTGCTTTTTTATAAACTATGCATGTTCTTAGCACCTCTCTTTTTCTCTTAGTTAAACGTTTGCAGATATTTTGGTATGAATTCCAGTTGACGCATGCTATAGTTTGGTATATATACACAATCAAACGACTGTGCCTACCGCATATTGTAATGAGTTTTCTAGCCAACTGCGTCTTAAAACGCTGGTTTGCCATTCGGTTATAGCAACGAACGATAGGCCTTAAAATCTTACAGGCACATTACTGTGACGTGTCGTGTTGTGGCGTAGGATACGGCAATTAATCGACTGTGCCTACCTCATATTGCAACATGTTTTCTGGCCAACTGTGTCATAACGCGTCGGATATCCATAAGTAATAGCAACGAACCATAGGCCTTAAAATCATACAGGCACATTACTGTGTCGTGTAGTTTCGTGGCGAAGGATACACCAATTAAACGACTGTGCCTTCGTATATTGCAAAGAGTTTTGTAGCCTAATGCGTCACAACACGCCACGACACAACGCGTCGAAATCAGTTGTTAGTGTAAGCGAGCACAAGCATGGCCTCCCTGACTCCCTTGTCCTCTCAGCTGACGATAGCGCACGAGCAGGCGGCCACGGCGCCGCAGTTCCGTCGCTTCCTTGTCGAGGACCGCGGCCTGAACGGGGCGGAGGCCTACATGGAGTTCCTCATGTCCGTGCACAAGGCTGTGCAGAAGATCCTGTATGTTTGAAGGCTTTTTGACGGGCTTTTGGGGGTTTTCGAAGGGTTTTTGGTCTGGGTTGTGATGTTTCGCTGATTCCAAGGGTCGGGTTTTGGTGTGGCGTGGAATTGAAAGATTTTTTTTCTTTCTATAAAGAGAACTTGTAATGTGGGTAGAATTTACGTTAGCGATCTTGTTAAACCCTCCAAGTACGCTAAATATGTCTGGAGTGGGTTCACGGCAATAGTGTAATGGGTTGGGTTCGAACCCGCCACCTCTCGATCACAAGGCCGACACTATTGTCGCTTTAAGATCTGATGACTGTGTCAGTTTGTTATCAGTTACATAAAGAATTTATCATTACATTAGGGGAAGTTAATAATACGTTTTCCATTTAATCTTTTTCATTTGAAAAATAACTCTTTTCCCACAGATATAAAAATAAATGAGGTAACTTATAAAATCCATCTAAAGGTTGTCTGTAAAAGATCGCTTTGAGCGATGTAACCGCCCATAGTTCGTTTTTAGTTGTTAAATCCATATTTGATTCTGTTATAGTATACGATAAAGAGTAAATTTATCTTTCAATTCCACTGCTCAGTATGACGGTAAGATATTGAATCTATAACGTTTAAAGCGCTAACGCATGTTACAAGATTGTTTTCTGGTTCGGATATTTTTTGTCGATTTTCGGTGATATGGTTGTTTTTCTTTGGGTAAAGTGTGATGCTTTTTTCATAATCTTTATATTTATGGTTTTATATACATACACATCAATTTCATTTGAGGGCCACATATGACTACGCATCTTATTTTTTATATACATATGTATAATGAATTCATTATGATATTGTCCTGTTTATTCTACTTAATACTCATACTGACTTATACTCACTCACAGAAACATTCACAGTGCTCATATTGCAGTCATTACAAATTATACAGATTAGAGTCATTAGACATTATACCTAACCGACCTGATTACCTAAATGTTTCATAACATGTACATTTAACAAAATTCCTTCCCTTCTTAATGAAAAAGACAATGAATCATATTCCTAGGAACATTTCCAATCGATTTAGCTGTGTGGTAAGTTTAAAAAGAGGTTTCATTTTTAACATACATTATTGCGTCGATTAGTTATTCAACTGTGGACATACTTTGACTGGGCTGGGTTCCATACTTCAAAAAACAAAAACTAAAACTTGGCAACTCAATCGCAGTTTCTCAAAAGAAAATTATCATATTATAGTAACAAATAGTTAAACATGAGACATCTAGTTGCGATTGGCAGAATTAGTTTTGAATAACCAAGTTTCGTTGTGTTGAATTTTATTGTTTTCAAAAAATTAGATGTGTGTGTCATTTACACATATTTCAACTGTTACTGTAAAGCAGTAATTAATATAGATCTTAACGATGAGAATGTCGACCCATTATTGACCGCGATTTCATATAGATTAGAATAAAAATACAAATGTAGATATCACAAGTCTTTATTGTAAAATGCTGTAAAATGTAGTCTCTATATCTCTAGTCTTTCTCTTCTACTACGTTACCTAGCTAGGCAGCTTGAGCTACTTATAATTGTTAGTTTTACTATGGATCCTCAAATAATTATAAATTCTATTATGTACCAGACTGTACCATACTTGATTATAAATACATTGATTGATTGATTGGTTGGTTGATTGATTGATTGATTGATTGATTGATTGATAACCTCCTTATTGTTCCAGCTAACCACGATGCGCCAACACGACAAGCTGGAAGCCGTACTCCGTCACTTCCTGGTCGAGGACCGCGGAGTAGACGGCAGCTCGTCCTACGTGGACTATCTGTGCCACATTCACAAAGAGATTCGCGCGCTGCTATAGCAGATGTACGGCTACTATTAAGCGTAGACTCACGGACGAGATTACGCGACCGAAAATCGGCCTGTTATGTGAGGAATGTTCAAGAACCTTTTAATTTCGCTTTTATGCCTTATTTGTCTATACTCACCGGTCTACAGTAATCCACTCCTGGACAGAGGCGTGTCTAATGAACATCATGTACTCAGTCTTTGCCCAACTATGTATCTTGGGGTCAGTTTCCTGTGTAACTGGGATCAGCTGAGCACCAGTTTTATAAGGAGTGACTGCTGAACGGTTAACGCGATTCCCCTTGGCGTCTCCAATGGTATTTTTTACTAATATCGGCTTCTATGTTTTTTAAATACTGAAATGCATAATCGCCAAAACATTCACGTTGTACTGTATACATACTTCTTTCTTATTTTTCGAATCGATGGTAGTAATAGATTTAAATATTATGTTGGGCTCAGTAGCGTTTATAAGCTACGTATATGGGCACTTTGGACGCTCCAGCAGATGGACCATGGTTTGGTCAGGAGCTTACATACTTAAAAGAATCTTAGATAACTAAAATACACCAACCAACCCTCACTAACCTGTGAGGTGGGCTGCAGCACATTCCCTCTCATAGAGAGGACAGTGTGCCAACAGTGGACGTTGTAGCCTGATTATTGAAATTCATTGCTACTTACTCGATTTTCAACTTTATAGCTATTTCTTTTTAAGTAGATTTTTGCATGACAAATTGTAACATACAATATTTTAGGTAAACTTTACGCAGGTGAACTTTCGGTCGTGTATTTTTTTCCGGTTGAACTACGCTGTGGTACCGCCGAGACTACGTAATGTGGGACACTTTTACATGGACTGTTTGATTTTTAACTGGTTATGAGAACCTCGGTTTATTTGGTACTTAGAGCGGGCAAATATGAAATGAAATGTGGTTTTAGTAATGAGAAACATACTTTATCGTTACTTTGACAGGTATTGCCATAATAAAGAAAAGAAAAAATCTCAAATTAAAATTTTCAATTCTGAAGCCGGATTTCAGAGGCCTTGTTAAAAGGAGGTTCTAAGTATTAGCAGTTTTTTTTTTTGTTAAAATTTGTGGTATCCGGGAAAAAGTGTACCTAATATTATTTTTGTATTAGATACATGATAATTGTCATTTCGATTAAAAGTTTTTGTTTAATTTTCTATGTAAAGTATACTAAAATTTAATTTTTGTCTCCACTAAAATAGTTTCCAGTCTGTAACGTTGTGTTGTTGAATTGTGCGTGCTAGTGATTTGGAATTATAACTTAATCGTTAAGAAGATAGACAAAAATATTAATATGTAAATAAATTACGTAGGAGTGTATGTTAGTGTGAAACAGCACAGTTTTATCATGTTTCTGGGTTTGTAAAATAAAACTACTAAATGTAAAAGTTTTCCACATTCCTATCTTGTATAGTTGTGAAATAAATGATTTTGTTTTGGTCTAATTAGTATCAATGGTATTTTTAAAAGACTATTTGAGATTTCTACCAAAAACTACCAAGCAGGGTTGCTAGTAGTGAAAAATTGGTAATAATAATTATTAAAGCGTTTTGGTGATGGTTCAAAATGACGTTCCGTTACACCTGTAGGCTGTTACAAAATCAAGATTTGTAACTTCTCAAGCAGTCGTGTCGCATAGATGCGCTTGCGCATGTTAACTTAAAAGCGACCTTTTATATGTTCTTAATGCTCCTATTACGTCCATGATCTATGCGTAACGATCAGCATTTAATAAAGACTAGTTCAATTAGTCGATTAAGCAATGTTGACAACCCTTATTCATAAAAATGTGTAAATACATACATCACCCTTAGAAAAGTTTATGGGTAGGCAGAAGTGTACTTACAGCTTGTAAAATAATTATACGTATTGTTTTATGAATAAATTACACTTTCCTACCAACCTGGGCTTTTTGTTAGAAAATCCTAAGTGATATATGGAATTGTATCCAAAAGATTTCTGTTGAAGTACACCTTTGTTTACCCAAATGAATTGATAACAAAGGCAATTAATATAATTAGCACATGAATAAAGGGAATTTATTAAATAGGATATATCATTGTTACGGATTTCTACAAAGTTATTGAGAGGCTAATGCCTAAGCACGGTTTTAGTAAACACCAGGCCCCTAAGGTCGAAATAGACCTTTAAAATTCACAACGCAAAACTAACGTTGAATTAAAATAAAGACAACTTGTACAGAATAAATATGTTACGAAAAGCATTTTGAATGAGACTTAGTAATTTTCAAAGTATGAAGTTAATTTAATGTTCTTTTTATTTTACCTAAAAATAATAGGGTGTTTTTTCCATCTACTTCTATAACTGCTTGTGCAGATAGGCAGATGCGACGCGATAATGCGACAACAGTATAAATACATCATAGATATATTTATACAGATGAGACAATTTATATCAAAACGCATTCGCAAAAATATCTTTGTCAGTACCGCGTCTGTCTGAAAAAACCTTAACATGTCGATGAATAAGTTTGGACAAAACCAGAGACTTTTTGTATTTAAGAACAATCCAAGTCATCTTCCACTGTAGTTTTTGTATTAAATATCATCATTAAAATATAGGTATTATGATAATAATTTGTATAGACCCTTAGACTACACTACCCAGCTATGAATATAGCACATTTTAAAGAAAGCATTGTATAGTGTTGTCTCTTTCGCTCATATATTCGCAAGAAAATGTCTTTCTCAAAAGCGCATGTGTCATGCCTATTGATGGCATAGAAATTATTTAAAATAAAATCTTTATAAAGCAGGCACACGCTCTTAATACACGTTGTCTAAGAAAATAATGATGGTCCAACAAAAGTATTGAATAAACTGCCTAGTAGCTTAAGTGTTGCTACACAAATAAAATGTTAAATTTGAGTAGAAAATTCCAATCTCAAAAATTAAGTTTTTTTTTTTTTTTGTTAACAATTGGAATAGTTTGTTTCCTACGATATTAAAACTAGATTTATTTCTATCTATATTGGATTGTATTGTAAATGTAAATAAAATATGGCATTATTTAATTTCATTTGTTCTTATTTTTAGTTAAGTGTTAAAATTAGTTGTTTTTCGACTGGTTTATTAGTAATTAATTGGCAACACGTGTATGCAGGGACCTCTTCGAATATTTTGATTGAAACCTCGTTTTGAGTTCGAAACTAGTCTGATAATATAAAAAGTACGAGCAAATTTCTCAAAAAACTTCGAAATTCAACTAATTTTATTAACAGAATCATACATAGTTTATTTTTTTATCTACAACTTAAGTCCTAGAAGCGAACGAGGCGTTTACATTCATCATCAATATAATTACAGAACAGTTATATGCATTAGATACGAGTATACGTTGTTTTCCTTAGATACTGTATCCCCACATTAAAGAAATTTATTTTGAAGATTTTCGGTGCAAGTAATCATAGCTATAAACTACTTACAGCACGAACTGATACCATACAAAAAAGATTTTAGTTTTTCAGCCTTTGTTAACTGGTTCGTATAAAAACATATGGGATTCGGTCGTGGTCCACCTGCATAGTTCACCTGGGTGGACCACGAGCACATTTTCTTTCCCGTGGTCCACCTCTGTCCACCTAGGTGGACCACGGGCAGTTTTTCTTTGCGGTGGTCCATCTTTATAATAATTTAATCTCTTTCCTTTTGATCTTTGTTTAGTTGTAGATACCACCATTCTGCGCCTTCTAACTAAACTGAAGAGTCTTAAATCTAGATCTTCCAACAAAATGTAAACCAAATATAATTTTATTATACCTAAGTGATGACGATGATGTAATAGAAATATTAGAATTGTAGTTTTCGTTTTGTTCGATTTTTGTTGTTCTTTCGGCATTCATTTTTCAACTGTAGCAAAATGACAGGATCACGGTCAGTGGGAGAATTAATTTTAGGTGGGCCATGGCCTATAGACATTTTTGATTTGCATATTCCTCATCATGTAGATGGACCATGGGCAAGAAAAAGTGCCCGTGTCCACCCAGGTGAACTAAGCAGGTGGTCCAGGCCGAATCCCGAGAGTATGAAAGTGCATATAAAAAACAGTGCGCAACGGTGCGCTTGCGCTTGTAAGTGCGCTATTTGCATGTTGTAAGATTACGAAGATTAAGATACAGACAGTATTTTGCTACATCTATAAACCTGTTTCGCCAAAGTAATATAAACATTTTATTCTGTATTTAACAGGGAATGTCCTAAGCAATTTGATTTTGAGATCGAGATCGAAATATGCAGTACTTTTATTTAGTTTATAAGAATTATTCAAATCGAACGAATCCATTACAATCTTATCTTTTAGGCCATAAACAAAATGTGTTTTAACGACATCTGTTGATTTTTTGTAGAATCAAGTGGTCGGGGGAATTAACCTACCACAGACAAATTATGTATCAACATGTACGAATAAAAGAATGAAACATTGCGTTCTTTGCCTGCAACCTTAATTTATATTAGACTATAAATGTGGTGATACAGCATTCCCCAACCCCGGCAGATTGCGGCCAAACTCGTGAATAAGACGCAGTTAATCTTCCGTTAACAGTAGTTTAGTCAGTTAACTTCGATGGCGAGGAGATTATTGTTAAATAGTGTATAATCCAGAACTGTATTGAGCGTGTAAGTTTTTAATAGTTAATAAATCCTTTTGTATAAAAGTATGGATTTTATTTACTGCTTCTTACAATACCCGTAAAATGAGTTTCAGACTCCTGCTGACTAAAAACGTACTCTGTTCATTCAATTGCCCATGCGTTCCGGGGCCGTGGTATCTTGTTAGAATATGCCCGCAACCCCGGCAGAATTACTAGAGCATATTAGCTAAACATATTTAGTTGGAATAGACTGCATAGGGGAGCTATAATTAATTATATAATTAGATAAATATTTATATAATTAAAGATTAAGCCATTGCTACCAACACAAATATCAACTTCTCGTTGAGTATTTAACGTTGATATTTAAGCAACGATGTAAATAAATAGATATGAATTATGTAGGCGCCTATTTCGAGTTTTATATTAGAACTAGCTTGTGCCAGCGGCTTCGCCCGCGTGGGAAGTTTTTCCCGTGTAAATCCCAATCCTGTGGGAATTTCGCAAAATCCTTTCTTAGCGGATGCCTACGTCATAACATCTACCTGCATGCCCAATTTCAGCCCGATTCGTCCAGTGGTTTGGGCTGTGCGTTGATAGATCACTATGTCAGTCAGTCAGTGAGTCAGTCAGTCAGTCAGTCAATCACCTTTGAGTTATATATAACGTGTAACGGAAACCCCATATCTATCCAAAAGGGCTGAAGACAACATCTGGTATGGAGGCTCTATGCACAGTTTCAGCACAAAATAACTGACTCAAAGAATTGATACCAAATTATTGGTTTCATATATTTCTTGAATACCAATCATAAGAAACGTGTCGAGGGTCAATAACTTTCCACGTCTCTTACCAATAACACGATAATTCTTTTCGTTCTTCTTAATTTGAAAAATTCGGTCTCTGGTATCAGTGTATTGGAATTTGTAATAAGTTCTACACACGTAGACTTAGGATTACAAAACCCTTGCCATATTGTTTGTTATCATCCAAAGAAGCCATGCACTTGATATGTATATACCCTTTAAATTACACGTTGTATATTTAGATTTGAACTTTGTGTTGCAAGAGATTTATTTAGTTTATGGTTCCATAATTTGCATAAATGTAGTGAATTCTTCATTCAATTATATTTCAGCTTCGAGACAGCAAAAGAGCGTATCAAAAATACCTATTTATGAGAAATGAAAGAATCTATCTGTTGAAATTTGGTTTTAATTGAGTTATATAAATAATGGACATTATAAATTAAAAATTGAACGAAATTATTTGTAACGCACCTGTAGTTTTCGCAGATAACTTTTCCAAACAACATTCAGTGTGTATTTTGGTCCTGTAAAAAAATTACAATGAATTAGTTGGTACTTGTAATGAGAGGGTACCGGCTTTATTTATCTAACCCCAGGGAGCACTGAGTAGATTGATCTTCAATTGTTTGGTTTTAATACGACGGTTTGCTCAACTTCTTTTTTTACTTGCCCACTTAGGTGAAATCGATTGGCTGTAAGAAACTAGTATTGCTCACTAACGTTTCGTTTCATTACACGTCGTATATTCTGATTCACGCACAAATTAATGCCTGTTTTGCAGCAAAGATAATGCCAACAGTTGCAGGAGTTCCTTTGATTAGATATTACCCGAAAAAGATACCTAATTTATTAAAAATTTAGACGTAGGTAGACACTACTGATAATGTAAGTTCGTCAAAATTGTGCGGAGCGGTAGGGAATGTCAAACTTCTACTGACTAAAACCCCACCATTTCCTTAAGTTGCCCTAGCGTTGTGTGGGGCCACGGTAATATTTTAAAAACTTTCCCACGAGCCCGGCAACCTTCAAGAGTCCCAATGGACTGCCCTTTGAGGCGGTGTAGAACATGACGCGCTGTCGACTCGGCAAGTAGGGCGACAGCCGATTCTTAGTTGGGCCAACATAGCGCACACAATTCAGGAAAACGCTCATTGTCGTCATAATTCCTAATCATAACTAATATTATAAATGCGGAAATGAGTTTGTAAGTTTTCGCGCTTAAAATCCCTGGTGGTCCGGCCCTGGTTTATCGACAAACCTACCTACAACAGGAACGGAGCCACTTGCAACAACTATAATTTGGAATCGTATCGTATCCTGTTCGTAACATTCGCAATGAAAAAAGCTCGTGGCTAAATGCTGCAGCGAGTCGATTTTTAAGATTAAGCGTCACTAGCCGAGGTCTGTTCGCGGATGGGTTACCATCCTAGGGTATTATTCAGAAGCCAGAAAATCTGACACCAGTCTTCCCAAGAGGTTGCATGATGTATGTATGTATGTATGTCGGGCAGGTATCCGCAACTCCAGAACCATGCGCGTATTTTGCGTAAGGGTAGGATTTCTCTTCACTCAATCCATGCCAGTTCCTCCAGGAAGGCGAGCAACGCCCTTGTTTTGCTTACCATTTCTCGGAGGGTACCTGGGTTGCCGAAGTATTTAGTACTGTAATCCGCGACTACAGGGCAGCTCAGTAGCAGGTGTGCTGCTATTTCGTTGGAGGTTGCATGATATCCAGCTACTGGGTTGTGGAGTCAAATTGGCAGTGGCTTCATGTACAACGCTAGTAGGTATTCAGCGGCATCTGTATAGATTAGCGGCCGACCCCAATAGTTGGATAAGGATTAAGTTGATGATGAGTAACATATTGGCAACAACAGGCTAAAGATTCCAACTCACATAGAACTAAATAGCTACCTAACATGTATTGTTTTTTGAAAAGTCATAATCACCAGCTTATCCAGGGTTATCATGATGTATGGTGATTTCTATGATGGGGTCAGTGTAGCTGCAGGGCAGGCAGTCGGGTGGACAGGGTTCAGGTCTTTTCCTTTGACAGCAGCCAGCGGCCTGCAGAACTAGCGAGCACAGCTGCAGGAGCACTGCGAGGACCTGGGACAGCCTCATCCTGAAACACCATATTGGCTTTAGAGCACCTACATATTAGGTAAGTTTTTTCGTTGGAAAATCATCAAATTACTCCTCTCGCTCTAGGTGGAGCTGAAGGGAGTTTCATACTTCTGACAGAAAAACCCGCCCTGTTCGTGCAGTTGCGACCTTGACTGACTGGACTGAATCCTACGGGTATTACACGCGTAATATTAGATATATTATAGCGCGAAAACATTCGCGCCCCTCTAGAACACGTAGTATACCGGCTCGGTTGCGTGAATAGTAAGATGCAGCACTACACTAGTCGCTGCGCTGTTCACGTGCCGGCCGCCATTTTAATAAGAGAAAGTTTTTCCATTATCGCTTGCGCGACGCACATTCGTTCGACTCCCGCGCATCTCGTGTAGAATCCTTTTAAATCCTTTTGTAACTTTTGTATCTGATCATAACTAATTATCTTAAGTGTAATGTGCTATTAAGTAGAATAAACATTATTTTATATTATTATAGTTAGAGTTTTATTAGTGTAAGGACCCTGACTATAACTGCGGCCGGCGTCCCGACGTGCGGCCACGTTGTGTGAAAAACTGTTTATAGCGTGTTAAGACTTTAGTAGTTATTAAGATTAGTTAGGATACCTAGAATAAGGATTTGTGTTGAACATTGTACATTTGTGTGTGTTGCAAATTACAGTTATTTTAGTTTGTGGAGTTTTAGTTACGTACTTTTTATTTAGGTTTACTAATACCTATTTGTTGTATTGGATCGTTATTGGGGTGCATTAATAGACATGGTGATAACTCGGTCACGTGGTAATAGTGCTACGCGTGCTACGCAGCAGTCTGCAGTTACGTACTCAACAGCTGGTGAGCAGGTAGGCGGTGAGATGCCGTCTACCTCAGATGTGCGATCGTCGACGCTGCCACTGGCTGGACAACCGTCCGCCGGTGCCTCCGCCGCCCCATCACCAACGCCGCTGTCCGGGCGTGAGCTGCCTGGCTACTCGCAAGTTCCACAGCACGGGCATGCTCCGCCCGTCGCCTTGTCGCAGCCACCGATGTCCGCACCCATTGTTATGACGGAACAACAACTACACTTCTGGACACATCTATTGGCCCACCTTGTATTTTCAGTTTCGTTTGGTCCTAGCTAAAATTTTATATTAGGTCGAGCAAAAAGTTTTTATGCAGTTTTGAACCTGGCACATTCACAATTTCATTCAATAGTCTTTTTTTGAATTTCGAACACAGAATTTAAAGAAACAAAAGACAATTTGGAGCCTGTTTGTTGATATCAAACAATCGAATACTAAGAAAACTTGGTTTTATTGGTTTACTTGGATTTAATTCTTGAAAAAGTGATTGATATCTTTGCTTTTGCAACAAACATTACTTATTCTTAACATTAAGGTGAGGTTCTATCAATAATCTATGGATACTTCACCTGAAGTCGCCGCCCAAGCTGTGGCACTTATTCAGGCCGGACACAGCCAAAGAAACGTGAGTGCTCAACTTAATTTAAGTCGATCTGCGGTCCGAAATGTTTATCGGAGGTACCTAGAGACTGGCGGCTTTGTTCGTCGCCAAGGAAGGCCACGATCTCGGGTCACAACTGAAAGGCAGGATCGATTCATCGTGACAACCAGCTTGAGAAATCGTCACCTTACCTCCATTGAGATACAAAACCAACTTCGCGACTTCCACGGAGTATCTGTGAGCGCTCGAACTGTTCGGAGAAGGTTAAAAGAACGCGATATGGTACCACACAAGCCAGCTAATGGGCCCAAACTAAAGCGAGCCCACCGAACAGCGCGCCTTCATTTCGCACGCAGTCATTTAAATTGGACACAGCAAGATTGGAGCCGTGTACTCTTTTCTGATGAGTCTAAAATTGTGTTACATGGCAATGATGGAAGGAAGAAGGTCTACCGGCGTAAGGGAGAGCGTTTCGCACAATGCTGCTTTGAAGAGAGGGTTGCTTATGGCGGTGGCTCATGGACTGTCTGGGGCGGTATATCCGCGAGCGGCAAAACTCAACTTGAGGTTGTTACAGGACCACGGCTGCCAACATTAAATGCTGAAAGATACATTCGTGAGTGCTTAGAACCTCACGTGATACCATACGCGGACTATGTGGGCCCAAATTTCCTTTTTATGCATGATAATGCAAGAGCCCATGCGGCCGGCATCGTCAGGGAATATCTTCGGGATGTGAACATCACAGTTATGGACTGGCCAGCCAGAAGCCCAGACATGAACCCCATTGAGCACATGTGGGACGAGCTAAAAAGGCGTGTTAGGGCTCGTCAGCCAGTTGCCCAGACGATGCAGGAGTTGAAAACTGCCATAGAAGAGGAATGGGAGATGATCCCTCAAAATTTCATAGAGCGGTTGATAAACTCTATGCCTAATCGTATGAGAGCTGTGGTATATGCCCATGGAGGCAACACGCGTTATTAAATTAAACCTTTATTTGATAAAACATGTTTTTTATTCAAAAATTAATTGCCTTTAACAAGGCGCATATCCGACTTGTTAGGCGTAGGTCCATGTCGTATGGTATTCTGAATTCAAATTTAAAACTATACGATCGAAAAAGATGGTAAAATGTATCAGGTTTAAAACTGCATCAACAGTTTTTGTTCAATCTAGCAATCATATTTCGGTAGGGGCCATCGAAACCTAAACTCTAAGGTGGGCCAATAGATGTGTCCAGAAGTGTAGTATTTCTTTTGCAAGCCTTACGGTCGCAGCTGCCTATGCAGGGTGCGCCGCTACCGCCGACGACGACTGTGAGTACAAACCTTGCTAATTGTACTGCGAGATTCAATGGTGCGGGCGATATTGTGGCATTCATGGATGCTGTGCAGATTTATAAAGACTGCGTTGGTGTTCAGGATGATATGGCATTGAGAGGTTTGCCTATGCTGTTAACTGACTTTGCCACTACCTGGTGGCAGGGCGTTAAACATTCCGTCACGAGTTGGCAGGAGGCCTGTCATTTACTTCGTCAAACATTTGGTCCCAGGTTGCCACCTCATAGAATTTATAGGCATATGTTTAGTCGAGAGCAATGTGAAGAACAAACAGATGTTTTCGTATGCAGGGTGCGAGCACTAATAGCTCAACTACCGCTACACACGCTTCCTGAAAATCCTGTTCAGTTAGATATGGTGTATGACCTGCTCCATAGGAGAATACGGGAGAGGATAGCAAGGAGTGCCTTTACTTCGTTCACCGAGCTGCTACAACAGGCTCGAGTAGTGGAGGATTTACTCGAGGAACAACAGGGCGCAGCTGCGCCGCCTAAAAGACACACTCCTGCATGCACCGTCCCACCACCACCTCAAGTCACTGTACATCCTTCGATGGCTTCACCAACAGATATCTCGACGAATATAGAGGAGAAAGCATCTTCTAGTAAAGCTAGACCAAGGTGCTCATATTGCAAAATGTTCGGGCATGTCAAAGATGACTGCCGTAAACTTGAAAATAGGAATAAGCTAACTGCAGAACCAGTCAAGAGTGAACCAGTTGCGAACCAATCGGAGCTACGCCCATCCGTAACGTGTTTCGGATGCGGTGCGCCCGGTGTGATACGGTCGAATTGTGTAGTGTGTAAAGACAAACGCGCATAGGTACCCCGTTATTAGACACAGGAGCAAAGCAGTGCGTAGCTAGCGATAGTTTAACCAAACACTTGCGTGCTAATGGACAAATATTTAGTAAGTACAAAACTGAATTAAAATTTGCCGATGGAAGCCACCGTCTTCAAACTGTTGAAACGGCTTTAGTGAATGCAAAGGTGCAGGGAGTCGAATTTGATACCCTTTTTATGGTCTTGCCCGGTGCAACGGATTCCTTATTGGGTATGAATTTCATAGAGGACGCTGGCATGATACTCGATTTCGAAAACAATCGTTTTTCTTTACGCGCTACAGGTTTTTATGAGTTGCAGTTTGAACACGATGGCCGAGTTGTTGTCAGTTCCTCGGTCGGCCTCCGCGATTACGAGGGTTTTCTCCTACCACCAGCCGATAGGGTGAAATTGGCTGACCTGTTAGTAGATAACGCTGATATTTCAGTGTAGGGGGAGGACCTACGCTGTTTGCCTTACACAGGATAGATACGGGTAACCCCGTGCCCATTGCTACCCCTCCGTATCGACTGACTCCCGCTAAGAAGGAGAAAATAAGAACGGAAATCGACAAAATGTTAGAACTGGAGGTATTTGAAGAAGCTGAGTCAGAATGGGCTTCCCCGGTCGTTTTAGTGCCCAAGAAAAATGGTGAGACCAGATTTTGTGTGGATTATAGGAAGTTAAACGCTGTGACGCGTACGGATAAGTATCCGTTACCATTAAACGACGATATCTTATCTTCCACGAAAAGCAATTGTGTGATGTCCACTATTGATTTGAAATCTGGTTACTGGCCACCTGCCAGTAGCCCCAGAGGACCGACACAAGACAGCATTCGTCACACCATTTGGTGCCTTTCAATTTAAACGTATGCCCTTTGGCTTAAAGAACTCGCCGTCAAATCTCCAGCGCCTGATAGACCGTTTTCGGTCTGGATTAAAAGAGGTGACGGTTGTAGCATATTTAGATGACATTTTAGTAATTTCAGAGAACCTAGATTCGCATTTACAAGATCTACGCCAAGTCTTTCATCGTCTACGTCAATTTAATCTGAAAGCAAACCGCGAGAAGTGCATCTTTGCCAGAGACAGGGTCACATATTTAGGACACGTAATAACGGTTGAAGGTATTGAACCTGATCCTACGAAGGTACAAGCTGTCGTGGAGATGATACCCCCTAATAATGTGAAGGAACTAAAAAGTTTCTTACAAACTTGTTCCTGGTTTCGAAAGTTTATCCCACGGTTCTCGGAAATAGCCCAACCATTGACAGACCTGACCAAGAAGAATAGAGCTTGGAAATGGGGTGAAAAGGAAGTTTTCGTCTTTAACGAGCTCAAGCGTAGACTCACCACAATTCCAATCCTGCATCAGCCAGACTTCGACCAACCTTTTACTTTACGCACAGACGCTAGTGTCTGTGCTTTGGGGGCAGTACTCGTGCAAGGTCCTGATCCGAAGACTGAGCAACCTATTGAGTATGACAGTAGGTTACTGACGGCAGCAGAACGCAATTATAGCACGACAGAGCGGGAAGCGCTGGCCGTTGTGTGGGCTCTAGATAAATTTCGTGGCTATCTGGAAGGCGCCCAAGTCCGTATTGCAACCGACCATCAATCTTTGAAGTGGCTCTTATCTCTGAAGACTCCAAGCGGCTGCCTTGCTAGATGGGCCCTAAAAATCCAAGCATTCAACCTGGATATTCAGTATACTCCTGGGAAAGCTAATGTGGTGGCGGATACACTGAGCCGTCCAGTGTGCCAACTGTCTATTGATGAAAGTCCTGATTCATCGTGTCATCTCTGTCCAATCACAGTAGACCTTCCTCACCGTAACTCCGAACACTTACGAGCAGCACAGCTCGATGATCCTGAATTTAGGAAAATTCTCACGGACTTTGAGGACAATGATACCTCTATTCGTTGGACAGATCGGGGATATTATGTTTCAAGTGGAGTCCTCTTTCGTTTTGACCCGAACGGAGAGTCCGAAGAGCCCCAGTTGGTCATACCACAATCTATGCGCAAGGAGGTCATGGAAGAACTGCATGATGCTCCTACGGCCGGACATTTGGGTTTAGAGCGCACCCTTACGAAAATCAAGGAAAGATTTTACTTTCCAAATATGCGTCAATACGTGGCGAAATATATCAAGGCTTGTGATCTTTGTCAGAAATATAAGCCCACCAATTTAAAGCCTGCAGGTCTGCTTCAAACACCAGTGCCTCAACAACGGTTCGAGGTTCTCGCGATAGACCTGTTTGGACCTTTACCTGAAGGGGAGAATGGAGAAAAGTGGATTCTTCTGGTCGAAGATACTGCTAGCCGTTGGGTTGAACTTTTCGCACTTAGTGATGCGACTGCTGTGTCATGTGCGAAAGTGCTTCTTGAAGAAGTCTTTTTACGATATGGATTACCGCGTCGTGTGATTTCTGACAACGGAAGTAAGTTCGTTTCGGCAGTAATGCAGAAGGTTATGTTTGTCCTCGGAGTAAGACAAAGCTTGATTCCGGTATACCATCCAGAGGCAAATCCTGCGGAGCGCAAAAACCGGAAGCTAAAGAAACATCTTGCCCTTCTAGTTGGACCAGAGCATCGTCGATGGCCATTCACATTGCCAATAGTGAGATTCGCCCTCAACAGTGCACACAATCAAGGTACAGGACAATCAGCAGCCTATCTCACCTTTGCTCGAGAGTTACGTTCCCCTATAGGTGTACAAACCAATTTAAGAAGTATTGTCTCGCAACAGAATTATGTACCACAAATTACACCGTACCTTAAGAAATTTGCACGTATTCTTTATGACGTGAAGCATCGAGTAGAAGCACAACAAGATATTAGAAAGGACACGGCTGATCGGCGTCGGAGAGATGCTCCTCCGTATAAAGAAGGCGACCTAGTTCTTGTGAAGACCCATATGGCGAGTAATGCCACTAAGGGCTTTACAAATAAGTTCGCTCCAAAACGAGAGGGTCCTTATCGTATTAGCAAGGTAGTTTCGGCTACCACTTACGAGGTCGTAGATAAAGATGGTGAGCCACGGGGCAAGTATCATGCTAGTCTCCTAACACCATATGTTGGAGATTCCGAAATTGTCGTTCATAGTAGGAAGAGGGGAAGACCACGTTAGACACCGGTTGCCAAGCCAGCTCCAGAGCCTTCTGCTGTCTTGGAGGGGGAGGATATAGCGCGAAAACATTCGCGCCCCTCTAGAACACGTAGTATACCGGCTCGGTTGCGTGAATAGTAAGATGCAGCACTACACTAGTCGCTGCGCTGTTCACGTGCCGGCCGCCATTTTAAAAAGAGAAAGTTTTTCCATTATCGCTTGCGCGACGCACATTCGTTCGACTCCCGCGCATCTCGTGCAGAATCCTTTTAAATCCTTTTGTAACTTTTGTATCTGATCATAACTTCTTCATCTTAAGTGTAATGTGCTATTAAGTAGAATAAACAGTCTTTTATATTATTATAGTTAGAGTTTTATTAGTGTAAGGACCCTGACTATAATATGAAATTATAAATAATTATTTTACAATTATTTACGGACTAACTGCGCTCGCAACATCGCTCGTCTGAGAGACCTATGTGGTGGTATGTGAAAAACCAGAATTGAAGAAATGATCCGTTCCAGACATCTACTTCTTCGTCGTATTCTTCATTGCTGAACGTCGTGTCTCTATGAGTGCTGTGTCAATAATACACTGATGCAGATGGAACAATATTCCTCCACACCACTCTGCCTTCGGCTTTCCGCAGGGCTGTCGATATGCTATGACCGGTGATGGTTTTTATTAGTGTTGCCCAAAATCAGTCTTGGGTTTGCAGTCTTGGTCTTGTTCTTGCATGTTTTCAAGACCTAGACCGCCTAATTTTAGCAAGACCTAGACCGAGACTTACCCTGCAAGATTTAAGCAAGAACAAGACTAAGCCTGCAAGACTCTTGCGTCTTGCAGTTAGTTTATACTGTCGTTTTCTTTGTGTTATTATTAAAATGAAAAAACATACATTGCAAAATCAGGAGAAGGGCGGGCGATGCGGGGGAAACAATGACAGTAATAATAATTGGCACCCGAGGAGTGTGATTGTACACAAAATTCTATTTTTCTTCCATCAAAAGAAGAACATAATAAAAAAGACTAGGAGCGCAAGACCAAGACCAAGACTGGCTAAGTCTTGTCTTGGTCTTGCATTAGGGCAACACTAGTTTTTATTAAGTCAGTCCATCGGGTAGTTTACATCCGTCTTCCCCACAATGACCAACTTGTCCAAACTGTCGGGTTTTCTTCGAGCGATATGCCAAAAGTAACTTAAAACTCGCTGGTAACAGATGGTAGATAGTCTGGTCTTGATCTTTAGTTGGTCAAGAATGGAGTTGTTGGTTCTTTTTGCGGACCATGTTATGCGCAACATTCTTCTTCAACACCACATCTCGAAAGAGTCAATCTTTTTTCGATTCACTGCGCGAATAGACCATGATTCGGAGCCGTACAAAAATATGAAGAAGACCAACGTCCGCACCAGTCGCTTCTTGGTGGCGTTTGAAATATGTCTGTTTTGCCATATTCGAGTTAGATTACTCATTGCGGATTTAGCCATCTGTGTACGTCTCCAAATTTCTTTCTCGCATCCTCCTTGATCAGTAATTAATGAGCCAAGTTATACAAAATCGTTTACAATCTCTAGGCCTGAAAGTAGCCCTGTGTATTCGAGTTTCCCCACACGATCAATCACCATAACCTTAGTCTTAGACTTGTTGATTGATAGACCCACCATTTCACTCGCGCGCTCCACTCTCCTAAGCAGTTCAGCTAGTTCAAACTCAGAGGAAGCAAACAATGTAGTGTCATTCGCATATCGCAAGTTGCTGATCTTCTTGCCCCCATTGAAATACCTCCATCCCATTCTTCTTAGGTTATCCTCATAATATATTCACCATAGATGCTAAAAAGAAGAGGGGATAGGATGCATCCCTGTCTCACTCCTTTTTGAGGTTCGAAAGGACCTGACACTACATTGTTCACTTTAACGAATGATTCACCGTTCTCGTACAAGCTTGCAATCAACGATACCAGGTGGAGAGGAACTCCCATTACACTTTGAGAATTGTCCACATCCAGTCCCATCTTACACAAGCCTTTGAGTAATCAATGAAACAGAGAAGCATTGGCACATAAAATTGGCAACTGTTTTCTATCATCTGTCTCATGTTGACAATCTGTTTTCTGGCGCCTCGTCCTTTTACAAATCCGGCCTGTTTGCTCGGAATTTGGTGACTCAGATAAGACTGCAAGCGTTCGTTGATTATATAGAGCATGATTATGCTGGCATTTGATATAAGGGCCACTGTCCGGTAGTTTTCACACGTCATTCTCGACCCCTTTTTTGTGTAGCGGCACTAAAAGAGATTCCTTCCAATCCTTTGGCCACTTCCCTGTTTTCCAAAGCTGGGTTGTAAAGTTTTTTCAAAATTCGTATGCCGTTGTCTCCAAGATTTTTCAGTTCTTCAGCAAATAGACTGTCTCTTCCGGCTGATTTGTTGGTTTTAAGTTTTCTCAGAGCATTTTTCACTTCGGACTCTAGAATTTCCGGCTCTTGATCATTATCTTAGATTGACATCTCTAGTGATCTTCTATCATCCCCGTACAGTTCCTCACAGTACTGTCGTCATCTTTCTGTCACTTGGTCTATTTCCGTCAGAAAAATACCCTGTTTGTCTTTAATAGCCCAGGTTTTTAGGTCTGAACTCTCGAGTGATACTTTTTACACTTTTAGGAAAAGATCTCTAGTGTGAATGGTTTAAGCGTGGTCCTCGATTTCCTGGCATATAGAATTCAGGTACTGGTTGTAATCCCTTTGACATAGCCTTTGAACATTTGCTGAAAGAGACTGATACAGGGTATCACCCCTCAGAAGATCTTTCCTTTCTTTAATAGCCCTCCAAGTTTCCTCAGAAATCCACACTTTTCTTGGCATATCAATATCTTGATGCTGGATCTCCTTACGTGCTTTATTCATTCCAGAGATAAGGCCGGACAAATAAAAACTAAACAATTTAATCGAGTGTGTCTTAGTATCTTGTAAATAACTATATGAACTTGAGAAAATAGTTATTTTTAAATCACAGATATACAGTTCAGTTTTAGGTTTTTATATGTATAATACATGTAGTGTATGCATGTACATACTCGAGGTATATCTACGTAAACATACAAGTAGATATAACACTGTCTCATTTACTCGTGGTCGGTCGGATAACGATTATCTGCAGTCACACGAATGCACTGGCGCAGGTTAGACGTCTACCCGCCGTATAACCGAGTGTATTGCTGAGCCATAATACCCGTACGGAGACAATACAACACATAGAAGATAATTTTGTATGAGTTCCAGCTCTTCAAATTTAATAAGAAGATGTGTTGCTGAGAAGCTCATTGTGCCTCTATTTCCCAGAAAAAAACTTTTTAGCAAAAAGTTTCAGTTCCACGTCACCAAATCGTGCTTTTCGAGAGCAACTGCACAAGTTGCTATGAAAAATACCCAAATCGCTATAGGTGTGCCTATAATATTTGAAGAGTTCCCTCGATTTCTCAAGGTTTCCACTATCAGATCCTGACTTCATGACAATGGGACCAACTAGAAAGTATACCCTCTCAAACAAAAAAGAATTTTCCAAATCGGTCCAGCCATCTTCGAGTTATGAGGTAACAAACATAAAAAAAAAGTTCAAGCCGAACTGAGAACCTCCTCCTTTTTTTTGAAGTCGGTTAAAACACTAGGAAAAGATGACAGGTGGGCGTTTTGAGAGACTATGGATGACCTGGATCATTAGTATCGTAGTTGTAGTAGGATCAAATTGGGGAAAGGCTAAGCGAATGCTTAAGCCCACCCGGCTCCTCCCCTTCCTACGCCTATGGTCTTCAGTCATCACAGGCTAAAGTCAAATTCTTGATGGATGACCATCTTTGCGAGCAAGCGTTGCTTAACCTTTACGGCTGTAACCAAATGGTCGAATCAAAGCTCCAGAGCCTTGAACATCGACGACGAGTTGCTAGTTGCGGTTTTCTATTGGTTACATTTCGGGGAGTGTGCAATGGAATTACACAATCTAATTCCGTCAAGCCCGTTCCATCATCGGACTACAAGACAAACGGTGATGCGCCATCGTTACATGGTGGACATCCCAACTATACGCACTAAACGTTTTGGGAATACTTTCATTGTGCGTACGGCTAAGGAGTGGAATTTCCTGCCGGAGTCTGTGTTTCCAAAAAAAGGGGGTTTTTAAGTCAAGAGTGAATAGGTTACTTTTAGGTAAGCGTGCTCCATCTTCGACCATATCATCACTTACCATCAGGTGAGATGTTGGTCAAACGCGAGCCTATTATCAATAAAAAAGAAAATAGAAAAAACCTGTGTTTAGCCAAGAGCTCCTCGCTCAATAAAGTTCGTTAAATATTCTATCTTCACTGACACACCTAAGCTTCCCCGTACTAGCTTGCTAGCACAGTTTTGCTACGCTTCTCTACCCATCACTTCCATAAGATACCATCAGCCAGATTAGAATATCTTATAGGTACTTACATATTTGCTTGAAGGCCTTCAGATCATCTTTTTTACTGCAAAGAAGAAGAGAACTGGATGAGTAGTTGTTGACTTGTTGGGTAATACAAATGCGTTGGGTACCTACAATCATCTGCTTCCTGTCTATCGGATGAAGCGATTACTTATCTAACCTCTAACACCTAGGGGGTGGTAACACAATATCACTTTGCAAGACTGATTTTTGAAGAGATTTTCTAGTTAAAGACTTACCTACTGATGTTCGAAGATGTACAAATGACGTCAGAGACTAACGGCTAATATAATATAATAATATAATATAATAATAATAATCGTGCTTCCCGAGACACGGAGAAATTTTGGTATTTTAAGAGGGTAGGACGTCGGCAACTGTTGTATAACCTCATTTTTAAATTAATACCTTGTTATCAGTCTTGTTATAACGCCACTAAACAGACTCCGGGTCTCAAACCGCAGGTTGACCGAATTAAGATCAAAACTTGCTTAGATATAAATCTATACTAATATTATAAAGAGGAAACCTTTGTATTTTTGTATGTTTGTATTGAATAGGCTCAAAAACTACTGGACCTATTTCAAAATTTCTTTTATCATTACTTAGAGTGATTCTTCCGAATCCGTATAGGCTATATTTTATCCCGGAAAATAGATAGGATTTTTCGTGGTAGTGAAAATTGTGGAGTAAGGCGTCGAAAAAACTGCCGTACGTTAACGATTCTCGCGAACGCTGCCTATATTTATTTAATATAAACATTGCACCCGTGCGAAGCCGGGGCGGGTCGCTAGTATATAATATAATAATATAATATAATATTCCACAACTTTTCACACAACGCCATCTAGTCCCAAACTAAGCAGAGCTTGTGGTATGGGTACTAGACAACTGATAAACATACATACATATTTCTAAATACATACATATTATAGATAAATTACACCCAGACAAAGAACAAATGACCGTGCTCATCACACAAACATTTGTCCTAGGTGGGAATCGAACCCACAACCTTGCGCATAGCAGTCAGGGCCACTGACCACTTTACCAACGGGCCTGTCAAAATAGAGTCAGATAGAGATGACATTTATTTGGATAAGGACTAATAGCATGTTTATTAAAAGACCTTCGCAAATAATGCATTATTTTTGAACAAATTATGTATACCATAAAGAGGTTATACCTACGGTGAGTAAACCTTAACAGATATAATATTTAATAGTGTAAGTGTGCCACGTGATGTGCTCATATTGCTATAGTTGGTTCACGTTAAGAGAATAGTGACATCATCAGTGCAACTGCAGGGTAAAGGTGTTTTCACAATGGAGTAAAAATTCAAAATTAAATATTGTGTATTTCAAAAGATGAAATGATAAATGAATTGTCTTAGATTAATAACATTTTTTAAAGTATCACTAGAATCTTCATTTGAATTTATTATGAAAGAATTTTGTTCTGCGTTCTCAATACTCAATACTCAATACTCAATACTTTTATTGCATTCCATATGTAGGTATTCTTAGATGGTAAACTTATAATTAGATCATATGGACCCTGACGGGCACAGCAAGAATAAGTGATTTAGGAGAGGAAGCATTTGTTAATTATATAATATTAATTTAACTTACTTACTAACTTAACTTAAACATTACATTACATATCTATCACTTAAAAATTCGTTTACTGAGTAATAACACTTCTGCAGTAAAAATTGTTTTAGTTTTTTTAAAAATAGGTTAATTTTCTCTTCGTTTTTTACAGGTTCGGGAAGTTTATTATATAATTTAATGGACATTACGTAAGGACTTTTAGAGTGCATTACTAATCGAGAACTTGGTATGTTTAGCCTAGATCGGTGTCTGAGTGGATAGCGTGACTGAATGTCTTCTCGTTTTGAATAAAACTCTTGATGTTTTCGTACAAATTTGCATGTTTCAAAAATGTATATGCACGGAAGGGTTAAAATATTATGTTTTTGAAAGAAAGGTTTGCAACTGTCTGTTTGTTCAATGTTTACGAGGATTCTAACTAATTTCTTTTGCAGAGTAAAGAGTGTGTGTGCATCTGTGCTGTTACCCCAAAGGGTGACACCATAGCTAAGCCATGCATAGGCATAGGCATAGTAGGTGGTGAGTGCTGTATGTAAATTGGTGGTCTTTTTTATTTCACGGAGGGCGTATGAAAATTTAGATAATTTTGAATGAGTTTTTTGAATGTGTGACTTCCAGTTTATATTTGTGTCTATAACTAGTCCGAGTAATGTAATTTCATTGACGATTTCTAATTTTGTGTTGTTGAAATTAAAGTCTAAAGCTAAAGGTGTTTTTTGGTGAGGGTGGAAGGTTATTAATTTTGTTTTAGAGTAGTTTATCTCAAGGTTATGTTCGTTCATCCAATTATATATTTTTGTAAGTATTGAATTGAGTATTTCATCTATATTTTCATTGTTTTGGCACGACACCAAAATGGATATATCGTCCGCGAATAAGACACATGGCCCTTCTATGATTTTTGGTAGGTCGTTAATATAAATTAAAAATAAGAGACATCCTATGACGCTTCCTTGGGGAATTGAGGCGTAAATTGCTTTACTACATGACCGGACTTTTTCAATTTCATTATTATTATGATTAAAATATTCTATTTCAACTAATTGTTCCCTGTTCTTTAAATAAGATGTTAGCCAGTCGTGAGCCTTTCCGCGTATACCTATCCCATACAGTTTGTTAAGTAATATTCCAAATTGGACTTTGTCGTAGGCTTTAGTCATGTCTAGTAATATGCCTAGTGCATATTTTTTATTATTGATAATATTAAGTGCTCCTTGGATATATTTGTAGACTGCTAAGGTGGTGGAATGGTTTTTTCGAAAGCCGTTCTGGCATTCGTCAAATATATTGTATTTTTCGCAAAAAGTGTAGATGCGGTCACACATAGCTTTTTCAAAGATTTTTGAAGCTGATGGTAAAAGAGCTATTGGCCGATAATTGCTTGTATCTGTTTTTGTATTTTTTTTGTGGATTGGTTTTATTACGGATTTCTTTAATAGATTTGGGAAGGTACCTTCTTCAAAAGACTGGTTCAGTAGCAGGTAAAATGGTAAGGTAAGTTCATCTGCGCATTGTCTTAAAAGCATAGGTGGTATTTCGTCAATCCCGTGACTACTTTTGTTTTTTAGGTCTTTAATTATTTTATTTACTTCCCAAGGGTCTATTGGGCCAAGAAACATCGTGTTCTCTGTTGGATTTAGTACAGAGGTGCCTCCAAGTTTGTAACTTGGTGAATTGGCGCTGTTTTCACCAATGGATGCAAAAAAAATGTTAAAAATGTTGGCTACTTGTTTTGGATCGGATATAAGGTCGTTATCTATTTGCAATTTGATATTGTAATGCTCCTTTCTTTGTTTTTTGTTTGTTCTTTCATTTATGATATTCCACATGGTTTTAACCTTATTGTTAGATTTTTTCAATTTATTAATATATTGTATCTTTTTTGATGCCGTAACTAGATTTTTTAGTATTTTTTCATAGTTTTTATAATAGTTTTTAATTATAGGATTTTTTGTTTTTAGTGTGAGTATTTTTAACAATCTTTTGTTTTTACAGGAGATTTTGAGACCCGTCGTTAACCAGTATTTTTTAAATTTTGTTTTTACTTTGATTTTACATATTGGTA
This sequence comes from Tholera decimalis, assembly GCA_943138885.2. Taxonomy (NCBI): domain Eukaryota; kingdom Metazoa; phylum Arthropoda; class Insecta; order Lepidoptera; family Noctuidae; genus Tholera; species Tholera decimalis. The sequence goes on along the minus strand of OW964577.2, from coordinate 25,632,984 downwards.
TACAGAGGTTAAGGATATTTGTTAATGTATCATGAAATGTTTTATAATTATCGTTTAAATTTTTGCTTTGAGGTAGATTTTTTTTCCAATCGTGTTCATTTAATTTTGACTTAAACTTTAAAATGTTAGTATTGTTAAATAATCTTTTTTTGACATACCAAATTCTTTGTGTATCTACGTGTGAGGTAGGTGTGGTGATATGTATAATTGTACCGCTATGGTCAGAAAAACCTAGTTCCTCTACTGTTGTATATATTTTGTTTGTGTTACTGTTTGTAAATATCAAGTCTAGACATGTGGATGTATTTTGCGTAATTCGTGTGGGTGTTTTTATATGTTGTGTAAGTTTATATTCTAACATTAGGTCTAGGAATTGTCTAGTTTTTACATTTTTCTCTAAGATATTTATATTAAAGTCCCCTCCTATAATTATATTTAATTTAAAATACTTATTATTTATGTAATTTAAAATACGTTTTAACTGACTAATAAATATTTCTTCCTCTCTTCTATTCCAATATATTATTACTAATAATATGTTTTCTTTAGGTAACTCAATAGCACATAGTTCTAAAATATATTCTAAGGACATGTTCGTTATATCATTTCTCTCTTCAAAGTTGATATGATCTTGAAGGAGTATGCAGACTCCGCCTCCCCCTCGCATGCTGCGGCAGTATGACGCTGCTATTTTATATCCACTAAATTGTATCATGCCTAATTTATCTCTCGACAGCCAAGATTCTGATATACATATTGCATTATATATTGGGCTATCTACAATGAAGGTTTCTAGTATGTGTTGCTTATTATAGAGACTTTGAATATTTTGAAATATAATTTTAAATGGTTGGTCTGTGTTTTCGAAAGGAATTATTGTCAGTGTCTATTGAATATCGCTGACAAGTGTCGCGGGATATTTTTGGATTACCATTTTTCATATTTGCTGTGAGGCCTGCTAGATTTTTATGAATTTCGTCTGTAAAATTGGTGACTTTCCCTTCTACATACAACCGATTGTTCCTTATTACTGCGTATAAGCCTTTTTTCCTTGCCTTTATCATTTCCTCTCGCATCTGTTGTCTTTCTTTACGAGAATTTTCGTCCAAAAATTCAGATACTGATAATCTTGTTCCCTGGAAGTAGTGGCTATTGTTTTTGATGTATTTAGTCATTCTTTTACTTATTAATTCTATTACCAGTGGTCTAGTACTAGTGTTGGTGTTATTTCTGCCTAATCTATACATATTTTCTACGTAACCTGTCAGGTCCACTTGTAGAATATCGTGAAACATTTCAATGATTCGGTTATGCAGTTCTGGTTCAGGCTCTTTATAGTACTCGGCGAAACCGTAGATGACTATCTTCTTGGAGTGGCTTTCTGTACATTGGATTACAGGGGATGTAGATATTGATTTTTTTTCAGATATTTCTTGTTTTAGTTTTTCATTCTGTTTTAGTAAGTTTTCTATCTTAATGTTAATCGCTTCAATATCCTGTATTCTTAGTTCATTTTGTTTTGCTAAAACACTAAATTTTTGTTCGAAATCTTTCGCAAGTTTTGTTATAGCTTTATTTATTTCAGATTGAATGGTATTTCGTAGATCGGTTATTATTGATTCGTTATTTTCTTTCAGACGCATCATAATAATTTCACTTAAGTTCTGTAGTGACAGTTCAGTTTGTGCGTTTGTATTTGAGGTCATTTTTTCAGAGCATGTCGTATCGCCCAATAAACTCAGATCTTCAAAATTACTCGAATCGTTAGTAGGATACGTTTTCCTCCGAATTGTTACGTTATTTTCGTCGTTGGATGTGGGTGTTCGTTGGCTTAGAGTGGATGTCTGTTGTCTAATAGGTGTATCTGTGTTTCCTTTTTTGGGCATTTTACATCGGCAATCTTGACATTTCCATATTTTTTTATCATCTGGAGTCATTGACTTACAAAAGTGGTTTATGGATATATTAGCACACTCTAGATCATATTTATTATTGCATAGCGTGCAAGTGAGATGCAATTCGTTTGGTAGATCTTGAGTGCAACCGGCGCAATTATTTGAATTTCGTGCCATTATGCATACAGTTCCTTATGTTGTTGCTGGTGTTGACCTCTAGTGGGCAGTAGTGTAATTAATATCAATGGATTGATTTGTATAAACTGTTTCAACTATAAAAGGATAGATGGCGCTGATATATGGAAATAGGATGACATGACTGTATTTCTTTTGTTCTCGTTTTAGATGGTATTGTTATAATTACTTTGCTTATATATCACTCTCATACCTTTTTAGGGCTTAATCCATTGAAACACTTGTTTGTTAACCATAAACAAACGGGTTCTGCTAGGTGTGCTGCTGATGGGTTTGTTTACAATTCAAATTATGTTCGTTGATTCTTGTGGCACTAAATATGGATTTTAATTGAAATCTTCATATATTTCTTGCGAACTTTTACTGTAATCACCGTATTTCATTATTTGTTATAACTGAAACTATTTTTACTTAATATTTAATCACTGCAACTATTTTTAAATTATATAAATATGTGGAGCCAATGTTAGCTTGCGCACAGTAGCGTCCTCTCTCCTTCTCTCTCCTTCTCTATGACGTCATCCAAGTTTCACATAAAATTTTCTTCTTGTATCACGTGGTTGCAGCATTACTTCCATCGATTAGTATCTATTAAAGTTATTGTGTAACAAAATATTTTTTACATCACTCATCTTGAATGTTATTGATCTTATTGACACTAATATTTTTTTTATGTGGCGCCCACATAAAAAAAAATTTAGTTACACCAATTCAATAGGATTGAATTTAATTAAATGTATGTAGGTAACGCATAAAAGACAACCGTTTCGCCAAAAGATCTCCAGTCAACTGGTCACTGTGAGCTTAGCTTTCTAATTTGTTGCGACTTGATTGGTCGAGAGGCGCGGACAACGATGACGTCACTATTTTCTTAACGTGAACCAACTATAGTTTCCGTTCTACAAATTGCAAAGTGATACCTGAAATCAACACGATATCCATAATCATCTTGGTTCTGCGTGATTTCCATGATGGGTTTGGTGCTGCAGCAGGGCTCGCAAACCGGTGGACAGGACTCTGCTCTTCGGCTTCGTCGGCAGCCAGCCGCACGCGATTCCAGCAAGCTTAGCAGCAGTAGTGCCATGAAGACCTTAGATATCCTCATCCTGAAACATGTTTTGATGGAGGCTGAGAAAAATTTAAAATCATTTTAGCAGTGACTTCGGAGCTCGAAGCCAAAAAATTTGCCACCTGAGAGTCGGACTCGCCCATGAAGGGCTCCGTAGTAGCTACACAAAATAGGTAACTTTGTTTTTCATAGGGTTTTCTATAAATGACTGCTATGTCTCATGACTGTATCTCGTTCAGCCCAGTTTTTGGTGAAAGTTTTCATTGAGATCTACAGCATATATTTTTTTAGATTTATTTTTCTCTTTTAATAGTTGCAGGGGTAGGAACACTTTTAATAGTTGCAGGGGTAGGAACACTTGCGGGAAAGTTCTACCGAGTTACCGCGGCCCCGGAAATCTAGGGCAGCCGAAGGAACAGGGTGGGTTTTTAGTCAGTAGAAATCTGACACACCCTTCCGCTTGACCCAGAGCGGAACAAGTCATTCGATGATTTTCCAACCCCAAAAAAAAAAAAAAAGGGGTAGGAACACAATATATTTTACCGCTTTGGAAGTGTCTGTCTTTCAAACGATTGACTTTATGAAACATACAGACCGACAGACAGACATGACGAATATATATGTATATAAGGGTTCCGTATTTTGCCATTCGGATACGGAACCCTAAAAATGTTTAAAAAAATGGTTGATGGAACCTCAGTGTCCAAAACCTTGCACAAAGAATTTTTTTTTAAATTTCAGTTTCGTGTATGGGGAGCCTCCTTAATGTTTATTTTTTTTATTTTTCACAGAATATAATATCTTCCTACTAAGTTTCAACTGTGTAGTCCTGAGAGTTTCGAAATAAAATGGCTGTGACATACGCACGGAGAGACAGACAAGACGATTTATAAGGGTTCAGTTTTTAGCCATTTCAAAAACAGTTTTGGAAGTTACTTAAAATTACATACATACCCACAACCAGTCCACATACCACAACCTTCAACACACAGGTTTAGCCCGCCAGCTGCGTAATGCAGGTTTGTTCTTGTAAGCCTGCCACATTTAATAGAAAAATGACTGTAATATCGTCAGGTGGGATGTGGATTTGGCTGTAAGAGAAGAATGACTGTTAAACTCAAACGTAATGAAATATAGGACTGTTGTCCAATACCTCTGCTTACTTCTGGACAAGCGTGATTATAATTATGTTATATGTACGTCGTGAAATTCGAAATTATACATGCCAAGATGATTGATTGTTTAAGCATTGATGTTTTTATTATTGATCCTCCTCCTTAAGTCGATCCCTCAGTGTGTGTCTTGCTCGAGCTCCTGTAAGATCGAGATGTTAGAGCGACGCGCTGTCCGGGGGATGCGTAACATTCTTCGCCAGCACCAAATCTCGAAAGCGTCGATTCTTCTTCACAGCCATAGAAGAGAATAGGAAAGACCAATGAGCGGATAATGTAAATTTTTGTGTTCCTTCTGATGTTGTGGTCTTTCCAAATCTTGCTGAGCTGAGTCATAGTAGTCTTGGCCATTCCCCATTCCTTATTATTAATAGGCTCGCGTTTGACCAACATCTCACCTGATGTGCTATAGCGATGATTTAGTCAAATTTTGTTCTGATTATAAAAGTTCCAGAATTGTAGTTGATTTACATTTAGAATGTAAAGTGACTAGTATGGTTTATTTTTTATTATCACATCAATTATTCTATATCTGTTCTGAGATGGGGTGTAAGGTTATGCCTTACCTAATAATAATTATAAAATCCTTAAATTTCGCTATAGTGTTCAGGGTACTGTTGGGTATGACGAGTATCCTGCACATAGTTCGACGGCATGATAGTTATCTATGCTTGCTTCTACAAATATGCCAGAGGCATTGCAGTTGCGTAGCAACCCCCTGAAAGCCTTTTTATATTGTAAAACAACGTTTTAGCAACAGAATCACCGAGTTTGTGTAATATGGATGGTCCCTCCACAAAATTCACTCTCTCTTTCTAAATTAGACTATTGATATGAGAGTAGTTTAGATTTTAATCACTTACCCGTACCACCACTCTGACTAACTGTGGTTCGTAGCCCAAGACACTAGGGCGCCTGAACAGGGCTCGGTGCCGTCTCACTCTCTGTACTGAGTTGACCGGGATGATTCCGCATGCTCTACGTCTTTTGCAACCTTGGGCTATCTCGACCAACATTAGCGTGACATATAGGAAGATTAACAGGACTTTTCTCAACAGCATCGTAGTACGGAACTCTTCCGCAGTTGGTTTACGTACTCGGTCCTGAAATTTGCTGTTACCCATTGGATAACACAGATTGCTTTTTAGTAAAGTGAATTGGAAAGTTCAAATTTAATACGTATTGAAATGTATCTCAAAAAGCAGTGAGCGTGGTTCCGTATCATAGAACTTAATTACTAGTAAATCTTATAAAATGGGGCCAAGGTGTTACTTTGCGGAAATCCGTCACAAATATTTATTCTTTTGCGTAACTTTTTGTAAGTCTTTAATTAGGTCAAATAAACCATAACAATAGAAGACTGCGTGTGACAAGTTTCAGCATCCTAAAGCCATTGTTATACATACTAGATCATGTTTTAATTTTTAGGCTTTCGTACCCAAAGAGTAAAATGGGATCCTATTACTAAAACTCCGCTGTCCGTCTGTCTGTCACCAGGCTGTACCTCTTAAACCGTTATAGCTAGACGGTTGAAATGACATGGACAAAAAAGTACATTCCATGTACACATACATAGTAAATAATATTGTATATTAAAAATAGAAAAATGATTTAATACGTAGTTTTTAACCTCTCTGATCTCGTCAGTGTTTATTTCAAAATAATTAGTAATCAAGATGAATTCAAAGTACCATTTGTCAACGTCCGCCATAATGGACCATAGGGGTGTTCCACATCAAGCATACTACTTGCATATATCACATAGACGTGTGATATGGACGACAAAACGCTATTATTAAAATATTTTATTAATACGAAACTGTATTCGTTGGTATTTTTGGCATTTAATAAAATTATCTTTTCATAATGTTGATGCGTAAGATAGTTTTTTTATATTTCACACAAAAAAAATCGGAAAACGGAACGCGTTACTTCTTTGACTATGTCAAATGTCAATGTTATGTTATTGCCTTGGTTATTGCAGATTCTACATTGCGTCCTGTGTTTGTTTTTGCGATTATTTTCTAATATTTTTTACCCCTGCTTATTTCAACGTACTGATACCTTCTACCACCCGATTACCTTGCTATTAATACTGGACTCTGATTTACATTGCGTTGTGGATTTGTTTTGTGGATCAATATGAGGTGCATCAACTGCGGAATAGCCATGCAAAGGTTGCAGAGGCATCTCATATCCTCGATTTCTGCACACAATCAAACAAGACTTTCGCGTTGGATAACCAATGCCTAAAGCCAGGTAAGAAGTTGGACTAGAAAAAACTTAACCTGATTTATTTTTATATAGTTCTGGTATGCGAAGTCTTACAGTGCATCTTATTTTCAGTTGCCTCTTGATACATTTATTTGTCATCCATGCTTATTATTATTAAACACCGAAGCTGGTGAACAAGACAGACTACTGGGGCATAACATGGTTTGCTATGGTTGTGGCAAATCAGTGAGGAAAATAAGACACCATAATGTCAGTATGGAGTGTCCATTGCTGGCTGTTCTATTATCACAAAATACTAATTATGTGGTAAGCATTTTGTTTTTCATTATTATATATACCATGTTGTATTAATCTATAAAAAATGAGCTTTCATACTATGTATGTATGATTGTTATATCTGTGTTTTATGTATTTTTCATCTTTAACATAATATAACTACTTGCCTAAAGTAGGCATGTGTAACATAGTACTGCTCATTTTACTATAACATAGTACTTGAAAACATAAAGAGATATTTAAATGATACCCTTGTTACTAAAAATTATATAAACATAAGAATTATCTAATGATTGAATTAATTTATTATTGTGTTTATTCTAACTGTGGTTTATTTTCAGCCTTCAAGAAACAACTATGTTTGCCATGTTTGTTGGAGGCGAGCAAATAGACAGGCAGTGCATGACTCATCACGAGACATGCAAGAATTGGCTTTGGATAATGATGCAGCAGCCCCTAATGTTAGCCAAGTTGTTAGCCACCACCGTTGCCGCCTGTTCAAAGAGGGCCATGGGAAAGTAATACCATATCATTACCTAATTACAAGCGATCTTCGATCACATATGTTCACAGTATAATTCAACAATGCAGAAACAGAATGGTACATTTGGTCCCGCAATTCCTTAAAAGACTGCTATTGCAGGAACATAGTTTCTCAATATATATTATCTTCGTAAGCATTTAAGATATAATAATTATAATATGTCAAAATATTTTTATTTATTTTCTCTAATAAGTAAATAAATAATAATTTTTACTCCTTTGTTTTATTCTGTGTTTCCCTCATTGGTCTAATGGTCGCAAGCACTACTGCTGAGCATGAGGTCCTGAGTTCGATTCCCAGGTCGAGCAAAGTGATATTGGGTTTATTCATCAGGAATTTCTCAGTAGCAGCCCGAAGTCTAGATTTGTGCCTGGTTGATAGAAACAGACTCGCCCCCTATTAAATTGTACTCAAAATAACTGGTGAAATCTGGGTGTACTATAGGTACACATCTGCCCAACCCTTCGGGGAATACAGGCGCGATGTTATGTTAATGTTTGTTATTATTGTAACATTTTTTGAGACTATTACCCAGTTTAATAAATGTTAGTCAATATTCAGTTTAAAATCCTTACTTTGTTTATTGGTTTAATACTAAAACTGTATCAGTTATACGCAATAATTCACAACTGTTCACTATTTTAAAGCACCTTTAAGTTTTTAATAGCGAAATTATAATCTAAACACCTTATTGCTAGCGATCTAATTAAAAGGTTTACTGTAACTGTTTTTTGTCTAGTCTGGTGTAATGACAAGATTTCTGAGTTTTTTATTTATAGCAATTTAATGAGTCAATATTCACGAATATAAAACACCAAAAATCATTGGTGTACACTAAATTCGATAACTATGCCGACGTCCATAGTAAAATTGGCCATATCCTTTTCATAGATGATGTATTTCTGTTGCCGCAATAACAACCAAGGAGTAAAAACAATACAAAATTAATATTTAAGGGGTTCCATACAACAAACATGATCTTTTGCCGTTTCTTGTACGGAACGTTTTGTGCGCGAGTCCGACTCGCACTTAGCCGGTTTTTTAAGTAAGTATTATGAACTTGTGCCCCGTGATTTTTCCTGCTTTACTTATTATATGTATTTATCAATATTATTACATCATTACGTTAAACGAAATTCCTCAAATCACATTTCTCCAACATCATAGGCATATCATACGAATATTCGTAGATTTTGGAGATTTTTTCATAAAAAGCGAACTAGTAATGTGGGTTGAAATATCAATACCAGAAATCTTGTTGATGCCTCCAACTAAGCTTGTGTCTGAAGTGGGACCGAGGCAATTGTGTAATGGGTCGAGTTCGAACCCGCGACTTCCCGATCATAAGTCTGACAGTTCTTCATTATAAGATAGGTAATTACTCCAAAAAGTTAAAAAAGCTCACCCGTCTTCGTATCACGTCAACGTTAGGCCTCCTGTAACGGAGCGGACAGTGGGTCCGCAGTCTTGGCACCTTCCGCCGCTTGAGGACCACGTGGACCAGCAAGAAGCTGATCGGAACAAGAGCTATCAGCACGTTCGCTAGTTTCATCTTCTTGGCTACCGAGAAATATACAACGTGTAATTTAAAGGGTATATACTAGTGTTGCCCAAACGAGAGTCTCGCAAGAGTCTTGCAATTAGCGTTTATCCTATTGCTATTTATTAAACGGTAGTTGAGATCTCAGAACAATGTAACAGAAGTCTGTTACATTCAGACTCTTGCGAGACTCTCGTTTGGGCAACACTAGTATATACATACCAATTGCATGGCTTCTTTGGATGATAACAAATGATATGGCCAGGGTTTTGTAATCCTAAGTCTACGTGTGTAGAACTTATAAAAAATTCCAATACACTGATACCAGAGACGGAATTTTTCAAATTTAGAAGAACGAAAAGAATTATCGTGTTATTGGCAAGTGACGTGGAAAGTTATTGACCCTCGGAGTACTGTGACACGTTTGTTATGATTGGTATTCAAGAAATATATTTATTATTTTAAATATTAATTTATTTTAATTATTATAAAATAATTTGGTATTAATTCTTTGAGTCAGTTATTTTGTGCTGAAACTGTGCATAGAGACTCCATACCAGATGTTGTCTTCAGCCCTTTTGGATAGATATGGGGTTTCCGTTACACGTTGTATAATGGAATTAGAACTAGCAGTGGGAAAAATTCACATTACTAGCTAACTACGTAAAGGTGGTTGATGGGTTCGAACCTTCGACCTCTCGATCACAAAGCCGCCTTCAAATGTTGATACTTACATCGATGGTAAGCATATGTGGTTGAAAATTAAGCACGCTTTACCAAGAAGTAACCTATTAACTCGTTGACTTAAAGACCCCCAGATTATAGCTAACTGGAAACACAAGCTCCGGGCAGGGAATTCGACGCCTTAGTTATACGCACAAGGAAAGTATTCCTAAAACGTTTCATGCGTATGTACCCGAGTATGATTTGCAAAAGTTGTAAGGTACAGCCGATCCGTAGCTGCCTTCCCCCAGAGACGCCCTACGCCGAGATCCGAAACACATTGAGGGCGCCCAAGCTTGTAGTCACTTAGTTTGTACGTTCAGTATAAAGCAAATTGGTGACGTCTCTATATGGGTGGTATATGTTGATAGGTTCAGGCTGCTTCATGTTTGATGTCCACCCCCTTTTTTTTTTTCAAACGAAAATCATCGAATGACTTCTCCCGCTCTGAGTAGGGGAAGGGAGTGTCAGACTTCTACCGACTAAAAACCCACCGTTCCTTTGATACGCACGTGGTACACGACGCACCGCCAACCTTGGCCTGGTCCTTACTGGACGGTGATCTGCATCTGTATGCTGTCCGTCAGCTCGTGCCTACAGTAGCCGAAGATCGGCTCGCGAACCCCGAACGCCCGGGTATAGCGCACCCCTGAAGGTTGCTTACAAGATACTTATCTAGAAAGGCATTACAAACACTCACCGTTTTTTGTTTAGGGTATATTACTTCAATTATAGGTCCCTTGTATGTGCAGGGGTTAATGTTAAGGGAATCTGGAGGGTGGGGCCTTAATATCCGACAGCCAGCCACATGGATTATCACAGCACTTAGCTGCAGAAGTACGACCAACCACTTCACAAGATTCATAGTTCTTGAACCTACCATGCCTGGTGAGAAATATAATTAAGTAAGTAAGTGATAAGTAAGTCGTAGTGTCCGGGAGGCGCAAGAAAACACGGATATTCGGAAGCACGGCTGTATTTCGAATGGTACAATACATAGGTCATACTGTTCATGTTTACCCACATATACTAGATAAGTAACAAGTAATAATATTTATTTCACAGTGGGATTGCGAAGTTCATAATTGTTAAGTAGAATTTATAATTTAAGGTTCTATAATGCAACACAAAACTGATGAGATACTTTCTCCTAGGCTCGGCGAAAAGTTGAATGTTTAAAGCCTGCAATACATGTTGGCCGAGCGTAGGCCAACGCGAGCGTTGGCAAATAGATACAAGGCAAGAAATAATGTCCACACGTTCGACAAGTTCGTCGAACGCCAATGCAGACGACCAATGTAGAAGAGGGTCTGTAGAGCTGCCCACACGTTGGCCGAACGCAGGCGAGCGCCTTTGATTTGTGACCAAAAACCGACACCGATCCGAGGTGAGGCAAGTGACCACGAGCAACGGCGAGCGAAGACAAGTTGCACCAAATGAGCTCTATACATATTGGCGCTGGCCTCCACAATGCTCGCGTTAGCCTACGCGGGGCCAACATGTATTGCAGGCTTTGAAGAGAGATAAGTGCCGATCCCCTGATTGGTCGATTTATTGACAAAATATATATAATAATACTGTGTATAATGTTTCCACTGCTGGGTGGGACACAGGCTTGAGAGGATAGGCCTTATTACCACCCAACAAGGTGCAGGTTAGTCGATATGACATGCCGGATTCCTCACGATATTTTCCTTGACTGATATAAGAACAGTACTGATGATATGAATTGCCCAAGTAATGTCTACTGACTAGGTTCGAACTCACAACTCAACTCGTAACCATTGGACCACCATTGCCTTTTTAGGGTTCGATAGCCGAACGGCAAAAAACGGAACCCTTATAGTTTCGTCATGTCTGTCTGTCTGCCCGTCCGTCCGTACGTCACAGCCATTTTATTCCGAAACGAATAGGACTATACATGTGAAACTTGGTAGGTAGATGTATTCTGTGAAGCGCTTTTCGATTTAAAGAAAAATATTTAAAATAAAGGGAGCCCCCCTTTATTTTAAATATTTTTCTCCATACATGGAACTGAAACTGATTTTTTTTTTCATGAAACCTATGCGCGTGTGGTATCTATAGACAGGTCTTTAAAAATTACATCTTAAACCACTTTTTCATAAAGTTAATCGTTTAAAAGATATACGCTTCCAAAGTGGTAAAATGTGTGGAGAGTTATGATTTTATCGTGATCCACGGGATTGAAGCCCCGCTGAACCGCTAGTCCTATCCTACTAATATTTTATAAATGCGAAAGTTTGTGAAGATGTATGTATGTTTGTTGCTCTTTCACGCAAAAACTACTGAACAGATCTCGAATCAAATTTGGTAAGTAGATAGTTGACACATAAGCTACCTTTTATCCTGGAATTCCCACGGGATTGGGATTTACGCGGAAAATACCTCACACGCGGACGAAGTCGCTGGTAAAAAAAGCTAGTGGCTTATAAGTAGATTAGTAAGAATAGTTTAGTTAGTTACCCTGGAACAACAAGGTTTTGGACCACCAGCCGAAGAAGGTTTAGCCTTTTTCTTGTAAGCCATCACATTCAACAGAAACACGGCAAAGTACGTAAATAATGTTAGAATCGGCATTTTTCCTGAAAAATTAAACCGAACTTAGGAATTAATCAGAAGGTGTTAACGAGATAGATCTGCGCGAGTTAAATATCTAGATAGATAGAATATCTTTATAATAAATAATTGAATAAGCATGCGAAACAAGTGTGTTTAAGTTATACAGGCCGACAAAATTTTTAACCAGAAACCAGACTATATATTTCCGAAAACGCGGAAATCCAAATCTGGCCTCAGAATTGCTCTAGCAAACTTAACGGCATTTGAAAGAGGAAGACTTGTTCTTTAATATTAACCTTAATTATAACCTTAAAAAATAATGGGCGAGTCTACATAACCTCAAAATCGGGCAAAAACGGTACTTTTTGCACTTTTAGGTTAGGATATCTCAGAAACCTGACGTGACAGAGCGATTCTGAGGCCAGATTCGGATTCAGCGCATCGAAATCCTTCGGAAATGTATAGTCTAGTTTCTGGTTAAGAAGTTTGGTTAAGTTTTGTTGGCCTGTGTTATTGATACAATAATTTAAACACACTTGTCACAATATTGCTGTAACCGTGTACAATGGGTCGTATTATCGCACAGGAATCTCTTACAGACAACCTTTGGATGACAGAACTAAGTGAACTAAGTATTGATAAGAAATTAAATCTATTTTGATAAACAATACAAGAGATCTTGGGTGATCTTGGGTGAGGGTAGTCTAGAACCTCACATTACCAGGGGATATAGTTACCACTCTTTCCTCTAGGGTAGAAAATTGCCAAGAAAAGTGTCATGAGAGCAATAGAGGGCTTCTTACCCTGACCATCCGGACTGGATTATGTTCGTATCCTAAATTTGTCATCGGGGCTCTGGATCTGATTCTTCTACGCCTTTTGCAACCTTGGGTCACCTCAAACATAGTCAGCGCTATTTGCAGGAACACCAGAAGTAAATCATTTAACATCATCTTTTTCTAATTCTGCTGATTTTATCTACCATTTCTTTGGTTCTGAAAACTAAAGATATGTTTACAAGTATATTACACACTAATACATATATTGTCCTATCTGTGTTATATCTGTAACAACTGTTGGTGAACCTTAATTAAATAAATAAATAAATTAAATAAATAAATAGATAAATAATATTTAAATATTCTTAAAAATAAGTCGCCCCAAAACACAAACAGCCCGAAATGGAATAACTAATCTCTAGGTTAGCTTGTTTGAAATATAACAGAATAAGTGAGAGATATAAGGCTAGAAATCTCCAAATAAGGACATATTTCATACATTTGACACAGATACCACACACACACACCCTCATACACACACACTCACCCCCCCATTCACACTCACACACATTAACACCCCCACACAGAGAGTCATACCAGTATCTTTTAAAATAAAAAAAAATTGAATTGTTCATTCATATCGTACTTGTTATGCTTATGCTTAAAATGGTTTAATTTAACTTGTTATCTAACAATGATCCTAAGGAAAAGCAGAATTGCCCAATACAAGCATTACTACATGCTTCCTGGGTAGTTCTGGCAACTAATTAATATTGTAAAAACATGTTAAAGAAACAAACTATTTTGATTTTGATTTGAGAGATATACATATTACTGTACAGCGCGCGTTTTAAGAGCAATTTTTAGCTTTTTATAGAAAGTAAAACATTAGTCTTTCTTGGCAATTAAAATTACTTAACAAAATTTCCAAGACAACGACTTGAAAGATTGTATTGTTATATTGTGTTGAATTGATATTGGTTGATTTAATTGCCTCTTTGGTCTAGTAGACGCGACTGCTGAGCTGTCTCGGGATCAATTCTCGGCTCGGGAAAAAAGTGCAATTGGGTTTTTTATAAGAAATTTCTCAGTAGTCAGTCTCGGAAAGCACTTGTTGGTCCCGGCTCTGACATCTTTGACAGTCGTTTCGGGGAGTCAGAAGCCAGATTTTGGTACTGGTCTTACCAAGGGGTTTCGTGTTACCCAGTTACTGGGTTGTGGAGGTCAGATAGGCAGACGCTCCATGTAAAACACTAGTACTCAGCTGCATCAGGTCAGACTGGAAGCCGAATCTGACTTAGTTAGGAAAAGTCTAAGCAGATGAGAAAAAAGTGTAGTCAAATCCTTCCTAATATTATGAATGCGAAAGTAACTCTGTCTGTCTGTGTTACGCAATCACGCCTAAACTACTGAACCGATTTTAATGAAATTTGGTACAGACATAGTCTAGAGCCTGAGAAAGGACATAAGCTACTTTTTAATGCGAAAAAGGGCTGTAAGGACTTGAAATAGGGGATGAAAATTTGTATGGAAATTGCGTCATTTTTAAAGCTTGAAGCTTATTTTTTTGTCTTTTGATTAGATATGAATAAATACGACATTCAAATTATCTATGAGTTCTGTTTTCAAAATCATTAGCCTGAAAATTAAAAATGCTGCCGAAAGTCACTATTCCGCGCGTAGGAATTCGCGGGCACAGCTAGTTAATATATAAAGTAATACTTACTCGCGACTTCCTTCGAATCACGAAACTAGATATGCAACGGGTACTCAGACCAGTGTGACCCACTGGATAAAAATACTTCTTTCGTTTGTAAAGAAATAATAAAATGTCTTAAATAGTAACGTATACCTGAAAGTGTCAGGTCGGCCTCTTCTCTTGCAAGCACCTGGCGTTATCAGGAGTACAGTCAGTATACTGGTGCGTCACCCAGCAGCCCATACATGTCTCGAGGTAGGACAGTAGAAGAGTTACTATTAGCACCACCACCTCTTGATAGAAGGATTTGTCCATCGCCAAAAGTCGAGGATCTACCTATAGTGTCACAATTAACAAGTACAATGTAACAGTGGATGGAAACGTTTCAGCATCGGACTGCAAGAGGAACAGTGATGTCGTTGTTACGTGGTGAACATCCCACTCATTTTAACAAAACGTTTTGGGAATACTTTATGCATACAGCTTAGGAGTAGAATTCTGAAATGAAGTCTGTTTTCTGGTATCTATAATCTGAGGGTCTTTAAGCGCGAGTGAATAGATGACTTCTAGGTAAGCCTGCTTTATCTTTGACCAAATCATCGGTTAACATTAGGCGAGACGGTGGTGTAAAGCGAGCCTATCAATAAAGGTGCTCGTAGGTTTGCACGATGTGCTGATGACGTAAAGATCACATTGTTTAGAGCGTACTGCCAGTCTCTGTACACGTGCGCCCTATGGGTCAGTTAAACTAAACGCTCCTACAATGCTCTGCGAGTCCAATACAATAATGCTTTCAGGGTAATGTTGGGGCTACCGCGCTTTTTCAGTGCGTCGGGGATGTTTGCAAAGGCAGGTGTGCCTGATTTTTCTGCATTAATACGGTCGCGTATAGCATCCTTGATGCGGCGAGTGCGCGATAGCTCCAACAACCTGATAGCTGTCGTCGCCGACAGGATGAATAATCCAATAATGTGGCACTGGATGACGACGACAGAGCGTCATTCACATACATCAAGTAATTACTATTTTAAGTGTATTTTATAATATTTCGTCTAATTTGTCTTGTTATTATTGTATTTTATTTATTTAATAATAGCTTTATAAGTTCTTAAAATCTAACTGAAACTTGCTTGTTTGACGACAATAACCAACAACTTTGCTGACGACATTATTAAGCTTAAGTAAGGTACATGCAGAAAAACCACATTGGAACAATGACCTTGGTAGAGTAGTCTGCTGGATTATTTATTTAGATTTTATGCAATACAAAAGTACAAAGGCGGACTTAATGCCTTTCGCTACCAACCGTGAGTAGTGAAAAGACAACATGGCAGACAAGTTAAATAAATAGAAAATATTTTAAGTACATGACTTATATATGTATCCGTATGCATTCCACTTCTTTTTTCGAGAAATCTTTCACTATACAAGCGGCCCCTTTGTTGAGTGAATTATAAATTAGCACCCATAGATGTGAGGCGTGCTCAAACATTACCTATGTTCAAAAGAATCTTCACCATTCTTTACTCACTATAATTTTTTTCGATCCTTTATTATGAATTTGATATGTATTAGTATATATTTATATTATATATTGTGGTATGTATTTTATATTATTGTTTAATTAATAATATATATTATCTATGATGTTATACACTGAAAGCCCTAAATCGATCTCCTTGAAGTTCTGTCCATCCAAAAGTTGTCTGCAAGAGATCGCCCTGTGCAATTAGACCGCCCATTGTACACTAGTTTTATTATTTGTATCCTTATGTGTGTTATAAGGTGTACAATTAATAAATAATAAATTTCTTTTATATAACTATTTTTCATTGCGATGGTATGCGTCATTTCAAGTGCAAATAAAGGCTTTTTGCCTCGTGCTGTATAAAGGGCCACCCATTAATTACGTCACAGGTTAAGGGAGAGTGCGGGGAACGAAATATGACATTGTGTGACAAGGGTTGGCCGAGGTCCTACATTTCGTGACGTCACATTTGAAAACATTGTACACATTTCAAACGTATGCCCCTTCCATAAAGAAGAGGCTTGTGTCTCAGCAGTGGAAACATTATAGACTGGCTATAATGTTATATTATAACGGAAATCTTTCAAATATTTGATTTAGTGATGGTATTGGATGATACCATAATTTAAATGGAAATATGACTTGGATGTCCAAGTGATGAATAATAAAATATGTGTCGCACTAGGAAAGGAGAATATAAAAAATTGGCCAAGTGCGAGTCAGACTCGCCCATGAAGGGTTCCGTAGTAACTACGCGAAATAACTTTGTTTTTCATAGTGTTTGTATGAAATACAAAGTTATAAGACTTAAATGTAACTTTTGGTGTGCCACAGGGCAGCACTCTTGGCCCCAGTTTGTTTTTAATGTACATGAATGACCTGTGTAGCCTTAGCCTAGAAAGCGGTACTATATTTTCTTATGCGGACGATACAGCACTTGTGTTTGCCTCGGACAGCTGGGAAGAGGCATATCGTTATGCCCAAAATGGTTTCGATACAGTCAGTGAATGGCTTAAGAGGAATTTGCTTACCCTGAACATATCGAAAATTAAAATAATTGATTTTTCGATTCGAAATATCAATGCGTCAGTTACAAACACATTAAACATTGCCGCCCGGCTGCCACAGTCTAATGGTACAATGACGACAGCGGTACTCTTGATCATTGTAACATTGAACTAGTCATGTCAATAAGATATCTTGGCATAATAATTGACTGTAACCTTATATTCAAAGAGTACATAATACACCTCTCAAACAGAGTGTGCAAACTGATATACGTTTTTAAACAATTACGCAATTCAGCAGATGCTGCTGTTATGAAAATGACGTAGGTACCAGGCACTGTGTCAATCAATTCTGGTTAATAAACCAAACAATTCCTCCACCACTGCTGCACCGCCCCAAGACGAGATACAATAGTATCTCGTCTTGGGGCGGTGCAGCCAAATCGTACTATATTCAGATCGAACGTGAACAGAGAGCGGTTCTTAAAGTCTGTTGCTCTAAGCCAAGACTGTATCCCACCGCTAAGCTGTATGAACATTGCCAAGTCCTTACAGTTAGGCAATTGTTTGTACTGGCCACTGCTAGCAAACAACACTCTATTTCCATCTATTCTCAGGAAACTAATAACCGTAACCATAAAGTTACCTTAAGTACTCCTCTTAGAACCTCCTTTAGTCACAGATTCTTTATTTTCCTTGGTCCCTTTCTGTATAATAAATTAAACCGAATTCTTTCCCTACACTCTTTATTCAATCACTCTACAAGACTGGTTACATAGTCAATCTTATACTGCTACGGAAGCTCTCTTTCACGTGTTAGTTTAATCGGAATCCACCACAATTTTTCTCTCCACCTACACACACACACCGCCACAAACACACACACCACCACACACACAATCAAACACCCACACACATACTCACATACAGTCAACCACCGCCACACACACATGTCTACATTTATAACAATCTCCCAACAAATTTTATTTTAGTATTCTTTATTATTTAGTTTTTAGTTTTATTTTGTTTCATAGTGTTTTTTATTTTCTTTGTTTTATTATTTGGAAACTATACTTCCTGTGATAACTGATGTATAATAGTTACAATGAACAGGTGGGGACCTGGTGACCTGTATTACAGGTGTTTACAACCTACCACAGGCACCAGATCCACAACCAAAAATCAATTGGCTACTTCTTTTATGTAAAATATTGCTTGATTTTTTTTGGCTTGTGGTGAGAAATAAACACTTTTTATTATTTATTATTCATATTTATGGTTTTACGTTTTACGGCCATCGCATGAAAACACAATATATCTCACAAGTAATACATACATATATAAATTAGATTGTTTTTGCGATTGCCAAGTCAACATATTTATTTAAAACGTTAAAGATTTTTAATATTGATATGGTCACTATAAGATGCTGTTAGGTTAGATAATTACGTAACAACTTAAGACAGAAGGTCCCTTAAGTAGGGACTGAATAATCGAATAACCGACTTGGTTTTACATGGATCTCACAACTTTTTACGGTAGAAGAACTGAGTTGCGAGACTTGGATTTTTGACAAGTATTGTTTTTTATGGGATCTCATTTCTTTTTGTAGATAGTCCTACCTTTTTCCTTTCCGGTACCTTCTACTTCTTGTATACCAACAACGAATTTTCTTAAAGCCCTCTTCTGACTTTTTTATTCCGTTGACCATTTTACAAGTTACCTTTGAACATAATTATATCTAGATACCTATCTACACCTATTATTCCATTATATTATACATAATTATATACAGGTACACTGATTAATTAACTGTAAATGTAACTTTGTAATCCCATATAAATATATGGGATTACAAAGTTATTTATGCAGTTGATGTATCTAGAAAACTGGACCGAAATTGACAAATATTTTAGTTTTTCCTTGATTCATATACTAAACACTAATTGTATTCTAAATTTGAAGCTTCTATGTCTGCTAGAAGTGCCTTAGACTTTTGATGATCGGTCAGTCAGTGAGTGACAAAATTAAGAAACTTTGACTCGTTATAATTCTTAAACTACTGGTTCAAATTGAATGAAATTTGAAATATACAGTGTTGATACAATGCGTGCTTGGCTACTGAAAATTCAAGCTTCTAGTTTTATCAACAACGAAGTTATACGGGGTCGAAAATGGCCTGAATTGCTTCGAGAAAAGTATGGTACGGTCGTGCCGCTTTTTGCTCGACTTGGCGGGGGCACTGCCGTGCCCCCAGAAAATAAATTATGGATCCTTTAAGTTGTCTCTATTTCTGGGCTGAAGTGTAAACTATGTGCTTTTAACAGCTTTTAATTATAATATTTGATTGTAAAAGCGTGGGGCGCTGGAACGGGAAAGACGTTCTTGTTTAACTTGTTGAAAAATCAAGTGAACAGATGTTACGAGAAGCAGGTTACACAGACTGGCGCTCTAACTGGAGTTGCAGCGCGACTAGTAGGTGGCTCTACATTAAACAGTCTGTTCAAAGTACCAGTTTGTCGAACTCAAACAAAACATGCACCAGCAGCGAGGAGAGATGACATTGACCGACATTTTTAACGCCTCTTCTTTCAGAAAATTATGTGCATAAGGGTAATGCGTCAACAGTGCCAAAATGTAGAGTTCTTGTTCGTGGACGAGATATCTTTGGTTCCTTTTGGTAACCCTTTGGCGGCATAAACGTTATGCTCTTGTGCGACCTCATGCAGCTTCCGCCAGGAAATTAGTATTAGTATTTGTTAACAAGAAAGTCTTTTCTGTTCCAGCGCCCAACGCTTTTAAAATCAAATATTATAATTAAAAGCACATAGTTTACACTTCAGCCCAGAAATAGAGACAACTTGAAGGATTCATAATTTATTTTTTGTTTTTACTTGCATTTATAAAAGCTTTTTTTCTAGTGTTTTTTAAATATTACTTTATATATATTAAACGTTAGACCAAATGACTTTCGATTAAATCAACAATATACATATTAAACGTTACACCAAGTGATAATCAATTACATAAACGTTATATCAAACAACGTTATACTAATTAAGTTTTAGAATAAATAAATGTTATATAAAGAAATTATATCAACAGTTGGTATATCTCTCGTTGATTATATCTTATGAACGATTATAAAATGAAATTAGACCAAATGAGTTTATACGTTATGAAACGCACCCATATCTTTTAAACGATTAACTTTTAAAAGTACTTGTAAATACCTCAAAAAAAACCTTAAAAAAAACCAAAAAATACCTTAAAAAGAAATTCAGTTTCAGTTCCATGTATGGCAGCCCCCCTTAATTTTATATATTTTTAATTTTTGTATAAAAATTGGAAAGTACCGATTTTTGCCATTCGGCTACGGAACTCTAAAAGTGTGACCAGCTGCGAGAAGGACGGGAGCGGGGGAGTTAAAAAGAAACAGAAACTACTACTTAAAAGCCTGTCATTCTTCGTCATAGTTGATATGATTTTCTGTTAATTAAAAGACTGGTAGAGAATGCCTTGTTGCATTAAGTCCGCCCATGTACCACCATTCTACATAAAGTTTTAATAAATAAATAAAAACTACCTTTTTATTTCCTGCAAGGTGTGTTATTATCAGAGCACGTGACTTTCTTTGCACCACAACCAAGTACTTCGAAGAACAGAGTGGCTAACAGGTAAAATAGGAATGCTATGCGTTCCCAGCGAATTGAAATCATATTCTGAAATAAAATTGACTATTTAGTGACAGAACTTGTAAAAAACATCACCCAATATTATTATGAAAGTAAAATTTTGTAGCTCGATAATAATTTCAAAACATACAGACAGAGCCGGATTAACCATCAGGCGGAGTAGGCAACTGCCTTGTGGCCCCGCATCAACTAGGGGCCCAGGCCCAATGCACGCGCCAAGAAAACATGTTTCTTCAAACGAGAATTTGATGTGCATGTGAACTTAGGGACCTCACTTTTATCTCACAAAATACAAACCGTTAGATTTAGTAGTAGAATTAAAACAATTTTAGAACAAATCTGGGAATAAGTAAACAAATTTATTAAAAACCACAGCCCTTAATGTGCGTTTCCTCAGTTCACCCTCGATTTGGTCAGTCAAAGTAAGAAAAGGGGCCCCAAGAATGCCACTGCCTTAGGGCCTCTGACAGGGTTAATCCGGCTCTGCATACAGAATAGAATCAGGCGTTACTTTGCGAAAATCCATACCGAACCAAAGAATAATATCTAGTGTAAACTCTGCCAAAACCCAGTCGTTCTCTCACCCTCACAAATAGATATAATTATATATTTTTTAAGAGTTAGAAAGAGCAATGTTATTAGAATTCACTTTACTAGCAATCTTGTTAACCCCTCTCCAACTAAGCTAAATATGTTTGTCTGGAGTGGGTTCACGTGTGATAGGTGGGGTATAAATAACGTGACCTTACGTCCCGCTATGGGCGGGATTATCCCGCTTTCAGGCAGTTTGTCCCGTTTTTACAAACAAACCTTTATATACCTACTTACTTACTTGTCTACATTAAAATATCACTAAAATCGCGTGAAAAACGGCAGCGTAGACGCGGGGTTGGGAGTCAGGACCAAGCGAGAGTGAGCGACTGACATGCGAGAAACTTATCGAATACTTACTAATTCTTACTATATTATAAATCCAAAAATAATTCGTTATGTTTCACGCCTAAACCGTTTAACTGATTTTGCTGTTGTAAATTATTCATAAATATTATTTTTAGGGTAAGTTGGTGTAAGAATTAAAATGCCCATGAGGTTAAGATACCACAATTATTTAAAGTCACATTTTAAACTATAATTTGTATTTTTCTCTTAAATATGGCATCTTACACTGACTTATTTTTATTCATATACAAAATTGAATAGGCGTCCCACTTTGACAAGAAAAAAGAAATGGTCACATTAGGTATGAACCCGTGAGCCATTAGACTATTGACGCTTCATATATGTACATGCATGCGATGGGATTTGCTTGCATGTTGTATTTCTATTGCATCACTTTCTGCATGCTGCATAAAGCGTACAAGCATGGTTTTAGCGGAATTAACACTAGATAGATATTTTGTGAAGTAATTTTGAATTTAAAAAAACTCTACAACTAACTACAAACTCCCTTTAGTGCGCAAAAAGTTAAGCCCGACGTTAAAAGCTTTCCACTCAAATTTACTTTCTCAAAACAATAATGTGAAGCTTTGTTAGCTCTACAAGGAAGGTGCCGAGTTTGACATCCGTGGTTCTTACAAAGCACTGTGTCGAGAACCAAAGCACGTCCAGGGTATTTGATTTATGTCTTACAAATTAAGCTACTTTGTGCCTGAAAATCACAGTGCTGTCTAATGGATAAATAAGTAAATGTAACGACAAAAAGAGATCATAAAAAGTATTAAGAGATTAAAGCGCTTTAAATCATAATACGATCAGCATAATCACGATAACTATGATCAAGAAATTTGGCAGGGAAGTAGTTAATGAAGAGGAATTTAGGAAACTCCTATAAAGGGATACAATGGTGTTTGTGTGGAGCTTAAAATCAGGAGCGTTTGACCTGTGTAGCGGGAGAGTACGGCTTAATATACACATGACTTCAAATATAATAATCATTTCATTTATTATATTTGAAGTTATGAAAATAATAAAAGGTACTTACAAACGGAGTGTTGGCTTATTTCTAGATATATTTTATGTCATGCGCCATTTCAGTTCATGCGGCCATCTTCCCTCTGCAAACGAAAAAGAATCGATTTGAGTCATTCCACCAAAATATAGAAAACAAACTAGCTAAAACAAGAATACTATGTACCAACAAATTTACAATAATACGAAAAAATAAGTACAAATAAAACTAAAAGGTGGAATTTGACCCAAATCAATACTTTAAGTTTGCAATGGAAATAATAAATTACACAAATAGGAATCAGAAAAGAAACTATTGAAATGTTCATAATTTTTTCGCATGTTTTTGGTTTACAGAGGAACTAACAATAAGGTGAAGATATGTTCAACATTGTATGATTAGATCTTTTTTTTGACAGATTCCACATCTTTTTTATTTAACGCTTTTTCTTTATCTAATGCTTTAGAAGCTGGTGCTGGGTGTTTTTGCAACACGTCAACATTGCTATTAACTCTTTCCATTTTCCTGAATTGATTGAAACAGTAATAATTATCCCAGCAACTGTCTGATACCCATACGTTTCCAAACTTCTTAAACATTATGTTGCAATAAAGGGTTGTTGATGATGAAGATAATATTCTCTATCGGCTCTTCTTTGGTTTTCTTCAGTATTTGTAGGGTCCTCGTCTGCAGGGCGCTCGACCAGTGCACGGCAGTTTTTTTCGGCAGCAAGAAGATGTTCCCACGATCAGCAGAGTGAATAGAGCAAATAACACTGTATACAGACGGCTCAGGGAGAATTTAGCCATTATCAGCAACTGAAACAAAGAACGTTGCAAGAACTTTAGTTCCGACACAGCAAGATAATGGGGTGGAGTCAATTTGTGTCGAGCTAAAAGTAAAATTATCTGTGTGGTAGGTACAAATAGTAGGCGGGTATGTGTAGTTCCAGGCATGAAGATAACTCCAAAGTCTTTTTGAGTTCTATTCAATCACTAACTAGTTGCCTTTGCAACCTCTATAGAATCAAATCGGTAATCGAAGTAAAACATCAGAACCTAAAATCCGTGAAATTTGAGTTGGTTCAATCGTCACGTCATCTACTTTTTATTTTATTTGTTATTACTGATGGGCCCACTCTTGACCTCGATCTCGCCTGATGGTAAGCGATAGATGAGGTCTAAGATGGGACAAGCGAGCCCAGAAGATGCCTATTTACTCGTGCTTTAAAGGCTGAAAGGTCATAAGTGGCAGGGAACACAGAAGCCGGCAGAGAATTCCACAGGTTGTCTGTGCGCAAATGTGAAGGAGAAGCGCTTGGTACGACAAGACGGTATATCAACCAAGTGTGGATTGTACCCAGTCGTGCGTCTGGTAGACCGGCAGTGAAAGGGAGATGGAGGAATCAGGTCATGGAGCTCCTGCGCACACTCCCCGAAGTACAATCTGTAGAAAACCGACAGGCAAGCAACGGTTCACCGATGAGCCAGGCTATGAAGCTTGTCCACGAGTACCTTGTCGCCTTTAAGCCTTTTAGCTCTGCGCTCGATCGAGTCCAATACAGCAAGTTGGTACTTTGCATCCCACAAGTGGCTGCAATACTCCATGCAGGAACAGACCTGTACTTTATACAGATTTAGAAGCTGTCCAGGCGTGAAGTACCGCCTCACCTTGTGTAGGATTCCCAGCTTTTTTGCTGCAGTCTGAGCTCTGGACTCGATGGTTGAGCCGAAGTTGAGGTCTGACGACAACCCCATGCCCAAAAGCTCCAGGCGACTGGTAACTGGCACAGATGTACTTCGGAAAGTAGGGGTCAATTAAAAAGGGCTCCTTTTAGCGCTGAAAAGACTAGCCTGTGTTTTCAGAGCGTTGAATTTGACCAGATTTGTCATCACCCCATTGGGAAACCCTTAGCCTTTTCCCAACTATGTTGGGATCGGTTTCCAGTCTAACCGGTTGCAAGTTAGTTATAGTGTTTTACAAGGAGTGACTGCTTATCTAAACCTCCACAACCCAGTAGCTGGCTAATACGTTATCCCATTACAAGACTGGTACCTATTAGATCTAACGAATAAAATGATAGACGGGATGAACGGCTTTCCAAGTTCAAAAATAATCGATATGATAATAATCGATGAAATAAATCGTCACATGCACAGAGAAAAAACCCAAAGACACACTTTAAAAAAAGAACTAGTTCAAGCAAACATTTGCGACGTTGAGCAACCAGACGAGCTGACCGCTAGTAAAGCCCTTTGTTATCGATGAAATAAAAGTCACATGCACAGAGAAAAAACCCAAAGACACACTTTAAAAAAAGAACTAGATCAAGCAAACATTTCCGACGTTGAGCAACCAGACGAGCTGACCGCTAGTAAAGCCCTTTGTTATCCATTTTATAAGCATCGTGTCATCGGTTGGCTCGATGCGCGGGCGCCGGTTCAAAAATAAACAACGCGCTGAATCAAACGCAAACGATTGGTATTAATCATATGGCTTGTACTAATTATCGCTTTGAACATCGTGGAAACATAAAAACGGGATTTAGATGAGATGATTTGATCAAGACACGGTCTCGCCGGATATATTGGCCAAGGTTAATAGATTATAATTTATTGATAAAGAAACATTTGTTTAGGCTATTGTAAAATATTGATACCGTAAAACGGGGTCAATAGCAATGATTTTCAACTTTGTCCTAAGAATTTGCTGTCTGTAACTTTGTTTTTAAATCTCAGGTTATTTTTATATCATGTCCGGTACCATAAAGAACGAGATATAACAATATTTTTTTAACTATAAGCAAAGGTTTTCCAGATTTTTAAAAAAATATGTTCCATTTCTATTCACCCAACTACTGGGGTCAATAGAAATGCGTAAAGGGGTGAATGGAAAAACTGTTAGGGCTGCCAAAAATGATTTATCCAACATGAAAAAATGTAAGGTTATGTGTCAAAAAATTGTTTTGGTTTGTAAACGCTAAATAAAATTCAAATATTGTGATTTAAACAATTTATGCGTATAAACATAAATAGTTATCTTTGTATTTTAACCGATTTCATTTTTAAGGAATGTTATGACCTCTTTTCAATAAATCAAACAAGATACTTATTCGTATTTTTATTTGAATTAAATTCAATAAAACAAAATAAAAAAACTATTTTCTGAATTAAAAGTCGCATATACATATACGACGAAAAATAAACAACTATAAATCTTCTGAACGTAACAATTATCATATCAAAGTCGTCACAGGTAATCAACTTCAGCCTACGTTATGGCTTAGTAGAATCAGTACTTCTGTGTTAAAAATAATAAAAATTCTTAAAAAAAAAACAAAATTCTAAATTTTCTGAACTTAACAATTATCATTACAAAGTTATCACAGGTAACTTTAGTCTACATTATAGGTTTGTAGTAAAAACATAATCAAAATTCTTATAAAAAATACTTAATCCTTAAAGATACCTATCTGGATCATATATACTAAACATAACTATCTGAATCTTTTAGTTCACATCATCCTCTTCTAAAACTTTTAATATATCGTCACTATTATTGTAGTAATTATTTGTACGGTTTTTCCTTGGCAATTTAATGAGATCTTTTACCGCTACAGTCTTGTTTTTTTTTATAGGTACTCTATATTTTTTGGTATACTGACCGTCCTTCACTGTCTCATTGGATACTATTTTTATTTTATTCTCTATAATATTATTATCATCAGCAGTTTTTCCAGTACTGATTGTAACCTCTTCACATAAGCTGTCAAAAAAGAGAATGGGGAGACTTTCTATGTCTATATCATTAGGTATTTTGCACTGTAATTCTTCTATGTTATTATCATAATTTTCGTAATCCGCGATGTAATCGTAATTTTCCTGTCTTGTATTTCCGCATTTTTCTTGTTCTGCGTTGTTATCGAATTCTTCTTTCCTATTGTTATCGTTATTGCCCTTGTCTTTTGTTTCTATTCTTTTGAAACTTGATTGTTTTGTTATTTCGTCGATATCTTTTCCTTTACTATTATTTTTTTCTATATTACTGTCGAAATTTTCTTTTTCTTGTATTTCTTTTGCTTCCAAATAGATTTTAGTTTTTTTTCCAATCCCTTTGCCTTTTCCTTTGTAAGGTTCTATTTTATTAGGGCAATTTTCTTTTTCTTCAATTAATTTTAGTTTCAAGTTTGTAATTTTATTGTTTATAGCCTTTCCTTTATTTTTATTGTTTAAACCTGATGGGCCACTAACACTTGTATCGTATTTTGTCTTTTTTTTAAACTTGCCATGTTGTTGTCAACATCACTTTCTGCATAATCTTCAATTTCTTCTACAATGACACTTTTACCTGGGAGTACATTGAGTTTTGTCTTTCTTTTTGGTTCCACGATGTTCATGGAACCATATCTCATTTCTTTGAGGAGTGTTACAACAGAATCTTCAATAGCACTTTCATGATCTTCACCTAAGTCTCCGTCGGGAAGTCTGGCTAATACTTCATGTGCGTTTAAAGGGCTAATTCCTGTTTTCTTAAATCCAGCGATGATATTCTTTGAAGCATTTATATTAAGTTCATCAATTAACAATTTTAATAGTTTTGGAAAGCAACCTTTTGGAATTGTGGGTAATTGTCTACCATCTGTTTTTTTCCATTTTAATAATAATTGCCTCCAGGCACGCTTCATTGGACGAAAAAATGCCACGTCTAGCGGTTGCGTCAGGTGAGTTGAGTTGGCTGGTAAGAACACAAAATCGATGTAGTGCGCTTTACATGTTTGGATCAAATCTGCTGATAAATGTGACGACAAATTGTCTCCAATTAAACACTTTTTGCCGGGTAAATCCTTAAAATAAGGTACCACCATATTTTGCACCCAGTCCTCAAAAGTAGTTCCATCGAACCATCCAGATGTCGACCTGTTATATCGGGTACCGTCAGGGCCATGTTGGATCCAAGAATCATATAAATGGGTTGCTTTGTATACAACATATGGTGGTAACATTTTACCATCTGCGGTACCAGCCATCATAATAGACACGGAAGCCTTGGTATAGTTTAAAACCCTTTCAGGGTACTTGCATCCCCGCTTGATTAGTATTTTCTTCCGCCCAGGGTCGTCCGTCAAATTTGTTTCGTCATAATTTAATATATTAGAAGCAGGTACTCCATTTAAAGACTTCTCAAGTTCGATGAAATATTCTTTAATCGTATCTGGAGATACCTTAGCTCTCACACGCTTGATATTTTCACAAACTCTTTGAGAAATCTCATTTTTGTGTCTTAATAGGAAGCTCTGCACAAAATCCGGTCCTGGAAAATTGTTTTTAAATCTTTTATGGGTTATACCTATCTCATCAAGATACATTTTTACAATATACCTGAGATCTATAGTATCTAAGGGATAACCCCATTCTGCGCATTTGTTTATGTTTTCTATTAGGAACATTTCAGTATCATCGGATAAAGCTCTTTGGCCTCCATGTTGCTTCATATCCCGGGTACTGTGACGATACAACACCGATTTGTGTATACCATATTTTTTTGCAACTTCTTCTAATTTAACATTTCGAGAAGTTGCATACTTTTTTACAACTTTTTTTATTATTTCTATGTTATATTTTTTATACCTTTTTCGGTTAGGATCGGGTTTATATACACGCGGCATTTTTATTATACCTACGGCGGTATGTACCTGTAAATGAAAATTATCACTTGAAAAAGATTATTTATTTATCAATCACTAAATCTACAGCTCTCACCTATATATATCATGGACTTGCTATTAATTAATACAGAAATTATGAAAATAGTTATTAGTTCTGTTAGTAGTTTTTGACAACCCTATTTATTTATATCTATTGACCCCTCATTAGTTGCTATTCACCCTTTAAGCGTTTCTATTATTGCCTACTACGTTTCCATTAAACCCATACTACAGTTCTATTCACCCTTCACTGGATTCTATTGACCCCTTTTATACAATAAATTTACACGTACTGTGATTTTACAAAATTATTGAAGTTTAATAACAGATTCTCACTTACCTTCACTGTATTCTTATAATTTATTACACACCTAATGAGATAAACTTATTAAATTGCACGTTACACAAATTTTTCACACCTAAAAACAAGAGTTGCGGCAGTTGAATTAAAGGCGTTCACAGAAGGTAGATTTTGAAGTACATTTTGAAGGATAAATATCAATTTTGACATTTAAAATTTGTTACCATCGCAAAGAAAAAATGTTGATGTGTAATAATTTAAAATTCTACCAAAATTCTTCAACGATAAATGTACCAATATTAGCCTTGAAAACTTTCCTGATATTTTTTCTATTCACCCCGCAATTTCTATACACCCCGTTTTACGGTACATACAGAAGCTTCTGGAGTTGAAGCCAACCAATCATATTCGAGAACAGGAGTTAATGATACCGATAGACCATTCGCTTAGGCTCCATTAGAAAATGTTGATCCATGATTACTATAAACATATTTAGGTGTGCATACTGTTAACTAACATTATAAAGAACACTCGTAATCAATCCTAATCAATGCAGTTGTATTATAAAAACGATTGACAACAAGGAACCCAATGGATATTTCCAAAATTATTTAAGTACTATGGCGTTTACCAATACAGCTTCAAGCTACATTATCAGCAAGTTTGAAGGTTTATTTTTCACCTGAATAAAAGTAAGATAGGCAACTTTTATGACTTTGAAAAATGAACCTTTTAAATTTCGTAAAAGGGTGTTTGAAATCAGCCCAGTAGTTTTAGAGTTTGTCCATTACAAACGAACGAAATTCAAAGCTTTCTTCTTTAAATCTAGCTTCTGCGAATTCACACGCGTAAAAAAATTTTTAAGCATAATTGTAGTTTATGTCACTTAGGAATAATGTAGATTTCAATTGGTGAACTAATTTTTGAAATTGTTTCTGTGTTTATTAATTACAAAAAGTCAAAACTTTCTTGTCTTTAACAGTGTTGATGTATACGAATTATATATTATGTATAAGAGAATTTCCTTACCGTTTCTACTTGGTACACGGCGCAGGTTGTCTGCAAGCGACGTAGACTTTCCTTGTACACGCGTTGACAAGCCCGAAGAGTGACAGGATCCCAGCAAGGAGGAACAGCACGGCTTTCTGCACGCCCATGGTCTAACGCCTCATGGTAGCGGGGGCGAGGGAGATCCTGAAAGTGGGAGCGGCCATGGCTCGGCCTTACAGCGGATAAAGGTAGAAGAATATAGGAGTTAGATACGTGTTAGGCATCCAGTAATCCTGCCAGATTAAAGACAACTGAAGGAACAGGGTGGGTTTTTAGTCAGTAGAAGTCTGACACTACCTTCCGCTCCACTCAGAGAGAAAGGAGTTGTCCTGATTATTTTCACCCCCAAGGAAAGATGGTATCGAATAATGCTAGAGTTAAGAATATTGGGATTATGAGTAATATTTGATTCGCATCCGTACACTCAACGTAAGGTTCAGTTGAAAACAAGCGTCAGGGATTTAACTTATTTCTTGAATTTAGAAATTAAGTCTATTTTTATTGGTCCTAGATTTTGTGTATGTGCGCGCCAAACAAACTTGTTTTCTTTTCTTATGCAGCAAGAAACAGACATACTTTTCGAGTCAAGTTCCCCACAACGAACTTGTACCATTCCTCAATCGTATATCTTTAGGCAAGGCAGACATTGCTATAGCCATAGTCGTATGTAAGTAATAGAGTGAACTTAGACAAGCGCCACTGTATTTCCAAAAATAATAAAGGCCTTCAGAGGTACAAGTATGCTAAAACCCAAAAAGCTATAGAGCTAGAGTTACGTTTTTTTTTAGCCATCTAGATTGAACTATGCTCACTAAGACTTGACAGGCTCAGCGCAGTAAAGTACTTACCAATGCTTTTTACCAGCTCCTAGAAAATGTAAGCTTCTCCAGATAGGAAATAGACGACGTTCATGTTACGGAATATTTTCACTACAGTTTAGAGGAGGACGTCTTTACAACTTACCGGTATTACAATAGGATACGAAATGTATAAGAAAAATATGTTTCTGTAAAGTAACTTCGTTTCGGGAGTATTGATTTGGGTCAAGTTCTCAAAGTATAAAAACAAAGCTAAGTTAAGATGTATAAGCTCACCTGTTTTATATAGTTTGCAATTGGTGATATTGTTTATATTGTATTACTGTGAATTTTGTTTTGTAGTTTTTGCTAAAGTTTGACTTGGTTGCAGGTTTGACTGACTGCCAAATGGAACTATTGGTTTTGAAATAAATGACAGCGAAAACTGGCCATATTTGCTTGAAAAAAGTTTGGTAGCTGAGCAAAAAGGTTTCACTGGTCGGCGCGGCGGCGCGTCGTGTTCCACGCGCGTCTCAAAGAGTTGTCAGCATTAGTGACGGGGCCTCATAGGGCCATTGCTTGCCGGGGTTGTGGGAATGTTCTAACGAGATACCGCGGCCCCGGAATTTAAGAGTGGCTGAAGGAATAGGGTGGGTTTTAAGTCAGTAGAAGTCTGACACTCCCGTTCTAACCAGAGCGTGAGAAGTCATTCGATGATTTTCCTACACAGAAAAAAAATGGTTTGCAGTGGGGATAATAACTATAGTTTCCTAAAGTATTTTATTTAGTCCGACACGTATTTTAACAAAAAACATTGGACATGTATTTTTTATTCTTTCACGTAATTGAAAAATTAAGACGATACAGTGAGTTTAAATTTCGCGTGACGTCACACTCCGGTATAATTCTTAGCACTGTGTGACGTCAGCAGCCCCCACTCCTGTACTTTGAAGCTTTCCATCTTTGTACATTTTTCTTGACTTGAAAAGGCAAAAAATACGTGACCAATATTTTTTGAAATTAATGGACCAAATAAAATAACTATTTTGTAACACTGGAAACTACCCTATTGTCCTATGCGGTTATTTTTTTAGATTTTAGATAATCTTTATTATAGTTTCCATATGGTTCATCAATCGACTTTACCCAACTATGTCAGGATTGGCTTCCAGTCTACCTAGATGCAGCTGATTACTAGTGTTTTACATGGGTCTGCCTATCTGATTTCCACAACCCAGTAGCTGGATATCACGATACCGACCCCTTGGCAAGACTGTTGTCATATTTTCTGGCTCTATACCTTGTAAAAGATAGCTTGATCTCTGCGACATTTGTCAAACTTACATTCCTAGGGTTGACAAGATATAAAAAATTGTCGATAGAAATTATCGACGTTTCTTACTATTATCGATGCTATTGTAACATATAATTGGGTTTAATTTAATTACAAACGTTACTAAATTACACGGTAACACGTCTTTTGTCCCAAACGCGGCGTGTCGTCTCCCGAAATCCAAGAATGGGATGTTGACGGATGGAATGTTACATGAGTAGGTGAGAAATTGGGTTTTATTTACTCACTATTATTTTATATCAAGTATGTACAAATGTAAATAATGTTATTATATTAAAACATACGAAAAAATTAAATTAATTATAAATTAAATTTTATTTAAAATATAGACAGTTTATAGTCTGTTACGATGAATCATTGCTCATCACTAAATATGTCAGCATGCCCATAAAGTATGACATTGAAAGGTACTATCTCTACTATTATGAAATTTAGGACTTCATAGGCGTGATTTTATTGACAGCTGTCGCAGAGATCAAGCTATCTTTTACAAGGTATAGGCTCATCGTAACAAGACGTGTAAACTGTCAAAGATATAAAAATAACAGCTGGGGTCAACGCCTTTACGTGATTTCTGAGGCACGGAGTATTCCCCAGTCTCCAGACTAGTCCCCCAATCGATACCATCCGTCTAGTGCGGGTCTGGGGGTTGAAAGCGTGAAGCCTCACTTCACTTCCTTCTCCTTACCTCTTCACTCTCAAATCATGAAACAGAACAAACAGAGCAAAGTTAAACAGCGGCTGCACTCCCTCTCTCTCAAAGTGCACCTCAGTAATATCCGAGGCCTGCACTCCACCACCACCATCACCTCGAGACTGAAAATCCTGCTCTGCTGTTTCTTTCGGAGACGCAGATCAGATGTCCTTCAGACGTGTCGTATCTTTCATACCCAGGGTTTACCCTGGAGCACAACTTTAAACCTCGTGCGGGTGTATATATGTACGCCCGCGACGACATCTGCTATCGGCGTCTCCGGAACCTTGAGGACTCCAGGTTCTCTACGCTTTATGAATTGCATTGCAAAGGGCATAGACAAAATTATTTATGCCTGTGTCTACCGCTCGCACAGCGGAGATCATGAGACAACCAGGCTCATACAGTATGATGTACTGTGAGGCGGCAGATGTGGCCCAGCAGCGGTACCCTTCAGCTCAGTTCGTGTTACTGGGGGACTTTAATGCCCATCACCAGGAGTGGCTCTTCCCATACCAGTGCACAGATCATGCTGGGCGAGAGATGCACAATCTTGCACGTGCATTAAATCTCACTCAGCTGGTCCAGGGAGCAACTAGGGTGCCGCATGTTGAGTCGCACACAGCCAATTGCTTGGATCTTCTGCTGACTACAGATCCAGACCGCTACCCAGTTACGATTTCTTCACCATTAGGTAGTTTTGACCACTGTCTGGTGAAGTCTGTATCTGTCTACTCCCCGCCAGATCCCAGCCTTAAAGGCACTCGGCGGGTTTGGCGATACAAGTCAGTGGATTAGGATGGCATACGATCCTTCTTTGCATGTTATCTTTGGCAGCCTACTTGCTTCTCTTCAGCTGATCCCTCGACGTGCGTGGACGCCGTGACGGATGTTTTGCATCAGGGGATAGAGTACTACATTCCATTCTCACTTAACACTGTCCGGCTTGCTCGACCATGGTTTGGCGTCAAGTGTAAACGCGCTGAAGCGCTTAAACACGCAGCATACCTGGCATGGGTCGATGCTCGAATCCTCAAAGCAAACGACGTGGGTCAGAAGAAGAGAGCCTACAATAGGGCTGCCAAGTCCTGCAAGAAGGCATTGCGGAGGGCTCGGTTTGACCACGTTAGCCGAATTGGGAACAAACTTGCTTCATACCCTGCTGGCAGCAAAGCGTTTTGGTCCCTGGCAAAGTCGGTCGAATTGAACTTCTATCGCCCCTCACTACCACCACTGCTCAAACTTGACGGGTCTCTGGCTCACTCCGCTGAGGAAAAAGCAAACTTGTTTGCTACTCTCTGGATAGTAGTAGCGCTCACCCTCCTGATGCTCCTATTGGATGCGAGACGTGTATGTCGGACATTCGCATCCCTCAGAAGGACGTCCGTAGAGTGCTGCGTAATCTTGACGTGAACAAAGCTAGTGACCCTGACGGGATACCAGCAATTGTTCTTAGAACTTGTGCGCCTGATCTGTTTCCAATCTGGACACGCCTGTTTCGCATTTCACTAGAGACTGGAAAGGTGCCGAAAGCATGGAAGCTGGCTTACGTACAGCCTGTACCCATAAAGGGCAGTCGTGCTGATCCGGTCAACTACAGGCCTATTTCAGTCACGTCCATACTCTGTAAGAGTATGGAGTATGTACTTAATAGTAAGCTCCTGGTATACCTAGTGACCAACGACATCCTCAGTGACCGACAATACGGCTTTCGCAAAAACCGGTCTACTGGGGACCTTCTAGCGTATGCCATTCATACCTGGAGTGAGGCCATTGAGAAGCACGGGGAAGCACTTGTTGTTTCCCTTGACATCTCTAAGGCCTTTGACAGGGTCTGGCATGATAGCCTTATTGCTAAGCTTCCTTCCTTCGGTTAACCCACTCAACTTTGCGTTTGGATTGAAGACTTCCTGAGAGATTATGTCATGATCATGTAGTGGTCATTGATGGCTGCTCGTCTGGCCAATTGGCAATTAATGCCGGGGTCCCTCAGGAGTCTGTTCTCTCAGCAACTTTATTTTTGCTGCACATTAACGATCTGCTGATTCCCGCTTCGGCAAACATCGCGGACGTATTGCAGAACCGCGCTTATTTAGCAAAAGCTTCTTAACATTTGGTTTTCCCTTCAATCAGATTATTTTCTTTATTTCTGTTTACGAAATATTATGATAATATTATTTATTTTCGTAAACAGAAATTTCTTTATTTGTGGTTTCTTTAGTGAACCTACAATAATTCAAATTCATCTTATTTAAAGCTTATTCTGTATTCAAAATAACTACCAAGCTTTATGGGAACGTTATAAACAAAAATAGTATCTAGTGTATGGTTAAATTTTAACAACGTCATTAAAAGACATGGCGGCACTGAGATTTTGAAATAAGTTCAGTACTATTTTGTAATTGTTGAAACGCCTCGAACATTTTGATAAAAAATCTACTTATATCCCTCACCATCTAGCATCTTCCAGGATTTTCGTCTTCTTGAGCCAACCCACTTTATTTTTTGTGTTTCGTGCGGGAAAATCATCGAATCACTTCTCCCCCGCTCTGGGTGGAGCGGAAGGGCGTGTCAGACTTCTACTGACTAAAAACCCACCCTGTTCCTTCAGATGCCTTTAAGTTCCGGGGCCGCGGTATCTCGTTAGAACATGCCCGCAACCCCGGTGAGCAAACCCTCTAAAAATGCCTTAAAATTACGTTTTGAAGTCGCCAGCGTTTGAGAATTGCGTTGACCCTGAAGGGGCCAATACATTCGTTTTAAATAGGTACATTTGTTTGTTTTTCGATAGATTTTAAGTCTATCTTTTCTCTTTTTATCACCGGCAATCATTGTTGTGTGAAAATAAAATAGCCTGCGACCTATTATAATTCTCATTGGTATTGTTCGTCAAATCGTTAAGCTCCTTGTTTTAAGTTGAGCTATACGTTATCTGACAAATGCTTACACTGTATGGACAGGCCCACTCAAATCTGTGAGCATCTTTTCTCAAAAGGTTTTCTGTTTTTTTTTTCTTGTTCATAGGTTCGCGTTTGACCACCGTCTCACCTGATGATAAGATCGCGTCAGACTATAACCTACAAGGTTCCCATATCATATAACCAGTATAGATTGTATGGACTTCAAAAGAGACGGACCCTTGATTTTTTTCGGTGTTTTTACTTAGGAACACTGGCCTCATCTAGTTTAAATATACGAAAGAAATTACATAATAACCAATTTGCAAAATAAAGATCATTTATATTTTTTTCAGACCTACCACATATACATCGCATATAAATCATAAAAATCAGTCAACGCGTTTCAGAGGAGTTCGATATCAAACATCGTGACGTGTGATTTTCAACCGACGACCAAAAGAGGAGGTTATCAATTCGACGCGTATATTTGTTTTTTTTTTTACGTATTATCACCGATTACTCGAAGACGACTGAACCGATTTGGAAAATTCTTTTTTCGTTTGAAAGGGTATACTTCGAAATTGGTCCCATTGTCACTAGGTCAGGATCTGATGATGGGATCCTGGAGAAATCGAGGGAACTCTTCAAATATTATAGGCATACCTATGGCGTTTTGGATATTTCTTATAGTAACTTGTGCAGTTGCTCTCAAAAAATACCATTTGGGGAAGTGGAACTGATGATGAAGACCACAGATGGCCGCCGAACCTACTCAATAATAAGTATTTCGTGGATTGCGATTCGAATTCTTGAATATGGATGTTAAGTACTTTATGTTCGTCACAATGCATATGGTGATGTAGAGCTGATAGTGAAGTACCAGGAGAACTCCTCAAAAATGAACGGCCCAGCATTGGGAAAAGCAATATTTTGTAAAAGGTTATAAGTAGTTGACATTTAGGCTCTTTTAACTAGGTAAATTAAAAATCGACCAACTAAAAAGAGTGAAATAAAAACTTTTTACCAAAAAATTAAACCGACTCCCAAAAACACTGCAAAGTGAAAAATAACTTTAATTTCGGAAGTCGGTGCCAAAAACGAAAATACAAAACTAAAGACACCGACTACGGAAATTAAAGTTATTTTTCACTTTGCAGTGTTTTTGGGAGTCGGTTTAATTTTTTGGTAAAAAGTTTTTATTATGTATCAGATTATAAATACAGAAGTTTTTTTACGCTTTTATGGCTATATCTCTGAATCGATTTTGATGAAATTTAAAACAACACTTTTTTTTTATAAAAAATCAATCCGTAAGAGGCTGTAATAGGGGATGACTGAATGAAAAATTGTCGGGCGAAGTCACGGGATATCTACTAATAAAGCTTTTTTGTGAATGGGAGAACACTGTAGACTCTTAGATTTGTTGTACAATTTTTTAATTGTAATTCCATTGTGCTGTATTAATTGATCTATACTGTCCTCTCATACCTAATTAACCTATGTTATGAATACATTGTAAAAATTATATTTGATTTGAAAAGAGTAACTGTGGAGTTTCTTGCTGGTTCTTCTCCATAGAAAACGACCAATTTCAAATCGTGTCCTAACTGCTGACGTTTTGTAAGTGCCCATGTAGGCCTATGTGAAATAAAACATTGTGAGTTTGAGTTTGAAATATATTTTCCTGCATTCTGGTTCATTGTAAAATCAGCGTCAGACAGCAACTGTCTTTTCTTCAGACTTCTACTGACCAAAAACCCACCCTGCTTCTTCCCTCCGCGTTATTTTTTTAAGAACATTCTCGCAACCTCGACAGAATTAGACAGCGACTGTCTGAGAAGTTTACTAAGTTCAACCTTTTTGGTAAAGCTGTGAGGTACACACCTAAATTGCACTCAACGAATTGCACTACAATATTGTAACAATTTCAGCGAATAAATAATCTTCTGATAGGTTTATAATATTGCCTGTCTACTACATAAAAGAAGGAAAACAGCTATATCTCATTTTCATTAAACTTCTGATACCAAGAAAGCGATGATGTTAGACATCAATTACAACCAGATTTCCAAGCAAATTTTTTCACGTAATCCAGTAACTAGAAAATTGATGAATCGTAGTTTGATGGATGGTTATTATAAATATAAATAATAATCATAATTTATTTCCAAAGTAACGTAATATATTTCAAGTGTACAGCAGTACACAATGTAGGACTTACAGGGTTCCTTACAGGTGCATAATAGATTTGATCAATGTCCGCTATGCTAGGTGGTCTGGTCATCCATCCATTAGATTTACAATGTAATACCATTATTTAGTAGATAACTATAAGAGAAATATACAGGAGAAGCTCGCCGTTAAATAATAACAGCCACACGGTTAAGCAAAGCTAGCCAAGGTTATTATTTTTTACTGAGGAGATCGCTTTTGATCTCAATCTCGCCTGATGGTAAGCGATAGATGAGGCCTACGATAGAACGAGCGGGCCCATAAGATGCCTGTTCACTCTAGCTTTAAAGGCAGACAGGTATTTTGTGGCATGGAACACAGAAGCTGGCTGTGGATGGTTGAACATCTTAAAACATCGAGATTCTTCCGTACTTCAGAAATGCTGCCGGAGTCTGTGTTTCCTGATAGCTATAACCTGGGAGTCTTTAAGTCAAGAGTGAACAGGTTACTTCTAGGCAAGCGTGCTTCATTTACGACCACATCATCGATTAACATCAGGTGAGATTATGGTCAAACGTAAACCTACCAACTATAAAAAAAAAATCCCGTTAAGTCGTTGTTCCCGGCATTCATTTGTAGTACATCTTTGACAGTCGTTACATAAGCGAGAAACTCTGACACCAGCTTTGCCAAGGTATATCGTGTTACCCAGTTACTGGGTTGTGGAGGTCAGATAGGCAGACGCTGCATGTAAAACACTAGTACTGACCTGCAGACGTTTAGACTGAAAGCCGCTTCTGACATAGTTGGTAAAACCCTAAGCACCTGATGATGAACTTACAGAGGGTTACACATTAGGTCCGGGATACAAAGATAGATCTACCTATTAGTAAAAGGAGAAAGAGAAAGTAAAAGTCTTCTGCCCTTGAAGACTAAAGTTTCTTTGGCACACTTATTCAGCCGATTATAGATTATGCCCTTAGAATACAGATTATGCCGATGTCTGCTATTTGGATGCTACCGAGGAGCTATTAAACAAGCTTGACCGCTTGCAAAATCTGTGCATTCGCTTTGTTTTCGATCTTCGAAAGTATGACCATGTTTCTCACCTTCGCAAGCAACTCAAGTGGTTCCCAATCCGTCTTCGCAGGAACACTAGGATTTTGTGTCTTCTCTTCAACATTTTACACAGCCCGTCTTACTCTTCCTACCTGCGTAAGCGTTTTTCTTACGCTCGTTCTAGCGACGTACCGTGTAGATCACACCTTAGATCCCTCCTTAAATCTCATCCTCATAAAACTAGCTACTACTCTTATTCCTTCTCTGTCCATGCTGTAAGATTGTGGAACTCACTTCCGCCTAGCATTCGCGATTTAAAAACAATATCTCCATTCAATTGTCGATTAAAGGAGCATTACCTTTCCTCTTAACTGTGTTAATTATTTATGTACCTATATATTTATATTATATGTTTCTATATTCTAACATTATGTATTTATTTAAGTATATGCTATTATGCTTATGCTAATGTATTTTACTGTGTGTACATAAATAATAAAATAAATAAATGAACATTCCGGCGAAACCTAATAGGAAGCCATTTGAGCTTAGTACTACTGGTATTGTTCGTCAAATCGTAAGCTCCGGCTTAAGGGTTACACATTAGGTCCGGGATACAGAGATTCAGGCGGGAGTGTCCACGATAGTACCTATGTGCATAAAGTGTAAATAAATAAATAAAGTAAATATTATATAACTAGCTTTTGCCCGCGACTTCGTCTGCGTGGAATAGTTACTTTGGGCTAACGTTAAATTTAACGCCGATTTTGAAGCATTCTTCATTGGCGCTCCGCTCCTATTGGCCTTAGCGTAATGATATATAGCCTATAGCCTTTCTCTATAAATTTACTATTTAATTAAAAAAATAATTTTGTCAATTCGAACCTGATTCCTGAATTCCTGAGATTATCGCGTTCAAACAAACAAACAAACTCTTCAGCCTTATATTATTTGTATAGCGCGGCGACCGATTCTCAAAAATAATCCTTATAGCATGATTCAGTATTCACGCGCGATGGCTTATTATTAGCGTATTTCATGTATAACTTTGGTGTTTCTATACCGATTTATATGATTCTTGTTTATGGAATAGTTAATAATGTTAACTTTTTCAATTAGGGGTGACTGAGAGTGTTATAAACGTAAGAGTAGACAAATATTATAATCAGAAAGCTTCGAACTGCTAAGCTATCGGGAGTTACACATGTTATTGTGAGTAAACCATAAAAGATAGACATATGCAGTCGTGGGATATTTTTTATATAATTTTAAGGAGAACATTTCCGTCATGAAATGATTTCTGTGTAGCTTTAACCATAAAGGCTGCATACGCAACGGAAGCTTAAAAAAAATTGGCCAAGTGCGAGTCGGACTTGCCCATGAAGGGTTCCGTAGTAACTATAAAATATATAACATACTTAATATATTTATTTGAAAAAAAAAACAAAACAAAAAACCTTACAAATTTCATAAACCTAGCTTATTTACATTTTTTACAACTATGCCAAATAACTTTGTTTTTCATAGTATTTGTATGAATTACAAAGTTATATTTGCGGTTTTTGAAAATATACTGTATCTCAAAAACTGCTGACTCGATCTCGTTCAAACTAATTTTGGTTGAAAGTTTACATTAAGATCTACAACACATGATTTTGTTAGATTTTTCACTTCATTATTATAGAAGTTAGAGGGGGCGGACACACATTTTACCACTTTGGTAGCGTATATCTTTTAAACGATTAACTTTATGAAAAAGTCATTTTAGAAACCATAATGTAATTTTTAAAGACCTGTCTATAGATACCACACACGTATAGGTTTAATGAAAAAAAAAATATTTTCAGTTTCAGTTTCATGTATGGGGAGCCCCCTTTATTTTAAATATTTTTTAAATTTTCTCTTAAAATCGGAAAGTGGTTTACAGAATACATCTACCTACCAAGTTTTACATGTATAGTCCTAATAGTTTCGGAATAAAATGGCTGTGACATACGGACGGACGGACAGACAGACAGACAGACAGACAGACAGACAGACAGACAGACAGACGGACAGACATGTCGAAACTATAAGGGTTCCGATTTTTGCCATTCGGCTACGGAACCCTAAAAAAATGGAGTAACTTCTCCCGTTTTCCCAACATTTCCCTTCACTGCTCTGCTCCTATTGATTGTAGCGTAATGAAAAGTATACTATAACCAGCTCAGGAGTATGAAAAATAATTGTACCAAGTTTCGTTAAAATCCGTCGAGTAGTTTTTGTTTCTATAACGGTTATACAGACAGACAGACAGACAGACAAAAATTTTACTGATGGCATTTTTGGCATCAGTATCGATCCCTAATCACCCCCTGATAGTTATTTTGGAAATATATTTCATGTACAGAATTGACTTCTCTACAGATTTATTATAAGTATAGATAGATAACAAATTCTATCTATGAACTTCTTATTGCATTTGGCTGTATGGCTCATTTTCTTTGCCTTAATATAATACATTTATGAGTAGATACGTTAATGCCCTTGTGCACAAAATTCGATTTTGTGCAGCCCTTTGTATACCCTGCACAAAGAAGCACTTTCAAAGCATGAGAAGTGAAAACTATATTTTTGAGCCTTTTGGGGTTGAAACTCTCGGACCATGGGGCCCGTGTGCTCACAGCCTTTTTAAAGACATATCGAAAAGGCTTGTTGACGCTTCCCGCGACCCAAGGACTGGCTATTTCTTTGGTCAACGGCCAAGCATTTCCATACTACGAGGCAATGCCGCCAGTATCTTGCGTACGTTGCCAGCCGACAGCGTTGATGATCAATTTTTTTATGCCTTAATCTAGTTTGTATTTTAAGTATTTTAGTATGTATATGTATATTTGCTGAAATAAATGTTTTTCCTATAGAATAAGACTTACTAATTTTATGATTAATAATTAATGTTGTACTCGTGCTCACATTTTCAATTAGTATACAACGTGTAACGGAAACCCCATATCTATCCAAAAGGGCTGAAGACAACATGTAGTATGGAGTCTCTATGCATAGTTTCAGCTCAAAATAAGTGACTCAAAGAATTGATACCAAATTATCGGTTTCATATATTTCTTGAATACCAATCATAACAAACGTGTCACAGCACTACGATGGTCAATAACTTTCCACGTCACTTGCCAATAACACTAATATCTTTACCTATAATTCTCTTCGTTCTTCTTAATTTGAAAAATTCGGTCTCGGTATCAATGTATTGTTTGTAATAAGTTCCACGCACGTAGACTTAGGATTACAAAACCCTTGCCATATCGTTTGTTATCATCCAAAGAAGCCGTGCACTTGGTATGTATATACCCTTTAAATTACACGTGGTATATAAAATGTGGATAACGTTGCTAGTTACGCACTAATATACCTAGATTATAAGCTAATGTTAACCATGAATAGTGCGTAATTGTTGGTTTTCCTAATAAATAAAAAAAAAACGTTTCCACTGCTGGGACTTAGGTATCTTCTCTATAATAATGGGCCGCAATCGACTACGCGGATTCAGTGCGGGTTAGTGAATGTCTCATGTCATCGGATTCGTTCGTTTCCATACTATGTTTTTCTTCAAAGTTTTGAGAGCAGTGTTAATGTTGAGAATTACAAAGTAAATGTGCCTACGTATGTCCGAACCCAACGACCTACAATCGTTACATGTGCCTGTAATCACTGTGTTGCCACTACAGAAAAAGCTACTCCGCATTGAATATAGATTGCCACGACATTTCCTGCCTCTATCTCTTCGATTATGCAAAGTTATGTGCAGCTAGGGAATCTACTCGGTCCTGGTTTCACGTTATGCATTCCACTATTTCAGCTTAAGTATACAAGAGATATTAAAGTAGAAGATTTTTTAAGTGCTTGAGAATAAAATTAGGATGGGTTTCAGTTGGTGTTTAGGTTCAATTGGCTGAATTGTTTCTGTTACGTGAACCATTTGAACAGAAAGAAATCCGGCCTTATTTTCAAATTAATATCACAGTAGAATCATCCAAAACATTTCCCACCAAAGGAGGGGCGAAACACGTGTTGATTGATTTGGTTATGTATGGCGTCACTTATATTTGCGGGTAAGAAGGCGGTGCTGCATGGTGGTATAAGAACGCATTAAAAGAGATTAGTCATTGCTGGAGCTTGTTGTATTACTCACGTATCACCTAACGTTACATACTACATTGAGTATCAAGTATCAGCAGTTCAGGCGGGTTTGTACCACAAAAAGTTTTGATCTTCAGTATATGTGGGGCGACTCTTCGCAGTCTTTGACCCCCTTTTCGTCTTAGATAGTATGTGAGAACCTTGTGGCTAATTTAGAACATATTTTAAGACTCACTGAAAAGTAGGCTAGCACAGTAAGACAGTAATTAACACCAGAAACGCTGCTCAATCTGGATCAAGCTAAAGTTCGA
This sequence comes from Tholera decimalis, assembly GCA_943138885.2. Classification (NCBI taxonomy): domain Eukaryota; kingdom Metazoa; phylum Arthropoda; class Insecta; order Lepidoptera; family Noctuidae; genus Tholera; species Tholera decimalis. Next base: position 25,589,623 of record OW964577.2, on the reverse strand, counting down.
TCGAGTATGGAGTACTGCTTTCATCTCAGGGACAGATCTGCCAAATATCAACTGGACGCGCTTGAGTCTATCGAAGAACGAGCCAAGACTCATTTGCAACGATACACTGGTCGTGGTACCCTTCCGACGTGGACATGCTCAGCAAAATTCTTAGTGTTCTTTATTATGTTTCTAATTTTTTACTGTATTTTTTTTTATTCAGGATAGGCTCGCGTTTGGCCAACTCACTTGATGGTAAGCTATGATGTGGTCGAAGATGAAGCACGCTTACCTAGAAGTAACCTATTCACTCTTGACTTAAAAACTCCCAGGTTATAGCGATCAGGAAACACACACTCCGGCATGGAATTCCAGTCCTTAGCGTACGCACAATAAAAGTATTTAAATTTCAACATCGGCGACGTGTTGCATTGCAAGTCTTTTGGTTTTCCATCGGTTACATTTCGGGGATTGCGATGGTTGATGATTGTACAAACTAATTCCTCCAAGCCCGGTCCATCATCGGATTACAAGATGAATGGTAAAACAAATGAGTAATGCCCCTTATTAGGTCTTCGAAAATGCAATGCAATGTATGTGTCTTCAGCATACGGAACACAAATTAGCCAGGAGCACTGCATTTAGATTTGATATCAGACGAGTGCAGTAAACTCAATTGCCTTAATTCTTAGTTCTATTTGCACAGCTGGTAAAAAACATTAAATCATCATTGGATGTTATGAAATTAAATTATTTTTATCACCGGAAACGGCGTGGATTAACATTCAGCATTACATATCGACCGATGTGTTACCAGAGTAATAAATGTTAAAAATAAACATTAGAAGGAACGTTTATTTTCACACTCACATTAATAAAAATGCTTCGAATAAAACCTGCTGTCATTAATTATGGAACACATTACTATCGCATTGTTTATGCTAGTTAATCTAAATAACGGCATAGTTTTAAACAAATGGAATTTTAATTAATGAAGTGAAAATTTATTTTAGTTTAGTTTAATGCTTTGTTCTTCTGATTGTTACGTATTTGAACAAAACGGGATATTTACCATGTGTTCTTTGGAGTTTCCGATATTTCGCCACTGTTTCAAGCGCCATCGCCATGATCACGGCTGAACTGAAATTATTGCGGATGGATATTTATGAGCAGACAGCTAATGATTCTGTCAGTGACCATGTTAGCTTAAAAACTTATACTGCCAAATTTAGTTTTCTTAGCAGAGATTCAAATATTTTTTGCAGAATAGAATCAGGCCTTGCGGGAATATCTTAAGGAAGAATATTTCAGGATAGTATTGAGTGTTAATTCAAAAACTAACTGTTATCTGGTTTGCATCGGAAGGCACTCGGAAGGTTATAACACTGTGCCTTGTTGATGACAAAGGACTTGCCCCTGATACAGGAAACGGGTGTGATACGTGATTTCGAAAATGAAGCACCGAAGAACACGTCCCCGTAATTTCACGAATACGAAACACTTAACAACGCCTGCACGCTACCACGAAAAACCTAACGCCGTAGCCATGGGATCTCGAATAACTAAATCTCTAATTTCACCTACTCGAATAACTTTACAACGAATGCACACTAACAAGAAAAACTGAACAACGTTGGTATGCGATCTTGAATAACTTATAAACCTCGAAAAGTCTTCATAAAATGTCTTTACTAATTTAACAATCAAACATTGCTTTTGCTATTTTAAACGATATTCTTTATTCAAACATTAATTTTTGAGAAAAATAAAACATATCATATCATATTATGTGTCAATCAACCAAATAATTATTTATTTCCTCATTGGAAATGTGAGGGGATATGGGTAATATGAGTTCTTTTATCGTTTAAAATAATAAAAGCAATGTTTGATTGTTAAATTAATAAAGACATTTTACGAAGACTTTTCAAGATTTAGTTATTCGATATTGCATGGCTATAGTGTTCAGTTTTTCTTGGTTGTGTGCATTCGTTGATAGGTGAGATTAGAGATTTAGTTATTCGAGATCCCATGGCTACGGCGTTAGGGTTTTCGTGGTATTCGTTGTTAAGTGTTTTGTATTCGTGAACTTACGGGGACGTGTACTTCAGTGCTCCATTTTCGAAATCACGTATTACAACCACAGGGAACTATCCTTAACAAAAATCTGCACATTGATATTTTTCGAGGGGAAAATCATCAAATGACTCCGATTCTGGGTGGAGTAGAAGGGAGATATCAGACTTCTATTGACTAAAAACCCACCCTGTTGCTTCATTACCCAATGCATTCCGGGGCCGCGGTGTCTCGATAGAACATTACCGCAACTACAGCAGACCCCTGCCTAACCCGTTAAGTACTAAAGGCATAATATAACAAGTAATTATTTTACAATTAACGATCAATAAGCTGCTGAAGTTGACCATAAAATTAAATTAGCCCAAAGTGTGCAATTAACATCATTTTGATGGTAATCGTATCGTGAATTTTAATCAAACGAGGCAGCACAAGCATATCGCGTGAGACATCATAGTGTTGGGAAAATTTATCGATATGGAAACTGTAATGTAACGATCGGAAATGGCATTAGAGTAGCAGTTTACATGTCGTAGTTTAATGGAATTGCTTGCAATCATATAGTTGGTTTTAGTTAATATAGATTTAAGTTACATTCTACTAGAATATAGTTCTCCAGTCTTGCCAAACACAGAAGTCTATCTGTCCGACTACTAGAAGACTATGTCTGTCCGATTTGTTTCAGTAGGTACTGCAATATCTACTTACTCAAAATCCATAAATAGTAAATTATATTTCTTTTGTGAATAATTTAATCTTAATATTTTTTACTAATTAATATTTTTGGCTCTGTGTATTAGATGGGACCGGTGTGTCCTTGACTATCCTGAGGAAAAACATAGCAACAAGCTCAGAGGTCAAAAGTTAAAACTCATCATGAAATCTAATAACTGATGATAGGGTTTGTTTTAGATGAGATTCCGGGTGTTAATTCTTTAAGAACCCATAACTAGTCAGAAATTCCTTTAATCAACTTACCATATAGTAAAAACCTCCCACACTGAGTGAAGCAGAGAAGCAAGTGTCAAACATCTATTAATTAAAAACCCATCTAGTTCCTTTAGTTGCTCTTGCATTCGGGGGTCACGGTATCTACCGTAAAGTAGAGCTGAAGCAAATCCATATGGATTTGGATTACATTACATATATTTGGATTGCACGTATAACTGAAATAGGCGGCATCTAGACTTTTCGTCGCTCGAAACCAGTCCCCTATTCCTCGCACACTCTCCGTTCTCACTGTTCTCTTGGATGCCAAACCTAATTGTGACGTTTTCGCGGACGAATGGAAGAAGATCTTGTCTATATGCCCGGAGTACTGTGAGACGAGTGTATGACTGGTATGACTGTCGTGACTAAGTGATTTAACATGTCTTTAAATAATGTAATTGGCATTCAGCCGAGTTATACATAATAATAAATCATTATTCATAATTATTCAAGTAACTAGAATTTATGCTATATTAGAAATTATTATTTTGTTTGTAATTATGTTATCTTGAAGTGGACAATTAAACAAATAATCGATACCCAATTAGTTTTAGACGCATTTTTTCTTTGTCAAGTGTTCATCTATCATCTTCAAAACTGGCCATGTTAGCGTGTGTTAGTTCCAAATGTGACAATAGCTTAATGGTGTCAGACTTGTGATCGAGAGGCCGTGGGTTCGAATCTCACCCATTACACTATTGCTGTAAACCCACTCCAGACAAAAGCATATTTAGCTAACTTGGAGGGGTTAACAAGATTATATTGCTAGTTTTAAAAAACTATCTACAGTTCCGGTACAAGTTTCCGACAAGAATATACAATCATCATCATAAAGTGCGTCAGTCACTTCCTGCCACTCAATCCATCACGTTCAAGCGTCTAAAGTTCCGGGAAGATCCATCAAATCGGATGTTCCACCGATACTTGCATAGTTCTCCAGCGCCGCGCATCACTACTGCACGATAGCTGGCCGCGTGCGCCGGCATCGCCGCCACACGTCTCTATTTATAACGAAAACTTCCGATCGACCAAACGAATACATTTTTAAATCATTATAAATAGAATTTCTATATTCCAATCTTTGTAGCACTGCCTTATTATAGCAATAAATTGTACACTGTGACACAAGTGAAAAAAAATGCGAGAGTGATTATTTAGTGAAGAATTCCCTTAGGATGCAATTTCAGAGATTTTTGTTCGGTGAGTGATGGATATTTTCGCTGTAATTCCTCTGAAATACGGATGACTGTTTTGGTGTACGGGATTTTCGTTTCTTTATTAACTTTCCAGTCAGTGTTAATTCGTGATTACGACTGTGCTGTGTTGAAGTGAATTAAAAGTGTTTTCTTTTTGGAGAGCTTTTTCTGGCTTCGTTGAATGATTTTGGTAAGTTCAATGAACCTTTTATTTAAATCTCTTTTATTTGAAATCTTTAGCAGGGAATAAGATTCAGCTACTCATAATCGGTTTAATAATAGAGTTCAACAATTTTTTTTTGTTTCAATTACAATAATTATAATTTAATAAAGATCTATGCATATTAATAAAGATCTATGCATAGAGTGTATGATTCTCTAAGAAACTATAAGTCTATCAACCCTAGGTTTTCAGTAGTCTGTTAAAAAGGTTTTAGATAAGAATAGCCTATATGAATAAAGAGTGTAAGTCCTGTTCTGTTGATTACACATTGAATTAACTGTATGATTTTCCTGTATGTCTTTGAAATTTTGACAACTTTTCCATAGAAATTCCTAAATCACTATTGGATGGAAAAATAAATCAATATTAAAAACATCTACATAATTATATTTTAATGATGGTAAATCTGGATTAAAAAGTTGATTAAAAAATAACGGGATATTATAAAACATTTTATTGAAAATTATTTAAACTAAATGGTTCACTTAATTTGTAGACCTGTGTCATTAGAATTTGTAGCAAAATGTGATTTTTCGAGGCTTGTTACCTGAAAACTGAAATGTGATGGAAAACTTATAATCATGTACCTATTGGTTTTGTGTTCATATCGCCACATAGTAAAACGATAGTAAGAACTCATCATAACGCAGAAAATTTATTGCGTTTTGAATCTGATTGCTTTAATTTGACTGTTTTTTACTGTAACCTGATTAATAAAGTATATAATTATATAATTCACTTGATTCGGTATTTTCCATTAACTTTCCTACCACGTGTGGAAACCAACGTCATCACCAATATGACTGCGGATTCCAAACGTCTAATAACTTCAAAACCTCAGTCAGCTGACGCGTCTGTCTACAAAATGAATTTCGTTATATTTTTCATAGATCAGTGAAGTAACTGATGTGTGCGATTTGTTTTAACGTGTTGTAGATTTTTTCGATGTCGACAATTTGTCGGTACGTTGTTAGAAATTAAAGATATCACGATGCGAATAAATGTTGTTCCAGAATAGTTTTATAGTGTTTAATCTGTCTTTTTCCATCATTGAATTTTGTTACTTTTTCAACAAAACAACACGCTTAACTATGAGTTTATTTCAAGTGAACATTTTCTAAGTGTAACTATGGATCGGGCACGCCGCAATTGCGGCGGTAAGACCCCTCTTTGAGGAGTGGCTAGATCGGCGTCACGGCGTCCTGACCTACCGCATGACGCAGGTGCTCACCGGACACGGAAGTTTCGGGAGGTACATGTGTCTGATGGGGAAGGAAGAAACGCCTGGGTGTCACCACTGCGAGGACCGCCCTGAGGAAACAGTAGAGCATACGGTGCAAGACTGCCCCGCTTGGGCAGAGCACCGACGTGTCCTCACGGCGGCGATAGGCGGAGACATCTCGCGCCCGGCACTGGTCGAGGCCATGCTGCGGGACGAGACGGAGTGGGAAGCGGTCGCCTCCTTCTGCGAAGCAGTCATGCTATCGAAGGTGGAGGCGGGCCGCGTGAGGGAGAGGACGGCATCCTCCCTCCAGCCCAGCCGCAGTGGTAGACGCCCACGGCGTCGGACGTCGGCCGACGATCTCCGGCCACCGTAGGCGCGGGCATGTGGACAGCGAGTAAAGGGCAACTCGCTGTTCGACCATGGACCATGTCCGTTCGACGGCGCGTTTTGTTCCACGCGCGCCTCAAAGAGCGTCAGCAATATGACGAGGCACCCCCTGGAGAGGGCCGAAGCCTGCCGGGGTCGTGGGACATATCCCATTACCGTGAACCTGGAACGTAAAGGGCTATTGAAGGAACACCGTGGATTTTAGTCAGTACAAGTCTGATAGTCCCTCCGGCTCTGTCCGGGGTGGGAGGACTTATTTGATGATTTTACCACGTAAAAAAAGAAAAAAAGTGTAACTATGGATATAAGACTTGTATTTGGAATTCTAAAGGTATGTTAAGTCTATGGTTTAGACTTTAGAGGAATCACCATCCATTTCGTACTGAGACTCTCACATGCCTCGGGCACACACCTTACAGAAACCAGAAAATCGAATACAAGTCTTGCCAAGGAGTAGAGTTGTTGGGAGACAGGCTTGGCAGATTGGCTGCTACGGGGAGAATAAAGGAGAATAAATAAGAAAAAAATAAAAATAAAACGAAACTTACGTATCCCACTGTGTAAGATGACATACAAGACATCGGTGTAAGATGGCATACTATGTCATACATAGTATGCCATGTCTCATTTCATACCTTTATGAAATGAGACATCGGTTTTCTATCGGTTACATTTCGGGGAGTGTGCGATGGAATTACACAATCTAATTCCGTCAAGCCCGTTCAATCATCGGACTACAAGACAAACAGCGATGCGTCATCGTTACATGGTGGAAATCCCACCTATACGCACTAAACGTTTTGGGAATACCTTCATTGTGCGTACGGCTAAGGAGTGGAATTCCCTGCCGGAGTCTGTGTTTCCCGATAGCTATAACCTAGGGGTCTTTAAGTCAAGAGTGAATAGGTTACTTTTAGGTAAACGTGCTCCATCTTCGACCACATCATCACTTACCATCAGGTGAGATGGTGGTCAAACGCGAACCTATTATAATTAAAAAAAAACAATTCCTCTACGTTACACGTAAGACGCTAATTACCTACTTAAAGATAGACCTAAGCTCTCCTAAACCTACATTTTCAACTCTGCCGGCCAGCTCTACTGCTCCAATTGTGACCGGAACTTCAAAAATAAATTCGGTTTGGTCAGCGCACGCTAGGAAATAGCTTGAAAGGGTTGCCATTACTGAAACCTGTAAGTAGGATAATATTATATTCTACTAGTAATACTACTACTAACGAAATCCCGGACATAAGCCCAGGATTTCATTCGCGTGGGAGGGTTTTCCCGCGTAAATCCCGATCCCGTGGGAATTCCGAGATATAAATAGGCTACGTATTATTCCAGAATTTCAACTATTTATTTACCAATTTAAAAAATCATCTAGATCCGAGGGGTAGTTTTTGCGTGTAAGAGCAACAAACATCCATTTCTATCTGGGTCAAATAAAATGTTTTTTCTTTCATTTTCATGCATTCATCGATCCTTTCGAATTTATAATACTACTAGCACATTGCCCGCGCCTTCGTCCGCGTAGATTTCGAAATTCGAAATCCACGACTGAAATTTCGAAGCACTCACAAATAAGGCACCTTATTAAACATTTTTTTAATAGAATTGGATCATTAGTTTTGGAGATTACCCACCCCCTACATATAAAGTTACAAAAAAATATTACCTCCTTATAATATTAGTATAGATTTCATAGTAACAAGTAAGATTTAGTATAGGTAATAAAATACTCTCACCTCATTTAAACTTCGTCTGCGGTCACTGACCATCTTAAGTAAATATTTTTAAGTATTCTGCAATAATGACGATAGGTATTCAGATCTTTGCCAACTGGTTAGTTATTTATTTTTCTAGTGCATTTTATCTCTTTGCAACACGTTTCGGTCTAGATCTACTCAACCTTACGGATTTCTCCTGTATCGTGAGTGCGTTGGTAGAAACACCTGGAAAACATTTTTTACCCATACAAAAATTTGATCTGGTGCGGGAATCGAACTCGTGAGACAGAGAGTAGCAGCCAATCACTTAACCACTGCATCATCAGTGTCGTCAAAGTCAAGTTATGCAAATGCACAAGGTTACTTAAGAGCTTCTCAGTAGTATCCAAATAGCAAGTAGCGAAAACGATAATTGGCTGAATTAAACTATGCATTAGAGATATATTTTAGTTCTAATAGACAAATCTTTGTAAGGATTTGAAAAAGTGGAAGAAAAAGTGCACCTTACTGATTTTCAGAAACTTTAGAACACACACGGGCAGGTAATGGAAGTTCTATTCTTTGTCGGTAACCACGCAAAACTAACGACCTCGTAAAATATATTTCAGCTTCTAGCCTGACATTTCACGCGTTTTGTCACACCTGGTTAGTTAAGTGGGTTAACTGTAGCCTTCCTAGGTGGTCTGTAAAAGTCGTCAAAAGTATAAGATAAATAAACTTTATACTATACTTGCTCGGAAAGTGCCTTATTACTTTTTAAAAAGTTTGACAGAAAGTACGTCATTACTGTAGTACAAATGTGCGGGTCGCAAAAGTGTATGAAAATCCATTACTAACGCGTTGTTTTTTATTTTTATTTTAGACCAATTCAGTAGCTAACTTAAAAGTACTTATAATGCCAAAAGACAAGAGACAGATTATTATTATTATTATTCTCTCTTATTTTCCTCGTAGGTAATAAAGCACTATGTATCACTCGGAAGAAAGTGCGATTCCCAACTCGTGTGTATTAAGTACTCAAACTACACCCTCGTTGGTAATCGGTCACTTTCTCCCCTCGATGAACAATGTACTATTATTACATGAGGAGGAGCTCGTGGCTACATAATAACAGTCGCATGAGTCAAATTTCAAGGTTAAGCAACACCTGCCGAGGTTGGTATGTAGATGGCTGACCGTTTTAACATATCGAGATACCACTGTGCTTCGGAAAGCACACTAAACCATTGGTTCTTGCTGTAATTTGTACTTCTTTGACAGTCGTTACGTCAGTCGGAAGTAAGAAGTCAGAAAATGTTGCCAATGGGTATAGTGATTCCCAGCTCCTAAGGAAGTGACATAGGCAGGCACTCCGTGTAAAACCCCAGTACTCAACTGCATCCGGTTAGATTGGTAGCTGACCTCAATGTTGTTAAGAAAACGGTAAGAAGATGATGACATGCTGGCAGGCTCTCAGACTGAAAGCCTTCCATCTGGGCTCTAGCTATCGTGATCGACTAGGAAACGTCTTAAGAGACTGCAAGCCCCAGTTGGTCGTAACTAGTAAAGATAATCTCAGGACGGCTTAGATCTCAAGTGTATATACGGCGTGTCACCCAAGGGCGGATCCAGCTTTGGTGCTAGGGGGTCACATAATCGTGGTCAAGTCACAAGAAGTTATAATTTGTATTTCCTGACTCCGCTGCCTTTTGGCCATCCACTGCCGATATTCGTTTACAACGACAGAAACTGGAGTATTATCTGGTAACAATGTTTTAAAAATTTTAATTAGTGGTCCATCTAGGTCCTGGACCCAGCCCAGGGGGGGGGGGTCATGACCCCATGACCCCCCCCCCCCCGGGATCGGCCCTTGGTGTCACCACAGACAATGGTCTACCTTGCCTTGTTACTTGTATCTTGATGATCTTATGACTGCGGCAGTTCAAATTTCGTGTAGCTGATTTTTGGGCCCTACATATTTAAAAACGACATGCTAGGAAGAAGATTACATGATTTTAGCCGATTTTAAGCCCTAGCTGCCAGACTAATTTACCGCTTTATTCCAACTGTTATAATGTTCAGATTTGTGTGAACTTCAATTTGTCAGGTATTCACCAAGCCTAAGTATTTATCATGGAGTGACGTTTATACATGCTTTGTTTTGATCATTGAGATAGGAAAAGTATCTACCAAGTCAGTGGTTTTGAGTGACAACCTCAGAATGTCAGTATTGCATACAGGACGCATCGATTTTATAGCAGTCATCACTTCGATAGCGACTCATTTGCTGTATTTTGCGAAAATTTATGTTCAAAACCTCTTTTTTCATGTTTTTAAGTTATTGTAGTAATGTATTCAAATAATGATAACTGTATTAAATAAATAAAATTGTTTATAATAATTTTATTCACGATAATATCTATATACCTACGTGAAACAAAAACTTAGTATTCCTTTTTACGAAATGTGGGCTAACGTCATAACGTGGGCGAAAGAGAATACAAATTGGCAGTGTTAAAGTTTATATCAACTTGGTGTGTGGTAAGCTAATGTTTAAAAAAGATTAGCTTACCGCACACCAAATTCATAACTTTCATATGGTATTATTTGGTCCACAAACCCTCTCGTTCTTTCCCAGGATTCTCTGCCAAAGTTTCATGTCATTAATATAGAAGGGCAACTTTTTTAAAACGGAAACAGTGCACGAAACACATCTGCAAGCAATAAATCCATTTCTCATAAATATTATGATACATAATGTTATGCTCATTATATTTTTGTAATTTTGAGTGCGTTGAAAAATATCGATTCATACACATGGACATTTTTTGTACATTAAACATCTCATCGAATGGTAAGCGATGCTGTGGTCGAAGATGAAGCATGCTTACCTAGAAGTAATTTATTTACTTTTGGCTTCAATACACCCAGTTTATAGCCATCAGGAAAAACAGACTCCGGTAGGGAATTCCAGTCTTTAGCTGTACGCACAATGAAAGTATTCGCAAAACGTTTTGTGCGTACGAGTGGGATGTCCACCATGTAACAATGGCACTTAAAGATCAACCCGTGCGGTTGTTTTATTTTATTTTATTTTATTAAATAGGAACAACAAACAGCTATAAAATGCAAAATTACAAATAAAAAAACATAACCAACTTAAATAATAATGTAGCCCACAACACCGTTCACAGATTACCAGTAATGAATAAGACATTACAGTCACTAGGAGGTGAGCTGTTCATGCATGACTGTTACATTAATATTCTAAAAACAACAATGCAAAAAGAAAATTAGGTAAATAAAAACAAAAAAGCAACAATAAACAACTGTATAATTACATGGCAACTATTAATTATTAACTATTATAATTATATGGTTTAGGCGTCAATAGCCTAACAGCAAAAGTATCCGAATTGTGATCGAAAGGTCGCGGGTTCGAACCCCACCCATTACACTTTTGCTGTGAACCCACTCCAGACACAAGCATATTTAGCTTAGTTGGAGGAGTTAACAAGATTGCTAGTTATGTGAATTCTACCTACATTGTTAGTAATCTTTAAAAAACAACATTGCAACCCAACGAGCAAATTAGTGGAAATAGCAGCCTATTTTGTTACTTTGGGCTGTAAAATAGCGCTTTAAGGGTTCAAAAAGCAGTTCAGAGTTGCAAATCTGCATCCGTAAACGTCTATAGTTATAAAAGTTACTTAAGGTGCTATAAGCTGAATCAAATACTACCCTAGCCTTCACAGTAGTCCACGGTAGAACTCATTTACCACTTACACCTTTATATGAGAGTTACGAAGGTCATTCTGCCGCTCACAGCTGCATAGTAGTTTCCATTGTAACTTGTATAGGTTATAGTTATAGTAACCACTATTATACTACTATAAGTTTCATTATAGAAATAATAGAAACTCTTATGCATACTATAGTTACAAAAAAATCATCAGTGTAACTAAGGCCTTTAGTAGCAATAGTCATTCCTTGCAGGCTCAATCCATTCGCCATTTTACAGCCACTTTTGTAACTATTATAAAACATTTAATAAAATGGATGCTAAACGAATAAGTACGTAACTAGATCTTATTTATTTATTTATTTATTATATACTTTATTGTACACCTTACAATACACTTAAGGATACAAATAATTAATCTTATAACCTCAAAAACAGGAAAATAGGAGCTTTTTGTGGCTGTGAGTTGCACTAGGGGAACAAAAATCACTGGAAGCGTTAGAAGGGTGAAAATTAGCACTATGATTCTCAAAAGGGAGTTATTAGAGCTCAAACTGCAGGTTATGACTACAGTACAATGACGCCATGATTTTTTAAGAAAACTTATAATTCACTTGCAAAATTGAGTTGATATACATTGGTTTTTCAGTTAAATGTGCATTAAATGTACCGGTAAACAATCGGCCACTTGCGAATAGTAAGTTATCGATACGTAAAAATATGGAAATAAAATTTATTCTGTATAACAAATAAAAAATAACACATATCTTTTGCTAATTTTTTAAATATCATAAAAGCGCGTTAAAATTACTCGAAAATTATCTTATATATCTACAGTAAACTGGAAAGCGTTTTAAGTATCTTTATATACCTTGCTAATACAGAATACAAACATTTACTTCTGTATGTTTTATTTTCATGATGGCGACGAAAACACTTTACCAGAATATTACAAACAATGTCAACTGAAGATATACAATAAAGAACTATAATCAATTCATTCGTTCAAAGTTGTTCAAAATCATTCAAAAGTAGCGCTACGAGAGCTTTAGTATAGCGTTAATAAATCGTTATAGCTATTAAGGAACCTTTATGCAACCGTTGTGCAGGTTAAATGGAACTTTAGGTTGCATAAAATGGCGCCCAAATAGCGCTAAAGCGGCTGCTTTAAGTCTGCAGTAGACGCTCTAGCGCTTACGTCTATTACCATAAGTAATAATCGGATACGCTCCAAAGCTCTAATGCAGCCCATTTGTGCTAGTTGGGAATCTTCACCAAAATTAACCATGCTCTTCCAAATATCTTCCTCCATATCACCTACTTACATAACCGGTTATAAAAGTCTTAATATAAATGGCTCTAAATCAGGTCAGAGAGTTAATAAAAATGACGTACACCTCATTCCATAAGATTTGTGGCCATCTGTCACTTCCTGCTTTCGAAAGAAATATTTAACTTTAACGTGCGTGTTGAAGTACGTGATTGAACAAACCCCGTTTTATAAAAATATCATACAAGTGTAAAAAAATAAAAGTAACTGTCTTCTTATGATTTACGGTGAAAGATGATCCGTGAGGTACTTAAAGATCTGAAATTAAATATTTAACACTAAATTATATACATTTTTATTTTAGTTAATTAGGCAAAACAAACAACCCTATAAAAATAAAAACGTAAGCATGCAAATACAAATTATACGTAGGTATGAAACTCATTACGTTATCCACAGTTTATATGAGAAATTTACAAAATATTTAAGAACATGCACAAATGAGACTACATAATTATTACAATATACATAGGCAGTACCAAAGAGGCAAGAATAATAACATTATAATAAAGGATATATTATATTGATTTTCTATAGGAAAAAGAAAACTGAGGTTTTTTAATCATTCATCAAATAAAGTTGGGCAAAAAACTTGACCTTAAGGTATGACACACAAATTAACATCGTGCGTTACGGACTTATGGTTGGACCACCCTTTAGAAAAATCCAATAGCACACAAAATCAGTATTATTTAATAACTAAATTATAAATCATAGTATGTGTATCTTTAATTATCTATGCACATTTTTTCTCAATTGCCTATTTATAGGCAATTGAGAAAAAAAAAAAAAAATTGGTATTACCTTTTTTTTCAGTTTTTTAACGGCCTGGTTTTCCATTATAAGTTGCTTAGCTATTTTCCCTACTGTATTGTGTTCGACTGCTAATGTAAGCATGTAAGCTAGTAACTGGACTTTGAGGGTCGAGGAGTTGAAGTCGCGTCAAGAAACGAATTTTAAATCGTTTGTAATGCGGGTTCCAACTCATCTATTAGAGACATTCCTCAAGCAGGAATTTTGGCCGAAAGGTGTCGTGCATCGACGATTTCGCGAAAGATTACGCGACATCTCGCAGCGCAACACGACGCCGTCTATTCGTGTTAACTAGTTTTTGTTTTTAAGTGTTTTAAATTTGTTATGTATTAGTTTATTTATAAGATTTTGTATTTGTTTATTGTTTTATATGGGCCTAGTTGCCTGAAATAAAGGATATATTATTATTATTATTGTAACTGGATGCAGTTGATTGCTATTCTTTTACATGGATCGACTAAATATCTGACCACTATTAGCCTGCAGCTGGATAATACGATACCCCTTAGAAAGACTGATGTCAGATTTCCTGACTAACCGTAACGACCATCAAAGATGAAAGCCGGGACTAACAGGATAACATGCTTTCTAACTCAATAAGGCACCTAGGTAAGTACTAAATTTCCATGCTATAAAGGTAGAATGGATGCATGGAACCGGATCTGCGTACTGGTGTTTTACATAGAATGACTGTTTACCTGTCCCCCACTACACATGGTTTGCAATTTATAACAACAAGATTTTAATTGATTTTTTGTATGATCGGCAATGCGATTAATTGAAACTTATATCCGCCTTATAATTGACGTTGATGTCGTAGTGAACCATCAAACATTGCTTAAGATTTATTTGGGACGATTTATTAATAGCAAAGTTGACGTCACACCACCAACAACTTTAAGCTTATATGGCTGACCTCGTTTTAATAAGTTCACAAAATTGAAGGGTGGTGGTGTCTAAGTCTCAAGAAAATGGAATCCTTCTTTTTACAGGACATTATTAAAAAAAAGGACCAACTAGCCCACTGAAATCCTTTTCTTAAATACAATTCAGTATGTATATATCCATTCGTTTTCCATGCAACCTCCTCCATATAAGTACCTTTTCCTCTTTAGAAGAAAATGAAGATATGTCCTGTTCACATCTCATCGTAAAATTTCATTAGAGTGAGCTTGAAGCATCATTCTATCTTCATGGGATAGATTGATAAGTACAGCTGTAGGTTCATAATTCATTCATTCATTCACTCACTCACTCAACAGCTATTTACAGGCAATCACCTTAAATCTTCCGTGAAAATCCTCATTTTAGCACAAATCAAATTAAAACCATAACAATTAATCACCTTTTCTGACGTTTTACATTCATTTATAATCGTAAAAGTCGCTTCTAAGAAAAAAAACAATTTATGACTAAACCAAAAATTCCTCACATTCAAATTTGAATCATAACTGTTCACTATAAGATTATTTTTTTAGTAAAAACTAGGCAAAGACGTAGAAAATGTAACACAGAAGTCATAATCCAAAATATATTAGTTTAAATAATTGGCTAGTTGAGAGCAGAAGTAATCCAAGTGACCTTTTTGTCAAAACAGAGTTGAGTCACTTTTTGCTCTCCATTGGACTAATCTTAATTAGTGCAGAAATAATCCAAGTGGTACGAGCCATTTTTCCGAACAGAGTCATATATTTTAAATTTCTGCATAGCCATTAAAAACATAATTTGTTAGTGGAGTTGTGATCCAAGTGACTTTTATGCTACTTGGATAACTTCACCACTTTATTTCATAACTTAGGTTAATATCTATCATGAAACATAAACAATTCGCAACTAATTTATGAAATACCCTTAAAATTAATAAAAACGCGTTTTGATTAATATCTCAAAAGTCACAAAAGGTCACTTGGATCACTTCTGCTCTCCACTAGCCAATTAAGTAGGTATTTGAGATAAACATAAAATTCAATTTGAAAGGGTCATGGCCTAGAATTTAAACTAATAATACTTATTATACTTTGTAACAAATGAGTGTATTCATGGCTTCATCTTCCACATCATTGCTTACCAGTTACCACTAGCTGAGATGGTGGTTAAACGTGAGCCAGTCTACAACATTAAAATCGCCAAACTAAAGTGGCACAGGATTGGAAGCAGCCTTCGGCCTCCTACAAGCTAAAGATAATCTGGTGAAAGCTACGGGAACCCGCTGGATGCGAGAGTGACTGGACCGGTTTCGTTTAATTGATAATAGGCTCGCGTTTGAACACCATCTCATCTGATAGTAAGTGATGATGTGGTCGAAGGTGGAGCACGCTTACCTAGAAGTAACCTATTCACTATTGACTTAAAGATAACTTTATCCTGAGGGAGGTTATAGCTATCTGGGAGGTATTAGCTATTAGGTTTATGACGGAGGCCATGATGAACACTAACCTTCTGCAGTTTCTTACAAGGTGGCATTAACGAAGTTTATTAATAGCCCGGCGTTGAAAACCAACTTATTACCCGTGTTAACAGATTTGACGGGACGCTGACAAAATATACGCGCTATCAATGTTGCCACCCTGTTTGTGATGGAGAGGTTTCGACCCATACGCACGAAACGCTTTGGGAATACTTTCATTGTATGTACGGCTAAGGAGTGGAATTCCCTGCCGGAGTCTGTGTTTCCCGATAGCTACAACCTAGGGGTCTTTAAGTCATGACTGAATAGGTTACTTCTATTAAGGTAAGCGTGCTCCATCTTCTACCACATCATCACTTACCATCAGGTGAGATGATGGTCATACGCGAGCCTATACTCAATAAAAAGAACCACGTGTCTGGGAACTGAGATTCCAAACAAAATTAGAGCTAGGTCAAAGACATTCCAGATTTTCCTGGGTATATGTCATAACACTATTAAGATATAAATAAATGGTATGGCATAGTTGGCGCGGTGCGCGGGTGTAATAATTTTTTGCGTTACGGGTCACGGTACTCGATTTTTGGTTAACATACTTTCATGACCTTCAAATTGGTTATATGTGAGTGTTTGATTTAACCTAGCATGTATGAACATAAACTCACGTTATTAAGGAAACATTAAAACTGCTTGAACAGCAGTTTTAATTTTACTTTAATAACGTGAGTATTGGTCAAGTGGTCGCAAGCGCGAGAGATCTCGGGTTCAATTCCCATTATCCTCTAGCTAGTTATTCTTATACACAGCTAGGTACTGTAAGTTGTTTTTGCCTTTGATTAATTTAAAAAAGGGCCAAGTTTCATTCGATAACCATAACATAACTTTCTTATACGTTACATTCAAACTAAAGGGTTCTTAGAAATAATTCCTATTGTACTTATTAGCACAAGCCTCCTTTATGAGTGGAATACATGATTCTGACAATGGAATATTAAGAGCCATATACGAGGTAAATTACTTATTCGCATATAGCAATTAATATTCCAGATACAACTTTAATAATGAGTTGTGATATCAAATTAACGAATTGTGATACATAGTTCTTATTATTTTTTCTTTTCTTTGTTTTATGTAATTTTAATAATAACTAATAATATTTTAATTTTGTAATGATTTTATAATGATTTATTTTTTATGTAATTTTGTGATTTTTATTGATTTTTATATGGGATGTTTTTCCTGGATTAAATGATTATATTCTATTCTATCCTATTAGTTATGGAAATGAGAAGGGACATAGTCCATAACACGAAAAGCTTTTTGTCCAACAATAAGCTTAAAATATGTTCAATTTATACGTATATTTTCATAGCCTTATTAAATAGGTCACAGTAGTTCACATATGTAACAAATTTCAATAGAATGTCGTTCCATCATCGGACTACAAGACGTGATACGTCATCGTTACATGGTGGATATCCTACCCATACGCACAAAAAGTTTTGTGAATACTTTTATTGTGCGTGCAGCTAAGGAGTGGAATTCTCTGCCAGAGACTGTATTTCTTGATAGCAATAAGCTGTAAGTCAAGCCAGTTCGACCACATCATCGCTTACCATCAGGTAAGATATTGGTCAAACGCGAACATATCGCTCGTTTGCGAGAATATTGACATAACTCGAAATGCTGTCCAATTTAACTAGATACTTGTGTGAAATAATCATTTTAAGTATAACATCGTGAACTGAGACATAATGCCAATTTTGCACCGACGTTCATCAGAGATTGGGCCTGGGTTTGACTCAAACCCAGGCCTAGTCTCTCTCACAGAGGAGCTTTACATGCTTAAGTTTTAAGCAAATCGTGTTGGATTCCATATTTATAATAACATCGTATATTCTATGTTTTATGCAAATAAAATATAGTGTTTTGTCTCAAATGCATAATAACACTGTTTCTTTCTGATGAACGTCGGTGCAAAATTGGCATTGTGTCTCAGTTCATGATGTTATATGATTATTTAATACAAGTATCTAGTTAAATTGGATAGCATTTCGAGTTACGTCGATATTTGCAGGAATAGCGACGTAACTCCATATTTATAACTAGTAATCACGCGGGGCTTCGCTCCCGTGGATTCTATCACGATAAAAACATAACTCTCCTTTTTTGCAGTCGCGTAAAAAGTAGCATATAACCTTCCTCAAGCTTCAAGCTACTTCCATACCAAATTGCATCCAAATCCACCCAGTACTTTCGAAGATTAGCGCGTTCTAGCAAACAAACAAACAAACTTTTCCGCTTTATAATATTAGTATAGATAACATCGTATATTCTATGTTTTATGCAAATAAAATATAGTGTTTTGTCTCAAATGAATAATAACACTGTTTCTTTCTGATGAACGTCGGTGCAAAATTGGCATTGTGTCTCAGTTCATGATGTTATATGATTATTTAACACAAGTATCTAGTTAAATTAATTAATTAT
The DNA here is from genome assembly GCA_943138885.2 of Tholera decimalis. Taxonomy (NCBI): domain Eukaryota; kingdom Metazoa; phylum Arthropoda; class Insecta; order Lepidoptera; family Noctuidae; genus Tholera; species Tholera decimalis. The sequence goes on along the minus strand of OW964577.2, from coordinate 25,571,056 downwards.
CTAATTGCATTTCGAGTTACGTCGATATTCTCGCAAACAAGCGACGTCATGAATTTAAAAAAAATCAGTCCCGAGGATTTGGAGCAACTTAGCTTTTTAACAAACATAAAAAATAAAAATCACTCGCATTCATAGCTTTCAAATGCAAAATAAAATTATCTACAACATAAATTAATTAATCCTACATTTTCCAATACAAAAAGCCAATCTAACAATTAATAAACACACAACATGTAAAACATGACGACATGTAAAACGCCAATAACATATCGAGACATGCAAAATGAAATCCCAATAATATTCCTGTCAGCACATAGTAACCTGAACTGGGTCAGGTCATTGAGCTATTAAGGACGACCGGGCCGGCAGCGAGCTAGGTATCCCGGCTTTCTGCTGAATTTCCCAGAAACACGATCAATATACATCCCACTACATTTCATAATCAAAGTGCACTCTTTGATATGAAGGTGGAATATTCCCTGTTTTATAGCGCTATCACCATACACCACATACACACACACACAGAGACAAATTCATTTAATACTCCCCATGCACACTTCTTAATACTGTATAATAATGTTAATTTAAAAAAATATATTTTCTACATGTTTGTCACTAGTAAATAAATTGTAAATCCGTAATTGGCTGTAAGATTAGATATAAGTTACTACAAAATATTGTTTTAAGAGCTGTAGATTTTGTTATAAATAAATAAATCATTGTATTGGTCTCTGTTACGTAATTATTTTTAAAAATGGGTGTGGTTATGTAGTAGGGGGAATATCATCAAACAACTCCTCCAACTTTTGGAGGAGCGGAAGAAAGTGTCAGACTTCTACTGACTTAAAACTCACTCTGATTCTTCAGTTCTCCTTGCATACCACGGTATCTCGTTAGAGCATTAAGCATCAATTAGACAACTTGACCACTATCTCACCTGATGGTAAGTGATGATGTGATCGAAGATGGAGCACGCTTACCTAAAAGTAACCTATTCACTCTGGACTTAAAGACTCCCAGGTTGTAGCTGTCGGGAAACACAGACTCCGGCAGGGAATTCCACTCCTTAGCCGTACGCACAATGAAGGTATTTCCAAAACGTTTTGTCCGTATGGGTGGGAACTCATTCCAGAAACAAGCATATTTGGATAAGTTGGAGTGGTTAACAAGATTGTTAGTAATGTGAATTCTACCCACATTACTAGTTCTCTTTTTAAAATTAAAAGAAAAAAAAAAGGTAAAAGTGGTATCAGTTATGTAGTTGTTTTTCAAAATGGGTGTGTTCTTAGTCATGTAACACGGGAGAACATCACCAAATGTCTCCTCCCGCTTTGTGTGGAGTGGAAGGGAGTATGAGAGTTCTACTGTCTAAAAACCCAACCTATTCCTCTAGTTTTACTTGCGTTACGGGGACGTGGTGTCTCTTTGGAATATTATAAGTTGTCATACAATGGCTTTTAGGACTTTCATATGATGAATCTGAAAACATCCTAACATCGCTGTAACTCACTCACTCTAACTCGAAATCTCATCAGACACAAACTCCGACACTACACACACGAACAAATACACACAAACCACACACACACACATAAACACACCCATTTTGTATTAGTTATTATAAAAATTGTTTTGTTCTTGTCATAATTGAAGAAGTTTATTTTGTACTTAATTTTTTTTTTTTTTTTTTGTCTTATATAATTTTAAGTTAAGTAGTTTTAAGTCGACCTCATTCCATCTAAAGTTTTTGATGTTCTCACATACTTATATTCAGATCATCTTTGATATTGCACCCACAGCATTGTCTACCACAACTTAGGTCCCCAAGATACAGGCATAGCCTAGTTTGGGGATCATCGGAAATTTGTAAAGAATTTAATAATGGTCTCAATAAATTCTATTCTATTCTATTCTATTCTCGCAACCCCTGACCTGCACACCTAACGCAAGGAATAGTTTGCCTCATGTTCACTAAGCTGAATGATGCGATACGCCTATTGGCATTTTAGTCTTATTTTACGAGGGAAAATCATCAAATGAGTCCTTCCGCTCTCGGTAGAGCGGAAAGGAGTGTCAGACTTTTACTGTCTAAAAACTCAATCAGTTCCTTCAGTTACCCTTGTGATTCGGGGCCGCGGTGTCTTGTTAGAACAGTCCCGCAACCCCGGCTGACATTCCCACAATCTAGGCAGAGGTACAAAGGTGGCCCAAGGATTCTCTACAACTTATAAAGGTGGTGAAAAGATAACACACCAGATGCGTTATTCAACTCAGCATTATTTATTACTAGTACTCACGCGGGGCTTCGCTCCCGTGGATTCTGTGACGGTAAAAATATAACTCTCCTTTTTTGCAGTCGCGTAAAAAGTAGCCTATAACCTTCCTCAAGCTTCAAGCTACTTCCATACCAAATTGCATCCAAATCCACCCAGTACTTTCGAAGATTAGCGCGTTCAAGCAAACAAAAAAACAAACAAACTTTTCCGCATTATAATATTAGTATAGATATAATTAATATATAAGCATTATACAAGTGTTTTACAAAACGATAAGAGTTATGAGTAACGAAAATCAATTTTATCTTCCAACCGGATTCACATAAACAAATCACAAGAATTGAGAAACCTTGTTTTACGTAACAAAATAAACACAAGTATATCATATCAGCAAGTACCACCTTGACGTTCAATTCAATGTACAGTCGCGTACGGTGTTAACAAAGCCTATAACAGTCGCAAACAAAAGTAGTTCGGTACCGTACAGTCGTGTGGTGTGACGTTATCTTTGCGGAACGGGTGAGGCTAGGAAAACAGCGATGTTGAGATAAAAAGGAAAGTGTTAAATAATTTATTTGTATAATTACTACCTACCTAGCTTCTGTAAAAATATAAGTGACTTCTCGTATTTTTAAGTTAATTTTTTTATAGAAATTCACAAAAGGGTAGCTAGCACCTTTAATACAAGTTGTTTTGTCAACTTAGAAAGGGTGCTAGAGTCTCCAAATATACTTACTGTGTATAACAAAACGATTTAACTCCAAGCTATTTCAATGTACTATATAACAGATTAAGCGCATTACCTCAGACACCCTAATTAGAATATTAAATTATAAGTCTAAAACAAATTGAAACCAAACCTAGACATTTATTTATAAAATCTTAGTTATCCTTACTAAACGCAAAACGTATGTGCGTCATACGATATTCTTACGCAGACGCATACACTCATGCAATGTTAGCGGCCGACATGCACACGAGCACATTTCCATGAATTAAGGATGTATTAATATGTCATGATTCTGTGTTGCCATTTTAAGTTTAATGAAAGATTTTTCCGTCAAAATTTAAAACCTATTTTAGTTTAGTATTCCTTTCAGGAACTGCGTTTATTCTGTTACACTTTGTATGTTTTCACTTTACTATGCAAATAAATTATTACTATTACTGTTGTTTTATTTAGATGAAATATTTAATTTTGTTGCCAATTTTATTGCTCAAAATTGCTTGATAAGAAACAAGCGAGTCTAAAAGGCGACTGATTATTGGACTTCTTGTATTGGGTTGTTGAGTAGACTATAGGTATGTACATTGTACATACAGCCATTCATGGTGTGCCATATGTAAGTATAGTCAATCTGTCTACCACTTCCGGACTTATATTGTATTATGATCGGCTTTCAGTTTAACTGAATGCAGCTAAGTGTTAATAGTTTACATGAAGCACTAATCTGAGCTCCAAAATCCAATATCAGAAAACTTCTTGACAAGACTCTAGTATCAGATTTTCTGGCTTCTGGATTATCAGTAAAAATTGTCAAGATTTTTACAAGACAAACCGGGAGCAAAGGAAAAAAAATTGGCACCTATGTAATGAACGGTAACACATCAAAGAATCGATTTCAGCAAGCGTTGCTTAATCTTGAACATTGAACCGTGGGCTAGTCGTTATTTAATCACGAGTTTTCGGCGTTGACTCATACTATTATCGTAATCATCATAGTAATCAATTAGAGCAATAAAATTAAGGACGACAGATTAATAAAAGATTTTTAAATTCATAATTTAGATTTCAAGAGAACTGCACTAAAACTACCACAACAGTAAGGAATCACAGACTAATAAGTTATATAAATTGTTGACATTGTTGAGTTGCCAACTCTCTTTCTTCAAACCTTTACAGTTGGTTTCCTATTTAGTTGCCGATGGGATCAAAATCTATACTAATATCATAGACAGTTAAAATTTGTTTGCAAATTTACAAAGTACAATAAAATACAGTACAATAGTTCCGAAGATTACTTCGGAACTATTGTACCAATCCTAAAAAACGCTTCTTTGGTAGTAAGCTGCATTATTGGGAAGTGCTATAGGCTATAAAATATTTTGAAATCCTCGCAGACAAAATCGCAGACCAAGTGCTAGTATATTATAAAGTTATAAAAATACATACATTAGATTACGCTATATAAACTATAGAACACTGTCTACTAAGATACCTATGTGGGTATGCTAATTTCCTTGAATATTATTAAAAATCAAGCTGTTATTCATCTTCGTTGTCTTACCCTACTTTAGACTCAGCCGCTGATTTCCTAGCCCCACATGACGTGTCACACAGCTGTCATGCCGCGCTCATCGTGACTGAATAATGTAGCACTTTTGTCGGCGATTGTACCCGCGGGACAAGCGCTACCTGTTTATTTAAACGTTATAATAACTGCGCGCGACTGTATAACAGCCAATGGTAGTGAAGTATGAATGGTTCGTGATGACCCTATTGTGGGTCGAAAAATGGGTTGAGTATGGTTGGTTGGAATTTATGACCCCTTAAGTTGTGTCAAATTTTCGGTCCGTTTTATAATTGATGACGATGGTCGGTCTTTAAATTATTTTTAATTTTTTCAGTTGTTGATAGGCTAGTGTACATCTACAGGATTACCAGACGAGAAGTCATGATTCGGGTGACGATGGAGCACACTTGCCTAGAAGTAAACTTTTCTATTTTGACTTAGAGGCCCATACTTCAGGAAACATAGACTCCGGTAAGAAAAATGAAATTATTCCGAAAAATACAATGAAATTATTACTGACTTCCAAAAGGAGCCTGGTTGAAGTAGGTTTCAAGCCAAATAAATAGGGTTGATCAACTCGTGCTTCTGAATGATGAAGGAATATACCCCATAAGTACGTATCCTATCAAAACTATTCATTGGCTTGGCACCGACTTCAACCAGGTGAGTCCAACCCTTATTATAAGTGAAATTAGACATCGAATGACAATTTTTCGCTTTTTAGTGCAGTCGAGTTTTGTATATTTTGAAGTCAGTTCGAACTTTTGTTAAAAATAATCTTTATTTAAACAATCAATTACAACAAATATACAAAATTATGTACTAAAATACAAACTACAATAAAGCATCAAAAAATTCATCCTCAACGCTGTCGGCTGGCAACGTACCCAAGATACTGGCGGCATTGCCTCCAAGCCCTTGTCACCATCGGCGTTCCAGCCGTATTGGAACCCATTCGACTGGCGCGTGACGATGGCAAGAGACGGGACGGCATGTCATTGTTTCCTTGGAAGATGGGTAGGCCTTTAGTGTGGGACGCAACTTGTGTCGATATTGTCGCGCCATCCCATCTTCCTAGCTCGTCTTGTTGTGCTGGCGCTGCCGCTGCGGCTGCGGAAAACCTCAAGCGGCGTAAATATAGTCATCTCGGTGATAACTATATCTTCGAGCCGTTTGGGGTCGAAACTCTCGGACCATGGGGCCCGTGCGCTCACAGCCTTTTTAAAGAAATATCGAAAAGGCTCGTTGACGCTTCCCGCGACCCAAGGGCTGGCTATTTCTTTGGTCAACGGCTAAGCATTGCCATACAACGAGGCAATGGCGCCAGTATCTTGGGTACGTTGCCAGCCGACAGCGTTGAGGATGAATTTTTTGATGCTTTATTGTAGTTTGTATTTTAGTACATAATTTTGTATATTTGTTGTAATTGATTGTTTAAATATTTTTTTTTTAATCCTATGTAGAATCTTTATTTTATTGAAATATTCTATGACTACCCTGCGACTTGTGCGCGTGGTAATTTGGCACAATTTCTCGGGATAAAAATTAGCCTAAGTGCCTAAACTATAATCTATATCTGTGCCAAATTTCAACCAGATCCGATCTACTGTTTAAGTGTGATTGAGTAACATCCATCCATACATTCAAACTTTATCAGTATAAGTATAATATGAAGAAATACATATTTTTTACGTTTCCAAAACGTTTGTTTCATATCCTTTATTCAGATTCGCACATCATACTTTTCCGTATAGAAACATGACTCAAACATTGCAATACAATTTCAGAGATTTATTTGATCAAATAAACATGTAAGTACTGAACATTTGGTTACGTAAATAAATATTTACTCAACGGAGAAATGAGCCATGGCTAACAATAGGATTTGTGTAGAGATTCCATTTGGTAAGATTGATACTTTAGATATGAACAGAGTCCGGGGTTGCGGGAATATTCTAACGAGATACCGCGGCCCCGGAACTTAAGGGCAGCTGAAGGAACAGGGTGGGTTTTTAGTCAGTAGAAGTCTGACACACTCTTCCGCTCCACCCAGAGCGGGAGAAGTCATTCGATGATTTTCCCACCCGGAAAAAAAGATATGAACAGAATGACAGGCATATTTAAAGGTGTACGATAACTCTTGCCTCTTGTGTGGTCTACAGTATGCTTCATCATCTGTTACTTAGCCGTTTCCCCAACGATGTCGTCAGGGTCAGCTTCCTGTACAACCGCTGCTGAGTAATAGTGTTTTACATGGAGCGAATGCCTATTTGATCTCTACAAACCAGTTCCAGGGTAACACGATATTACGCACGCCGCAATCGCGGCGATAAGTCCCCTCTTTGAGGAGTGGCTGGAGAGAGGCCACGGCGTCCTCACCTTCCGCCTGACGCAGGTGCTGACCGGACATGGCTGTTTCGGGAGGTACCTGTTTCGGATTCAGCGGGAGGACACGCCCGGGTGTCGTCATTGTGAGGACCACCTGGAGGACACGGTGGAGCAAACGGTCGAGGTATGCCCTGCTTGGGTGGAGCACCGTCGTGTCCTCGTAGAGGCGGTCGGCAGCGGCGACCTCTCGCGCCCTGTTCTGGTTCAGACCATGGTGTGGAACGAGAGAGAATGGGATGCAGTCGCCTCCTTCTGCGAAGCAGTCATGCTAGCGAAGGAGGAGGCAGAATGCGCGAGGGAGAGGCAACTCTCTTCCTCGCGCCCCAGCCATCGTGGTAGACGCCCTGGGCGTCGGGGATCGCGAGCCGATTTCTGGCCACCGTAGGCGCGGGCTTGCGGACGGCGAACAGGGGTAGCTCACCGTCCGGCAAGGACAAGGCCCGGGTCGGCGGCGCGTCATGTTCCACGCGCGCCTCAAGGAGCTGTCAGCATTAGTGACGGGGCCTCATAATTAGTGACGGGGCCTCATAAAGCCCTATGGCTTTATGAGGCCCCGTCACTAATGCTGACAGCTCCTTGAGGCGCGCGTGGAACATGACGCGCCTCAAGGACAAAAAAAAAAAAAAGGCCTGCCGGGGTTGCGGAAATGTAATAACAAGATACCGCGGCCCCGGAACTTACGGGCAGCTGAAGGGACAGGGTGGGTTTTTAGTCAGTAGAAGTCTGACACTCCCTTCCGCTTAACCCAGAGCGGAAGAAGTCATTCGATGATTTTCCCACCCAGAAAAAAAAGGGTAACACGATATCTCTTGGCAAGACTAGTAACCTATTTTCAACCGACGACAAAAAGAGGAGGTTATCAATTCGACGCGTATATATTTTTTTTTTTTTTAAGTATGATCATCGAGTACTCGAATACGGCTGAACCGATTTGGAAAATTCTTTTTTTGTTCGAATGGGTATACTTTGAAATTGGTACCATTATCACCAAAGTCAGGATCTGATGATGGGATCTTGGAGAAATCGAGGGAACTTTTCAAATATTATAGGCACACCTATTGCGTTTTGGGTATTTCTTATAGTAACTTGTGCAGTTGCTCTCAAAAAGTACCATTTGGGGAAGTGGAACTGATGATGAAGACCACAGATGGCCGCCGAAACTACTCAATAATAAGTATTGAGTGGATTGCGATTCGATTACTTGAATATGGGTGTTAAGCACTTTATGCTCGTCACAATGCATATGGTGATGTAGAGCTGATGGTGAAGTACCAGGAGAACTCCTCAACAATAACGGCCCAGCATTGGGAAAAGCAATATTTTGTAAAAGGTTATAAGTAGTTGACATTTAGGCTCTTTTAACTAGGTAAATTAAAAATCATCCAACTAAAAAGAGTGAAATAAAAACTTTTTAACAAAAAATTAAACCGACTCCCAAAAAACACTGCAAAGTGAAAAATAACTTTAATTTCGGAAGTCGGTGCCAAAAACGAAAAAACAAAACTAAAGACACCGACTACCGAAATTAAAGTTATTTTTCACTTTGCAGTGTTTTTTGGGAGTCGGTTTAATTTTTTGTTAAAAAGTTTTCTGGCTTCGCTTCTTAGATGTCGAGATGACAGCCGGGACCAACAGCTTAACGTGTTTTCCGGGGCACGCAGGTATCACACCGCCAACTTCCAAACTCCGGGAAACTCCTTACAGAAAAACCCAATAACACTTTTTGCCCGACCCGAGAATCGAACCCGAATCCTTGTACTCAGTAGTCACGCTTACGACTAACTTTATTTATAAAGGAAAAAAATTAATACTATGTAATAGCACATTACGCTGAACTGAGGCCTTTTTAACCGACTTCAAAAAAAGGAGGTTTACAATTCGTCTTGAACTTTTTTTTTTTTTTTATGTATGTTACCTCATAACTCGGAGACGGCTGGACCGATTTGAAAAATTCTTTTTGCGTTTGAAAGGGTATACGTTCTAGTTGGTCCCATTGTTACGAAATTATGATCTGATGATGGGATCCTGGAGAAATCGAGGGAACTCTTCAAATATTATAGGCACACCTATAGCGTTTTGAGTATTTCTTATAGTACCTTGAGCAGTTGCTTTCGAAAAGTACCATTTGGGGAAGTTGAATTGATGATGAAGACCACAGATGGCCACCGAAACTACTCAATAATAAGTATTTCGTGGATTGCGATTAGATTACTTGAATGTAGATGTTAAGCCTTTATGCTCGTCACAATGCATATGGTGAAGTAGAGCTGATGGTGATGTACCAGGAGAACTCCTCAAAAATTAACGGCTCTTCACTGGGAAAAGCAATATTTTGTAAAAGGTGATAAGTAGTTGACATATTGGCTTTTGTAACTAGATAAATTACAAACCGACCCACTAAAAAGCGTGAAAAAAAACTTTTTAGCAAAAAATAAAACCGACTTCCATATAAAAACACTACAAAGGCAAAAATAACTTAAATTTCGGAAGGCGGTGTCGAAAAAGAAAAAGAAAATACGAAACAAATGACACCGACCACCGAAATTTAAGTTATTTTTGCCTTTGTAGTGTTTTTATATGGAAGTCGGTTTTATTTTTTGCTAAAAAGTTTTTTAGGTATAATATTGCTTTTATTTTGCAGAATGTGTTTAACACAATGGAATCAGATATGAGTGTAATTAGAACTAATAGGGTACGACGTACGACGGGGTTGGCGTATCCATGTGGATAAAAACCCCGAGTTAAATAAATATAATAAAAAAAGAATGGAATCAGGCGTTACTTTGCGGGAATCCATACTAAACTAATACTTTTGAAAAAATATCTATCCGCCATGAACCAAATATTCATTCATGCATGCAGTATGCAGCACCTAATATATGCACATGCAGTATGCAGCACTAAACATATGCACATACTATACAGTAGTGACAATAAAAAGCATAAAACATGCAAGCAAACTACACTGTGGTGTTGCTGCACACTGCATGCAAGAATGAACATCTGGTTCTTGGCGGAATGAACACTAGATATTTTTTCTACAGTATTAGTTTTATAATTTTTTTTTCTTATTGTTTGTACAGTAAACATTATTTTCTATCTTTCTAGTACCTAGACAAAACCTCCTCCGAAGACCACACAACTTTGTCATATCAGCGAGCAAACTAAGTTTTAGCTAAATATTAACACAATATCACAAACTCCTCCCTGAGGTCTCGTAGCCGCGTAGCGAGTTGCTACGAGCTACGACGCTACGTCGTAGCAGCGCAATGTTACTTAGAGGCGGTACAGCAGTTTTATTCATTTAGTAAATTTTTTACCGTCTTTCAAAAGTATTAATCAATCGAATTGTTTTTTTTGTGTTTGTTTCGCGATTACTCTGCTAATGATGAACCGATTTCTAAGCTTCTTTTCGTATTCGAAAACCTACACTCCTGATACTCCTTTTAATGAGTTATTATGAATTATTAATTTTTTGGTTAAGTAGGTATTAAAACTAACTAACTATTAACTTAAAACTATGTGTATAATTTACTAACACAGTTTTAAGTTCCTTCAATGTAATACTAACACTTTGTGGACGTTAGTTTGAAATAAATGTTTTGAGTTGAATTTCTTGGTGTGTAAAGTTTTTGGGTGTCGAATAATCCAGACGAAGGAAATATTGTAGAATATTAAAGAGCCAGGACCTTTCAAACGGGTATTTTATATTATTATTTTTCCATATCTCGAAATATAGAGAAAAGACAAAAATTTTGACTACATTTGTCGCCAGCAGAAATTTAAAAACTTTCAATCATGGGTGTCATTTGCATGGTTTTTGGGTTTATGTTCAGCATTCGTGCTAACGACAACTCGAACGACGAGACAGTTTCTGTACCTACAAAATAATCAGGTATTTCTTTTTAAATAAAAAATCCTAGAATTAGAAATTAAATGAAATATTTATTTGTAAATTGGTTATAAATAACACTTTTACACGTCACTTTTTGTGTTTTAAGTTAAGCTAGATGAGGCCGGTTTTTCGTAACTGCTACTCTGAGAAGAAACACCGAAACAAACTCAGAGGTCAACGTCTTAAAGTCCATACAATTCGTATTTATCAATCCATATGAGAAGCATGAAGGTTCATGTCTGTTGTTTCTTTTGAGAAAAGGAGCACGCAGATTTGAGCGGACCTGTCTAGACAGTGCAAGCATTTGTTAGTTATCGTGTAGCTCAACTTCGAACTTAGGAGCTCAACGATCTGACGAACAATACTGTTAAGTCCAACGTGAAACCGAACGCACCTTTGGTTGGCAACATTATTCTATTGTCTTTGACCTTTTTTCACTTTGACGTTTCCGTTCTTGCTAAAACTAACCACCGCTGGGGAGATTGAGTTTTTATTGATTATAGTTGAAAATCGAATTGGATCTCACGTGATATTAGCAGATTGATTGTGAACAGTGTTTAATTGAACTTTGTAATCCCGGATTGACGAAAACCCAGGGATATTTCTCGGAACATATCGCCGTATTGCCTCACCGCGTGGCACGCGCATTTGCTGGAAACGAGTTAGGGTTGTGATGCTGATCTGAACCGCGCCATCTGGAGACTGACGCCTTGTGACCGTTCAGAACACTTGACTTACATCACACTTTTCAATTACTCACCTCACATTTACATACATACCACACTTGGGCGTGACCTAGGAAGGTCGAAGTTGGTGTACCCAGTGCAGAAGGTAAGTGGTTAGAACTGTTATTTATATATATGGTTTGTAGGCCGAAGAGGCTATTGTGTAACTTTGTTTGAAGAGCAACAGCTCCACGTACCGTGGACCGTTCAGCATACCAGTATCGTTGCGCTGGCTTGGGACTGAACAAATACCAAAGTAAGGAAGTTGTTACCGCTTTAAAAACAGATACAGCTCTAATTGCGAGTAATATCACTCTATAAGCCATGCCATAATTAATTTACGCTATCTACTACAAGTGTCGTATTGATGAATTCACATCTGTATTTTTTTGATAGTAGTAATACAAGGTATCTCAAAATAAAGTTTATATTTGTTTAAGCAATTAAGCGGAGTGCAAGGTATATGTTAATCGGTAGCCTGGCTCTTGGGAATTTAGTCACTATGGAGATGTTTTTCAGTAGTGGATCGCGTGTTTGTACGTTTGCGGGTTTTACAAAAATATATTAAGGTAATTCTGACTACCGATAGACCTCCCCCTCCCCTCGTCCCTCCTAATCATTGCGCTCACACAGTAAGCTAAACAAATATAAACTTTCTTTTGAGACACCTTAAGAGTCAATAGCCTAATTGCTATGGAGGACTTGTGATCGAAAGGTCGTGGGTTCGAACCCAACCCATTACACTATTGCCGTGAACCCACTCCAGATACAAGCATATTTAATTTAGTTAGAGAGGTTAACAGGATTGCTAGTAATGTGAATTCTACCCTTATTGCTAATTCTCTTTTTTTTTAATTGATCTATTATCTGTTAACTTGTTAGTGTTTTTTTGTTATTACGAATGAGCCCGCTCTTGACCTCAATCACACCTGATGGTAAGTGTAAGATGAGGTCTACGATCGAACGAGCGAGCCCAGAAAATGCCTATTCACTCTTGCTTTAAAGGCTGACGGGTCATATGTGGCAGGGAACACAGAAGCCGGCAGAGAGTTCCACACCTTGGCTATGCGCACAATGAATGTTGAAGAAAAGCGCTTAGTACGACAAGACGGTATATCGACCAAGTGTGGATGGTATCCTGCGGTACGTCTGGTAGACCGGTAGTAAAAGGGGGATGAAGGGATCAGGTCGTGGAGCTCCTGCGCACACTCTCCGAAGTACAATCTGTAGAAGATAGACAGGCAAGCAACGTTTCACCGGTGAGCCAGGCTGTGAAGCTTGCCTACCAGAACCTCGTCACCTATGAGCCTTTTAGCTCTGCGTTCGATCGAGTCAAGTGCAGCTAGCTGGTATTTGGCTGAGCCATCCCACAAGTGACTGCAATATTTCATACATGAGCGGACCTGTGCTTTCTATACATTCAAAAGCTGTCCAGGTGTGAAGCATTGCCTCACTTTCTGTAGGATGCTCAGTTTTTTGGCTGCAGTCTGAGCTTTAGACTCAATGGTTGAGCCGAAGTTGAGGTCAGACGTCAACTCCATGCCCAAGAGCTCCAGGCGGTCGGTAATAGGTACAGATGCACCTCTGAAAGTAAGAGACCTTTCAAATTCGCTCCTTTTAGCGGAGAAAAGACAAGCCTGTGTTTTTAAAGCGTTGAATTTGACCAGATTATCATCGCCCCATTGGGAAACGAGATTTAAGGTCAAATTCGTTCGCCGCTCTACCATGGCCTTTCTAAGAGCGGCTATTTCGTCCCTACCAGCTCTAGCACTGGACAAGTATCTCTCTGAGACTGTGCTGTCATCCGCGTACCAAGCAGGTCGTTGATATGAAGCAAAAATAGAGTCGCAGAGTGAACTGACCCCTGAGGAACACCGGCATTAATAGCCATTAGATCCGATGCTCAACTTAAAGAGCTCAACGATTTGACGAACAATCTGACCTGTTCTCCTCAGGGCCGAACATATCTTGTGACGACCGGTCGTGTGCCATGTACAGCGCGCTGGCGACGGATGTGGAGACATCCGTGGTGTACATATAATAAAATATAACTAAAGAAGAAAACAAAAAAAAAACCTTTTATATACCTTATTTGAGCCATAGAGGAGGATTATTGTAAACTACTCCAACTATGGATCATCATCTACATCTAATGTGATCTATTTCTGTCATAAGGTTTGTTGGGAGATAACTTAATTTTGAGTTATGCCCGTCTTTGAAAGTAAATCATTTAAGAAAAAATCTTTTGAGAATTGTATGTGTTAGAATTTTTTAAATATACAACGTGTAACGGAAACCCCATATCAATACAAAAGGGCTGAAGACAACATCTGGTATGGAGTCTCTATGCCCAGTTTCAGCACAAAATAAGTGACTCAAAGAATTGATACGAAATTATCGGTTTCCTATGTTTCTTGAATACCAATCATAACAAACGTGTCACAGCACTATGAGGATCAATAACTTTCCACGTCACTTGCCTATAACACGATAATTCTCTTCAATCTTCTTAATTTGAAAAATTCAGTCTCTGGTATCAATGTATTGAAATTTCTAATTGGTACCATACATGAAGACAGGATTACCAAACCCTTGTCATATCGTTTGTTATCATCCAAAGAAGCTATGCACTTGGTATGTATATACCCTTTAAATTACACGTTGTATATATTTTTAAATAATTATTTTAAACTACTCCAACTATGGATCCTACCATCTAACGCGATTTCTTTGTGTGATTAGAAGGTTTGTTGGGAGAAAACTTAATTTTGATTTCAGCCCGTCTTTGTATTCATAGTAAAACATTTAAGATTTTTTTTAAAGTTGTATGTGTTAGAATTTTTGTCATAGATGTTGACTGCGTTGATGATTAAGTTACCTACGTTGGTTTGGCTATTTTGGCGTAATTGAATTACAAACATCCATTCATTTGCATCCGTCATCATTACCATGTATAGTTTCGCATTTATTATGGATTAAAACTAGATAAATCAATATATTATATTTTCAAATAGGTTTTGCAAATAATAAATGAACACAATATGGCAGGAGAAGCATAATGTACGAAGGCGTCCAACTTTATAATAATTTACCGGCAGATATCAGGAGCACGTCTTCTTTTTAAAGCAAAACTCAAACAGTATGTCATTAAGAACACTAAGCTATTAAGATAACAAAACAATTTAATGTTACGCACAATAATATGTCGACATCATACCTACCACTCCAAGTAAAAATACTGTTAGCTACTGGACCAAACCTACCTTAATTATGTATTTATTCGCTAAGTGAACAATGTATGTTGTTTTAGAATAAATAAAGAATCTTTAAACCCAACGGACGCTTGTAACTCAATATATATAGTCCAAATATACTTACTTTGGCCTTGAATATCTTAAGACGCGGACATAAGACTTTAAGCAAATTTTGAAACAACCCTTATAATGTCATAATATGGATTTCCATAAAGAAGTGTATAAAGGAAAATACACAAAGCCAAGGGGAAAGCTTGTTTAATATAAAGCTTTGTAAAGGTATGCTAAGGGGTACCGTAGCACTTTGGCGCAGCTGAGCCCAATATTATAAGGGAGACTATATTACACAATCCTTTAGCAAGGAAATAAGAAAATACAGTAAGCAGTCATATTAATATAAAAAACGGATCTTGTGGCTAAATTATAACAGCCACTGACGTTGATATGGTTAAGCAACGCTCACCAAGGTTGGTAGGCAGATAGGTGACCATTTAAAAAATTTAATGATATAGTTGGCACAGCGGTTGACTGATTGGCTGCTGCGCTGTGTGTCGCTGGTTCAGTTCCCAAAAATAAACAATGTTTGTTTAGCCTACAAATAGTTGTTCCCCGTCTGTGTAAAGTTAAATTTAAATGTTTGTAAACGTACCTGCGATACAGCAGTAATTCCTAATATGAGGCAATGTGTGTGAAAAACAGAATACTTGTAAGCCTTAACCTTTTTTCTTTGAAATTCGTTCAGCCGTTAAGACGAAAGATTACACACTGATAGACAGGCCGGCTTACTTTCGCGTATGTTATATACAATTGTGAGTTATTTTGGAGATTGTATATACACGATATTTTGATATTGGTTCAAATGTTGTAATCACTTTACATGATTATCTTCTTTTGTGTTTACGAACAGAATTAGTCGTATGGTATATCGCCATATTGTTGTTTGTGTTACCTCTTATATCTACAGATGAGTAATTAAAAAAACATGCTTAATCACGCAGTTCTTCACTACCGGAGAGTAATTCGAGACAAAAGTGACCTATATTATGCAACTCTATACCATCCTATCCTATCTTCACGAAAATAAGCATATTTAAATATTTCTATATTACTTTGAATCAGGAGCGAGCAAAAAAATCTGCAATCTTCTAAAACTATTAAATTTTGCCTATAAAATGAAAAATCCTAATAAATGCGTCATAAAACAAAAAATAAATGTAAAAAAACCGGACATTATCTATAAAAAACGGCAAAAAATCACGTTGGTTGTATGGGATTAAAATAAAACAAATATTTAAGGGCTATTAAATAATTGTTTTATTTTAATTTAATTATTTATTTTTAAAGTGAATATATTTAACTAAATATTCTGTAAATATCGAGCCAAAAACGAGCAAAAATTATCACGTTTGTTGTATGGGAGCCCCCTTAAATATTTATTTTATTCTGTTATTTAGTATTTTTGTTATTGCGGCAACATCATCTGTGAAAATTTCAACTGTCTATCTATCACGGTTCATGAGATACAGCCTGGTGACAGACGGACAGACCGACGGCCAGCCGAGTCTTATTAATAGGGTCCCGTTTTACCCTTTGGGTACGGAACCCTAAAAAGAATTATTATTTTACAACCAACTAAGAATTATACAATTCCTAGCTAATAACAAAGCAAATAAACCTTACACGTGGTAAGAAAGGAAATAATATCTTATTTAGGTAGTATAGACCTTGAAGCACGCGAGCTTCCTGATTGACCTACTGACCTCTCCCGTGGAAAGCTCCAATAAAACATATCCCTACTACAAAAACTAAAATCTTGTCTTACCACCATTACTAAAAAGTGGAGAGAGATACATGTATACAGATCATGTATCTTATAGTCTAATCCAATTACATAATCAAGATGTTATACAATTATAAATGAGTATAACAATAAAAAAGACGCGAATGCAAGTGCGTTGCCATTTCAAAAATAATTCATCGCGTCTCTGAAACCAGGTCAGGTTATTGCCACGAAGTTGCCCGCCCAACCGCCGACCGCCCTGCGCCGCGCATCCTCGTGAAGTGAGCTGCAGTGCGCGCGCCGCCCATCTTCACAACCGCCCAAGTCTTCACCTGCCATCAAAACCTTTGCATCTTTAAAAAATTAAAATAAAAAAAAAACAATCAAGGCGTGTTCGGGATTGGAAAATTAAAATTGGTTTTTGTAAATCAATGATGGCGGTCTTTAAGTGTTTGGTGCGTTTAGGTGCGGACGTGTGCTAGGCACAATATGTTACGCTTGGTGTACGGGACCTAGGTTGTACTGCGATTGTGGTGTGTGTAATATAAGTGTTGTGTGTGGCTAACGTTGGGAGCTGAGCAGCTGTACACCCCTGTGAGTACACTACAATTGTTATTTTTGAGGGAGGTAGATAGCTCAAAATCTCTCATCTCGAACCCCGGGGACAATCCTTGTACAGTCATTATTGGTCCTACAAAACATCTTGCATGACGATGTTGAAGCCAATTTAAAGAAGAAACTTTTGTCTCAAAATATCTCTAATATGACCTCTATATTTAATGCAAGATTATATTCAAAATAAGTATAATTTTATTCCCATTTCAATCAAACAAAGCAACCATTTTATTAATTTAATTAATTTGTGACTGGCTCTATGTTGCTTTAACATTTGCGGTTACTTTTCATGATTAAAAGCCGAGTACTTGACTTACAATTTATTGATAACAATGACATCATATGTACTGTTAGTGGTTAGTTATAGATCTGTACAAGTATGATTGAATGAGTTATGAAATATATTACTGTAATTGTCTTTGTCAGAGGTAAACGTCTATGCTGCATAGAATTCCTACAAATAAATGTTTTGTGAAGATTCAGTTGTTTTCATTTAAAAGTATTAAGTGCATTGATGTGGTACAAAGTAATTTATAAAGTTAAAATCAATTAAGCCAAATACACGTAGTATAATATAATATTACTTAAAATAAAAAGTTAGTATATTTGTCCTGTATGTGTTCTTGAACCATTGAACAGACTGTGGGGAAATTTTACCAGGGTGTTCTGAGAAATGATAAATGAAATGATAAATGATCTTTATTTTGCAAATTGGTTATTAAATAACACTTTTACACGTCATTTTTTTTTTCGTAAATATTAACTAGATGAGGCCGGTGTTTCCTAACTGACTACCTTGAGAAGAAACACCGAAAAAAACTCAGAAGGCGCGAGAGGGTTTCTGAACCAAAAAAATACACTGCTGCATGTGCGAATTGTACACCCGAACGAAGTCGCAGGCAACAGCTAGTAATGTTATAAATGCAAAAGTTTGTTTGGTTGATTGTCCGTCTTTCACGTCAAGGTAGAGCAACAGATCGATGTGATTCGTCTAAAGACAGTTGATGGGCTGGAGATTCAAGTAGGATAATTTTTGCCGCTGAAAAAAAAATACATGCGAGCGAAACCGTAGGCAGTAACTGGATATTTATTTTTATTTTCATTGTTGATAGCCATTATAGCTACTGGAAAGCGACGATGTGGTCAAAGATGCAGCAAGCTTACCCAGAAATAACCTATTCACTGTTGACTTAAAGACTCCCAGGTTATAGCTATCAGGAAACACAGACTCCGGCAGAGAACTCCACTAGCTGTGCGCACAATGAAAGTATGCAGTTTGTAATGTATTCATGTTTTGCCAAAATCCCGTTGTTCTCGAAGAAGTTGGATAACCTTAGGTCTGTTAGTTTGAGCAGTAGGGCCAGGGCCATTGCCTTACGGTGTTGTAGGAATGTTCTAACGTGATACCGCGGCCCCGGAACTCAAGAGGAACTGAAGGAGCAGGGTAGGTTTTTAGTCAGTATATGTCTGATACCCACAGCGGGAGAAAAAATTGATGATTTGCCCATCCAGACAAAAAAATAGGTTTAGACTGTTTACTCCTCACGGTATTTAAATTTTCTTATAAAGAGGTTAGTGCTTATTCTTGATTAAAAATCTCACCTTCGTCACCGTTTTGAGAGGAGCGGTGGTGATGAAAATTACACAAATTCATATGGGAAAATCATCGAATGACTTCTCCCGCTCTGGGTGGAGTGGAAGGGAGTGTCAGACTTCTACTGACTAAAATCCCACCCTGTTACTTCAACTGCCCTTAAGTTCCGGGGCTACGGTCGTTAGAACATTCCCGCAACCCCGGCAGGCAATGGCCCTATAGGACCCCGTCACTGGTGCTGACAGCTCTTTTAAGCGCGCGTGGAATACAACGCGCCGCCGACCTGGGCCTGGTCCTTACCGAACGGTGAGCTACCCCTGCCGCCGCAAGCTCGCGCCTGCGGTGGCTGGAGCCCAACGCCCGGGGGTCTCCCGCGGTGGTTGGAGCGTGAGGAAGAGAGATGCCTCTCGCTCGCGCCTACGGACTCCTCCTTTGCTAGCATGACTGCTTCGCAGAAGGAGGCGAGCCTGGTTTTAAACCTATGACCTATAACTCGCCATGGCCACCACTGTTGTACTTACTGACATCCACTGATCATCTATCTTGTTGAATATTAATAATAGTCTTTCTAACTGATTTCAACTACGTTGGCAAATCTCATAGTTATTGATCTTTGTAAGCGATATTATAGTGCACTCTCTGTTCCTTTAATATCATTGTCCGATGGGACGTCAATCCGATACGAACGGAGACAGATCAGGTGCAAGACCAACCGCTTAACGCTCTTTCCGAGGCATAGGGGTGATCACACCACCAACTTCCAAACTCAGGGCTACTGCTGATAAACCTTACAGAAAAACTCAATAGAACTTTGCCCGAGGGGATCAAACCCGACCCCTCGTGCTTAGCAACCACGCTTGGTCGACTCGACCAAATCAAATCAAATCAATTTTATTTGTGTAACATAGGTAATGAATACAGTTCTTAACTTAAAGATAGGTCGCTATGTTATGCCAAGAGGCGTACAAATATATGGTTGCATGTGAAATAAAGAAAAAAAAATATTAATCATTCGAGAGGTAAACACAAATTATTTGATAGGTATAATATGTCAATATTCATAAGTGTACATTAGTTTATCATTCAAAAATTCATCAATCGTATACTAACATTTTTCAATTAACAACAGTTTTTTTTTTAATTGTGTAGCATTCTATTTTTTTATATTATCTGGTAATTTATTGTTTGTAAGGCAGTTTGCACTTTGCTAAATACTAGAGACACCAGATCCAAAACATATCTGTTTCCTAATAGCTATAAACTGGGAGACTTTAAGTCAGCAGTGAGTAGGTTACTTCTAGGCAAGCGTAGGTGAGATCATGGTCAAATGCGAGCCTATTAATACTTATAATTAAACAGTAAAAAGGTGTGTCTGTACATTTAAATTTTATACAAAAATAATAATTGAGGTGGGCTAAGAAACGGTAAGACGGCAAAGGAAAATAAAAAAAATGTCTGTCTTTTTGTCTGTTTGCACACGCTAATCTCCGGACCTACTGGATGGATTTTAATGAAATTTGGTAAATATATAGTTGATATTCTGGAATAAAACATACTACTTTTTATCCCGGAATTCCCACGGGATCGGGATTAACGCGGGATATCTTTCCACGCGAACGAATTTGCGGGCGGGACCTAGTCTAGAATAAAAAAAAGATCACTTTTAGCGATAAGACTGCCCATTAGGGTGTCCAGAAAAATTTTTTTTTCGCTTTTTGCTACTCAAGCCCCCTCAAAAGTTGCATTATTAGTTTTAGATTACCGTAAAAATAATAAAAAAAAAACATAAAAAAATATCTTGAGGGTTCTACCGGCATTTTTATTTTATTTTTTTATCACTTAAATAACCCTCCAGTCAATGTCGTCTATTCTATTTTATGTACATTATTCCCATTTTATTTTTTATTTCATTGATAGTGCAACCCTAAGTTATGATTTGCAGGCAACGACAGGATTTTTTCTGTTAGGAATTGGTTTGGAACAAACTCGCAAAATTCATGTTTTGACTTGTTTTTCTTAAATTCTCTACTTCTACTATGAGGTAGTTCGTCTCATTTCTATTGCGGTTTTATTGCTGTAAGGTGTCGCTCTGCACTTCCTTGTTATAAAATACGTGTTTTTGTTATATATAATAATGGGTTCAAGACGAAGTGAGACTACTTGTGCTATTTTGGAATCATTTAAAGAACTTGACGATCGCCAGTTACCAGTGATAAGTGACGTTATCAAATTCATTTTGTTTACTAAAAATGAACTAAAACTACAGAAGAATGGGAAAGATCCTTCTAACACAGAAGTTTTTTCAATCGTTTCTGGAAAACTTGATACGATTTGGACCAAAGCTTCGATTCCTATCGTTTCCAACGTACGAGTTACCCAATTGCTGAAATCATATTTCGACAAATACCTGTCATTGATAAGATATCCCAAAAATAAAAGAAATGATAGTTACGAAAGCAAAGTGAAGTGCTTTTTGGAATCGTCGAACAAGCTCTTCGATATTGCTGCTTGTAAGTGCACTTCGTTTGACATTTGTTCCTGCATAAAACCTAAGAAAGTTCCTATTTCTGAAAGAGACTTTTTACTGGATAAAGAAGTGATAGAAAAATGGCAATAAGCGGTATAGACACAAAAGAAACAGCAAGACTTTTAAAGAAACATCAGAGACAAGAAAATTTGAATCGGAAAGAGTCAGAGCACGCATGTTTTCCCAGTGCATCACTAAAAACCAATCCTGTTCCGGTGCGCGAGTTGCCGCCTCGACCGCAGTCGCCTGTAACAGAGCTTTCTGCGAATAGTGACGTGCCTGTAAATGAGACTCCATCTACTTCGTTGAATCGGAACACTCTGGCGCTGCCAACAGTAGCTAAGGTATGTGATCGGTATGGACTATCAACGCGATCTGCGGCTGCGGTCGCTTCGGCGGTCTTAGCTGACGTAGGATTGGTATCTTCCGAAGATCTAAGTCTTGTTATTGATAAGAATAAAATTCATAGAGCTGTTTCAAAAGCACGGACCAAGGCCAGCAAAGACATTGATACGATTGTAATAAAAAGTATCTACTTTGATGAACGAAAGGACAAAACACTCATAAACGAGAAAATAGGCGATCGGTACCACCGCAGAGAAGTCTTGCAAGAACACATTTCAGTTCTCACAGAGCCGGGATCTATTTATTTGGGACATATGACGCCAAGTCGTGGCCCTGCCAAAGGGATCGTCTCTTCTATCATATCTTTGTTAGAAAATCAAGGGTTGAACTTGGAAGAGGTGATCTGTGTGGGGTGCGATGGTACTGCTACGAATACAGGTTGGAAGGGAGGTGTCATTCAATACCTGGAAAACTATTTAAAGAGACCGTTGCAATGGTGTGTTTGTATGCTTCACGCGAATGAATTACCGCTTCGTCATTTGTTCATGTCTCTGGATGGTAGTACATCTGGGCCAAAAGTATATTCAGGACCTATTGGAAAACAGCTAGCTGCTTGTGAAAGTAAACCTCTAGCGTCTTTTTGTGCAGTGTCTGGCAATTTGCTAGTATTACCTGATAATATTGTGAAGGAACTAAGCACGGATCAAAAGTATCTGTACGAAATGTGTCATGCTGTGTTGGCTGGTTCCTGTTCCCTTGAGCTAGCGAACCACCAACCTGGAAAAATGGCGCATTCGAGATGGCTCACTACTGCCAATCGCATACTCAGACTTTACGTAAGTACTGTTTCGCCGTCAAATAATTTGCAGCTGCTTGTGAACTACGTGGTCAAAGTTTACGCTCCTGTTTGGTTCCTAATCAAGCAAAACTCATCATTTAAAGATGGAGCCAAGCATATGATTTTTGCCTGATAGTCAGAGATGTATTGTAAATTCGGTGATCGAAAGAAACGCTTTCTTGCGCACCCAGAAAACTTGCTTATTGCCATGTTATTCGACGATAGAGAGCATATTCGAGAGCTTGCATCTCGCAAAATATTAAAGGCCAGAGAAGCAGAAAAGAGCAACTCTCGCAGGGTATTTAAAGCACCAAAGCTTAACTTCTGTGCGCGAGACTACACCGATATAATATTTTGGCAAGAGTGTGAAATATCCGCTCCACCAATTTTGCGACACGTCTCCAACGATGAACTTAGAATTAAGGCTAAAGAACACATCCTCGACATTATTGACTTTCCCTGCCACACACAGTCAGTGAAAAGATGTGTAAAACTAGTGACGGAGGCTTCTCAAAGCGTCACGGACGCTACAGCTCGGGATGGTTTTATTAGGAACAGATTAAAATCTCGCTCAGAAATGCCTAATTTTGGTCACAAAAACCAGTTCCGTTTTTAAAGTTGCCATTGATTATTTTGTCTTTCAACTATTTTAAACCTTGCTTTAACTCATTGTTGTATCCTTAAATTTAATAAAAACCATTTAAATGTTATTTTTGTATGATTTATAGTTTATATTAGGAACCCCTAAAAATCGCAAATTTGAAAAACTTCAAGGACTGGTAGAGGCCTCAAGATGCCGGATATCTAATTAAATTTTATAATAATCGTAATATATGTGTCAAAGCGCAACTTTTGATACCTCTTGCGTAGCCGTAGCTTATTTTTTTTTTCCCCCATACATGAACGGGACACCCTACTGCCCATTGTAGTTTTTAAATCCTCAGTTAATTCTGTTATGGTGTACAATAAAGAGTATAATATCTATCTATCTATCCATCTCGTATGGAATTGCAAAAAAGATCATCGTTATCATCTTTTTGCCTTTATCTCATTTAGTTGTGATCGGCGCAATACATTTTCTTGTTCCATTCTCCCCAGTCAGACGTCATAGCATCATTTACTTCTTTTTCTTTCAAATCTCATTTCTCACACAATGGATCCATCTTTTCAATTGTCTTTTTCTACCTCTCCATCCAACAACATTCAAAAAAGATTAATACAATTACTTAGTAATAAAATTTTAATTTCATATCGACGTTAAACTTTATGAACATTAGTGGTGAATCTTCAAAATTTATGATAACAATAAACCCTGTAATAACTCGTATGTGCTCGTATGAAAATCTGAAAGAAAAGAAATAATGCGGCATCAACAGATTAATGAACATCGCAGACAATGGGAAAAATGGTCAGAATACTGACTGCATTGCCATGATAGATATATAGATTTATTTATTAATATTAGTTATTACTATAGCATTATAGGAATCTGTAATACTTGCGCCAGTAACTGTCTTGCAGGTGTTACCTAAATACTCTAAAAGGCGCCACAAACATTAACCTACATGGCTCTCATGGATTTGATCACTACAGATTGAATGGACTTTAAAAGAATTAAAAAATAGGCATTTTTTTGCAAATATTTTAGTAAGTTTTATTTGTATTCTTCCAATAGATTTGCACAACATATTTGTACGTCTCCTGGCATAACATAGCGCTCTTTATATTAATATAACACCTATACATAATTATACTTTACATATGTTAACAAATAAATAGATTTGATTTGAAAGAGACGTTGACCTCTGAGTTTGTTTCAATGTTTCTTCCCAGAGTAGTCAGTTAGGAAACACCAGCCCCATCTAGTTTACATTAACGAAAAAAAATGACGTGTGGAAGTGTTATTTATAACCTATTTGCAAAATAAACATCTTTTCATTATAATATATAGTGACAAACGTAAGTACCGTTGAATGATAATTAATGATGATCGAAGACCTTGCCTAACCTGCGATTCTTTTTTTAAGGGCAAATAAATCTATTGACTACTCCCACTCTGTGTGGAACGGAAGGGAGTGTCAGACTTTTACTGACTAAAAACCCACCCTGTTCATTGACCTAACGTTCCCGAGCAACAATATCTCCTTAGAACATTAGCTATAAATACTACTTGCATCGTTCCTCCAAGTCCTTCAGGCGCGAAATCAAGCCATACGTACACAATAATCGCGTGGGATTACCAAAACACCGGTACAGTCCCATGTTTACATTCCTGGACAAATGAAGATGAAAACAAAAGATTTCCCGAATGTTTGTTTTTTGGACGTAAACAAAATGTATGGATGTATGTCTTAACTTAAGCAGAAAATTGTACATTTGTGAGATAACTCTTTACAATAGCTGTTTTCACCATTTTCATAATCAATTAAAACATACGCTTAGGCCTACACGGTTCAAATGATCGTTTTCTATGGAGAAGAATCGAAAAGAAACTCAACTTTTCTCGAAGTTTCCATAATACAGTTTTATACAGTATTTATATTGTATTTTTTTAATATTGAAATATTCACTAAAAATGTAAAACTGATACGTAAAAGAAACGCGTACGCATTCATAAATAAATTGTGACGTTGCCGTCCTTCAAGTACGCGTGCACAGAGTGTTTCTTTTACGTATCAATTTAACATTTTTAGTGATTAATTAATATTAAAAAAAAATGTTTTCTAATGGTAATATTTTTTTTAGCATGTATGGATGCTATACTATTACGGGTTAACGGGAACGCCCTCTGTTAGTTAACATACTGTATGTATGAGAGGACATTATAGATCAATTAACGTAGCACCATTTTATTACTAATCGAAACGAATGTAGAAGTCTACAGTGTTCACACACACATTCACATATAAACGAGCTTTTAACATAATTTTATCAGATCACATCTTCATCTGCCTTTTCCCCATTTCTGTTGGTATCATCTTGCAGTCTAACCAGATACAGATAACCAGTATTTTACAGGGAGTGCCTGTCTGTCCTCTACGTCGACAACACAGTAACTGGGTAACATAATACCCCTTGCCCGTAATGACTTCAAGTCTTCTTCTATTCTTATTATATATTCTTCTTCTTCTTATTCGTATGGGTAGTAAGGTCTAACGACCCCATACTAGTCTTGCCCAAACGAGATCTCAGAACAATGTAACAGAGTCTGTTACATTGTTCTGAGATCTCAACTACCGTTTAATAAATAGCAATAGGATAATCGCTAATTGCAAAACTCTTGCGAGACTCTCGTTTGGGCAACACTACCCCATACACCCTAGTGTCAGAGTTTCTAGACCGCCTCAAGGGCCTCTGACCTGGTCTATTTTGACGACCGCCATTTGGCGACCGGGACCACCGGCTTATACGTGCCTTCCGAAGCACAAAACCCATCTTTTTATCAGACAATCAGGTGATTCAACCCTGCAATGTCCTAGCCAAACTGGAAACAACTTTACAAAGTATGCTTCCCGCGGGAATCGAACCCACGACCACCGGGTCACAAGGCAAACGCCTAAACTAATCGACCACGGAGGCAGTTAAGTGTGTGCAAATGATAGTCCGCACCAAGGGAATGTTCTAACTGCAGACCTGGAACGTAAAGGGCACCTAAAAGTACAGAGTTGGTTTTTAGTCATTAGAAATTAAAAACTCCTTTCCGCTCCACCCAGACTGGAAGGAGTCATTAGATGATTTTCCCACCGAAAAAAAGGTCTACCATGCTTTCTAAGTCACAGAGAAATATTAAGATGAACTTCGGCAAGCAATATTGAACCTTAAAAAAATATTTCAGACCACAAGATCCATAGTTTTGTTAGTATTACACATGACTTATAAACTATGTTAGTAACAAACGCCTATACATTTAAATATTGTTAGCAGGTACACGAAACTTACAGACTATGTTAGTAACAATAAAATACACATCACTTCTGTCATATACCGACCGCGCTCACCTGTCACCCCGGGCATATGCACGTGTACATGCACTCAGTGAGCCATGATGTCGCAGCACGGATTATTACTGATGACCTTAAGTGCTGATGATGAAATTTATACAGAGGTATAGGTAACGCCAAATAACTTGGCAAGAGTCGTCCAATGCGCAGAAGTCAATTTTTAGGTGTCAGCGGTTGTCAGCGGGACGCGGGGTATGACGTAGCGCCGCTCCCAGCGCGCGTGCGGTGCGTCAGTAGTTCTCGTTCAATTTGCTCCCGAATACACTTGCGTACACAAAAGTTGTACACTTTGTTTTTGTTACGAGTTGTTGTTTTGAATTTATTTTTTGTTACCTTGATTACAATGCCAGGACCAAATACCGTTTTACGCAGACTATTAAAACGTCATAAAGAACAGTTAGACACTATAGTTAAGGAAGGTTGAAATTACGGATTCGTCACTGTCTTTAGGACACCGGGAAAAAAAGAAGAATAAAAGGGGTAGCAGTTTTATTAACTAATTGTACCCACGAGAACATATTATTTTTAATGTTTTTTTTAAATACATTTTTTTCACTTATAAATGTATTTATGTATTATATCTATTTTATTTATAATAACGAATTAACGAATGAATTCCTCTTCTTTCTTTAAAATTCTTCTGAACAGATATGATTAAAAATAAATGATGGCAATAACCATAGAATAATGGCAAGCAGTAAAAGTGACCACTTTTTTCTTCCACTAAGTGCACGATGCGCGAACTTACCCCACTACGCCAAAACCTTGCCAAGTTATTTGGCGTCATCTATACATAGTAAAATTCAATTCAATTAATTTATTGCAAGTAACAAAACTCAATTGCTTAGTAACAAATTTCCTTAAACCTATGTTAGTACTTAACCTAAATTACAAGGTTGGTTCACGAAGAGAAGCTACAAGCTCGACACTGACGTGGACAGCTTGCAGCAGCGATTCATGAACACACAGTCTCACCTGCTCGCTACACAACGAAAGGGCTATGTTGGAGCTAGCCCGCACACGGCGGCGCACCAGGGAAGCGCATCGTTTTAAAAGGCTTGGCTGGGTTCGAAAACACGACCAACAATTTGAAAGTCTTGCCTGTAGCCACTGGTCTACTACTGCTCGTCACGACCTTCGTACCTTCATCTTGGACGATCACGTACACAACAGACACGTTCTACTCTTTATTGCATTGCGTCCGTCAACTAGAAAACAAATGGAACCTTCTCATTAGCATTCGTAACCTTTAAACTAGAACAGAGCTACTGTGTTTACTAACGGCTCAGAAATAACATAATTCAAACTATTACGGTGCGACAGCTGGGACACAGGCCTCGTCTCTATGAGAGGGAATGGGCAGAAATCCACCACGCGAGCCTAGTGCGGCCTGGTGGATGTCACATGTCTTTTAATTTCTGTCCTAGGACATGCTTTCCTCACAATGTTTTCCTTCACCAATTTGAAAGCAGTGGTGATGATTAATGACACAAAGTAAAGGTGTCCAAACATCGAGCGGCAATCGAGCGCCGCCGCCCTGTGTTTAGATGACTGCCGCGCAACCATTAGTCGGCTTTGTCCTAACTAGAGCGTGGCAGAAATGTGTCCTAGAAATGCCGCGTGTTGCTGCCGCGCTCTTGCTGCTCATAGTTTGGACACACCTTTAATGTCGTCGCTTTAGAGTGAAAACCTCGGGAATACATTTTTGTAACGTATATCCTGATCTCACTAATATGTTCATTCGATACTCGAAACGCTATCTATGAAAGTGAGAACCTCGTAAACACTCGCGTCGCTTCGTCAGTTTAGCGTAATCAAGCCATGGATTATGCATTTCTGAACTGTTCGATATTATGTATAATATTGTCCATATTATACATATTATCGCACAGTTCTGGATATAAAAGCGGGTTAAATTTACATATTAAATTAATACAAATAAAAAAACATAAAAGAAACCGTACAAACACGCAGATTTTTCTTCCTCCTGAAAAGTTACTTCTTTTTCACTTACGAGGTTTTTACTCTAAGGCGTCGATGTGCCCCACTGGGTTCAATCTCACGACCCACAACTGGAGAGTTGGGGCCATAACCACTAGGAAACTAACAAAAAAAATAGAGAGACATGGAATTTTTTTATTGTTTATAGACTTGCCTGATGGTAAGGAATGATGTGGTCGAAGACGATGCACGCTTGCCTAGAAATAACCTATTCACTCATGACTTAAAGTTCCCCAAATTTTTATGTTTATGGCTATCTGGAAACACATCTCTCAGATCAGATCTGTTTTATTTCGTATGGCTTTTGCCTACAACTTTGTTTTTATGTAGATTAGTTTTTGTGAAACCTTTCATCGCTTCAAGGTATGATTTTTAAAAGAAGTAGCATGTGTTTTGCACTTCAAATATATCTGTGCCAAATTTCATTAAATTGGTTCAAAGGATTCGTCGTGAGAGCGTAACAGACAGACGGACAATAAAATCAGTATGTATGTTAAGAGATTTTTAGAGAGAGGACCTCGTGGCTATTTAAAACAACTGCAATGTTAATTATCGTCTGCTGAGGTCTGTCCGAAGATGATTGACGCTTTACCATAACGAGATTTCTTCCTCGGAAATCACGTTAACCTTATGGTTTCTGTCATTTGTATCTATTTGATGTTACGTGTAGTCAGGAGTCAGAAAATCTGGACAGCTCTGGTTATTAAAACACTAGATTTTTTTTTTATTATTATTGATAGGCTTGCGTTTGACCATAATCTCACCTGTTGTTAAGCGATGATGTGGTCGAAGATGAAGCACGCTTGCCTAGAAGTAACCTATTCACTCTTGACTTAAAGACTCCTAGGTTATAGCTATCGGGAAACACAGACTCCGGCAGGGAATTCCACTCCTTAGCCGTACGCACATTGAAAGTATTCCCAAAACGTTTCGTGCGTATGGATGGGATGTCCAGTCCGATGATGGAACGGGCTTGGCGGAATAAGACTGTGCAATTCCATCGCACACTCCCCGAAATGTAACCGATAGAAAACTGACAGGCTTGCAACACGTCGCCGATGTTCTAGGCTGTGGAGCCTTGTCTCGACCAGTTTCTCGTTGCCGATAAGTCTTGTGGCCCGTTTCTCTATAGATTCAAGTGCATCAAGCTGGTATTATTATTTTGAGTACTAACATTTCAACTTACTCTTATAGCAAAAAAACACAGATATGTTCCAGCATATCGTTTTGCTTTTTTCCCCTATAGACCCGTACTTCTGTTTACCCTATCAAGCGAGTCGGCACAACTCCTCGATATAAACGATAGCTGCTGCCTATTGTAGTCCAACGCGAATCAATCAGCTTGGGTCCACGCGACAATGGTCAGGCTTGTACTGCGAGATTATAGCTAGCTCAGGCAGTGTTGGAAAGAAAGCCTTGGACGTTATTCAAACTGTTTTTATTAGGTAGGGTCAGTTTTTCATTGTTGGAAAGGAAGTCTATTGAATAATGGCGTATGTGGATGGGTGTTTGATTCTAATTCAATATTACACTCTAATAATGATTAAATAATATAAAAAATAAAAATATTATTATTTTAGTAATAAATCTTAATAAATTTTTTTTTATTATTAAAAATAGGTTCGCGTTTGACCACCATCTCACCTGATGGTAAGCGATGATGTGGTCGAAGATGGAGCACGCTTACCCAAAAGTAACCTATTTACTCTTGACTTAAAGACTCCTAGGTTATAGCTATCGGGAAACACAGACTCCGGCAGGGAATTCCACCCCTTAGCCGCACGCACAAACTATCCAAGATATCTAAATAACAGCCGAAACCAACGGCTTGACGTGCTTTTTGAGGCAAGTTGGCGGTGTAATACCCCCGGGTATTACACCGCCAACTTTCTAACTCCGAGCCTACCCCGGGAATGTTCACGGGGATGTGTCAAAAAGCCTTATGTTCAGCAGTTGCGCTTGCAACCAACGAGGCAGCTTTCGTCGTTTCGTCCGTATCATCTCTCTACAACGTGTAACAGAATAAACGCAATTCCTGAAAGTACAGTTCAGAATCGGGTTCTGAATCGATTTCCGTCATAAAAATAGGTGTTACATTTTGACGGAAAAATCTTTCATTTAACTTAAAATGGAAACACAGTATCATGACAAATTAATAATAGATTATAATTTATAATATATGTAGAGATTTTTATGCTAGTATTGTATATTTTCTTGTTTTGATTATGTATTTTAATTTGTATTTTATTTTAATTTTGGGTTTATTATGGCTTTATTTCATTTTATATTATGTTATTTTTGTTTTGATTTTAATTGTATTGGAATTTGATTAATGGCAATGGGTGTAATTTATCTGAATAAATGAATTTATTATTATTATTAATACAATCCTTAATTCAACGAAATGCGCTCGTGTGCGTGTCAGCCGCTAACAATGCATGAGTATATGCGTCTGCGTAAGGATATTGTATGAAGCACATACGTTTTTCGTTTAGTAAGGACAAGTATTTTATAAAAAATGTCTAGGTTCGGTTTCAATTTATTTAGTTACGGATGTTGTTTTAGAATTATAATTTAATATTCTAATTGAGGTGTCTGAGGTATTGCGCTTAATCTGTTACAGTTTGTATATAAAAAAAACCAAACTCAAAAACTGTCAAAGAATTTTTTCCTTCAGACAAACTTCAAGTATTTTTACCGAGTTTCAGATACATGGAAGTTGCAATGGAGTTAAGAGCGATAGGTAGGTGCGTCTGGTTCTTAGGTATATGACATTATACTGCGTGGGAGGCGAACTGATGCGATTACTTTGCACCGGGAGAAGCGACGACATAATTTATTAATTTACTTGTGTTGTACACAACTTGATATGTTGTAAGGAAACGAATAAGTGGTTTTTTGTATCAGATAAATCTATACATATATGCGTATAATCATCTATACTTTTTTGTTCCCGGTGGGAAAATCATCAAATGTCTTCTCCCACTCTGGGTGGAGTGAAAGGGAGTGTCAGACTTCTACTGACTAAAAACCCACCCCTGCCCCTTCAGTTGCCTTTGTGGCCCGGGACTGCGGTAGCTCGTTAAGCCTGCAATACATGTTGGCCGAGCGTTGTCGAGTGAAGGCCAATACCAACATGTAGACGGTATATTTGCCTTGTCTTGCTATCGCTCGGTGTCACTTGCCTAGTCGGCCGAGTGGAGGCCAGCGCCAACGTGTATAGAGCTCATTTGGTGCAACTTGTCTTCGCTCGCCGTTGCTCGTGATCACTTGCCTCACTTCGGATCGGTGTCGGTTTTTGGTCACAAATCAAAGGCGCTCGCCTGCGCTCGGCCAACGTGTGGGCAGCTCTACAGACCCTCTTCTACATTGGTCGTCTGCATTGGCGTTCGACGAACTTGTCGAACGTGTGGACATTATTTCTTGCCTTGTACCTATTTGCCAACGCTCGCGTTGGCCTACGCGCGGCCAACATGTAGGTATTGCAGACTTTAGAATATTTCTGCAGCCCCAGCAGGCAATTACCCTTTCGGCCCCGTCAGTGTCGCTGACTGCTCTTTGAATACTACTAATATTATAAAAGCGGAAAAGTTTGTTTATTTCTTTAAACTTCGAAAGTCCTGGATGGATTTGGACGAAATTTGTTCTGGAAGTAGCTTTTTACCCGAGTGAAAAAAAAGAAGGGTTATGTTTTTAGCGTGATAAATTCCACGGGAGCGAAGCCCAGCGCGACTGCTAGTATATAAATAAAATTGAATTGTCTGTCTGTCCTTCTTCTGGTCCGGATTAATCTCTGGAACGGCTAAACTGATTTTTATAGGGCTTCCACTGGAGGATAGAAGAAGTTATAGTGCAACGTATGAGCTGGTATTTTCGCTCGGAATTCCCATGGTAGGTATTGGTTTTTACGAAAAAGTTTAAGAAACTTTGTCTCATAAGATATAAATTAAGCATTATATTTCTTTAGTCTACTCAGCAAAATTTTTCTTGTTACCCTTATCATTGCAATGAAAAAAATCTTAACATGTCGGCTATCTTATGTCATCTGCCATATTGGATTTAAAATGACGTAACTTAGCTAACCATGCATTGTCATCGAAACTAAACGTGAATACAAAATATCATCTCAATTGGTTAAGGATTAAAAGCTTTAAAATTCATTTGCAAGATTTGCCCCAGATATACATTATAAGTTAACTAAAAGCTTGTAAAAGATATGCGTTCCTCGTTAATCTACACTCACAACATCACAACGATATCCTCATTCGCTGAACCGATATAGGTATGTTCCCGAAGTTGAGCGAACTTACCTAAATGTTGTCTGTAGTTCCATTCATATTAAATCAATGTTTGCCGGGAGAGTGCTGTGAGACGTACGATGCCCTATTTCATACGAAAGCGCTGTATTTCCCGCCCTTTTTTAGTCCTTTGCATCATTAGTTATTTACCTATTTATAAGCTTTTTTGGAGATAAGAATATACCTTTTTTTGGGTGAAGATTATTTGTATGAGTATCAAAACGTAAGTGCTCACATCTATCTGTAACATATGTCAAAACTTTGTTCTTTTTTAAATACACTTCTCATCAGAAGAACGATAAGAAGATAATACACATAACTCTAAACAAACATTTGTCTCAAAACAGTGAATCATTCCATTTATAGGATAAACAAATAAAATTCTAATTTTGAATTTAGAATTTTCGCTTATCTCTGTAATGGCCAAACTGCCAGCTATACAATCATGTGATTTTTTTCATGGAATGAAAACTCTTTTGTGTTAAATTAGGACAGAAACCTTAGACAGAAACCATAAAAAAGGAAGTGTTTCGATTTTTCTGATGAGAAGATACACTTCTCATCAGAAAAATCGAAACACTTCCTTAAATATACACATTTTTTTGATAATCCTTACAAAACATAAACTTGCAAGGTGTTTCGATTTTTGGATTTTGATGACAGGCCTGTTGGTCTAGTGGTCAGTGGCCCTGACTGCTATGCGCAAGGTCGTGGGTTCGATTCCCACCAAGGACAAATGTTTGTGTGATGAGCACGATCATTTTTCACGTTCTTTGTCTGGGTGTAATTTATCTATGATATGTATGTATTTAGAAATATATATGTATGTTTATCAGTTGTCTAGTACTCATAGCACAAGCTCTGCTTAGTTTGGGACTAGATGGCGTTGTGTGAAAGTTGTGGAATATTATTATTATTATTATCTGATGAGAAGTGTATACTGAGCAGACTTAATATACACTTCTCATCAGAAAAATCGAAAAAGGCGTCGAGTTTTCGGTACAGATACCGAAAACTCGACGCCTTTTAATAAAAATCATCAAATGACTCCTCCTGCTCTAGATGGAGTGGAAGAGAGTGTCAGACTTCTGTTGGTTAAAAATCCACCCTGTTCCTTCAGTTGCCCTTGCGTTCCGTGGCTTCGATATTACGTTCGAACATTCTCACAAGCCTCGCAGGTAATGGCCCTTTTGGGTCCCATCATTAGCGCTGACTACTCTACAACGTGTAATTGAAACCCCGTATCTATTCAAAAGGACTGAAGACAACATCTGGTATGGAGTCTCTATGCAAAGTTTCAGCTCAAAATAAGTGACTCACAGAATTGACCCCAAATTATTGGTTTCATATGTTTCTTGAATACCAGTAATAACAAACGTGTCACAGCACTGTGAAGGTCATCACTTTCCACGTCACTTGCCAATAAAATGATAATTTTCTTCGTTCTTCTTAATTTGAAAAATTTGGCCTCTGGTATCAATGTATTGAAATTTCTAATATGCTCCACACATGAAGACATAGGATTAGAAAACCCTTGCCATATCATTTGTTATCATCCAAAGAAGCTGTGCACTCGGTATGTATATACCCTCTAAATTACACGTTGTATAAGGCACACGTGGAATTTTCAACTCTTTTAGAGAAACATGGGTTATATATATGGTTATATAATTATGGGTTAAACGGCGATTTTATCGCTGTAATAATATCTAACAGATAAAATAAACATTGAAAAATTGATAATTCAGATGTTTAAATTTTATTTGGGGACTTTCAATTGCACCGCTGTGTTCTTAAATGTTCTTGTACGTCGTATTCAATTCACTTTACCTAAGTTATAATGGAGAAATTTTAACAGATCTAATTGAACTACTGGGGAATCACAACTTACTAATTCACTCACTAACTTCACCTATGTTCACTGTGATATATCTATAGGTATGTATATAGAGTCTAGACCTGATATAATTATACAGAATATTATACTGTCTACTTGTTTAGCTTTAGTCCATAAAATTTGATAATATATACAACGTGTAATTTAAAGGGTACCTATATACATACCGAGTGCACGGCTTCTTTGGATGATAACAAACGATATGGCAAGGGTTTTCTAATTCTATGTCTACATGTGTGGAGCATATTAGAAATTTCAATACATTGATACCAGAGGCCAAATTTTTCAAATTAAGAAGAACGAAGAGAATTATCGTTTTATTGGCAAGTGACGTGGAAAGTGATGACTCTCATAGTGCTGTGACACGTTTGTTATTACTGGTATTCAAGAAACATATGAAACCAATAATTTAGGATCAATTCTGTGAGTCACTTATTTTGAGCTGAAACTTTGCATAGAGACTCCATACCAGATGTTGTCTTCAGTCCTTTTGGATAGACCTATATGGATAGATCTATATTTCAGCAATGGATTGCACCACAACAAGTAAGTTAACTATAAAAACATACAAGTTACATACTCAACAACTTATTTTGCGTAGCTACTAAAATCTATAAGTATGTTTTTTGTTAAACTTGATTTTTTATATTGTGATTTATAAACTAACTAACTGAGCTCTGTGTAAAAAATTGTGTTTCTTTGTCTATGATGTCAACCCTAACGCCTCCAATTTGTTTCTTTCGTGGGCGTCACTTGGCCAAAAGTTCTTTATCAAACGGGCATTTCCCTTTGCCATACAGACCATAATCAAAATATTATTTAAAAATCGAAAAATTCAATTAAGTAATTTAAATCGAAACATTTTATAATTAATTGAAAACCGTTACGTTAAAAAAATGTTAAGCGATGATACGGTTGAAGATGAAGCACGCTTGTTTAGAAGTAACCTTAGAAGTAACTCTTGACTTAAAACTCCCAGGTTATAGCTATCAGGAAACGCAGACTTCGGCAGAGAATTCCGCTCCTTAGCTGTTCGGGATTTACACGGGAAAACCTTCCCACGCGCACGAAATGGCGGGCAACAGCTATTATTATTATATACGAAAGAATATTGCTGCCATAGTATTCTCATACTAAGCTGCATTCGGTTAAGTTAAAAGCCAATCTCAACATAGGAAAAGGTTCGGCCGACAGTATTTCCTGCAATCCCTTTGACTACTATCGTGTATGTTTGTCATGGCCACCCTGTATAGTGTATACAATTTGTGCACAAAATCCTGTGTTTGCGGCCGGATGACGTCGCACGGTGGGCTGAAAAACGGCTTTCATAGACTTAGGCATTTTATTTTGCAAATGCCAGTTTTTGTGCCGGATATCACTTCTA
The DNA here is from genome assembly GCA_943138885.2 of Tholera decimalis. Lineage (NCBI taxonomy): Eukaryota > Metazoa > Arthropoda > Insecta > Lepidoptera > Noctuidae > Tholera > Tholera decimalis. Next base: position 25,534,944 of record OW964577.2, on the reverse strand, counting down.
TTTGTTATAACAATATACAAAAATGACACCAGAATTGATTCTGCACAAAAACGAAGGAATTATAATTTTTTTACGAAAATTTTGTATGGAGCTAGTATGAAAAATCGAAATATCTCTGAAACGGCAGCGATAACCGTAATATCCTTATAGGAGGTTTTAGTACTAATTATTTATGATTTTTTGACTTACGTTACATAATGGTTGTAGATGCCTTTTTTTTTTAAATCGTCAAAATATTTTTATTTATTTTTACATATTAAACGTTCCTTTTAGTGTTTAAGTTGAAGAATTCAGAGCTTTAACAACTCTTAACATAAAATAGCATCACCCCTATAGACCTGAAGGACTAGACAGAGGTGTGTAGTATCTTGTTGATCTTGTAAGATTTCCAACAATACCAAATAGTTGAATATCAGTGTCAAAGTGCCCATGCTGTCGCTTCTTTTAGAAAGATAGGGGAATGAAATTGTTAATTGATCATACCCTAAAAGTATGATTACAACATAACCGGACACATAATAATATCGGCACAAAAGGAATTTTAAAACCTTGCATACGTTCAAAATACAAAATAACATATTGTGTAGTCATCTAATGAGTCTGATGACAAGTAATTAAGTAATTAGAATGATGGTTGTAGTCTTCTGATTCTAATGAGCCTATTAAGTGATTAAATGATTTGAAATATCTCGCAACAATACCAACTAAGAACTGCATTCACCTTTTTATAATTAGTGAGCTAATGTGATTTGCTAATGTTGATTAGTTCTACTATGAGTTCTACGAAATGTTTTTGACGATTATAAATTTTTATTATCATATCTTTTATAACTTTAATGAGGGTAGTTAACTAATTATTGACTTTATACAATAAAAGGGCTATAATTTTGTTCCATAATTTAGATTGTTCACAACCGTGTAACTGCTAACACTAAAACTATTTGCTTTGCGACTACAAAATCTTAGAATGGAAAGTTTAATCACCAACTTAGATTTGTTTGTTCTTCTAAAAAGTGAGTGTCCTTCATTTAATCATGAAGTATTGTTTAGTGCAATTGTGTCCCGCATAGGCGATTGCCTTTCTGCCGAAGATCAAGTAACTCTCAAAGAATTTTGCCGGAGATTCACGCGAGCTGCTTTAAACAGGTGGCAGAAATCTAAACGATTCTTTGATAAGTTTAGAAATACGTACGGAGAGTGGTTGCAAGCAAATATTGATTGGCCGAGTTGCGTGCAAACTTTAATAAATCAAGAACCAACTGTTGATGAGATACCAAGAGCACGCTCAGTCTCTCCAGAACCTTCGACATCATCGACTGTTGGAACAATGACAAAAAGGTCCCGAAAACCATTCAAAGATCTGGGAAGCAAACAGAAAAAGAGAAGATCTAGTGAGCACATAGGCGAGGATTCCTGTGAATTGGCATATGCAGCTGCAGCACGTTTAAAAGAAGAAGGTTATGAAGATATCGCATCTGTAATCAATTATATGATCAAAAATCCAGAAGCTGCCGTTAAAATCAAGGAAAGCATTAAGAAAACAGTAATATTTACACCAGAGAAAGCACTTGGATTGCTTCTTTCACTTAAGCTTTCAAAGTGGCAATATATTACGTTGCGAGAGACTGCCATTCGGGAAGGTGCTAAGGATATTTACCCATCCTACTATAAACTGCAACAAACTAAGCTTGCATGCTACCCTCCTAATCAATCAGTATCAGTTACGGATTCATCAGCTAGAATTACACTTCAAGCTTTACTTGACATCACGGTGAAGCGGATTCTTCAAAGTCTTTCTGATAATGTGGAAAATAAGCAGTTAAAGCTGATATCGAAGTGGGGATTTGATGGTGCTTCCAATCAAAGCCGATACAAGCAGAAAATGGACGGCGAGCATGATGATTCAAGCATTTTCATGACCTCCTTGGTGCCACTGAAACTGACAGATGGAGATAATACTATATGGACAAACCCGAAACCATGCTCAACTTTTTATTGTCGTCCGGTTCAGTTCACTTTTGTAAAAGAAAGCCATGCAGTTGTCATTGATAACAAAAGAAAAATGGATGAGGAAATTGAGGCCCTTAACCCCACAGAGTGCATTAATAGTAACAGGGTGACTCATAAACTAATGATGACAATGATCGACGCAAAAGTCTGCACGTACCTTTCTGAAGCTAGATCAAATGCATCATGCTACCTGTGCTTAGCAAAACCAACAGAAATGAACCACTTAGATGCTGTAACATCAAAAACTGTGTGTTCTGACATATATGAATTTGGCCTATCATCCCTACATGCCCGTATAAATTGCATGGAATGTCTGTTACACATTGCGTACAGACTTGACTTCAAACAGTGGGCAGCAAGAAGTAATGAGCATAAAGATATGTTACAAAACAGAAAAAAAAACATTCAAAATAAATTTAAAGAGGAGCTCAATCTGTTAATTGATATAGTAAAACAAGGCTCGGGAACTACCAATGACGGGAATACCGCAAGGAAGTTTTTCGAGTTTCCCAATAAAACTGCAGCTATTACTGGGTTGGATCAAAACCTGATAAAAAGATTTGCTGTTATTTTACAAGCAATAACATCTGGTGAGAAGATCGATGTCATCAAATTTAAAGATTTTGCTCGCAAAACAGCAGAAAAGTACGTGGAATTATACGACTGGTACTACATGTCATCAACCGTACATAAACTATTAATACACGGAGCTGACATAATCGAAAAAAATGATATTGTCCCGATTGGGACTCTCTCGGAAGAAGCCTCAGAGTCTCGAAACAAAGATTTTAGGAGGTTCCGGGAACATCATTCGCGGAAAAGAAGCAGGCAAGATTCTAATCAAGATATCCTAAATATGCTTGTTGTTTCTTCGGATCCTTTTCTAAGTGCACAAAGGCCGAAGTTAGATGCCAAAAGGAAGACAACCTTTTTTGCTGAAACTCTCGACCTAATACAGTTTCCGGAAACTGAGTTCGAGTTTGTAGGTATATCCGATCTGGATTCTGACTCGGAATTGGAGTCCGACAACGAAAGTTGTAAAGAAAATTTGTAAAATTTAATTATTTTTCTTTATGTTCTTTTGTTATTTATGTTAGTTTATTGTACCAATATGTTTAGTTAATAATTTCATAAATTATAGTTTCAAATATGTATTTTGTATAATTGAATTTATTAGATATTATTTTTGTTACTTCTGTTTTATTTAAATTACCTATCAATAAAAAGTTTATATACAGTCTTTTTTTTTTTCACATATTCTTAATATTTGGGGAAAAAGCATGCTTCCTAACGATGTTCTTAACTTTGACACAGTTCATGGATCGTTTTGAACAGTTTCATATGTTAAAATAAATAATGTTAGTACTATAATCCCCTATAAGGATATTATTATTATTATGTGTCCGGTTATGTTGTAATCATACTTTTAGGGTATGATCAATTAACAATTTCATTCCCCTATCTTTCAAAAAGAAGCGACAGCATGGGCACTTTGACACTGATATTCAACTATTTGGTATTGTTGGAAATCTTACAAGATCAACAAGACACTACACACCTCTGTCTAGTCCTTCAGGTCTATAGGGGTGATGCTATTTTATGATAAGAGTTGTTAAAGCTCTGAATTCTTCAACTTAAACACTAAAAGGAACGTTTCAATATGTAAAAATAAATAAAAATATTTTGACGATTTTAAAAAAAAAAGGCATCTACAACCATTATGTAACGGAAAAAAAAGCGCGGGAACCTTCAAGATTGTTAGGCGCCTTTTTTTCTTTAAAAAAAAAAACTTAATTTGTAATAAATAAAAAGCAACTCATTTTTGAACAAATTTAATAGTTAACGTGGTAGAGATGGCCCGGAGCCGTAAAAAACGTAAAAAGGAACATTCGGCTGAAGACGGAGAGGCGGAGTCGGTTGATGAGGGCTCAGCGTCTGACGTCGGCTCTGTAATATCCGAAGAGGATACTGATAAGTATACTCCTTTTAGAATCCCAGATTACGTCCGATATTACCCCGAAGATGGTGGTAATTTTGAATATATCGTGTTTCTAGAAAGTATAGAAGAAGATAAACCCATTGGCTTGAGGGATATGATGTCCCTTGCAAATGCAATTAAGCGTTACAACAAAGGTGTCAAACAACTGCAGCGGATTAACAAGAGTAAGGTAGGTGTCATATATGAAAGACCAGCACTGGCCAATGCTGCTTTAAGTAATAAAAAGTTTCTTGACGGTCACAAATTAAAAGCGTCAATCCCGGCTGCCGCTACGGAGGTTACTGGAGTCATCACACATGTCCCCATTGAACTCTCAAATAAACAAATTTATTCCGCACTAACAAGCACCAAGAACATCGTCTCTATAAGACGTTTTATGAGAAAATTAGTGGAGAATAAAACTGTAAAATATACACCAACAAAAACAGTATCAATTACTTTCTCATGTCCAGTTTTGCCAGAGAGTGTCGACCTCAACAGTTGGCGTTTTGAGGTAAGACCATATATTCCTCCAGTGAAGCAATGCCTTAAGTGCTTGAGATATGATCATATTGCCAAATTCTGTAAAAACTCTGAGAGATGTTCAATTTGTGGAGAAGCACATAATTACAAAGCATGTATAGTTCCCGCCTCGGGTGCAAAATGCTGTCACTGCTCGGGCAATCACATTGCTATATCTTCTTTATGCCCTGTAAAAAAAGAAAAGATTCTGCTACATAAACAAAAATATGAGAAAAAAAGAAGTTATGTTGAAACTCTTAATGACACAAACTTTCCGAAACTAAACAAAACTGATCAATTTCTGTCACTCTTAAATTCAGAACTGATTTTAAAAACTATTTCAGAATCAATAGTTAAATTAATAACACAAAATAAAATGAATGAAAAATCAATTTGTAGTACTAGCATTAAAGATGTCCTGCAAGAATCCTTTAAAAATATTAGGTAGGTATTAAAAAATATATATTTTAATGGATTATTTAAATATAGTCCAATGGAACGCTCAGAGCTTATTACACAATCAACATATTTTCAATCACTTTTTGTTGGACAATTCTATTCATATAGCTTTAGTTTGTGAAACTTGGCTTAAGCCCCGTCACACTATCAAATTTCGTGGTTATGATGTAGTCAGACTTGATTCAGGGAATGCTCATAATGGTGTCGCCATTATTTTACATAAATCTATTATGTATACTAAAATAAACACAATCTATGATGATTCCTTACAAAATATAGCAGTTCGTATTAATTATGCTAATAATAAAGAACTTACTATTGTAAGTTTTTACAGTCCAACTAATTGCAACCCTCCTTTTTCTAAAACAAAATTAGATAGACTAATTCAATCTTTTCCTCGTCCAATTTTTTTAGCTGGCGATTTTAATGGTTTGCATACAACCTGGGGATGTTCAGCTTCTAACTGCAGAGGTAGGGATATTTTGGATTCCATTAATAAAAACAATCTTGTTCTTTTAAATGATGGTCAAACGACTACTGTTGGTTCCCACACTTGGAGGCGAAATGCTCTTGATTTGACCATTGTCTCTCCTTTGCTAGCCCTGGAGTGTGAATGGTCAGTTCATGATGATCCTTTAGGCAGTTACCACCTTCCTGTAATTACAAAATTCTTAGTGAATAACAATAATTCTTCTAGCTTTCATATACCTGACAGTATTCCTCTTCCATTTTCTTATAATTTCAATACTGTTGATTGGAAAACATATTCATCCGGCATTGATGCTCTTTTGTGTAACTTTTCTATAGACAGACACAATCCTTTGCTTAGCTATAATAAATTTATTAAACTCTTACATTTGGCACTAGTAGATTCAATTCCATCTCCAAGGCGCTACTCCTCTGATGGGGGGCAGGCTCAGCCCCTTTCAACCTCTAACAGAAAGAAAAGAACTCCACTCCCCTGGTGGAATGCTAACTGCAGCAAAGCTGTGGAAGATAGTAAAAATGCTTACTTAACTTTCAAACACAATCCCTCTGAAACAAATTACCTAGCTTTTAAGAAACTCCAAGCAAAGAAAAAGTTCATTATCAAGTATGAAAGAAAGATGAGTTGGTTGAAGTTGTGTGAATCTTTCAACAGAACTACACCTATGTCTGTGGTCTGGTCATATATGCGTAGATTTAATAAAAGTTCTGCATCCACATCTCAAAATAATAACATATATTCTTGGATCCCCGAATTCCTTAAAAAATTTACACCAGATACAGTAGAGCCAGCTTTTATTTTCAACCCTTCTCATCCTGTTTCTCCTAGTAACTTTCACTTAATTAAACCTTTTACATTTGTTGAATTTACTACAGCAATCCATTCTCGTAGGGATACTGCAGCTGGCCTCGACCATATCTCTTATAAAATGCTAAAAAATCTACCTGATCAATCTAAATTAGTTTTGCTTGAAATCTTCAATCTTCTTTGGCAGCATTCTCTAATTCCTGAAGATTGGAAAACTGATTGTCTTGTTCCCATTCTCAAACCCAACAAAGATAAAAATAGTTTTGACTCTTACAGACCTATAGCTTTAACTTCATGTATGGGTAAAATCTTCGAGCAACTTATCAAACAGAGGTTAGAACATTTTATTGAGAAGAACCATTTACTACCTTCGAATCAATTTGGGTTTAGGAGGGGTAAGTCTTCAAGGGAAAGCATTGCTAATTTACATCTCGATATCTTTGAAGCCTTCAAATCAAGGAATGCTCTTGTCAGTGTTTTCTTTGATGTGGTAGGTGCATTTAATAATGCTAATCATCATATACTCTCTTCAGAATTGGCCGCTGTTGGTTTGCCTGCAAAGGTGATAGAATGGATATATAACTTTTTGAATGGTAGAAAAGTATTTGTTAAGTGTAAAAATAGGCTTATAGGCCCTAGGTATTCTTACAAGGGCACTTGTCAGGGCAGTATATTGAGTCCTTTAATATTTATTTTATACATCCACAAACTTAATATTATCCTAGGCACTGAAGTATCCAATCTCCAGTTTGCGGATGACCTGGTAGTGTACTGTGTTGGTAATAATACCAGTACAGTATGCTCCAAGCTTAACATTGCCTTGTATAAACTAAATTGTTACTTTAATTATCTTGCATTAGACATTAGTATAGATAAATCCAAGGTTGTAGTTTTTAGCAATATTGGGCCTTTTATAGTCAATATTAAATATGACAACACTGATTTGCCTGTGGAGAATAGTGCAAGATTTTTGGGTGTTATTTTTACAAGCAACCTCTCTTGGAGAAAATATGTTGATTGTATATGTGACAGAGCTCAAAAAGCCCTAAATGTCCTGAGGTCTCTTGCAGGGACATACTGGGGTTCAGACCCTAAAATTCTTTTAAAATTATACAAATCCCTTGTACGAAGCCACTTTGAATATGGTTACCTCTGTTTTTCCTCAGATAGTCAATTGGTAAATAAACTAGATATCCTTCAAAATCATAATCTTAGACTTATTACAGGTGCCATGAGAACTACTCCCATTAATTCTTTACAAGTAGAATGTAATACTCCCCCCTTAATCTTACGCTTTCAGTATCTCAAATTCTGTTATTTACTTAAACTTTTCTCTGTAAATCATCATCCTCTGATTAAAAAGTTATTTTCACTTCACATTAAGTATCCTGTTAACACTCATCTGACCAAAAATATTCCATTTATGCTTTTTGATTTTTCATTCATGATCAAGTTAGATGGTCAGTTTAAATTTCACAAATCTAATGAATGGGTGTGTTATGAGAAAGAGTTTGAATGTCTATTTCATGAGCTGGATATAGTAATTGACAACAAATTAAGAGATCGGCAAGAAGTCTATAACCTCTTAGATCAATACCCAAACTATCACCACATTTATACAGATGGCTCTAAAAGTAATGAAAGGGTTTCTATGGCTTATGTCATTCCTCATAAGGAATTTGGACTGGGAGTAAAACTGAAGAAAGAATCAAGCATATTTTCCGCCGAAGCTTATGCCATTCTTGCTGCACTTAAATACATTCAAGACCAATCTGAAAATCGTTGGCTCATTATCACTGATAGCATGAGCGTATTGCATGCTTTGAAAAACTATCAAATCAATGCTCACACAAACTGCATTATAATAGAAATCAGGCACATACTTCATAATCTTTCAACAAGAAACTATAGTATTACATTTTTATGGACTCCATCACATATCGGAGTTTCGGGTAACGAGCAAGCTGATTTTCTAGCACGTGCGATTGCTGACATTGTTGACAGTGACAGCGGCAGCCCCGTCGACGATGTCGCTATTCCTTATAGCGATTTAATACCTATAATCAAGTCCAAACTTTTAAAAGATTGGCAGGACACATGGACAGAATCTCTTACTAGAAAAGGTACTTGGTATGCTCAGGTTAATCAGAATATTGGTAAAAGCCCTTGGTTCACCAATTGCCGTTACTTCAGAAGCAGACAATATTATACTATTCTTTGCCGTTTGAGATTTGGACATTGCCGTTTCAACGCTCATTTACATCGCATGCGCATGATTCAGTCGCCTTCTTGCACCTATTGCTCAACAAATGATGAACAGACCCTTGATCATATTTTCTTTCAATGCTCAAGTTTTAATATTCAAAGACTGTCTTTAGTAGCCAATTTATTGAATTTATATGAAAAACCAGAGAATATACCGCGCTGCATTGAAGACATTTTGAAAAATAAAGACACCTATGTATTTATTTACGATTTTATTAAAAACACGATCAAGGACATATGAAACAAGGATTTTAACAAATATCGGACTCGACTTAGAAATAAATTCTATGAGATAATATCTGGGTAAATGACTAACAATTGAATATGGAATATGCATCGGATGTAACATTGAAGACTTGGCTCCGGCCTTATTACACACTTGGAACAGAAACAAATATTACAGACCTGGCTGTATGGGCTTGACTCTTTGCCTGTCCTAACGGACGAAGGGAAAAAAAAAAAAAAAAACATTATGTAACGTATGTCAAAAAATCATAAATAATTAGTACTATAACCCCCTATAAGGATATTACGGTTATCGCTGCCGTTTTAGAGATATTTCGATTTTTCATACTAGCTCCATACAAAATTTTCGTAAAAAAATTATAATTCCTTCGTTTCTGTGCAGAATCAATTCTGGTGTCATTTTTGTATATTGTTATAACTAATAGAAGTGATATCCGGCAAAAAAACTCGCACTTGCAAAATAAAATGCCTAAGGGTCTGTTTCACAATGTACCGATAAGTTCTGCACAAGTTTCGAATAAGCTATTTGTTACTTATTCGTAGGATAAACACAATTGTTGCGTTTCACGACTGTCAAATAGCGCTATGTGTGACATAAAGTCCACCATAAGTTATGGGTCAGACGAAGTGGCAAATAGCAAATTTATCTTAAACATAAGTAGCGTGTTTGACAGTTAAAATTAAATAACATTGTCTTTCTTTCGTTCGTGTTGTATTTAAACTATATATTTACGTAAAAACATTTCGTGTAAGTTTTACAAACATAACTATCTGTATTATCAGAAAGGAAACAGCGTGGTGTTTTGTCTTAATAGGGTACCTAGGTAGACTACTTATAACGACAATGGAGATTTTTGAGACCCTTGAAGATGAGTTTGATGAATATTTTGATAGCCTCACAATACCACGCAGGAATCCTGTGTATCGGGAAAGAATAAACTATATGGAGACATTAGACGAAACGGACTTTAGGGCGCGCTTCAGACTCACTAAGAAAGCTGTGATGTTTGTGTATTCAATTATCGAGAAAGCAATATCTGTCACTACAGAAAGGTAAGTAAGCACATACCTAACTTACAGCCTGCATTTTTATGTCTAGCTTTAGATAGGTATACCTGATCGTAATCTAACTCAAACTATGTTTTTTTCAGGAATCGGGCTATAAGACCGATTACTCGTCTACTGTTAACATTGAGGTTTTACGCGACCGGTAGCTTTCTCACAGTAGTAGGTGATTTCTCTGGTGTCAGCAAAGCTTCTGCCAGTCGCATTGTCTACCTGGTTTCACAAGCTATTGCACGATTGCGTCCAGAGTTTATCAAATTTCCAACCAACACTCAAAAATCCAGCAAGAGTTTTATAATATAGCTAAGTTCCCAAGACTTATTGGTGCTATCGATTGTACCCATGTTCCTATAAAATCTCCAGGTAAAAAATAAATTATATAACATGAATGAATAAACCTCCTAAATATATAATATGTATCCAGTATCTATCAAACTAGGTATGTATCTATATCTATATAAATAAAACGAAGAGTCCTGTGATCAAATAAATCTCCTGTTTTTTATAAATGCTGTTTTCATTATTATCAGGTGGAAACAGTGCAGAAGACTGGAGAAACAGGAAGTCACAGTTTTCTTTCAATGTACAAACTGTAGTGAGTGCAAAGTTAAAGATCATGGACATAGTGGCTAGATGGCCAGGAGCAGCACATGATCAAACAATATTTAATAATTCTTTTATAAAGCAACGAGTTCAAAATGGAGAATTTGGAAACTGTATGATTGTCGGTGATAAAGGATATGAAAATACTTCATACCTACTTACACCACTACAAATTCCCATGACTCCAGCAGAACATCTATATAATGAGTCCCAAATAAGAAGCAGAAATGTAGTGGAAAGAACTTATGGTGTTTGGAAGAATAGATTCCCCATTTTATCAAAAAAAATATTGTTGTCTGTATCTCGTGTACAGGCCGTAATAGTGGCATGTGCAGTATTGCACAATATTGCAATAGATATGCGAGATGATCATTTTGAAGTCATCCACCCAGTAGATGAGCCAGATGAACATGATGTGAATCAAAGTAGACTAGAAAATGTGGGGGATGCAACAGTGCGAAGTAATTTAATTAATGATTATTTTGCTTCATTACTATAATAATAATAGTGAAATGGTAGGTTATGATATTATTAGTAAGTACACTGACTTTCCTCTCCCCTCTTTGTTCTATGTTCTTAAAGTCCATACAAAGGTTGTCTGGAAGATATTGCTATCAGCGATAAGACCGCCATTGTAACCATATTATTGTAAACCTAGTGTTTGTTTAAATTATTGGTGTACAATAAAGAGTATTCTATCTACCTATCTATCTATAATATGTATTCTGTGTTAAGTTAAATAAAAAACAAATTATTTTTCGAATTTATTTAAAAAGTATTTTTTTTCCAACGCCCACATTTCTCTTTTGTGTTCCCTTTCTTCCTCTTCAAAGGCCCATTGCTTTCTTTTATTTAATAATTCTTCCTCCAGAATCTTCTTTTGCAAATCTGCAATCTCTAATTTTGAATCTGCTACTCTTTCAAATGGCCTTTTCATCCTCTCAGTGGCTGAAACAAGTGTTTTTATTTATTTTTAAATATTGGTAATAATTACACAAGCTAGTATCAATATCATTATTTTGACCCATACATGTCTCACTGTAGGACATATGTAGGTCTCCTCCAGAGAGGAGTTTATGGCCACATATTACTACATGCTAAGACAAATAAAACACCAGGTTTTAATAGCTGTCAGTGGTGCTACCATTACATCATCAACTCTGATATATCAAGTTATGTTGTGTATCAATATAAATTATCTAAATAATAACATAATCTAGGCACTTTGTTTATTTTAATGCTAATATTAAAAGAATTTACATAAAGCAGGATGTTTCTTGGAACGCAGAGATTTTGGCTTCCAATTAGTCCACTTCTCGTCATTTCTCTTTTGGGTGTAGTATGTTCACCTGAAATTAAAAAGAAAAGGTGAGATCATGGTGAAGGTGTGCTTATCAACAATACTGAGGCACAACAGGAATACTACTTACTTATCTTTTTTCTTGAAGACCGTTCCTCATCAGAGTCGTCATTTTGTGTAGGCTGATCTTCAACTGAAAACCAAAAAGTAGGGCCGTTTAAAATGGATGAAAAGTTAGTTGTTAGTAGTAGTTAATTTTTGTTATTAACAACTGGCAATCATATTTGAGTTAACTGGGCTTTATTTTACATGTAGAAAAAGTAACTTACTTATGTGATGCTCTATACATGCATCCACTGATTGGACACATTTATTGTCTGCGACAATCTCTGTTATTTCAATATATTGTGAACCTACTGTAGACAATATTTCTTGGCTAGGAAGTACTGTTTCTATTTGTATAGAATCTGCAACATAAAGAAAATTATATAAGATGGGACAAATATATTCTATTCACCATAAGGGCTGAATAAGTTAATTCACTTATACAATACAGATTGGCTAGTCAAATTGATACACTAGTACACAACTAATAACAATTCAAAACAGATCTTACCAACATGATCGGAATCAAATTCACTTTCAATTCCATCAACAGACAACAATATCATGTCTTTAACTTTTTCCTCTATAGGCGTCAGAGGAGGAGCAGCACTAGGCCCCCCTCCTGTGCGATATGTTTCAGCACGTATTAATGCAGACGTTTTCCTGGTAGTTCTTTTTATACCTTCGTATTTTGCTTTTAAAGTTTTAGCACTCCGAAAGTTTGTACCGCTTGTGCTATTAAATAATGCCTCCAGTGTCTTCCAGCACTGTTCTTTTTCATGCCAAGTGACTGCGTCACTCTTCTTATTTTCTAAAATACTTTTATGTTGAGCAACAAGTAAGGTTAGAAGCTCAGCTTCTTCCCGGCTAAAGTTAACGCTTCGTTTACGTTTCGGTGTCGTCATTTTTCACTTTAAGAGTATGTACCTATTTAACGAAATCACTGTGCACAAAATGTATTTAGCAAGTACACTCAAATCGCAAGAATAACAAAACAAACAGATTACAGAAACACAAACAACAAACAAACGAAATAGCATAAAAATACCACTGTATTAGTGACTGTCAATTGTCATTGTCAAACGGCATCCCGTTTCGTTACAAGCAATATTCAATTACCATCAAATCGTTTGTATAAGTTTTTATATATAATATTAACCTTTATGTGAATAATAACTAATTATATAAAAATATTAAAGTAAAACAATACTTCCAGTGTAAATTAAAATAAATTTATAAGTAGTTCATATTAACTTTCTTTAAATGACATCAAAAAACGGAGCGTATGTATATGGTGTTGCCACCGTGCTTACATATAAGTTCCAGATAGTTATGTGTCAGATAAAATAAGTTTGTGAAACGCAAAGTTTCTTATTCAGAACTTTTATCATCCGAATAATTTATGTGTAACATAGGTATTCGGCACTTTATCCGTACATTGTGAAACAGACCCTAAGTCTATGAAAGCCGATTTTCAGCCCACCGTGCGTCGGCTCACGAGTCACGATTGATTGTGTTCCTACATCAAAACTCGGTATTATTTCCTTGGTAATAGAAGGAAAATTTTCTTCCTTTTAACCTCAATATTGTACCTAGTTACTCGTACACGTGTTTTAAAGAGGTTTATTATATATTAATCTGTACCATATTAATTAAATTTAGATATTATCTGTTTGTGATTTAGAAAAACACTACATCGATCTGTTACTCTGTTTTGACACCGTTTTGTTTCCGTTTTTGTTTATAACATAGGAGTTTCTGAATGAATTTTAAAATGACTATGTTTCCTCCAGTGCTTATACACGTTGCTAAAATACAAATAAACATTGTTAACATTTTTGTCTGTCTGTTTGTCAGGGCACGAACAACTGATAGTTTCTGGCTGCACCCGATTTGTTTTTAACTAAGATTACAGATTAGATTACACTAAGAATTTCTTCTCTATCGTGAGTGAATTTTTACAAACACCCAGAGCCTGAACAAATTCTCCAATCCCGTTCTGCATCAATCGTGCCGTCAATTGATGATTCATATTTAAATATAAATTAAACTTACTTAACCTCTATAGCCCCAGCGGCACAAAAACGTGCCAGTAAACCAGTATTAGTTGAGCCCCGCTGGCAACAAATTTGTGTGCCGGCGGGGCTCAACTAATAGTTGACGTAAATAATGGCGGTCCTTGACAGGTTAATGCAAAAGCCCACAGGTTCTAAGATTATTTTTTTTTATTGGTAATAGGCTCGCGTTTGACCACCATCTCACCTGATGGTAAGTGATGATGTGGTCGAAGATGGAGCACGCTTGCCTAGTAACCTATTCACTCTTGACTTAAAGGTTATAGCTATCGGGAAACACAGACTCCGGCAGGGAATTCCACTCCTTAGCTGTACGCACAATGAAGGTATTCCCAAAACGTTTAGTGCGTATGGGTGGGATGTCCACCATGTAACGATGGCGCATTGCCGTTTGTCTTGTAGTCCGATAATGGAACGGGCTTGACGGAATTAGATTGTGTAATTCCATCGCACGAAAGAAACCTCGGAAATTTCGAAAGCCTTTTTTATTGGTTTGATTTTCTTTTCATACCGTAATAGAAGTTATTTAGTCGACTACCTGTTGCCGTTATCAATATCGAGCAAAAACAAGCAAAAAATCACGTTTGTTTTAGGAGTCCCCTTTAATATTTATTTTATTCTGTTTTTAAGTATTTGTTTTTATAGCGGCAACAGAAATACATCATATGCGAAAATTTCAACTATCACGGTTTATGAGATACAGCCTGGTGACAGACGGACGGCCAGCGTAGTCTTAGTAATAGGGTCCCGTTTTATCCTTTGGGTACGGAACCCTAAAAAGGGCAACAGGATGTGAGCATTAATTCCGGAGATTACCCCCTTTTTTTTTTTTTTTTTTTAACGTGGTAAAATTATCAAATAAGTCCTCCCACTCCGGGCAGGGTGGGAGGGACTGTCAGACTTTTACTGACTAAAATCCACGGTGTTCCTTCAATAACCCTTTACATACCGGGGCCACGGTAACGGGATGAGTCCCACGACCCCGGCGGGCTTCGGCCCTCTGCAGAGGGGGCCTCGTCATGTTGCTGACGCTCTTTGAGGCGCGCGTGGAACACGACGCGCCGTCGACCCGGGCATGGTCCATGGTCGGACAGCGAGTTGCCCTTTACTCGTTGTCCGCATGCCCGCGCCTACGGTGGCCGGAGATCGTCGGCCGACGTCCGACGCCTTGGGCGTCTACCACTGCGGCTGGGCTGGAGGGAGGACGCCATCCTCTCCCTCACGCGGCCCGCCTCCTCCTTCGAAAGCATGACTGCTTCGCAGAAGGAGGCGACCGCTTCCCACTCCCTCTCGCCCCGCAGCATGGCCTCGACCAAGGCCGGGCGCGAGAGGTCTCCGCCTATCGCCGCCGTGAGGACACGTCGGTGCTCTGCCCAGGCGGGGCAGTCTTGCACCGTGTGCTCTACGGTGTCCTCAGGGCGACCCTCGCAGTGGTGACACCCAGGCGTTTCCTCCTTTCCCATCAGACACAGGTACCTCCCGAAACTTCCGTGTCCGGTGAGGACCTGCGTCATGCGGTAGGTCAGGACGCCGTGACGCCGATCTAGCCACTCCTCAAAGAGGGGTCTTACCGCCGCAATTGCGGCGTGCCCGGCCGTCGGTTGCGACAGTCGTTCCCTCCATACTGCCCTGAGATCGCGCCGGAGCTCTTCCCGCCGCGCCTCGACTTCTCGAGGCAGCGGGGATACGCCCCGGCGCTGCGCCTCCACGCGCCATTCATAGACGCGCTGGAGGGCAGTCGCCTCCAGATCCCAGGGCAGCAATCCGGCAAGGAGGTTGGCCGATTCGCCGGCGATCGTGCGGTATCCCCGGATCATTCGGATAGCCATGACCCTCTGGCATGCGACCAACTTTAGTGGTCGCGTCCGGATGCACAGGGCCCACACTGGGGACCCGTAGAGGGCCATGGACCGCACGACGCCGGCGTACAGCCTTCGGCAGGAGGCGTTTGGCCCGCTGAGATTAGGCAGGAGTCGCCTGAAGGCGGCTGCTGCCCGGTTCAGCTTTGGGGCCAAACTCAGGAAGTGCTCCCTGAAGTTCCACCGGCTGTCAAGGACGAGTCCCAGGTACTTCATCGTCCTCCCGACGCCGATGCGAACCCCCTCCACCGTTATGTGGGACTCGGACCGTGGCGCGTTCCGACCGCCATGGAAGCACATGGCCTCGGTCTTGTGCAGCGCCACGTCGAGTCCCAACTGCCGGATCCTATGAACGACTGTCGCGACCGCTTGCGTCGCCAGGTCGGCCGCCGCCTGGTGCGACTCTCCCTGCGCCAGGACGAGCGTGTCGTCAGCGTAACATACTACGCTGACGCCGTCAGGGAGGTCGCCGCGCAGCACCCAGTCGTATCCGATGTTCCACAGGGGCGGCCCCAAGACCGATCCCTGTGGGACACCGCACGACATCTCTCGCCGGTTCCACTCTCCCCGGTGACCGGGGTAGATGACGGCTCTGTCCGTCAGGTAGTCCTCGACTATGCGACGGAGGTAGGTCGGCACCCGGTGATACCGGAGTGCCTCCCTGATGCAACTCCAGGGCAGGGTGTTAAAGGCGTTGGTGATGTCCAAAGACACCGCCAAGACGACCCTGCCTCGGGATACCGCGTCCCCCGTCGTGAGGGCTCTCACGCGCATGATGGCATCCACCGTCGAGCGCCCCCTGCGGAAGCCAAACTGGCACTCCGCAAGATCCGGGCCCACCCGATTCAGGTGCCCGAAGAGGCGGTCTGCAATTACTCTTTCCAAGAGCTTGCCCGCCTCGTCGAGCAGCACGATGGGCCGGAATGCGGACGGAGAGTCCGCAGGGCGCCCGGCTTTCTGGATCAGGACCAGCTTTCCCGTCTTCCAGCGAAGTGGAAACTGGCCCCTCTCCAGGCATGCGCTAAAGAGCCCCCCTAGTCGAGGCCCGAGAGTCTCCGAGGCCAGGACCCAGGCTTTCCCTGGCAAGCCGTCGGGTCCTGGGGCGGTATTTTTGGCCTTGAGCCGTTGTACCGCCACTCTCAAGTCTACCTCGGTCACCTCTGGAGCGTCGTAGACGTCGTCGTCGCTGTGGTCCGCGTTTGCGCCAGCTTCAGGTTCCGTCGGAGACGGAGCCATGGGCGGGGGAGCGTGCTCCCCTCGCGATGGGAACAGGGCGCTCACCACGTCCTCCAAGAACTGAGGCTGGAGACTCTGCGTCAACGGGGGAGCCCAGGGGCGGAGCTTCTCTCGCACCCACTTGTAGGGGCGGCCCCATGGGTCCCCGTCCAGAGTCGCCAGCATCTCCTCCCGGGCCAGTTCCTTGGCCCGCCAGATCTCGTCTCGGAGGACGGCTTTCGCTGCCCTGTAGCCCTCGTACAGCTCCGCCCACACCCACCCACACCCACTGCGGAAAACCAATTTTTACAGTTCATAGAAATTCAATTACTTAACCGCAAAAAAATGTACCACGGCTCATTGCCCCCAGGCGTTCAGGGAATACTAATTCATAAATTACAAGAGAGTTATGAATCGCCTACTTTATCTTAATTAACCACAAGCCGGCTGTCACAATCGTGGGCGTATTGACTCCGGGTATCTATTATTTATTCATGTAATAATAAAATAGTAAAAAAAGTGTGTCTGTACATTGAATATATTTACAAAACCTAGCTGACGTTTGTACATCGGTACAAGTCGTTACGAGTAATCCGAAGCCAGAAAAAAACAATCAATCAGTGTTGCCAAGGGGTACCGCATTGCCGGGCTTGTGGGAATGTTCTAACGAGATATCGCGGCCCCGGAAATTAAGGGCAGCTGAAGGAATAGGGTGTGTTTTTAGTCAGTAGAAGTCATTCGATGATTTTCCCAACCAGAAAAAAGCTCATACAAAAGCGAAAATACCTACGCTATAATAGCCTACAAAATCTTAATAATAATACCAGCTGTTTGCAGCAAGATGAAATGTACCATAAGTACGCACACAGAGAGTTGAGATTGTTTTGCCCGCCGCGCGACCCACGTCATCGAGCGAATGTCCTAGGGTTGTATATGATGATATTGGTAATAAAACGAATATAGAAAAACAATTATTTTTTATTTGTTGATCAAATATGTTTCAGTTTAATAAATTGATATATGCATTTTTTCCTTCCCTGAATTCCCGATGATTAAATTTTAGTGTCGAAAATATCCGAAACCGCGTAAATAATTTTTATTTTAATAAAATTCCGCGCAAATAAATAATCAAAAGGGAAACAGGAGCAAAGCGGAGGAAATTCAATTGTTTTAGGTCGATCCATTATGACGTTGTCAAAATTATTTAAAAAGGCTCAGGCAGGCGTGCGGCAGCCCACTGTCGGATGTACCGACGGCGATACCCGAAGCGGTAGGCATATAACGCGTGGCCTTGAGCGTGTGACGGACGCCTGCTAATACTCAGCTGCATCCGGTTAGACTGGCACCGACATAGGGGGGAGAAGGTGATGATGATTGACTACGGATATATTATATACTAGTAGTCACGCGGGGCTTCGCTCCCGTGGATTCTATCACGGTAAAAACATAACTCTCCTTTTTTGCAGTTGCGTAAAAAGTAGCCTATAACCTTCCTCAAGCTTCAACCTACTTCCATACCAAATTTCATCCAAATCCACCCAGTACTTTCGAAGATTAGCGCGTTCAAGCAAACAAACAAACAAACTTTTCCGCTTTATAATATTAGTATAGATTATACAAGGTGTAACAGATTAAGCGCAATACCTCAGACACCCCAATTACAATATTAAATTATAAGTCTAAAACAACATCCGTAATCCGTATCCGTAAATAAATTGAAACCAAACCTAGACATTTTTTTATAAAATAGTTATTCTTTTTAAAAGCAAAACGTATGTGCGTCACACAATATCCTTACGCAGACGCCTACACTCATGCCATGTTAGCGGCTGACACGCACACGAGCGCGTTTCCCTGAATTAAGGACTGTATTAATTTGTCATGATACAGTGTTCTACTTTAAGTTAAGTGAAAGATTTTTCCGTCAAAATTTAACACCTATTTTTTATGACGAACATCGATTCAGAAGCCGATTCTGAACTAACTATTTCAGGCATTTTGTGTATTCTGTTACACGTTGTATAGGCCTCTACAATCTGTTAGTTGTTATAATGTTAGGAGCCAGTCATAAATTACAAAACACAAATTTCATTATTGTTTTACCCCCATCCCCGTTCTTGTCACTGCTGGACAGATTTTGATAGTGTGACGTAAATATTACCTTATGTACACACAGATAGAGTTGACAATATTTTTAAGACTGTCGGTTATACAACGTGTAATTTAAAGGGTTTATACATACCAAGTGTTGCCGTGTTGCAGTGTTGCAAGCCAGGGTTTTGTAAAGCTATGTGGAAATAATAAGAATTTTCCATACATTGATAGCAGAGACCGAATTTTTCAAATTAAGAAGAACGAAGTGAATTATCGTGTTATTGGCAAGTGACGTGGAAAGTTATTGACCCTCGTAGTGTTGTCACACGTTTGTTATAATTGGTATTCAAGAAACATATGAAATCGATAATTTGGTATAAATTCTTTGAGTGACTTATTTTGAGCTGAAACTGTGCATAGAGACTAGATACCAAATGTTGACTTCAACTCTTTTAGATAGATATGGGGTTTCCGTTACACGTTGTATATAGTTAAAATATAGTGTTTTACACTTATCGGTTATGTACGCCCCGTGGTCGAAATTAGCACATAATATAATTTATTATTAAAGTGTTATTATCATATACATAAATACTATTGGACTTAAAAAAACCTGGCAAACGTTGTTTGATCTACAAAATTATTTAAATAAAAAAAACTGTCTACGACCTGTTCTCAGACCTACCAAGTCTAGACAAGAAATCATAACAATCGGTCAAGCCGTTACGGAGGAGATAGATAATTATATTCTTTAGTGTACACCATAACAGAATTAAATAAGGAATTTACAACTACAAAAGGAACACCTTTTGTAGTTGTAAATTCCTTATGAGCTGAGATTTTAGCAATAAGACCACCTATTGTAACAACAATGGGCGATCTTATTGCTAAAAGCTCAGCTTAGGTTGTCCGGAAAATATCGCTTTCAGCGATAACCGCCATTGTAACCATAGAATTATTAAATAGGTGTGTTTAAATTTTGGTGTACAATAAAATATATTCAATCTATCTATCTTATACAAATTCAGCTAAAGCTTAAGATCAGTTTTCTGCACTCCTCCATATAAACTTTCACTGGAGCCAAATACGCCTCCTTCGGCGAAATCATCGTAAAAAGGTATAAAAAGATTTAGCTACACGTACATACATATATAGATTCGGAATGTGTTCTACCTTTGCAATTTAGGTCAGCACCGTATCGAGAATCCCATGGGCCATGAATGTTGCCATAGTATTACTCCTCGTGTGCCATTGGCGCAGGTCATCCCATTTTATCATATATACGTATGATAGCTATGATGGCATCGTATGTACCACTGAAATGGGTACTCCTTGTTGTATAGCTTTTTATCTTTTGTGTTCCCTTCCACATATGACCCGCCAGTCTTTAAAGCAAGAGTGAAAAAGCATCTTCTGGACTTACTCGTCTCACAGTAGCCTGCAAGACCCTGAGCGGACGTATCAACAGTCCCGAGCTCCATGGCCTTTTCTGCCGACTATTCGTGCCTGACAAGTACATCGGGCACCGTCAGAACCGCTTGCACACTTTGTTTGCTCCACCGACTTCCAAAACTGTCGCCAGAGCTGAATCCCCAGTATGTCGCACTCTAAGGATGCTCAATGCCCTCTTGACTACCAACCCCGAATGTGATGTTTTTGCCGACAAATGGAGTAAAATTATGCGTGCATGGCTGGTGTTCTGCGAGAGGAAGTATGCTAGAGTGTCTACTGTTCCATTTTAATGTTAATTTTCAACCGACGACAAAAAGAGGAGGTTATCAATTCGACGCGTATATTTTTTTTTTATGTATGATCATCGATTACTCGAAGACGGCTGAACCGATTTGGAAAATTCTTTTCTTAATTGAAAGGGTATACTTTGAAATTGGTCCCATTTTCATAAACGTCAGGATCTGATGATGGGATCCTGGAGAAATTGAGGGAACTCTTCAAATATTATAGGCACACCTATGACGTTTTGGTATTTATTATAGTAACTTGTGTAGTTGCTCTCAAAAAGTACCATTTGAGGAAGTGGAACTGATAATGAAGACCACAGATGGCCGCCGAAACTACTCAATAATAAGTATTGAGTGGATTGCGATTCGATTACTTGAATATGGATGTTAAGCACTTTATGCTCGTCACAATGCATATGGTGATGTAGAGCTGATGGTGAAGTACCAGGAGAACTCCTCAACAATTAACGGCCCAGCATTGGGAAAAGCAATATTTTGTAAAAGGTTATAAGTAGTTGACATTTAGGCTCTTGTAACTAGGTAAATTAAAAATAGACCAACTAAAAAGAGTGAAATAAAAACTTTTTACCAAAAAATTAAACCGACTCCCAAAAAACACTGCAAAGTGAAAAATAACTTTAATTTCGGAAGTCGGTGCCAAAAACGAAAATACAAAACTAAAGACACCGACTACCGAAATTAAAGTTATTTTTCACTTTGCAGTGTTTTTTGGGAGTCGGTTTAATTTTTTGGTAAAAAGTTTTTTATCTAATATAATTTCAATTATCAATCACAATTATTATTATTCTTTTCTTATATGTATTTCTATGTTAATTAATGTAATTGGTGTTTTACCATTTTAATTAACTATAAATAAATAAATAAAAAAAAAATCATAGACCTCAGCAACGCTTACCATCTGGCGAGATCGAGGTCGAGATTAGGCTCAACCGTAATAATAAAAATAAAACACTAAACGCAATTTGATGGGACTTTTCAGTAGGTAACAATTTTTACAGGTCAATACCGATCACAGTGCAAAATTGTGCGCACAATGATACACAAGCGCACTTTTTGTTCCTTCACTTTCATAGTCCGATATGACATGGCAGAGGTCAGGTGCAGGATTAACGGCTTTTTGTGCTTCCTAAGTCTTGGGGATTGGGGTATCACACCACTGTCTTCCTAACTACAACTACTTTTCACATATTTCTCATTAGTATATTTTTACCGCACCCCTAAGTTGTGTGCCAAAATCATCACTTACTGGAGCTATGACACAGCTAGAAGGCGTCGCGGTAGACCTCGTAGAAGATGGCGGGACGAGCTAGATCAAACTAACGACCAGTGGACTACTTTGGCTCTGGAAAGAACCACCTCGAAATCATGGGGAGAGGCCTTTGCCTAGCCGTAGGATGATGCAGGCTGACAGTAACAGTAATATTTTTATGATAGTATCATATTTGATCACCATCTCAACCTGATGGTAAGCGTTAATGTGGTCGAAGATGAAGCACGCTTAACTAAAAGTAACCTATTCACTCTTGACTTAAAGACCCCTAGGTTTCAGCAATTCCTGCAATTTAAGCTAAAATGATTACAAAATAAAATAAATCAAAGAAAGAAAGCTTTTTCAACTAATTTTCAACGAGGCTACTTTGTACTCGTCCGTCATTAGAAGCTACTTGTGTAAATGCAAGCGATGACGTCACGAACCTACCCTCACTGTGTTTGCATAAAATGTGCAATAAAGCGGCCCATTCACTACGGACGCCGTAACCGGGTCATAGGAAACATACGGGGGGATAAATTGTGCGTAAAGTTTGTGTAGTTTTGCTCAGCGTGAATTGATAAAAGATAATTTACAACATGAACCTATCCAAATATCTTTGTAAATCTTTTCCAAGCGAGCTTCTAACAAAAAAAGAACCTTGGAACCTTGAAATGGTCTTTTTTACTGACTACATTCCTTCACAATCATTAGAACTTCAAACTCCAGACTAGTATTGAGTTTCTAATAGAAAAACCCTATAGCATTTTTTGCTCGAATCGTAAATCGAACCCGAGATCGATTGTTCAGCAGTTGTGCCAGTCTATATCTCAGTCTTTTCTCAGTGTCATCTTAAATAGTGATTCGGTGTTTTCATAAAAAAAAAATAACATTTTTAAATATTTGTTTGTTTTTCTGTTTGTCCGGGCTAATTTCTGCAATGGCAGAACTGATTTTAATAGGACACTGAAATATGGAATCATTTATAGGGCAACATACTTTTTATTCTTGAACGCCCACGGGATCAGGGTTAACGCGAGAAATACCTCTTAAGCGAACAAAGTCACGCGCACAGCTAGTCTAGTAAATATTTTTATAATTGTCCCGTTCCATCATCGGACTACAAGTCATCGGCGATGCGCCATCGTTACATGGTAGACACCCCACCCATACGCACAAAACGTTTTGGGAATACTTTCATTGTGCGCACAGCTAAGGAGTGGAATTCCCTACAGAGTCTGGATTTCCTGATAATATAATAACCTGGAGAAGTTTAAGTGAACAGTAAACACTTGAGTAGGTTACTTCTAAACAAGCGTGCTTCATCTTTGACCACATCATCACTTAACATCAGGTGAGTTGGTAGTTGACTACCATCGCTCGAGACCATCAGGAATAAAAAAAAACTAACACACATTTTTTTCCGAGGTGGATATCTTCACGGATGTCTTCCGCCCTGGGGCGGGCGAAGGGGTCTATCAGACTCATACTGACTAAAACCACCCCATGTTCCCTCGTTAACATGCGCCGAGGGCTGCGGGAGCACATAGGTATTCTTCAACACGGCCCCCGAGTCTGACATCCACCTGACGTAACTACACTAGAAACTCTTAACAATAAAAAAACACAAAAGCCAATACATATCTTACACAAAATTATCCAGATAGTAACAAAAGAATAGTGTCGGTGAAACAGTTATAATGTTTTCATTCAATTCCGACCATCTGGAAGCAATCAAGCTGTTATTTTATTAAACAACGAACGTTGTTCTTCGTATTGATTGGAAACAAGTCCTCGATGAACGCCCATTGGATTTTTATCTTGGCTGATTACATAATATTTGTGTACATTCTAGCGTCTGCAATACAGCATTTGAGATGTTGTTGCTTTGATTTAGAAACTAGGTATTCCTAATTTTTGTTCCTTGTGGTAATTGTCTAAATAAACATGTTTTCTTTCATCTACCAATAATATGTTTTCTATGTTTTAGGAATGTTATTATTAGAAACTTGTGTTAGCACAATCATTTTGTAGACCTTTTAAAACTGAGCGTTAAGAGGTACTCACACTGTCAACTTATAGCGGTTCAAAATATAAAATACACGATATTTCTTACTAGTGGCTACATTTGAGATGACATTATATCTCTATCGGGAAACTTACCTACCAGAATTTTAAATGTTGAAAATCCAAGTGTGTCGATAATCTAAGTAAATTGTGGAAATAATTTGTAATTTTTTTCAGTTGTGTATACAATACGAATAATATATTTGGGGAATAAATAATTATGTAATATATAGACTCAAATCTATGACGACTGATAGAGAATATGTAAATGGAACAAGATTTATACGTAGATATATTACAATAAGATAATATTAAGTACTAGTAATCAAAACGAACAATAGAAATCCTTATTACAGACGAATGCTGAATGAGGTTAGTCGGACCTAATATGACACGGTTGAGCGATTAAATGTTGTACTACACTGCCCTGCACTAACTAAAAGGCCGTTAAGCCACAAAAGGTAATTTTTCACTTTTTAATGTAATCTCAAACCACTTTCGATTCTCTATCTTTTGGTCTAAGAATCATTTTCCTACGATTAATACTTTTTGAGATACAGCAATTTTGCTGAGCAGTTAAACCACATAATTTTTGTCACTTCCTTAGTTAAAAAGCGACTAAACAACAATACTATATATACAATACTAAAATATAAGACAATACTGAAAAATAATCAATATATACAAACAAAAAGCGACATATATTGTGCACAGAAACTAAGTCCGCAAAAATAATCTTCCTAGCTAGCGTAGTTTTGTAGAAAAATAATTTCTCACTTATTTTTACGTATACTCGAAAAGTACTTTTTGGTGTTAGCGGCTTTTTAGTCAGTGTAGGGCAGTACATATCACGGGTTTGATTCCCGCATCGGCACAACTGCTTGTACCTAAGGCCTACAGACACTTCTCCCGGGTCTGCGTGTTTTTAAAAAATTGGCCAAGTGCGAGTCAGACTCGCCCATGAAGGGTTCCGAAGTAACTATAATAATATAATATATATATATTTATTTGACAAAAACAATCCTTACAAATTTCGTAAAACTAACTTATTTACATTTTTACAACTACGCCAAATAACTTTGTTTTTCATAGTGTTTGTATGAATTACAAAGTTATATTTGCGGTTTTAGAAAATATGCTGTATCTCAAAAACTTGACTTGATTTCATTCAAACCAATTTTGGTTGAAAGATCTATAGACATACATTTTTTAGATTTTTCACTCCATTATAATAGAAGATAGAGGGGGGACACACACACATTTTACCACTTTGGATGCGTATATCTTTTAAACGATTAACCCTATGAAAAAGTGGCTTTAGAAACCTCAATGTCATTTTAAAGACCTGTCTATAAATACCACACACGCATAACTTTCATGAAAAAAAATATTTTCAGTTTCAGTTCCATGTATCGGGAGCCCTCCTTTATTTTAAATATTTTTTAATTTTTTTCTTAAAATCGGAAAGCGGTTTACACAATACATCTACCTACCAAGTTTCACATGTATAGTCCTAATAGTTTCGGAATAAAATAGCTGTGACATACGGATGGACGGACAGACAGACAGACAGACAGACAGACGGACAGACATGACGAAACTATAAGGGTTCCGATTTTGCCATTTGGCTACGGAACCCTAAAAACACGCACGATACAGATGAGAATCCTAATGTTGAAACACCTACAAGCGTAAGGCTATCCTGCAGTCATCATCAACCTCATTATTCATCATCATCTTTTCACATAGAGCGTCTGCCTATCTATCCTGCAACCCATAGGGTAACACGATAGATATATACAACGTGTAACGGAAACCCCATATCAATCCAAAAGGGCTGAAGACAACATCTGGTATGGAGTCTCTATGCAGTTTCAGCTCAAAATAAGTGACTCAAAGAATTGATACCAAATTATCGGTTTCATATGTTTCTTGAATACCAATCATAACAAACGTGTCACAGCACTACGAGGGTCAGTAACTTTCCACGTCACTTGCCAATAACACGATAATTATCTGCGTTCTTCTTAATTTGAAAATTTCGGTCTCTGGTGTATTGAAATTTATAATAAGTTCCACACATGTAGACATAGGTTTACAAAACCCTTGCCAAATCGTTTGTTATCATCCAAAGAAGCCGTGCACTTGGTATGTAGGTATATACCCTTTAAATTACACGTTGTATATCCAGAGCAGTGTCAGAATTTCTGGCACCTGAATTCCTGTAACGACTGTCAAAGACGTTCAAAAGACGGCCAGGATCAACGACTTAACGTGTTTTCCGAGAAACGGACGACGAATCTTAATATGTTACGACACAGACTGACCTCGGCAAGCATGGCTTTGCACACATTTGGCACATTGAAGATCAACCCGTGCGAGTGTTCAAGGTTAAGCAAAGCAAACCTCATTCTCACACACACACACACACACACCCACACACATACACACACACACACACATATACACACACACACACACATAACTCATCTTTGTCTGTTGGTCGGGAAATCAGAATTAAATTAAATTGTTATTAACAAAGTAAATGTGTCACCTACTTACAAAACATCTAGTCAACAAAGTTTACATGGACGAATTCAATGTCCCCATAACACAGGATTTTCCTAGCACGGGAGTCATTACCCTTTTTGATAAATGTTTTTTAAGAGCACTGATTGTATCTTTTAATTGACTGTAATTCTGCTAATGGCAAATAAAATTATTATTATTGTTTTATTAAGCAACGTTGGACTTTCCTGCAGTATTAAATTAGAACAAAGACTCATTTCCGTCAGGTTAGATCCGCACAGACTACAACCCGTATGTTTCCACGATAGTTGCATCCGTGCTCAACGATGCGATCTTGAATACTGATAATCGAAACACATATACATGTAGTTACTATGTTTGTGTGTCACCAACTTTGTGGAGACATTGATTTCTGATAGATAATGGTATTCAAAGGTTCCTTTGAACGAGTTTCTATCTGAACTGTATACATATAGATATACTTTTTTTATTGATAATAGGCTCGCGTTTGGTCACCATCTCACCTGATGGTAAGTGATGATGCGGTCGAAGATGGAGCACGCTTGCCTAGAAGTAACCTATTCAAGACTCCCAGGTTATAGCGATCAGGAAACACAGACTCCGGCAGGCAATTCCACTCCTTAGCCGCACGCGCAATGAAAGTATTCCCAAAACGTTTGTGCGTATGCGTGGGATGTCCACGATGGCGCATCACTGTTTGTCTTGTAGTCCGATGATGGAACGAGCTTGGCGGATTTAGATTGTGTAATTCCATCGCACACTCCCCGAAATGTAACCGACAGAAAACCGATAGACTTGCAACTCGTCGTCGATGTTCAAGGCTCTGGAGCTTTGACTCGACCAATGCATCGTTGCCAATGATTCTCTTGGCCCGTTTCTCGATAGACTCAAGCGCATCCAGTTGGTATTTGGCAGATCCATCCCAAAGATGAGAGCAGTACTCCATACCCGACCGAACCTGGGCTTTATATAAATTGACATATACGACATAGACGGAAAAAACAGAAATTGACTGATAAAATGTAGGGATTCTTTTTCGAGGAGAAAATCTTGATATATCTCTTCCTACTCGGGATGGAGCAGAAAGGAGTGTCAAACTTCTACTATGTGAAACATACTCCGTTCCTACAGTTACTCTTGCGTTCTAGGGTTGTAGTTAGTATCTCATTAGAATATTCCTACAACCTCGTCAGGAAGAATGCCTTTCAAGAATTATCAAATCAGTAATTCCCTGTTCATTGCTAGACATGAAACGGCATCTAGCATCAAGCTAAGCTGCTCCAGAAGAGAGTTTGTTGAGGTGTAATTTTTTTTTCTCATGTTCGTACTGTGGAGTTTTGTTATGCGAGCGGTCAGCCTATCACACTGGCTGGTATAATTTGAATTTCGACCGCAATGTTTGACATGCGAGCGAATTGTTTTAAAAAAAGAAAGAGCCGGCTGGGATGCGGCGAACAGAGCAGGCTCGAAATCAAAATAACTTAAAGAATATAATTATATTAATCTCCCATTACATGTGAACATGATAATATACAAAGGATAAAACCTATCGCGTTTGTATTGAATTCCCGAGTACACACACGCCCCCGTTACAGTACACAGTTCAGAGTCACATGGCACATTACCTACATAGAGATTGTTGTCTGTTGTAGGTAAAACCTGTATTACATACAAATAAAAATTGTCCGACGGAGGACAATTTTCATCACCTAAATCTTGATAAACTGGTAAAAGAAATACTTCTCATCATGCCTAATATACCTCTGCTCTTCCTTTTAACTCAATTCCCCTAACTATAACCTCATCTTATATCTTCCCACTCATCAACCAAATACTCGAGTATCTTTCGCTATCTTTTTCCCAGACAATGGAAAGAATGCCCATAGCAGTCCGACAAGTAAATAAATAAAATAAATAACATTCATCAGTTAGCCTAATCGCTACGCTAAGGGCCACTGCAGCCGCGTATTCGATGGGAAAATTCCCATTCGCTACGACAAATGGCGTACTATTAATAAAGGACTTGACTTTTGTCTTGTCGGATAATCTTTAGGACTTTTGGACCCTGAAGCTTTTGAGCTTAAGTTTGGGAATAGGGGCTCGTTGTCATGGTAATTTTGGGGTCGTGTTTGTTTTCATTTTGGTTCATATTCTTCACTAGTGGTTGAATAATATCAGGCTTTACTGTGGATCTTTGAGGTTAAGCAACCGTTTTCGAGGTTAGTCGGCTAATTTTAACATATTGGAATAGTGGAATTTATCTTCAAATTACATTAAGCTATTAATTCTAGCTGTTATTGTAGATCTTTGACAGTCGTTAGAGTCGAGTAGCTTTTTTTTTATTGCTATGTTAAGCGATGATGTAGTCGAAGATGAAATTTATAATTTAACATTTAAAATAGTATCTTTTTATTTATTTATTTTATTTACTATTTATGGTACACCTTTCAATATTCCGATGGATACAAAAAGTAAAACTAGTGTACAATAGGCGGTCTTATCGCACAGGCCGATCCCTTACAGACAACCTTTGGATGGACAAAAATTAAAGGAGACAGATTTAGAACTGTCAGTGTACAAACATCATAAATAATATTAATTGAACATAATAATATAAAATACATACATACAATACAAAAATCATATACTAATAAATATTACATGCATAGTTGAGAAAGAAGAGGAAAAGTTACAGGGTAATGCTCCTTCACCTTCCTGTTACCCAGTTGCTGGGTTATGGTAGATAGATAGATATACTCTTTATTGTACACCATAACAGAATTAGATACGTAGTCGCTGCAAGTGAAAATCCATGTTGTACTTATCTGTATGTGGCTAGAACAGACGCCGACACAGTCATAGTTGGGAGAAGAATAGTTGATTGACTGTACTTCTTCTTACCGTATCAATAGTCGGTTTTAGAGGAGGACTTGTTGACACTACGATGGTAATCGGAAGGACTAGCCCATCTGCGTTAGAAAGCGCTGACAGCCCAGGGAGCGGCGGATGTGTAGCGACTCAGTAATACGTCACTAGGGGATGCTCCTTTCATGCATCCCGTTGTACTGCCATAGTGGTAAGTTGGTAATATGTATGTATGTGGTTAAAAATTCAGGAAACCAGTTGTAGTTTATAATTGTCTACTAACGTTACATTTTTTTTCCGGGTGGGAAAATCATCGAATGACCTCTTCCACTCTGGGTGGAGCAGAAGAGAGTGTCAGACTTCTACTGACTAAAAACCCACCCTGTTCCTTCAGCTGCCCTTAAATTCCGGGGCCGTGATATCTTGTTAGAACATTCCCGCAACCCCGTCAGGTAATGGCCCCGTCATTAGTGCTGACGACACTGAGGCGCGCGTGGAACACGACGTACCGCTGTCACGGACCTGGTCCTTACCGGACGGTGAGCAGGGGTAGCTTACCGTCCGGTAAGGACCAAGCCCGCCCGAATGTGGCCAGAGATCGGCTCGCGATCCCCAACGCCACCTCCTAGCGTCACCGGCGGTTGCACTCTCTGGCTTATTGCATAGGTGGCATACCTACGTTTTCTGATATAAATAGCTGCATATCCTGTAAGACTATGAATTATATCTTCCCTTATTGCCCTTATTAACAAATAAACAATGCCTTTGTACAGTGCACGTACATGGGTTTTTTAACATTTTTATTGTTATAAGATAGTCAGTAGGCTAGCGCATGTGCACTTCGGTCGCGACCTACATTTGATAGTGCATACGCTACGCATTTTTTTATAACATATTAATAAATTATATGCATTTTTTATTAATAATTTTATTTTATTTTATGAATTTTTTATTACTTGTAATCCGACCCAAACCACGTCTAATTGAACAATAATTAATTGTTCACTCATTGACATTTTCTGAACAGAGATGTACCTATTTATAAATGTATTTATATCTACATATATTTGCGTAATATATTATGATAAATATGTGTCTGAGTTTTAGTTAATAAGCCATTTAACTTAAATATATTTTCTACTTTGTTATTGTTTATGCACATGTAATATATCTCTTCACCACCATGGTAATAAATCTTCTTTTAATATAATATTTATGTGTTCTCCTAATATCGTGATACACATTTATTTTCAAGACAGCCTTTAATATTTTACCAAGCAATCTTAAACAAAAACTTCACTGCCAGACAACCAAAAAGAGAAAGGAAATGTAAAAACACTGAAAGAAACAAAATTATATGCAAATGGGTTCTTTATTTCCAAGTTTAGTAAATTCCGGTGCGATTTAGCCAAATCCCGAAGATTTAGATGTAGTCACGTTGGGATCATAGACAGAATTGAAAAACATGGCGTCCACAGTTTTCTTTCAAGCTTTTATTTAAAACAGATTTAATTTACCACCACAGCTTGTTTTTAGGGTTCCGTAGCTGAATAGCAAAAAATGGAACCCTTATAGTCTCGTCATGTCTGTCTGTCTGTCCGTCCGTCCGTATGTCACAGCCATTTTATTCCGAAACTATTAGGACTATACATGTAAAACTTGGTAGGTAGATGTATTCTGTGAACCACTTTCTGATTTTAAGAAAAAATATTTAAAACTATCTTTTGCCCGCGACTTCGTCCGCGTGGAATAGTTACTTTGAGCTAACGTTAAATTTAACCCCGATTTTGAAGCATTCTTCATTGGCGCTCCGCTCCTATTGGCCTTAGCGTAATGATATATAGCCTATAAGCCTTTCTCTATAAATTGACTATTTAATTAAAAAATATATTTTTTTAATTCGAACCAGTAGTTCCTGAGATTATCGCATCCAGACAAACAAACAAACTCTTGAGCCTTATATTATTAGTATAGATAGCTGTTGCCCGCGAGTTCGTCCACGTTTTCGTCGTTTTTCGTAAATAAAAAGTAGCCTATGTCCTTCCTCACGGTTTAGTGATTTTGATGTAACAGACAGATTAACCTTCGTAATTTAGTAGGGAAATATTATATGTCAATCTATAATACTGTTGAAAAATATCGCAATACCGAATCGCACAATATTATTGTTAATAGCTGCGCCCGCGACTCCGTCAGCGTGTAACTCCTTGTGTGTTATTAAGTTAATGTATTGGTAATATTGTTTAGATCACGTTCACATGAGGCTTAAGTACCTATAAAACGAAAATACTTCAGCGCAAAGCTTCCGGGTAAACTATGTTGAAAGTTGACCCGTCCGGCACGTGAACATAAAGATTTCTAGAACTGCTAACCCGGGAAAGAGCGACGTACAACTGACCATGCGAGAAACAACTGACACCGAGATCTACTCCAGCAACATGAAAAGTCTGCCCTTGAGCCTTAATAATTGTCATTGCATAACACACCGATACTGGGAATTGCGTTCTTTTAAATTGGAATGGAAAATTATTTGGTATTATGGGAATTCTGGGAATAAAGACGGTTTCTCCTGCACCGCAATCTGTTAAAATTTGAGCCTCGATTATATTTTGTTGCAACTGGGTTACTTTTAGCCGAGTTCCACTGCAAAATTGTGGTGGTCTTAAATTTCGGAGCAGAATAATAATCAGAAAGTTTCGAACTGCTAAGCTATCGGGAGTTACACGTGTTATTGTGAGTCAACCATAAAAGATAGATATATGCTGTCGTGGGACAATTTTTTATATAATTTTAAGGAGAACATTTCCGTCATAAATGATTTCTGTGTAGCTTTAACCATTAAGGTTGCACTCGCGACGGAAGCTTAAAAAATGGAGTAACTTCTCCCGTTTTCCCAACATTCCCCTTCATTGCTCTGCTCCTATTGATTGTAGCGTGATGAAAAGTATACTATAACCAGCTCAGGAGTATGAACAATAATTGTACCAAGTTTCGTTAAAATCCGTCGAGTAGTTTTTGTTTCTATAACGGTTATACAGACAGACAGACAGACAGACAGACAGACCTACAGACAGACAGACAGACAAAAATTTTACTGATTGCATTTTTGGCATCAGTATCGATCCTTAATCACCCCTGGTAGTTATTTTGTAAATATATTTCATGTACAGAATTAACCTCTCTACAGATTTATTATAAGTATAGATATAGATAAAGGAAGTCCCCCTTTATTTTAAATATTTTACCCCACACATGGAACTGAAACTGTTTTTTTTTTAAAGAAACCTTTGCGTGTGTGGTACCTATAGACAGGTCTTTAAAATGACACAGAGATGAAATTATTAAAATTTAAAAGATATACGCTTCCAAAGTGGTAAAATGTGTGTCCCCCCCTCTAACTTCTATAATAATGGAGTGAAAAATAAATAAAAAATATGCTGTAGATAATGTAACCTTCCAACAAAAATTGGCCTGTGACATATTTGCACTGAATCTGAAACCTTTGCTTGTATTATATTACATTTGTGAATATATCGTTAGTGTGCCTTGCATAAATAAATAAATAAAAAATAAGACGGTATATCAAACAAGTGTGGGTGGTACCCCGGACTCTGAAGTATACGTGTTTTTATTCCGAAGGAAATACAGTATATCTTCAAAGTTAAGCAACGCTTGGCCTGGTCGGTCCGTGGACGGATAATAATCTTAAAATAATTAAACGTACCTAAAAAATTACGTTAAAACCTTGTTCCCGATGTCATTTGTACATGGCCAAACAGAAAATTTTACATCTTGCCAAGGGTTCTCTGAAAACTGAAAGCTGACCCCAAGATAGAACGGAAAAGCCTAAGTAGATGACATAACTGTACCTTGGTACAATTGATAATTTTTCGTGCATCTTGCGACTAGGCATTAGACAGGGCTCCTGTATGTGATAGGGTTCAAGGCGTTATCCATCATATAGGCTCAGTGTGGGTTGATGGATGTAATATCTCTTCGAATTTCTGATAATCAGACATGCTTGTTTCCGGAAATATTTTCCTTTACTCTTTGACGGAAGTGGTGAGCCTATTGTTTGATTTTTTTATAGTTGGTAGGCTTACGTTTGATCAGCATCTCAGCTGATGTTAAGCGAGGATGTGGTCGAAGATGAAACACGCTTGCCTAGTAGTAACCTATTCAATCTTGATTTAAAGACTCCCAGGTTATAGCTATCAGGAAACATAGACTCCGGCAGGGAATTCCACTCCTTAGCTGTACGCACCTTGAAAGTATTCTCAAAACGTTTTGTGCGTATGGATGGGATTTTCTATTATTGGGATTTCTATTTATTGCACATACTTTATAGTTCCCCACAAAACCGGCTTAG
Organism: Tholera decimalis; assembly: GCA_943138885.2. NCBI lineage: Eukaryota > Metazoa > Arthropoda > Insecta > Lepidoptera > Noctuidae > Tholera > Tholera decimalis. Next base: position 25,500,994 of record OW964577.2, on the reverse strand, counting down.
CAGTCACAATCTGCCTTTTTCCTCAATCACATCCTTTAAAAGATTACGAAACATTAATTATGGTTTCCGAGCAATTTCAAACGTATTGAAGATTTTAATTTAGTCTCACATTAACAAAAATATATCGTTAGTGACAATACATGTAAAGTATTTCTCTAAATAAAAAAATGGGTAGGTATGTATGCTTTCATGCTAACTAAACGTTTCAAAATTAATCCTAATTAATCTACATAATAAGCGCTGAATATTCATAAAATTTTACCACACGATTATAGCTAAACGCTGATTATAAACTAACAACAATTAAGTTCAGGTTAACACGTGATTCATTTAGAAAAGAGATTAGTTATGTTCCTTATTAACTTAATGAGCTTCCTTGTAGTGTACGGTCACGGATACGCCGATAATTCGTGACTTTTTAAAGAAAACTTGACTAAGGGACTTTTTAGGAAGAAGAGGTCAATTTATTTTATTTATTTATTCTTTGAAATGAAATAAAATATTTATTTTGTAAATTGGTTACATAACACTTTTACACGTCATGTTTTTTTGCGTGTTAAGTTTAGTTTAGCTAGATGAGGCCGGTATTTCCTAACTGACTACTCTGAAAAGAAACACCGAAACAAACTCAGAGGTAAATTTGTATTTGTATTATTTATTTCAGTATTACCCATATATGTGTTAGTAATGACTTAAACTATGTTAGTATATACCTATAATAAATCGCGACAAAAAATAAAACTATGAAAGAAACAAGACCAGGATCTACCATCCTATGGGGCACCCGGTAGCAGCACATTCATTGCGCACATTGTTCCATCAAATTGCCCTCGGTCTTACTCACAATCACATTCAGGACACTGTTGACGCTGTTACTGAATGTGATAGTAAAACCGTACCTCGGTCTTACTAACTATCACATTCATTCTTCAATGCCCAAGAAATATTGCTGCTGGATTCTTATACAGGATGGCCCGTTTACAGTGGTCCAAAGATATTTTTCAGCTTGAGAGCATCATAAGTGATCATTTAAAACATACTATAGTTAAGCGAAAACTTATGGTTTAGAAATTATGTTTTTTTAAATTACCCGAAATTTCAATATTTTTGACACAAAACCACTCTGTTATGAAAAGTACTGGACCGAATCGAATGAAATTAGGTATAAGCATAGTGCAATCATCTACCTATCGCGCTATAGGCTCATCTAGTGTAAATAACTAGACTAGATTATTAAAAAAAAAAACATAATTTCGAAACCATAAGTTTTCGCTTAACTAAAGTATGTTTTAAATGATCACTTATGATGCTCTCAAGCTGAAATAAATCTTTGGACCATTGTAAACGGGCCACCCTGTATAAAACTAGGAAAGCGCTTGTGGCTAAATTATAACAGGCCGTTTTTAAAGGTTAAGCAATGATCGCCGAGTTCAGTCCTGTCTGGGTGGCCATCGTAACATATTTAGAATCCTCTGTGGCGCGAAAAGCGCGCTAAGTCGTTGAGTCCGGCTGCCATTTCTGCATCTTTGAAAGTTGTTAATGGTAGTCAGAAACCAGAAAATCTGACATTAGTCATTCCAAGGGGTATCCTGTTACCCAGTTACTGGGCTGTGGAAGTCAGATAGGCAGACGTAGTCTAGGACTCAGCTAGGGCTTCCAAACCCGCAGCCTGAATTCAATCTCGGTTTTTGCGGGACTACGAATTTTCAACCCGCTAGATCTCGGTATTTGCGGGATCCCGCGTATTGAAAATATTCATATTTATTTATTTCATTTATTCATATTAATTTATTTGAGTTGGTATAATCGGCTGTTTAAGTCTAAGATTGGCAAAGAAACTTCTGTACTCCCACTGTCAACAGAACAGTCCTAGCCGTTTTACATACACAATACGCATCAATTAAGGCAGAAGCTAGGATCTGCCGGGGTTGCGGAAACGTTCTAACGAGATACTGCGGCCCTAGAACTTTCAGACACTCCCTTCTGCTCCACCTAAAGCGGAAGGACACATTTGGTGGTCTTCCCTCCGAAATAAAGGCAGAATCAAGTTCTCTCCTTTCGCGTGTCTTAAGTTACACAGTTCGACATAAGAAAAAAATGCTTAAGGGCTTGGTCAGGATAGGTCGATAAATATCTGTGGTTGTGTTAAAATTAACGTTAAATAATTAAAGTTAAGTAATGAACGAAAAAAAAATTGTTTACAAAATGCATCTGTGGTTTTTGTTGTGACGCCGCTGACTTTTTAACCGACTTCAAAAAAAGGAGGTTTACAATTCGTCTTGAACTTTTTTTTTTTTTTATGTATAACCTCATAACTCGGAGACGGCTGGACCGATTTGAAAAATTCTTTTTGCGTTTGAATGGGTATAGTTTCTAGTTGGTCCCATTGTTACGAAATCAGGATCTGATGATGGGATCCTGGAGAAATCGAGGGAACTCTTCAAATATTATAGGCACACCTATAGCGTTTTGGGTATTTCTTAAAGTACCTTGTACAGTTGCTCTAGAAAAGCACCATTTGAGGAAGTGGAACTGATGATGAAGACCCCAGATGGCCACCGAAACTACTCAATAATAAGTATTTCGTTGATTGCGATTAGATTACATGAATATGGATGTTAAGCACTTTATGCTCGTCACAATGCATATGGTGAAGTAGAGCTGATGGTCATGTACCAGGAGAACTCCTCAAAAATTAACGGCTCTGCACCGGGAAAAGCAATATTTTGTAAAAGGTGATAAGTAGACATTTTGGCTTTTGTAACTAGATAAATTACAAACCGACCCACTAAAAAGCGTGAAAAAAATAGAACCGACTTCCATTTAAAAACACTACAAAGGCAAAAATAACTTTAATTTCGGAAGGCGGTGTCTTTAGTTTTGTATATATTTTCGTTTTTGACACCGCCTTCCGAAATTAAAGTTATTTTTGCCTTTGTAGTGTTTTTAAATGGAAGTCGGTTCTATTTTTTGCTAAAAAGTTTTTTTTCGTTGTGTTATCAAATAGTTTTTATTACTTTTTACAGTGTCTAAGTGGAATAATTTGTGTTAACATTGCCTACACATTATTGTGTTATCGTGTTTTTTTTCGTGATTACCTATATGTTTTTTCGTGTGTATGACTTCGAATGTGAGTGAAAATTATAAAAGTGAAAACATATCACTTCACTGCCAGATAAGGTCAGTTTTATTTGCTTATTGAATGATATAAATAGTTAGATAAACTCATAAAGAAGCCAGGAAAGTATAATATTTACCATAATAATGGACATAAATTGCCGATTTATCATTTTTTCTGAAGTCCTACCCAAAAATCAAAAAGTACATTAAACATGCGACACTCGAAAGGATAAAAATGGACCAAGATCTAAATCTTCACACATTTACGTCTATTCACAGTTATGTTGAAGTAAGATCTCTGTCAAAACAACATGAAAATGTATATCAAAGACGCTTGTCCATGGAAAGTTTTAGCCATCATAAGTAATTCGTCTGTTCTCGAGCGATGAACGTAAACTTTCACGTTAACGTTAATTACTGCTATAACGTCGCCAAGGTGACGGACGACGTAAAAACCTAATAAATCTTGTATAGTATAGTTTTAAGGAATTTGTGATGTATTTATAAGACTTTAGAAAGGTTATTCGGAGTAGGTTATTTTTTGGTCTGTTTCTAAAGTATTTTTAACCCAAAGGTTGACTGGTAGATAAAGCCTATGATAATGGTAGATAATAATAAGGCGATGCGTCATCGTTACATGCTCGAAACGTTTCTAACCCATACGCTCAAAAGGTTTTGGAAATAGTTTCATCGTGCCGCGTGCGTAGCTAAGGAGTGGAATTCCCTGCCGGAGTCTGTGTTTCCTGATAGCTATAACTCGGGGGTCTTTAAGTCAAGAGTGAATAGGTTACGAGTACTTTTATGTAAGCGTGTGGTCTTCGACAACATCATCGCTTCTCATCAGGTGAGATGCTGGTTAAACGCAAACCTATCATCAATAAAAAAAAACATATTATAATACCTGCTATAATAACTTAGGCTACAATACGTTCTTATTTATTAAGCGTATGAATTAGGCTTCTTCATATGCCTGTTTTTTTACTATCAATACCCAACCCCTAATTAATCAATCTAGTAAGCCTAAGTTTAAGAACAAAAACATTTTTAATTTAGCAATATGAGTATATGAGTGTGTTATCCATATAGACAACAAAAAAGCGAAATACGACTCACTGATTAATCACGAAATCTCAGAAACTACAAGTAGTAGAGCTCTCAAATATTGCATGGGGGTTTCTTTTAGTACGCAGATGCTCGCTAAGACGGGATTTTGCGAAATTACCACGGGATCGGGATTTAGACGGGCAAAACTTCCCACGCGAACGAAGTCGCGAGCAACTGCTAGTATTGTATATGCGTGTGTGCATGTATGTAGTTAAGTTGTATACATAATGTATGTAGTAGTAGAATGCATTTCATTAAATAGGATAATGACTGTATCGTTAATATATATTATATCAAAGTAAATATTCCATTTTATATGCTACTAGCTTTTGCCTGCGACTTCGTTCGCGTGGGAGGTTTTACCCGCGTGAATTCCGATCCCGAGGGAATATCGGGATAAAACTATCCTATATCCTTCCCCGGATCCTAAACTATTTCCACACCAAATTTCATCTAAATCGGTTCAGTGGTTTAGGCGTGAAAAGGTAACACACAGACAGACAGAGTTACTTTCACATTTATAAAATTAGTATGGATTATTTTGACTTTAGAACCTGAACGTTGGCACAATTCTGTTGTTTTTGGGTAATCTATACAAGATGAGCTCGTAGCTAAAATATCTTTTTATAGGCTTAGCGATACTAGCCTTGGTTGGTTTCTGGATAGGAAACCATATAACCATTCTTCCGTGCCTCGGAAAATACGCCAAGCCGTTTCTTATCGCCAATTGTACAGACGCCCGCACATCAAACTACAACAATCTGTCAAATTTTTTTAATAGATTTTCAACTTTATCGTTAAAGAAATTAGGTTCAAGGTTGATTGGGAGAATTTGACAGTTTCGGGTAGCTTCAGGTGTTGTACATCTTTGACAGTCGTTACCTAGTCAAAAAAATAATACCCAGTTTTGCCAAGGTGTATCGTAATACAGGGTTGAAAAGGTCAGATTGGATCATAAAGACTCAGCTGTATCCTATGTGACCTTGGAAACTGACCCCAATATATACAACGTGTAATTTAAAGGGTATATACATACCAAGTGCATGGCTTCCTTGGATGACAACAAACGATATGGCAAGGGTTTTGTAATCCTAAGTCTACGTGTGTAGAATTTATTACAAATTCCAATACACTGATACCAGAGACCGAATTTTTCAAATTAAGAAGAACGGAAGTGACGTGGCAAGTTATTGACCCTCGTAGTACTGTGACACGTTTGTTATGATTGGTATTCAAGAAATATATGAAACCAATAATTTGGTATCAATTCTTTGAGTCAGTTATTTTGTGCTGAAACTGTGCATAGAGACTCCATACCAGATGTTGTCTTCAGCCCTTTTGGATAGATATGGGGTTTCCGTTACACGTTGTATATGTATAATTCTGTTGAAAAAATTATATTCCTAAATGGGATGAAAATTCAAGGGTTTCGACTTAATAGAAACACAGACTGAAAAAGAGATTTGGGGAAACAAAAGAAATTGCAGCTGCTTTCTACTAGGAGTACCGAGCGGCGACCGAGCAGGTATAAAAATCAGGTATTACGGCCGGTCGTTTGAAACGCTGTAACTCCGTTAGTTTTACTCCGATTGACTTAAAATTTATACACAATATTCCCGACATATTGTTCTATAAGAAAAAAAAACTAAACAAAAAATAATTTTAAAACCCTACCCCTTAATAAAAAAATATTTATTTAATGATGCTACAGAGGTTCACATTTCAATAAATACTTGAGTCTGATTTCTGTAAAATACATAATTTTAGAACACAGCAATTATTGCTTTACACCGTTTTTAGCGCCAGGGTTTTTCCCGGCGCACTAATAATTCAGCCCATAACCTTCCCATTAGTGTGAACTTCTAAGATCTACTCTCTGTGAGAGGATGTTGATTTAATAAATAAAATATTTAAAAAAATGGTCACAAAATTAAATGCAACGTACAAAACGTTACATCACACTACCGCCCCCTCCTCAAACAAACTGACATTCCAACAACGAACGTGTCACGCATTTCAACATTGTTCAATTGAAAGCATTCTGTACTGAAACCCCTGAAATTCGCAGCCATAACATTTCAAAAGTTTTAAGGCCTCGGTACGAATGTTTTTAATTTGTCGTATAAAAGTTTTTTTTTTTTAAATATTCATCGTACAATAAAAAAACAAGTGAAGTACAATCAAGAGAAGTGAGTTGCTTGAAGTTAGGAATGAACGATATTTATGCGGTTCATTCTGTTGGTCTTTGAACGAATGAGCGAATGATGTTGAGTTGAGTTCGGATCTAAGGAGAGAGTAATGTTTTGTCGAGATGGTTTTTGTTTAAAATGGAATTCGATTTACTACTTTATTGATATTATATAAATAGCGATATACCTTACAATATTTCTATGGAAATAAAAAGTAGGTACAACTAGTGTACAATGGGCGGTCTTATCGCACAATGCGATCTCTTACCGTCAACCTTTGGAATTTTTTTTTGTAATATTGTATCAAAGGTTTGCTGTTATTCTTTTTGTATGCTTTTGCATAGTACCTAATTATAATGGTCACTTGAGTACTGTACCTAAGTTTTACTTAGTACATAAGCTATCAAGTGTTTTTCTTTTTTTATGAATGTTATGAAATGTGGTATAGGTAAGAGTAAAAAGGAAGGTAGAGCACGTTACGAACATGTACTGGTCATATTAGGTATGTGAGTTAAAAAACGTAACCGTCTATGAGAAATTATGTATTATATGAATTATATTATATTGTCTTATTCAACGTCTTCAAAACTTTTGATGACACGGTTGGCGCAGTGGTTGAACGATTGGCTGATGTGCTACGTATCGCGGGTTCGATTTCCACACCGGATCAAATGTTTGTTTCGCCTACAAATGAGTGTTCTGGGTCTGAGTGTAAGAATACATTCACGATACAGAAGAAATTCCTAGTCTAGGCAATTTATTTCTGGGCTCGCTCGTTCCATCTTAGACCTCATCTATCGTTTACCATCAGGACTAATCCAAGTCAAGAGTGATCCGTAATAAAAAAGAAAGAAATTGTGAATGTACCTACTTATCTTATAATACCTAAAACACACATAAACGTACAAGAGACGGATTTCTTCAAGTCCCCGTTAAGTTGCAATTAACATGCAAATCTTCATTATTTATTCGTATCACCGTGTTAATGCATTTAGGGGGTGATGTTACGTCATGGACTCATTGTGTACACTCATCCACTTTCATTATATTTAAATGAGAAATTCTTTTATAAATAATGAAATAAGTTATTATAATTCTTTAGCAAATTATTATCTATACTAATTTTAGAAACAGGTAAAAGGCACTTCTTCTCCATATATGTAAAGTGTAGCAATGCCAGTTTGCAAACTAGTTACTCCGTCCACGTAATTTTCGTAAAGGGCGCAGTCATTGTGACATTTCGTTCGTAGGACGTCAAATGACATTAGTGCACGTTTAGTAATTTTGAGGCTTCTGTTATAAGTATAGGAAACTTAATACAAAAAGAATTAATTAAATCTGTCCAGCCGTTCCCGAGTTATAGTGAGACTAACGAACAGGATAATCCATTCAAACGCCGTTTAATATTACAATGTTTCTCATTGAGCAAAATCAACATTTTGCTTAATGAGAGATAATGTTTTTATTAAACACCAACGAGTTTAATACGACATCTTACATCGAAGACACCATATTTAAAATATTATTCACTCCTAAGCAATATTGTTAAATAGGAGTGTTTAAATATTGGTTACAATAAAGTATATTCTATGTATCTATCTAGACTTATACAAAATACTGAACGAATATTTTTCAAAAACCTCTCAGACTTCTGTGGATAGTATTATTTACGATTGAGCCAAACTGTTTGTCTGATTGTAAAATAGATTGAGTTTTGACCTCACAGATGCAACCAGTCATTCTCGAAACTGTAAAGGATGTACTATACTACAAAGCTAAGCAATTGATGCGATGGCTGTGCGATTTGAAAGTTTAGTTTATTTTATGATTGAATAGCTCGAGCTTGGTCACTATGTATCTTAACGGTGACGAATGATAGGGTTGACGATGGAGCAGAAGTAAGCTATTTACTTTTACTTGGAAGAGGTACTCTCAGGCTATAGCTATCAAGAAACAAAGACCGCTTCGGTATACGCATCAAAAAGTATTACCAAAATATGTCGTGTTTTCTATTGTCATATTTAAATTAATATCCCATGTTATTTCGGATTCTAACACCTTATTTCTCTTCTGTTAACCATCACAAAATCATGTTTTGCTGTAATATACTTAACTGAAAGTATTGCTTTATATTCTTCAACTATAAGCCTAGAAAAAAAGGCAGGACTATATCAATATAATGGTCAGCCAATGGCAGGCCATTACTGGATTTGGACCTCAAGAAACACCATCTAAAATATACATAGAACACGGCAACTGTTTCGTTTGACAGCTTTAATTTAAAAAAAAATATAATTAAAAATGTTTATTTGACACAGAAAGCTCAAGAGTATTTCTGTCCCTTTCCCACACTGTATGTTAGTAAGAGATAGCAATATATTCTATATATCATGATTTCTTTGGTGATCAAAGCTAGGTCGTAAGATTTCAATAAGATTGCAAATATTTACTCTGACCTATAAGCCTAGAAAAAAAGGCGGGACTATATCAACATGGTCAACCAATGGCAGGCCATTACTGGATTTGAACCTCAAGAAACACCATGTATTTTTTTATGTCAATTAAGTTTAAGTGTATGACAGCTCAAGACTATCTCTGTTCCTTTCCCACACTGTATGTTAGTAAGGGATAGCAATATATTCGTCTATCATGATTTATTTTGTGATCAAAGCTAAGTCGTACCTAAGTCTTAAATATTATTGCAAATATTTACTCTGTTCCGCTTGTATTGCAATTACGGAAAAGGTCTACAATTTCCCCAGGGTGTGTTTGAAGCAAATAAGGAAAAAATACAAAAGGAAATCGACTTCCATGACTACACAGGTAAAAAGGTTACCTTTTGTGTCCTGTAATACCTGATTTATACTTAAGTCAAGTTTTATCACAAAGGTACCTAGTGTGTATACATTTTGCGGTACGAATTAAAACAAGAGCCCAATAGTAGGTACGGTAGAATAGATAGATATGATAGAATATGCTTTATTGTACACTAAAATTTAAACACACCTATTTAACAATATTGCGTATTCTATGGTAACAATGGCGGTTTTAATTACATTGTACTAAAAATTGTTCCTTTATGACAATATAAATCAACTGCTTTACTGTATTTATGAAAGAAACAATGACTACAGTTCCTGTTCCGTGATTTTTTTTTGTTAAGTCCTTTTGACACATTCTAGGCACACTCACTATTCTAATTTAGTTTAGGCATTGGCATAATTTTAGAAATTGGTTCTGTACCGCATGTTGTAAAAAAAAAGATAATTTAATACATTTTATTTATTTGTACACCTAGCACCAAAGACTATAAAACCACTTGACCGCACATACGTTGCCCCGACGCACAAAAACTATGAGTCTTTTTGCTCTTATACAACGTGTAATTTAAAGGGTATATACATACCGAGTGCACGGCTTCTTTGGATGATAACAAACGATATGGCAAAGGTTTTCAAATCCTATGTCTACATGTGTGGAGCATATTAGAAATTTCAATACATTGATAACAGAGGCCAAATTTTTCAAATTAAGAAGAACGAAGAGAATTATCGTTTTATTGGACAGTGACGTGGAAAGTGATGACCCTCATAGTGCTGTGACACGTTTGTTATTACTGGTATTCAAGAAACATATGAAACCAATAATTTGGGGTCAATTCTGTGAGTAACTTATTTTGAGCTGAAACTTTGCATAGAGACTCCATACTAGATGTTGTCTTCAATCCTTTTGGATAAATATAGTGTTTCCGTTACACGTTGTATATTGGCTACGATACACGAACCATTTTAGTTGTGATCAAGTATTAGGCCTGTGTGCATGCTAAACAATTACAAATTTTTAATTTAAAATAATAATGCTTTCATGCGCGTTGAAGTGGTGTGGAAAACATTCCCAGACATCTAGATACCAAATGGATGACATAACTATTCATCAGTAATGAAATAATACGAAAATTATTTATCATTTAATCAGATTATAAGCCACCGCAGAGGTCTTTTTAAAGTGGTGGTTTGAGTGATCAAAGAGAAAATTGAGTCGCGCGTTGATGTCTTTTGGAAAAGTCTCTTTTTTTCATGAAGAAATTCAAATTCTTTTATCCCTTTCTTTCCTATTATATTTTTATCGTAAAAATCTGTGCTATTACCTTTAACGGCTGAATACGCTATCGATAATTATAAAACTAAACCTATTTTTTTTTAATTCAATTCAGATAGTTGTCATAAAATACCTATCTACATTAACCGACTTTAAAAAAGGAGAAGTTTGTAATATTTTTTCTTCTGTGTGACATGCATGTTTTCATTTTAGATTTCCCAAGATTCCAGATTAAAAAGAAAAGTGGATGGATAAGGTTACTAGGGAATATTGGTTTCTAGTTTTGTTTTTATTGATATAATGTTGAGAAAAGTCAAAATAATATAAGATACCTATATTTCTAGGCTTCAAATAGTATGACGGAGTCTAATACTAATTAACTTGAGCCTTTGCATTACAATATCGCCCTCGTTAGTTACTTTGGTTCCGGGGTTGCGGTAATATTCTAATGAGATACCGCGGCCCGGAACTTAAGGGCAGCTGAAGGAACAGAACAGGGTTTTTAGTCAGGAGAAGACTGACACTCCTTTCCACTTTACCCAGAGCGGGATAAGTCAAGAAGTAAGTGTATGTAGGAGGGACGAGTCAGTAGATAAATCATCTAATGACTCACCACCAAAAAAATAATTGTTACCGAGTGCCTGCTAAAGCTACAGTTGTTGACACAACTGATTTTAATGAAAATATATTTATTATGGAATTTTTACTCAGCATTTTTACAATTTAAAAATCAATTTTATCGATATCGACTACTTTCCCTTAATCAAGTTTACCAATCCCTAACCAGGCATATCTACGCAACTTGACCTTGAACTGACCAATTGTAGCTCTGCATTTCTCTGTCCCTCCTGGCCCGGAATGGTGAGTCGTATTCTTCAAAGAAATCGGCCCATACGCTCTCAAGTGGTTATATACTCTCTGCCTAGCACATTGTGGTATTTTTAACCCAAAGGTTGGGTAGGGAATGCCTTGTTGCATTAAGTCCGCCCATATCCGATTATTTTCATATTATTGTACATCAATTTCAAAATAAATAAATAAAAATAGACATTGAAAATAGGTAAACAGGTTTAAATCCTTTTTCTCAAAAAGACATAACAAGCCACTTACATGAGAACATAAAATAAAATGTAAATTTGAAAACAGGTCACCGTAACGGGCCAGATCATATTTTTTTAGTGTGTAAAAAGTAGGGCCACTTTATCAACAATTTCACCCGCAACTGCATTATGAGGATTTATTTTAAGAATAGTTTTTTTTTTAATATAATTTTGCAGCTAATAGTAATACGCTAATATGTATAGTAAACTGCTATTCTATCCTCGTTATTCACACAGATGAAAAGTGTTAACTCAAATTAACATGTTTTGTATATTTTTAGTCATTGATAGATGTAATATTAATTTTCATAATTTACTGATATTTTATCTATGATTTGTATCGAGACTTTATTCATTGCTTGCAATATTAGTGCTATAATTTTCATTGTATCTATGGTCATCAGCAGGACGCTCGCGCAGCGATCAAGTTCATAAGTTCATACTGCACAGTCATTCAGTTCGTCAGAAATTCAATCAGTGTAATTAATTAATGTGGAACATTCATCCCAATTAGTCATCATAAGTTCAATATTGTTATAGTTAATACAATTTATAAAACTCAACCAACTTTTCATTTCGCCACCGATGTTCACATCAAATCACATTCCGGTTGCATTTCGAACCCGCCGACCGGAGTGAACAAAAAGGGTTCTCTATAAGATAACAACAATAGGTTTTATTTTTAAATATCATTACTGAAATCTTAACAACGACTTTCGTTTCTAGCACAAAGGCTTTTTCCGTGACAATAATGAATTTAAAACTATTAATTCCTAGACACTTCAGTCAATTTATATTGGTAGCTTAGGAAATTTGTTTGTAAGATTGTGACTCAAAAAACGAATTAGAAAAAATAGCTTCGCCGTCGCCTAGCTTAAGTTGCATGATGAGCACAGACTAAACTGCTATTGGGGGACATTGGCACCCCAGGATGGTTGTAAGAAGCTCTGAAGAACGCTGTCTGGATGACAAGTCTGCAGAACAAATGACGAATGGATTTTATAATGTTATTATCTTATTCTTAGTTCAATGACACTAAATTCATTTAGTCATTCTTTGCATGTTTTACTTTGTAGAGCCCAATTTTGAAGCATGTGAAGCGATGGATTTGGAATTCTATTCAACTGAGAAAAATATGGAACTTCACAACTTTATAATATGCAATTTAGCGAACTTAGACAAAAAATTAATATCGAATATCGTACTAATGTTATACATTAATGTCAACGTTTTGGTGCTTGTTTGCTCATATTTCAATCACACAAAAAGGAATTTGGACAAAACTTGACGCACATAAAATAGTAACAACTTGTGATTACACATACCTACAATGATTCTGATTCACATCTTTTTTCACTTTTCATACCAGAAATATATACGTAATTTCCATTCAAAACGCTAGCAGGTTATATACAGGTTTATTGGGATTAAATGGAAAATCGATTCCGTGAATCTTTGTTTCGTTTCAATAGGCATAAATCTGACAAACACATTATGATTCAGTTAGAACACAAAGGGTTCATTTCACGATCAAATAAATTCCAAAACAGAATAGGTACAATTTATTTATACAACGTGTAACGGAAACCCCATATCTATCCAAAGGGACTGAAGACAACATCTGGTATGGAGTCTCTATGCAAAGTTTCAGCTCAAAATAAGTGACTCACAGAATTGACCCCAAATTGTTGATTTCGTATGTTTCTTGAATACCAATAATAAAAAACGTGTCACATGACTATCAGGGTCATCACTTTCTACGTCACTTGCCAATAAAACGATAATTCTCTTCGTTCTTCTTAATTTGAAAAATTCGGTCTCTGTTATCAATATATTGAAATTTCTAATAAGTTCCACACATGTAGACATAGGATTAGAAAACCCTGGACATTAATTATCATCCTAAGAAGCCGTGTACTTGGTATGTATATACCCTTTAAATTACACGTTGTTTATTTATTTACCGGCTTCTGTGTTCCCTGCCACATATGACCAGTCAGCTTTTAAAGCAAGAGTGAATAGGCATTTTCTGGGCTCGCTCGTTCGATCGTAGACCTCATCTTACACTTACTATCAGGTGTGATCGAGGTCAAGAGCGAGCTCATTCGTAATTTAAAAATATATATCTGTTAATTATTAAATCATTATCCGCTTAGCTTTTTTCTATATTGGGTTCGGCTTCCAGTCTTGCCTGATGCAGCTGAGTATAGTATTACATGGAGCAACTACCTATCAGGCCTTCACAACCCAGTTACTGGGTAGGTAACACGATACACGTTGGCATGACTGACGTCAAACTTTCTGGCTTCTGACTATCCATATACTGATTTATTTATTTATTTTACTATTTATGTAGGTACACACCACAGAACAGATAAAAGAGGTTAGAAAGGAAATACTTCCTGATTTGTATAAGAACGCGTGTCGCCGCTTGTCTCCCCACTCTTTAGCTTGACTACAAGCAGGAGGCCCGTTACGTATTCGAATTACGCACACAAATAAATTACACACACTTAAATCGAGAGCTTGCTACTGATTGTAACTCACTGTCGATAAACATGCGCCGTGCATCATGGCCAATCAGGGCAAAGGACAAAACGTCAATGGTTGAAATGTGAAGGGCGCAACCGCATGCATACATTGTAAGCGGACTAGGTCATCGCGTTGATTAAGCGAGTACACAACGGGCAATGTGTAAGCTTTTTGTAACTTATTGCAATAATGTTGTTAATGTTCGGAATTTCATAGTGATCAGAATATTTTTATGTTTTTTACAAATAAAATTGTAATTAAATGTTATTTTCGACTTACCGATAGAAAGATATACCTCCTCGCTCTATATTTGCGGTCTGACTTTTTGTTTTACAGGTTATAATTGCACAACACGGCATTTTAAAGCAGAGCTCTGTGTTCCAAAGTAATCCGAAGCGCACTAAACGCGGCGAATGAATTAATCGGTCGCGCTATGATTGTCGTATCATAAATGTGGCGCGCGCGCCAAGCCCACATTACCATTCCAACTTTATTCATCTATTCCGTGGTACACACAGTAATATACAATAGGATAAGCATAATTATAATATTTGAGTACAAAGGCACTGCTTATTTCTTAAGAAATTTCTTCCAGCAGACCTGCGAAAGGAGAAGTGAAAAAGAAATGTAGACAATAGTGTGTGAGAACAAGAAGAGAAATAAATATGAATATGTGAAGTCTAAAACTAAAATATTAAATATACCTACACACACTTATAATGCAGTAAAAATAACATATAAGTACTTAAATAAATACATAATTTTACAATATATAAACATATAATATAAATATAAGTAAAGAAAGATAGCTACCCATCAACAGATCGACCTTGGAAAGCGTTGTTTATTCTCGAAGATAGACCCGTGCAATTACCGACAAGCTCCTCGATTAAATACAGGAGCTTAAGGCAGTTGTCCTAACGCTGACGATGAACGAGAAACGAGTAGAGGTAGAAACGAGTGACGAACAGCGCGAAGCGAGCGTGTAATTCCGACAGTTTTGTCGCTGGGCTTAAGCGAGCGTGCGAAAGTAACGAGTTACTCACTAGTTGGTTCGCTGGACCGCTAGTTGGTCTCTAAGCGTGAGTTCTGACCGCCAAGCGAGCATCGCAGAGCTAGTATTATCCTTGACAGCTCTTGTCGCTCAACGACAAAACTAGTAAAGCGAGTCGTCGCAGGCAGTGTGAACAGTCAGAGAGCAACTATCAATATATGCATCTCTTTCATTTACATGGAATGTAACTATATTTTATTGTGCGATTCTTGAGCGAGAAAATCGCAGATAGTTTGTCGTTTTCTCGCCGGCACGCGGCAGTCGGACAAGGACAGCTGCCTAATATCAAGCTATTACACTCCAAAACTGTATGCAATCATTATAGTATCAATATGTGGGGATATATTTTATCAATAATTGCCTGCTGCCAATTATGGTTACCGAATTAACGATCCAGTATGTTGCCAGGAGTATCCGGATTGATATACCTATGTAGGTCAATTCAATAACGTAACATGGATCCGAGAACTTGACCTACCTCTATAGTTTTGTACTCTTGAGTATGAGGTTCTGGTTTTGATTACAGGTTAGGCTAGTGTTGGAGTTAACAATGAAGAATTTCTCAGTAGCAGATCCAAGATAGATAAAAACCATATAGAAGCATCAATAGCCGAATAGCTAAGGGGTCGGATTTGTAATCGAGTATGCGTGAGTTTGAACCTCACTCATTACACTATTGTCGTGAACCCACCCCAGACACAAGCATATTTAGCTTGGGTTACCAACATTGCCAGTAATGTGAATTCTAACCACAGTGTATTTAAAAAAAAAAGTAATTTTGAGCAGGGTTTAACGCCATACGTTTGCGATAGTATTTTAATGAGCTACTGTAGCCCGGAACGCAAGGGAACTGAAAGAACTAAGTGGGTTCTTAGTCAGTAGAAGTGTGTCACTCCCTTCTACTTCGACCAAAGGGGAGGAGTAATTTGATGGTCATCCCGAAAACAAAGATACGTTGCGGTAATACGGTTCAATATAATCTGTTTAGGCTTTTTAACCTATGTTTATTTATTATTAAGGGATAAAAAACAGTAACATTTTAGGATATTACATTAATGTTCTTAAGATATATAGGTAAACACATAACCCACACGGCCACACTATTGTCCACGGATTAATCAATAGCATATTGAATGAAAAACGATAACGGATTAACAAAACTGTCAGTTTTAAACATTTTTATTAGAATTTAGATGCTAATGTACTGATAGCGAGTGTTTTAAATTTTTTATTAGAAAGAGAGAAAATATCGATGGCTATGAAGTGTGTGTTATAGGTTTCCACAAGACGACGTAGAGGCACTAGTGCCCCGTGTAGTTTTGCATGCGTCCACATGGAACAACCGCACGCGAGCCCCCCGTCTGATAACAGTTCTAGTTACTGTAGAGTTCTGCTATGCGAGCGGTCAGCCTACCGCGCTATTCTTTAAGTTATTTTGATGTCGAGCCTGCTCTGCTCTCTATCGTTTCAGAATCAGAATCAGAATTGTTTATTTGTGATACATAGGTACAGTGGTTGGCCAGGTTTTAATATACAGTGCGCTATGATCAGCCTATTAAAGGAATACAAAAATTAAAATTAAATTTTTACATGCAAATAAAGATAAGTTATTGTAAGTACGATTAAGTCAAGTAGTCAAAATAATTTGTTAAGTAAATGTCAAAAATAATTCAGTTTTAAATAAATTATTATGATTTGTGATTACAATGTAGTCAAGGAAGCAAATTACATAACATTACAATAATTACAATTACAAAATGTCAAAATTTATCTAATAAAAAATCTGATATACAATACTGATATGATATACTATATACATCTATACTAACATTTTTGACACAGCATACTTCTCTTCTCTCTTTCTTAAAACAATTCGCTCGCATGTCAAACATTGCGATCGAAATTCAAATTATACCGACCGCCAGAGCCGGATTAACCCTGTCAGAGGCCCTAAGGCAATGGCATTCTCGGGCCCCTTTCTAACTTTGACTGACCAAATCGTGTGTGAACTGAGGAAACACATATTAAGGGCTGTGGTTTTTAATATATTTGTTTACTTATTCCCAGATTTGTTCTACAATTGTTTTAATTCTACTACTAAATCTAACGATTTGTATTTTGTGAGATAACAGTGAGGTCCCTAAGTTCACACGTACATCAAATTCTCGTTCGAAGAAACATGTTTTCTTGGTGCGTGCACTGGGCCTGGGCCCCTAGTCGATGCGGGGCCCCTAGGTAGTTGCCTAATCCGCCTAATGGTTAATCCGGCCCTGCTGACCGCTCTCATAGCAGAACTCCACAGTACTCGTGTCATGTTAAGGTCACCTTTCGGTCTAACCGGATGTAGGTGAGTATAAGTGAGTATAAGCGACTGCATATCTGGCCCCCACAACCCAGTAACTGGGTAACACGATATCCCTTGCCAAGACCAGTGTTAGATCTTCTGACTTCCGACTACCCGCAACGACTGTCAAAGATGTTCAAATGACAGCCGGGACCACCAGCTTCACGTGTTTTCCGGAGGTATCACACCGCCAAATTACAAACTCCTGGCTACTACTGAGAAATTTCTTATAGAATACCTTCTTTGTGCGTACGGCTTAGGAGTGGAATTCCCTACCGGAGTCTGTGTTTCCTGATAGCTACAACCTAGAAGTCTTTAAGTCAAGAGTGAATAGGTTACTTTTTAGGTAAGCGTGCTCCATCTTCGACCACATCATTACTTACCATCAGGCTCGCGTTTGACCACCATCTCACCTGATAGTAAGCGATGATGCGGTCGAAGATGGAGCACGCTTACCTAGAAGTAACCTATTCACTCTTGATTTAAAGACCCCTAGGTTGTAGCTATCTGGAAACACAGACTTTGGTTATTTAGACAATACTAAAAAAAAATTTAACAAAAACTAGAACCGACTTCCATATCAAAACACTACAAAGCCAAAAATAACTTTAATTTCGTTATTCGGTGTTATTGGTTTTGGATTTTCTTTTTTTTTCACACCGCCTTCCGAAATTAAAGTTACTTTTGGCTTTGTAGTGTTTTAATATGGAAGTCGGTTATATTTTTTGCAAAAAAAAATTTTTCACGCTTTTTAGTGGGTCGGTTTGTAATTTATCTAGTTACAAAAGCCATAATGTCAACAACTTATCGCCTTTTACAAAATATTGCTTTTCCCGATGCATAGCCGTTAATTTTTGAGGAGTTCTCCTGGTATTTGACCATCAGCTCTACATCACCATATGTATTGAGACGAGCATAAAGTGTTTAACATCCGTACTCAAGTAATCGAAACGCAATCCACGAAATATTTATTATTGAGGAGTTTCAGTGGCCATCTGTGGTCTTCATCATCAGTTCAACTTCCCCAAATGGTACTTTTCGGAAGCAACTGCTCAAGGTACTATAAGAAATACCCAAAACGCTATAGGTGTGCCTATAATATTTGAAGAGTTCCCTCGATTTCTCCAGGATCCCATCATCAGATCCTGATTTCGTAACAATGGGACTAACTAGAAAGTATACCCATTAAAACGCAAAAAGAATTTTTCAAATCGGTCCAGCCGTCTCAGAGTTATAAAGTAACATACATAAAAAAAAAAGTTCAAGTTTGAAGTCGGTTAATAAAAATATCCCTTCTAACTCATTGATCTGTTCCTCTGTTCTTTTTTATTGATTATAGGTTCGAATTTGATCACCTGATGGTAAGCGATGATGTGATCGGACATGAAGCACGCTTACCTAGAAATAACCTATTCACTCTTGATTTAAAGACCTTCAGGTTGTAGCTATCAGGAAATACTCATTTTCTAGCTTTACGCATATTGAATGTATTCCCAAAACGTTTTGTGCGTATAGGTGTGATGTCCACGATTTGTTTTGACGTGAATGCTGGTGTAACAATCACACCATGAAATATCTGCCTAAAATTTCGAAATAACTGTGTTTTCTTCAGTGCTCATATTTTTTTTTTTAATTCAGAAAAGGCTCGCGTTTCACCACCATCTCACCTGATGGTAAGCGATGATGTGGTCGACGATGGAGCACGCTTACCTAGAAGTAACCTATTCACTCTTGATTTAAAAACCCCTAGGTTGTAGCTATCTGGAAACACAAACTCCGGTTACTTAGACAATACTAAAACAACAATACACGACAATACTAAAACTTTATCATAATTTTCGTCTGTTTGTCCGCCGTTCCGTTAGTCCGCCTTTCTGTTTGTCCGGACTTATCTTTAGGATAGATGCACTGATTTTAATGAGATTTTCACTGAAAGATAGGAGATGTATTAGAGCAGCATATAGTTTAACAATGTCCACGAGAACAGTATAGAACACTAACTAATATCGACTCCCACCCAAGTTTAGAATATTTTGGTAAATAAGCTGGCCCGGGCCGTGTTTCGCTAGGCGCCAAATATGTAATTTTACTATTAATCACAATCAAATCTCTTGTTACTCAAATATTCTTAAGTTTTTGATTCCTCCATCTCCCTTTCACTACCGGTCTACCAGACGCACGGCTGCGTACCACCCACACTTGGTTGATATACCGTCTTGTCGTACCAAGCGCTTCTCCTCCACATTTATTGTGCGGACAGCCAAACTGTGGAATTCTCTGACGGCTTATGTGTTCCCTGCCACTTATGACCTTTCAGCCTTTAAAGCACAAGTAAATAGGCATCTTCTGGGCTCGCTCGTCCGATCTTAGACCTCATCTATCGCTTACCATCAGGCTAAAAAAAATGTAGCTTTCTACTGATGAAAGTGTTTTTATAATTGGTTCATAAGTTCTAGAAATAACTTCCTACAAAGAAACTCACAAACTTAGGAGATCTAGAAATATACGAGAAGAATTGATAACCTCCTCTTTTTTTAAGTCGGTTAAAAAAGGCCGCTTTGCGACGCCATAAATATACATATCTATCTCCGGTAGGTAAGCCACAATAGGGCATTTTGATTATTTTTAAAGCATAGCATTTATAAAATACGCTTTAGTACTTAATATTATAAAAGCTTTAAAAAGTTTAGATGGATGTATGGATTTTTATTACTCAATCGCCTCAATCATTATAATTTATTAATTATTTTATCCAATACACTACATACAATATATTATAAAATGTTTTGCCATACACGAAAACCTCTATACGCTTATATACAACGTGTAATTTAAAGGGTATATACATAGCGAGTGCACGGCGTCTTTGGATGATAATGATAACAAACGATATAGCAAGGGTTTTGTAATCCTATGTCTACATGTGTGGAACTTATTAGAAATTTCAATACATTGATACCAGAGACCGAATTTTTCAAATTAAGAAGAGCGAAGACAATTATCGTTTTATTGGCAAGTGACGTGGAAAGGGATGACCCTCATAGTGCAGTGACACGTTTGTTATTATTATATTCAAGAAACATATGAAACCAATAATTTAGGGTCAATTCTGTGAGTCACTTATTTTGAGCTGAAACTTTGCATAGACACTCCATACCAGATGTTGTCTTCAGTTCTTTTGGATAGATATGGGGTTTTCGTTACACGTTGTATATGCTGCCGAGTCTTAATTTCTTCTTATCCGATTAGACAAAACAAAAAAACCGGATTACAAAATATTCACTCCAACAAAACTTTTTTATGTGGACAAAAAAAAGGACATAAATGGACATAAATGGACATGGTCCTTTTCATCCTGTGAAAATGTACGAAATTTCCACTCGACCAAAGTCACGGGCAATAGTTAGTTATTGTAACACTTATCTCGTGTTACCAGCCATGACCTTCACAAAGGACAGATGTGTAGTTCTCGCAGACCGCCACGTTTACTACCAAGGGCGAAAAAAGATAATGAACACGGAATTTTCTAGTCTGTCTCCCTAAGTCTCATACGAATTTACTGGCCAAAATGTAAATAATACTAATCATTTGTTTTCAGGCACCAGACCCATACATTATACAATACATATACTTATAAATTTCAACATTAAGACTAGGCACTCTAAAATAATTTTCACGCAAGCTCCACCCCCATGCATCCCAGTTAGGTCGTTGTATACTAAACGCTAAGGCAGCAGTAATAAAGTTGAATATCGCGTGCGCTCTTTTACCATGTTTGAGTTCGAAACTAAATGTCGTAAGTCTCAATTCTTATTTCGTTTATAACTAAAGTAATAATTGATCTAAAGAAAAAATATCTTATATTTGTGATTGTTTCAGAATATTAATGCAAAGTTATATACAATTTAGGGAGCCTCCTCTTAATGAGCCGAATATGTACCAGCCACAACACTATCCTGAAGACATTGGCGGATAGATGGGATAGCCGTGTCTTCGAACACTAGCTCCGCTTGCATGCGACTATATCGAGATGCGTATAAACTGTATCATTAATGTCGTGTTTTAGCACACAACGGCCTAATCAGGGGTGCATGGGGGCGGAGCTTGCCTGAAAATTATTTAAGAGTGCCTGGTCTTAAAGAACAATGCACCGCTTCTTAATATATACTAATATTATAAAGCGAAGAAATTTGTTTTTTTTTATAAACACACTAATCTCCAAAAGGACTGGATGGGTTTGGATGAAATTTAGTATGGAAGTAGCTTGAAGAAGTTTATAGGCTTCTTTTACCCGACTGTTAAAGAAGGTTATGTTTTTATATAAAGTCCATGGGAAAGAAATCCCGCGTGACTGCTAGTGATGGCATAAGAGCCGTCAATTCGCGCCTTTGCAAACATACTGGAGGCTAGGCGCTACAAAACCGTGGCAAACCGTACAGCACCCTAAAAAGATTGTTGTATTGGATCCGCAGGGCGCTGTACGCCCTTTGCGTAAAGCTGGTCCACAAGCTGCAGGTGTAGAAGGATTGGCAAGTCCTCCTGAAGAGGGAAATTTGAACTTCTCTGCTATAACTAACAGACCTCCGGGCCAGCATTTTACATCAAACAAACCTACGGGCCACGTTTTGGGGTTCCGTAGCCGAATGGCAAAAAACGGAACCCTTATAGTTCATCATGTCTGTCTGTCTGTCCGTCCATCCGTATGTCACAGCTATTTTATTCCGGAACTATTGAAACTATACACGCGAAACTTGGTAGGTAGATGTATTTTGTAAACCGCTTTCCGATTTTAAGAAAAAATTAAAAAATATTCAAAATTAAGGGGGGCTCCCCATACATGGAACTGAAACTGAAAATATTTTATTTCATAAAACCTATGCATATGTGATATTTATAGAGGTCTTTAAAAATGATATTGAGGTTTCTAAAATCACTTTTTTATAAAGTCAATCATTTAAAAGATACAGTTTCCAAAGTGGTAAAATGTGTCCCGTCCCTCGCCCCCCTAACTTCTATAATAATAGAGAGAAAAATCTAAAAAAAGAATATATGCTGTAGATCTTAATATAAAATTTCAACGATAATTGATTTGAACGAGATCGGGTCAGCAGTTTGTGAGATATATTTTCATAAACATACATATTTCCTAAAATTGCAAAAATAACTTAAGGCTGCTGTCTCGAAAAAAGCTTGAAAAAAGCATTCAGATGAAGCAACTTTTCGTCGGCAATTACAGAGAAATTACATCTGAAAAAAATTGTTAGTAATCTACATGGTATGAACCGTAATTTGGTTTAGCCACAATTTTTCTATCGGTATCACATAATAAGAAAAAAAAATGCCAAATCACCTCCAAATCATTGAGATGAAACCATTTTACTCCTTAATTTCTTATCAAAAGAGTATAAAAAATATACTACTGCTTTGCAATACAAATGAAAATAATTTGGTTTAGTTACTTTTTACAAACATGTATTATTTTTATTACAATAAATTAAAAATGCGTCCAATTAAAGACTGCGTTTACATCACCCCCGCACTCGTCCACAAATTCAGTGCGGGGCGCATTGTGTTGCTAGGTGGACGTACGTCGCGTTGCGAGAGCTCAAGCACTACGAAATAATATCGTAAAATATTACTGCAAAAATTAATTTTGTAAATAGTGGAATAGCTTTTTAACCGACTTTAGAAAAAGGAGGAGGTTCTCAATTCGTCTTGAACTTTTTTTTATGATGTTACTCATTACTCGCAGATGGCTGGACCGATTTGGAAAATTCTTTTTTTGTTTGAAAGAATATACATTCTAGTTAGTTCTATTGTCGTCACGTTTGGATCTGATGATGAAATCATGGAGAAATCGAGGGAACTCTTCAAATATTATAGGCATAACTATAGCGTTTTGGGTATTTCTTATAGTACCTTGTTTAGTTTCTCTCGAAAAGCACCATTTGAGGAAGTGGAACTGATGACGAAGACCCCAGATGGCCATCGAAACTACTCAATAATAAGTATTTCGTGGATTGCGATTAGATTACTTGAATATAGATGTTAAGCACTTTATGCTCGTCACAATGCATATGGTGAAGTAGAGCTGATAGTGATGTACCAGGAGAACTCCTCAAAAATTAACGGCTCTGCACCGGGAAAAGCGATATTTTGTAAAAGGTGATAAGTAGTTGACATTTTGGCTTTTGTAACTAGATAAGTTACAAACCGACCCACTAAAAAGCGTGAAATAAAACTTATTATCAAAAAATAGAACCGACTTTCGATTCGTCAAAAAGTTTTATTTCTGATTCTTGTTTATAAGTTAAAAAGTATTCTATGTATCTACAAGTAGTGTTAGTGTTATAAACTCATAGTATTTTACAGTTTTAGTAGTGTTTAAATTTAGTTTGTAAAACATGGGAATAAGCAGAAACGAATGAAGAGAGGTCTAAAAAAATATTACAAACAAAAGGTTATACATTTATTATCAAGGTAAGTTTAAAGTTTTATCTACATATTTCATTATAAACTATCGCTTTACTTACCTCGCATAAAAGTAGATAGCACAGAGTAAACGGACAGAGGGTAAGCTTCATACAACTGTGCTATGATAGGTACACTACTACAAGCAAGGCGCGTGTGTGCGCTTCGTCTGAGCGAGGCCTGGCTTGAGCCGATATGCACCGGTTTCTCTTCGTACGGACGAAGCCGCCAGTTGAGGTAGAGAGATAGAGTTAAGATAATGTACAAGAGAAAGAAGAAAACGACAAAGAGAAGGAAATAGAACTAAGGAAAGAAAAATAGATTGATGAGAAAAATGAAGAAAACGAGAACGAAGAAGGACGAAAAGAAAACATAGAACAAGATTTTATATGGCTATCAATATTTCTAAAAATAAATATATGTGAACACGGAGAAATAAGTGAGGACGAAGAAGTACAACCAACCAAAAGAATAAAAATACTTGGTGAAAGAAAGTTAAATTTCAGTGAATTTTAGTTAAAATCTATTTGTTTATAAAAAATTAAACAAATAATATGACATACACTAGTAATAATTATACTACCTATCTACCTTACTCTAAGTTCCTACCTACATACCTACCTTACCTACCTACCTACCATTTTTCTCTTAATAGAAACCTTCCTCAGACTATAACGAATATTCGAAAAAAAATCCGTATTGGTCCAGCCATTCCTGAGTTTTGCGCTTAGCAACACATTTAGCCATTAATTTTTATTTATATATAATTAAGTTAAAAAGATACATCAAGTTGTTTACCTCATGTTTCGAGCCAGGCTGATCTATAATAGAGGTATAGTTTCTACAGTACATACTCAAAGTGCATCTATATCAATAGATAATAAATAAAAACAAAATTTGACCACTTTTGATGAGGTACAAATAAAAATGAATTTAACTTTCACGATGACTTGACCTTCTGTGATTTCGATACTCTGTGCCGAGACTAGGCGAAGCGACGACGCATGCCGGCGGCGGCGCAGGCGCGGACCGAGCGCGCCTCTCTTTTCTGTTGCATGCGGGTAGCGGAGAGCTGCGCGGAGTGACGCGCGGAGAGGGGTCGTTAGCTCCTCCCAAATGGTCAAGGTTATTGGCATGAATACAAGCCTTAATCCATACAAACACTATGAAAAACAAATTTATTTGGCGTAGTTACTAAGGAAACCTTCATGTGCGAGTCTGAATCGCACTTGGCCAATTTTTTATATACTATGAATTACATATGAAACCCTTTTGTAGGAAATTTGAAAATTACCTAACTTAGTAAATGAGTAAGTAGTAACTATGTATTGGTAGACGTATTCTATATCAAACTGCAGAGCGACTCGTTCCATTGTCACTGAAAAGTTTTATTGTATATTACTAGTTGAACCGACAAACATCGTACCGCTATTTTTTTCCATGTCGTCTAACCTTTTAAACTTTCCCTAGACTACCACAAATATTTTAAAAACAAAATTAGCTAAATCAGACCACCCATTCACTAGTTTAGCGAGACTAACGAACAGCAATTGAATTTTATACAACGTGTAAAAGAATAAACGCAATTCCTGAAAGTATTTGGTTCAGAATGATTTCTGACATAAAAAATAGGTGTTAAATTTTGACAGAAAAATCTTTCATTTAACTTAAAATGGAAACACAGTATCATGACAAATTAATACAATCCTTAATTCAAGGAAATGCGTTCGTTTGCGTGTCGGCCGCTAACATTGCATGAGTGTATGCGTCTGCGTAAGGATATTGTATGACGCATATAGGTTTTGCGTTTAGTAAGGATAACTATTTCATAAAAAATATCTAGGTTTGGTTTCAATTTATTTAGTTACAGATGTTGTTTTAGACTTATAATTTAATATTCTAATTGGGGTGTCTGAGGTATTGCCCTTAATCTGTTACACCTTCTATATAAGACTAGCTGACCAACTTCATACCTATAGATGCTGGCAGGAAACATTCCGAATCATTCCCGTCGAATACTTCGGAAGTATTCTGAAATATTCCGAAACTTTGGGAATATTTCAACTGTCAAAAAAAAACGGGAAAATCGACCTTTGAAGTCTGTTAATATACCAAAACCTGCTCCTAAGTAGGTAAGAACAAATACTCTTCTGAAAACCGCATCAAAACGTGTTTGCTTGCAAGGTTTGCCTTTATTTGCTTTTATTGACTGGGCTATTATACGCGTTAAGTAGGTAGGTAATGATTAATACCTACCTATGCGACTCGCGAATACTCGCGATGCGTACAGAGCTACATACAAACTAACCAAAAACATAGGCAACCCTTTTTCAAATAGCAAATCAAATATGCTTGGCCTGGTTTTTTTATTTCACAACTGACATTTAAGGCTATAATCGCATAGCACGACTTACAACTCGATCGCCTAATGCATGTATTTTGACAAATAGGATACACGAAGCGTATTTTAGTAGTGTTCGTAATAGTAAGTATTAATATAATGTTACACGCCCTGTACTCACAAAATGCATATTATTTCTAATTGGGCGAAAACAGGAAGGGATGTGGTTTGTCACTAGCTGCGCTTCCGCAGAAATATTTTCTTAAGTGAGTATGCGTATCTTTGGCCGATATTACCTACCTAAAAACAAAAGAATAAAAATCTTGTTAATCGCAGGCTAATAAATCTACCTATAAAAATATCAACATATACTTAATCAATCCCATTTATAATAAAATAAACATTTATATTTTACTCTCGTAGCGTACATACGTACTCTCGCAGTGAACAATAATTAACTCACCCACCACACAACAAGCAAACACATTTATTCCCATTGAATTATTCGGGCGAAATATTCGGAAACATTCGATTACGGGGTACGAATCTTTCTCGCGCGGGTGAAAGCTTCTCCGGGGAGCAGCATCCCCTCCCTCTTACCGCACCCCGCACCGCCATCGCCTGCACGCACGCACGACTCGTGAGTCGTGGCCGGTGGCAGTCGGGTGCGCGCGTCGCAGTGCCAGCGCGGCGGCAGCGGCCGGCGCACAGAGATCGACGTTCGATGCAAAATACGATTTTTCAGCAAAAAAAGTTGAAATCTTAATAAATAATTAAAAGTTTCTTTAAATCAGAATGATTCAAAATGAATTTATCATTTTGAATAATTCCCATTTAAAGAAACTTTCCCCGAAGTATTCCGGAATTATTCGGAATTATTCAGAAGTTTTGCAACTATATTCATACCGCCATATTTTTCCATGTTTTCTCACCTTTTAAACCTTCGCTGCATTAGATGGAATATAATGCAAGAATTAACGAAATCGGTCTAGCCGTTCTCCAGTTTCAGCGAGACTAACGAACAGCAATTGATTTTTATTTATATGTGTATGTAGAAGATGCTAGCCACATACAATAGCATTGCTTAGTACCGTTACCTACTTATTTTGAAAATACAAAATGGAAATCAGACGAAAACAAAACTATTAATGAACTAACTAATTTTACTAATTTCCTTTCCCTAAAAGCCAAATTAACAATAAACGCTATCAATAAAAAAAAAACATAAACGTAAAAAGGCTTACAATTTTATCTCTTCACCAGTTACAAAAGAATTTGATTACTTTACAATGTTTTACGTTAACCGAAATTGAACGGAAAAGTTGCGAAAAACTCCGGCTTGAAAATACGGGGAGCGGTTGGTAAGTGAATGAACTGAACGTTGATTGATTGAATGATGGTCGCTCGCTCGGTTGAACGAACTTACCGCTACTACGCACACGTGTTTACATCAGGGATTTTTGATATTCAGTAAAGAATGTCTTTTAGAAAAGATGTCGTCCGCGTCGTGTTCGATGATGGCGACTCTGTCTATCTCCTGGCGTGTGCTCGTATGTGGCTGGCGAATCCAAATTTCGTCTTCAACACCCGCTTGCAAGTAGAACAATAGAGTTCGCCCTCATTGTGGAAGGTGTTATTGTAGGAAGGTTTAGGTTTCGGTTCTTGCGTATCTGGCGCTTAATATCCAGCTCTGGCCCTTTTTAACGTCTGAACGCCAAATAGACCTTTTTTGTGCATTCTATTCCTAATTATCCAAAGGATACTTAGTAGATACGCAGGGCTTCACTCCTGTGGTATTATCACGATAAAAACTTAAATCTCCTTCTTTTGGAGTCGGGTAAAAATAACCTTTCTTAAGCTTCAAGCTATGTACAAAATTAATGTTCGTGAAAAGTACCTACGTTTTCAACCAAACGCCAAATCCCTAGAGTGGTTTAGATGTAAAAGTGACAGAGAAACAGTGTTACTTTCACATGTATAATATTAAGTAGGGATATACCTAGGGAAACGTAACATTATAGCTGTTTACGATAAAACCACCCAATTTCACGCCTTATTATTTCTGAAGTTCTAAATTGTACTTTGCTATGGTATAGTGTGCTATAAAGAAAATGCTAAGCATCTATAGACTTTTAATATTGTCCCACCGCCGACGATGAACGAGTAGCGAGTAGAGCATCTGGAAACGAGTTAGCGAGCGTTCCGATGGTTTAGTCACTGAGCTATCATCTACTTGGTCTCTCAGCGTGAGTTCTGCCCGCCAAGCTACCGCTGAGCGAGTATTATTTTTGACAGG